>OY720151.1:46367765-47710265 GCA_963082725.1 Pedicia rivosa
CTTCTCCTACCGGCTTCTCGTTTAAACATCTTGCATAACATTTTTGTTTGTTTGTCTTTAGTTTCTATAATTTCTGAGTGATTTACCACAAATTATTCAAAATTTTAATTAAAATTTTCTTTCAATTTCTTGTAAGCAACAAAACAAACAAGGAAGTATAGTTTCTTCTCTATTCTTTTAACGATGTTTTAAATACTAATACTTAATAATTAATTAATCGTCATCATCATTTTAATTACAATCAACATAAAACAACAACAAAAATAAACGGACGCAACAGACAATTTTTTGTTAATTTCCATTTAAATATTTTTTTTTTTTAGAAGAAACACTTTCGTTTTGTGTTCAAATTTTGATTTCTTCTTCTTATTCTTATATATTTTTGATGTTTTTTTAAATAGCTTAATATTTCTTTTTTAATATAAAAAACAAAAACTAAAAATTAAATAATAAAAATTAATAATTCAGAAGAAAAATTAAATTAAAAATTCATGTCTGTTATTGTTGTTGTATTTATATAATCAACCAACCGAAAAGCGACCAATCGAGAATGCTAATAATTATTCAAAGTAAAAATAAAAATAAATAATTAATTATTTAAAAATTATTAAAAAAATTTCAATTTTTGTTTTTGTTTTCTTTAAAAACAACATAAAATAGAAAAAAAAAAACAAAGATTCCCATGACATTTTAATTAATTTTAACGATCGTGAATATGATAATATTATTGTGATGGTGATGATGATGATGATGATGATTATAAGATTTGATTGTAATAATAAAAACAAAAACAAAACTGAATATATGTATAATTTAGTAGTAGTGGTGTTTTGTTTCGTAACACCAACCAACCAACCAATCTTCGTCTATTTTCAAAATAAATTAATTAATTTTGTTTTTTCGCAAAGAAATAAATAAAAAAAGGGATCGGTGCTGTTCCATCAAAAATGTAAAAAAAATTGAAGTCCAAAATATTAGGAAAGATTCCTTTCCTTATCGTTAATAAAAGGCAAAATTGAAAATTACATATGAAGATGTAATTCTATTTAATTTATTACTTAATTCTTCTGTTTCACCTTTATCAATTTTTCATTTTCTTATCAGACTTACTAAAATGCTTGTGAACCTCTTCATAAAGATTTCGAAATATTGGATATGCCTTTAAGACTGTGTGTATCATTATGTAAAAAAAAAGTGTAGACATAAAATTAATTTTTAAACTAAAAATTTGTCGAAATTAAAAATAACAAGAACAAAATAAAAAAAAAATTTGTAGAAATAGAAACAAAAAAAAAAAACACAAATGTTAAGCTGTTTTTTTATTTGCTATTTACGAGCATGCTACTAACTACTGTTTATCGTCTTCGTCACTTTTCCTTCCTTCCCTCCTCTTTATTCTCTTTTACAGTCGACAAAGTCAAGTTAAGAATATAAAAAAAAACTGATGATGCTACTTTATTAAATTCATATGAGAACAATAATTTTAACAACTTCCTCTACACTCCTCTCTCTCCCTCCACCATTAGAAAAGAAAACTAATAAAATAAAATCGTTTTTAATTTCGCATTAAAAAAAAAAGAAGAAAAGCGAAAACTCATTCTGTTCGTCCAGAAGTAACAGACTACACACCACAAAAAACAAACACAATTTAAAAATGAATAGAGTTGGGAATGTGTGAGATGAAGAATAAAATTGAAATAAATCGATGAAATTTTTAACGTAATTATGTTTTTTTCACAACAGCAACAATTTGGATTTGTTTTTGGTAGTAATTCTGGAGATCGGGATATTCCAACACCACCGATTTTTCCTATTTTTAAACTTTTGTTAAATGACAACCCCCAATGTTGTTTCATCTACAATGGAATCTATGTGTGCGTGTGTGTACATTTTCATTCCTTCTTACTTCCGGTTCGACATAAATTTTTTTTTTATTATAAAAATAAAATATTTTTTTCTTTCTTTTAAAATTTCAATTTTTGTTTTTATTAACTTCTTCATCTTTTTTCTTTTCTTTTCTTCTTCTTTTTTTTTTATTTATTCGAAAGTGAATTTTATTTTTTGTTGATTGTTTTTTTCTTATTGTTGTTGGTTGTTCTTTCCTGAACGCATAAACAAAACAAAACAAAACAAAACAAAACAATAATACGAGAGTAGTTGAGTATGAAATATATGTGTGAGGGTGTATGTGTGTGTGTAAACAATTTGCCGTGCCGCACGATAAACTGCGTTGTTCATTTATTGTTGTTGTGTTTTTTTTTAATTTTAATTTTTTTTTTTACACTTTTCATTTTATTTGAAACAATTTTAATTCGTTTCTTACGTACGCGTAAATTAGAGTAAAGTAAATAAAAGTCTATAAATTTAGTTAATTTCTTTCCAGAAATGGAATAATCATCATCATCAAATATCATTCGAATGCGTAAGAAACAAGTAACTCAAGACAAATATTTTATTTTCGATTTTTTATTTCTGTTGAATTGTTTAATTTAATTTTTTTTTATTTTCAATTTTTTTATTCACATTTAAATTAGTCATTCACTCGCATAAAGCAAAACAAATGGAGAAAGAGTTGTGAAATGACCCACCAGAAGTATTTCTAAGTAAAACAAGGTGCAGTAAAACCTGTCTTAATTACACAATTTCACCACCTCCTTCTTCTCAATTAACCGTTGAAGGGGGATAGTCAGAATTGACAGTCAATAAAAATCATACAAAAAATTATTAATTGACTTAAAATGCAACAAAAAAGTTTCGATTCTAAACAAAAAACAATTCTAATCGTCAAAATTATTTTTCGTTTTCAAAGATTTCTGGAAATAAAGTGCACCACTGGAATTTTTTTTTCTCTATTTAAAAAGTAAATAAACGAAAATAAATCCAAAACACATGAAGAGAGAGAAATAGAGTTGTGTGTGTGCAACGCAACAAACACTTCAAAACGTGGCACGATGAATTTTACAACAAGTTTTTTTCTCTTTTTAATTTCAGTTTTTCAATTCTATTTTTTTTTTTTTTGATTTATTCTTTGTTTTTCGCTTTTGATTTGTCACTCACTACTTATTCTCTCTTACTCTTTCACACCTTCTCCTCTCGTTTGGTAATGTCATGGACGGACACAATTTTGTTTTTGTTGTTGTTTTTAATTTAATTTATTAAAATAAATAAAAAAAAATGTCTCGCTTAAAAGCAAAGCAAACCCAAAGTAGAATTTATTTTAAATATTTTTTTTTGATAATTTAGAGGTCGTGCTTCATTATAATTTTTATTTTTGTTTATTTACGAATAGGAGAATGAAGGGGGAATGGTGGAACTTTTGTTTTAATGACTCTCTTTTTCCAAAAGAGTAACAATAAATAGCGGGGAATGGTAACGGGTTATGACAAACTGTTTACCGGCAATAAACAATACTTGGCATTCCATCCAGAAGTTTAACGTTTAAATAAACCGAGGAGATCCAAGATTGCCATATGTAACCGTCTTCGCTCCCCAAATAATTAAATTATTATTAAAAACGAGAAGAAAAATATTTGATTGTTTATGTTGCTTTTGAATTTTATCCTCTCTCAGTAACGAGTTTTAATTTAAAATTAACAAAATTTATGACGATGCGGTGGCCCTACTGAGCTCTGAGTGTACTTCTCTCTTACCATTATTGTTATTATTCAGTATAAAAACTTAATAATTATTGTTATTGTACCACCGCACTACACACACGCATTTAAATAAACTTAAGCAACTTTTTGAAATCTCTCCCGCGTATTTTTTATTTCTTGTCTAATAAAGCGGAATGGAGCTAAAATCTCTATACAATTTTCTTTTTCTAAGGAAAACAAATTATAAAATTTAAAAAAAAAGAAAAATAAAAAAAACCGACTTCAACGACAAAAGATAAAACAAAACAAAAGAAAAATTTAATCAGAAGAGTCAGAAGAGCTTCGTGGTGGGCGTTTATGTTCGTTGTTCTATTAGAATTATATGTTGTTGTTTTTTGGTTACACTTTTTATTTACTCACTCACTCACTCGAGACAACAACAACACACAACACAGACATTCATTGATCATTTCTAAAAAGACAAAACATAGAGAAAAGTTTTGTAAAGAAAATAGTAGTGGGAGGGAGAAGAGAGTAGATGTCACCAATAATCTTCTCAGGCATAACGAAAACACCACACACAACATACCACAAGTTATACTCTGACTCTGACTTCACCAACATCTTAACTAATTTTTCATTGAATAATATTCGGCCGTTTAAAGTTTAGCGATTTAAATCTTTAAGAGTTTTCTGAGTATGCTCTTTGTTAAACTATTACGTCACAACTAACTAAAACAGTTTAAGCGATTTTATACCATCGTCTGATATAAAGAAATTAAGAGCTATCGATCAACTCTTTAGAATCACAAAAATTTTAGTTAACGAAAAGGAGAATCTTTTCAGAAACAGCCAAAAAAATTATTTCATTCGATTATATTTATTGAACTTGAAACAAAGACAACGACGACGAGATTTTTAATTTCTGTTTTTTTCACAGATTTTTATTAATTTTTTTTTTTAATTTTGTTGTTTCGTAAATTTAATTTTTTTTTTTTCTTCTTAAAACAAGTTGAAAGAGATCCGGGTTGTAAAATCAACTAAAATCAACCGTGACGAGTGACGACAATTCCATTCAAATTAAATTTTAACAACAAAAACAACATAATAAAAAGAAAAAATGAACGTCATTACTCCACCAACGCGAGCGCGCGCCAAACAGAGTTCAAGCTAAAAATTTATGTTGTTTGTTGTTGTTGGTTGTTTTGCGAGTTGTTGTTTTTATTGTTATTGTTATTATTGTTGTTTAATTTCTCTTTCTCTTTACTCTTCAATCACGTCAATTACAATTAAATGAAATGAAAAAAATGTTTTCACTTTTTCTTTTGATGAAAAAAAAAAAATTTAAGAGAATTTTGAAATCGACGAACCAAAGAAAGAAAAAAAGAAAAAAAAACACGAAAGGAAAAAATAAGTATTTTTGTGTTTGCCAGTTTGTTGTTGTTGTTGTCAACGACGTTGTTGGGTTCAGTAAGTGGAAAATCTGGTTAATAAGAAGAAAAAAAACTGTATGATTTTATTGTAAGATTTGAAAGAAGAGAAAGGTAAAAAAAAATATTGGCGCCTTCTCTACACTCATGGTTTAGCTTGGCTGCGTAAAAAATCCTTTATAATTATTGAATAATTAATTAATTATAAATTAACTTGACTTTTCTACTCCACACTCTCCCCATCCTTCATCGGGCATACTTCTCAGGTTATCGACTCTTAATATAATCAATACACAATAGAAACAATCACTCACACATCACACCCAAAATAAATTGTTTTAATTTCAAACTGTGTCTAAATTCACTGAAATCATTTTTAAAGATTTTAAGAGATTTTTATTTTTGTTGTTGCATATGTAAATTCATTTAAGAAAACTGCCGCGATTGAACTAAATGCGCCTTTTCTTAACTTAACAACAAAGATAACTTTCATAGTTGGTTCGAACCTGTAAAAGTGGTACACTGATTGTATCTATGATATTTCTGATCAATTTGATTGTTAGAAAAAAAAACATTATTTTATGGAAGTTTGTAATTTTCATATTTCCATCCACATATTTAATTGTCACAAAATATGCCGCGATAGCAAAAACTGGTGTTAGCTGTCACAAAAACCCACGCAAAATTTCATTGTGCATGTGTCCTAGCGTTTAAATTTAAAGCCCAAACACCCAACAGAAAATAAGAGTACAAAGTAAAATATATCGATCCGAAAGAAAAAAATCACAAAGAACTGTTTTAAATATCGATAAATTGAAGTTAATTAGACAGACGTAGCTAACAAAACACAACAAAATGAATCATTTAGTTTTATAAATTCCAATTATCCCAAAAATTTATAGGCTTCATCTGTCTTGGCTGCTGTCAAAAATTCCACAATTTATAATTTCAATTTTCAAAAAAAAAAAAAAAATTGATTCTTCTTTACACACAACACTACACACTCTTTCCTTACCTACCATTGAGAAAAATTCAACCACATGTTGAATGAATATTTCTGCTTTCGTCTTTTCACAATTCTCCAAAAAGGAGTCAGTCGGGGGAGTCGTCACAAAAAAAATAACAGAATTTTTTTCTTAAAAATTCCCACGGTGTCGCTTCAGAAAGAAGATCAGCTCCTCTTGTAATGGGGTAGGGGAAAGAGGTTCAAATAATGAGAAAAGAAACATATTGCCAAATGCCTTAAGAATTCATTTTCTTACAAAAAAATATAAATACATTGAGGGAGAGACACGACGAGTGATGAGCAACGATAACGAAGGCGCAAAGAAAGTATAAAAGAAATTTGAAGAGGGAAAAATATCAAAAATGGGTCAAAATATTGTTGCACATGTTGTCGGGTTTTTTTTTTATTTAAAAATTGAACCAAAAATTCATTGAAAAATAATAAAGAAAATAATCTTTAAATAACGAAATAAAGACGGTGGTTGTTGTTTCAAAAATAAAGACAAAAACCGTTACAAGAAATGATACTTTGAATTATAGAGTTTTCCCCCACCCAACTCTAATAAATTTATAAATTCAAAAAAAAAAAAAAAAAAAAACAATTCCCGGGTCAAATTTAAATAATGTTAAGTGACTTTACACAACAACAACAACAATAATAAAAACGACTCATCCTTTACATTTCGCGGTCACTGTTTTGTGTGTGTGAGCCTTTTCTTTATAGTATGGTAACTCGAAAATAAAATTTCAACTTGAACTGAAAAATTGTGTACTCCAGAAAAAAAAAACAAAATTTTGACCTTGAATATTCTAAAAAAAAGAAATACAAAAATAAAAAAAAGAATAAAGAAAAACAAAAACTCAAAAAAAAAACTAAAATACAAAAACAGAATTCAATTTAAAGAACCTAAATAGAAAGCAACAACAACACAATCAGAAAAAATAGAACCAAACACAAAAATAAAACATGAAGAGGCCGGGCCGGTCGATTTTATAATTAATTTTTTGGTAATTTGCACACACAAAAACGTATAAAGTGAAGGATGAAATAAAAACAGACGAGGAAAATAGTGAGGAATATGCATTTGTTGTATTTTCGGGAATGGAATTTATGGAAAAACCTTAACAGTTTCTCATTTCCAAATTAATTATTGTACCGTCTTTATTTTGAAAAGATTTGAATTCAATTGAGGAAGGAAGTAAATGAAGTGAAAAAACGATAACAGCAACAAATAAATAATTCAATCAAAATTGAAAAATAAATAAACAACGACAAATCGTGCAAAAAAAAACATAAAAAAAATTGCATCGTTTAGGTTAATCCGTCAGAAAAGGCAGTCGCAAAAGAACTACTTTCACCTCACACCACCACCCCCCACTATACACTATTGTGGATCGACTTGTCTTCTCTGATTTTCAATTTGTTGTTATAATATTGTTTTTATTTTTCCAAGTTGTCTAGTGTTGTAGTCGTAGTGTGTAAGTATAAGTTGCAGTGTAGGTACAAGACTATAGATTGCACCAAACAAAAAAAAAACAGAGTTTCTCCTTGCACTTGATTATATTTTATAACAACAACAAAAGTACAAATAAATTTGAACGAAAAAAAAACAAAATTAAATCAAAATCAATTTTTTTTTTACCATTTTTTCAACTTTTGCTTTACATTTTTTTTCTTTTTCAACCACAAATAACACAAAATTCAAGTTTCTGGTTTGGTGTTGTTGTTGTTGTTGCTGAAGAAGTAAAAAAAAATTCAATCCCGCGCGGCGGGCATTTATAACAACAACAACAGAGAAAAAACATTTTTTTTTTGCAAGAGAAGAAAAAAGAATGAATCTGGTTTTTTGATTTCATGAAAACGCCATTTTGTTTTGTTGTTGTTGTTATTGTTATTTATTGGAGAAAAACAAAACAAAATAAAGAGTTGTTGTCTCTGATGTTTATAAACGCAATTGAACAGTACACACACACACACATAACAATATAAAGTCTCGAGAGTAATACTGGCGCCAAGTGGGCGGGTTAACTATTTTTTTTCTGTTTTCTAAATGGTTTTTTTTTCTTATCCACAACTCACAATTTCTTCTGGTTCGTTTTTTTTTTTAGTTTACAAAGAAATTCAAGAAGCCACAAATTAATGGATGCTAATTATTCAAATTCATCTTAGGCAAGAGTTGAGTGACAGATTCTTCACTTGAACAAAAAAAAAAAAGAACCAAAAGAGAATTTTGCTAAAAATTCAAACAAAGCTAAAGTTAAAAAAGGAGAGAAAAATTATTTCATTTAAATTAATTTATCATGTTTTTAATCGAATGACAAAAAGTGAATTATTGGAATTGAAACAATTTATAAAATTCTAAATAATTCTTAATAAAGGAAAATTAAGAAAATCGTAAATTAATTTTTCTTCTTCTTATTATTTTACGCAAGTGATAAAAAGGGAGAGATTGGAGTGAAGAAAAAGAAGTCAATTTAAAAAGAACAAAATTTTTGATTACAATTTTATTCATTTTAAATTATTTGAATTAATAAAAAAAATTGTACTTTGACTTTTACAAATTCGCCTCTCTCTTTCTATTCTGGCTCGGTTCATCAAATCTTTATCACTATTATTTATTTTTCTTTCATATTAATATTAAAATACGACATGTTTAGTGTTAAAACTGCCCTTCAAAAAACCTCAAAATTTTGACCGAACCGACTTTTGACTTCTAAAAACTTTAAAAAAATTTAAAAAAAAAAAAACAAATTTAAACGCCCAAAAAACAAAATGAAAATTCGTCTCTCCCCAGAAGTCTACTCTTGTGTTGTTGTTGTTTTAAGTAATTTTCTAACCAAAAAAAAAAGATCATTATCTTCTTCGTCTAAATAACAATAAAAAAAAAACAATTTAACCTTTTTAACAGAAACAGAAAAAACACAACCAAATAACAAAAAATTTAAAATTTAATATTAATAAATAAAAAAAACTATAAACGAGTAAGAAGAGTAAATAAGTTCCAATTCAAAATGGCGTGTCACATCATCATCATCATGATCATCACTCAATTCAAATCAATTGACAAAAATAAAAAAATAATAAAAATAGAAAAATTAAATTTATGGTAATTTAATTGGGTAAAAGAAAAAACAGAATTCAACGATGACGTTGAGTCAAAACTCTCAACAATTGATTTTGATTTTTAAGTTTTTTTTTTTTTTTTTTCAATTTTATTATTATTTTCTTCATTCCCACATCATCTCTCTCTCTCTCCCTCACACACACAATTTTATTCGTCTTTCACTCCATACACCTCTCTCACTCTCAATTCAACTAATTCTATTAGTCAACTAAAAAAATTTAATAAAAATAAATCTTACGATAGAAAAATACCAACAACTATTTTCTTATCTACTTTTTTTTCTTCATATTATTTATTGAGAGTTGCAACAAATAAAAATAAAAAATTATTAATAAAAACTACTTACTAGACAAAAGGAGTGAGAGAGAGAGAGATAGAGAGACAGAAATAAATAAAATCTAAGTAACTAGATATGACGTCATTTACTACTGAAACTTTTATTGTATTTTTTTTTTAATGTCGTTGTTGTTGTTGGTGTTATTTCTTTAATTAATTTTGTTTGTCTCTGCTTTAACTCAATAAAAGAAGAAGAAGACAAAGATGAAGAAACGAGTTTTTTTTCTGTTTTAATCCAAACTTTGCATTAAAAGTACTCTGGTCAAAAAATGTTAAAAGTTGTCCAAACATCAAAACAGAAGTGAGGGGCCAAGGGAGAGACGCAGTATGTAATTAAATGAAATTAATAAAATCAGTAAAAAATAGAAAAAAAATAAAAAAGAAAATTTACGTTTAAATTAATCGACAAATTGTACAAGTGTAAAACTGTGTGTGTGTGTGTGTAAAACAATCAATCGGTGAACAAACTGAAAGAAAAAGACTTTTGTTCACTGAAGGATAAAAAAACCGCCATAATTAACTGATTTATGTTTATTTTAAAATTTTTGTCTTTATAAAATACGAATTAGACAAAAAAAAATTCAAAACAAAAAATTTTTATTAAAAGGGAAACTGTTTTCTATAAACGCACTTACTCAGAAAGTGCGTTTATAGAAAACAGTTTCCCAACAGTTTGTCAAATTTAATAAAAAAAAATTACAAAAGAAAAAAAACTAAAATCTCACAATTTCGCTTGTTTTTTTTTTCGTTTGTTTTCTTAAATTTCTTTTTTATTTTTTTTGTTGGTTAATGGTAATGGTTTTTCTCAAAAATCTTTCAAGTGAAAATCCAAAAACGAAAAAAAAAAAAAAAACAAACAATTGAACAATTGTGATCAACAATTAAACAATTGAAACATTTTTCTTCATCATCATTTCTTGTTGTTTTTTTCTAATTTATACAGAGATAAATATTATTTTTTTGGTGTTTATTTTTCTTAATTAAGTTCACTTTTGATTTTTGTCTAAATTTAAATAATTTAGTTTTTTTAATTTTGGCGTAGATGGAAAAACACGTTTTAACACGAAAAGAAAATTACACGAATTCTTAATCAATAAATTAAGGAAAAAAAACTGAATCTTTTCTGTTTATTCTAAATTTCTGGAATTTCTATTTCAGCAAAAAAAAAAGACGTAATTCCGTTGAATAAAATAAAAATGAAAACTGATCAAAAATATTTTCTATCTTTTTCTTTCACTACAAAAACAAAACCAAAAACCTGTTACATTTTTATTATTATTATTTTTTTATAAATAAAATAAAGATGAGGAGGTAAGAGAGAGAGAGAGAGAGCACAATATCAAGAAGAAGAGTAAAACCGCATGCAAACGCAACGAATGGAAAAAATAAAACACTAACAACAACAACAACAACAAAAACGGCTTTACTTTTTTTCGATACACAAACCTACAAAAAAAAATCCACGCAGTGAAAGTTACAATAAATATATTTTTTCTTTCTTTCATTCTTTCTTTTTCTTTCTTCTTCTTATATACTTTAATTTTAAGTTTTTTTTTTCACAATAAAAATGAGGTGAAATTATTATGCAAATTAATAATTTTTCGTAAAGAAAAATCGTGGTTTCCCACAAAGAAATATTCCCTCTTTTTAAAAAAAAAAAGAAAAACTCCGAAAAACAAAGAAAATATTAAAAATGCATTCGAATCTCACTAACACACCACAGAGAGAGAACGAAAAACAAACCTTAATGCACCTACAAAAAACAAGAGACAATAATTACATTTCGTTGCAATTTTATCCTTTTCAAAAAAAGGGAAATTACTAAATAGGAAAAAAAGAGACAATCAGAA
Organism: Pedicia rivosa; assembly: GCA_963082725.1. Taxonomy (NCBI): domain Eukaryota; kingdom Metazoa; phylum Arthropoda; class Insecta; order Diptera; family Pediciidae; genus Pedicia; species Pedicia rivosa. The sequence continues at coordinate 46,379,108 of OY720151.1, forward strand.
GATTATTAGGAAAGATAAAAAGAGAAAATAAGAAAAAAAAAGCTCAACAGGTTGATACGAAAATATTTACAATAATGAACATGAAAATAGTCACGAATAGAACTATACTTAACATAATTAACGAAAAAAAAACACAAAACAGAAAAATAATTAATAAATATGGAATAACCACGTGTTTCTCTATGAAAATTAATTTTTTTTTTCTTAAGGAAAATTTATCTTACCTTTAAGAAATAATCAAAATCATAGTAAGCCGTTGTGTTGTGCATAACTGCTGTTGACATTTTTGCTGATTTTTCTTTTATTAAAACTTTTCTCGAAATGACAAAAAAAAAAACTTGATTTTTCTTATTTTTATATTTTCTTTTTGGATAAAAATCACAAAATTAAACCATTAATTTCTTTTATTTAAAGAGCTTTTATATTATTTTCACTTTTTATTTATTTATTATTTAAAGGCACTCACTTTTGATATTTTATTTTTAAATTATTTTTTCTTTTTTTTTTTTTCAACAAAAAAAAAACAATAAAAAACGGATAAAAAAAATATCAGCACTTGCAAAAATCACGGGTGAGAAGAGAGATCAAGAAAGGACGAAAATTCACGCTTGTTTATTTTCAAAAATTGAAACAAATATTTAAAAAAAAAAATAAATGAACTTTAACAAAACTTTGTTATATTTTAAATTTTTCTTCCTTTTGTAAAAAAGAGATTTTCTTTTCGAAAAAAAAATATATTAAGAGTAAAATCACAAAAAAATCACACTTCTTTTCCTTTATTTTTCAAACTTTTATTATTTTGCTCGACCAACGCGTGCGTTTCTTACGCCGCTCGTTTTTTTACTGAAATTTATTTTCAATTCAAATTCAAAGATCGGGTTTATAACAGTCATTTTGTTTCTCTTTCTTACCAATAACGAATATGAAACGAACCAACTTAAAATGACGATATTTTTTTTGTTGATCTTGTTGTTGCATTTTATTATATTTTGTTTGAGTTTGTGAAAGAGTGGGGAAAATAAATTAAATGTGTCTGAAGAGATGAGAAGTATAGAAGAAGAGAGCTTAATTTCTATTTGTTTTATGTATACAATAAAAAGAGAAAAAGAACGAGATAGTTGTTATAAATTTATTATTGTGGTGGCAAATAAATAAAATAATATTAATATTATACCATTAATGCATATGTGTTAGTAATATAAAACATAAATTAGAGTGAGATAGGATTATAATAATGATCGTAGTTTTTTTTTATTCTCCTTACAATAAAAAATGATTATTAATAATAATAATATGAATAAATTAAATTCTAGTTTTTTTTTTCTTCACTATATCATTGCCTCTCTCTCTCTCTCTCACGTCAGTTAATTTGCTGTTCAGGAATTATTATTGCTTATATTTCATGGTGAAGGATATTCAATGTGCAAAATCTTATGTTTTATTTTTATTCATTTGTTTTTTCTTGTGTGTTATTATTATATACTTTCTTTTAATTCAATCGACAAAAAGAGTCGCAACATTGTATTATTTTTTTCGTTGCAAATACTGTACACAAACTGCAACAATGTTATAGGATTATACAAAAAAAATGATCATCGTTTTTTTTTTTCTTAATCTTCATTTTTGTTTTTTGGGGACATTTTTCTTATAAGATAAAACTTTGGATTAAATCTGTGTATACGTGTGTAACATTGTGCATTGTAGGAAATGAATGAAATGAAAAATATTCCAATTTTATTTAAATGAAGTAAAAGAAAAAAAAAAAGAACGTTAAATCTGTAAAAGGTTATTAACACAAAAATAATCCAATTATAATATTTTCCATTTTCCAAAATTTTTTTTTTTTTTTTGTTATTGGCATAAAACAATGAACTGAACGATTAAATTTAAATTAAACGAACAAAAAAAAAAAAAAAGTGAATTTTAATTTTCATTATAAAATTATGACGATGAGAAATAAATTTTCTTAAAAACAAAAAAAAAAAAAAGTGTGTGTACGTACATTTTACAGATTTATTTCGTTTCATGTTTTTTTTATGTTTTTCATTTTTTTTTTTTTGTAAATAAAAAATCATTTTCATGTCGAGGTCTCTTCACTTGTTGGTTATATTCTTTACAATTTACAACAATATTATTTTTCTTCTTCTTCTTCTTCTTTTTCCTCCATACAACTTTTTTTTTTTGTTTTTCTGTTGCATTTTTATTTTATTTTATTTTATTTCAATTTAATTAATATTTCGTGCCTTTTACATGAATACCACAATATAATATAATATTGCATTCTATCTTCTATCTCTTTCACTGTCACTCTTTCTTTTTTCTTTTTTTTTTTTGTATACGTTGTTGTATGCATGTCGTTATTATTGTATTGTTATTGTTTGTTTGATAGTTGTTGTTGTTATTTGGCTATTTGCCGATTTGTTTAATTATTATGACTCGCAAAAGTTGACATGAAAATTATAAATAATATTTTTCTTTGTAAAAAAAACATTTTTTTTTTCATTTTTTACTTAATAAAGGAAAATATTGTTTGTTGTTTTTATATACAAATTATATATTTATTTATTTGTGTGTGTTGTGTGTGTATGTAAAAATAAAATGTTACATTCAAGTTTTTTTATATTTTTTATTTTATATAAAAAAAAACAAAACAAAACAAAATCTATATTCTATAAAGCCGCGCTTTCTCATTACAATAAATAATAAATAATAATGATGTGTACCTAACGAGGATAGGTAGATACCTACTATATATTTTTATTCAACCATTTTTAGTAGATTTACAAATTATTTTTCAAAAAAAAAAAAAAAAAAATATTAAAAGCCGATTTTACATTAAACAACAAAAACAACAAGAATGTCAAAGCCGCAAAATAAAATATTATCCACCTACACCGCTTGCAGTGGCAAACTTTCGAACTTAAACTTTTTATATGCTTCGCTTGCATTTTAAACAATTTCTCAGTTCTTCTCGTTTTATGGTTAAATATTCAAGTTAATTTATCTTTTTTTTTGTCTTTTGGACTTAACCCCTTCATGTACATTAAATTACAAGAAAAACAAATATTTTTACAAATAAAAAAAATATTTTGTTTTTTAATTATTCAATTTCTTGTTTTTAAAAATATCAAATACATATTTTCAATCAGTAAACAAAACACAAATAAAATAAAAAACGAAAAAAAAAAAAATGATATGAAATTATTTTCAATTACAAAACAAAAAACCGAAAAAGTAACAAAAACAAAAAAATATATCTTTCTCTTTTTAATTGAAAATATATACATATACATATATATGTTTACGCAATGAAATGATTATTTATTATGTAATTAATTCATAAATAATAAAAACAATTCATTAATATTTTTTTTTTTGTTGTTGTTTATAACAACATGATCATCAGCACGTCTCTCGTATTTTTCATCATCATAAGAGTTTTTCTTTTTAGCTGACAACCAGAAGGAAATAGACCGGACAAAATGTTGAACGTGTAGTTTATTAAATTCAATTTGAAATCTAATTTCCTCATTATCTAAAATGTTCTTGTTTTATTTAACGATTTGTTATCAGTCAGAATTTATTGGTTTCTTTTTTTTTTTAAACTACAGATGAAAGTCTGGACTATTGACAGGCTACAAAAAGTTATCATGTATCCACATATAATTTCCGTCAAATGGATATGTATCCATTATGTATTGAACGGATATGCAGTAAATATTAACTGAAACTTTTATAATAAAAATTTTATGAATAAAATGAATGATTTTCTTTTCTATTCTACCAAATTACTCTTGCATGTACACTTATTTACAATTGAAAGTAATTAGTAGATTGTTTATGAGTTGAACAAAAATTCAAAAAAAAAAAATATCTTGAACTTCAAAATGTTCTTTAAATTAATAATAAAAAACGAATTTTATTCAAATATTTTCAAAAAAAAAAAAAACAACAATAACGAATTATTAACGAATAATAAAATCTCTTAGCTGAAATTCACTATAAATAGTTGTTTTCATTGTAAACGTAATTCTTTGTAATAAACGCACTATAAAAAAAAAGTGCAAATGAAATGGAATGATAATAAAATGTAATGAATTAGAAGAAGAAAGACTACAAAGAAGAAACAAAAAAAAAAAAACTTTTAATTTCGTTTATCGAATAAATTCGTAATCGATTCAAACAAAGTGGAAATATTTTTATTTCTGGATTGACTTTTTTTTTGTTTATGGAAATAAATTCAATTTTTTTTTTGTTCGTAATAAAAAAAATACGGAATAAAACGATAAAGGATTACAAATTCTTAACGAATTCATCTGAAAATTTCATTCACAAACAAAATTGATGATTTTTTTTTTGCTTGTTTTTGGGAAACTTTCAAAAATAAACAATGTTTTGAATGAAAAACAAATAAAGTTTTTCTTCAAATAAAAAAAATTGTACAAGAAGAAATTCTGGTTTTTTTTCTCTTTATTTTGCAATCATCCGATCCAATTTGTGTGTATGTATGTATGTTTGTTGGAACGGGATGGAAAGCGAAAGTAAAGTTTATTTTATAAACATTAAGTGCGCACAAACATGAATACAAATATACAACTACACAAACACACACACACACACACATACACACAAACGCACCCATATATACATTCTCACACATAAATATAAACATCTTTTGCAACAGAAGAATTGACTTATTTTGTAGTCACTTTTTGTAACAAACCAAGTCATAGAGAAAAGAAAACGAAACGTTTTTTTTTGTTCATTTACTTTTTTTTTTTTATATATAAATAAAAAACGCAATCGTATAATTGGTTAAAGAAACGCTCAGTTTTATGGACTTTTTTTTCTCTCTCTCTCTTTTTAAAAAGAACTCAATAAAAATTATTGGAATTTAATTACGACAACTGAACAATGTGACGTAGACGTTTGCAACATTTTAAGATTTTGAAAATAATGAAAACTTAAGTTTAAAATTTTTTTTAATTTCATTCAACTTGAATATTGAATGACAATGATTTAACTCTTTCACACATTTAACATTTTATAAATATAATTGCCTCTGTTTAATTTTTAGTATTTCAAAATTTTTCATTGAATTTTACGTAATAGTTGAATAACGTTTGTGTGAATGTACAAGAATGATTATGAATATAAAGTGTTTCAAAAGGAAGAATAATGTTTAGACAGAAATTAAATAAAAGGAGAGACCCTAATTTTTAATCTTACAAATTGAAAATCTAACGACGTCACTGGTCCTAATTTATATTTTGTATAAATTAATAAATTTATAATTCTTAAACAGTTACTTGGTTTTATTGGAACCTTTTCATCCTTCCTATTCCCTATTCCCTCTTTCACTATTACTATAATGATGATCCTTCCATTTAATAAAAAGATTAAACCGAGAATAAAACCATAAACTAAATTTCTTTTAATAATAAAATTCGTAGGTAGTTTTAAATCTTTTCGTTATCCTTTTTTTTTTTACTTTTAAGTTAAATTTATGAATAAATAAAAAAATGATAGTAAAAAGAGACGCATCTCCCTTTTCCTCATCCCCCCCATTTCACTCTTTCTATTTAATTTTTTTATGTTTATTAATTTCTGGTTCTATTAACACGTTTACAGGAGTATTCTTCGAGCTTTTATTCCTGATTTGTTTTCTCTCTCTCTCTCTCTCTCTCTCTCTCTCTCTTTCTCACTCTTTCATATTTTCAATAATTAAGGGAAATATTTTGGTTCTTCTTCATTCATTTGTGTTTTTATTAGTAAAAAAAAAAAAATCTGGTTTCTGGAAAAAAAAAAAATTATGTTGTGTTTGTTGTTTCTGTTTTTGTGTCTTTATAAAACTTAAATGAAAAAAAAAAAAAACAAACTGATTTTTTTCTTTTCATTAAATTAAAAAACAAAATAAACATAAAAAAGTAAAAAAGTAAAAAAAAAAAAACGTCAATTAATTTTCTTGTTATTTTTTTTTTTTTCCTTTATTTTTTTTTTAAGATGAAAGAAGAAAAAGATAAACTTCGAAAAGCTAAACTGAAAAAAAAAAATCCCCCTCTTATTGTTTCACTATATTTATTTTGTTGTTGTTGTTGTTGTTGTTGTTGTTGTTGTTGTTGTTGTTTTATTTGCATCATCATCATCATAACGATGTAGAGGTCTCTCTTTCAAAAACACAAAAAAAAAAAAACAAATTAAAAAACGTAAAAAAAAAAAATAAGACATAATAAAAAACGAAGAAGAAGAAGAAGAAGTAGAAGAAGAAGAATGAACGAACAGAGAGAATAAAAAAACCAGTCCACTATATTTTTATTTGATTTCTTGACTTTTAGTTTTTAGCACATTTTTGCCTGAAGCCGGTAATATCTCAAGGTTAAAATCAAAGACCTCAAAAAAATAAAAATAAAAATAAAGAAAAAACAAAAAAAAACACACAGAGGCACACACACACACACACTCACTGCTAAGAATATAATGATTTTGTGTGTGTGTGTGTGAGTATGTGTGTGTTTGTGTGCAATCCATACACAAAATTACAAAAACAACTATTAAATTAACGTATAAAATTTTATTATTGTATTTGTTGTCATTTTCATCATAAAACACACAAACAAAAAACAATAAATAAATTAAACAACAAAACACACACATTCATACACACACACACACAAAATATAAAGAATCATAAATATATAAGAACCATACGATAAAGAATAAAACACAAAAAAAAAAACAAATTATTCTTATTATTAATTTATGTTAATTGATTTAAATTATACAAAAAATTATTATTATTTTTATTATTTAAATTTAAAGTGACAATAATAATAATTAAAGAAGATGTTTATTTTTCCTCCATTCCCGCCAATCCCCCTCCTATTTCCCCTATATCAACCGCGACCCCAAAAATACATCAAAATTAATAATAAATAAATTGATTCAAGATGAGGAAAAAATAGAAAGAAAGAAAGAAAGAACAAACGAAGAAAAGTCACACAATTAAGAAGCAATAAAATTTTTTCAATAAAAAAAAAATATAGAAAAAAAAGGATTCGGTATTTTTGTTATGTGAAATTCCTTTCATTAAAAACAGACAAATTAAAAACGAACAAAAAAACAATCGAGTGGAAATTCACTGGATATTTTACACTAACTCGTTATAGCTAATTGTCATTTAATTGACACTAACTGTCAAACTTTCTGTTTAAAACTCTCAAATATTGTGTTAAATAAAATTCCATTTCATTTTAACCATTTTTTTATGAATTGTGTACACAGGATTTTTTTTTTTTGGGTATTTTCTGTTATGTAAATTTGTGTAATCTTATTTAATCGTTAAAAATGTATTTTGTTTATTTTTTACATATATACATTTTTTTCTTTCTTTCAAAAAACAATTAACATAATCATAAAGAGTAGACATCACAGTTAATTATGTTTTCTTTTATGTTGCGATTAAAATCATAAAAATTTAAAATAAAAAATAAATATAGAGGAAGAAGACACCTTCCTTCAATAATCAGTTTTACTTGAAAAATAAATGTTGAATCAAATTTCCGCATTCACAGCACATTAGATTAAATTTTCATCGTTTTTCCATAATGAAATTTAATATTTGATAGAATTAAAAGAAGAAGAAAAAAAAAATCAGAATTTTCTGCTTTGTTTATCGAAATTTAATCCAGTAAATATTTTTATTGTTTAATACAATAAAAAAAAAAGTTGCTTTAATGATCAGATTTTTTGTTTTTTTTTTCTGTTATTTATTCTACATTTTCAGCGAAAAATGTAGAGTCGTCAGAGACGTAAATTGAAAATGAATGTCAGTTAAAGATGATTCTTAGAAGTCATGACCTAAAAAAAAATTATGACAATTTCTTATTTTTAGTCTTCTTGCATAATTGTAAACGGAAGTTAATCAGAACGATGAGAATTAAAATTTATAATTAAACGATCTTATCATCACAACTATTTGACAATTTATTATTTTTTTTTAATATGAATAAAATTTGATAAATTGTGGGTTTATTTATATAAACAAGAATTTGTTTATCTTATAGCCTATGAAACTTAACCGACAGATCGACACTGGGAACATGAACGTTTCTTTCATTTCATGTTTAAAGCATTTTTTTGTTTTTCGTCAATCATAACATTAATAAAAAATTCTTGAGAATTCTTTAGACCGAATTAAATTTAAAGACAATTCATTCTAGTTTCCCTAAAATTATAAAATTGTGGCGTGATAATTTCTTTTAAATGAAATTCGTTCAACATGAGGGAAGATTAAAGATCTTACAAATTAATAATCGAAATTAAGAATTTCAAAGAATTGAAGTTCAAATGTTCACCGTTGTTAGAGTAATTTAATTATAAGCGAAAAGGTCGATGATGGCATTGGTCGAGAACGGAATTAATCGATTTTGGTTTTTTTTTTTTTGTCGGAATTTTAATCTCTTGTGCAACGATTTTCTTTCTTGTTGTTTGAATTAATTTTTGAAGTCATTAACTATTATTTAATAATTAAAGAAATAATTAATGTAAATCCATATAAAATAAAAGTGAATTTTACCAAAAAGATTAAAAATTTGTATTGGGAAAAATTTCCTTTTTTTTTTTGTTTTTTTTTTTTTCTTAAACAAAAAATCAAATTTCATCATCAATTTTTTATTTCTTTTGGAAATTATCAATTTTGTCTTCTGTTTGTCTTTTATCTATCGTTTCCATTCAATTCCCGTACAGTATTATTTATTATTATTTTTTCCTCATAAGAAAGTTTTTCAAGAAAAGAAAAAAAAAAAAATTAAACTGACTAAAAAACTGTTTGGTTGATAAGAAGAAGAAATCAAACAAAGTTTAAATTTATTTTTTGATTAAAATGATAAATATGAAGAATTCACTATTTGCTTGAGGAAAATATAAGAAATGAGGGAGAGAGAGAGAGAGAGAGAGAGAGAAAAAAAAAGACGTACTACGTGAAAAAAAAAAACACAAAATATACAAATTTTTTTTATTTGATTTTTGTCTTGTTTTTTTTTTGTTTTTTCTTGTTCCTTTAAATTTCTCACTCGAACGCGATAAGAAATACAAACATTTGAATATATATATTTTTTTTTCTAAATTTTAAATTTTGAATTTTGTTGCTTTTTGCTTTTTTTTTACTTCTTCTTCCATTTCTTGCCTTTTTTTTTTTGGTGTGTTATTTTTTTATGTTGTTTACGATTTGATTAACGACATAGAGTCGGTTTGAAAAGATCGGGGTTTTTATTTTGGTTAATTTTTTTTCTTTTTGTTGTTGTTGTTGTTGTTGTTGCTTTTTCACAATAATTTTTCCTACAAAAGTTTAACGCTTAATGGGTGATGATGGAAAATGTATATACAAATAGTCAATGACAAACTGACAATAATTATTACTTTTCTCATATTTAAAAAAAAAGTAAGAAGAAAAATAAGAAGAATAAGATGAACATAAGAAAAGGGGGAGACTTTAAAATGGCAAATATAGAAAATATGTTGTTGTTTTTTTTGTTCTTTCTAAATGTGCAGACAAAATATGTAAACACCAATAAAAGCCATATGGCTCCAAATGACTATTAAATACTGTTGTTGTTGTTGTTGTTGTTGTTGTTGTTGTTATTATTATTGTTGTTGTTGTTGTTGTTGTTGTTGTTGTTGTTGTTGTTGTATAAAAGAAGGGGGTATCTTATATTCGGAAATTTGATATTAAAATTTTATTAGCCTTTTTAGTTTGTCTTTTTGTTTTTTTTTTTTTTTTGTCTCTTTATTTTTTTTATTTCTTCATTTTCAATTTTTGTTGAATTAATAATAAAAAAAAAATAATAATACTTTGGCGTTATTGTAAGGAACCTCAAATCATTAAACTATAAAGATAACAACAACATCCTCATTTTACGTAAAGCAAAACAACTAAGAAATAAAAGAAGAAGAAGAAAAAAGTTTATAAAAAATGGTAAAAAAAAAAAAATAAAAATGAAGAAAAAAAAATGGAATTTATTAATCCCAAACAATAACGTCATTGAATTTCATTATATACATAAAATGTCCATATTTTGTGGGGGGATTTAAATCATTCTTTAGATATTTATTTATTTTTTTTTTTGTCTCTTCAAATAAAGAAAAAAAAAAAAAAAATTTAAAAAAAGAGAAAAAAAAAAAACTCCAGAGTCTAAAAGATTCATCAAACTTCTTTTTTTTTTCTCACATTCGATTAAAAATGGATAGTTTTTTTTTTTTTGCTGTATTTAACACAATCATCACCATTCATTCGTTCATTCTCCCCTTTTTTTCTTCTTCTTTTTTTTTTTTTTTTGTTGATTTCTGCGTTTTAAATTTTTTTGTTTTCTTGTGACTTGAAACTTATTGATGGATAGAAAAAAATGTCTATTTCTATTTTATTTATTCTTCACCAAACATCTTTTTCTTCTTCTTCTTCTTCTTAATCTTTTACGTCTTCCCGATTGTCTTCTTCTTTATTAATAATTATTGTTGTTGTTGTTGTTGTTGCTTTTGTGATAAAATTAAATAAAAATTTATTCTTCACCATCAACTTCTTCTTCTTCTTCTTCTTCTGCGCATATACAACACACACCCCTCTCCAAATTCATTTGAATTTTTTTAACTCACATCTTTTGGTGCCTGTTGTTGGTCGGTTTGGGTGAACAAAATATAAATAAAAGAAACCTACACACACACACATGCACACATGCACAAAAATAAACAAGTTAAAAATATTAAATAAAAAAAAAAACAAAATGTTTGCTTAAAAAAAAAACAAAAAATTGTGAACAGAAAAAAGAAAAAAAAAAAGAAAAAGAAAAAAAAAAGAAGAAGAAAAAAAAAAAGAAGAAGTAAAAATTATTATTATTATTTATTATGAATTTTCTGTATTTATATTCAATTAGCTAAATCGTGAAGAAAAGTGAGTAAACGTATATTGTACATTTGAGTTAAAATTTTGAGTTTGTCTTTGCTATAAAGAAACAGAAATGTTCGTCTTACATTTTAAGTATTTTTTTTTTTTACCTCAAGATGAATTTTTTATTCTTTGGATTCTGAGTTATTGTTGCTTCTGGAACATTCAATTTTAGATGGTGCTAATATAATTGTCGGATACTTGGAAACATGGGATCATCGATAGGTTCATTACAAAACAGTACAAATCTTAGAGTCAATCAATGGATGATGATTTGTTGTCGAGTTCAGAGACTAACAAATAATTGTTGTCGTCTATAATTGTGTCCAAACAAAACAATTGCATACGTAAGCAAACAAACGTACACAGAGACAGAAAATGTAAAGCAGCTCTAAAAAAAAAAAAAGGTGCAACCATCAAAAGTACATTCTTTCCTTTCCTTTCTTTTAATTTTCTTTAATTTTTTTTTCTTTTTTACACATTTTGTCCATCATAATAATCATCATAAGTCACTCACACGGAAATTACCATGACAAACAAGAATCATATAAATAAGCAAAACAAGAATAAGACAAAAAAAAAAAAAAAACTTACCTTCAAAATCTGTGATAGATTGTGACGTGAACCGATTTTCAAAAAAAAAAAACACTGCCATTTTTTTTTCTTCCTCTGTTCATTTTTTCCTTTTTTACTCTTTTTTTATTTTTTAATAAAATTATTTTTTTTTTTTTTTAGTGAGAAAATAATTTACCTTTATATAAATCAATGGCAACAACAATATACAAAGAAAAAAACAGAATATAAAATCAAAAGACCTTCAAAGTTTTATTCATATATATCAGAGAGACACCGAAAAATATATAATAAGTCTTTTTATTTGTAAGACTTTTGGTAGAAGAATTATTGACGTCACAGAAAAATTTTACACAAAGTTTTCACTTAAATATATATTTAATAATTCCAATGAATTTTCAATTTTATATTAAAAACAACAACAACAACAACAACAACCAGGTAAAATATAAAAAGAAAGAAAGAGAGAGAGAGAGAGAGAGCAAGTATTGTGTGTAGATATAGACACAAAGAAGCGTCATTATGATTATCATTATAAAACCCGGAACTTTATTTCAATTTGTTGTTCTTTTGTTGTTGTTGTTGTTGTTGTTGTTGTTGTTGTTGTTATTTATTTTTATTTCTTTTAGTTTTTTTTTTTTTTTTTTTTCTTTACATTAAATTCAGGAAATAGGAAAATTCATATAAAACGACAAATTAATTAACAAGGTTAAACTGTCTCATATTAAATATTGTACGTTTTTTTGTTTCTTATTTTTGTTGTTGTTGTTGTTTCTGTTTTTTTTTTTTTTTCAATATTATAATTTTTTTTTTGATAATGAATTTTTGTCTCTCTATACCTATTTTATATTTTATGTATTTTTGTTGATGATTACAAGGTTGACAAATAAATACAACAACAACAACAACAACAACAACAACAACAACAACAACAACAACAACAACAACAACAACAACAACAAAATAAAATTGGTATGTAAAAGTTTTTCACCTGTTTTCATTCGATGTTTCTATACGTTAAACTTCAAGTTCATTAAAATAATAATCATGTAATCACTCAAAACTTATAAACTTTAATTATTTCACTCAACTATTATTTAATTATTTAATCAATTTATATTTTTTGTTGTTGTGGTAGTTGTAGTTGTTATACTGTTGTTGCTTTTTTGTTAAATTTAAAATAATTTTTACATTATATGTTTGGAAGCCCTTTGGCTTAAAATTGACGTTTGTAAGTTTAAAGCAAACGCATAATATTTTCTGTTCACACAATTTTTAACTAGACGAAATGTATCTGTGTGTTTTAACAACACAATATCTGTGTCGGATTTTACAACAATTTTAACTGACAATTAAATTCTTATTTTGCTTCCGTTTTCTTTTAAAAAAAAAACTTATCAATAAATTTGAAGGTGGAACCTGTAATAATTTAATACGATTTTCACTGTTACAAAATTTTGTGTTTTCATCTTAAAAATCCCATCATCATTTGTCTAAGGCCACACATTGTTCATGAAATCAGTCTATTCGGAACATCTTAAATGAATTCATCCAATAATAATTATCAGTTCAAATTCTTTTGTTTTGTGCCATTAAAAAAAGAAAAAAAAGAAAGAACAACCACATTTTGTAAAGATGAGGGCGGAAAACAAAAAACGTACGTTTGTTTTTTTTATTCCTAGTCTTTTGGTGTGGACAAAAAAAAAACAGTTTTTTTTTTTTTTTATCAAAAACGGCGTAACTCAACAAGCGATGATTGAAGAATTGAAAAAAAAAAAATTTCCCGGTTGTTGTTTTTAGGTGCGATATGAAAATTAGAAATAAAAAAAAAAAAAAAAAACAGAGTTACGGTTCAATTACTAAATTTATGATGGGAACTTTTTTATAAACATTTTTTAATATGCAAAAAAAAAAAAAAAAAAATAAAAAACAAAAAACAAAAAAGAGGCAAAGGCAAAAAAAAAAAAACAAAACGAAATAAATAAATATGTTCCTCTAGTTCAAGGTTGGATTCATAAAAATTGTTTTCTTTTGTTTTGTTTTTTATTTTTTTTTTTTTGGGGAATTCTTCTTCTTCTTCGTCTTAAAATTTTTTTTTTATTTCTCCTTCTACATGATAGAAGAACAAGACGTTACATAATTATTAATTAATATTTTATACTAACAATAAAAGAAAAAAAAATTATATATGAATAAATTATTAGCAACAATAGCAACAAGAATAGACTACAAATTAATACAAAAGGTTGTTATAGTGATACTTCCTAAATAATATATTTGTGTGATTATTACCACCATCCCGCCTCCGCTATTCAACCATTCAGAAACACCTCTATGTTGTGACCTTAAATTTCTAATGAATCAGAATCTATAAAGAGACTGAATTTTCTCAATGACTTTACTGATTTTATTGTTTGATTCTCGTCTTACAAATGACAATTGTTAAATTTTTCTGTGTGATTTTAATGGTTCTGAATCTGAATAAATTTTTTCCTCATCGATAGTACGAACACCTTGTTAAATGGGCACCCTTTAATATTTGTGTTATTCGCGCATGTTAAGTCAAATCCGTCTTCTATAATTTAAATCCAATTTGTCTAAATTCTTTTGGTATATATAAACTTTAGAGTTTAGTTTAGAGTAACATATAATTAGACAAGAGTAGATTTTTTTTTTTCTTTACTCGTATATGATTAAAGCGCGTTCATAATAATTAATTAAAAAATAACAAAAATAAAGACGTCAAAACAAAAGCAACAAAATATACGGAAATAATTTAATAACGAAAGAATTAAAAAAAAAAAAAAATCTTAAATTTATTCTTCTTCCAATTTTTATTTTCTTGTTTCTTTCAATTTTCTATATTTCACTGTCTACAATTTTTTGTTTGTTTTTGTTTTATGCTAAATATGAATTTACGCTTTTTTTTTTTTGTATTTTGTCTGTTTGGTCTGAATCAATTTAAAGCTTTACACAAAAACCCACAAGAAATCTCAAGTGTAAACTTCCCAGCAACAACAACAACAACTGGGAATAAAAAAAAAAAAAAAACGGAATAAATTATGAAAATTGCGTTTAACGAATTAAATAAGAAAATCTTCTTTATTTTTTTGTTGTCTTATACTTAAAAGCCATTTGCTAAATGTACCCCAGTGAACTCTTATAAATTGACATTTTTCTAAATGTTAGTTAGTTTTGTTGTTCTCTTAATTATGACGTCATAACAATAATACGTACATATAATTGTTTATTGGTTCAGAAAGAAGAAGAAAAAAAAATATATAAGAGCGCGCGCGACTTGTAGGCGGCTTTTAATCAAAAATTATTATAAAATATTGTGTGTTTAATTATTATGGGTGATCTGTACTGGGATGTTTAAAACAAAAACAAAAAAAAACAAAAAAAACAACAAATTTTGTAATTTTATACTTTATTCAATTTTTGTATTCATAGTTTGTTGTTTCATTTATAAATTTATTTAAATCAAGCAAGTTCTCAAACTGTATTCCGGAATTCAAATGAATTCCATAATTATTGTGTTTTTTTTTTCTGTTTGTATCGTTTAAGTTGAATTTTATTTTCAATTTATTTTTTATACAATTTTCTTAATTAAATGTAACGATAATTAGTTAGAGGAAAATTTTCCATTTAAATAAATTATCTTGATTAAAGTAAATAAAGCGTCGACTTACAATGTTTTACACAATTGTCAACTTTACTTAATTATTCTGATTGATTTAATTATTGACACTTAGTATTAGAGGAAAATTCCAGGTTCGTCATTTTTTGAATAAATCAAATAAAATAAATGTGGGTGGATCGTTAAAATGACAAAATAAAAATTACGTTAATGAACGTCGGCAAATTTAAAAGAAACAGTTTAAGAATCACTGATTCAGATCAAATTATTATTTTAATATTTTGGAAATGGAATACATCTGGCATTTTGGTGTTGAATTTTTTATTTTTGTTATTTTTTTTTTTTTTTTTTTGGTATTTGGTTTATGAAATTTTTGGGTCCGGAAGATCATCGAAACTTATATTCATGAGGGCGAATTGTTATTATTTTTGTTGTTTCCTTATTTATTGTTCTTTCATATTTATGTTTATGTTTCAGCTAAAAAATTAATGCGGGCGCAAATTTATTTATGCAAAATTTTACAAAACAAATTTTTTAATCTTCGCTAAATAATTTTTTTTCATTCAAATATTCCGATAATGTTGTCTCTCTTCTACACTTCATTAGCATGCTGCTAAAATTTTTGCATTTTATTTATAAACAGAAAAATATTTAAATAAATTTTGTTTTTATTTATATAATAACGACAACAACAACAAAAACTAATTGACAATCAATACATGAATGACTTTGAGATTGTTGCTTAAAAAAAAAAAAACAAAATCTAAGAATCGTTAAAAAAAAGAAAAAAAAAAGTCAAATTTTGTTTCTTTTATAATTTGAAGAAATCAAAAGAAGAAACAGAATAGAATTGTGTGGATTATTCTGGAAACTACACAAAACTACAACAACAATCATTAATAAGTAAAATGAACACAAAACGAAAGGCAACAACAACAGATAATTCCATGGAACAGAACAAACAAACAAAATAATCAATGTGTTCTTTACATTGATCCAAAAATTAAGAACAAAAATTCTGAACTTTTTTTTTTTTATTTGTGCAACAAAATCCACGAAAAACAAACAAAACTCCAAATGAAAGAAAACAGAAATAAAATTTGCATAAATTAATTACGGCGCGTTAAAAAAAAATTGCACTTTGTGGGTTGCATCTTTGAATGACGAATTGTACGTCATTTGATCTTTCGTTTGTGTTTTTGTGTTTTTTTTTTTAAAAATGTTTTCTAATAAAAAAAAAACATTTTCTAAAAACAACAACAACACAAATTATGGACGATCGGCTTTTATTTTGTTGTACCCGGCTGGATTCAAATTTCTCTTTTTAAAAGAGGAAACAAAAAAAGTGGAAAAGAAAAGGAGAAAAATTTTTATCTTTAGAGAAAATCTCTCCAATAGGATTTTAGAAATAAACAAATTTTGTGTTAACTAAAAAAAAAAAAAAAAAATTAGAAACTAAAAAAAAAATCCATTAGAATTCGTCTTTCTGTCTTTCCATCCGATAAAAAAAAAAAATACGGAAAAAAATGGAAATCTATACAAGAAGGGTCGACAAAAAAAAAAAAATAAAAATTTAGGACCCCAACAACAACATTAATATTTTTTTTGTGTTCTTCTTTTTACCAACAACAAAAAAAAAGAAAGAACAACAACAACAACAACAATAATAATCATAATAAACTTAACGCTAGTCCTTTCCTCTGCCCTCCTCCACCATAACCGAATCCTAAACACAATAACAAAAATGCACCATCCAGAGCCACCATAAAATACTGTCAGGTAGTTTTTCCAGTCTTCTTCTTCTTCTTCTTCTTTTTTGTTTCTTTTTGTGTTTATTTTTTTTTTTTTTTGGGAAAAAAAATCAAAAGATGAAAAAAAAAATATCATTATCTTAGACCTTTTCAAGGTCCCTTTTAGGATCAAAATCAGAGAAACTACACAAAAAAAAAAACTCTATCCATGAGTGAAGGAAAAAAAAAAAACGTGAAAGAAAAAGAAGAAGAAGAAGAAGAAGAAGAAGAGGTAAAGGTTTTTCTGTGTGTGTGTGTGTATACATTTGAGAGAATTGATGGTCTCGAACTCGACCCTCCTTATAACCATTTGGAAATACATTATTTATTAAGCTTCAGTAACCGTACTGGGTGATCCATAAAATGATTTAATTTAGGATCGTTAGAACACAACTAAAAATCCCAACACAACTAACAAACGTCTAATGTTCAATAAAACTTTGCACGTTTGCCTTTTTCGATTGATTGAAGCATTTTTTCTGTTTTCAAAGTTTTTAATTTTGAACAAGTTTTTAATTTTATTTGAAAATTTTCCTACACCAATTGGGAATTTTCCCTTTTCTTTAAGCAACACATTTTATGGGGGGTGAAAAAACCAAATTAATGGACAAGTTGAAACAAGAAAAGAAACCAGTTAATTTTGGAATCATCAAACTGAAACTAGTCGAAGTTCAATTTTAGAATCACCCTTTAGCCAATCTTAAATCACAGCGTTAAATCTCTGAGGGTTACATTTTTTTGTATTCTTCTTTTATTTTTTTTTTAAATTGAGGTCCTTGTTTTGGTTGAGTTAGGACCTTTTTTTTTTTTTTTTAGTTATTTGTTGAATTTCATTCTCTCTTTATGGTTGGTTTATTTCGATTTTATATATTTCTGGGTTCGGTAATTTTTTTGTTTTTTTTTGTTTTCTTTAAAAGGCGTAGGTAGAGTGAGAAAGGGAAGAAAAACGAAAGAAGAAGAAGAAGAAGAATTTTTTTTTGTTATTCAAAAGTTTTCTTCTTCTTTAATTTAATTTTTTTTTTTTAGTTCGTAAATCGTGTAAGAAAAAACAACGAAGAATTTGTGATTCTTGTATCGATATTTTTGAAAGAAAAAAAATATATGTTAATGAGGTCCTACTAACGATTAAATCTATTCAGGAAAAACAAAACAATTAAGAAAAAAATGAAAAAATGAAAGAGAAAAAAAAACAAAATGAAAATAATTGGTTAAAATTTTTTTTTTTTTTGATTGAAATTTATTGATGAAAATTTAATTTTTTTCTCTTTCATCTTTCATCGTTCGACTTTCGTCTTCTAATCCTGTGAACGACAATCAACAATTTCTTTCTAAAAATATTATATTATTTTTTTCTTTTTCTTCTTCTTCTTCTTCTTCTTCTTCTTCTTCTTCTTCTTCTTCTTCTTCTTCTTCTTCTTCTTCTTCTTCTCTTCTTCTTCTTCTTCTTCTTCTAATAAATAAATTTTCGGGGGTCCCACAATTAAGGTCAAATGCAAAAAGAAGAAGAAAAAAAAAATAATATTATTAATAAAAGAAGAAGAAGAAGAAGAAGAAGAAGAAGAAGATGGAGAAAAAATTGTGTATCTTCGCTCTTTCGGTTCGGTCGCAGAAAAGAATAAAAAAAAAACAAAAAAAAAACAAAACAAAAAAGAAAACAGAACAATTTAAACCAATTGAGTCAAATAATAATAAAATGAAGATGATGAAGAAGAAGAAGAAGAAGAAGAAGAAGTGAGGTTTTGCTCTTGAAATTAAACACATAAATCAGTTTATGAAGAAATTATTATTTATTATAAAAAAAAAAAAAAAAACTTGTGAAAGAAAAACAAAAGGGGAGAGCCTGTTTTGTTTTTTGTAGTAGTTGGTTTCTAGTGGAGGGAGAAGGAGTTGAAATAATAATAATAAAAAAAAACCAACACACATACACACACACACACACACATACAACACATTTATTCAATTTTAACCAATTTGTTTTTCAATTAAAACCAATTTTTGTCTTTACAAAAAAAAAAAAAAAAAAAAAACAAACGCAACACGACAATATGAGTAACGTTTTCATTCAGGGCTGAATCTCAGAAACAAATCAGAACGATTGAAAATCTATAATTTGTTAAAAGAAAAACGGGCGACAATTGATTTATTGTTAGTCATAATATCTAAATTAATTCATCTTTTAATACCTACTTGAGGATGATGACAGACGTTGAAAAAAGTTAAAAGTTACTACCTGCGAACCAAAACCCACGAACATTAATCCGAGAAATTTTTGATGATCCATTTTTGGTTGTTAAATTAAATTGAAGAAAATTAAAATAAAAATAAAAAGAAAGTCATGTCTAACATGCAACAGTAATCATAATTGCATGTGATTTGAACCCCTTCTGATGGTCAGAGGGGATAACTTTAAAATGTTGTTTTTTTTTTTTAAAGAAATCCAACAAAAGGAAAAAAATCGTGAAAGTTTTTTTTCTGTCTTTTGAATGTTTTTTTTTTGTTGAATGTTCATGAAAAATAAATCAAATTTAAATTTTATTCATAGAAATTGAGTTTACTGATCGATCAATTTTTTTTTCTTCTTTCTTTTCTTTTCTTTCGTTCATTAATTTAATTGATTAAAAGTTTCAGATCACAGAAAGCGTAGGCAGAAAAGAATATTTTCTTTATTTTAAATTTCCTAAACATTTTTATCTCGCCTTTTACAAAAAAAAAAAATGCAATTTCTTTATTTTGTCTTAGTTTTGTTTTCTGGCTCTTCTAAAAGTAGCAACCCAAAAGAGTAAAACTCCACAACAACAACAAACAAAAAAAAAAAAAATGATTACTAAATTTTTGTGTCACAAATAACAAAAAAAAAAAAAAAAAAACGTTGAAAATGATCAAAAGATTGAATGCGACAATGCACTCGATCTTCATCTTGTTCCTTATTTTTTCTTTATTTATCTCGTTATTAATTTATTAAAAGAAATTATAAAAAAAAAAGTATTATAGAAAATATGAAACAACAACAACAACAAAGAAACAAAAAAATAAAAAAATAACAACAACAACAAGAGGAAAAAAAAAATGTTCCCCTCAATTTTTCTTTTGTTTGTTTGTTCTTATTTTGTTTTGTTTTTGTTTTATTTTTAGTTTATGTTTTTGTTTTCAGTTGTTCAGTTGGACAGAAAACAAAAACAAAAACAAAAACAAAACACAAAACCAAACCAAAAAGACATTAATTCACCAAATATGATCTTTTCCATCATCTCTCACTCAATTGAATCCATTTGACATAAGAGACGAATAATAATAATAATAAAATAAAAAAATAATAATTTTTATAATGAATAATTTTTTGTATTTCTGTCTCTATATTGGAGTCAATTGGCAACTATACAACTTAACTTTTTTTTCTTCTTCTTCTTCTTCTTCTTCTTCTTCTATTTCTTCTTTTTCTTCTTATTCAATCTTTTATACGATTAAAAAAAAAACCATCTTTTATCATCATCATCATCATCATCTCGTATATTTATTTTGTTGTTGTTCAATCACTTGTTGTTGTTGTTGTATCTTTTCTTCTTGTTCTTTATATTAGTGAATTTAATACACTGGAATCTTTTCTTCTTCATCTTTTTCTTTTTTATGCTTCTTCTTCTTCTTACATTATTTTATATAAAATGATTTATTGTTGTTGTAGTTATTATTATTATTTGTTGTTGTTGTTGTTGTTATTGTTGTTATTGTTGTAATATTATTTATTATATTTTTATCTATCTGTATAAAAAGAGTTTAAGGAAAGGGGAGAAGAAGGGGAAAGAGATTCATCATTTAATATATTCACTCCACTCAATATAACTAATTTCATTTTATAAAAAAAAACAACAACAACAACAACAACAACAACAACAACAACAACAAAAACGAATAAAAATATATATATATATACGCACGCTGTTTGTCCATTTCTACTGAACCGCAATAATAATAATAATAATAATAATAAAGAAACAGAAATAATTATTCAATCAAAATGTATTTACGAGACACAAAATTTCTTTCTTCATCTTGACTTTTACACTCTACTTCTATACAAAGATACATATACTAAATGTTTGTCTACAGTGTCTACACACTACAATTATAATATAGTCAATTTACAATTCAATATGGTAGATAAAACAATTGTTGCGTTTACTGTTGTTGCTTTTTTTTTTTTTTTTTGGTATTTTAAATTGTATAAAAAAAGAACAATAACAACAACAAATAATAATAATAATAATAAAGACGACAATGTTTGACTAGCAGCGACATTAAGATACGATAAATGTAAAAAATGTTTAAGAATTGGTCGAATAGTCGCGTACATCACACAATCATCATTTTTCTTGTGTTTTATAGCAGTTTTTTTTTTATTTTTATTACCATTTATTTATTCTTTAAGGACCACAATTTACCTCTGATTCTTTCCTCACCAACCGAAAACACAACAAAATAAAACACAACACAAAACAATAGAATGTTTTGAATTTATATTGTTGTACGGCATGAATGCAAATTTTTATTTAGTTTTAGAGAATAAGTGAGAAAGAGAAAAAAATAAACAAAAAATAATAATAATCAAACATAAGACATAACACATGACAATACATGGATGGAACATGGACACGTCTATGAATATATACATAAGGACAACTATCCACTCTCTACCACAATACACTGCAGACACCACAAGACGTGTAAAAGGAAGAAATGTACAAAGAAAAGAATAATAATAATCAAACATCGACATCAACATTGAATTGAGTTCTTTTTTTTTATTATTTTGTGTTTCTTTCATTCGTGTCAACATTGGTTTGATGTCTGGTAAAAATGATGATTAAATATAAAAAAAAAGGAAAAAAAAAAATAAAAAGACCGAAACAAATAATAAATAATAAAAAGAAAAGTTGTATAAGGAACACTTGTTGTACATTAAGTGAAGTACATTCAATAAAAATAATACAGTATTGTACTCAGGATGCGTTATCTTAAAATGCCACTTATCCACATTTATCTAAATTTCATTTAAAACCTTTTCTTATGACTGAATAATAAAAGATTTCCTTTCATCTACAATAGACTTGGAATGCGATTCAAAGCTCAGAGGTCACATTGGGCGTATCAACATTGCATATAGCAAAAGTGGAGACTGCGTATTAAAATTCACTGTTTCATTCAATTCAGATTAAATTTTGTTTGTTATTTTTTTTTTTTTTGTTGGTTGGTTGGTAAATGAGAGATAAAAAAACGTGTGGTGAAACATGATGAAATAAATATTTTGCATTTTTATCAGCCGAAAAAAAAAACAAAAAAAAAAAAAATCAGAGAAAAATATAAAAATGATGCAATTTACCACAAATTCCACAAATTGAATTAAACCAATCAGAATTAAATCAGAATTTCAATATACATAATTTTTTTTTTCCAATAATCTTCGTTATAAAACAAAAGCCATCAACAGTTTATCAATAATTAGTCATAAGTCAGTCAGTATTGAAAAATGTAAAATTTATTTTCGTAGAAAAAAAAAGTATTCAACTTTAAATTTTTTTTTGTCTCTGTTCTTTATTTTTGGTTTGTGTTTTTTTTTTTGTTCTGATTTTTGCACATTAATTTTCTACAAACACTAAAAAATAAAACAACAAAACAATTACAACAGAACAATAGTAGAAACAGCAACAACAATAAATGTAACAACAAAACAATAAAAATCAAATTAAAAGAAACAAAATATTTTAAATATACAAGAACAACAACAACAACAAGAACAACAGCAACAGCAACAGCAACAGGAATAACAATAACAATAACAACAACAATAATAAACATCGAATACAAATTTATTTATATTTTTTTGGCAAATGTAACAACAAATAAAATCAAAAACAACTAATACAACAACAACAACAATCAGGCGCTTAAAAAAACCTTTTAATTTTTTTTAAAAAAAAAGCAAAAAAAAAAAAAAAACAAAACATAAATGAACGAACGAAAAAAAAAATGAATTTCAAAATGGTGGACACGTTTGTTGTCAAAAGAGTGAAACAAGAAATTAAAGTAAAATAAAAAAAACTTTAAAAATTAAACAAAAACAACAGCGAAAAAAAAATCTGCATCGTGTCAGGAATACAAAACATTAAAAAATATAAACAAGAAGATGAAGAAGAGGAAGAAGAAGAAGTTGATGTTTCTTGGTGATTTTGGTTGTTGCGTTGTGTTTGGTTTCTGGGGAGTGGAGAGTAAGAAGATCAACCACAAACAAAAAAAAAAAAAAATTATAAGAGGAAAAAAAAACATTTGTTTGGTTTTTCGTTTTCTTTCTTTATCTTATTTTTTTTGTTTTATTTTTTAACTTTTTTTTTTAATGCGGTTTTAAATTCTTCTTTCATTTTTTTTTTCTTCTTATTATTAATTATTTTTATTATGAAAGAGAAAAGAATTGGATTGTGATCTGTGTGTGTATGTGTATGTGCGCGTGTTTTTACGTCTTCTTACAAACGTCTGCCTTTTGTATATATTCAACACACACACAAACACAGATGCCGACAGTTATTCATTACAATTAACCCTTAAATTTAAGATGTAAAGAAAGAATTCCTTTTTAAATTCATTCTTATTATTATTATGGAAGGAACCTGATCTTAATCCATAATTTTCCTGTCTCTTTTCTTTGTGTGTGTGTGTGCTTTTTTTTGTTTATTAAAAAGGTTCATTTTACCCAACCTGTTTCACGATTTTACAGTACAAACACACACACACAAATACACTTCACATTCGACCCTAAAATGTTACCGGTTTCCCAACCATATTCTAATGTTTATTTCGTGTTAAGGATGGTGGATTTTATTTCTTCTTTATTCTTTTTTTTTTTTTTCTATAAAGGAATATTTTAGGGGATGAAATGCCTTCTAATAAGTAAATAAATAAATATAAATGCACTTGTTGCTGGATGAATGGAATGTTTAACTTACGTGTTGATCTTCTTTTTTTTTTTTTTTATTTCTTTCTCTCCCCTTCTCTTTCATATTTTTCCTTCATTTATTTACACACATTTTTATAAAGTTAATGGTTAAAGACATTAGATTATTGCTTCATGTAGCAAACAAGTGTATTTTTTTTAACCCTTTCATTCATTATGTACATTTTAATCGACATAATTTATTGTCTAAATGAAAAAAATAAAGATTAGTGTTTGGTGGAAGAGGGGGATTGATTAAACAACAACCATTTTTTTTTTCTAATTCATAATTAAACGTTTAAAATATGGAATAAAAAATTTAGATGAAAACTTTTTTTCTTGGCATATGTTTCGGCCAATTGACAACAGAATAACATTTACATGTTTATTCAATGGAATAAATTTTTATATAAAATTTACGAACAAATATAATGTTTGGTTGTTACTTAAAATTTTCATGTGTAAAATATTAGTTCAATGAACTGACTAATGACATAATTACATTTTTAACATTAAACTTTTAGTTTCAGTAGATATATTTTCTGCACGAAGAAAGTGAAAATAAAACCAATAGAGAAAAGTGGTCATTAAATATAATGGTCATTAATGGTTAAAGTTCCCATTTGAAATTACCAAATTCATATAATAATTCAAAATTTACTTTTTCTTTTTTGTTTTTATTTTTAATTTCAAGAAAGTAAACAACAAAAATTCATTTTTGTTTTGACCTCAGTAATTAAGTATAATTTTTTTAATATTTAAAATAAAAATACTTCAAATTAATTATAAATGACCTCCACAAGTTTTCAGTGTGGTGGTACCATAGAACGAGTCATTACTCATGACCACTTAACAATTTATGAAAAAAAATTACCTATTGCCTAAACGTCAAGTGAAATTTCATGCAATTGTTATTGTAAAAACCTACGACGATGAGGCTAATATTTATTATAATTACCTTTTTCCATTTGGAGCCATTCGTTAGATTGACAAACAAAAAATCTACAATGCCAAGATTTAAAAATCCGGATCCTTTGAATGAGACTCGAACGACTATGGACCTAAAAGGGTTAAATTTTTTAACGAAAAAAAATAAAGTAATGTAATATTTTTCTGTTTCTTATGAAAATCACGAATACCATTTATCCATTAGCATATTCTTCCTAATTTTTTAAATTAAATAACAAAAATTAAAACAGCAAAAAAAAAAAAAAATAACTAAAAACCAAAAACCAATCTTCCCGCGTTCAGTTTTATTTTTGTTTTTTGTATTTTCTGTTCATCAAAAATTTTTATAGGAATATTTTTTTTTTTTTTGATTATTTCTTAATTTATTTATTCAAAGATAATAAAAAAAAAAAACGAAACGATTTTACTTTCTGAATATGTTTGGATTGACCAAAACAAAAATGACAAAATCGATATTTTAATTATATTTTGGTTCGTTCGTTGCCAATTATTTATTATTATATTTATTTTAGATTAATTTACATACAACATTTATTTAGTTAACTTTAAATATTTTAAGTAAACACATACACACACACACATATATATACACACAAAAAAAAGCAATAACAACAATAAATAAAATAGGCAACAAAAACAACAACGACAATCAATTTTTAGTTTTCATTTGTATAAGTTCAAAGTCTCAAGTGGTTGTTAAATCATCAATACATAATAAATACGAGACGAGTAGACGAATGATTGGTTTGTGTTTTAAATCTATCTCTTAACATTTTCTTTCTTTCATTTTAATTCAGAGAAATTTTTCCATTTGGAACAAAAAAAATAAAATTCCTTTCACGTTTTGGTCTTGGTTTTAACGAAATTCTTTTAATTGAAGATTCAGGTTGAATTGTTTGCGACGAAAGAACTTTGCCACTTGAAATATTATGGTTGTTTTTTTTTCTTCTTCTTCTTCTTCTTCTTCTTCTTCTTCTTCTTCTTCTTCTTCTTCTTTTTCTTCGTTTGATTCAATATAAACAATAATTTACATTTATTTATTTCTCTTTTCATTTTTTATTCTTTTGTTTCATAAAATGTTTGTTTTTTTTTTCATCCTCTACTCTTCATGAAAAGAAATAAAAAAAAATATGAAGATTGTCTAAAATTCTAAAAGTTTTTTTTTTTTGGAGAAAAAAAAATGTAAAGACGAACTAAAAATCATTTGCTTAAAAATATTTGTTTATCACTTATGGACGAATATTATATAACAAAACAGTAGTTAGACTTAGGAGGCATTTTAATTTTGTTTATGGTCCATATTTATACGTCCCTCAGTAAAGAAATCCTTATTTCTTAGAAAGGAACACACACACACAGAGAGACAAAGAGAGAGACAGTCAGACAGACACTTTCAATTGGAATGATCATTTAATATTTGTATAAATAATACCATATGCATCCATCATGAATGCATTTTTTTTTTGTCTTCGTTAAGAAACAGAAAAAAAAAAACAAAACAAACAAATAAGTAAAAAAAAAAAGGAAAGGGAAAAAAGCCAACAACCAAAATGAACAAAAGAGGTTTTTTTTTTTGACGATGAAAGAAAATGACGAAAAAGAGAATAGTAAGAACCAACAATAATAATAAGAACAAAAAATGTGCATACATAAAAATTAAAGGATCATATCTAATGTCTTGTCTTTTGTATAAACAAAAAAATAAGAAATAAAGAAAAATACAAAACACACACCAAAAAAATACGTATGTAAACTGACGCCTTTTGCCTCCTATAATATTTAACTGCTAACAACAAAAAACAATAATAACAACAACAACAACAACAACAACGTAACAGAAAAAAAAGAAAGAAATATGGTACTTTAAGACCTCCAGCATCTTACTTAATCTTAAAAATGTGTAAATAAATATGGAAATGATTATTTTGCGCATTTTTTTTATTCTTTCATATTTACATTTTTCATTTTTTATCCCACTCTTTCTTCTCTTCTCTATCTCTGTCTCTGTGTCTGTGCCTGTGTGATGCTGAATAATGAAATTCTTTTTCGTAAATTAATTGATAATCTAAATTAAGTAAATTAATAAATCGCTGATTTTGTTAAAAATAAAATGTAATTTGATTTAATTTGATGACAACAGAAAATTATGTAAGACAGATTCATTTGTTTTCTATTCGAATCAACATTGCATATGTAAAAATTTTAGAATACAAAGTACGATGAATTCAATTCAATTTGTAGAAAAGCTTCTAAATGAATGGTAGAATTTCACGAGATACACGAAACTCACGAGAGAGATCTAAAAAAAAAAAGATTCAGTGGCATTGGAAGTTCAGCAAATGTTTTTCAATTTTCAAATGAAAATTAACACCAACTATTTTTTTGTACCAAGTCTAGTCGAATTTGTTTCTAGTAAAAAGTGTTGGACTTACTTTTTAGTACTTTTTAAAACGATAAAAATCAATCGTGTTTGTTTGTGTCTCGCCAGTTTATTCTGTTTTTTATTTTGAGTCAAGTAATTGTCACTTAATATTCATGCAAGTGTAATAAATTCTATATTCTGTATAATGGAAAATGAAAGAAAAGACAGAATTTTACATAAATGAAATTCATTTCAACTTCATTCATAGTTGCAGTCAGTATATATTGAAAGGAACATGCACGTGTCTCTTAATATATTCACCTTTTTTTTTTCTTATACAAAATTTTCAGTTTTTCTTTTTTTTTTTTTTACATTCTTTTGACAGAAATGAAAGAAAACAATATAACACAAATTGCATCAAAGTAAAGTTAAGAAAAACAAAAACTTAAATATATATATTTTTTTTTGTTTAAAATAATTTTCTTAACAAAACGAAAGATATTTATGTTGACTTAATATTGTCGTTTTAATATAACAAAAGATGTATGGAATTTGAATACCAAACTTTGTCAACAAAAAATAAAAATACAAAATAACCGGCACATTATTTATTATAGGTATTTTGTCATCATAATTCTTATTCTTATTCTTGTTATTATTATTAAAAAAAAAAATTCATTTTACTTTTGTTTTGTTGTTATTGTATTTGTTGTTTTTATTCTTATTCTTATTATTATTTTTTCATTTTCTAAACAATAAAGAATTTCTGTTCAGTTCTGTTTTCTTTAACATTTATTTCTTATTTATTTTTATTACAAAGACAAATACAATTGTTACAAATACAAATACAATTGTTACAAATACAAATAAAATTGTAATTTTTTTTGTATTGAAATTTTCCCTAGACTAGAAATAAAATTCACCTGAATTGACAAGAAATATAGAAGAAAACAAAAAAAACTAAATACTAAAAAATACAGAAAAGTTTTGTAGAAAAAAATGGAAAAATTAATTGAGGACAAACACGAAAAAAATAAAAAATAATAAAAATTGTCATCAAAATAAAGACAAAAAAAAAAAAACTTCTGTAAGTTTGTTGTTATATTTTATTTTTCTTGTTCTTATCAATTTTATTTAATTTTTTTAAAAGATGTTCAAAAAAATTTTTTTTCTTTATCGTTACTTAAAAATGTTACAATAACAATAATAACAACAACAACAGCAACACTTAATAAATAAATAAGTAAATAAATAATAGAATTCCATAAGGAATCAAAAAATAAATAGAATAATAAAAAAAAAAACTATATTTTGTAGATTATTTTGACATTCAATTGATTCAGTTTGGTTGGATTTAACAAAAAAAAATAAATTGAAAATAAAGAACAGAAAAACAATTTTGTGTTGGTTGGGGTTTTTTTTTTCCAACTTAAACAAATATTTAAATTGTGTTTTTTTTTTCTTGAAGACGTCTTCTAGTCGTTTTCCTTCTTCTTCATTAAACTTATTCTCTTAACGAAAAAAAAAAAAAAATAGTCTGGCCTGGATAAGATGAAGATGAACGAAAATAAATGAACACACAAATGAATGTACATAAAGGCCACGTGTTTATTATTTTTTTTTAAAGTGTCGCCGAAAAGTTTTTTTTTCTTTCTTTTTTTTTCTTTCTTTTCTTTTTTGTATTTTCAATTAAGGAAGACCTTTAAGATAATAATTCAATTAAATTTTTTTCCCTCTCTCTCTCTCTCTCTCACTCTATCGGTTGAAGAGGAAAAAAAAAACCCCCTTCAAATATAATTTTTTTTTCCTTCTTCTTAATCGTCGTTAAACAGAATTGACGCTATTTTTTTTTTTTGTTATTAATTATCAGTGGCGTTCTCATATCCGGGTTCTGTTTTATGTGACGTTAATTTTTTAATTACTTGTCGCGTCTATATAATTTTTTTTTTTCTCTTTTTTAGCAAATATTGTTATCCAGTGAAGAAAGTGGTGAATAATTTTAATTAGGGCATTGCCTCAATTTCAGTTCTTCGAAGGAAAACTATAAAAGTACAAAAATAGAAAATTCCGAGCAAACTTTTGCTTTTTCTGTATTCTGGGAAAAAATGTGGAAATATTTACTTGCCATAATATTTATTATTGTGAATCAGAATTTTTCCAATTAATTGGAAAGTTCTTAGAAGATGAAAAAAAAGTCCATCACCCTTAATCGGAGAGAATTATGGATTGTCCAAAGTTATTTGATGCAATATATTGATTTAGTAAGAATTATAGAAGGCAAAGACCTCAATAATTCCATCAACAAAATAATAAATAAAAAAAAAATAAACAAATAAAAAAAAAATAAATTTGCTATGAAAATCATGCGCTTTAATAAAACAGAAGAAGAAAAAAAAAAAACCGCAACAGAAAATTAAAAATACAATATTTGTGTAGTTCTCAAAACTAATAACTATAAACATGAAAATGTCAAATCAAAGTTGAAATTTATTTCATCATTATTCGTGAGCGGGGTGCAGATTACCTTCTAAAAATTTGAAAAATCTAAAATTTTACTTTTATTTTATTTTATTTTGTCTTGTGTGTTGTGTTGTGTTGTGTTTTTTTTTTTTTTATAATGCGGAACTGACGACACTGCGTCATTATTATTGTAATTTTTTTTTACCATAAAAATCATTTTGTATTTTTTTCTTCTTCTTCTTCTTCTTCTTTTCCTTCTATTTTTTTTTTATGTTTTTTAATCTAAGAACTCGTTCACACAAATAACACATTTTTGTTGTCTAAACTCTAAAATAACAACAACAATAACAACAACAACAATAACAACAAAATTAAATGACGAAAAAAAAAGTTATCGCATCTAGCACACATTTT
This sequence comes from Pedicia rivosa, assembly GCA_963082725.1. Classification (NCBI taxonomy): domain Eukaryota; kingdom Metazoa; phylum Arthropoda; class Insecta; order Diptera; family Pediciidae; genus Pedicia; species Pedicia rivosa. Next base: position 46,409,231 of record OY720151.1, read on the forward strand.
ATATGGCCTGGCCAAGCAAAAGGAAAAAAAGAGTCTGTGTAAATTTTATGTTCGCCTTTTTTTTTTTTATCAATTCTGTTTTTTTTTCTCTCTCTCTTTATTTATTTCTGTATATCTTGTTTTTTTTTTTTTGAAAAACTGTTGTAAAAGACCCCTAGAGACCTTTTGAATAGATTCACTGATGTACACATACACATACACATACATACACACACACACACACACACACACACACACACACACACACACACACACACACACACATTTGTATCATCCATATTTTCAAAGAGTCATTTATTTCTGTTTTTTTTTTATATTTTTTTTCTTTCACTTCTCGCCTTTTTTTTATTTTTTTATTTGGGAAAAAAAAAAAACGAAACAAAAAAAATTGTACAAAATGTAAACAAAAAATCAGAAATTTTTTTTGATATGCCAGCAGCAACAAATTAACTTCAATCTTCTTTTTTAAAGGAAGAATAAGAAGAAGAAGAAGAAGAAGTAGAAGAGGAAAATGATAAACTGAAATCCCTTATCTTATCAGTGTTATGCGTTTGTTCTCGAGACCTTTGATACATCAGACATTTGATGTACACAAAAATATTTTGAACATGAATTTTTCATTTTATTTATTTATTGTGGTTTTTTCTCTTCTTCTTCTTCTTTTTTCTTTTTTCTTTTTCTGGTTTTAAAATATCAACATAAAACCAAAATAAAATGAAAACAAAAAATAAAAATAAAGCAGAAGAAATAAAGAAGAAATTGCCTGAAGGACCCGGTTAAATTGCATCACACGAAAACAAAAACAACAAAAATGTAAAATGAAAACCACAAGAGAAATAAAATAAAAACAAAATACACACACACACACACACACACATATACACACACACACAGACAACACATAATAATAAAAGATCGGTTCAATTTTTTGACTCTTCATTTTGTTCCCTACCACACACACACCACCCCTTGTCCCATCAATGGCTTAGTTAGTTTGCAAAATTGTATCATATTGGCGGACCAACAAAAACACATTTATTATTATTCTTTGGTCTTCTTTCTACAAAAACAAAACTGGTTCGCTTATTGAACTGAAATTATATTCTGTTTTTGTTGTAATGAAAGGGGAGTGTGTGTATTGGGTTCCATCAGGGATGTACCGTTCAAAGAAAAAAAAAAGTGTGCGCAGACTCGATTTCTAAGATAAAAAATTCCAATTCTTTTAGATTTCACTTAATGTTTGCTTCCTTAAAAATCAAATTTCCACCTCCTTCGATTTATTTGGAAAATCTACAACCGAAACTCAACCAAATAAAAATAAATACACAACGAAGATAATTTCTTCAGTTTGGAACGAGAAGAGTGAAACAAAAAAATTCCGATTGCAGCTCTGAAAACAGAAACAAAAGTAAAATTATGTGGATCTCTTTCTTTAAGCAATAAATTAAACAATGTTGCAAAATCTTTCATTTCTTTCTCTTCTCCCCTTTCGTCTTTTTTTTTATGTACCCTTCTTTTGATTATCAGAGCAGTGCCAAGCGCTTGGTCCAAGTTCCAGACGGGAACTTTATTTTTCAACCAATTTAATTTTTTTTTTCTCTCTCTCTTGTTTTAATTTCTTTTTATTTTATAATTTTCTCTTTATCTTCATCTTCGTCGTCGTCGTTTTTTTTTTCTCTTCTTGAACTTTCAGAGATTGCATTTTTTTTAAATATTTATTTGTTTTATTTGATTTAAAAAAAAAAAAAAAAACCAACGAAAACCGAAAACACGAGAGAAGAAAAATAAATATGTGTGTGTGTGTGTGTGTGTGTGTATGTTTTGAAGTCCGTGGAATATGATTACGCAAGTTAATATTTTTTTTTTTTTATTTAACTTTCAAAATATCAATTTGTCTAATTAGTATTATAGAGTCCCAAATATTATTTTGCTGTTTTTTGTTATTATTATTGTTGTTATTATTATTATTGTTGTTGTTGTTATATATTTACAAGATATGAGATATGAATGTGCGAATATTATAAATATATATATATATATATAATATCTGTATGACCTTCTAATCTATCTTTATACATTATTATGTGTTTTCATTTATCGTCTCCATATTTTTACATTATCATCTCTTCAAAATAATATCTTTAAACGTAAGAATATCCATTAACAAATATTTTTATTAATTCTTCTTCTTCTTCTTTTTAATATTCACACTTTTTAATAATTATTATTGTTATTATTTGTGTGTGTCCACTACTGTCCAGTAGGACGGTCAGACAATTGAACAATTTAAACATTTGGACAAACGGAAAAATCAATCCCATTCTTAATATTCTAATAAATTTTACAATTATGATTTTTTTTTTCTGAATTTCTTTCATTGTATCCACCATTAAAGATTTTATTTTTCATCGTTACAAAAGACAAAAGCATCATTGGTACATCATCATGTACTGAACAACTTTAATACAAAAACAAAAACATAAACTTTAAATAAATAAATAATACATTTAACGTAATTTTTTTTTTATGGCAATAAATTCATAAAAAAATAAAAAATAAATTTTTTTAAGACAATTTCGGTTGTTGTTGTTGTTGTTTTGTTGTTGTTATTGTTGTTGTTATTGTTTTTGTTATTTTCCGCGACGACATTACTTTTTGGTGAATAAATACAACATCCGTTTCGGTTGTATTACAAAAAGATGACGAAGATTGTTAGTTAAGTTGTGCTAGTTGGTGAAAGGGAGATGAAAATAATAAAAAAAAAAATAACAACAAAGAAGATAAAAAAAAAAACAAAAAAAAATTGATTAAGATTTGTTGATTTGTTTATTGAAAGAGAAGTCCAAAAACTAACAAGTAATTTACAAAAACAACACATAAATAACAATAACAATAAAATTTTGCCATTGCGGATTTAATAATAATATTATTTGATTCGATTGAATTTATACACAAGAAAAAAAAAAGGCGACATCAATTTACTATATACGTTTTTATGGATAAAATAAGACAAAAAAAAAAGAATGAAGGGGGAAAGAACATAATCAAAATAAAAGTCAATAATATAATAAACAAGAATAACAACACAACGAAAACAACAACGAAAATAACAACGAGAATAACAATAATAATAACAACAACAACTACAACAACAACAGAAAATTGTTTACAAAACAAAAGCATAAATACAAAATATAAAAATTAAGAAAAAAAAAAGTATAAACGGTCAATTTTGGAGAGCAACAACAATAACAACCAAAAAAAGAACAACAGAAACTTTTTTAACCGGTTGATTTTGTTGTTTTTGTATTTTTGATTATCGATGTGTGGTGCTAGAGGTGGAACAAAAAATACATGAGAGAATATAAAGTTTCTATTTTCCAAGATGAAAATAATTATTGTCATTATTTAACAAAACTAAGAAACCTAAAAACCCTTAAATGACAGATCAAAAGAGACAGATTAAAAGAATTATCGTGGAATGTAGTATTCCTAATTAGGAGTTTTATGGGAAAAATTTATAGAATCTGTAAAATGTTTGATGATCTAATTCTAATCTTTAAAAGTTTACTTTAACAAATACAACACAAATAAGATAAATTTGTTGCGTAGAATTGTAAACCCTCCATACAAATGAATTTTTGTAATAAAAAAAAAGATGAAAAATTTAAATTAAATTTTAGTCTTGACTAGAACCACTTTTACTGATTCTTCTGTTTTATCATTCCCATTTTCTTCATCATCTTCTTCTTCTTTTTTGCACACTGGTCGTTTCAACAATGTTTCTGAATTAACGAAAAAAAATAAAAATCTTGTTTTGAATTCGTTGTTGTTGTTGTTCTTGTTGTTGGTTGGTTTGTTCGCTTGCGTTTTTTATTTTTTTTTGGTTTTGTATTTTTTTTTTTTGTCGATTCTGCGCTTTGCCATATAATCTCGCGATATATATTTTTATTTTTGCCGCATCACCATTTTCATATTACCCAGACTCTTGGTTCTACTTGTATTATGTGTTGTTGTTGTTATTTTTTTCCTTCTTCTTCTTCTTGTAATGGTCAAGTTAACCTTGAAACAAACCCCATTTTTTTCTTTGCTTCTTTTTTTTTTTTTTTGTCTTTCTTATTTTTGTTGTTTTTTAAGAAACTTGTTCCTGATCATCTTCTTTTGCTTTTGCTTTTTGCTATTGTTGTTGTTATTTTTTTTTTGTATTAAAAAAAAGCACTTTTTGTTTTGTTGTTGTAATATTTTATTTTGTTCGATCTTTTTGAGGCGCTTTTTATTTTTTTTTTTCGTGAAGTTAAAATTATGTTTTTTACGCAATCGAAAAAGAAGAAGAAGACACAAAGAAGAATACACATTTTTATTATACAACAACAATAAAAATATAAACAAAGTATATACGGTCCCTTCTTCCTTATATAACATTTTTAAGAAAAGAAACAAAAACAAACGAAAATATGTAAAAAAAAGAAAAAAAAAACAACAAAGAACTTACAACAATAAAGAAAGAAAAGAAGAAGAATTTTTTATAGGTATAGATGCGGGACGGTAAAAGTATTTAGAGAAAAAATATTTTATTAAAATGGTCACATAAAAACCCTTACATACCAACACATTTACATTCGATTAAATTTCTGTGCATGTGTACATGTGAAAAATGCTGTCCGAAAACTTATCGAATTAGAAACGACGGGTAACCGAAAAAAAAAAGAAAACGTCAACAAAACTGCCATCCTTTCCTTATAAAATTCTTGGAAGTGATAATTCCATGTATGCTTCCATTTAGCTCCAGGGAACAATTCAACAAAAAAAAACGTCTTTATAATAACAACCACAAAATAATTTTTAATGTCTTTTACTTTTCCATAAAGAAAATTTGTTTATTGTTAGAAATGGAATAAAAATAGACAGTAAATCTTACCAATGCAATGCAATGCAATGCAATGCAATGTAATGCAATGAATAGATCTCTGTTGAAATAAAAATAAAAAAAGAATAAGGAACAAAATAACAATATTGAACTTACTCATTATAACACCACTGCCACTGTGATTCTATTGTCATGGCAATCGGCCAACTTTGATCAGGGAAATTACCATGAGTAAAGTTAAAGTCACGAATATAATATTTTTGTATTTTCATATTTTTTTATTTTTTTTTTATTTAAAAGAAGTTTCCTTTCTTTTACTTCTTCTTTTAGATTTCTGAATAAAATAAATAAATATAAAGATATATTTTTCATGTAAACAGAAAACCGAGTAAATAAAAGGCAAACATCAAGGATAAATTTATTTTTTGTATAAGAAAAAAAAAATGAAAATAGAAAAATGTTTTAAATTTAGACACAAAATTGTCTATAATTATAAAACTTTAGTAAAACAAGAAAAGAAATACACATTTGGTGTTTTTTTTTTTTTAATGGAGTATAAAGAGAAAAAAAAGGAGGAAGATAAAAAATGAACGTGTGGATATAAAAAAAACATTACCATCACCTTGAACTCTGTGCTGAATAACGTATGTATATTTTTATAATGATCTTGAAATTTACAAAAGTTAAATGAACAGAGGAAAAATAATAATGTTGACTTCTTGAACATCTTCATCTTCATCTTCATTATCATTATCATTATCATCATCAGCATCATTATGTACCACAATGTACCTACGTTGCCTAGGGCTACTTACGTGTGAATCCACCTACGATTGCTCAGGACTGTGACTGACGATCTTTGTACTTAAAAATATTTCGTTCTTAGTTGTTGTTATTGTTGTTGTATTTTGTTTGTACCACAAAGTCAAATTAAAAGAACAAGAACAACAAAAACAATATCTTGCACTGTGATTCAAAGTCACCAGTCTACAAAGACTATAGGATTATAGCGCATTAGCCGTTATTTGTCGTCGAGACTTTATTTTTCCACTTTTCCCAGCCCTTCCCTTTATTTTTATTCATTTGATTGTCGTCAATTAATTAAAGCATCAAACATAATTAAGCGTTCGTTCTTCATCATTTCAAATTTATAAACTTTTTTTGTTGCTTTTGTTAAAATTAAATAAAAAAGAATAAAATAAAATGCGCCTACAAAAAGGGCTGAATTCTTTTTTGTCCTCTTCTCCGTTTTCTTCTTCATTTTTAACGTCATGATTTTTTTCTTTATTATGAGAAAGAAAAAAAAAGGCAACAATTTACATCAATTTAACGCAATAAAAGTCTGTTAAAAAAAAAAAGTTTGCCTCTTCGTCATAACGTTGAATGCTGGTTTGTGTAAAGAAAACATAGAGAAGGTGGAGGAAAGAAGAGGATTACGCGTCTGTGTGACATAAAATCAACAAAGATTGTAGAAATAAGTGAGGATAGAGAGAAAAGTGAAAAAGAAGATGGTGGAAGAAAAAGGAACAAAAAAAAACACATAAAAGAAAAGAAAAGAAAAGAAGAAAAAAAATTAATGCGTTTCGACTCTGGGGGTCATAGAGGAAAAATAAATAGAAAGAATGATGTTGTTGGTGGAGAAGATGAAGATGAAGAGAGAAGAAAGAAAAAAACAGATATATCTTAGACGGCAATTTTTCATAAATAAAAAAGTGTATGACCATAAGACGTTCTGAAAGGAGAAAAGGACGAAGAGAAATAACTCTGTATGGGGGTATTTTTTTCTGTCATAATTTTTTTTTTAATACTGACGAGAAATACAGAAGAGATTCTTGAGATGGTGTCATCTTCAGATGAAACATGCCAGTAAAATTATGTAAATTTTGTTGATTAAACGGTCGCCATTTTTCCCTTCTTCTTCTTTTTTTTACTTAAATTTTTAAATAAAAAAAAAAGTACAATAAAAACAAACGCGCTGTATAATTTTACCATTAAAACCCGAATTTTATACTTCTTCTTCTTCTTCTTCTTCTTTTTCATCTTTATAACACGAAATAAATGTAATAAAAAAATAAACCGTCAAATCACAACCAACGGTTGAGGGTGTATTTGTGTAATTCATAACAACAATAACAATAAAAACACTAACAACAACAAGAATAATAACGAGATGAGGAAAAAAAGCGCTCGTGCAGGTGTACCAAAGAATAAAGAATAAAAAAAAAAAACAGAAATCCTTAAATTTAATCTAAAAGAAGAAGAGGAATAAATTTTTTTAGTTCTCATGGCCTTTGCCTTCTCTCTGCTAAGGCATATAGGATCATATTATTTTTAAGGGTCGGTTATTTCTTTTTCATTTTTCATTTATTTTTATTTATTTTTTTTTCTCGTATAGAAATTTTCTTCCATTAAAAATTAAATAATGGAAAACGGTTCCTTCATCACACAATCACATCCACCATCATATTCTTTTAGATTATTTTTATACAAATACAAGAACAAGACTATATTATTGTGTCAGAATCAGAATATAATATAAATGTGCGTATGTGTTTCTAGAATCTCTTCTTCTCTTCTTCAAGTTCTTCTTTGTGAACGTGTTAAAACAGTGGCGTCGAATAAATTGAATTTAGGTCGGTTATCATTAATTTAGTTGCGTAAATGACCAACAGAGTATTTTACTGCTGCTGTCAAAATTTGAATAATGAATAGAAATCATTGCCAAAGTAGAAACTTTTGACAGAGGTTAAATGTTGAACACACTCGACAATTATTAAATAAAGTGAAAATCTTTCTATAATTGAGTTGATTTGTCAGCAATTTTATCATCATTTTGTAATTGCGTTAAATTAAACAAAAATTCAAAATTATTTTCAATCATAAATAATTTTGTAACATGCACAGCCGATATTTTATTATTCCGTCAAATAGAAATCAGTATCACCGATAATAACGTCGATCAAAGACAATCATTTCAAGATGAACCTGCCATTATTCAGAGGTAATCACATTTACAGATTTCTATTTTATTTTTTTAATAGTAATAAAGAAAACTGATTGAATTAAACAATACAATAATTTTGTTAAAATAAATCATTTTTTCGCTCTGTTGAAAAAAAAATTATAAAAAAATATTGAAACAAAAGTATTGCGACGTTTTTTTTTTCTTTTTATCTGCTTTGACCTGGTTTGTTACTGATGCATTCTTTTTTTTTTGTTGTGCATTTTTTTTTTATTTTTTACGATAAAAAAATAATCAAATTAAAATTTCTGTTGTGTTTTATTTTTCTTGTTTTCTTTCATGCTAATGAAATGATTTTAGATTGATAATTTAATTAAATTTAATCGAATTTAACTGTGACAATTTCAATTATATTGTTCTCTTTTGACGTCCCTTTTATATTTATACGTGCAAAATTGATTTAGAATACAAAAAAAACCCATATAGACGCCACTGGTCTTCCAGTCTTTAGTATTCAACCTTTCTCAATATAATAAAGACTAATCCCTTTTTATTCTTCTTTCTTTCTTTCTTTCTTTGTCTTCTTTTTCTTATACAAATTTTTTTTTTTTTTCAACTTTTGTTGAGGCATCACATGACGCATGATGGTGCGTTTTTACTATTTTATTTTTGTCTTTATCTGTTCATATGTTTAAGGTTTAAGGTTGCATTCGAATAAATTTCAGATCCTAATTTTTGTTAAAAAAAAAAACTTTCAAGTACCTGTTCATTGCAATTCTTCTAATGATAATCTAAGAACATTTTTGAGATTTGCAATTATAAAGTCATTGATACGGATTTTATCCTACTTAAACCCTGGTTAGAATTTGAAGTTTAACGATCATCTAATTAATGATAAAGCTTAAGAAATGTTTTTTGTTGAATTAATATGGCTTATCGATTCATGATGGACTTCTTGCAAATATACGTTAGCCAATTAGAATTTCAAGATAATCCATAAACTCAGTCATGTCCAAATAAAACTTGATGCAAAGAAATTCTATAAAAACGTCGTTACAAATATACCCTTAACTTACACTAAAAAAATAACCTAAACACTACACACACACCCTCTCTCAATATATTAACGAGCAACTTCTAGTTTTTTTTTCCTTTATTTTTCTTGCATTACATTAGATAAATAGAAAGGATAAAATTACAAACTTCAAGTGCGAGACAAAGATCCCTACTTCGAAGAAAAAAAAATGGCGTTTTTTCCCTTCTTGTATTTACATTTTTACCACCCTCACGCATGCGTAAAATATAGAAAATGTCCACAAATCATTTTCATTTGTTTATTTATTTAGTTTTGGGATATATATTTTTTTTTGATTCGTTCAAATAAGAAAAAGGAAAGGACGAAACGTATGAACAAAACACAAGCGCTGTTTTTAATAAATCTGCCATTTTCCTCCTCCGCCTTCTTCTTCTGCTTCTGCGTCTATCCCATATAATCCTAACCCTAAAATGAAAACAATTTTCAAAATAATAAAAACCCGTGAAAAGAATAAAAAAAGAGTGAAGATTGGTGGGGGAATTATCATCGTCTTTCATCATGACGGATCATGAGAGAGTTTGTTATGTTTATACATTTTTTCTAGAAGAGCAATATTTGTGCGGGTATTTTGTACAAGATGAAATGAGAAGAAGGGAAAAACAAAATTTATGTGTGTGTGTGTGTGTGTGTGAGCATGTTTTTTTTTTTATGATCAAAATGAAACCAAAAAGAAACCCATCAAGGACACACATGTTCATTTGTGCGTGGGAACACAAAAACATGTGCAAGTTTTTCTTCTCATTCATTCTATGCGCAAAAAAAAAATAAAAATTACAAAATGAACCGAATAAAGAAATAATCTTTCTCGAAAAGCAAAGTTGAATTTAAGGCAAATGTAGAAAAAAGAAAGAAAGGCAACAAAAAAAAAACGGGTCGATTTTATATTTTTTATATATATGTGTGTGTGTGTGTGTGTACAATTTTTTCGTTTTTAAAGGAGAAGAAGAAGAAGAAATAGAAACATAACCAAACATGTTCACAATCTTTTTTTTTGTACTGTTTGTGAAAATTGTAGAATGAAAAAAAAAAAAAAAAAAAACAAATTGAAGAAGGGAAGAATTTTTTGAAGGGAATTTTTAAAGATGAGACAAGGAAGAATATTTTTGTAGTATTTATTTTTTTTCTTTCTCTCTTTTCATTTGGCTTGGAAAATGTTTTTTTTGTTGTTGTTTTATTAATTAGATTATTTATGAGAATTTTCTTTAAGTACAAAAAAAAAAAAAAAGGACAATATGCGACAGAGGAACAAAAACATGAAATTCTCATATTTTGTTCTGTTTTATGTGGACTTTAGTTTTGTGTTGATGAAGCCAAACAAAAATATAAAAAAAATCGCACATTTTTCTTTTGTACAAAAAATTAAAGTTTTCAACAATTTTTTGTTTTGTTTTTGTATTTTTTTTTTTTAAACAAGAAAATTATGAATAACAAAAAATATATAAAGAAATCTCTCATCTCTTATAAAGAGCCTAAAGGAGCCTTTTTTGAAAAATGTGAGAGAAAAAGAATCACAACAAAGAGGACCATATATAAATTATTGTTTTTGTTGTGTCTGGCTCTTCGTTTATTTTTTGTACAAAAGAATTCTAGAAACGAATAAAAATTTTATTCCTTCTTCTTCTTCCATCTTTTCTTAATATTTTTCATTTATCATTTTTGTTGTTGTTGTTCTTCTTCTTGGTTGTTGTCTTATTATGATCATCCTCCTTTCTTGGACAAAAGAAAAAATATTTTATAGTTTTTCTTCTCTTGACGTTCCAATAATAATTGATTGAATTATTGAAATATTCGATTATTTTTTTGTTGTGCCCTTTCTTATAAAATAAGCAAGACACTGACAATGATGACTGATCGTAATATTTACAGGAAAATAATTGGGTCTTTTGACTAAAAAGTAAAATTTAATAAATCATTAAAACAAACCGAAAATTTTTGAACTTTTTAGCAAAATAAATTTAATTATTTATTATTGCCTCTAGAGACTCAATTATTTTCTGATAAATAAAAATCACTGACAATAATGTAATTTTCAGATTTTTCATATTTTCAAATAAACCAATTACCGAGATGAAAAAGAAAAGAAAATTCATTTTAGAGTTGAACAAAATTCAAACTTAAGTTCAAAATGAAATTTTTTACATTTAACTTTCAACAATTTATAGAAAACTTGATTTTTTTGTTATTAATAAAAATCAAAGGTTATGTCTAATTTGAAAAATTATAGCTTCCCTTGACTACGGTCAATTCATTAATTTAATTTCCTTAGAAAGGTGTTATAATTTTTCTGTTTGAAAGTCATACGTATAAAGTCAAGTTCAAAAGAACAATTTTCTAGTTAAAAAAATTTTATATCCAATTTCACATAACCTTTAATGTCTTTATTTATTAACTTCTTAGACGTTTGTCTCTTTCTTACAATTTTGTCTCTCATACTTCACTTATAATGTACAAAATAAAATAGAAAGACTTTCTCATTAGTAGAAACTTTTTTTATTCTTTTTTTTACAAAAGATTTATGATTTGTTTGTTTCTTTTTTTTTTCTTTAAATCATTACAGAAAAAATCAAATTCAATTTCAATTTGAATTCTTTAAAAATTACGCGAATAAGCATTAAAGTGAAGTGTGAATATTATAATTTGTACATTCCATAAGAAACAATAACAACAACAATAACAACAATAACAACAATAACAATAACAACAACAACAATAACAACAAATAAATGAACAATCCAATAAAATTGTGTCTAAAGTTAAACAATAATTTCAATAAATCGGAAATAAAGAAAAAAACAAGACAAGACAAAACAAAACAAAAAAGTCATGATCATGAATGAAATTGACTTTCAATATTTTTCTGTTTATAGAATTTTAGTGTTTTTTTTTTTATTTGTTTTGAGTTTTGAGTTTTGAGTTTAGATTTTTTAGATGGTCAAAATAAAGAAAAAAAAAAATCGTGTCCTTATTTTTATTTTGTTATTTTTTTTTTTTGTTTTAATTCAAAAAATATTCAAATTCAATTTTACATGTTTCTATTTGATTGATTTATTACCTATTGGGTATTGACTAGATTGACTTACAAAGGTTGAATATTTAATTAATTAATTAATAAAAAAAAAAATTTATTATGCGTTTGTTATAGAAAATTATTTGTAATAATAAGAAAGAAGAAGAAAAAAAAAATGTGTTGTAATCAAAATTTTAGTTAACGGGGGAAAAAAAAATTGTACATTGTAAATTTGTTAAATTGTATTTAGTTAAGTAACACGTCGTAGTTAAGTGACACGTACAAAATATAATTGAATCTTTCAATTAATTCAATCAACACGAAGCAGTTTTAGTGTATTATTGATAAATCAATTTATTATTAAAATGTTTATTATGAATCTGTAATTAGTTTAATTAATTTAGTAAAACAACAATAAATAACAAAATTCAAATTTGTTTTATAAACTTTAAACAAATCAACAAAAAGTTCATTGAAACATTTTTTATTTTGTTGTTGTTTTTGTTTTGATGTAAGAGAGAAAAAAATAAAATTATAAAACAGAAATCCAATAATATTTTGTTGTTGTTGCTGTTGTTGTTGTTGTTGTTGTATTTTTTTTTGTCTAAATATTTCATCACCATTCGTTTTGTTGTTGTTGTTGTTTTTTTCTTCTTCCTCTTATACGTTTTTTCGTATAAGTTGTTGTGGTTGTTGTTGTTACTTTTGTTATCTTCTTACGTATAGTTTTCTGTTTTCTCAAAATGCATTTTATAAGAAATTAACAAGAAAGAAAGTCATTAGCAGAAACACAAAAAAAAAAAAAAAAAACAAAACAGAAAATATAAAAAAAGGCAACAGAGAAGACGAAGAAGAAGAAAAAGAAGAAAAAAGTTAAAGATAAAAATCAAACAGAAAGACAGAAAAAAAAAAACGCTTAATTTATTTCTTGCATTGTTCCTTTTCTTTTTTTTTTTTTTTGATCCCTTACAATAAATCGTTAACAGTATTTTTAGTCCCCCTGAGTGAGAACAAGGGTTGAATTACCAATAACAAAAAAAAAAAAAGAATTAATGAAAGAAAACTGGAGAAAGAGAAAAAAAATCAAATAAATAAAATTCCCTTCTTGTAACGAAAAATTGATTTTTAAAGTGAATGACAGAAAGAGAGAGAGAAAGATGAGACAAATTCATTTTAAGAAGGTCCTAATTTTTGTTGTTGTTGTTGTTGTTACTGTTTTGTTTGTACGTATAGACACAATAACAAAAATAACAACTAGAAAATAAATGTCAAAAAGAAAAAAAACAGACAAGACGATAGTGAAGAGGATGATGACGACCAAAATCCAACATTAATCCAACAGCAACAGCAACAACATCAAAAATAAACAAAACAAAATGTTAAAGACAAACAGAAAAGGCAACAAGTGAACTATACTCACTTTACTTCTCCTCCACATTCGGTTTTCTTCCATACGATAGAGAATAAATTAGTCATTCAAATCCAAAAAAGAAACAAAACGAAGAGGAAGAAGAAAACAACAGCAACAACAAAATTGTAGAAGAAGAAAGAAAGAAAAAAAAGAAACTGTAATTTGACGCCAGGAAATTGCAATTTACTTTTTTTTTTAAGAGAAAGGAGGAGGCAGATAATAAAGAGACGTTAAAAGAAACAAAAAAAAAACTTTCTTTTCAATTTATATTTTGTTGTTGTTGTTGTTGTTTTTATTTTTCTGTTTTTTCTTCTTCTTCTTCTTCTTCTGTTTTGTTTTATGCGAAAATTTATTTGGCTCCAAAAAATATGACACCAGCAAAAAAACAGCAGCAGGTTGTTGTTTTTGTACATTTTGTTTTTGTAGAATTGAAATTTTGTGATTTATTGAAAAATATTTTATGACTTCGGAAAACAGCAACTGCAATAACAGCAACAACAACAACAACAACACCAATGACAATAAATTTACTTTACAGATGAAAATTGAGAGATTGGTTCCACTATTGGAATTGGATCCTTTTCATTTTGTTATTGTTGCTTTCACATTTATTTTTCTTTTAAAAGTGAAATCGAAATCGAAGAACAAGAAGAAGAATTTTAAATAATTATTTGAATTTTTATGAAGGAAGAAAATGACCAACGAAAAAGTTCCATTTTTTTTTTAAAAAAAAAAAAGATTAAAATGTTTTTTTGACATTTGTAAACCAAAAGATTAATGGACGAGACAACAGTGCAGAATTATCTCACAAGAACATAAAAAAAACAACAACAACAACACAACATTAAAGAGTGAGAAAGACAGAGATAGATAGAAAACCGAAAATGTACAAAAGCATAACCAACCAACGGATTTACACCATTAACGTCCATTAATGATTTTTTGTTTTTAGTAAATTCGCGCGCAGTTTGCCGTCAATTAATTTAATAAGAATTGTTGTTGTTGTTGTTATTGTTGTTGTTGTTGCTGTTGTTGCTTTAACATTTTTACTTATTTTTTTTTTTTCTTCATCGTTTTTCCTCATTTTTATAAAACAAAGACTTTCATTTTTCATTACAAAAACAGAAAAAAAAAGAACAAATAAATAAGATGAAAAAAAGAAGAAGAAGAAGAAGAAGAAGAAGAGAGAAATGGAGATATCAGCTTTTGTTGTTGTTTTTGTTACTTTTTTCCCATTTTTTGTTTGGGTAAATTTTTTTAAAAAAAAAAAACAAAAAAACATTTTTTTTAATGAAAAGTTGAAAAAGGTCTTTTGATAAAAATAATAAAAAAAAAAAAAAAAGTCCATTTGTTGTTGTTGTTTTTACTTAAAAATTTAATTCTAAAATATTTTGTGTTTTTTTTTTGTTTTGTTTTGTAAGTCTGATTTGATTTGATTTGGTTGATCCAGGCAAAAAGACTTGAGCTTTTTTCTCATATTTTGTTGTTGTTCTTTTTCAGTTTGTGTTTTGGTTGTTGATGTTGTTGTTGTTTCGTTTGATGCGATAACGTCCACAATCACAAATTTATTTTATTTAGTTAGATTTATTTTGTGTGTTAATGTTACTGTGTGTGTGTGTGTGAGTGTATTTGTTTGTTGTGTGTGTCTGTGCGATGTATTTTCTTATTTAATTTAGATTTTATTATTGTTGTTGTTATTTTTTTATAATATTTTTTTTTTTAGCTTTTTTATAATAATTTTTTTGTTTTTTTTTTTGTGTTGTTGTTGTTGTTGTTATTATTTTTTTATTATTTATAACGCTTTATGCATGACCTAAATAATATTTTATGAAAAATACAAGAAAAAATATTTAAAAAAAAAAAAAAAAGGCAGCAATGAAATGAATAATAAATCTTTTTTATGTTTTTTATGTTTTTTATGTTTGTTTGTTTGTTTGTTTGGTTGGACACAGAAAAGAATGAATTTATTTAAAAACACATTTTAACGATAAGAAAAAGATGGGATGGTATCGAATGAAACCCTTTTTTTTTTTTTGTAATTTTTTTTCTTTTTTTTTTGGTTGTTGTTGTAACTGAATTTGATAAAGAAAATTATTGTTTGTCCTTTAAGCTGCAAGCAAAGTATAAAGTAAAGTTAAAGATAAAAAAAATTAGTTTTTTTTTTTTTTGGGAATGGAAAAATTGAATTTTCAACAATGACAACAATGCAAATATAATTCAGATTGTACAAGAGGAAATGATTGTTAAAATTTATTGCCATCAGACACCTTTTATGAAAGAACTTTCAATGACATTCAGGAAGAATATTCTTCTTATCCTTTGCCGTCGTTTGTAAAAAAATTAACAGAAATAATTGATGTGGCCAATCGTGTTTTAAACGTGTGTGTGTGTGTGTGTGTGTTATCGCACATGAGACCAAAAATCAATTTTCTAACAATAATAATTGTCGCTCTATAAATACTTTAATTAGTCATCGTTATGATTTCCTAACACTTGATACTCAAATCTTGATCAAGATATCAAAATCTTATATTTCGGTAAGACAGTAATTTCCTAGCATAAGATTGAGACATTTTAAAGAATTATTTTGTAATTTTCGTTCTTAATTTAAATAAATTTTACTCTAGTGAATTGAAACGAAAGTTAACAACGTACACTTTGATGGAACCTAACATAATCTAAGGCTTACGTATATGCATCAGTGACAATAATAACGTTGATGATGATGATCATGAATGACGAATGATGAATGATGATGAGCTGAAAAAAAAATATTGTGATGTAAATTAGGAATTGCAGCAAAAGAAAATTAAATAGAATTGAAACGTGATAAGTTCATACCAATTTTAAATTTATATAAATGAAAGTTATTAAATGAATACAAAACAAAAAGAATTCTCACAGTAAAATCTTACAATAATTATCCTTTCATAATGATGAGTATTGGTATTGTGATATACGTAAAAGATAATTTAAATGTGAATCGAAGAAAGTCAGTAAGAAGAAAAAGAAGAAGAAGAAGAAGAAGAATTAAGAAAATGAAGAGTCTTAATATCAAAGTCTCTCTAAATAAAGACAGATTGGCAAAAGTGTCTTTTTTTTTTATAGTAAAAGGAAAAGAAGAAGAAGAAGAAGATGAAAGAAAAAACGTTATTCAATCATGCTTCATTTTTTTTTTGTATTTGATTTTGTTTTCTGTTGTTCCCATTGTTGTTGTTGTTGTTGTTATTATTGTATAAATGTGAAGATGCGAATTTTTTTTTAATTTTTTGCACAAAATAAAACACAAACAACAAAATTATTATTACATATTTCATAATAAATTGAAAGATGCGATGATGTTGATGATGAAAAAAACAAAAAAAAAACAAAACACACACAAAAAAAAATATGAAGAAAATTAAAAAAAATTAAAATGCATTTTTAATTTTTTTTTTTTTTTTGCTTCAATAAAAAACAAACAAATACACGCAAAGCAAAAATGAAGAAGATGAAGATGAAAGAAGAAGAAGAAGAAGAAAAAAGTGGGTTTTTTCTTTCGTCTTTATTTAACAGAAAAATTCATAAAATACAGATTAACAACAACAGCAACAACAGCAACAACCAAAAAAAAAGCAAAAACAAAACATGAATCTGGTGGAGAGTGAAAAAAAAAAATGTTATTAGAGGAAAAAAAATAAAGAAATAAACGCAACAACATCCGCGTGATAAATAATAATAAAAAATAAAATACATAACGACAGAGCATACACACACACACACAGATAGACAAAATGTTACTGGTACTGAAAGATATAAATTTTTTTTTGTTTTTATCAAAAATGAAAGAAAAAAAAAAAAAACTGAAAAATATTAAAATATCCAGAGCGATGAAAAAATACAACAACAAAGGACAGAGGCTGCTGCTAATATTTAAATAAAAAATCTTTAATGATGTTTAACCCTGTCTAATGAGACCATTAATTCTAGTAAGTGAAAAAAAAATGTCATCCAATTTCATGGGAACAAAAAAAAAAAACAAAATACTGTTTGTCTGATTCGAGTGTTGGTCCGATTAGACGAGTTACAATTAGACAGGATAATGAAAAATCTGGATGTATAATTGTTGTTGTTGTTGTTGTTTACAATCTATTAAATTTTTGCACATTCCAATTATTATGATTGACGAGAATAAAATTCTAACGATCGATAAAAATTAAAAAGCGGCAAACATTTAAATTAATTTTATTTGAATTTTTTTTTTTTTATTGAAGAAAATTTCAAAAAAATTATTCAATTAATTTAATTAAAGAAATTGTTAAAAATTAAAACCGAAGAGAAATTCTTTTAATAATTTTTGTCATTCACTACATGAATAAAATTGAAGTTGAAAAAAAAATATATAAAAAAAATTATTGAATTTTTTTAATTGAAATTTTCTTAATTAAACAAATTTAAAAGTTTCCTTTCCATTCCAAAAAATGTCAAGGGTTATTTATACTGAATTAAACTAATTTCACTAATCCTTTCATTTATTTAATCAAAGAAGAAACAGATGAAGAAAAGAACTTTTATTGTAGAAAATACGATAAACACAACAACAGACAGATATTACAGCAAAGCCGCTGATAAAGCCACATGGATAAAAATTTGACTCCATCTCAGAGATAACACAACAGTAAAAAAAAAAAAGCCACATGGATGAAAGGATAAGAAATAACAAGAGCAGGATAGTTTTGGTTTTGTAATAAAAATTAAAAGAACGAAAAACTATCAACAAAGGAAAGATGAAAACCACAATCACGTGGCCTCACATTATTTTGTTTCACTCTTTTTTTTTTCTTCACAATTTTCTTGGTTTTGAAGTATTTTTTTTTTCTGTATTTTTTGTTCATTTAAGAAAAAAAAAAGAAAAAAAAAAAAAAACAGCCAAATAAAAAAAACTAAAGAAACAACAAATTTCTTTGACCAAATATTTGTCTGTTTATTTAGGAATTTTTGAAAAAAATATATCGCGCAATATTTACTTTTTAATAATAAAAAATAAAAAAATACGAACAACAACAAAAAAGATAACGAATTTTTTGAGTGAAAACGAAGAGTCAACATTAATATCTGTATGTGTGTGTGTGTGTGTGTGTGTAACAAGCTAAGAGGAGGGCAAAATGACTGAGGTGTAAATACATTTTGGTAAAGAAAAATAAAGAATAAAATGAAAAAAAAGAAAAAAAAAAAACGTAAAGCAAATAAATATAAATATATACGACTCAACTCGAGAAGGTGATTAAGATGCCCGATAAAGATGTGTTTTGATTGATAACAGAAGGAGAAGGAAAAAAATAATATGAATAAATGTAAAGTAAATAAAAATATAAGAAAAAAATCTCACTCTATGAATTAAATTTTTAAAGTGACTTTCGGTGTTTCTTCTTTTTTTTTTTATTTCTTCAAATAATCTTTATATGGATAAATTACGTTCAATTACGTACAAATTTCTAATTAGAGACAAATTGAAAATACATAAGTTGAATTGTCTTGACTTTGAATTTTGTTTTTTTTTTTCTTTCATTGTCAGACGAATTTATAGAATTTCATATGTTAACGAGGCAATAGTTTTGAAACAGAAATTATTGCAATCTTTAATTTCAAGAATTCTAATGGGTTAGATTACAGAATCCATTTTACATTGTATCAATTTAATTTTACGTCAGACTATTGAAAGGGCAACTAAAATAATTTCCAACTATAAATGTTGAAAAATTGTCCATTATTTTGTAATTAAATTCCATCATTCAAATCACAATTATTTAATTTGTTCATTCCCGTTGATCTGACATTGTTTTAAATTTTTTCCCATAAGATTTCCATCTTTTTTTTTTCTTTTTTTGTTAATTTCCAATTTAAATTTCATTAAATATTTAAAATTATCATAAAAAAAAATGTCACAAGAATATTTAATTTGTCACAGTTTTATCGCAATTGCTATTTTTGTATTTTTTTTTTCACTTGTTTCTCCCGCCAATTATTAGCTAAACGCAATCTTCTTCTTTTTTTTTCCAACAAAAAAATAAAAAGAAGCAAAAATAGAAATAAAGAAAATTTCACTTAATCGTTTATTTAGTTACCTTAAAAAATTCAACACAACAACAAAATATGAAACCACACAGAAATTGTGTATAATAAAAAACAAATAAGAAAAAGAAGAAGAAGAAGAAATGTGTCGCAATCAAAACCCCGATGGCACTAATTACGTGTGTAAAATTTTCAATTGGCATGTTTTTTTTTTTTAAATGTGTGTGCAGACGCGCTGCACTTATAATCACACTTAAAAATCTGCGCATAAGAAAATACATAATTTTTATAAAATGGACAAAAATTATGTAAAAAAAAATATTGTCACTTTTGTAATATTCTCTCTTTGCCTCTGCACACACACCTCACTTCACTTTAATTGTAATCTAAATAGGTAAAATGATGAGGCTAAATGTGAAGAATTAATTGATGATAATTTTTTGTCTTTCTATTTCCTGATAAATTTTCCTTCAATTTAAATAGATTTTCAATTGCATCCTAAACAAAAGATAAAAAAAATAAATAAATGAAAAGAAAAGAAAAGAAATATAAATGAATCTGAAAGTGTTGTGCATACTTAAAACGTTTCACTTGACTGATAAAATCAAGTGAAGTATATTTAGAAGTAAAAAGATTTAGTTATGATGTGAAGGAAGTTTAAGATAAATATACCTGCGACAATATTGTATTATTCAGATTTTATTTATTTCTTTTAATAATTTTTAATAAAATGGAAAACAGAAAAGAAAACATAAAGAAGAAGATGAAGATGAAGAGAGAAAAGAAAGAACATTATCTCATTAATTTTTATTATGTTTAACCCTGTTGAACTTTATTTCATTTTAATTTCATTTTAATTCAATTACAACAATATTTCATGTGTACAAATTTAGAAAATAAATAAATAAAAAAAAAAAGAAGACAAAATGTTCATAACGTAAGAAGATAATCATTGCATACCTTTTCCTCTTCCTTATTGCCTTATTGCGACAAATATTTTTCTTTTTTTCTTTTCATTTTTAAATTGTCAGAGAATAATTTTATTTAGAGACAACTAAAAAAAAAAACAAACAAACACAAAGAGAAAGAGAGAGAGAGAGAGAGAGAGAGAAATAGTAAATTGTTAAAGTAAATGATAAAAATGTAGAAGAAGAAGAAAAATAAGAAGTCAATGAGTTCGTTCAATGTCATTTATTTAACAACATTTTTTTTATTATATACAATTTTTGTTTTTGTTTTTGTTTTTTCATAAGAGAAGATCCATCTTCTCTGAATTAATAAATTATGTGACACAACAAACACAGTGACCTCTCTTCTGTCTCATCACAGAATCATAAAAAAAAACAAAACAAAAAAAAAAATGAAGACAGAAGAAGAAGAAGAAACTAAAAGAAAAATTGTGAAAAAGAAATAAATAATAATTATTATTATGAAAATAGGGCCAAGGTTTGTGTCCAAGATATTTCTTCTTCTTCTTTTTTTCGATTTGTAGTTTTTTTTTTTTTTTTTCATTTTACGTTTTGATTTTCGTTTTTATAGTTGCTAAGTTGCGTCTTTGTTTCGTTTTTTTTCAAATTTTTTTTTTCTTTTTGTTTCTCATTTGTCAACATAATATCGAAAAAAAAAAAAAAAAGCAAAAACAAAACAAAAACGACTCTTTTAAAAACTCTCTGCATGTTTTAATATTACATAACCGCTAAAACATATAATCATAAAATAAATAAATTATACATTTTTTATACACTCACATCAATCGGTTGAATGATTTGCTTTTTCTATTTGTTTTTTTTCCCCTCATTTTAGAAAATCACTTCTTTTTTTTTTTTCTCTATAAACGAAACAGAAAATAACAAACCAAAAAAAAAAATAAAATGAAAAACGAAAAGCTGAAAACGAAAAGCTAAAATACAAAAAAAGAAGAAGAAGAAGAAGAAGAAGAAGAAGAAGAAGAAGAAGAAGAAGAAGAAGAAGAAGAAGAAGAAGAAGAAGAAGAAGAAGAAGAAGAAGAAGAAGAAGAAGAAGAAGAAGAAGAAGAAGAAGAAGAAGAAGTAAAAAATTGTGCGTTTCAAAAAAACAACGAAACGGTTCACTTCCGCATTTTATAGGATTTTATTAAACGGTTCTTCTATCTCAATTATTCTCTTTCTTTCATATCCAGATGAGATTAAAAATATTTTTTTTTTTTGTTATTTTTAAGAAAAGAAATGGAAAAGAAAGACAGTATCCACTCTTCCCACACATGCAAAGAAATGTGCGCGACTTCCGTGTGTCAATCGGTTCAACAACAAGAAAAATAACGAAACACAGTAAAAAAAAAATTGAATTATTTTATTGTTATTATGATGATGATGGCCATAATTTAAGAAAACTAAAAAAAAAAATATGAAAGAAAGAAAAGAAAGAAAAGAAAGGAAAGAAAGAAAAGAAAGAGTCACCGCATTATTCAAATTCAAAATGCGATAATTTATGTGTTTCTTTTTTTTTTGCTTCTTTTCTTTTTATTTTTGTCTTTCTTTCTAATACAAATAAAGAAATATTATTGTCGATTATGATGATGATGACGATGACCACGTGTTTTCGTATTGTTGTTGTTGTTGTTGTTATTTTTGTGCTTTAATAAATTGGTTTTTACGTAAAGCCAAAAAAAAAAAAACAAAAATTGTGTGTTTGAAACTCTTTCATAATTTTCTTAACTTCGTTTTCTTCTTCTTCTTCTTTTGATTATTTTTAATCAGAAACGATTTAAAATTCAAAAATAAAAAAATAAAAAAAAAAAAACAGAAAAATTTCTACAATAAAAAATAAAAAAAAAAGTATAAAGAAAAACGAAAGTGAGAAGTTCCAAACAGAAATGAAAGAAAGCGAAAAGCCGAAGGTAAAATATAATTAATTTAAATTTAATTTTATTTCATTTTATTTTTTTTTTTATCCCTCAAAAATTATAGTCTGTCTGTATATGTCTGATATTGTCTGATGTTAAAGATGATGGTCACATTATGTAAGAAATGACCTCGATCATTATAATTGATGCATAAAAAATTATAAAATGATTTAATTATTATTATTTTATTTTTTCCTTGCAGAGGTGGGGTCAATTAATTAAATTGTGTAAAAAGTCTACCATTTTAGGTACCTCAGTGTGGTAGAATAAGAATTGTTTATAGGCAATATACTTAGATCCCGTGTCTTAAATGACCCTGACAGTTATTATTGTGCCTTGTATCAAATCAATTCATAAATTCAAATTGGAAATGTAAAGTCCATCATTCAATCAATTCTAATTTGAATTAAAACTTAAAGAAAATTCGAATTTCTAATTTCTCACCATTTTCTCCATTAAAATTCTAAAAATCTAAATTCTAAATGAAAAAATTCACAGAATGGCATTTAAAGAATTCGTTAATTGTTGAAAGTTTAAAATTCCGATTATGGACAGAAAATGTAACGAATAAAATATAATCGTGAACCGTTAATCGATTATCAAATTTTGAAACCAAAAAAAAAAAAAAAAATCGTAAAAACTTTACAAAAAAAAAAATTCTTTTATGGCAAATTGTTGGTGAACTGATTATTTTGCTTTATATTTATTTTTTTGTTTTTTTTTTATTACTTTTATTTTTTACTCCCCAATTACAGATGCGATAAAATTTTAATAATTCAATTTTTTTTTTCTCTTTCATATTTTTATATGAAAAATTTGTGTTCTGGTTATATGATTGACAAGGTCCAGAAGGTATTATTTCTTTATTTTCGTTCGTTTTATAAAAAGTGAAAAAAAAAGAAACAACAACAACAGTTAAGAACAACAACAACAACAATAAGAAACAACAACGAAATAAAAGTAAACGCAAGTACATCTCAATGAATTTGTACAATTTCTTTATAAATTATATTAAATTTATTTCTGTTGTTGTTTTTCTTCTTCTTCTTCTTCTTCTTTATTTCTTTATTTCTTTATTTCTTTATTTATATTTTTTTTTCTTTTTTTTTGTTTTTACTTTCTAAGAAATAACGAGAAAAAGTAAAGAAAAATGAAATTTATTTGTACTGTTGTTGTTGTTGTTTTTTTTTTGTATTTTTTTTTTTCTTTCTTTCTTTCTTCATTTATTTAATTAAATAGCTTTGTTGTTGTTGTTTCTTTTTAACGCTTCGCTTCAGATGGTGTGATGTGGTGTGTTTGTTTGACCGTACACTTTTGGCTGAGACCAAATTTGATTCGTTGTTGTTGTTGCTGTTATTATTATTTTTTGATGATTGAAAGTGAAATTCACTTTCGTTACTGACGTCATCAAACATACGTTAAAAATATAACATACACGCACTAAACAAAAAAAAAAACAACAGTAACAACAACAACAACAACAATAATATAAAAACAAAAACAGAAACAAAAATGTCGATAAATGAATGAACGTTTTTATGTTTAATTTTATATAACATCTTTCTCTCTCTCTCTCTCTCTTTTGCTCTTTCTCTCTTTCTCTCTTTCTATCTTTTTCATTTTGAATAATCGTTTTTTTTTTCCAATATTTTTCTTTATGGTTTTTTTTTTGTTTGGACTTGCTTTTTTTCTGTTCTTTTGTTTATTTAAACTCAAAACATTTTTTTAACAAATTAAAACTTTTTTCTTCTTCTTCTTCTTCTTCTTCTTTTACTATTTTTTTTTTCTTATAGAAAACGCATAATGTGTTTAACTTTTAACAAAAACCTTTAATATATTTTGTTGTTGTTATTATTGGAAGTTTAATAATAATTTTTTTTGTTTCCAATATTTCTTAGAAAATCTTAAAGAAAACAAAAAAAAAAACCTGCATCAAAGCTAAAGTGAAAGACTAATGGACTTCAAATAATTATGTATTGAGAAAAGTTCATGAATAATTTGTACATATTTTTTCTATACATACATATGACGAAGCTTTAAAGACATTTGACATTAACATGAGAAATAATTATACAAATAATTAAGACAAGTTATCTGTATATGTTCTGTACATAAATAAAAAGTTCTTCTTCTTCTTCTGTCTTTGTACTTGACTAGCATCAAGTGATTGTTTTTATTGGCTTTTTAAGAAAATAATAAGTTTTGTAAATTCTCCTAAACAAGGTGAGAATTGGTTCGAAATTCTAAAGTTTAAAATAATTTTGTTTTTTTGTTATAAATTTGATTTAAGTTTTTCCTCTGGAAGAAGTCATTCATTCACGCATACCTAAAGTCAAGGTCTAATTCTATTATTTTTTTTTTTTGTCAATACAAAATATAGAAATAACTAAATAAATTTTAATCAGAAGTTTAAAAATTATAAGACGGCGGGTTCTATCTCATAAAATAAGAAAAAAAATAAAAATAAAAATAAAAAAAATAAAAAATCAAAGAAAAAAAAAATGGAAATAAAAATAAAAACAGAAAAAAAAAAACATTCAATCCGCATTCCATGTTTGTCTTCACAAAATATTTTTAAAACTAAAAAAAATACAAGAACAACAACAACAACAAAGAAATTAGAATATAATGTCACGATCTAAAAACTCTTCTATCATGAAACGCGCTTCATTTTTCGTATCAATCAATGAATACCTAATAAAAAAAAGAACAACAACAAACTAAAAAACTGCGCTAAAGAACGAAGATGAAGAAGAAGAAGAACGATGAACGATGAACGAAGAGACAAGACGATAAAAAAGAAAAAAAAAAAAAAAGCAACACAAAATAAAAGCGAAACGAACTAGACGCGATGAATCTGCATAAAATCAATTAATGGACGGCCATTATTTGTCAGAAATAAATACAAAATCGTATTTATTTAGTACTTTTTAACAACATTAAATATAAAAGAGTTATCGGAATATTATTATTTTCTTATTTTTTTCTTCATTAACACCCTGTTCACAATGATGCAGTGATCGTTAAGTATTAAAATTATTTTCTCCGTTTACAATGGTAACACTGAATCTTTTATTTATTCAAAATAAGTTAACAAATTTTCTTCCCATTAATGAATTATAAATTATTTATTAGGAATTTTTCAACAGAAACAAAATACAATAATTACAGGTTTCTGTATTTCAGTGTTGCCAATTGAAAATAATTAACAATGTTCAATAATTGTAAGTTATTATCACCGGTAACGAAATTTTATTGACTGAATTAAACAATTAATTGTACACAAATTAGATTTAAATTACGAATTGTAATAAATTAGATTTATAGAAAGCATTTTTGTCTATAAATATTTATTTGTCATAAATTACAAATATATAGGCGACTTTCTGGGGAACAGAAAAAAAATTAATTTATTAATTGGGAAATTGAAAATGTTAAATAATAAGTTTTAAGTGTATGTGTACGTTCCGATCACAGCTGCAAATCAGCATTCCGATGCAATACAAATAAATTGAAAAAAATTTTTTTGTAGGACAATTTCTTGTGTGATTTTTTAACAACAGAACCGCACAAATAAATTTAAAAAAATTTTTTGCGAATATTTCTTCATTGGTCGAAATGTGACTTTAAGGAAAAAAATAAATACACAATAATATTTATTTTAAATCCGGAAAATTTTATTAGACATATTTGAATTTTTTTTTTTGTGGTTCAATCAATGTCATTAAATGGTTCAAGGTTTTGTTTAAATGAACTTGCAAAATATTAACAACGATTAGCTACTAAATAAACTGACTAGAAAACAGTCATTGAGATTTCATCTTTTTCTCTTATTTATAAAATCTTCTATCTTACTCTTTCTAAATAAATTTAGTCATCTTTTTATATTCTATAGGATATATTTTTGTATTGTCCCAACTCACTCTCGTTCACCTTGAGTTGAATCTTTATAAAAGAAAAATAAAAAAAATACAAAAATTGAATTCACAACAATAATTATAAATTACTGGAATATTCTCGTGTGCCCGCCGCGTTGATTGGATATGAATGAAAAACGATTCAGCCGAATTTTTTTTTTTTTTTTTTTATTATTTGTGTTTGTAATTTTTCAACCGTCATATAATTAAGAAATTTTTTTTTTCTTTACTTTTATGTTGAGTTTTCCTAATTTTTACAAAAAACACAAAAATTTCGTTTGATTTCCAATAAAATTTTTTTTTTTTTTTTTGTAATGAAAGTTTTATAATCAAACAATAAAAAGAAAACGCAACAGAAAATAATCGAATAATTTGACATTTTTTACTTTTTATTGTTGTTGTGTTTTTTTTTTTTCTTCCAAATATCGAAACGCAATTTTTTATTATTTTGTCTATAAATTTTTTGTTTTTTTTTCTTGTTTTTTGGTACATTGACTTTGGAAACGATCGATTACAAAACTTTAACACAATTTACCTCATTTTTAACTAAAAACAAAAATACAATTACAACAAAAAAAAAAAAAACAAAAACAAAAGCACACAAAAATTAATGACCAAGTTTATTACAATTACAACAACAACAACAACAACAACAACAAAATTAAAAAATGTCGGCCACCTCTGATCGAAAAAAAAATTAATCGATACAATGTACAAATTTTATTGTTGTAAATTCATTAATAATTCGATTAATAAGAATAATAAACAAAACAAGGAAATGTTATTGAAATGTCAATACATTAATAGAGCAGAAAGATTTCTTCTTCTTCTTCTTCTTTTTCTTCTTTGATTTTAGTTGCGTTAATATTATTGTTACTGTTGTTGTTTTTATGTGTTGTACTTAGTTTCTGTTTCTGTTTTTTCATCTTGTCTTGTTGTCTCTTTTATTTTCATTTCATTTACACTACTAAATCTTAACAATGTTTTCGTCTCTCTTCTCTTTTATTTTCTGTTTTTTTTTTTATCCTTTCCATTTCTGTATTTATAAAAATTTCGGTTTTTTCAGTTTGTTTTTTGGTGTTTTTGTTGTTTCCATAGCAATTTGTCTACTTTAATTACAATACATTTTTTCCCTCTCATTTCTAGTTGTTGTTGTTTTTTTTTTTGTTTTTGTTTTAGTTTTAGTTTTTGTTTTTTTTTTTTGGAAGAATCTAGTGAAAAATTATAAATTTTTGTTGTTTCATTTTAAAAAAAATATTTTTCTTCATTTTTTATTATTTTTCTTCATACTTTTTATTTAATGTTCCCAACACAGGTAAATATTAAAATTAATTTAGTAGGTCAATGTCTTCAACTTTATAATTATAAATTATGATTAAAAAAAAAAAAAAATGTATGTATGAAGTTATTAAAAATTAATCATAAGTGAGATGAATTAGCTAAACACCCTGTGTCACATTTTTAAAAAAAAAAAATTATAGTATTGTTGTTGTTGTTGTTGTTGTTATTATTGTTGTTGTTTGACAAAGATTCACCACAGTCACTTTTTTTTTGGTTTGGTTTTTATCCTTCAACTCAACTTTTGGTTAAACACAAGAAATCATCGCAGTCCGAATAGTTACGAATCGGATCCGGGTTATTAATATTTTTTTCTTAAATACAAAATAAATATTATTGAAACGAGTTTTGTACTGAAAATTAATTCAAATTTAATAAAAAAGAATAAAAAAAAAAAAGAATCTGTATTCATGAAAGGCGCCAACTTTTGAAAACAAAAAAAAAAAAAATTGTATATTTTTTTTTATTTTTAACAGAATGAAAAATCTTCCACTTCAATTTTGTTGTTGTGAAAAATGACGGGGAAAAAAAAAAAAAAAGTCAATCGTTTTATCTGAAAAAAAAAAGAAAGAAAGAAAACTGACGAGAAAAAATAAAAATAAAAACAAAAGAAGAAGAAAAATTTGACCTTGAAGTTTTTTGATTTTGTCGCGTGTTAGTTAACGGGAGCCAATTACGAAAAAAAAAATCCACCATTTTTTTTTTTTTTTTCTGTGTTTTTTTTTTTCGCTCTCTTCTCTATTATTTGACTCCATTTTTCTATTCTCTAGTGTCATTACTTTTAATTGTTTATTATTATTATGTATTGTTGTTGTTGTTGTTGTTGTTATTATTATTATTATTATTATTATTATTCTGATTTACTGTTGTTGTTATTGTTATTGTTGTTGTTGTTGTTGTTGTTGCGGTTATCGGTTCACGAACACACATTTTTTTTTGAAAATTATTTTAATAAAAATGAAAATGAAAATGAAAAAGAAAACAGAAAACAGAAGAAAAAAAACCTTCCATCCATTATTAATACTACAGAAAAAAAAATAAAAGTATAAAAGTCAGCATTTGTTTAATTTTTTTTATTTATTCTCTCATGACACAGATTCCAGATTCATAATGCCAAAATTCAATTGAATTTTTTTTTTGGGAAAATAATAGTGTGCGTGTGTGTGTATGTGTGTGTGTATGTAGAGAAGAAAACAACAAAAGAATAAAGAACGAAGAAAAAAAAGATGAAAGAAAATTGGGTGGGTGAACTTTTTTGTTGTTGCTGTTTGTTGCTGTTTGTTATTATTATTTTATCGCATTTTATAAAAAGTTCATAAAAAATTACAATATTTTTTTTCTTTCTTCTGTTTCATTTATTTCTAAGAAATATTTTATTATTTCTTGTAATTTTTTGTGTTAGAAACAAAACAAAAAAAAAAAAAAGGTTTAAAATTCAATCAAATTTAATCAAGAAATGAATGAAAAACGTTCGACAAATATTTATACAAACAAAATGCGTACGATTACGATACATTACGCATTTTAATTGCGTTATTTATGAAATAAAAACAAATAAAAAATAAAACGAAAAAAAAATTTATGTATATAAAATTTTATAAGAAATCGGAGGGAAGGAATCTTTTACTTTTTTTATTTAATATATTTTGGTGTTGTTCTCTGTCTTTCTCCTCTCCTTTGTCTCGTCATTTTAATAAAAAAAAAATTTATTATTTTATTTTTTATACATTCTGCGACGCACCTCGAATTACCAATTCAAATTCGTCTCCTTCAGACACTTAAAAATTGTTCAACATTTTTTTCTTTTCTTTTATAACAATAATAACTTCCATCATCATCATCAACATCATCGTCAAAAAAATATATATATTTAAAATGTGAATAATAAATTATCATGCATTTTGCGTTTTCTTAATACACACACACAAGCACACTACACACACACACACACACATACCAATAAAATCAAATTAAAAAAAAATTATGTTGCTCCTTTTTCTCAAAAAAATTGTGTCTCCGCTAAAGACGATTTTTTTTTTGTGTCTTTGCTTAATTCGTAATTGGAATTTTGGAAGTTTGAATTAAAAATTTTAGAAACAAAAAAATAAAAAAAACAAGAAAAAAAAAATCTAGAGAATTCCAAATTTTTGAATTTCAAATAAAGGACAAACAAAAAACTAAAAACAATAAATAAAATGTTCTTTAAAATTTATACAAAAAAAAAAAAAAACGAGCAGCATTTAATATCCAATTTAGAAAAATAAATTAATTTATAAAAAAATAAACAGATAGACAAAGGAATCCCAGATGGCGCAATATTCAAATCACGTTTAAAAATGGAAAGAAAGAAAAAAATAAATAAAAATAAAAATAAAACCACCGAAAGAGTTAAAGAAGAAGAAACAGAACAACAACAACAACAACAACAACAACAACAACAACAACAACAACAACAACATATTATAATAAAAAAACTATTTATACTCATATCTTACAAGTCACATCCTGTATTGATATTTCATTTACATTACAAGAATTTTGTTGTGTTTGTTTATTGTTTTGTTGTTGTTGTTGTTGTTGTCGAAACATAAAAATAAATTAAATCCTTCAATATTATTATTAGCCTTTTTTCTTCTTCTTCTTCTTTTTTTTTGTATTCTTCTTTAGTTCATTTTTTTTCTTTGATTAAATTTATTATTATTATTATCATCGCCGTATAGAAAAAGATCCAAGTCAGAGTAATCAATATCAGCGCTTCCATTACGCCCCAAATCTTAACTTGACCCTCATCATCAACAAAGAGAATAAGAAAAAAATAACAACAGAAAAAAGCAAAAAAAAACAAAAACAAACAAAAATTGAAAATAAGAAGAAAAAAAAAAGTTGTAAAGTTTTATTGTCCTTCTCTCTCACTCTCTCTCCCTTCTCTTTCTCACTCAGTATTTTGATTATTTCAATTTCCAGGAATTTTTGTTTCCTTTTATTTTATTTTTTTTTTGTCTAAAAGTCAGCCCGGATCTGGAAAGGAATACACAAAAATCGTAAACTGGTTTTTCAATCTTCGTATAAAAATTTTAATGGCAAAAAAAAAATTTTTTTTCTTTTTTTTTTGATTTTGTTTGGTTTGTTGTTCCTCGACTCTTCAAGTTTAATACTTTTTTTTTTGTTTTCTTTATTTGGTTGTTTTTTTCCATACGTGAAATTCGTGAAGTTTGCTTTTTTTTTCTTCTTCTTCTTCTTCTACATCTCCTCTGTGATGCCGTCTTGAACTCACCAAGATGAGATTCACAATTTTTTTTGTTTTTGTTTGTTTGTTTGCAAGTTAATGTAGAAAAAACTCTTATAATTCTTTATGGCTTGAAAGGAGTTTTTTTTTGTTCTTATTGCTTTTAAAGAACAAGAAGAAAAAGAAGAAGAAGAAGAAAAAAAAATTGCATACTTTTTGATTGATGAGAAGGGGAGGTTGAAATCCTGCAAGTAGTTCAAAGATTTCTTCCCAACGTACACATTTTTTATTTTATTGTAATTTTCTATTATTCATCATCCATCAACATTTTAATAAATAATAAAAGAAAGAAAGAAAAGAAAAAAAAAAACAAAACAAAACAAAACAAAACAAAACAAACAAAAGAATGCGTTGGGTCATTAACAGCAGTCACAAGAAATTGATGGAAATTCCCTTTCACTTACGTTTTGTTCAACAATTGTTCTTTTACCGATGAAGAGAGCGTGACAACTTTACCGCAAACAGATAAAAGCTTCGTTTTTTTTCTTCTGTAATTTTTTTTTTTATCGAGAAAAATTGTTTCTCTCTGCGATCAAGAAAAATACAAAACAAAATTATCGCATTTTAAAATTTCACAAATAAAAAAAAAAAAAAGGAAATATTTTTACTTATGGTTTAAATTCCTTTATTAAATTAATAATATCGTTGCCTTTACTAATTTAACAGAAAATTTCAAGTTGTTCCGGAAATTGCCACTAATCGTTGGAAAACTATTTATGATTGTTGTGATCTGAAAAAATAAAAAAGGGGAAATATGGCAACGAAACAAAAACAAAATAAAAATAAAAAAAAATGAAGGCAATTGACTAAAATATTCCTCTTATAAAATATATATGTACACTCAATTTTCCCATAATAACAAACAACCCTCTGACATATTAACCCCTCAAGAAAAAAATAAATAAAAATTAAGAGTAAAACCTTTATTCCTTATTCCCGTTTTAAAACCAGCATATATTAAATCAACCAGCATTTTATTCTTGATTGTTTAATTTTAATTTGGACGCGCAAACCAAACCCGCCTTATTTATAATTAAATAATAATTAATTTTTGTACAAACTAATTTACAAAAACAAAAACCAAAAACAAAACACACGAATGCAACCGAATGAACACGAAATGTCCACACGAATAATTTATGTGCACAAATAACAACAACAAGAACAACAACAAAAACAAAACACAAAACACAAAAAAAACGATTATTATTTTTCTATGTTTTGTTTTGTTTTCTCTCTTTTTCCAAAGTTTTTGTTTTTGTTTATTCCGGAAACGAGAAAAATATTGTTACAATTCATGACCTACTTCCGGTTAAGGCTAAGCTTCGTTGAATTTCCGACAATTGAAATATGAATTTTTTTTTATTGCTGTTGTTGTTGTTGTTGTTGTTGTGTTTTTAATATTTTTTTGAATAATTTTTTTTTTTACACTTTTTTTTCGTCTCTGCTCGTTTTTTATTTTTGATTTTTAACAACAAAAAAAAAACAAAAACTAAAAAAAGAAAAAGAAAAAAAAAACAAATGGAAATCAGGAAATTTAAAATTATAATTTCTATGCTTAGAGAGGAGCCTACAAACAGCTATATGTGGTGGCAAGCAATCAGT
The DNA here is from genome assembly GCA_963082725.1 of Pedicia rivosa. Lineage (NCBI taxonomy): Eukaryota > Metazoa > Arthropoda > Insecta > Diptera > Pediciidae > Pedicia > Pedicia rivosa. The sequence continues at coordinate 46,441,652 of OY720151.1, forward strand.
TCATGCACCAGTTAGTTAGTTGAGTTGAATTTTTTGTTGTTGTTGTTGTTGTTGTTGTTGTTGTTGTATTTGTTATTGTTGTGATTGTTATTGGTTGTAGTTTTTTGTTTTTTATTATTAACTGTTGAACAAAAAGATAAAATTGTCCAACATTTATTATTTTATTTTTATTGTTATTGTTAAAAAACCCTATAAATTATTATCAGTAAGTATTTAATAATGAATCATTTTCTTGACCATATTTTTATTTCTTGTATTCATTGTGTTCATTCCGTTCATTCCGTTTCCATGGTTTATGGATTGTAGTAATGCTTCTTTTGTTAACATTTCTGTAAAAAATACAATAAAAAAAAGAGGAAAAAAAAAAATGATTTGACTTGAACAAAAAAAAAAAAATTTATAAATAAATAAATAAATAAATAATAACAAATGAACTTGATAATTCAGACAATTTTTTATTTTTTTAATAATTTAATTATAAATTTATGGTTTGAACTTGATTGCAATTTATTGTTGACAGAATGACAACAACTTTATAAAGTCTTTTGATTTCATTTTTTGTTGTTGTTGTTGTATTTGTTTTTTTTTTTTTTTTATTATTATTTTTTGATAAGAAAGAATGTGAATTATAACAACAACAACAACAACAGAAAAAAAAACAAACCCGCTGAGGTGTTGTGTATACCTACCTGAGACATTTCGTGTTGATTGTACCTAGTCGTCTCTTTTTTTTTGTTTTTGTTTGTTTTGTTTTGTTTTTGTTTTTTTTTTTTAAATACAAGAAAAAATTTAATTGAAGTGTGTGTAAAGTACTTGGTAAAAATTACGACTTTACAAATAGAAAAAAAAAAAACAAAAAAAAAACAAAAATTTTAAAATCTTCTGTTTACACTCTTTTACTTCGTCTCTTTGCACTTATATTCTGTCTTATAATATTTGTTGATAAGAAAAAAATATCAAATGTTGTTGTTGTTGTTGTTTTATAATTAAACAAAAAAAAAAAAATTAAAGATTAAAAGTCAATTGCAATTTGATAATGATAAATATTAATATACAAAAAGCCAGGTCGTTTAGATTAGATATTTTATAGGGGCCTCTATATATATTTTTTTTTTGTCTGTATTTATTCATTTAAACAAAATTTTATTGCATGTCCTTATTGTTAATTAACAACTAAAAACGGAGAGAAACTTTAATTGTCATCCCCTTTTTTTTTTGTCATAATGTACTTTAACATAAATCCCATTGCCACCTCTCTTGATGCCAATGTTTATGTGCAATACCTCGTGTGTTGGTCACGTGTCACTATTTTTAAAGAGCATAAAAAATACATACACACACACACACATAACACATGAAAATATATGCGGGTATTCATGTGTAGACTGTAGAGTAACGTAGGTACCAACATGAATTTTGAATAAAAAAAAAAAAGAAGAAAATATATTAAAATGAAATTGTGTCCCTCTTAAAATTCAGTAGAAATAAATGTCGTAAGTGTACGACCCTAACCCCTAAACATTATATTATTGTACAATATTCACACGCCAAAATATCGAGACAGAAATATGTTAAAGTTAAAGCATACCGTCACATGAGGGTTTCCATATTAATAAAAATTCATGAATAAATACAATAAAAAAAAAATAAAAAATTTATAAATGGAAATGAAGAAGAGAACGAATGTTTATGGGTTTTACATGGAAAGGGAACGAATGAGGAGGGTGGGGGAAGTAAAAAAGAAAACAATAAAAATCGATTTTAATGGGAAAAAACAAAAAAAAAATTTATTCAAAAAAAAAAAAAAATTCTGAATTGTAAATTAAATCAAAAAACAAAAATTAAAAATACAAAAAGGAAACAAAAAGAAACAAAAGATTAAGAAGAAGAAGAAGAAGAAGAAGTAAAAATTTCAAATGTCCTTGATCATTTTTTTTTACTGTTATTTTCATCAATTATTTCAAAATTGACAATCTTACTTCTCTTTTTTTTTTCTCTTGTAAATATTTAAAACAAAAAACAAAAACAAAAAAAAAACAAAATAAACATACAGAAAGAGTTATCGCTTCCTATGATAATAAGGCATGTATAAGATGAAGCTCTAACCTCTTCTCTGATTAAAATTTCAAATAAGCACAAGACATTTTTTTTTATCTGTTCTTCTTCTTCTTCTTATTTTTTTTTTCTTTCTTTTTTATTTCTTTGTAATGAAATTATATACTAGGAGAAGAAAAAGATACAAAAAGACCAAGAATAATAACAACAACAACAACAACAACAACAATATAAACAAACGAATGAAAGAAATAAAATAAATTTAAACAGAAAAAAAAAAAATGTTTTGATTAAAATGAGGAATTATTTAAAAAAAAAAAAAAAATTGCATTTTACAGAATGAAAAAAAAAAGCAACAACAACTAATTTTTATATATTTGAAAAAAAAATTTCTGTTTTTTTTCTGTTTTTTTTTTTTTTATATAAAAGTTTGACGTAATTTTTGTATATTAACTTCTTTTTTTTTTTGGTTTTTTCTGAATAATTGAAGAAGATTAGATTAATGGGTGAAAATAGAAAAAAAAAATAGAATTAGTTGTGATGAGGAAATAAACATAAAAAAAAAAAAATATAAAAAATATTCAACAAACAATAGATATGAAAATTGTTTTTTGTTTTAAGGTTAAACGTTAAACTAACAAAACAACAACGAAACAAATACAATAAATGTCATATGAGTGCATTAGTAGTAACCGGATAACTTGTGAGTTAGATGAATTATTTGAGAAACTGACCAAAAAAAAAAATTAGATTGTCTTGAAGAAACTCAATGCAATTAAAAATTGACAGATTTTAAATTTTAATATAGAAATCGAAATTCTAAACAATTTTTTTCCCATCTCACATATTCACACCCTTTTAATTTTAAATCATTATCCTGTGAATGTGTGGCTTACATATACACTTACAAGTTTACATTTACAGTAATGTCTACAACTATTAACAAATGATAAATAATCATTAAATAGAAATAACGAAGATATGACAAACAATAGATAGATTAAAACAAATAATTTTTAAGTTTAAACAAACTACCTACATATTATAGTTAAATGTCATAATATTATAATTAGTTATTAGTTATTATTAATATTGAAAAGTTAATGAACAAAAACAGTTATTAATTGTTTCTTCTTTTTTTTTTTCGTAGGTAAGTAATTGTAAGTATATGTTCTGATTAAAAAAAAAAAAAAAAAAGAAAAAGAAGAAAAGAAAAAAAAGTTATTATTGTTTTTACATATGGACAGAAAACAAATGGACGAATAAAGTGAAAAACAAAACAAAAAAAAAAATACATAATAAAAATTGAAAACAAGAAAAACGTGTCAACTAAGTAGCCATGAATTATGATTGTAAAGAAACAGAAGAAAAAGAAATACAAAAAAAAAAAAATTAAATAAATAAAAGACACACCTTAGTTACATTATGGTTGTGACTCTTAATTGTTGTCATGACAATATTGTTGATTGTTTATTTTATTTCAAATGAAATCGAATTCTAAAATGATTTATACTTTTTCACCCTTTTTTTTTCGTTTTGTCTCTTTTTGTCTGTTCTTTTCTTTGTTTTTTTTTTGTCGAAAACTTAGAATAAATAGTTTAAAGGAAAACGGGTTATTTTTTTATTATATATTCTCTTATTTTTAGATAAAATATATTTTTACTGTGTTTCGCTGTAATGAAGAAAGAGATAGATAAATAGAGAGAAAGAGAGGGAATTAATTCAATAAAAATAGTAATGTATCATGTAAATGTAAATTAATATTCAAATGTGAAAATTTCATGTTACTAGTAATGTGATTGATCAATTTATAAGATTGACAAGAGTAAAGCCGCCATATTTGTCTGAAATATTTATGAAATAACAACAGTAGAGTGACAGACAACTAGTCTTTTCCTCTTATTCTACAATTTTTCCATTTATTCCGTTTACATTTTGTTTTCTTAGGGTTCTCTCCTCATATTGAATATTAGTCCTCCCTCTCCACATATTCAATATTGAATTGAAAGGTAATATCAAGTTTTTACACACAAACACACACTTAAACGTTGAAACGTTTGCTAATTATAATTAATATTAATAATTAGAGGAGAGAAGACAGGAAAGAATAAAATAGAAATAAAAATTCCGCGACATCAAAACATTTTATTGTTTGGAAAAGGAAAGAAGGAGTAAAAGAGTGAGAGAAAGAGAGAGATATGAATAAAGTAGATAATGTAGGTAAGTAAACAAACAAATAAAAAAAAAAGCGCATAATGAACACAACCATAGTAACATGAATAAAAAACATAACATAACAAAACAAGCCATAAAAAAAAAATTTACAATTACGCGATTTATTTTTTGTTTTTTTTTTTACCTTTTTTTTTTTTCTTTATAAACAAATACATTGACATTTTCCAAATGAATGAGTTTTTTTATACCATTTATTTTTTATAAAAAAAAATTTATTTGAAAAAAAAAAAGAGTAATAACAACAACAACAACAACAATAACAACAAAAATGGTTACGCGCGGTTACGTTTGTGTTTATTAGATAAAAAAAAAAAAACTATCGGCAAATTTGATGAAAATTCGAATGAACATTTCAGTATAGATTACATTACATTAGAATACATACACACACACACACACACACACACACAAACATACGCATTCATCAAGTTAGAAAATTAAATTAAAGAAATTAAAATTTCTACAGAAGAAATTCGTTTGTTTTGATTTTTGTTTTTTTTTTCTCTCTCTCCCATTTACAACAACACTAATTTAGTTAAGTATACAATTTTATTCTCTGGAAATGAAATTGGAAATGTAAAAAAGAAAGAAAAAATGAAAAGTGTACAAAAAAAAAAATAAACAAACAAAAGTACAAAACGTCAAAACTGTGTTGAAAGTGAAATTTAATTAATTTACAATTTTTTATGTACGATTGTTTTTTTTTTTTTTCTTTTTTCTTTTAAATTTACAAAAACAACAACAACAACAACAACAAAACATTCTAGTTTATATTTCTGCTCAGTTTCTTTTTACCCGGGTGTACATTTTTTTTCTTCTGCATATATAAAAATAAAAAATACAAAAACAAAAAGAACAAAAAACAAAAAACAAAAAACAAAATGTCGTTAAGAAATATTATTGATACGAGTTTTTGTTGCTTTTTGTTTTTTTTTTGTTTTCCTCCAATATTTTTTAATCTCCTTTATATTGAAGTTTGTGGTTTTTGTTTTTATTTTTTTGTTTTTGTTTTTGTTTTTTATTGTTGGGTCACTTATTTTATTTTATTTAGTATATAAAAATATAATTTATATAAGAGATTTAAGTCAAACACACACACACACGCACACGCACACACATGCACATAAAACAACACACACCATATACAAGAAGATAGAACAAACAACAACAACAACAACAAACAACAACAAAATATATAAGAGGCGCACACATGTGTGTTGTGTGTAATCTAATAAATAAAAATTAAAATAATAATAATAGATGAAGTGTGAAAGAGATAACTATATATTTTGTATTTATTATCTTTGACTTGGACATGACAAAACAAAAAAAATTTGTATTAAATGTCACAATAATAAATTTTTAATAATGACTTCATTTAAATTTTCATTTTGTATTTTTTTCTTTCTTTCTTTTTTTTGATTCGTTTATTTATAAATTATTATTAATAACAACAACAACAACAATAAAAAAACTATAACAAGAAACACAACAACTACAAGTACAACAACAACTATAATAATCAATTTTTATTAAAGAAAAAAAAAATGGATAATTAAAAATTAAAAATTAAAAATAAAAAAACAAAAAATAAAAAAACAAAAGAATAAAAATAAAATTGAATAAATTGTTTTTTGTGGTGTAAAAAAAAAATAAAAAAATGTAATGTACAATTGAATCAATAATGACGTATCTGTTATTTATCGTGACGTTTCTCACATTCCATGACGTCATTCCCATTGCGTATTTTAATATTTTTGCGGTGCAATTTTTATGACGAAATGAACGTAATTCGATGGCATCACTAAAATTGTGATAAATAATTACAAATGAAACATTTTTAGAGAAAATCTAAGAAAATTTAAAGATTCATTTTAACTTCTTACAAAAAAGCTTCTTTTTTTTTTGACAAAGGATTCGACAAAAAAAAAACAATCGCAACGAAAAGTTTTTTGATAAATTTAAAAACAATTTACCCGTCAATTCATTAAATCAAGAAAGTTTTTATACAATTTTGGTAAAAATTTTATGAATTGAATTGAAGATTTTGTAAATGGAAAAATATTCACCACTAAAGAAATTCAAATTTTTTGAATCTTTTTTTATTCACTTATTTTTTTTTTACCCTTCGATTTTGAATTATGAACAAAAAAAATAAAATGTTTTTTTTTTATTTCAATTCATTTTGATTTGAATAACAAAAACAAAAACAAAAACAAATAATGGACATTCTCGACATCGATCAATCGAGTAAAAATTTAAATTTTCTGTTTAAATTTTAATCGTTTTTCTTCTTCTTCTTCTTCTACTCTTTTTTTTTTATTTTTATTTTTGTTACCTTTCGCTTTTTTATTTGTTTTATTCCTTTTTTTTGATGTTGTTGTTGTTATTGTTGTTGTTGTTTTATTGTAATTTTGAATTTATTCTTATTACTTTGTATTTTTTATGTGTAGTATGTTGTGTGTAGTCACACAATTCGTGTGTTGATTACACTTTATTTTTTTCGTTTGTTTTTTTTTTCATTTGATTTTTATTCTTCTATTTTTGTTTCTTCTTTTTCTCATATTGAATTTGTTGTTGTTGTTGTTGTTGTTTTTGTATTTGGAATTTTTGTCGTAATTAATTATAAAATATCGGTTTTATTGTATATAAATTGTTGTTGTTATATTAATTTGCATTCAGCACAACATATTATTACGCGACTTAATAATGAAGAAGAAGTAGTAGAAGAAGAAGAAGTAGAAGAAGAAGAAGTAGAAGAAGAAGAAGAAATATGTAACTTAAAATATAAATAAGAGAGAGACAAAAAAAAACAACCGATTTAAATGTGCGTTTATTGCTAAACACAAAAAAATACGAAACAACCGATTACTGCATGAAAATGTTTTGCTATTGTTTTATTACATTATTTATATCCAATAATATTCAATTTTCATATGCAACAACAACAACAACAACAAAATATTCAGTTTTTCTTCTTTTTAATTTCATTCATTTGAATTTAGTTTTTTTTTTTATTACAAAAGTTGGAAAAGTTATTGTCAAAAAAATTTTTGGGTACACTCAAAATTTATGATCAAGTGTCGGGATAAAGTCCAAATCTCTGTATAGAGATTCTGTTCAACAGAAAAAAGAATTAATTCAAATTAAATTATAGATTATTCATTGAGTGTTTGTACACAATGGAAAAATTTAATTGTTTATCATTTCTGTTGTTGTTGTTGTTGTTGTTGTTGTTGTATTATTCATAATTATGAATATTAAAATCCTTTCATTTAATCACAATAAATAATTGATAATTTTACAAATAAATAAATTTGTTAATTGATATAAAAAAATAATTATAGATTGGTTTCCATTGTTGTTGTTGTTGTTGTTGTTGTTGTTGTTGTTGCTGTTGTTGCTGTTGTTGTTGTTACCAGTCATTATTATGCAATTTTTTTTTTCTCTCAACAATTTTTTTCTTTTTAATTTTCGTGTAGATTATAAATTTTTTTTTATCAATTTAATTACAGTAACTGATTGATTTGTGTGAAGAATTGATGAGTGGAGAAGAAAATTTTAATTATCGGAAAAAAAAAGGTCAAATGGCGTAAATCCTACAAAGATTCATTTATCGATTATAAATATTTTAATATTATTTCCATTGTTTCCAATTTTTCTTCATAATTAATTTTAGAAGAAAGAAAAAAAGAAAGAAAGAAAGAAAGAAAGAAAGGTGCACATACATATGTACTGTTTATTAACAAATGTTATAAACACACACACACACACATAAACACATCAATAACAAAAACAATAACAATAACAGCAACAACAACAACAACAACAATACATTAATTATTATGCATTGTAAGAATTTTCTTGTTGTTATTGTTATTGTTGTAATAAATAAAGAAAATAGAATAAAAAGTAATAAAAAAAGAAGAAATAACTGAAAACAAATTAAAACACGAACACACAAATCTACACACATGATTTTATTAATAATATTTATTCTTATTCTTCAAACAATTATTATTATTATTATTCGATTCGTTATTCGTTATTCATTATTCGTTATTCGTTCATTATAATATTTTTTAAATTAACAAAAAAAAAAAAAAAACGTCATAAAACGATCATCAGTAAATTATAAAATATAAAGGTAAAGTACAATGAATAAATCATACACACACACACACACATACACATGCACACAAATGGACACATGTACTTATAAAACATACGTGACCCTTTTAGTTTGTTTTGCTTCTTCTTTTTTTTTTTTTTTTTTGGTTATGTTTAGTTTTTAAATGTTTGTATTTAAAACATCGGAATGTTTATAGGGAAGAAAAAAAAAATAAATACCCATGCGAATATTCATAAATGTATACACTAAAAATAAATTAAACAATATTTTCTTTATGTGACAACAACAAAGGAAAATCTTTCACATTAATTTTTCTGAATATATTTCACAAAACCATTTGTGGTTTCATCATTTTTCTTGTAATATACGTCATAATTGACGTCACTAAAAATTTGTCATAACTTTTAATATATTTTTTTATTTTTTTCAAAATCAAAATAATAATCTTAAGCAAATTCTCACCACCCTCCCACAACATATGGTTACAAAATATTAATAGACAACAACAATAAGAAATAAACAATAACAACAACAACAAATAGCAAACAAATAAAAATTAGAAATGAACCCGGACATTTAACAATATAATTTATTATTATTTTTTAAAAAAAAAGTGTAAAACTTTGAGCGCGTTAACCCCACTTTTAAAGTCTAAAATCGGGGCGGATTATTTTTACTTGTATTGTTGTTGTTGTTATTGTTGTTATTGTTGTTGTTGTTGTTGTCTTCTTTTTAGAATTTTATTTTATTTATTTGTTGGATCACAATTATTTATAGAGACAGACTACTTTTGTAATTTTACTTTTGTCTCTAACATGAAAATGGACCCACTGAAATTTCTTTGCATATTTTTCTTTAATTTCTTCTTCTTCTTCTTCTTCTTCTTCTTCTTTATTGCATCCAAAAATTTCTGAAATAACCAAAAACTTTTTATTAATAGAAATTTGTTGAATGACAAAATAAAAATTGTTTTCACTTTCCTTCCTTACAAGATCAAAGCCATCTTCTTTATCAACTTTCCTTAATGTACGGACGACACAGTCAGGTTCCAATTTTATTCATTAGTTCAAAGCTTTTGACCTAATTTCGATTTAAACAATTAATTGTGTAATTGTGTACATAATTTACAAACAATTTCTAAATAAAAAATAATTGACGTCAATATTTTGAAGAATCAATCAATTAACCAAAATAGGAGGACTAACAAAAAAACTGTTTTTTTTTTTTTTTTTACTGATAACAAAAAAAAAAGTATTTCTAAAATGAAATCAAAACTAAAAATAATTTTTTGTGAATACAAAAAAAAATTATTTTCTTATCTACAAATACAAATTTTGTAGAATGAATTAATTTATGTTTTTTTTTTATGTCATAAATTTTATTCTTATAATTCTACACTTCACTTTCTTTATCTTTTTTTCTTTTGAGTTTTAAATACAAAACCTTCTTCTTCTTTTTTTTTTTTTTTTGGTTATCTCTGATGTAAAATCTATAATTAAATTTTTATTCAATTACAAAAAAATTAAAAGAAAAAAAAAACAAATTTAAAGATTTTTAATTTTTGTATTTGTTGTTGTTATTGACGTTGTTGTTGTTATTGAAATTGTTGTTGTTGTTGTTGTTGATGTATTTTATAAAAATTGTAAAATAAAATAATTATGGAAAAATGCAAGATGAAATCTTAAAGATAATTACGTTTTACCTATAAACTAACACAAGCAGATAAGAATCATAATTTCAATAATAAAGAAAAAAAAAATAATTTTTTATTAAAAATTAATTATTAACAAAATTACGTCATGAAAAGAAAAAAATTAATATGAATAAATTTATTGATGTTTTTTTTTTTGTCCAATAGATGCTGTTGTTATTGTTGTTGTTGTTCAAAAAGACATTTATAAGGTTTCCGCATACGTCAAAATAATGATTTGTGAATATGGGGGGGAATTTGTCTTTTAAGTTTTCTATTTTTTTTTTTATGGTTGGTAGGAAAACAGATTTTCTTTCTTAAAAATGGAATATTTTTTATTAGTTTTCCATTCTGAGCTTTTGTACAGAAACAGTAATTCTAAATTCTAAAGGATCGAAAGAATAAATTCTTTCATTTTTTTGCGCTTTATTTATTAATTTGAATCTAATTGATTCAAAAATAAGAAAAATAAAGATAGGAAATTGAATAAAATTCCATTTAAAGAATGACAAAAAAAAAAAAAACAACTCAAAATATTGCAATAAATAAACAAACAGAAAAAAAAAAATGTCATGATTCATTCAAAGACAATCTGCTTCGTTTTTTTATTTTTCTCTCTCTCTGGGGTGCTGACAAAAAAATATATATTTTATTGAAAAGGTCAATTTTTTGTATTATTCATCAATCGAAAAATATTTTCAATTAAACTCAAACCAATCAATATTCTCTATTCGTCTTCCAGTTTTGTCGTTTTTTTTTTTTCCTCATCAAAAACACAGCAAAAAAAAACAAACGAACGAACAAAAAAACATCGTTAAAAATATGAATAAAAATAAAATAAATAAAATTCTTGCAAAAAAAAACAAAAAACATTCTGTAATTTTTGAATAAAAGACGAAGAAGAATTTTATCTTATCGTTATTATGTTTTTGTGTGTGTGTGTGTTGCTTTTTATTTTTTTGTACCAAATAAAGAAAAAAAAAAAGAGTAGACAATTTTTTTGAAGGAAATTAATTAGCAAACGAGTTTCAAATGTTTTTAAAAAAGAAAGAAAAAAATAAACAAATTAAAGCTGAAAATTGGGTTTTTTAATTGGATAGATAAACCTAAATTATTTATAGGAAATTCTTCTTTATGTTAATAGGTTAGACTTTTTTTTTTTTGTTTTATATTTAAAATTTAGCATTTATTGATTTGTATCCTTTTGATGTTAATTTATTTTTGCTCAATTTATTCAATTTTGTTTATTATTCTAATTTTGGAAGATCCAAAATAAATTCTGTTAATTGGCAGCAAAATCTCTAAATAAATATTGAAATCTTATCATAATAAGTTTTAGGTCTGGATGATTTCTGTAACGGTTTTTTCCTTCTAAATATGAAAACAAATAAAAACTCCCCCATTATAAAAATAAGATTTCCCTTATCAAAATAAAAATTTTGAGGGGTAGATATGCATATACGGCTTGCGTTTATGAATTTTTTTCTTTTGTTAATTATATCAAGAAACAACAATTAATTAATTAATTAAATAAATTACAAATAAAAATCACCCCTAAATTTATGCACACGTAATTCATCAAAGAAATAAAAATAAATGTTTGTGTTTTGCCTGCACAACTACACTACATATTTACAAAAATAAAATGTGTCTTTGCTAAGTTTTCTAATTCTAGTTCAACGTTAAAATAACAACAACAACAAACTAGTATTAATGTAAATAAAATTTGAACTGTTTTTTTTTGTATTTTTCTGACGTTTCGTTAAAAATCTAATTGTTTTGTTGATTAATAATCAATTACTACAAAAAAATTAAATACAAAACTTTAAAAACGACATTAATTGAGAATAGGATTTTCTAAAAATTAATTTAATAATTTATTTTTGAAAGAAAAAATAAGTGTTGATAACCAAACTTTTTTTGTTCTGTTCTTTATAAATGGAATATTTGGAGCCTAAAATTATAAAAATATTATTGCAGAAATTTGGTACAGGTTAGTACCTTTGTTTTAACTTCTTTATTATTAAAAATAATTATGGCTTGAAATGAGAATTGAATATTTATATTGAAATGGAATTTTTCCTACAGGTTTTTCCAATCATGATGATCCAATTTTTACGGAAGGAAATTATTTAATAGAAAAATTTCAAAGACTCGGAGTTTTCACAAGCTACGAAAATAGCGAAAGTGAAAATAATGGGTAAATAAAAATATCATCAATAAATATTGTTTTTTGTTATTTGTAATTGAATTATTTTTATTTAAAAAAACAAAAAAATAGAAACGAATCAACTTGTTTTTTGTGTCATGAGAAATTTTCAACAATTAATGGTTATGAAACTCATTATAATTCACATCATAGATATATTTGTCAATTTTGTAAAAAAAATTCACCGAGTGCACATTTATTGGATTTACATTTAGAAGAAGTTCATGACTCATTTTTTGCTGTAAGATCAGAGAAAAAAGAAATGGTAAATCCTCAAAATTCTTATTTTTTTAAAGTTGTTAAATTTTCTAAATATTTTTTTTAGTATTCTTGTTATCTTCAAGAATGTAACCATAAAAGTTGGAATCCACAAGATAGAAAAGATCACTGTATTAAAACACACAATTTTCCACATAATTTTCGTTTTGCTAAACAAAGTAAAGCAAAACACGTACAACAGTCCAAATCTAATAAAGTTCAAGAAACTTCTGAGAATTCAATGGACGTGAGTGACGTCAGTACCAACAATGTTGTACCCAAAACAATACGAAATTTTAATTTTGGTCATCAAAAAGTGAAAACATTTGCAATGGAAACCATTCCGAATAAACAAAATAAAGGTGATTCAAAAATTTTAGAAGATAATAGAATGGTTCAAGATTTAATGGATAATCTTCCATTGAATTAACTTCTTTTTTTTTTTTTGTTTAAATAAATAATTTATTGTTTTAAAAATATAAGGAAAATAAATAAATGAATTTGTTAAGAAAAGAGAAAAAAAAACTATGCTTCATTTTCTACATCTGATTTTATAGGTTTTTCACCTTTTTTGTCATCTTTTTTTTCGTCCTTTTTTACTGGTTTTTGTTTTTCCTTTAAAACAAAGTTCTCTGGCACAACTTTATCATCAGTTACTTTAATTTCTTCAATTTCAATTTCTGTTGTATTTAATTGTGCTGTAATATTTGCTGCTTCCTCAATCATCATTGCATCTATCATTGATTGTGGTATTATTTCACAATTTTTTCCTGTATACCCAGATGGACATTCACATTTAAAGTATCCATCATCTTTTATTAATGATTGACATTTTCCATCATTTTGACATGTGTTTAGATTTTTTTCACAATAATTTAATTCTAAAAATTCAATAAAATTTTCATTCGTTTTAAGGATTCTAAAATAATTTAAAATTACAAAAAAAAAAAAATTACCTTCATCACAAAGCATTCCCCCAAAACCAGATTGGCAATTACATTCCCAAGGACGATTACAAGTTCCATTTTTACAATTTGGATAGGGATGACAAGTTTTACAATTTTCACCAGTCCAACCAACTCGACAACGACATTCACCTGGTTTTCTACAATAACCTCTTTCTTTATGGCATTTATTTGCACAAATTGCTGAAATAAAAAAATTAAATAAAATCATCGTAATAATCCTTAGAAAATAAACACAAAACATTTTCACTTTCAAATTGTAATCAGAACTCATGTTATTGAGTTTTTTCATTTAATTGAATTTTTAATCAAATAATGTGTTTTTCTTACGTGTTTGACACAAGATTCCAGTCCATCCAGGAAGACATTTACATTCTAATGGTTTATTACATGTTCCATGTACACATCCAGGTAAAACTTGACATTCTTTACATGTGGCTCCTGACCATCCTAAACGACAACGACATTCCCCAGGCCCTTCACAATAACCTCTCGTCTGGTGACAATCTGGACGACAAATTGCTGTTCATTGGGGAAAGAAAATTAATAAATAAAAATTAAGTCATAAATTGACTTAAGCAGATTTCTTACGTTCCGTGCAAAATAATCCGTCCCATCCTTTATGACAGGAACATTCGAAAGAAACATTACATCCACCATGTTGACACCCAGGAAGTGGAATACACTTGTCACAATTTTCCCCATAAAATCCAAGCTTACAACGACATTCTCCGGGCCGTTTACAGTAACCTAAAATATAAAATAATTTCACAATATTTTTACACGTAAATTTGTTTTAATTTTGATGAAAAAAAAAACAATAATCACCTTGTAATGGATCACAGCCTCTTTTACAAATTGGTACATCACACATGTCACCAATCCATCCAGGAAAACATTTTACGTCACCAGCCTCATTACAAATATAATGTGAATAATCACTATTAGGAATTTCACATGCCTTGAAAAAAAAAAAAACAATTTAAATTTAAATATTTTGTCGTCGTTGTAAATTTACAAAAATTTACAAATTTTCAAAACTTTTTGTTTTGTTTTCTTTTGATTTTACAAAAATAAAGAGAAATTTTTTTCTAATAATAATTAATTTTTGTATAAAGAAGTCTTCTTCTTCTTCTTCTTATTCTTCATTTTCTTGTTTTGCTGTTCTTGTTGTTGTTGTTGTTGTTGTTGTTGTTGTTGTTGTTGTTGTTGTTGTTGTTGTTTCTTTTCATATCATTTTATTTTGGCCAATATATTTGTATGACGTGACGTCATAAAGTATTTTTTGTTTTTGTACAAATCGCAATTTTACCGTTATTTTTTATTTTGCGTTGGTGATTTTTTTTTCTTTTTTTTAAATGAAGACAAAAACAATAACAACAATAAAAATATAAAAGAGAGAAATCATTATTGTGAATCACCACAACAACAACAATAACAGCAACAACAATGTTATTGGGTTTTTTTGTTTCATAAACAAAAACAAAACTATGTTATTTTGTTGCTTTTTATTTCATAAACAGAGAGAGAGAGAGAGAGAGAGAAAATGATATTTTCTGGCATAGGTTACCAACCTCCAACCTCCAATTATTCTTCTTTTTTTTTACTCTCCTCCATTTGATCTCATTCTATACAAATAGCAACAACAACAACAACAACGATTTTTGTTAAACAAACACAGCTGACGAATACAAAATAATAATAATTACAACAACAACAATAATAATAATAAAGAATCACAACTCAATGATAATTAAAGTTAAAAAAGATTTTCTTAAAAAAAAAATCGTGACATTTGGAAACAGTACATTTAATATAATTAATAAGAATTGTTGTTGTTGTTGTTGTTGTTGTTGTTGTTGTTGTTGTTGTTGTTGTTGTTGTTGTTGTTGTTGTTGTTGTTGTTGTATTTGCTAATTCCCAGAAGTGAAAGAATTCAAAAGATACAAATTTAAAACAAGTTAATTCTTTTCAAAAATATCTAAAAAAAAAAAAAAAGAGAAAGAATTGTTTTGTCGCCAGAAAAAAAAAAGAGAAAGAAACAATAAATTTTTTTTTTTTGGCAACAACAAAAACAAACCAAAAGCGATAAAATATCCATTCCAAATTTTAATTCGTTTTTTTAAGATTTTTTTTTAGCAAAACGTAAAAAATTAATCAATTGGAAATTATTGAGTCCTCTGAACTTTAACATTATTGAAATTTTAATTTAAACTGGACAGATTATTAATTAGGATAAATTTGTTTTGAAAATAATGTCACGTTTGAATAAAATGGGGAAATTGTGTTGTGGGAAATTTAATTTCCACCAATATGCTACAAATATTCTGGATTGTGAGAATTTTTTCAAAAATCCAATACAAATATTTTTTTTCTTCCCATTATAGAATTAATTGATTCAAAATATTAAAATCAAGTCAGATCGTGTAAAAAGATTTTCATTTATTATTGAAAATTCGTCTTTTGATAAAAACAGAATAAGATTTAGTAGTGGTGGCAGTTAGTTAGTGGATAACAGAAGTACATGAAAAGTCTTTTCCATCGAATAAATTCCATTCAAAAAAATTGTTTTCGACAATAAGAATTCTAAGAATTGTTGGGGTACCAGGATCAAATAAATACAAAAAAAAATCTGTGCCTGGATTATGAGTACCGAAAATGGTGAGTACGAGTGTGCGTGCGTGCGTGCGTGAGTGAGCGCAATTAATTGAGTGTAAGTGCGAATGAGTAAGGTGATGGACGACACGCACTCGGATCTTTATCGTAATCTAGGCACTGTACTCAACTACACTCGACTCGACTAATTATTTCAACACAATTAATAATAATAACAAAAAAAAAAAAACAAATGAATTAATTAAACTGTCTAATTAAATTAAAGAAAGAATTTATTTGTAATTATTTTTTGTTCTTACCTGTTTCTTCCATTTTGGTAAATATTTCGCTGGTACAACTTCCGGTATAAAAAATGAAAAACAAATGATTAAAATTGCTAAGAATTTTTTCATTTTGTTTTAGTAAAAAAAAAAAATAAAAATACAAAATTTTGTCACAACGATCGACCAACAAAAAAAAAAACAAACAAACGCCAACCAAAAAGAAAAAAAATTAATAAAATTATTTTATTTTAAGAAACCAGGCGAACAGAAACTTGCATTTGAAAATTATTTTTTATGTTTGGTTCTTTATTTTTTTTTTGAATGCAAGAAAGAGATGGAGAATATTTTTTCTATAATAACCAAAAAAAACTGAACTGTATCGTCTTCTTTACTGAACTGTCTTTACTGAATTGAAGGAAATTAACAAGAAAACGTTACAATGTCGTCTTCTTTGATATTTCTTCTTTTCTTTTAACAAAAAAATTTATAAAATTTATTGTAAGTCAAGGAAAGGGTAACTCTATACATACTTTCTTTTCCACATCTTCAAACTGTTATAGCTTCTTCTTCTTCTTTTTCGTTTTCTTTTTCTTTCTTTCTTTCTTTCTTTCTTTCTTTCTTTCTTTCTTTCTTTTCTTCCATGAATAAAATTGACATTGAACTTTACTTGCCAAGCAACTATTATTATTATATTGAGTTTTATATTTGTTGTTGCATCTTGTATTTATTTAATTTGTTGTTGTTGTTGTTGTTGTTGTTATTGTTGTTGTTATTATTTGTTGTTGTTATTATTTGTTGCATTTGTCTTTATAAAAGTTGTTTTTTTGTTGGTAGTTACAAACAAGAATCACAGGGGTGAAGTACAATAAAAGGGAATTGAAATTGAATAACAACAACAACAAAACGAATACTTTTTTTTTTACAACGCCATTATAAAAAATGACCTCGTTGAACTTTTTGAAGAAGACAAGAATGAAAATGTAGGTCAATTTTAAGTGAAAGAAAAAAGACAAAAACAAAAACAAAAAAAAAAAAGGCTAAAAAGAAAGAATTGTAGAATTTGTAGACGTTGATGATATAAAATGAATGATTGGATCAATTCAAGATAAATGTAAGTATACATAAAAAACAAAAGATGGAAGAATTAAAAATCTCATTAAAAACATATTTAATTAAATGTTGAATTTTTATTAAAAATATAAACAATTGAATGTCACAACAATTTTAATTTATTCATTTATCTTAATTTATATTTTGTACTCTCTCTCTCACTTCACTATATTCTAGTCTATTGTTGTCTCTATCTATCTATATAAAAATTAATTAAAATAATCAGTGAAACTTATTGTGCAGGCAGTCTGGACTTATTAGGGAAAGTTAAATTTTAATACTCCACTCAAAATTATTAACAGAAAATATTTAAAAGAAAAGAAAGAAAAAATCATAAATCGTAAATCCTGATTTCGATTTAAATAAATATAAATTAAAGTAAACTGCACCCGTGAACCTACTTTTTTAGTTTTATTAAAAATAAAAATAAAAATAAAATAAATGAATAACTTTAATAAAGTAACTGTTATGTCTGTCTGTCTGTCATATAAGTATAAAGTACACACACATTTGTACATACGTATAATTTTCTTTCCCTCCGATTCAAACATAATTTATTGTACCCAACTTGTTTCTATTTTACATTAAAATTTTTCAGTTTTACTTAACAACAACAACAACAACTGGTAACAACAACTGCAACTGCAGTTAAATTTAATCGCCTTTAGATTAAATATTTATGGTTAAAAAAAAAAAAAACAAATAAAAATTAGCAAGATGAGTGAGGAAGACGTGGAGATATAGAGAGAAACAAAAATCTTATGCAAAGATTCAGAGATGAAACGAATTGAAAATTTACAAAATATTTAAAGAAACTTTATTAAAATTGAGAACAAATTAAAAAATTTGTTCGATTTGAACAAATAAGAGGATTTATTTGATCTTCAAAGACAAAAGTCAAAAGTATCACTAATTCCCAAATTAATTAATTAATTAATTAGCTTTTATTTGCTCAATAAAATTATTAACGTATAAAAGTGTCAAACTTTTGACGTCATCATTTAATCAGCGTCAGTCAAACTTTCATTAATAGACAAGGTGACGTCATTTTGGATTATCCATATTTAACAGAAAACTCTTCTTCTTCTTCTTCTTTTTTATTTTTATTTCAATTAATTTAACTTATTAACAGTTTTTTCTTAATAATTTTATTAAAAAAATTTTTAATCATTAAAATATTCGACGATATTAACTATAATCAAATTTGTTAATCGTATACATAAAAACTTAGGTGACTTTAGGTGACTTTAAATTTAAAATAAATTTTCTTTTGTCATTTTTCTTTATTTTATGGTTGTTGCAATTTTTATTTTAATTTTTATAAAATAAATAAATTAATTAATAAAAGTGAATTGACATTCATGCTAGTTTTTCATAAACCCATACACAACACACACACACACACACATACATAAACGCATACACACAAACATCGATTTGAATTTGTATAAATAAATTATGGAAAAAATTTTATCGATATGGAAAATATTTTTAATTAAATTTTTCTTTGTTATTTATTAATTAATTTAAAATTATTTTTTTTAAAGTAAAAGGAAACTAGAAATTCTTTAAAGAAATTCTCAATATTTGTCTAAATTCTAATATCCAAATAAAATAAAGTAAAATGTGAAAAATTATTGCAAATTTTTTTTCTGAATTTCTCTACAAATTTATTTCAATTAAATTACATTTTATTTCTTTATTTATTTTTTTTTTTTTATAGAAAAATGCAAAAATGAAATCCAAAAAACAACAACAAAAAAAGTAAAAAGGTAAAATCAAGTACAAATGCATATATTTTATATTTTTTTTATTATGAGCTCCTAGTAACTTTTACGAAAAGTCAATCCATATTTTTTGATAATTTTTACGGAAACACATAGATTTTTGTTTCTTGTCGTATATTTTTTTTTTCTTTTGTTTTCTCTAATATACTTTAATTATATTAAATTACAGTATATTCTATTACTAGAATTTTGTTTGTTTTTTTTTTTTTGTTGTTTTGACAGAATTAAAGTAAACATTTTTTTTCTTATAAGAAATAATTTACTGTAAAATAAAATGGATTAATTAAAAATGAAGAATTTTAAGAGTGACTTCTATTTTTATGATATCCTGGTTTAGAACAGCGGTAAAAATGAGCAAAAATATTATTTCATTTCATTCTTATTTTCTGCGTTTTAAATGCAGCCATTTTTAGTGTACGGATTCCTGTATTTTTTGATAATGCAATAATATTTGAAAAATCTTTTTAGTATTTATTCAGAAGAAACGTCAATTTTGTTAAAAGAAAATAAGAGCTTATAGCTAAGAATTTAAAAAAGTTAATATTAATAATTTTTAACAAATACAAGAATCCGTACACCATAAGTCAAACTTGACGTTTAAAATGTTTCTGTGAACATAAAAAAATTAGACTGCTGTTTTTCTTACCTAAACATTAAAATTTTTAATAATATAATTAAAGAAAAGTTTAGAAATAAAATAATAAGAATAAAATGGCAAATGATCGTGAAATATTAAAGTTAGTATGGGAAGGAAAACTTCCTGTATGTTTTAATGTGGATAGCGATGATTTAGATTTGGATTTACAAAGTCCAGATCCATTTTATTTGATGGTACCCAGAATGAGTTATTTACCTCTAGTTACTGATAAGGTTTGTTTGTTGTTTAGTATTATATAGTAGAAAATTGTGAATTAATCATCCTTTTGTTTTACTTTTTTAGGTTAGAAAACATTTTTCAAAATCTGTCTGCACAGAAAATCAAGACAATGAAGTATGGTTTGACAGTAATGGAATTAAATTAAAGTGGCATTTTCCAATAGGTAATTCTAAGCTTAGTTATATAGATTTGCATCTGTTTTTCTGAATTTTAGTGAAGAATCGTATACAAATTGGTAAAAGAGTAGCTTTTTTTTTTCACAAGTTTTCATTTTATTTTAAAGGTGTCCTATTGGATCTTATTATGGGAGAGAATTTCACTCTTCCTTGGAACATCACAATGCATTTTGGAAATTATCCAGATGATTCAATATTTAAATGTCCAAACAAGTAAGTATTATATAAAATGAAAGTTTTTAGGGTTTATTATATTAAAATCTGAATTTTAGAGAAGTGGTAGAATCTCATTTTCTGTCTTGTCTAAAAGAAGCAGATGCATTAAAACATCGAGGAAAAGTTGTATGTGATATGCAAAAAAAAGATCACACTCAATTATGGCTAGGATTAATCAATGGTATTGCTTAAAATTACTTAAATGCTTAAAACGAAGAATATACGACTTTAATTTTAATTTATAGATAAGTTTGATCAGTTTTGGGCAGTAAATCGTCGTCTTATGGAAGCAATTGGCGATCAAGATGTATTTAAACATATTCCAATAAGATGTTATAATGAGGTAAATAATTGTGATTAATTAATACTCTATTAAATTAAGACGAGGTTCTGATTTTGAAATTTGCCAAAATTGATATGGACGCCAAATTATACAATTAAAAATTAAATAATTAAAACCGTTTAAGAACTCGATTGAAATATTTAATAATTAAGGAACAGTTTAAATTTGTTCAGTTTTTTAGTTTATCCGTGAAAAAAACCTTACTTGGCATTTAAAAATAGATGGCACTACTGGTTTTATTTCTTACGAAGTGATTTTTTTATAATTTTTGGTGGTAATTTTTTATTAGAAAATAAAAATATTATTTTTGTTTTGAAATGATAATGTTGATAACAGTTTTTTGTGAGATCAGAGCGAAATATAAATAAAGTATGAAATCATTTACTTGTTTCCATAAAAAAAAAAATACAAACAAATCTGGTATTCTATTGATGAAAAATGAGAAGAAAAAAGAATAATTATTGTTTTTCTCTCTCTGGCGCTTAATAATGACGACATTCTTATGTAAATGATTTTTAAGAATTACAAAATAAAACCTCATTTGCATATTTCATCTTCATGCCTTTGTTATTTTATTATTTTATTTTTCTTTCATTCTTTTTTTTTTTTTTTTTTTCAAACGAAAAAAAATCATTTCACACGAAAGATGAAAAGATTTTTAGATTTTATTTTATCTCTACCTATTCACCTTTATTTTTATCGTTTTTCTATTTAAGTATCTTTTTTTTTCTCTAGGATGGAAGTTACATGCAAAAATTAATTTCACCTTGTACAGAAACAGGACAAAAAAGAACCTTACAAGACCTGCTCGATGAATTTTCAACACCTGTTCGAAAAGCAGGTACGTTTTTATGTATATTATAATATTTTTCACAATTTTTATTATTTTGGCAAAATATTCTGAACAATAAAAAGTAAAGGGAAACTGTAATTTATCTTTATCCCTAAAAATACAAATAACAACAATAATATTAATGGAAATGCAAGGTAGAAAAGTCACACACTGTTATTGGGCGCCATTTTTTATTTCTTCTCTTCTTCAAGTATTTCCCAATTCCTTCTTTCAAATTATAAAATATAAGCGATGCCAGCCAGTCTGAAAAATAAAAACGAAAAAGTAAAAAAAAAAAAACGTTTTTAGGATCGAAGGGTCTTTGTTTATTTAAAAAGGTGTGAATCTTTTATTGACATGCTTGTATATGTATAATATTTGGGATCATATATTTACATACAGGAAACAGTGGTGAAGTATGGCTTCAGCAAAATATCAGGTGGGCTTGTGTGTGTCCACTTATAAGCAAAAATATTATTAATAGAAAAAAAATGTCGTTTAATAAAAATTTCCTTAATTTTATTATAATAAATCAATATACGATCAGGAAATTTTCTCATAATCAAAATAAATTATTAAACAAAAAAAAAAAAAATAATAATAAATTATGCTGGTCCATATTTGTTCTATTTCCTCCTATTTGACGTTATCCGCCTCTGCACTTAACACAAACACTTTTAACTAAATATTAAATGAATACACATATGTGTGTGTGTGTATGTTGTATCGCATGACAACGGAAAACTTTATAATACATAAAAAAATAACAGAAAAAAAAAAAGAATATTTCAAATGAGAATAGAAAGAGATAGTTAGATATTTAAAATAATATTGAGAATGTATAAACATATTTTATTTATACAAAAACACGTATACACACACTCACAAACATTTACACAATGATAAAATAAAAATGTATAATATAAGACACAAAGAAATTATTATGGTCGGTGTTGTCGCCATGATGTCTGGCGTGATCTTTTTTGGTATTTTGATTTTTTTTATTTATTTTATTTTTGTTTGAAATTTTTTTTTTTCTTTCCTTCTTCTTCATCGTTTTCTTCTTTTTCTTGTATTAATTTCGTTTAGAGAAAATCGTCGGCTTGTAAGACTTTTTTCTGAGAGACTTAAAGACGTGAGATTTTTATGTTTTATTATTATTATTGGGTTTTATGTAGCAAAAGAAGCTAAAAAAAAAAAATAATAAGATAAAAATTGAAGATTTCTTTGGAATAATATAAGAACGTCTTTTTATTCTTTTTCTGCTAAAATTTCTTGTCCCTTGAATTTCATAAAATTTTAATTTAAAATTAAAGACATTTTTGGACAAATCAAAACAACAATAAATGTTGTCTATGAATTAAATTTGTTTGATTAAGTTTCATTTAATGCAGTAAAATTGTTCAGTTAAGTCAGAAAAATGCTCCTGTTCTAACAATTTCACGACATTATTATGGAAATGATTTAGAAACAATATTTAATGATCATTAATTTCTCTTTCACTAGACTCTATTCTATAGAAACACACATTTTTTATAGATCATTTTTAATTTTTTGTATTCGTTCATTTAAAATTTTCCTCGTTTCTCTTTGGAACAAAGAACTAAATGTTTTAGATTAGAGAAAGAGAGGTTTATTCTTTTGGTTCATCTTTGTCATTATTAAATAATTAAATTTTTGATTGGCTTAATTAAATTATATTAACAAGTCATTTTCATTTATAAACAAAAAAGGCTTTATTTCATTTTACAACAAACCACATTTAATCAAATATTCTGACGTCATATTTTATTTTATGTTATTTGTTTTGTTTTGTTTTTTATTTGTCATAAAAGAAAAAAAAAGTTATGAATTTATTTAATAATTTATTATTTATTAATTGTCGATGGTTGATCGTCTGTTCATCAGTCATCAAAAGATAAATAAATTATTTTAATTTCATTAAATTGAGTTCTTCGTATTAACGAGGTTTTTTTGTTGTTTCCAAGTTTATTTTTGATTAATTACAAAAAGGAGACAAATTTATATTTTCTATTAAGATAAAAAGGAAATTTTTCGTTAATCTTTAGCATTTAAATATTAATTAAACGTTCCGAAGGAAAATGCCAACTGGTCACACTCAATAAATGAATTTTAATATAAAAGTACAAACATACTTTTAAATTTAAAGGCAAACCAATGAATCTCTATTATTGTCTATCGTCTCACATTTTAAAATCATTCCATCTCACATTTTCATATAAGTTTTCATTGAAAATTGTTTGTTTTTGTTTCCAACACATAATTTAATTCTTACCCATAAATATTTACATTTTATTTTGTATTCCAATAAAAAAATAAATAAAAACAACTGTGGAATTCTAAGCTAAGATACACCGTCGCTAAGTAAAAAATGGAATAAAAAAAAAAAAAAAATTTGTAAAAAATTTTTATAAAAAATTAATTCAGTTTTATCGAAACCTAATAATTTCATTATATTGAAATTGAATTAAATTAATGTCAAAATAAAAAAACAGTTACATCTCTCTCTCTCTCTCTCTTTCTAAAGTCTAAAACTTTAAAATGGAAAAAAAAAAATTATGAATTTAAAAAAGAAGTTTTTTTGTTTTGTTTTTTTTTCTGTTAAAAGAAACAACATTTTTTTTTTGTTTTCATTACAATAAAAAATAAAAACGTTTTGTTTTCCTTTTGTTGTTGTTGTTTTATTGTTACTTTTTTTATTTTTTAATTCAACTCATGTCTTCTCTATATTTTTGTTCTACGATCAATTTTTTTTTTTTTGTCAGAAAATAAAAGAACATTAATAATTTTCATCATTATTCGATAAAAGAAAGAAAGAAAGAAAAAAGTTAAGAAATACAACAACAGTAAACTACAAGAAAATTTATTAACGTTAATCTAGAATATTTAGAAAATTCTTTAAAAAAATATTCACATGCAACACAGTAGGCACCAAATAAAACACAAATGATACACCTCGTTAATTATTTACAATATTTTTTTTTTTGGTGTCTCTTTAGACTGTGCGGATTGTTAAGACAAAATATGTTATTTGATTTTTTATAAGTAAGAAGTAAGAAGTAAGAACAATAAATAAATAAATGTTGCGCCGGCATTTTTTTCGTTTTCATCTTCACTTTTTTTCATATCGAAAAATGTATACAAGTGAAATCAGTTGCAGTGTGAAAAAAGAAAAGAAAAAAAAAGAACAGCGGGTAAAGGAAGAGGAAGGAAGACGTTAAAAATTATTTTTTATTACCGCAAGTCATAAAAAATCATTTTAATCTTTAAAAGGAGAGAAAAACAAACTTTTTTTTTGTTTTTTTTTTTCTTGCAGAAGAATAAAATTGTGGAAGAAAAAACTGAATTTTGTTGTTTTGTTTTGTTTTGTTTTTTTTTTTTTTTGCTACTCGACTTTTATTGTTGTTGTTTTTTTTTTCTCCTCTTTCTTTATTTTCAATCAAATTTTAACCGCAAATTTCACACATATTTTATATGGTGATCATCAGTATAGAACAACAACAATTTAAATTTTAAAGTTTATATATGAAAAATGTGTTACTTTAAAAAGCTAAAAGTTATTGGGATGGGGAGAGAGAGAGAAGATTCAAATAAAAAATGAAGACATCGTCTGGAATTACTTTTTTTTTTTTTTTTTGAAGGAAAAAAATAAAGTTGAAAGTTTTATTTTCAAATCGTTGAATTTCTATTTTTTTTCTATTTTTCAAATTTATTTTCTAAATTAAACAACCGAGAATTCTCAAATTTCTCTAATTCCCTAATCTTTTACTAATTACCAAAGGACTATAAACAGATTGTACAATCATCAAAAAAAATACAAGGCACCTTGATTTGATTTGATTTTTTTTTTAAGGGCAAATGAATTTTTGTTTTTCTCTTTTTAAATTGTTTTGTTTTCGTAACGAATGAAATATTTTTCTAAATTGTTGTTTTGTTTTCACAAAATAGACAGAAAACAAAACTAGAAACATTTTGTCTAACATATTTTCAATGAAATTAATCAAATGACGGTGTTAATGTGGTGAGCCCAGAGGCCCCAGAGAGAGAAATAAAAAACAATCTTGGGTGGTAAAATATTTGAGAAAACAAAAAAAAAACAAACAAACAAAAAAAAAAAAGAAGAAAAATTAAAAAGATAAATTGAAGAACAAAACAATAAATGTAAAACAAAATAAACGCTGTGTAATTGTGTAAAATTGGCAAAGAATAAAAAAAAAGGTAAAAAATCAAAATACCAAAAAAAAAAAAAACGAGAAGAAAAAAAAAACAAAAGAAAAATTGAATTTCTTTAAATTTTCTAAAAAATTTATAATTTTAGTGAAACGATTAAAATTCTCTGTCTATTCATATGTGTGTGTGTGTGTGTGTATGTGTTTATTTTTAAAGCTTCTTATAGATTATAAGCTTATATTTTTAATTATTTATTATTGGTGATGGTGAATAGTCGATCGAATTAAGAAGCCAACTTATGACTTAACAATACATTTTATTATTTATTAGCAATTTAATTTAATTGCGACGTTTTTATAGTCAAACAATAAAAACAAGAAGAAGAAAACCATTTAACAAAAAGAAAAAAAAAGAAAAAACAAGATTGAAAGTTTACACGGTCGCGTGAAAAACGAGAATTTCATTGAATGATTTAATTTTTAATTTTTTGTAGAGATAAATATTGGCTACCAAAACTACACTTACGTCAGTTCAAATTTGTGTTTACTTCTTTTCTTCTTTCTTAATTAAAGTTCTGTCAAATTTTTCAGAATTACCAAAAATAAATACACAACAAACAACACACACGAAAGTATTAAACTTTAATCAGAAGATTTAAGATTAAAGGTTTTTTTTTTGTCATTTGTCTTAAAATTAAACTCTTTTTTTTGAGTAGAGTTTTTTTATAATTTTATTTTTGAATTTAAAAAATTTAATCGTTTCGTTTTTAAATTTGTTTGTGGTAGAAATTTTTTTTAAAACTTTTAATAGAATCATTTGGAATTCTGTACAATAAGACCATATCTGATAGGATTATCAAATAACAACAACTTTTGAATTATAAACAAAAGAACGCACACGATAAAGTTTATTTAATTCTTAGAATTCTTCGTTTAGCAAAAATTTATTCTCCTTGTGAAATTCGGATTAGTAAATCCGATTTCATAAATTTGTTATTCGATTACATGATGAGCCCAAATAAGCCCATGAATAAGATTTTAGTGGAATCACTGTAGTCTTTTGTATATAAAATAGAAAAGTTAATTAAATTTAGCGGAAAATTCTCATTTGGCAAATATTTCATACTTTTAATTTCATAGAAATTTTTAAAAAAATTCTATCAAAGAAAAAATCTAATGAACTTTTTTCTCAACAATCCAAATAAAATATATAAAATTATCTTCATCTTTTACGTAGGCAACACTTGCTATGAACAACAAAAAAACAGCCAAACAAATTAAATAAGAAAATGATGAAGGAAGAAAAATTTTACTTTCCGTTTTATAATTTATCGATAAATTAAAAGAAGTTTTTCATTTTCGCTTTTTCTTTGAATAAATTCATGAATTGATTAAATAATCTGATTCGAATAAACACAATATTTTTTTTCTGTCTATGGATGCTATGTCTGTGTGTGTGTGTCTGTAATTGTTTTAAATATTTTGCAGTTACGTCTGGGTAACTTTTAGATTTAGACAAATCAATAAAAAAAAATTCTAATTTTACTTCGATTTTGTAATTAATTTAAACGTAAATTAAAATAAGATTTGTTTCTTATAATTGTACGATTAGGATCTCGTGCATTTTGTTATTTTGTATCTGATGTTTAAAAAATTAGAAAATGACGTAAAAGTGGAGGGCATATCACGTTAAATTTAAAAGAAATCAATAAATAAATAATTATTGTATAATATTTTATTAAGTGATGATGATGATGGTTGTGTTAATGTTTTGATGATGAATGATGAATGATTGAAATAAAAAAAACAACAAATAATAGTTTAAATATAAATTATTTAAAGATGCCAAATAATTGTAATGCTCGCCTCCCCGTGTATTTTTGGTTACAAATAAGTTTTTCTTTTTTCTTTTCTTAATCTTCATTGTCCTCTCTTATTCTTCTTCTGCTTCTTCTTCTTCTTATACTTTTTGTCACAAGAAGTTTAATTTATTTTAATTTTTTTTTGGTGAATGATGATGATGGTGATGTTGATTTTAATGAATAATTAAGTCAGTTGATTAAAAAATAACAACAATAATAATATTTAAAATTCTTTAAACATCAGGATGATGTAGTGAGTTTGATTGGTGGGTGGTTATGGTTGATTATAGTGACCATGTTGGTGCATATGATTGGTTTGGTCGAGCAAAAGTTGGGTAGAGAGGTTCATACTTCAAGGAAGTTACATTATTTAAATTATTTTCTTATGATGGGATGTTGTTTTTGTTCTCATTTGGAATTTTAAAAATGGAAAACACAAAAATACAAAATTAATTTAGGACAAGAAACAACAACAACGTTGACGACAAATCCGATAATTTATTTTCTTTATGGCTTTAAAAAAAAAAACAAACAAAAATTTCAAACACCTGCACTTGTAATAAAAATGACATTTGAAAAGTAACAAAACAAAAACTTTGTCACCTTATTCTAATCACGTGAAATTTTATGTCAATTTTTTCATAAATTAAAATTAAATAAATAATATTAACGCGACAATTAATTATTATTAATTATTAATTATTAATCAACGTACAACGACGACGATCACATTTTTTTTTCATTTATTATGAATTTTTTTGGATTGGTGATGGAATTATTAATTGAAAAAAAAAATTCTGTAATAAAAATCGTGATTTTATATTTTGACAAATCAACAGACAACAAAAGCCCACTTTTTTTTATTTAGACTTGTGATTTGTTGTTGTTATTCTTTAATGTGCTAATATTTTACTCAATTTGTTCATACAATTTTATTTAGCAATATTTAATTATGAACATGCACCCCGCCCACTCTATACAACAACAACTAATTATCAGATGTGACAATTTTATTATTGTCTCTCACTCTGTCTCTCTCTGTTTCTGTTCCTCTTTCACTAATTTATTTTAATACTTTTTTTTTTTGTTTAAAATAAAAAAACAATTGTTCTAAAAATAAGGTAACGCAAATTTAAAAATATCGTCCCTTTTTTCCGTTTTGTATTTAAAAAAAAAAAAACGAAACGGGTCAGCCAGCGCTAAGCGATAATATATTCAACAATTTAGTCCACCTGATTCATTCTTTTTTAAGTTTATTTTCTGTTTGTTCTTCTTTTTCTTTTTCTTTTTCTTCTTCTTCATTTTAGTCTTCTTCTATTTTGTTTTGTTTTAGAAAAATAAAAGAAAAAAGTGGAAAAGAATAATGTAGAATGTAGAGAGAAGAAAACAAAACAAAAAAAATGTTTAAAAAACAAACAGAGAAAAAAATTTGAAATATTTTGGCTTCAAACCAGATAAACAACGTCATCGGCCATTTTCTCTGGTTTCTTCTTCTTCTTCATGTTCTTCATCTTCTTTTTTCACTTCTTCTTTACTTTAAAATCTTGCTCTTCAATCTTATTTTTTTCTTCATCGCATCACAGCATCATCATCATCATCATCTTTTTACTTTAACAAAAAAAAAAAAAAAGTGTAAAGAAGAAAAATGACGATAAAAAAAAAAAGATCTAATTATTGTTTTCCTAGAATTTCTACTCTCAGGTCAAATTTTATACACACACACACACACACATACGTACATATGTATTCTTAAAGATATTTTATAGAAAATGTTGAAATTGCTAAAGAGAACTTCCCCATAAAAAGTATATTTTTTAGATTAGACTTTAGAGAGATAAAACAAAAAAAAGAAAAAGAATTGAATGAAAAGGGAACAAAAACAAAAAAAAAAAATAAGAAACAAGGAAAACAACTTTAATGTTAAGATCCCAAAAAAGGGAAAACATTCGGTTTTTTTCTTCTTCTTTTTTAATTACAATAAAATGAATAGAAACAACAACAACAACAATCAGATAGGAGAAACAAAAAAATCAAATAAATTGTAGAAGAAGAAGAAGAAGAAGAATAGAAAGAAAAAAAACAGAACACAATTAATTAGAAAGAAATTGATTTCTTAGAATTTTATAAATGTTTTATTTTTCTTATTTTACAAAAAAAAAAACAACAACAACGAACAACAAATATAGTTGGTGCACGTACACAAGGGATTTGTATGCCACCAGAAACACCACTTCAATGGCTCTCAGAACATCTTAGCTATCCAGATAATTTTCTACATTTATGTTTAATATTTAATGAATCAATTGTTTAAATTATTCTTACTCTTCTTCTTCTTCTTCATCATTTTTTATAAACAAATTAACAAAAAAAAAAAAAAAATCAATAAAAATAAAATGATAACAATTTTTGTTATTAAATTTAGTTTGCTTTGGAAGAAATAAAAAAAAAAATA
Source organism: Pedicia rivosa (assembly GCA_963082725.1). Taxonomy (NCBI): domain Eukaryota; kingdom Metazoa; phylum Arthropoda; class Insecta; order Diptera; family Pediciidae; genus Pedicia; species Pedicia rivosa. The sequence continues at coordinate 46,471,920 of OY720151.1, forward strand.
TATAAAAAGCGATAAAGAATAAAAAAAAAAAAATGGGCAACAAAAAAGACTTTACAGAATAAAATATTAAAGAAATTATTAAAAATAATGAAATTAAATTAAATTAAATTAAATTAATTAAGAAACAAAAAAAAAATATGGTCGAATGGCTTTTTTTCTTTCTTTCCTAAAAAATAAAATTTGATGATGGTCCCAGTTTCACGAATATTTGAAAAGTTTGCTAATAAAGATTAAAATTCATTACCAGATTAATTGTTAAGAGTTTCGTAGAAAGTGGATCATTAAAATATTTATGTTATTCCCCGGACACAATTTTAAGATTTGCCAATTCCAAGATATTCGATTAAAATTTTTTGTTTGACTTTTTTTTTTAAATCAATTTAGTTAATCAATGTAATTGCATCACACTAATAAATAAGTTTATTTACAACATAACGATTCCCACATATTTAATCCGAGATAAATTTGGTGGGTTCATCAAAACTTACCTCAGTCAGATTAATAAAATTTCATTAACAAAAATAAATTAATGGATATCAATGATTGGCATATTTTATTAACCGTTTATGTCCATGTCCTGGAATAATCCTTCTTATTTATTATTTTACATAACAAAAATAAATTATTTTGTAAATTTTTGAATCGGGAAATTATTTTATATAAATTTTACTCATTTCTATTCATTTAAATTAAGTTGTACATTTTTAATTCAACAAATATAGAATTATAAGTATATGGAAAAAAATATTAATTATTATTTTAATTAAAAAAATATGTATTTAATGTGATTTAATAAAATAAAGCAAAAAGAAAATAAAACAATAAAAAGCCAAAAAAAAACAGAAACAGAGTTTTAATTAATTTTATCTTTCATTATTTTCCTAAATTTTCCTGCAAATTGAATCCTCTATTAATCTATATGGGATTAACATTGACATAAATGATATGATTTCTGTCAATGATTGAAAATTCTCTAACCATAAGATGTTTGCTTAAAAACTTTAGTTGAAATAATTTCTTTCAGTGAATAAAAGTGTGACAGAGTGGAAATTCAAACAACACGACACTATCTTGGTAATGGTAGACTCTGTGTCTAAGATAACTTTAGCAGTTGATACCAGACACTTAAGCTTTTAAATTTTTGTTACCTTTTAGAATCTAGGAAATTAGTGATTTTTATTTCTTTTGTATAAAGTTTTTTATATCTGTGAGGCGCATCAACAAAAAACAGAACTAGGCCATTATGCATTCACCCAAGCAAATAGAAAAAAACAATTTAAAGCAATCAATCAAATTTTTGTAGCGCAGATTTCGGTTTTGGTTACAAAGAACTTTAAGGAATTTTCTGTTTGCCTATAACTGAATTAGTTACAAGAGAAAGAAAAAATAGGTAATTAAAGTTTTTTTTTCATTCACAACAAAAAAAAGAAAAATTTTTAAAACACATTATCCATTTTTTCTTTTGGGCAATTTTTAGTTTCTTATTAAATCGGTCTAGTGATTAGACAAGTGTCAGAAATTTATGAATAAAAACAATTATTTATTTCCAACCTAAATTATTGATTTTTAAAATTAAATCAAACGTAAAATTCTCTTAATCTTTTCTGGTTTCTGAACAAACGTAAATGACAAAAATTAATTAAATAATCAAAACAATAATTCCCCCACCCTCACTTGAATCTTAATTCTTGAACACAAAAAAAAAAAACTTCATTAAAGTAAAATATTTAAATAATAACAACAACAATAACATCACCAGATGATTTTGTTGTTGTTTTTTATAATAATTAAATAAAGATGTATCAATTGCTATATAAAGTATAAAGACCAACAAGTTAAGAAGAAGAAGAAGAAGAAAAAAGAATTCAAATTTTTACACATCATTTGCCATCATTAAATAATTAATTTATGATGCCATAAAAAATGTACAATAATAAAACTTCGTTTCACTATGTAAGTATAAAGAGCCTACAATAATTATTCAGGTGGACAATTTTCTTCTTCTTCTTCTTATTTTTTTTCTTTTTCTTTTCATAGAAACGCAGAAATTTTGTTGCTTTAATTTTTCCTATTTTTTTTCTTCTAACTCGTTTAATTTGTTTGTTTGTTTTTTTTTTTTTTGTGTTAAATTTCATTGAACAACCAACAACAACAATGAATGATTTAATTTTTGTTGATGGCACTCAAAAATCGGTAAAAAAAAAACTTGTATCTGTATCATTATATTTGTTTATAGATATTCTTGGTAACACCAGAAATATAAACAATAAAAAAGTCATTAAACAGAAAGCAAAAACAAAAAAACAAAAAAAATATCGAAATAGAATAAAAAAAATTTGTTAACAATTTTTTTTTTCTTCTTAATTGCTTGAAAGTTTTTGTTTTTGTGTTTTGGCTTCTTTTTTTTTTTTTCTTTAACTAAAAAACAAAAATAACTTAATTTATATTAACAAACTAATTACATGTTACATTTATTATCGTATTTAAAAAAAAAAAACTATTAATATTTTTACAGTCCTCAATATATTCGGATATACACAAAATTATACAAATGGGGAAAGAGTAAAGAAAGAAACAACCTACAGGCAAAACAAACTTACCAACTTTATTAAATATAGAATAATTGTCTATTCGCAATAATGTACCTCTTGATGTCGAATTTCTCTATTCCATAATTCTTCTCTGATTCTACAAGAATTTTAAGGAGATAATTAAAATTGTTGTGAAACTACGCCAGTATTAACTAGTTAACTTTAATTGATTGTATTTGAATTTATTTGGCAAATGATGCCATATTTTGGGTTTACCAATTTTATTCCGATGACTCAGATTTATTTGAATTTTTAATAAAAAAAAATAATTTCTATCAGATGGCAACTAAGAGAAATATTTTCTTAAGTATTCAACTGTCCCCCCCTCCCACTTTAACTATTGTGAATTGTCTCTAACTAAAGAAACAAAAATTATGCGGGTTAAAAAAAAAATTTAGCTCATAAGTATGAAAATTATGTTTATCAACATCAGTGCAGGTCATAAAAAAAATATAGCAAAAAAAAAAAGTTAAAACAGAAAAACAAAAATTAGTAAAATATTCTATTTTTTTTCTAATTTCTAAATTTTTAAACGAAACAAAAAACAAAAAATAATGAAAGAAACAAACATAAAGTAACATAATAGTTTATTTATTCTATTTCGAACATTAGCAGATTAGAAGACTTATGTACAATGTACCTTACCCCACATTCGTATTTTTTTTTCCTATTTGCCTTTTGTATAAGAAAATTATATTGACGTGAATTTGCAAACGTCTCATTTCACTTATCCCACTTATTTATGCTGATGAAAAAATTTCTTAAGCTGAAACCTTTAACAATCTATTTAATTTTAACGAAAGAATTGACTTTCGATTGATTTAAAATTAATTATTAATTTTTATAAAGTATTACAGGTGTTTATTTTAATCCGGATGTGACTTCGTATTAATGAGGTTTTTTTTTTTTGTCTATTTTTTAAATTTATATTTTGTGTTAAAATTTGGAATGTAAAAATGTAAAACGTTTTAGAAATTTATAAACATTTTCTCAGAATGTAGAATATTCATGTTTGTTTTAACTTTTAATTTTAATTCTTATTATGTAAATTATGTGTTACGTTTCCGGAACAGGAACAACAAACAAACACTTGAAATATTTTTTAAATTGAAAAGCGTGAATTTGTCTTAAATTTACCTCACACATTTTATTACAAATTACTTTAATGATTATTTTAATGCAATTCAACTTGATAATGATTGACGAAATCAGCTACTAATTTAGGTAAGTATATTTAACTTACAAACGATTTGAATAAATTGAATGATGATCTCGCGTATGACGGTTGATAATAGGATTTAATTGAAAAGCTGGATTAAATTGTATTATCAGGCGTCACTTAAATATATACAAAATTTTCTGTTTGGAGGAATTAAACTATAAGACGAGAATCTTATAAGAAATCCATATTAAAATTTTATAAATTCATCGAATAATAAATATTCATAATTTATAACACAATATTCATTTGTTGTTGTTATAATGGAAAAAATGAAATATTTCCATAAAAGAGCAAAAAAAAAAATGTTGGAAAGTACAGAAAATCAGTTTCTTTTCTTTTCTGTTTTTATTTTGTTTTGTTTTTTTTTTTATTAAAGATTCCCCCGCACCCATAAAAATTGTCATTTATATTTTTATAAATAAAGAACAACAACAACAACAAAATCACAAATATACGACATTCTTCTAGAATCTTGAAAATAGATAAGAATAAAAAAAAAATTTCTGTAATATTGGTCAAATATTGCATCAAAATAAAAAAAAAACACTTAAAAAAAAATGTATTTTTCTATTGTTTCGTTGTTGTTGCTGTTGTTGTTTTTGTTGTTTTTATTTTCGAAGCGCCTCTTCAATTTTAGATGAGGTCATTCAATTTCTACAATGTACAATTTAATCTAATCAATTTTATTTTTTTTTTATTTAATAAACTAAAGACAAAAAAAAAGTAACATTCTATTATTGAGTTTTTTTTTTTTATTTGATTTTGATGAGAGAATTTTTCAAGTGACTTTTAAAAATTTTTGTGAAAAGAAATTATTGTTTCTTCTTCTTCTTATTTTTATTATCGGATTGAATATATTTATTTTTTTAAATAATCTTTATTTTATTTAAATTCAAACTGAAATTTTAAGGTCCATACTTTTCAATTATAAGAAAGAAAAAAAATATAAAGCAAAACATGAAATTTTTTATTTGCATAATTTGCAGCAACAACAACAATAACAATAAAATAACAAATAAATTTTTTTATTGGAATAATAAAAAAGGAATTAAAAAAAAGAAGAATTGAAAATATTAAAATTTAATAATAAAAAAAAAAGATCAAATAAACTTTTTGGAGGAAATCTGTAGTTTTTTTTTTATTGTCAAAGAATATGGCATAATTTTAAAATAAGGAACAAAAAAAAATGCCAATGACGTGACCTTGACGTGATAAACTTTAATACGGCATAATGCGAAAGTTTTTAAAAAATATTTTATCTGATTTGATAAAATAAAAACAAATACAAGGAAAAATAATTAAATAATGAATTTTAGTTTAAAAATAATTCCTCTAGAGGCGTTGTCTAATTACCAAACTGACGCAGTAGATCAGAACTGTCATTTTATATTAATTCTCTAATCGGCCATTTTATTTAGCCGTTGAGTAATCGGTCAATTGTTTTATTTCTCTTGTTTATTGTCTCGTGGAAAATATTATAAAAGTTTTTGTTTTTACGGAAATTAATCAATCATTGTAATTCTATTGAAGAAAATTTATAATAATTAAAAATTAATTGAAATAAATAGAATAATAAATCAATTTATCTTTTTCTAATTAAAAATCTATATTCACACATTCTGTGATGACATAGAATTTTATGAGTTTTGCTTATTCTGATTTAAAAATGATAATGTACATTTATCTTTAATATTTGAATAAATTATGATCTAATTTCTAATGGAAATAAACGCAACTGAAATTATTGGTTATGAGTTTTTTAAAGTAATAAGACAAAATTAGCGCAAACGTATATAAAATTGTATTTTGTTTTTTGACCCGAACTAATTGTATATTTTCCAATTATCAAATAATACTGATTATTATTAAACAAAACCATTTATAAATCTGACATCATTTTATTCTATATAAACAAAAATAAAAAAAATGTATAATCAAAATAATGTCTGATAAGAGTTCTTCAGAGTTGTGAGTATACATTTATCAATAATTCAATATTTAGTTATTGTGAAAAGATTCTGTTGTCAGTGATCCAGAAAATAGAAAAAAAAAAAATGGAAAATTTTATAGCATTTTAATTAGATTCTTAATTACATAGTTTTTATTCCTGATTTATTTTCTTTTAAGAAATCTTTTAATAAAATGCCGCGTTATTTGATCTTTGAATTTCTCTCTATAAATATTTTTTTTTTTTTTGTTATTCAATACACAGAAATTATCCTAAAACAGTTGAAACATTCTGATTTAATATTTTTATTATGTTGTTGTTATCTGTCACGTCAAATCAAAAAAAATTAAATAAATAAATATCACATGGCGGATAAATTTATATTTTACACAAAATTGAATATATAAAATTGGAATACGAATATTAATTAATAATTATTCGTTTATACATAAATTTAATGTACCTCTTTTTTAATCTATCCTTTGTCTCTGTCACACTTTTATCGTTTGTCTTACATTAAATTCGCCTCTTATGTTTTTTTTTTGTGTCAGTTAATTTTTGTTTTTGTAATCTCGATGAGATCACTTTTTTTTAGCGGGTTTTTTTTTTCTTGTTTGTTTTTGGTGGTGTGACCAAATGACTTGACTTGTTGTCTTTGTTGGACACACAAGTCGTGATCGACTTTTTTTTTTGTTGTTTCTTTCAATCGACAAAATAAATAGATGACGTCAAGGTTATAGTTTTGTTATCTCATCCGTTTTTAATTATTAAAATTCAAATGTCGTGTTTGTCGTGTGTAGAAAATATATATATTTATATATGAGAGCCAAAGAGAGAGAGAGAGAGAGAGAGAGACCAAAAAAAAAAAATGTAAAAGTATCAACGTTAAATTTTTACGAAAAGGAAGATTAAATTACATCAAATTTTATTGTTTTCTTTTATTGAATCCTTTCAACACAACAACAAAATAGTACATTATAACGAAACAGACGAAACCATAAAAAAATTGCAGCTCAATATCAAAACATGTTTTATTTGTTGTTGTTTCCAATTCAGGCAGGATAAAAAAATTGATAAGAAACAAAAAAGTTAAAACAAAGCCCAAAAAAAAAGAACTTTTAGTTCAACCATGACATACGTCATTATGATCACGATCAAAACAATAATAATAACAACAACAAAACCATGAATAAAAGAGAAACAAAATTAAAGATGAACAGAAGAAAAAAATGGAATTTTCGTGTGTGCGTTGTGCGAGTTTTTAAATCGCGCCGTTCTGTCTAACAACGCTACACGAAACGAATTTTAGTTAGAATGAGAGATGTTATTGTTAAGAAAGAGACAACTATGTAACCTAAATGTAGTTCGTATATTTATTTTCTTGGAAAAAGAAAAATTTATTATATATTAATTTTTTTATTTCAAATAAAAAAATTGAAAAGCAGCCGCGAGAATTTTGAAGAAATAAAACTGAGGGCCCATTAGCTACAACATAGAATATTTATTCAACATCACATCATTATAAATGATTTCATGAATTATCTTTAATAGCTGAATGTTTTAGATATGACCTTCAAATTTTTCTCTAACACGTCATCTTGTCCCCTATATTTTTTTAACATTCTTGTGTGACTTTTTTTTTTGCAAATCAATTTAATACATTTTTACGCACTTTCTAAAAAATCAAAGTAAGTAATTTTTATTTTTTAATGCGATTCTGATTTTCGCTTCGATTTCGACAAGAAAAAAAACCGTCGAGCTTTGTCGTTCGTTCGTTGGTCACTGTTCTCTTTCCCCAGTTTTCTTAAAACAAAATTAACGCAAATTTTTCTCTGAAATAAATTAAATGAAAATTATTAAATTTTCCAATATTTTTTTTGATATATTAAAAACAAAAAGAGGGTAGAATAAATCAATCTGTTTGAAGAAATTCAAGAAAAAGAAAACTTTTTTTATTTTCTCACAATTTGGAAACGATCAACAGACTTTTTAAATGGCATAAATCTGTATAACAAAAATACCTTGGCATCTGATTTGTGTGTGCAATGTTAACGTCAAAGAAAAAATTACAGGTGTATGTGTAGATGAGTGTATGTAATAAACAGAGCGCCTATAACTAACCAGTGCCAGCTTAAGAAGAATTTTTTTTTTTATTTAAAAGATTTTATTGCAGGTATAATTTTAATAATGTAATCGATCTGTCCTTCCCAATAAAAACAAAACACAATTACATATTTATTAAATATTCATAATTGAAAGTAATTATATTTTTTTTTTCTCAAATTAAAATTGTTTGCATATATGTAATTGCATAATTATGCTAATTCTTTTAAATAATGACAAATAATGACAGTTGGAAATATTTCGCTCCAAGAAAAGTTATCATAAATAAAATGAAAGGTTAATTTCATGAACAGACAAGTAAGATTACATCAAAAAAAAAGAAGAGGGTTCAGGGAATTGTTAAAAATTAGTTAGTTAAATCACCTCGACTATTATTTATAATAAAATTTAAACTATTATTTCCACTAATCAAGGTTTGAACTTACGACCTTTTGAGAGTCGGACAATATACTTTCAATATTTCACTGTACGCTACACATTAATTTGGTCCCATCCTAAGTTCATTCTATTTTACACTCTATTTTCTATGCCCCATATTATATAAGTTGATATAGAAAAATGTACCTACATTTATTGAGTATAGAATTAGGTTGGTATGTGACTAATTTGTCTGAATACAAAGCCAAATCATTAGTTACGGCCCTGGTTATGAAAGAAAAAAATAATTCCTCTTTGATGTTCTGTGCGACAACATTCTATATAAATGTGTGACTATGTATATTTTTTGTACATTCAATAATACATATGCATGTATATAGATAGGTATATCTGTGTATGTGTGTGTGTGTGTGTGTGCATACAGATTGTATATAATAATCCATTATCTTTTTTATTTTATGAAAGAATTTTAGTGTTACAGTCGATTTCCTCGTGTCTTTCTTTAATATCCCATCACCACACCCCCCTCACACTATTCTTTTTATTTTTTTATTATTCATTTCAAAACTTTATTTTATATATCTATATACAATATTTCTTTATTTTTTTATTCGAATTCGATTTTATATAAAACATCCGTAGTCCGATATATTTTTTATTCTTTCTTTTTCTTATAATTTTTTTTTTTTTTGTTGCTGTTGAAAGAAACGTAGTTGGGCGTGTGCGTGTGTGTTAAATACAAAAAAAAAATAAAGAAAGAAACAACAAAAACAATAATAAAAAAAAAACCTGTATTTATGTGTGTGTGTAAAAAGAGAGGAGATATCAGCTATCTATAAATGAACCAAACTTTAAACACACACGCACGGTAAAGCACACACACACACACATTCATTCCACATGCAATGAACACAAACGAAGTTGCGCCTTTTGAATGATATGAGTAAAAAAAAGAAGAAAAAAAAATGTGAATACAAAAAAAATAAACATAATGCAGTGTCGTCGTTTTGTACAAAAACAAGGAAAAAAATTTAATACAAAAGAGAATGTACCTGTACCTGGTAATAATCTTGGGTACGTACGTCACTGTTTTAAACAGTCGGGCGAATGATACATAAATTCAACAAGTTTAGCTTTTTTTTTTCTTCTTATTTTCCTATACAACAAACACATTCTTGAAACGGGACAAAAGTTGCGGTAAGAGAGAACTTGACGCATTCAATTCTTATTCTATTTTTTTTTTTTTTTTGTTTCTTTTCAAACAACGTCTTTTATTGAACTTTCCATTCAATATAAGGTACGTATGACATCAATTACAATTCTACTTCTTTTTTTCTTTTTTTCATTTCTTTTTAGAGTTTTTTTTTCCTTAGTTTATTGGTCCCTTTTTATGTACCCAGAAAAACACGTCATATATTCGATTTAAATTTTAAATGAACTATCCAACAGATTATTAAGAATATTTATCACTCTAGTTAAAAAAAGAGTTAACTTCCGCTAAAATGACAAAAAAAAATTTAAGAATTATCTTTTATAGAAAATAAATACACAATTCTTAATCTTTTATGAAATTGTAAAAGAAAAAAAAATAATCCATAATGAGTAAATCGACATAATTAAAATATCCAAATATCCTCGTCATAATTTATGAATTTAATGAAAAATGAATCATAATTAAAATAGTACTACACGTAATTACAATTAAATTAAAAAACGAAACATTTATTTACACAATTTAATTTTTTTCTTTTTTTTTAAAGAACTTCAAAAACTATTTTTTCTTTGTCAATTTTATAGGATTTTTTTTTTCCAAAAATTCTTTTAATTCATAAAATTCATTTTTCCAGTCAGTTCTTAAGTTTTTTTTTTTTTTATATTTTATTACAAAAGGAAAGAGAAAGACGCCTTGTCTGCAAAAAAAAAAAAAGCGGCAGTGCCTGGCGACATTCTGTCTACCTTGTTCACTATGTTGCCAGATCTCTTAAGAAAAATAAAGTATTTTATTTATTTTTTTTAGTCTATTAAATGTTTTCGATAATAACATTTTTATTTAATTACACAAAAACAAACATAATTTAAATGAGACTAGGATGATAAGGTTATCAGACCTAAAAAAATGTGACGTCAACATTGGCAACCTCGCCTCAAAACTTGTTTCATATAAAACGGATGTCAGACCTGTAGGCGTTATGAACTAATAACCACACATACGCTCTATACATCTTTCTCATTCTAACATTCTTACTATTCTTTCTACTCTGTCTCATTGTAATTCGTTTAATATTTCACACACTCAAGATGATTATATGCTTTTTCTCTTTTTTTTTTTATTCTATTTTACTCTTTTCAATACTATCATATCTATATAAGCGTTGCACGCACACTACTAATAATTCATTCGAAGAAAATAGCTTACACGTATAAAAAAAAGAAAAAAAAAAAAAAGAGTATGAAATAAAAAAAAAAATACAAAAAATTAAATTGAATCGACTCGAGAGACAACGAGACGCAGTACGAAAGAGACTACAGTTTAGTCATAATAGAGAATGAGGTCCAATATAATACAGTAAAAATAAAAAGAACTCTCTTGTGTGTGATTATTTGAAGAAAAATATATAAAAAAAAATTATATTTTAAAGAAAAAAAATAAAATATTCTTATTTTTTCGGAATTTGTGTGTTGTGTTTTTTTTTTTTTCTTTAAATAAAATTTTTAAATTTTTTTTTTTTTAATAAAAAACGTGTTAAAATATTTAATCAAAAAATAAAATATATTAAATTTTACCTGTGCCTTTTCTTCGTATTATAATTATAAGAAAAAAGAAATAAAGAATAAAAAAAAATATACATTTTTGTTATGAAATTAAAATGAAATAAAATCGTATTTCCTTTCTTTCTTTATTATAAATTGTTTTATCTCTTTCGCTCTTATACAATCGTTTATATACTTCAAAATAAATAAAAAAAGAGACACGAAATAAAAACTCACAGAAAGAATAATAACAGCAACAACTAAATTATTAGAAAAAGAAAGAAAATAATATTAAAAAAAATAAAATAGAATTTGTGCAGTTTTTTTTTTGACATTTTTTTTGACATTCATTTTTTATTTTTATTTAATTTTAAATTAAATTATTTTGTGAAAAGTAAAACAGTGTTTATTTATTATGATAAAATTCTATTAAGAGAAAAATAAAAACTCATTCATTTTTTATTTTATATTTTTTAATTAAATTTTTTTATTTTGTGAAAAGAATAAAAATAAAAATAAAAATGGCGCACGGACTAAATCCAATGATAAAACGTGAAATAGAGTGCAATAATAATAATATTAATATCAATAATAATATCAATAATAATAATATTAATAAAAATTCAACAATTGAATCAGGTGTTATTAGTGGTAATGTTAAAATTACAACTACAACGCAATCACAAACAACAACAACAGTAACACCAACAAATACTAATACTACAACTACAAAAATGGGTTCACGTCGTATATTTACACCACAATTTAAATTACAAGTACTTGATTCATATCGTAATGATAATGATTGTAAAGGTAATCAAAGAGCAACAGCTAGAAAATATGGAATTCATAGAAGACAAATACAAAAATGGTTACAGTGTGAAGGTAATTTACGTTCAAGTGTTATTAATAATATTAATAGAAATTCAGCAACAAATTTAAATTCAACAAATAATAAACTATCATCAACGCCATTATTATTGATACAACAACAGCAGCAGCAACAACAACAAAATATGTCCTTGGATTTAACCAGACAGAATAGCGTCGTCGTTTCAAATAATAATAATAATAATAATTCAATTACAACAGCTACAACTACGACAATATCATCATTAAAATCATCATCATCATCAGTAACGTTATTATCACCATCTATAATAATCCCCACCACAATTGTTGCAACAAATATAAATACAAATACAACTACGAGTACGTCATCATCTATAAAAACAACAACAACGGCGGCTGGTTTTATATCGCCTATTCTATCAACATATACAAATGAACCGATATCTATCTCTTTTACACACTTAGAGTCGTCGTCGTCAGCAAGTCTACCAAATTCACCATCAACATCATCAACATATACAACAACAACATTAAATACAAATAATTGTAGAGATTTTTCATCATCATCATCATTTGATTATTGTAATGATTATAATAATATTAATAATAATAACAATAATAATTATGAACAAAATTATCCAATTATTAACTATGATGATTATAATCACCAGAATAATAATTATCATCCTAATCATCATGATTATTACAATCATCATAATCATAATCATGAAATAATAAATCCAATTGATCTTTCATTGCATGAAAAACGTGTTGTACAAAATGATACAATAATTAGAACAAAATCAATTGATCATGATGATGATGATGCAAAAAATCAAAGAATAAAATCATCACCTTTAATTTCCACCACAACGTCATCCGTTTGGAGGAATTCAAACATTAAAGTAGAAACAGAAAAATTATCCTTTAATACAAAATTGGAAGCATGGGATTTATCCTGTAGAAAAAGAAAATTAAGTCAACAACATCATAATAATTCAATTGTTGATGATGACGATATTGATGATGATGATCATAATGATACACCATCACCACCGAAAGTTGTAAAATTATTTAAGCCATACCTTCTTGAAGATAATTATGAAAAAAAAATTAAAAATGAACCGCATGACCCAATTATTTGGAGTAATCATCATCCTCATCATCATTCACATCATCATAATCAATGTTCACCGTGTTATGAAAATAATAATATTTATATAAATGATTATCATAGTTTATATTCATGTCACACAACATATCCAGTGATGACATCTTATGATATCCCTTATTGGTGTAATAAATCACAAGAATCACCTGTATCAGGTTATGATAGTGCCGCATCTGTATGTTCAAATTATAGTAATTACAGTGATGTTAGTAGTGAACATATTCATCAGCAACATCAGCAACAACATCATCATCATCAACAACAACAACACCAACAGCAACAACAGTTCCAACATCAGCAACAACAAATGGTTATTAATCAACAACAACAACAGCAACAATTAAATCGACAAAGACAAAGTTATAGTATTGATTTTAAATTACAAACAATTGATAGTTATTATCATGAATGTCAAGGAAATCAACGTGCCGTTGCAACAAAGTATAATATTCATAGGCGACAAGTACAAAAATGGTTACAACAGGAAGATGATTTAAGACAAAGAATTATTATTATGAATTAAAGAAAAATCCCAGTGCAACAAAACGAGAGAGAAAACATTTGTAAAAACCCTTTTTTTTTTTTATTTAATTTTAACTTTTTAACAAAAACTAATTAAGGAAAAAAAATTAAAGGAAAATTTCCCAAACAAACGAAATTGATTAGAATTAATCATTTTTTTTAAAGTTTTTTACTAAGCAGATATTTTTTTATTTAAGAGGATTTATTTAACGATCCATTAAAATTCTGCTTTTTTTTCTGGCAAAATTTTTAAAACTAGAAAAAAAAATTGATTAATTTTATTTGATTTTTTTATTATTTTTAAATTTAAGAAAAAAAAAAACATGAGAAAACTAAAATTGTGATATTTATTAAAAAAAAAAGTTATAAGCAAGAAGGAAATTTAATTAAAACTAAAAAAAAAAAAAACTAAAAATTATAAAATTGAACCTCGTTATTACGAAGATCTTTGCTTTGTTAATTCTTTTTTTTTTTACTGCATGAAAATTTAATGCAATATTTAAATATTATTAGAAACATAATTAAGAAATTTAAAATGTAATTTTTTAATTCTGGTAATTAGAATTTTTTTAAAAGAAATGAATGAAAAATGCCAAAATGAACAAATATAAATAAAAGAAAAACAAAAGTTTTTTATACAATTTTAATTATTTTCTGAATTTACCTATTTTTAATGGTTCATGGACTGATGAAATTGTTAAATGTTTTTAAAAGCTTGATTTTCAATTAAATTTAAATCAATTATCGTCATTTTCACAATTTCAAAAAACATATAAAAAATATTCTTAAAAAAAAAATCGTTCTTCAAATTTATTTTTAATTAATTTACAAAAATCCATATGAAAGAATAAATCTTTAGAAAAAGATACAAACGAAAAATGTTTGTACAAAAATCTTAAATTTCTGTAGAGACGCCATTTTGTTTAATTTAAAAAATCATAAATTATTTGAAAATTCAAAGAGAAAAAAAAGAACGAACGGTTATTGGTTGTTGTCTTTGATTATTCTATTCTAAATCATTTATTTTATTTTTTTTTTTTGAAAACAATTAAAAAACAAAAGAATGATAAAAAGAGATAGTAATAGAAAGAGAAAATGTATGCTGAGAATATATTTAAATAATTTCGTTTCTTTTTTTTTTTTGTTTTTAAGAAAAAAAAAAAATCATTTATAATAAATTATAATTTGTTCAAGGACATGCAGGTGTACAAAAACTATGTAATTAGAAGCGAAGCACAGGTACACTATTACATTACAATTATGTATGTATATAATAAAACAAAATACAACAATACCAATAACAAACAATGAAAAGTTATAAGAATCGTTTTAAGAAGTGTTGAAATTTGTGAAATTGAAATTATGTATTTTGAAAAATTAAGTATTTATTGAACGATTGAACCCAACCATAAAAAAAAAAATGCTAACACAGGTGCCATAATAAAGAAAAAAAATAGTCTCGCATTTTTTTTTTTTTTTGTAATAACAATAATAATAATAATAATAAAATAGAAAGAGACAACAAATATTAAGAGAGAGAGTGAGAACAAAAATTACAATATTTAAGTATTTTGTTTTTTTTTTTTTGAAGAATTGAGAATTAGCATAATTTCACGTTTTGCGCCTCTTAACAGAAAAATATAAAAATAAAACAAATTATGGTAATATTTATACAACAACAAAATAATTAAAATTTTACCTGATTTTTCTCATCTATAAAAAGAAAAAAAAAAACCTTTTAACGTGAAAGTTAAAAATTTATTTTTAAAAACAAAAGAAAGAGAAAGAGACAATTTTTTTTTTTTTTGTTTTTTTTTAGAAGTAAAAAAGTTCTCTCTTTTTATTTAGGTAACTTTTTTAACCTTTTGGTCATTTTTATTGCTTTAATTTTCTGTTGTATATTCGCAACACGAAAAAGGATCATTTTAAATATTTTATTGTTGTCGCCGTATTCTCATTAAAAAAGTTTAAGAGTTTTTTTTTTTTTTTAGTTTCAATAAAGAAATGATAAGATAAAAAATGTCTGTCTGTAATCTGTATATGCTCCTCATCATAACACACAGACAAACATAACAAATACATAGAACTTTATTAATTTATTATTTATTAAGAGAAAATAATAAATATTAATTAATTAATTAATTTAAAAGAAACAAAACAAAAAATAATAATGTGCCTTTTACAGTAATGCAAGTGCCAATAAATTAAAAACAAATAAACAAAGTAAGACATTATTTTTAATATAAAAAAAAAATTTAACTAAAAGTAAAAAATTAATAAAAATTAAACAAAAAAAAAAAAACAAATATCAAAAAATAATTATATTAAAACAAATTAAATTAAGAAAAGTAAAAAACAAAAAAAATTGTAAATAATTTTGTTTAAGAAAAAAGAAAAAGAAGAATTAATAAAATAAATTTAAAAGAATTTTTGTTTTTTGTATTTTTAAGAGAAAAAATTTATATTATTTAGAATTGTATTAAATAATAATTATCTAAATATTTAAGAGAAAAATGAAGAAGAAAAAAATTAACAGAAGAGTGAGAGAGAAAGAAAATTGTTTTTAAACAAATAAAATGTGAAGATTTAATAATTATTGTTGGCAGTTAATAAATTTGTATATTTTTAAATGGAAGAAAAAACAAATATTTTTATATATTATTAAAAAAAAAAAAGAGATAATTATATTAGAGAATATATTAATGAACAAATAAAAAATAAAACAAACAACAACAAATGTATTTTTCTATTTTAAATTATATTGATTTTTTTTTTATTTTTAGTGATTAATTTTGTTTCTTCTTCCTTTTTTTGGTTAAAAGGAATAATTTTTAATGGGAAATTTATTGTTTTGTGTTTTATGAAATATTGGTAAGTGAAAGATGTGTTTGAGCGAAGGCTGTAAAATGTGATTGAAGACAAACAATTAGGTTCAATGGACTTAGGTATTTTTTTTTAACTGAAAACAAAAACTAACATTTATTACAAATTAGTCATATTTGGCGCAGTTTAATTTTTCTATCTCTTTTACTCATTCTTTTTTTTTAAATCCCACACAGATTTATTTCTTTATTTGCTTCAGGATGAAACAGATTATTTTGTTCATTGCAAATTGAATTTTTTTTCTTGCTCAAGTTTACAAAAGAAACATTAATAATTAGATTAAGGATTTTCTAATTTGTGTTTTTATTAACAAAAAAAAATATATACGCAAAAAAAGTTCTTACAATATAAAACGAATTTATAATGACGTTTAGTTGTGCCAGAAATAAATTATTAATATTAAAGTGAAAATCAAATAACTTTTGTACGAATTTATTTCTGTAAAGTGGAAAAAAAGTTGCGAATTTGTTCGTCGGTAAAATTTTGTATTAGAAAAAAAAAAACACTGGTTTGAGTCTAAACTTTAATCATTTCTATTTATTTTATAAATGAACAAAAGATGATGCGATTATGAAATTTATTGGATTAAGAATAAAAGTCGCATGTTTTATGAGAAATTATGATTAATGCAATTAATTAAAATAGAAATCTTATGGTAATGAGCCTAATCGTTTATAATCCACTTTATCTAAGTGAACTAAAGGCTTTAATTGCTCCGCAAACACTTTCATATCGTCAGCTATTGCATCTTGCCCAGTGCTCGCCAATACTGATAATTCCACAAGATAACTCTGTGAAACTGCTTCGTTTTGTGGCATTCCACCAACTTTAAATATTTTTGAGACTGTGATCTTCATTCGGCCTTTACGAAACATGTAGCCTATAAAGTATTAAGTTGTATTAATAATGTATTACTTGATATAAAATTCTGATAACTATTACCTCTGTCGGTGTATTCAAAATCAACTCTACAACCTAATTCGGTGAGAAATTCGACTACTGTCGAAGTGCAGGCGATATCAATGCTTGATCGTACTAAAGTTGGTCTCATTTTGTCACCTAATTCAGGTTGTCCAATATATCGCAACTGATATGGTGCTTCAACATCTTGTGCTTTTCTAACACGCAGAAGTAATGGATTTGTTTGATTTGGGGCTCTTAAACTAAAGCACACTTCATGATCATTAAAAGATTCAGGCCCTGAATCAACATTATCACATAATCCTTTCAGCCTATGTAGAAGATGTTGAACTGCTGAATCAAGGATTGATCCTAGAAAATTGAGAGCGTTATTAAATAAAATCATAGGTATAAGAAAATAAAAACCTTGCAAAAGATATTCCTGATTTGGAATAATCTTACATTTCATTGCTTGTGATAAGCTATCCATCGCTGTTGGTACATTCGACATATTTTCTAACAAAGAATAATTTCATAAAATAGTAATAACAACACTAATAAAATTGTACTTACATTAAATTAATTAGTGTAAATAAAAATAATAACAAAAATCTGCTTTTGCGTTTTCATTGACTTTTCAACATTGAACTGAAAAACACAAAAACAAAATTGAACAGTGAACTATAAAACAATAACAAAAGTATTGCAAGAGTAAATTAAATCAAACTGGTCAAAATAATCGATTATCTTGAAACTGATATAACACTGAACTGAAAAAACAACAATATAAAACTGATCTATAAAAATTTTGACTGATCCGCAAAAATTAATATTTTTTTCAGTCAAAAAAATCTTTTCTTTGGCGTAGTTTGTATTTTTGTTTTTATAATATTTTTTACTGTGATAATAACAATAAATAATTGTTGTAATAATAGTTTAATTAATTTAGTGGTCATAAGAATATAATATTCAAGGTAAACATCTATTCTTCTATAAATAATAATTTAATGAAGTTTAAAGTTTCTTTTTATTATCATTTTTATTATAATCTGTTATCTATTTTTACTAACAACAACATATTAGTAGTAGTTAGTTGTAGTAAGTAAATAAATTTAATTATAGTATAATTGTGATTATAGCTAAAGTACATAAATAGAGAATAAAGAAAAATATTTTTTTACTGATTGAATAATCACATAATAATAACAAATTGCGTTTCTCTCTCAATTTTTAATATTAAAAATAATTTAAGTTTATTTTGTCTCGGTTTTTTTCTCAATCAAAAAATAAAAAACAACTAATTTAGTAAACTTTCATTTTCGTTATTATTTTTCTTATTATTATTTACTTCATGCCGCGTTATGTTATATTTCGTAATTTTTATAAGAAAACAACAACAACTTGGACAACCTGATCATTAACATAAAACAAGAAGTCAATCTGCCAACAATTTTTTGTTATTTGTTTTCTTTTTAATTTAAAATTAAGGTAATTCCAACGACGACATAATAAACAGGTTCATATAATTGAATTCTCTGGAAGTTGTTTTTTTTTTTTTAAATAAAGAAAAAAAAACCAGAAAATTATATATTTTTGTTTTAAAACAGAAGAATATTTTACGTTCAAAAAACCACGTAAAAAAAATTAATAATATATAAAAAATTAAGCATACCAAAGAAATGAAAGTTTATAAACAAAAGGCCTTGATCTGTTAAATTATTTATAACAATCCAATCAAAAATCAAAAAATTTAAAACAAGAACAAAAATGTATTTTTCTTTTTTTGCTAATTTTAAGGTAAAAAAAACAACAACAACAAATAGAAATTATTATTTTTAGAAAATAAAAAATTCAAATCAAAAATTGTAACTGTAAATTAATAATCGTTTTTAATAATTTAATAACTCATCTTAAATTGATATAAGAGCACACACACGTACGACGTGTGTACACATACATCTTCCTACATATTTTTAATGTAATTTAAAGTCGTTTGTTTCATTTTTTTTTATTAAAGTACAAAAAAAAAAATTCTGTAAGAACAAATTGAATTTAATTATAAGGCCCTCACTTCCTACTTGTGGAGAGTAACAAAAATTCTATATAAAAAAAAAAAAAGATTCTGCTGTCCGGTTTACAATAAAAATATAAAAATTTCCAACAATCATTAATTATAGACATTAAAAAAAATTGTAATTATTAAATTATTTACGCGAACGTTTTGTTGGAAAAAAAAAATATATATAAAATTATAATAATAAAAGATAACAAAAATTCAAACATGTAAAAGAAAAACCTTGTGCAATTTTCATAAAATAATAATTATATTTTAATTGTACAAAAATTTTTTTTTTTATCTATCTCACATAATTAAAATCAAAACAATGCATTGAACTTTAGCATTAATTTATGCATTATCTGTATGTGTTTATTTTTTTTCAATAAATAGTTTTGATAAGGAAATTTTATTTCTATCATTTTTTAACTCGTGCAATTATTTTAAATTGTTTATTAATAATTTATTGATACTCTGTCTTAAATATATTTTACACTTTCACCACTACGACTTATTGCGCAAGCTGTTTGCATCACTTATGACAATATACTTATGACAATTTTCACGTATACACTCATATAACAATCTTCATCAACATTGTTTAACGCAGTTTTATATGTCTAGAAAATATTTAAGACGCAGTTGCACAATGTTAAGTTGGTTAGATTATAAAATGACTTAAATAAAGTTCCTTGAGTTTTTGGCTTGGTAGAAAAAAATGATTTCGATTCCATGTTCGTATGTTTTAAGTGATCCTACCTGATAGACAACCCATTAATAATTCATTTACATTATTATTCCGTTTCTTTTGTTTTTTATGTTAAGTGTCACTTAAATTTGTTGTGACAACATTACTTTTTATAACATTTAATTTATTAATTTTTTAATTATCAGAATTATAAAAGATAAAATTTATGAAATTCAATTAAATTCTCACTTTTACTCTAAAAATTTATAAATAAATTTTAACAACGTCAATAGAAATCAGAATTTAAACAAAAAAAAAGGTTAAAGTTAATTTTCCGTGAAATAGATACCTAGGTACACATTAAGTTGTTGTTAAAGTTTTCATTCATTTTTTGTTTGTTGATTATTTTTGTTAAATTCCACAATTCTCTTCTTTTCAAGTTATGAATTTTGATTAACAAAATGTTATTAACGGTATTACTCAGTTATAAGATTGATTAATTTTGTAGTCAATTGATGAAGTCATTTGCTGTGTTTCTATTTTTCACAATGCGCTTTTTTTTTCTAATTTACATTTTTTTTTTTTTTTTTTGCTTATAAAAACAAAAACAAAATCTAAAATAATTAACATATAATTGTGTTTATTATTCAATTTATTATCTCATTTGATTTAATGTTGGAGTTACACGAAGTATTTTTAGAAATTCTTATATAAAAACGCATTTGGAATAAAAGACAAATTTTTTTTCTACAGAAGAAAGTTTTGATCTTTCCATAGAGAGAATTGTCCGTTTCAAAGGTCACCTTACATATGTTTACTCTTTAGTACTAATCACATCTAAAAGTTAATGTTCTCGTATAATTTTTACATTTTGTCAATAAATAAAATTTAGGTAGAAAGAAAAATATGGAAATAAAGACAGAAATAGAGAGAGAGAGAGAGAGACAGAGAGAGAAACTATTTTGGTAAAATATTCTTAAAATGCGTCTAAAATAAAATTAATTCTGTTAGGAAGTTTCAAGAGAATCAGGTTAATGACCAATTTCAATAATATTATTATTTATTTCTACATCGTAAACCAAACGTTCATTTCTTATTTTTCTTAGTGTGAAAGGAAGGGGAGTGTGGGGTAAAAATTTATTTAAATTTCTAAAAATTGATTTTCAATTTCAACTTTATGCATAATGAGACAATTGATGAAACTTGTAATGCAATTTCCTTAGAACAACTCAATAAATCTTTCAATAAAAAAAAAAATTACGGTCTGTTGCACAGAAATTTATTTCCACAATAATCATTGATTTTCATACGTGAGATTTGACATCAGCATGGGGGTGGGGGATTGGAATGAACTCAATAAAGTTTTTGGTGAATTATCTGGAATTATAGCAGATCAACAACAATTGAGTTTTGGTTGAGATGAGTTTTTTTTCGTTTTAATCTCACCGCTCGCTGTTTTTTTTTTTTTTTTATTAAACTATAATCTCTTATTTTTCTGATTTCAGCATAAAAACAAAAACAAAACGTAAAAAAAAAAAAAAATACGAAAACAACGATTTGGAGGAAAATTCTATATAATTTTTATTGTGATTTGATTGAAATTAAAACTGACACATGTTGTCACACATTGTTAATTTTATTAATAACTCTAATTAAATGAAATTTATCAAAATATAAATATAATAGAAATGTTTTTCTTTTGTTATGTTTTTGTTGTTGTTGTTTTTTTTTTCTGGGATTTTTTTTTTTTTTTTTTGGTATCCGAAAATTCAGAAAAAAAAATTCCATTTCATTTCAACTTTTGACATTGGCTATTTAAATATCAAGGCTTATTTTTTTTAAATTTTAAGCTTTAAAAAAAAAAGAGATTCAAATGTGAGAAATGAAAATAGAAAATTTTTTTTTATTAAATTCTTTAAAAAAATATTGACTTTTGTTGTTCCTGTTTTCCAATGAATGCAAATAAACGAAACTAAACAAATACGGTTGTGAATTATCTTAGGCTTAAGAATCACGTCTATTAAGTTTCAAAGTACAAATGTAAATGACAATATATCCTGTCTCTCTTTCTCTCTAACCATAAGTGGGAGAAATAATTGAATAATAATGTAATTGTAATTTTCCGTTATTAAGTAAGTTTTGTAAAGTTTTCTATTTGGTTGAAAGCTTCTTTCCATTTCGTCCATTTTTTTTTTTTTTTTTTTTTGTAATTCCAAAGAGAATAAAAAGTTTTCAAAAACTTTTACCCTTTTTTAATTTCCAAATGTGTACCGTTAATTCAAATGTATATGTAACGTGATGTCACATAAAAAATTGATGCAATATTTTCTGTTGTTGTTGTTGTTGTTGTGACATGTTTAAAATTCTCTCGAAATTCACCTTTTTGTTTTTGTTTTTTGGTTTAATTTAAATTTATTATTTTTCTTGTACTGCCTCAAATAAATAATGAAGTGTTACATAAATGTACCGTACCGTCTTTCTCTTAAGAATTAACATTTTTGGTTAATTTAAAAAGATTGTAATATAGATTCTAATGATGAAGACTTTTCACTGCGTCTTTTTTTTGTTTTCTTGTGAAAAATTTAAAAGACAATTTTTCATATTAATCGTTATTTTGATTTCTTGACATTTCTGTTTTTATTTACTTCTTTAATTATCGTATAAATTTAAAACGTAACGATCACATAAACACAATTAATTGACCATAAATATTTTTTATCATATCGAGAACAAAATTATTATGATAAAGTAGGGTCAGATAAGTGTACGACGTTTATTAACGTTTTATTTTGAATGGAACTTATTTGATAAATGAATAGGATGAGGTTTCGATTTTATTAAATGGTTTTCTATTTATTGTCTTGCTCTAATTAAATAACTTTTAATTAATTAATTTCTTTCTGTTTGTCTCTTTTCTTAAAGGTTTCTAAAGTCAGTACAAATATCTTTATAAAACAAAAATGCATGTGATGTCATTTTGGTTTGGGCCAAATTTGGGAGATTTTATGTTTAAAGGATTTACAATAAATGGGGTACTTCCAATCACTGTGCTTTGTATATTTCTTGGAATTTTTGCAATATTCTATGAGTCTATGAAGGTAAGGATTTACAATTTTTTATTGATTCATTAATGTTCGAACATTACAGTTTACAGTAAATAATTCAATTTCTTTACACACAGGTACATGATGCAAAAATGCGTGCACGTGCTGCCAGAGAAAGACAACGTACTGTAAGAAAGAATTTTGTTTAAAAACTTTTTTTATCAATTTTCTAATATTGAGATTTTCACAATAACTTTTACGTAATTGAATAATAAATTAGAGAAAGGTAGAACAAGAATTGCTAATAGAATGAAACAATTTAAAATTAATGTGAAACCTTGTCTTAGAATTTGAATAATTTAACTTGACATTTGAATTTTGTATTTCCATAATTTCTTATTTTTCAATTAATTGGAATTTGTTAAAATTAATAAACTTAGAATTTCCTTTTGAATTTAATTTTCAATTAATATAAAAACCACAAAATGTGTTAAGAAGAAGAAGAAGAAGAAAAGAAACAATATATAAGAAATGGTCTCATTTACATAAATATTTTATATTTTTTACTTGAAATAACAAAGTCAACAAATTAAGTGTGGTTTTTTTTCTATTGTACGTTACCACAGACATTTTTTTCATAACAATTCTAATTTTATATTTAATCAAAATTTCACTTTAACAATTGATTGTGTTTCTTTTTCAATCAAAAGAAACTTGAAAGTTAGTTGTTAAATATGATAAATAAGTAACGAAAAATTTCAAATGTCAATAGTTTATAATAAGTTTATTTTTACAGTTTCAAATTATTTACTATTTTTTAAAATATAATTTCAATTTTTAGGCGTCGTGCGCACCAAGTGAAACAGCAACACTGTTAACAGTTGATATGTCTTCTGTACCAAAACAACCATTTACAAAACGTTTAGTTAAAGGTTTAACAGATGCATCAATATTTTTAGTACATAATATTCTTGGATACGGCTTAATGCTTTCTGTTATGATGTACAATGGTTATTTATTTATTGCTGTTATCATTGGTTTTGGATTAGGATATTTTATTTTTGGACATATTTCAATGAAAATTAACATGGAAAATGTACAGGCAAAAACAACAAATGTTATTTGTTCACCACGTTGTGGTGATGCTGGTAAGAAGACACTTAATTTTATATCTATTCACAATATTCTTAGTTAGAATTAGAATTTATGTAAATTCTTAATTGATCAAAACAATTGAAATGAATTTATCTTTTTAATTTAGGTGAATCATGTGCACTTAATAACAATCCTATCAATTCAAATGTTTATCCATCTGATTCCTTAAATTTATCTAATTATTTTATGATTTCAACAAATTCTTAAATTTTTTATTTTATAATTTTTTACCTTTTTTTTTGTTTCTTCTACTTTATTTTCTGGTCATTTTAGGATCCTCACCAACGCCTAGCAGTTCAACGTCCTCACAGGGACTTAGTTATACAATAAATACAACGCCTTCTGCCACAATTGAACGGTTAAGAGAAGATATTTCACCGATTCGTGAGGCTTCAAGATTATAGTAGTATTATTAATAGTTACGTGTAGATCGAAGAAGTGCAATTTACCCCACGTTCTTATAAAATGAGAACATTAAAATTTTTATTTTTAAAATCCAGTCAACTTTTTGTCAAAGAAAATTCAAATGAAAAAGAAAAAGAAATAACTATTTAATTTTTCTCATTTATCACGATTATCTGAACTGGAATTTCACTTCTATTTTTTAAGAAATTGTTTTTCGAAGAGAAAATATTTTGCCCTGTTTTATTACTTTTGTGATTTTTATTTTTTATTTAAACAAAGAAAAAAAGAAGATATTATTTTATTTTATTTTGAAGCTCAGTTTAAAAATTTTATACAAAAGATTTATTTTATGAAAGATTCATCCTGAAATGTAAAGAAAAAAGTAACCTCAGTAAGTAATTGGTAATTTTATTGTCGTTTTTCATAAATAAATCTTGAATATTTTATTCTAATATTTTGCTCAAATTAAAACAGAAATTATAGAAAATACGCAGGCTCAACAGATAATTTCAAGTTACCTAAGAGATCTGTAATTATTAATTTAACAATTTTAAATTATTTTATAGGGAAAGAGTAGAATATATATATTTACATTACATTATTTTAAGTTTATTGTTTTTATGAGTATAAAGAATTAAAGTAAAAATTAATCAGAGGTTATATACAACAAAGATTAATCCAATATAATCACTGACATCAGATAATAAGTAAAATAGAAGAGTAAAATTCTAATACAATTAATTCTCGAACTTTCGTATGTTAGCAGCCAACGATTATATTGAATTAAATTTTGTCGTAATTCTTTACTCAAAATAAATTATTAGAATTTGATATTTTTTATGTTTAACGTAATTATCTAATATTTGCCATTTTTCCAGGGAAGTGTTTTTTAAAAGCACAAATTTACAAAAAATGATAAAAAATATTTAGAAATTAAATTATACCTAGTAATTTAAATAATTGAAAATTTAAACACACTGTTACTTGTAAATAAATTTTGTTACAAAAGATAAAGAGAGTATAATTTATATACAAAAAATATAAGATATTAATTCCGTTTATTAAAAAATATTGTTTTATTTATTATTATTTCATCTTAAATACCTTATCAATCAATACACCCTATCTTATTATCACATTAGCATTATTAAAATTATATTATTTTAACAGAACATTCATTCGTTATCACATTATTATTCTCGCAATTATTTTGTCACTGCGACGCTAGTGCAGTATATTTCTGGCAATACTATTATGTATTATGGTTTTTCAGTTCATTGTTCACTTTTTTGTGTTTTTTTCAGTTCAGTTTTACACATTATTCGATATTTTTAATTTTTTAGTGTCATTGTCATTTACAGTGAATTGCAAATTTCAAGATTCTTTTTTATTAGTTTAATATTGAATATTTGTGTATTATTCCGCTGCTGTTAAAATTGAAATAATATAGAGAATATGACGTTAATGACAAAGGTAAAATTTCTTTATAATAATTGTTGTTTATTGAAGATTATTAATAAAAACAAAAACAAATTAATTTTTTTTTTATTCAGATGGAAGTTGATCTTCCAAGGGGCGAAGGCTTTCGTTCTTATTATATACAAAAAATAGAAGAACTTCAACTTATTGTAGCAGAAAAGAGTCAAAATTTGAGACGTCTTCAAGCTCAAAGAAATGAACTAAATGCTAAAGGTGAGGTTATGGCTTAAAAATGCTTTGAAAAGTGATAAAATTAAACGAATTTGTGTTTTTATAGTTCGAATGTTACGTGAAGAACTTCAATTACTTCAAGAACAAGGAAGTTATGTTGGCGAAGTTGTAAAGCCAATGGACAAGAAAAAGGTCTTAGTTAAAGTTCATCCAGAAGGAAAATTCGTTGTTGATATTGACAAAAATATTGATATTAATGACGTGACTCCAAATTGTCGTGTTGCATTACGAAATGAAAGCTATACACTTCATAAAATTCTACCAAATAAAGTTGATCCTTTGGTTTCATTGATGATGGTAGAAAAAGTTCCAGATTCAACGTATGAAATGGTTGGTGGATTAGATAAACAAATAAAAGAGATCAAAGAAGTAATTGAGTTACCAGTTAAACATCCTGAATTGTTTGATGCTCTTGGTATTGCTCAACCAAAAGGTGTTCTGTTATATGGACCACCTGGAACAGGAAAAACCCTTTTAGCAAGAGCCGTTGCACATCACACAGAATGTACATTTATTCGTGTGTCTGGATCTGAATTGGTTCAGAAATTTATTGGAGAAGGTTCAAGAATGGTCAGAGAATTATTCGTGATGGCAAGAGAACATGCACCATCTATTATTTTTATGGATGAAATTGATTCTATTGGTTCTTCACGTATTGAGTCTGGAAGTGGTGGTGATTCTGAAGTACAAAGAACTATGTTAGAGTTACTTAATCAATTGGACGGATTTGAAGCAACGAAAAATATCAAAGTTATAATGGCAACAAATCGTATTGATATTCTCGATCCTGCACTTTTGCGTCCTGGTCGTATTGATCGTAAAATTGAATTTCCTCCACCGAACGAGGAAGCACGTCTTGATATTCTTAAAATTCATTCACGTAAAATGAATTTAACAAGAGGAATAAATTTAAGAAAGATTGCTGAACTTATGCCAGGCGCATCTGGC
Organism: Pedicia rivosa; assembly: GCA_963082725.1. Lineage (NCBI taxonomy): Eukaryota > Metazoa > Arthropoda > Insecta > Diptera > Pediciidae > Pedicia > Pedicia rivosa. The sequence goes on from OY720151.1 coordinate 46,499,268, forward strand.
GCTGAAGTTAAAGGTGTTTGCACAGAAGCTGGTATGTATGCATTGAGAGAGAGACGTGTTCATGTTACACAAGAAGATTTCGAGATGGCTGTTGCTAAAGTAATGCAAAAAGATTCAGAGAAAAATATGTCGATTAAAAAATTATGGAAGTAAATTTATCTTCATTAATTATTTTTTGTTTTGTATCAATTAAATAATCAATTAATTAATAAATAAAATAAAATATATTTAATTGTATTTTAGTTAACTCTATTGTAATAATTTCTATAATCTAAACAGACTTATATTAAATGTTATCGATTATCCATCTTGCAGTTTTTGCAAGATTTTACTCGACCTAACAAATAAAGATGTTTTTAATTAATTAAAATAAATTCAACAATGATGACTATTTCTGAAATAAATTTATTGGCAATTGTAGGGCTTTTTTTTACGAATTTTTACTTTTTCTTTCACATTGAAATTATTCTAATTCAGTTATATCTATCTCGCTTTCAATTATACAACTTGTTTACTCTTTCTCCTCACTATAGTGGTTTCTTTCTTTCATTTTTACGTCAATTCTTTTAAAATGTTAAAAGATAAGTGAAAAAAAAATAAATGTTTTTATTATTATTGTAATTCAGTCTGATTGTTAAATTAGATTCAGTGAAACGTGTTTTCTTAAAACAAAAAAAAAGTGATATTGTGAATTAAAACAGAAGAATAAAAAAATGGCTTTAACAAAAAAATTACACAGTGGATTATTTCATCCAACTTTAAGGAAATTACAGGAAAATATTAATATATCAGCAGATAATCTTATGTATCCTATTTTTCTTATGTAAGTACAAAATTTATTACATTTTTTCAAACTTTGAATTAAATGAAAATATTTGCTAATTTTTCCCATTCCAATAATTTCCATATCGAACTTTTAAACATTTTGCTTTTTTTTATTATTATATTTCTAGTGAAAATGATGATTCTGAAGAAATAATTCCGAGTATGCCAGGTGTTAATCGTTATGGTTTAAACAAATTAACAAAACATTTAGACAATTTAGTGCCAAAAGGTTTAACTTCCATACTACTTTTTGGCGTTATCGAAAATATAAAAAAGGTAAGAAATATGCCTACTCATTTGAAATTGACTTTTTTTAATTATCAATTTACGTGATAATAATTACGTAGCACTTGACTATCTCTTGTTTTTGTTTTTTTTTTTTTTTGCTTGGTTTCTAGACTAGGTGAAAGTTTATTGACAAAAAAAAAATGAAATTCTAAATGAGGTTTTTGGTTCGTCACGATTCTGTCTTTCTTTGTAATTTTATTTTTGTTAATTAATTTAACCCTGAATGTAGAATTTTTTAATATTGACTTTAAAGTCAAGTTTATTCATTATTTTCTTTTGATAAAAATATGGAAAAATTATATATGTCGATGGTTGAAATGTTTTGCTATAAAAGCAAAAACATTTCTTTATCACCGGAATATTTAAAACATTTGAAATTTAAGATTAAAATATAAATTTCCTGTAGCTTTTTCTTTAGCGCCTTTTATCATTTAGATTTTCTTGAATTATGTAATCGTAATGGGTAATTACAATTTTCTTTTTTTTATCTTTTTGATATAATGTCGTCATAATTTGTTGAAATTTTGAGCTAAAAACACATGGACCACTGTTTAATTTCCAATTTTATATTTTCTATTTACAGGATAATTACGCATCTGGTGCAGACTGTAAAGAAAATCCTGTTATTAGAGCATTGCCTGTATTGAGAAAAAGATATCCAGATTTATTAATTGCATGCGATGTTTGTTTGTGTCCATACACTGACCACGGACATTGTGGGATTATTTTAAATGATGGAATTGATAATGCAGCAAGTATTAAACGATTAGCTGAAATAAGTTTATCTTATGCTAAAGTTGGTGCCCATATTATTGCACCGTCAGATATGATGGATAATCGTATTCTTGCAATAAAGCAAATTCTTGACAAAAATGGTTTTGAAAAAAAAGTTTCTGTTCTTTCGTATGCGGTAAAATTTGCTTCTAGTTTTTATGGACCATTCAGAGATGCAGCTAAATCTGCGCCATCATTTGGTGATAGAAAATGTTATCAATTACCTCCCGGATCAAAATCAATGGCTTCAAGAGCTGCTGTAAGTTTCAATTTTATCTTTCAACAGACTTTTTTATACTAATTCATTTATTTCTTTTTAGAAAAGAGACGTTGAAGAAGGGGCTGATATGCTTATGGTTAAACCGGGAATGCCTTACTTAGATTTAGTGAAACAAACAAAAGATTTATTTCCTGATTTACCATTATTTGTATATCAAGTGTCTGGTGAATATTCTATGATTTACAATGCATCAAAAAGTGGTTGTCTCGATCTTCAACTTGTTCTAACTGAAATTCTCACATCAATGAGACGTGCAGGTAATTTACGTTTTTATGCTTCATTTGAAAAAGTTTTTTAACACAAAATTATTAAAATTTTCTCTTGAAAACCACAATAATTTTGAGGAAAAATCTTAATCAAAAATACGAAGTCTAATTTTATTCAGTTTTTTAGTTTATTTATTTTGTTTTGTTTTTTATTTTTTTTAAGGCGCTGACTGCATTATTACTTATTTTACGCCAATCATATTGGATTGGATGCAGACAAAACATAAATTATGATTTCTTCTTTCAGTTAGAAATATTAACACAAAAAATGTTACAAATTAATTATTAGTTATTGTATAAAATTAGATTAACGGGTTTTCTTTTAATTTGATTGTAGTTTTACTTTTGTAAAAGACAAAATTGTTTATTTATATTTTCTCATGTTTTTCTTTTTATTTGTGGTTTTATAAAAAATATAATTTCATTTGTGATTCAGTAGAAAATATTTTGTTTTCTTTTTTACACAAGGAATTCTGTTTCAATGTCTTTAAAGATTGTTGGAACATTAGTCGTTTTTTTTTAATTCTTAATGTTGTAAGAATTTAATAAAGAAGAAGAAAGGACTTATTTTAAATGAATATAGAAAAATCTAAATGTTGGTCAATTGTTAAAATTTGTTCTTTTGGCAATACAAAAATTGTTCCATCTATTAGCAGAATTAACTTAGATTTCCATGAATATTTTGTTAGGAAATTAATTGCATTAATTTGTATAATTTATTAATGATTAAAAATAAATAAATTAATTAATTAAATATTAAACAATTTCAAAAATAAGCGCGATTTATGAAAATATTCATATTTTGGTTATTTTCCAAAAAAAAATCTGACATTTTGCCTAAACTTCATTCATAGCTAAACAACTTCTCCTACTTTCCCTCACTCTAAGTAAATTTGACATTGTGTAAATGAGATCAAGATATACTAATGTTATTTATTCATTCGCACTTATTCGTAAATGATATTCTTTCTCTATATTTTTCTTATTCTTTCTTGTCTTTCTTCTTATGTTTTGTATTTTTTTGTTTCACAGCATTTAACTTTGTAGCGCTGTAGTAGATGTTTAGTATGGTAGTAAATATTTAATAATGTATTGTATAAAAGAATCATAGGTACGTCGTATGTACACAAAAACACAACACATACTTTAGTTTGTTTTTGTTTTTTTATGAATTTGGTTGAAGTTTTTTTTTTTTTTTTGTATCGTCGTCTGAGCAAAAAGACAAAATTCTTTTACTTCTTAAAAAACAAAATAAATAAAACAAAAAAAAACAGAAAAATAAAATTTAATTATTTTTATTTTAGTTTTTTTTAATGAAAGAAAAATAGAAATAAATTCATAAGTGAAATTTGTGAAATAATTACCATGAAACATTTTTTAATTTCGCGAAATTAATAAAAAAAAAAAAAAAAGAAGTGAGTTTTTTTTGTGTAAAATTTAAGAAAGAAATAAGAAAAAAAGTAAAGTACCAAAAATTTTAGTGTTTGAAATTTTTTTATTTTAAACAAAAAATAGTGAAAAAAGCAACAAAAGCAAGTGTTTCATTTTGTTTATAACAAAAAAAGGTTTTTTATTCAATATTTTGAAATTAAAAAAGTTTTTGTGAAATTATAAAGAAAAACAATAAATTCACGTAGTTTTGTTTTTGTTTCTTCTCTCATAATTTGTTTGTTTTTTATTTTTTGTTTGTTGTGTTTTTTTTTTTTTTGTCTATTTAGAAAATAATAGGCAATTTACTACTTACCTAAATAACTAGAAGTTAAAAGAGAAAGAGAGACAACAAAGGAATGTTGATTTTATGAAAAATCGAAAGAAAGAAAAAAATTAAAATTCGAAAATTTATTCAATAGAAACGAAAGGTAAGTGAAAAATGATTGGTCATTAAAGGGGTTTGGGGTGAGGAGGGGGTATAAACAAAAATATAAAATTTATGACAATTCAATTCAATAATAGAAATTTTAGTTGCTTTATTATTATTATTATTATTATTGGGCCTTATCACACTTTATCAATCTGACACAGTTTTGTATGTTTTTATTACTTTACCTCCTCCTGCTCCGCTTCTTCTTCTTTTTTTTTTTTTTTTACGTAAATTGTATTAAATGAAAACAACAACAAAGTATAAACAAGAGAATAAAACAAAAGAAGCAAATTATATGTTTGTGTTTGTGTATGTAATTATTTTCCAGTTAAACGAGTGAAGGTCAGCTGTTTTTTGTTATTTCTGTTTCTAGGGAAAAAACACCATTTTCAATTTTTCACAACTTTTCCGTTATTCAAAAAAAATTTTTCCCGGGATTTTTTGACGAAAGATTTTTTTTAAATTTTTATTTTAAAATTAAATAAAAATTTTATGAATTAGAACTTTTCAACCCATGTGTATGTGTCTGATTCGTCTGATTAGCTTGATATTTATGTATGTGTGTGTGATGTCATCTGAAGAAGTTGGTTGTACTTACTTAAATTGGACGTAGTCCAAAATAAACTAAAATAAAATTAATTTAATGCTAAAATTGCATATGACGTATTTTTAGTTTTTTATTCGTTTATTTTTTTTGTTGTTTTTTATTTTGAAAATAAAAATAAAACATTTTTACTCAGCCAGACCAAAATATTTATTTTCTTGTCAATAATTTCCACTCGTACCTACTCCCAGTTTAGTTCAGCGTATTCTGTTTCCTTGAATTGAATTAGAGAATCACAATTTATACTTTATTTTGTCTTGTAAACGGAAAAATAAAAAAATAGAATTTTCTGTTGTTGTTGTTGTTGTTGTTGTTGATGACTTTTGACAAATTGTGTTTTCTTATTTATTTATAAGAAAAAAAAAATCGAGACATTCAAGATCAAGAGGAAGAAAGAAGAAGAGGAAGGAATTATATTTTAAGAATGGCTTCAAAAACCGTTCAATTCACTCTTTTTTTTTTTTGAACACCCTAAAATTGTTCTGTTTTATTTTTGTCCCTTCGTATTATTTTTAGTTTTCATTTCGAGTGAAATTTAGAAAAAGAAAACTTATTCGTTCCCTTAAAACTTTTTTTAAATGACTCATTTATGTAATAGTGAATCGGAATAGTGATTAAGAAGGGGAAGGAAGTAGGTAGTATGATATAAATGTACTTACGTTTCGAAAATACCCTAAAAGTTCAATACAGGAAAAATGTCATATTTGTTGTCACAGTGTGACGTGTGATACGACAAAAATAAAATATTTAAAATAAAGAAAATTTACAAAATGAAAATTGATCGGAACAAAATTACGTCACAACAAAACATTGGCTACTTTGACCATTTTTCTAAAAAAAATTCCCGCATCCCCGTCCAATTCAAAACCCACCTTGTAGACGATTAGTTACAAATTATTAAATTCAATAAACTTAAAGTAAAAACGTGACTTTTTCTTTTCTATTTAATAATAAATAATAAAATGAATGGAAAACATTGTTCCTTCCGTCTGAAATTGTCCCGAGACAAAGCTTTTATAGAAAACAAAACAAAACAAAAAGTTATTTTTTCTTTACTTTATTTTTTTCTGTCGCGTTTTCATAAAAGAAAATTTAAAAAAAGGGAAAAGAAAAATAAGAAAGACAAAAATTTTGGTTGGATATTTGATAACGAGACAAAGACACTAAACTGAACAAAGACTTAGACAATGGGTATAGAGGCCAGAATATTGCAATTGGCATGTGCAGACATCAATAAATTAGGAAAATATTAAAAAATAACGGAGGGGGTGTGTATCAGGGTGACTAAACTAAGGACTCATTGGAATCAGTACTGACTTTAATTTAATTGGAATCGAAGAAGTGAAATAATTTGTGCAGACGAAATCTTTTGTTTTTGTCTGAGGTGATCATTCTCTTGTAAAGAACAAACACAAAATTCTAAACAAAGAAAGAAAATTTCAATTGAACCGTCAGTCGTCTGGGTTCAACTGATGACATTTTTTACCCAAGCATAACAACAATTATATCGTTTAAGTTGTTTGTGTCAATCTATGACACTTTATGAGGTCATGAGACAATGAAGAAAATTATATATTAGAATTTTTCTTTAAAAAAATAATTTTGTAATTTTGACAATATTTGTGTCGACAGTCAAAATTCATCTAAAAAACTTTGGTACTTACAAAGTTATTTGTTGTTGTTATTGTTTTGTATCTTTTTGTCTAGTTTTGATTGTCAGATAATATTTCTTCTGTTCGGTCATCGACGTTTTAAGAAAAGTCTTTATAACATTTTTTTTCCTTTATTAAAAAACAAAATTCACGGAATAAAAATTATTTTTTTTTGATTCTAAATAAAAATTACAAGATTTTAACGTTGATTTTTTTTTAAATTGTTTTCCTAATCCGATTTTGATTTGATAAATTTGTTTCTATAGATTTTTTTTTGTCTTAAAAGGAGTTTTTTGTTTGTTTGTTGTTGTTGTTGTCTTTGAAAGAAATCCGACGACAAATGACATAACACTGAATGAACAAATGGACAAACATAAAAAAAATAAATATATAAATAAATAACCGGAATTTCATAAATTACGCGATTTTTCAAAAGACCTTGGGATTTTTTTTTTCGCTTATTTCATTTTGTTGTTGTTGTTTTTATTTTTATGTAACACAATTTTTGTGTGTTTGTAGTATTGTATGTTTTTTCTGTCTGTCTGTTTCGTTTTTTTTTTTGTTTTTGTTTTCTTTTTTTTTTTTTGTCTGAATTCTGAAATGTTTTGATTTGAAATTAAATTTGAATAAATTTCATTTTGTTTTTTTTTTTTTTGGTAATCATTTTTTTTTGTCTTACTCGGCATTAATTTTAATGGAAGCAACCAAAAATTATCCAACAAAAATAACAAAGAATAATTTAATTATTAGCTAAAAAAAAAAAAATTAATACATAAAATTAATTTAAAATTCATTTTTGTTTTTGTTTTCTTTCTCTTTCATTTTGAATAACGTTTAAAAAAAAAATTATTTAATATTTTCTTTTGGTTATAAAAATCGAAGAAAACAGAAAAAGTTAAACAAAAAAAAAAAATATTTAAGGAAAAGTGATTTTGTTTTCATTCTTATTTTGGAAATAATTCTCGACTCACGCTTCAGTTTCCTTTTTTTGTTAAAAATTAGAAGAACAACAACAGGGCAGATTATTGTTTCTTAGACAGATTAGATTACAGAAAAATTAATGATGGAATCGAAATTCATACACGATTTCTTTGGTATTTTCTGTAACGACGTCAGATGTTGCAGATTTAATCGAAACAGTAAAAAATCTTGTGTGTACTCAACTGTGTCTGTCCAGTCGGCATAACGAAAACAACTCAACTATTCATTATAAAATCAAATTAATTTTTTGTGGTCGTCTGTAGTGAGTTGGGCTAATAAAAAAGTGTTTGACTAAAATTTGGAACATTTTTTTTTTGTGAGATACAAATTTAATTCCGTTTTCATTCAATAAAATCATGATTCAATTGTTACAATGATGATGATGATGATGATTGTGTTTTTTTGTCACATTTTTGTGCGTAAACTTTTGTTACGTAAATGTAAAAATATTGTGATTGGACCAATAATATGACGTAGATCTTGATTCGATTTGTTTCGATTACTCATAAAATAGAAACAATTTTTTTTTTTATAGAGAAAACTAAATAATTATTAATTGTAAATTTCTGGCTGATTAAATTGAAATTTTTTTAATCGTATTAAAAAAAAAAATCATAGAATTTTTATTTTCTGATTTTCACACTGTGTAATTTTTCTCAATGGTCTCATTAGACAGGTTGTAACTAAGTAACTCTAATTGTAATAAAGTAAATAAATTAAATAATAAAAATTTAAAGTTCAACTCATAAACATAGAATCCAATTGAATGTAATCATAAATTATTCTATTTTTATCATTTTTTATCATATTCTCTCTTTCTCGATAAACAAAATAAAACAGTAGAAGTTCTGTTTCTCTCTCTCTCTTTCTCTCTGTCTTATTCCCAGATCCAGTATTTAAAAATTTTTGTAAACAACAACAAAAAAAAAATACTTGGAAAAAAAAAAAGAAGACACTTGTTGCGTCTGTAAAACGTTTATTCCGAATGTTTCGACGGCTGCTGCTTATGTTTTTTTTTTTTGTTTTTTTTTGTTTTGTTTGTTTTTTATTTGATGATTATTTTTTTGTTTTTTTTTTTTGTAATTTAATATTTTCAAATAAATAAAGAGAAAAATTATTGATAATAAATATTTCTATATTTATTATTTGTCTGTCGTTGTTTCATTTGTTTCTTTCTATTCTTGTAACTTCTTGAAATTAATAAAATATTCAACTTACAATTAAATACAATTAAATAATTATGATGAAAATTATTAATTGAAATAAAATAGAAAAGAAAACTTGTTGCTTTATAATGTGTGTACATATTTGCATGTGTGTGTGTGCGTTTAACTTTGTGTTTAGTTTTGTGTTTGCCTTTGTGTCTTTTTACTTTGTGTGACATTTTCTTTATAATTTTATGTCAGAGGAGAATATTAAAAATGTAATAAAATACAATTTACAAACAAACATTGAACTAAGACTGAAGTTAATCATTAAGTAACTAAATACAGTAGAGAACTCTCGGGTATCTTATGTCGAATCTTCGCAGTAGTGAATGGAACAATAGAAAAAGAATATTTGGTTCTAACTGAGAGATTGTTACAAGTAAGGTCTAGGGTTTGATTATTTTTGTTTTATGAAATTCAATATCCGTTTATACCTAAAGGGACATCACTAAGAATAATGTGTTCATCCTTTAATCTCTATTTGATTTCTTTGTTATGTTCACGAGTTTATGTCCTCTTCTCCGTTTTTTCTTTATTCAAAAAATTATTAAATAGAGAAATTATTGTCGTAAAATGATAAAAAATTTATTAATTTAAGAATATTCTCTTATCTTTGTCTCTCTTTATAATTATTGCTTGTGTGCTATGTAACATTTGTTTTATTTTATTTCTGTGTTTTTTTTTTTGCTTTGCAAATTATGACGACTTACATTTTTATTTTTATCAATTTTTCGTACTTTTGTTTTTGTTTTTTAGTGTTTTTTTTTTTTTATTTTGGAAACAACAAATAAAAAATTGTGTATATTTATATTTTTATTTAACCACTGACAACTTTACACAATCAATGTAAATATTGTAAAATTATTGACATACATACAAAAACTTACACAAACAAAGAAATCTCTGACCAATAGTTTTGATAAGAATATTTTGTATTTGCATTAAAATTCATTTTTTTTTTAAATAAATTTATTGTATTTTTTTTTCTTTTCTTAAAAATATGAAATTCTTTAGAAAATATTTAATTTCTTGTTTTTTTTTTTACAAGAAAAATAAATTATTTTTGTTATTTTCTATCACAAATAATTCAGTCGAATTTTAAAATTATTTAGAATTTAAATTTTTTATAAAGTGTGATTGAACTTTATGACTTTAGATTCTAGAGAATCTAATTAGGAATCTTATTTTATCTCTTTGGGTTGAGAGACCTTGTAAGATTTTTTTGTCATTTGCGATTAATCTCACCAATGTCTTGCCATCATTTCAACATCCCCCATTTACAAAAAGTTGTTCAAGTTGTGTCGATATAGGAAGTGAAATTGTTAAATAAAAATTAATTATCTTCTCTACCAGTTTTTCTTTTTGTTCATCTTCCTAGAAAAAAACATTCCGAAATAATTTGTAATAATCGAAATTGATCGGATTTATTTCATCGATCGATTGAATAAAAGGTTAAATTGAAGAATATTAAATTATTGTTATGTGTGTGTGTTTTAATATTTTTTCTTATTCTTCTTCTTCTTTCGAAATTTGAATATATCAAGGTCTTCTGTAATCCGACATTTATATTGGGTCGATAAAGTAAATCGTATAGAAACATTTAAAACAAAAAAAAAAATTGTTTGTGCTGAATATTAAAATTGAATTTATATTTTTGTGTTTTTTTTGGCAATCCAAAAAATTTCTTTTTCAAGTCTTCTTTCTTCAGTACAAACCAAATCTAAATTTTAACTCAATTAATTTGTAAAAGACAAAAACAAAACACCAGTGAATGAGAGGGAGAGGAAGAGAGGGAGGTCAATGAAATTGGTTTAAATGTAAATTTTTTTTTTTTTTTTTTGTTTTGTTGTTTGGAAACTATAAAAGTGAAGAGTCCTAGAACACGTTTGGCCGTCTTTCTTTTTGGTTCAAAGAATACGAAGAAAATAAGCAAATAAAATTGATTATAAATTTTTGGTATTTATTCGTTATTTCAATTTTGTTCATTTCTTAAACCCACTAAAAGTCTAATTGGTTGAAGAATCACGTTTTATTTGTGTCAGAAAAAAAAAATCAATTAATTTCGTTCCGACGAATTTACAATTTGTCTCAATTCTATTTTAAATTCTGTAATTTCATAATTACTTTAATCAAAAGGTGGAGAAAAATTCAAGAAGGTAACCACCACAATCTCACCAATGATTTCATATATATATATATAAAATTGTTATCTTTTTGAAAAAAAAAATATGCGTAAGTGAAATTATAAATGACCCAAATTCAATTATAGAAAGATAAGGAAAGGCAAGTATAAGATTAGTTAGTAAAGATAATTATTTATTGATGATTAATCTATTGTTAAATTTTAATTCAATAAAATTCTGATTGTAACACGAGGTAAATAAAATGTTTTAAAGTAAAAAAAAAAAAAAATAAATAAATATTTGAATGAAAATACAGAAAAATGAGTCAATTTTAATTATCATGAAAAACTTTATTGTTTGTTATGAAATTATATTTTTTTTTATAATTAATTGTTAGTCAACGGACTCATATAAATACGTCTATTGACTTTCCTGTTGTGTCTTCAGTCTCTCTCTGTGTGTGTGTGTGTGTCTGTGTTTGCCTTTGCATAATCGTGTTTATAGGTACAATTTCTGATTTTACTTTTTTTTTATTGTGGAAATATTGTTCGTTTAATCTTAATGAATGAAAGGAATTTTTACCCTTCTTCTTTCTTGCCAACAACAACAACAACAATTTATAAAAAAAATGACTAATTTTTAGATTTCATTGTCTCGCCACAAAACATTGTTGAGTCAATATTTTAATCGGGATTTAAAATATGTAACGTTACATAATGTCATTGTTGAAGTTTTGATTTAAATTTAAAATATGTAATTTAAAAATTTCTAATTGATGCCACCGAAGTTTAAACTCAAGACAATATTGTTGCGAGTGTCGGACTCAGGCATGTTTTCACTCTATTACGGGTTGACTTCAATAAAACTTAAAAATTTATTTTCGATTAAATCCCAAGTGACATTCTAACAAGTTTTCAGAATGCAATCCGATCAGTTTTAATTTACTTAATTAAAGCAATTAAATAAAACCTAATTACAGAAAAAATCAATAGTATTTTTTTGTCGATTGTCAATTGTTTTTGTTAATTAATTCACATAATAAAATTTACATAAAATTAACATATATTTGGTGAAATTTACAATTCAAGTTCAAACGTGAATTTTATGAATTTGAATGAAATTTTTTTTTATTGAAATTGAAAATGAAAACAAAATTAGGTGGATTGTTTTATTAGAATCTAGAGGATGAAAATGTCGGAACATTGGGTACACTGATTAAAAAAATTAAACTGATGAAATGAGAATTGCACAATGATATCACGTGACGTCAAATCCCATATAAATATGGGTTAAACCGTCTATTAGTCCATTGATATAAAAAAAGTCCTTCAAATCGTTCCCTATCTTCTTTATTGTTGTTGTTTTATTCTATTTTTATCATCAAATTGATTTAATAATTTCTGTGAAAATCCATTTTTTATCGGTACACACGTAGTTGGAAGTGCAATTGTTCTCAGGCCAACACATTAATAATTAATCATTTTATTCAGTTTTTGTGTGAACTTATTTGTTTGTATGTTGGTTCCTTGTTCGCTTGATCTTGGTAAAATTATACAATTTCTTTCTTGCTCTTGCTTGTTGGAATTTTGATAAATCAATAAACGCTCATGTTCTGGGTCATGGAAACAGTGACGGTGGGAGAGAACTGTTACCCTGAGTGCACTCACACTCTCTGAAAAAGGGCTCACGTGCGACTTTCAATATTAATTCGTTTTTTTTCTTTTAGAATTTATTTTTAAAGGTTGCTAATGTTTTTGCTACAAAAAAAATAAAAATATAATTTTGATTATATTTGAAGCGATTAAGGTTTGTATTCACAAAACTTTTATTGTGACTTTTAAAAAAGTTAGCTAACGAAATATAGACTATAGAATGTGGGAGAACAATATCCGAAGGGTGATCCTTGACTACTAGTTAAGGCCATCATAATTCGAAAATACTTGGAAATTAATTCTCATGGTTATTTTTAATCAATAATAATTTTCATACAACTAATTAATTGAAAGAAATTTAATTAAGCTGAATTTTTGTCTGTAATTATTTATTTATTTTGATGACTTTTTTTTATTATAAGAATTCATAATGCATATTTAATTATGTAATCAGTTGGGTTGTATGTATGTCGAATTGTTGTCTTTATTATATTACATAAATTGCCTTCAAAAATCTTAACTTAAAGTATGCAAAAGTCGTGCAATTTTTTTCATAGCAATTATAACTAACAACTACAACTACAGAGTAACGTGACATCCTATTAGAGTGACCAATATTTACTTTATATTGCAGTAATCCCACTAAAAGAACAACATTTGTTGTGGTCATTGAATAAGATTTGTGAATAGAATTGTGTAACGCCCTTTTCTTATTCTTAATGTTTATGTTTATAACTGTACTTACTTCTACTTGTACAGCTACTTTAATTACCATAAAATGAATCAACTCATAATTATTTGCAAAAACTTATATTCTGTTATTCATTAAATTTAACCCCTTTTAACCCCATTCTGACCATAATCTTATCTAATCCGGTTTATACAAAATATTAAAATAACATTTTATGTCTGTTTGTTTTTGTTATTTTGAAATTTAAAACGCAAAAATTAATTACATATTCATCAAATTTCTAAGAAAAAAATCTCCAATCAGTTTATGCAGTTCTGTCCATTTTTATTGGTATTTTTTTATTGTCTTTTATTTGTTAATTTGATGAAGTAAATTTTAAGCAATTCTTCATTTAATAGCGAAACTAAAATTGAATTTGAACTGATTGACAGACATCTGAGATAAGGCAGACAATTCTTACAAAATATTAAAGATATTTATTGTGTAATAATTATGGTAATGGGTTGTACGTTAGTATTCTCAGTCCTCAGTCTATATGTATGTATGTGTCATTATAACGGAATATCAACACACAATGAGACATAATAAGTTAAGAAAGAAAAATAAAAAAACGCGTAACCGCACTTTACTTAGAAAGTTTGCTGCTACATTTTGGTTTGGTTTTTTTTTTCATTTGTATTTTCAGACAAAACAAAAATATTAAGATTCATCAAAATTTAAATACAGAACTTCTGTTGAAATTAAAATACGTTTTTTATTCATCAAAACTAAAAACATCGGTTAAAAAAAATATGCAGACATGAGAGAATGAGACGGAAAATATTTAATTTAATTCTTTTGCAATAATATTCGTGAATTTTACATAATTTGTGTTTTGGTTTGATTTCTAAATTCTTAGGTTTTTGAAGAAATTTATGTTTAAGACAACTTCTTTTATTCGTTTCTTTTTAATGAACTTCCCATTTCAGTTTGAATATTTCTATTAATTTAATTTGTTTTGAATTGAATTTATAATTGGCATTGAATGGACATTGAACTCTCATTCTTATTCTTTTTTAATAATTCAATCTTTTCAATATTTTTATTCTGTCTACTTTTCTTTTTTTTTTTACTTAACTGCACCGCGGCTAACCACCGATCACTTTACTGTCTTACAATATTTTTTTCTTTTTTCTTTCTTGAACAAAAGAGAACAGAAACAAATTCAAATCATGTTAATTCATGTTAAATCAAGATCATGATTATTGTGATGACGTCACATTCACATAAAATAATAATTGTAAATTATTAAAAATAATCAACAATAGAAAACATCTTTCATTTTTATTTTATTTCTTTAGTTTTGGTGTATCGTTGATTAAATTTCATCAATTTTTCTTTTATTTCATTGTGAAGGCGACACAAAGAAGTCAAGTCTTAAGATTTGACAATCAAAAAAAAAAAACTTTATAAAATGAAATGAAACGAAACGAAAACGTCAAAATATGACTAATTTATGTTGGTAAACAGTGACGTGCTAAAGGTCATCGACTGATTATTCTTTGTTGATTTAACTTTTAAATTTGTCAATTTATTTTTTATTTAATTAAATTTTGTATCGTCAGAGGGATTCTCGTACTTTGAAAATCGTGTTAAATAAGAAACGATTCTTATCGCATTTCTTTAGATTTTTATAAAACCAGAATTCGACATCAGGCGGGCTATAAAGAATTTTCCCAGAATCAGAACTAATGCACTGAATATTTTTTAAATTTCTATTCTAAAGTTTATATTATTTTATTGTATTCGATATTATTCTTTAAACAAAATAATAAAAAAAAAGAAACTGTAAATTATACCAATTATTTTACTTCAAATTTTGTTCTACTTATGTCAAGTAATTGAAAATTTAAGCGTGTAGAAAAACGTAATAGTTTAACGTAAATATTTCCAAATACTAGAATATAAATAGAAAAGTGCGTGTTTATGCGTTTACTTTAAAATTTAATTCATTAAAAATATAAATTTAAACTAACAGACTCAACACAACAATCAACACTCAATTGTTTTTTTTCTTTAAGAAAATATTACAATTCATGACGGTTTAGATTCTTCACTTTAAGATCTTTAATTATTTTTGCTTTTTCCATTCTACATTTTTTTTTCTCTTTAATTTAATCCGTTAGTTAAGATTTTCGTCAAATCCACCATCAATGCTTCCAACCATCATTGGAACATATCGTAGAGTATTTGCGAAATTTTATTAATTGATTATTTATTTAAATTGAACTTTGATCCATTCATTATTTATAGTAATTGTTCTGTGATTGCCGACAATTCCATTGTTTATGTTTTTAAATTCTAAGTGGAAATTCTAAAATTATGGAGAACTTATAAATTCTGATAAACTCCTATGAATAGACTGAGGAGATTCTACGTAAATTGTAAATAATCAATTTGAATTTCATACGCGTGTTTTTTTCTTCAATTGTTTGGAAACTTATAATCGAACGATAAAGATTAATTCATTTATTTATGTTAATTTGTTCTGATAAAAATTCGTTTTAAATGGCAAAAAAAAAAAACCCACAAAGTCTCAATTGTTTTAATTTTAATTGTAAAATTTATAATTTTGTGCGTGAAGTGTGAAGTGCAACACAGGAAGTAAACTCAATAAAAAATCAACACAACATAACAATTCAATATAAAATCTGCCATGAATAATTCTCAACTAAACGTCAACACGTTTCTGTCACTTTTTCTGTCACCAAAAAAAAGAAAACAATTTTATAGAAGAAAATTTAATCAACAACCAAACCAAACAAAACAAAAAAAATAAACGCGATTTGCCTTATCAATTTTATTTTTGTCAGATGTTGATTAAGTGAAAGTTTTAGAGGAAATAATTTATTATGATTTTAGCGAAATTTATGCAATTTCAGTGAAACTTTCCTTTCTCTTAAGAATTATCCTTTGAGTCAAAATTTATCCTTTAGGATTTGTACTCAAATCTACTGGGTGACTTTGTTTTATTTTCTATTCGCCATTTTTTATTCCTCAGTTTTCCATTCTTGTCTACTGAACTTCATTCATACATTTTCTTTGAAAACAACAAAAAAAAAACGTCTTCTTTAAAACTTACGTTGTAATTTAAAGAAGGGCTCATAGATTTTCAATTAACAGTGGCGGATTGAGTCAGCCATACTAAAGTTTCTAATTTCAAAAAACTGTCAACTAATACAAAAATTGTTAGTCGTGTTTCTGACTTTGATTATTTGCTTTTATTTGTTGTTGTTTCTTGCACAATGTTGTGATAAATACGTCTGTACCTTGGATACAACCACAGCATTTTTTTATTCATTAGATTTTATTATCAAACGAAAAAAAAAAAAATAGGAAGAAAAAACAACAACCAAACAACCCATTAGAATACAATAAAAGTTTCATTATCAAAAATTATTGATAAGAATAAGTTGTGTTGTTTGTGTTTGTATTCTGTTTGCCATTTTTTTCTTGTATGAATTCTATATCGATAATTCTGTTTCTCCTGTGTGTGTGTGTATTTAGTAAGCGTACAACAATAATAATAAAAGAACCAACAACAAAAATAAACATCCATACATTTAATGTGTTTTAGTTGTATATTGTTCGTCGTTTTGTTAAGCAGAAGAAACTTAATGTTACCTTACTCACTTTGTGCGGCTTTAATAAATTAAATTTTCTTAAAATTATCGGTACTTAGTTATTCTGTGGTGTAACTTTGTTTTGTTAATTATTAGTTATTTAGTTGTTCTTTGATACCAATTATTGGTTAGAATTGAGTTTATTCTTTGGTGCGAATATTTTTGAACTGCAAGAGGTGACACAATCATTTGTTTTTCCTATATTATTTAATTATTTCATATTTTTTTGTCATTTGTTTTTTTTTTTTTTTTTTGTAAATTAATTAATTTAATTAAAATTAAAAATTTAATTGAAATTTGTAGGAATTCAAATTTTTTATTCAAAAATAATGATATCGTCATTTTGTTATTATTTGTACGTCTGTGTGTGTATGTAGTGTATGTTTGGGTGTGTGTACGATGTGTCATAATTAATTAGTGCTAATTAAAAAATAATAATAATTATTATTTAGAGAAAAAGTGAAATTTTTTTGAAACAAAAATTAATTTTCTATTTTTTTTTTCAGTTGGCTGAATTTAAAAAAAAAAAAAAACAACTAGAAACAAAACTGCAATGTCAAACAATAGTTTATCGACTAAGGAATATGGTAAGTTTTTAATTTAATAATAAATTTTTAGACAATAAAATCAGTTTAATAAAACCTCGTCTAATTAGACCACCTCTGAAATTCAATCACCTTTTATGTGAAACTTTTGTCATGCAAACTGCATTCGGTTATTGAACCATGTTCGAATTTAATTATATCGGTTAAAATCGATGGTCTAATTAGACAGGTTTTACTAAAATTTATAATAAAATTAACAAAATATAAAACGCTACAAATAAAATGTTAGCGGTTCATTTTTGTGGAAGTATTTTTATCGAAACTTTGTTGAAGGTAAAAACTTGTATCTATTGTTTTATTTTTTTTTTTGTTTTGGGGAATTTTTTATTATCGTGATGTGTTTTAGTATTGGAATGTAATAATAATTTATAGATAAGAAAGATAATTGAAGTTTCATTTTTATTTGTTTTTTTTTCTAATGGAAAAAAATCAACAATTTAATAATTAATTTTTACGGTTAATATGGACGGAGAATGAGTCAGTTTATTATTAAAAAATAATTGAAAGTAAGGAGATAATTCTGATGACTTCAAAAAAATTGAAAATTATCAAAAAAATTAAAAATAAAATTAATCATTTGACTGCGTTTGTCAGAATTAAAGGGGCGGTTTAAAGTAATTTTATCAAATGATTCAGATTCTCAGAAGAAGAATACAAAAATTCTGATTTTGTTTTTTTTTTTCTGTTTTGATTTTTTGAATTTCTTTCTATAAAATAAAAGTTTAGTTTTTTTTTTGTTCGAATTTAAATTTAATTAGTTGACGTAACATAAACTAAATATTCACCCTCCTTAAGGAAGTAACTTTGAAGCATAAATAAAAGAACGTCATAATTTATTCATTTTTAGTTTAGAAAAAAAAGTAGTCATTATTGAGTTGGCTCTACGGGAATTTTAAAGAACTGAAAGCATAGAATCGTTAATCATATTTTTTAGTTCATTTTTCTCCTAAACATAAAAATTATAAAAAATTGAGTACAGTGTCGGAATGAGGGCACAGAAAATATGTAATGATAATTAATAAAAAACTAATAATGGAATATTTATCAGTGCGGTACGATTCTTTATGAATTCTATGAAAAAGGGTGAATACCTAAGTGGTTGAAGTCATCAATTTACTTGATTTAATCTCGGATCGGTGTATGTACTTGGCCAAACAGAAGTCGTTTGATGGGAAATAGAAAGATGAGTATTTACGGATAGGTTTGGGTAGGGTTCGTTTACTGCTTTACGTCTCACCGGTGTAATCTTAGAATACATTATTTAGATTTACTATTTCAAAGGAGTTTTCGTTTGACTATCAATTTCTGACAGAAATAACTCTCGTTATTATATACTTGGGTAGTTGTAGCTGTGTAGTATTAAAATTTATTCTAATATAAAATACACGGAATATCGGCAAAATTATCCATTTGTCATTTTGCGATTAGAAATTCATTTAAAGTAATTTTTTTATATTTTCTAGAATCTTTGATTGATGAACGATTAAAATATTTAAGATAAACAATATTTATTCATTGTCTTCTAATAAGGTTCTGATTTGAGAAATACGAATATTAGTCAGACTATCTATCTACATTATATCTACTAAATTGGTTCTATATTATTTATACTTGGATTCTAGAAATAGACAATAGTCGTACGTTTTGTTAATTACATTTTGATAAAAAAATTTATTAAAATTATTTGATAAAAAAAGAATGTAAAGATTATGATAGAAATTTGCAAAAAAGACGAATAAATATTTTTTTTTGTGATTGCAATTATAATTGTAATTGTAATTGTTATTTGTTAAATTCTATTTTATTTGTTTATAGATAAGTTTTTTTTATTAATATTCAATCCATTCGAATTTTATCCATAATGAGTGGAATTCTTGTTCTTCATTTAATAAATGAAATGTTTCTTTAGCAAAAAAAAAAAAAAAATAACGAGATACGAGAATTTCACTGCAGGTGTAAAAAGTGGTAACGTCTAATGAAGAAGGAATGATTTCAATCCAGAATACAATTATTAGATTTTAATCTTCAGTCTACTCATATAAACTTGACACTTTTAACTTAATCATCATTTGTTCTATTTTTTTATCGTTTTGTAAAAAAAGCGTAAAAAAAAGCAACAAACTAAAATTTATAAAAATAAATTAAGTAGATTTAAAGCGATAATCAAGTAATTTATAGACTTATTATTATAATGAGTCATTAATTAACGATTTCTTATCAACTCAAATCAACTCTAATCAAATCAAATTTATTTCAATCTTTATTTAATAAAAATTGAAAAATTCCCAAGAAAACATGAAAATAAAAACAATGAAAATTTACCAGACAATGATCTGGAAGTGATGAATTTTTACGTGCGTTATAATGGAGATTTAATAACACAAAATTTCATACCACCCGAATTTAGGGTTCACCACCGTCCGTAAGATTTACAGTCAGACATGTTTTTTTTTGTTTCTTTCGGTCTGCTACCCGGTGTAGCTTATTCATTTCAAAGACTTAAATCTTTGTTTTTTTACTTTCTTGGCATAATTATAATTTATGGTTATTTTAAAGTCTATGGATTAAATCTGTACGTTATGTGTTAGATTTTTTTTTCTATAAAATATAAAATTTATTTTTAAAAAGTTAACAATCACAGAATAAATTGCTTTTGCAATTGTTGTTTTCTTCAGAAATATTTACAAAGTCCTATACTCGTTCTTTAGTAGATAAAAAAAATTTCAATAAATTTATGCAAAAAAATGAATAAAAAAAATTTTGGTTTTTTTTTGTTGTAGACCAAAAAAAATAAATTACAAAATATTAATCCAATTAAAATTAAATTTATGAATTTATGGAAAGTAAAAATTATTTAATTAATAAGATTGTAAAAGACAACAAGTGTTCTTATTAGTCACCCTTCTAACCTGAAATAAATGTAGGTTGTTTGTTTCTTTTTTTTTTTTTTTATTGTTGCAAAATAAATAAATTGTAAAATATTTTGTTATTTCAAATCTTCAATTTTTTTTTTTTCATTCCGTTGTTATTTTCGGTGTAAATATTGCCCAACCCAAATAGAACTCCCATAGAAAAAAAACAAATTCAAACAACACAAAAAATTGTTCCCTAAAAAACCAGAAAAAAAAATGTAAATGGTGGAATTTAACAATCAACTTATCTCAGTTTGTACAACTAAGTAGAGATAATTCTGTAATATTGTAAATAAGATTTCATCAAGGACAGAAAAATCTCTTTCGATTAAATAAATTCACACGGCATAAAATAAATATTTTTGTTGCGTACAAATTACAGAAATCCAGAGAGAAAAAAAATATAGTTTAATCCAATTCGTTCCCTTATCTTTGATTATCAAAATTATTGGGAAAATTGATGAATCAATAAATAGAAATAACTAAAAAAAATTAACCAATATGTCTGACATTTGCGTTATTTTGTATTTGTGTTTTTTTTTTTATTTAAAAAAAGAAATCAAATCAATTTTCTATAAAAAAATTATCATAATTAAAAAATTATTATTAAAAAAAAAAACAAAGAAAGAAATTCATTGAATTTATTGTTTGTTTGTTTGTTTTTTTTTAATCAATTACTAAATACAAAATAATCTACAAAAACAAATTCAGTTTACCGTGTATGGAATGTGTGTATGGAATGTCAAATGTAATGTCAGTTGGTACATCATTTAATTATATTTAATATTAATTATTAATAATTATAAATAATAATAAATTGGAAAACTTCAACAACAACAACAACAAAAAAACACTCGCATAAAAAAAAATTGTAATTGTCATCAGAATGTTAGTAGGAAGAGTTAAAGTTAATAGAGGCACCTTCAAATATTCACTGATTACACAATTACACTATAGGCATTCGAGACTGGAGACTAGAGAACAAAAAAAAAAAAAAAACGCTACATAAAAAAATTAGAATCGGTTCAATAAAAAAAAATCATCATTCAAGTTTATCATTTTTTATAGTTTTGTTTTTTTTTTGCTTTTTCAATTAAATTTCTGATTAAATTTTTATTTTTTATTTGTCATTTTTTTATGAATTTTCATTAAAAAAAGAAATTAGAAACAATTATTAAGCCTACACTATACAGTCACAGTCAATAAAAATAATATTATTGTGTGAAAACCAATTTTATGTTTGATTTAATAAATTCGCGAGAATATTTTTTTGTCGCTGACCAAAGATTTTGAAGATAAATTATCTTGTCACTCCCTTTTCTATTTTTTTTCAATTTGAACAACCCTTTCATTTGGTATGGAAAAATTGACACTTTCTTTAAGAGAAAATGTGAATAAAAAAAAATGTTTAAAATATTTCGTAAAAAAAAATCCCATTTTGTGAAATTTTAAAAAATTCTTTAAAAAATGACGAATCTTTATTTTGACTTTCATAAAAAAAATTCGATACTTTAACCTAAAAATTTTTAAGTCGGGGGAATTTAAAAGACAGATTGTCCAACTAACTTCAATTGTTTTATTCATTTTTTTTGTAAGAAAAATAAAAATCGTAGAAGAAAAAAACAGAATACAAAAACAAAAACAAAACAAACAAACAAAAAAGAAGATCAAAATGACGCCATCTTTAATTTGGGTCTATTTCATAATAATGTGCTATTTGTAGTTGTTGTTGTTCTTTTATTATTTTTTTGAATTATTATTAATTACAACAAAACCAGAAAGTAAAAGAGAGAGAGGGAGACAGTGTATATAAATATGATTTCATTTTTTTTTTTCATTTTTGCAATGCGTAAATTTTATTTCTTGTTGTTATTTTTTTTATACCAATAAAAACAACAACAAAATCTCTCCACAAAAAACAACAACAACATATTGCAAGTGTTTTTGTTGTTTATTCGATTAAAAAACAAAATGTCTCCACAAAAAAGAAGAAAAAAAATAAAAATAACACAATAATTGGGATTTTGGTTTTTTATTTTTAATTATTTAAATAAAATTATTAATAATTAATTAATTTATTTTCTATAAATATATTTTTTTTTTATCAATTATTTTATTCCCAGATATAAAAACAAAACGAGAAATTGCACAGAGTTTATATTTTGTACATTTTTACAATATAATTAATTTCATTTAAGTTTCAACAATTGCAGTTGATGGAAGTTTTAAGTTAAAGTGAAAAATAAAATAAAATTATTACAAATAAAAAACCACAAAACAAAAACCGTCGTTATCCGTTCTAATTTCTTAACTTTTTTTTTTTTTTCAACTGTAACAAAGATTTTGTGCGGTATTTTTTTTTTTCTTTTTCTTTTTGTCTACAAATGATATCTTTTGTTATCATTTAAACGTGAGATAAACTATTTTTTAATTAGAGAAAAACAATTAGATAAGAAGAATTGGTTGGATTGCTGTTGTCTTTGCATAATTTTTTGTTTAGTGTTTTTTTGTTTTTCTTTCTTTCAACCCAAAGCAAATAATTTCTATTAATTTTGAAGTAACCAATTTATGTGCATAGATATGTGTTGTGGTTTGTGTTGTTCAAGTGATCCTGTTAAAGGTAATCATTTATTTTTATTTTTTTCTGTTCATTGGTGAAGGAACTAAAACGTATATTTTAATTTATTTGGTGAGGGGGGGGCGTAATAAATGGGAAGATTTGATCATTTACAAAAATATATAATTGGTTTGTGCTTCCATTATTGGTTAATCCTTAAATTATAAGACAAGTTCAAAATTTGTTGTTCTTCCCAAATTTAAAGTTTAATTTAAGTGAAATTGATTGATAAAGGCAAAATGGGAACCATTTTCAGGATTTAGGCATTTTGAGCAAATTGAAATTATTGTTTTCTCTTAGGGAAAAATCTTCTTTGAAATTTTTGTTGTTACACGACAACTCAATTGAAAATAAATTCACATTCACAAGATTTGATGTAAATTTTATTTGTTGAAAATTTCAATTTTTGTTTTTTTTTTTTTTTTTTTACGACAAGAGCAAAATATAGACACACACACACAGACATAATTATTTCTTTTATTTCAATTAACAATCAAGTGTTAAGATGTTAAATAATAAAACGAATTTTAAAATTGTTGTGCGATCGTCAATTTTCGTTAATTTAATTCGATTGTTGTTGTTGTTGTTGTTGTTGTTGTTGTTGTTGTTGTTGTTGTTTTTTTCATTTAGAAAAAAAAAAAATTGTTGTTAACAAAAAATAAGGTAAAATAATTTTTAGTTTTAGTTTATTGTAGTTATTGAGTTAGTTCACTTCTTTTTTTGTTTTTTTGTGTTTGTGAAATCATAAATTGTGATCGTTGTACCAATAAAAGAAGAAAAAAAACAAAAATCAAATGAAATTTTATTTGTTGCCCTTGTTATTGTTGTTGTTGTTATTTGTGTCAAATTAAATTAAATTTTTGTTTTTAGTTTTAAAAAAAAAATAGAATTTCTATTCAATAATGACAAATAATTCCCTTGAGATTGTTGAGAATAATGAGATCATCAAGGGAGGTGAATTTTATTATTTTTAATTATATACTTCCACCCCTCTTCCATCCCTCACCCACTCATGCCTTTAATTAATAAAAAAAAAATGAAAAATTAGGATTTTACGTTTTTTCGAATTAATTAAATAATTAAATTAATCATCGTGTTAAAAATATTTATAACAAGGGGGATGATTTACATGGAAATGGAATATTTCAACTTTTAAAATGTGAATTAAAATAAAGGACTGATTATTGTTGTACATCTTCCGTTTTATTTTTTCTTTAAATTAAATTCAGTTTTTCTTTTGAATCACAAAAACATTGAGATTCTTTCCAAATCCCATTTTCTCTAGTCTCTAGTCTCTAGTGTATTCTTGTTCTGCGATTGAACAATAAAAAAAAAATAAAAAGGCCAAAAACAAAATTTTTATGAAGATAAAAAATGTTTTTTATTTGGAAAAATAAAAGTGTTCAATTACACAAAATTTGTTATAAAATTTTAACACGATTTGTGATGCCAACAAATTGTGTTTTTGTTCAAAACGAAAAAAGAATTCGTGGAAAATATGAATTCAGTTCAGAATTTGATTTTGTTTTGAAAATCAAAAATTAGAATTTTGTAAAAATAGAAAATCCAAATTTATTTTCATTTTAATAAAATTTCATTTTTTCTTTTGTACAAAAAAAAAAAAAAGGTGAACCCATGAAATATGATCCTATGTTCAAAGGACCATTACAGAAGCGTTCCTGTACAGATGTCATATGTTTGCTTCTATTCTTAGGATTTCTAGGTGGATGGGGTTTTGTTTCCTGGTATGGTAAGTTGAATCATTTTTCTTATATTTAACAAACAAATTTATAAACTAAACTCTAAGAAATTTAGATAACAATTGGAAATGTTTAAATAAAAGTTAACATAATTTTTTCAATTTTGTAAATTTATTCTCTGTTTGAAACTTTTGTTATTTTAAAAATTTGATACAATTGATTGAAATTTGTTTATTTTTTTATAAAATGTAAATAAAAATCAGTCAGTAAGTAATTTGACGAGTTCTATTGTTAAAGGTTAAATGCACCAATGCGAGTAAGGTTAAATTTATGATCCTTGACTTAATTTTCAAACAGAAAAACTTTATAAATTTGAAGGAAAATAATATTAGAACCTTACAAATGTTAATAATATTTAAAATGAAAAGTAGTGTTTATTTCAAATTGCATTCATGCATAGAAAAATAAACTATTTAATTGTGTTTGTGAATTTTTTTTCACTAACCCATTTTTAGTTTTATTCAAAAAAACAGAAACCAAATAAATATTCACAATCAACTTAAAATTAACTGAAAGCAAATTCTTTTGTTCAACATGAATGTCGCTTAAAAAATTAGAATCAATTTATAGATTTTACCTGTTGAAAATGAATTCAATAAATAAATATATAATGATTTTATTTTAAAGCAATAAAAAATGGTGATATGGAACGTCTTCTTCTGCCAACTGATTCACGTGGAATGAAATGTGGTGTTGATAGTAATCTTGTGGATCGTCCATATTTAATGTTTTTTGATTTAACACAATGTGCTAAACCTGAAGTGTCAATTACTGGATGTAATACACCACAGGTAAATTATCCATTACATTGCAATTTGATTTTGGTTTTTTAACTTAAATTCATTACCAATTTTTTTACCCCATTGGAAATATTTTCTATAAATTCATTGAATTAAATTTAATCAAAATTGATAATTTGTCGGTCGCCAATGTCAATTTGATTAATTTATAAATAAACTAATTAAAAAAAAAGGATTTTTAATCAGAAAATTAAAAATAGATTATTTCATTGTTGTTGTTGTAATCAGTTAAAAAAAAATTTTGTTTCCTTTGACGTCATTTGGCTTTAATATTTTATCAATTCAAAATATCCTTAAATAAAATACAAATTTATTAATAAAATGAAAATGTGTGGAAAATTAATTATTGTTACATTTTACCCAATAATAATCTTTCATCTAGAAAAATCACAGAATTTTTTTTGTCGCTACGCTAAATTATTATAAAATTAATTTTTTTATATTTTCAATTAAAATTTATAAACGTGCCACTGATAAACAAGGTCAATGTGGACATAACGGAATTGATTATTTGAAATATAGCAATGAAATGCATCAAATTCGATCAAATCCTTCAATCTTCGTCCGTTACAATTATTCATCATTTGTAAAATTATCAAATTTTAATTCGCATTTTTTTCTAATTTTTAAAAAAAAAAAAAAAAAATAGGTTTGTGTGAAAGATTGCCCTAAGGACTCATTTTTATTAGATTTAGAATGTAAAGCAAATACACCAATGGTTGAATTAAGAAAGAAATTAATTTGTGTTGATGAAATTAATGTCAATAAAATTCAATCTTGTGCAGAGGCACAAGAACTTGTTAAGAAAGATAAATGTGCCCAGTGGTATCTTAAAAGTGAAAAATGTAAGTAAAAAAAAAAACAACCAACCAAACATATTTAATTAATTAAAATTAAAAATTTACAATTAATAAAAATTAAGACTAAAAAGAAAAAAATTGAAATTCGCTTTGAATTAATGCGAAATACAAAAAATAAAAAACACAATATTATTGCGCTGTGTCTGAAGTCTGAACTAAATTTATGTTTTTGTTGTTGTTGTTGTTGTTGTTGTTGTTGTTTAATTTTTATTTTTATTTTTATTTTTTTTTTATGTTTTTTGTTTCATTATTATTTTTTTTTAACTTATTTCATTTTGTGTTTTCATTTATTTTATTTATAATTTAATTATAACTTTATAATTATGTGTAAATGTCAATTTATAATAATTTCTGCAATTGTTTTGTGAAAAAGTGAAAATGTCTAAAATTTAACAAAACAAAAAACCTCATTAATTCGAAGAATGATTTTATTACATTTGTAAGGTTTTATTTTTGATAGAAATTTAAGAACAATCGTTTTAAATTTTATAAGAAGTTTGTATGAAATTAGAACAAACAATGAAATTTAACTTTTAGAACTTTTATTTGTTCGTCTAAAAATTGACTTACTATGTAATCAAAATAAACCGAAGTCCAATTAAAGAGGTTTAAAATCATATTCATTGGAATCTTAAAACTCTCAGAAGGGAAAAACATTATTTCACATTTTATTTGTGTTTCGTCTATTTTATCATTTTCACAAAAGAGAAAAAAATCAACTAGAATATTTTCATTTAATAATTAACAACGTTGTGAATTTTCCCGACATTATTTGTAAATATCTACAAAGATGTTTTTAATTTATTGAAGTCAGT
Organism: Pedicia rivosa; assembly: GCA_963082725.1. Classification (NCBI taxonomy): domain Eukaryota; kingdom Metazoa; phylum Arthropoda; class Insecta; order Diptera; family Pediciidae; genus Pedicia; species Pedicia rivosa. Next base: position 46,526,504 of record OY720151.1, read on the forward strand.
CACTGTATTTTGTGATAATCAAAATTTTTACTGGAAAATTCCATCATTTTTGGAATAGAGGAAATTAAAAATTTGACTTAAGGTTAAATAAACTGACAACAAGAAAATGAAAACCAAAAAAAAAAAAATGCTTCTAATTAAATAAATAATTAATGAATAAATGAAAAACCAAAATATTATTCAATCAATTCTTAGTTTTGAAACGTTGTATATCGGCACTGCTACCAGAAGAATGCCCTAGAATAGCAAAGAATTTAAATCAAATAAGAAAAACACGTCAAATACATAATGGTACATATATAAATGATTTCAAAGGATTACAAATAGAAAATCAATGGAATAAACCAGCAACAATACCAACAAATAAATATTCTGATATTGATGATGAATGTCAAGTTTTACATAATGATCAAGTTATTTATAGAACAAAATTACAAAGAACTGATACATTATTTTCAAGATTTGTTGGAAATATAATGGCACATTTTTCAAATGCAAAATCAGCAATGCAGGTAATTAACAATTAACAATAATCAACAAATTGATTTGTTAATTTAATTTAATTTTTTTTTTTACTTTTACTTTTGTTTATTCGCCATTATTTTCTTCTTCTTTGTTGACACACCGCAAACGACACCTTCCTGCATGTCTCGCTACTTATAAAATAAAGAAAATAAATAAATAAATGGCGAATAAAATACAGATGGATATATTTTTAATGTTTGCATGTTTCTTTGCTTTTTACTTATTTGCTTTTTGGGTTTGCTTTTTAATTATTTCACTTACACACACACACATACATATATATTTTTTTTTTCTTTTTCTTATTCTTATGTTTTCATTTTCTTTGGATAAAAGTCTTTCTATATTTATTAAGAAGTTATAAAATTGTTGTGACACGATAAAACTTAATTTACGATTTGATTTAAACGTTTTTTTTTGTTTTTTTAGTTCTTAATTAGCCGGAAAATTCTTTATATTTTCTTTCCTAATTGCTATAAGATTTTGAATTAGATTATAAAGTTTAGATGATGGCCCACACTGTGCGTGTAAAATTTTTTCTTAATTTATTAAGTAAAATCCTATTTGAATTACGATCATAATTTTTAATTAACTTCCTTAGACTTTTGATAAAAAGGCTGTCATGATCTGTTTATATTAAACTGAAAAATATATCCGTACATAATTAATCCGTATCGAATTTCTTTTTCATTTTATAAGTTTTAATGCAAAATCGAAAATTGTACAAAATTAAAAAGAATTCAATTGAACAGAATATAATTAAAAGTAGTGGTTCTGTTGATTAACGTGTGTGTTTGTCACCACTATCAATATTTATGAAGAGACATTTTATCATTCATTTATCTTATTTTTTTTTTTTGAATTCTATTTTATTCTTTGTTATTAAACAGTTCAACAACGTTGTTTACCATTCGATTTTAACAGTACATTAAGTTTATGGAATCAAACGATTCATAGCTTAGATAAATTAGGAGATGCGGTTGGTATAGCAAAACATTTAAATGTTGTCACTGACGTAAGTATTTTATTAATTAACACAAAAATTTCATTTTTTCTTTTAATTATGGGTAAGTCTCTCCTTCGAAATAATTCTTAATTTTCTTTTAATTATTTTTCTTTCATTAATTATTTAGTGCATGATTCAGAATTAGTTCTTTTATTTTCTGTTTTTTTTTTTTTTTTTTATAAAAACGAATTTACAGAAAAGGTTTTGGGAATTTTTTTTTAATGAAATTTATTTGGCAATGAACAAAAAAAAATTAAAGAAATAAAATTTTTAAGAGTTTCGATACATTTCAGAACTTAACTGAATAAAAATTTTGTCTCTTAATTATTTGATTCTTAATGACATAAAATTTTCTATTTGTAATGAAATTAATTCCTTCAACCGTATACTCTGTTTTTTTTTTTTCCTTATAAAAAAAAATTCTAGCTTTATGGGTTACAAATATTTTCACATATGCACACAGCTTTCTTAGTAAACAATTCAAATAGTTATTGGAATGAAAAATTATTTTAATATTTTTTAAATAGTTGACAGTTTTAATTTTAAAAAAATCTCCACTAATTATAGAACAAATTTGTAATATTAAATTGTATTGTATCTAAAAAAAAATGTAAATTACACGGTAAAGGAGTTAACACTAATTAATAACACAAGTTAACTAATCTTTACGTTACAAAGTTTTTTTTTTATAAAATTTTTTTATATTGATTTTGGTTTGTGTCTTAGCTAAATTTAAAAATTAATTTTTTTTTGATTTTGAAAAAATATCACAAGAAATTTACAAAATAAATCTTTTTATTTTTTCTGTTAATAATAATAAATAAAAAAAATTAAAATTATTACAGATGGGACAAATGGTCGTCGAAGATATGATTGATTCCTGGTTGTATATATTAGTCGGTTTAATAATTGCAATGTTTGCTTGTTTAATATTTATTGCAATTATGCGATTTGTGGCCGGACCTACAATATGGTTTTCTATAGTTGCAGTTATAGGATTGTTGGGCTATGGTTAGTTAATTGAAATAATTTTATATTTAAAAATAAATTAATATATTTACCTTATTTTGCAGCAATTTATTTCTGTTATACACGTTATGCACATTATAAAGACGTGAAAAATTCATCAGTAACTAATGAACCTGGTTATAATTTAAATTCATATTATAAATCGTTAACATCAAATGCGAATGCCTGGCTATATACAATGATTGGTTTATCTATTACATTATTAATTATTCTATTAATTGTTATATTTTTACGTAAACGTATTGTTATTGCAATTGCACTAGTAAAAGAGGGTAGTAAAGCAGTTAGTTCAATTACATCAACTGTTTTCTTTCCACTATTACCATGGATATTACAATTAGGTGTTATGGGTTTTGCAGTTGTATCCGGACTTTATTTAGCATCAATTGGAGAACGTACATTTGAAATTGTAGAAATGACAAATGATAATTGTGTTTGTTCTAATGAAGCTTCAGCTTATAAGGTACAATGAAATTTTACTTTGTTTGTTTTCAATTTTTAAATTGATTTTATTTTTATTTTCTATTTTCTTCAGAATGGAACAATGTGTGATCCATCAATTTTTGATAAATATTGTCGTATTCCAAGTAATCCTAATGAAGCATGTGTGATTGCAGCATGTCATTTCAAAGAAATTAGACATCCAAAGTTTGTTCCGTATTTCCAGGTAAAATCAAAAACAATGTACTTCGTTGTTGTATCCGAATTTTTTTTATTTCATTAACTTTTTTGCAGGGATATAATGTTGTTGGCTTTATATGGGGAACTTTCTTTATATCAGCATTTGGCCAAATGGTTTTAGCTTCAACATTTGCAACATGGTATTGGACATTCCATAAAAAAGATGTGCCATTCTTTACTTTAGCCGTTGGTTCTGGCCGAACACTTCGTTATCACTTAGGTATGAATATCAATTCAATTTCATTCAAGAATTTAATTATTGAAAGACAATTTTTTTTTTTCAATTTTAGGAACTATTGCATTTGGCTCATTAATAATAACAATTTGCCGTATAATTCGTATAATACTTTCATATATTGATTCAAAATTAAAACAATATAATAATCAGTTTACACGTGCATTACTTTGTTGTTTAAAATGTTTTTTCTGGTGTTTAGAGAATTTTTTGAAATTTTTAAATAAAAATGCTTATATAATGTGTGCAATACACGGTAAACACTTTTGTGGTAGTGCAAAAGATGCATTTAATCTTTTAATGAGAAATTTTTTAAGAGTTGTTGCATTAGATAAAGTCACTGACTTCTTATTTTTCATTTCTAAATTATTTATTGCCTCTGGTATGGGTTTATTGACTTATGTATTTATTACAAGTCATTTAAATCATAAAACATTACATTATGATTATGTACCAGTTATATTAGTGGCAATTGGTACATATTTAATTGCAACTGTATTCTTTAATGTCTACTCAATGGCTGTTGATACATTATTTTTATGTTTCTGTAAGTATTTTTTTTACCTTTCAGAAATTATTATACCGAAAAATTTTTGTTCAATGTAAAATTAAAAGAAACATTAACGTTATCTTTTCCATTGTAAACCGAAAATATTTGAAATTATGGAACAACAAAATTGCATCCAGAATTCTCGTATTCTTCGTTTATGTTTTCTTAATTTTAAATTGAACAAAAAAATTTTTGTATTAATTTCTAAAGATTTTCGTTTGTTTTGGTTTTTAATTAATAAATTTCTTTGTTTTTTTTTTTTTCAGTGGAAGATTGTGAACGAAACGATGGTTCAAAGGAGAAACCATATTTTATGTCAAAATCCCTTATGAAGGTTTTAGGTAAACGTAATGATGTCAGTAAAAAGAATTATGCTCGTCATTAAAATTTAATCAAAAATGAAAGAGGAAAATTGAAGAAAGGAAAAAAAAAATAAACAAAAACAACAAATAAACGAATAGAAAAAAAAATAACAAATAAAAATTAAGAAGGCTCAAAAATGTCATTTAAGAAAAAAATCACATTTGAATAATTAATTAATTTATTCAGAATAAAACATAAACCAAAAAAAAAAAAGGAGAGAAACAAATTTATCCTGGATTGATTCCACAAGAATTTTAAAAACAGTTTTGATATCAAAATAAAAAAAGAAAGCAATAGAAGCGAACTTTGTTCGTTGTTGATTTTGTAAAATTCGGCATTTAAAATTTTTTCCCCTCCTTTTAATTTATATTTATTTATTCTGGTTCAGCCAAAATAATTTAAAAACGAAAAAATTTTTAATCAATCTTTTTCCTTTAAAGAAAGAGAAAATAAAAACGGAAGAGATTTTATAAAATTAATTTTTATAAAAGAAAATTAGTCTTCCTACAAGAACAAACAAAAAAAAAAACGTAAAGCAAAAAACATAGAAATATCCAAATTTTTACAAATTAATTTCTTTTAAATTGTTTATAAATAAAATAAAATAATTAATGAATTAAAAAATAATTAATAAAATAAATAATATATTTTTTGTACTTTTTCATAAAAAAGAAAAAAAAGCAAAGAAAAATGAAATGAAAAAAAAAAAGTTTAATTTAATTTAATTTAATTTAATTTAATTAAGTGAAATTAATTTAAAAAATCGTAAATTAATTGTAATATTTAAAAATGAATTTTGTATTTATAACATAAACATTTATTACTATATTGTATTTACTAAACTATAATTAATTATTGTGTAGACAGCAGAGATTCTGTGATTTTGATAAAAATTTTGAAAAATAAAATATATCTGAATTTTAGATTTGATACATCGGATTTTTATATTGAAAAGAAATTCAATAGATTGGATTTTTATGTCAAGAAATTATTGTGAAAAAAAAATAACAAGAGAAGAATTGTTAAATTATTGTTGTTTATTTAATATTAATTTTAATCTGTTGTAATATTGTCAATATTGTAATTCAGTTATTTCCTATCTAATTATTAATTATTTCATTTTAAAATGTCTGTTTAAAATCTGTTTTGTTAATGATGATCTCATTAAATGAATCAAATATGAAAATAATTTCCAATGAGAGAAATGAAAATGTGTGTAGTACAGAAATCATCCACCCATATATTTACTGTTATTCTGGGTAGAGAAAATATCTAAGAATAATTTAATAATTTGTTTTAATTTTAAAGAATGAAATAAAAGAAAAAATATGGTGCTGCATTAGAAGAAAAACTGTCTGTGGTTGAATGTAATTCTAATCTAAATTATGTTCTATTTTGTAAATAAATAAAAACTTTTAAATTAAGAAAAATAAAATCAAATGTTTGTTTTCTTGTTAAAAATTATCCATTAATATCTTTCATTTACTCTACTTTTTTGTTCAATGTTCAATGAAATTGTTGACAAAGTAATATTATTTCTTGCTTTCACTTTTTTAACGATTTTTAATATCCAAATTAAACGTATAACGACATGTTCAATAATAGACTTGAAGTTAACAACGCTGTATAAAAAACATGAACTGAAAATGAAACAAACGTGAAGTTCACAATAGAACAATCCATCTATTGTTGAATGAATGAACTATGGTGTTATTTATAATGTATGAGTCTCAACTATTTTCATTTTAAATTTTCTTAATTTCCTAAAAAATGTTAAATATGATTTTTTCTTCTGATTGCTTAAAGTAATTAGCAACTATTTTTTAAGAATCTTCGAACAAAAAAGTAATAGAACGTAAAACTGCAGTATCGGTAAAAACAATTTTTATAGTAGAGTAAAAATGAATGTCCTCGTCTTATTTACATGAGCGTAGTAGAATAAAAAATTCGTTATTCATTCATTCATCATTCTATATAAAGATGATTACCGAAAAAGTAAAGTTCGTTGTTCCTTTCTTTCTTTTTTTTTTTTGTTTCTGTTTTCATGTTTCATTAAATTTTGATAAAAAAGCAGTAGGGGGAATAGAGAAACATTTTTAAATAACAAAATATAAATACTCTCTTACTGTACTTCTCTCTTTCTCTTCTGTAGTAATAATACAAAAATCCCCCTCCATTTTTTTTATAGTTTTTTTAATACAATAAAATCATCGTTTATTAAATGAATGTACGAAGATAAAAACCGACGACGTCGTTCTGCATTAGTGTGTAACTCACACAACTATAATGCGAACACAGTCGCACTCACTTACACATGTGCAATCATCAATTTTATACAATAATAAAGTGTGTTGTACATTTGTATTTGTTGAAAACACACGCGGTCATAATATGCGGTCATTAACCTTATATCGTACATTCTCTCTCTCTCTTTTATTCTCCTTATCTCTTGCATATTATTTTCAAATATTATACGCGATTCAATACAAACACTCTCGCTCTCTCTCTCTTACACATACTCACTCTCACCATTTTATATGAAAATTTTGTAGTATATTTTTGTTGTTGTTGTTTTTGTATATAAATTTTTTTTTTTTTTTTTGTTGTTGTGTTTTTTTTTTTTTTACATCTTTTTCGCTCGAGTTTTGTTTAGAAAACGTTCACAAAACGTTCGCAGAAGACACGAAACTCGTCAAAAAAATAAAAAAAATAAAAACAATTTTCTTCAAAAATTAATCAGAAAGAAAAAAATAAATAAATAATAAAATTTCATATTCATTTATTTTATTTATATTTTAGTTTCGCCGTCGTGGTTTTGTTTTTCTCATTTTAAACCGAACAACGTAAAAGTTACAAAAAATAGGCGAAGGATTCACACAGAAATCTTTTTAATTAAAAAAAAAAAATTGTTCAAAAAAAATTAAAAAGAAATTTGTGAATTTTTGTGAAGAAAATAAAAAGAGATTTTTTGTTTTTTTTAGAGTTTTAATTTTTGTTTAAATTCAAAAACGAAAAAAAAGTGGAAATAAAAAAAAAACTGAAAGAAAGAAAGAAAAAATAAAGCATTTTTTTTTTGATTGTTGTTGTTAATTTTTTGTTAATAAAACAAAAAAAAAATAATAAAATAAATAAAAGTAAAAAATTAAAATTAATTTTTTAAGGTTTGTTTTTTTTTTTTTTTTGGTTGTTGTTGTTGTTGTTGTTGTTGTTGTTTTGTGAAAAAAAAAAAAAAAAATCGAAATCAAAATAAAAAAATCAAAGTTTTATACAAAGAAAGAAAAAAAAATAAAAATAAAATTAATAAAAATTTGTGTTTCGTTTGTTGTTGTTGTTGTGGTTGTTGTTGTTGTGTATTTGCAGTTGTTGTTGTTGTTGTTGTTTTCTTATTATTTATTTGTTTTTGTTTTTTGTTTTTGGCATGAAGAAAGTGCAAATTTTTTTTTTTTGTTAATTAAAAATAATTTCGTTGAAAGAATTTTAAATACCGGAATCGACCGGAATGGAAAAATTTAAAATGAAAATTTTATTATGATTTTCAATAATAAATTTACTGTACGTCGTTTTTTGTTTGTTTCCTTTAAAGACAATTCAATTTTTTTTTTTGTTGTTGTTGTTGTTTTTGTATATGGAAAATATTTTGGAAAAAAAATTGTTTGCTTGTAGAAAAATAACGTAAATTTTAGGAAAAGGAAAAATAGAAAAAGAAATAAAATTAAATCATAGAAAAAAAGACAAAAAGACGTGTGAGAAAAACGTGAATAAAAATATTTTGGAAAAAAATTTAAATTGTTGTTCTTCTTCTTCTTCTTCTTCTTTAATTTTCTTTTTTTTTTGTCTTACGTTACAAAAGTGAGAAGAATTTTTTAATTGAATTAAAAACGAGAAAAAAAAAATCTCAATTCCCAGTGGAAAATTATTAAAATTTACACGTCACATTCAAATGGGAATTTTCTCTTAAAATTATTTTCATTGGATCGATTTTGTAAGAAAAATGTGATTTAAGAAAACAACAACAAAATCATTAAATAATATAAATAATTGAATGCAATAACAACAACAACAACAACAACAATAACAACTGAATAAAAATTAGTGAAAACTTGAGAGTTTTAATCGAGGGGAGGTGGGGTGTGGGGCGCGGTTTTTTATTTTTTTAAGAATAGAAAAAAAAAAATATGAAAATTCACAAAAAAAAAAATAATAATTTGTTTTCTTTGAAAGAAAATGAATAAAAGAAAATGATTAAAAGTGATTTCTAAAAAAATAAAAAAAAAAGGAAAAAGAAGAAGAAGAAGAAGAATAAGAAAATAGAGAAAATAAACTGAGTGACGAATTTTCCTCTAAAATAATTTTTTTTTTTTTTTTTTATTAAAATAAAAAAGAGAGGAGTGAGTGGGTGGTTTCGTCTCTATCTCCATATTAGTGTGTGTGTGTGCATGTACTTATAAATGTGTGTGTGTGTGTCTGTTTGTTTGAAATACAAATTGTTTTCTCTCTTTTTCACTCTAATACATTCATTCGTTCTTCTTCTTCTACTTTTTCTTCTTCTTCTTTTTCTTTTTTTGTGTTTTTGCTTTGTGGCAATTTTTTCTTTTTTTTGCTTTCCTTTTTTTTTTTTTTGTTTTTTTTTTGTTTTCAATTCAATTTAATTAAAAACTAAATTCAATTCATTCACAGCGCAAGAAATTCAGTTTTTCCACAAAATATTTTTTTGCTCCGATATTCCAGTTTGATTCTATTTGGGAATTTTCCACATTGAACGCACATTTTCTGTTTCGTAATTAACAAAAAATTTCATTCAATTGATTTTCCTGGTTTTCCCCCACTCCCACCCCTCAACCTTTTTAATTTGAAAATAAAAATTAGAAAATAATTTTAGGCAAAGCAAAGACAGACAAAAAAAAGGAAAAACAGAAAAATTATTAAAAAAAAAAAAACATGTGAAAACAGAGAAGAGAGAGAGAGAGAGCGAGAGAGAAAATATATTTAAAAAAAAAAAAACAACAAAAGTAAATTAATAAAAAGTGTAAAGAAAATTAAATTTTTGTTTTACATTTTTTTTTTTTGGTAAAATTTGGAATTTGAACAAAAAAGAAAAAATAAAAAGAAAATTAAAACAATAAAAACAATTTTAATAAAACGAAGGAGAATTAAAGTGGAGTAATTTAAAGAGTTTAAAAGGTTTGTACATAAAATATTTCATTTATTGTTTAAACTACAAAAGTTTCTAATTTTATCTTACACTCAACACCCACCCTCACCCCACCTATTCTCAATGAATCCATTCACTTCCAATGATCCAATTATTTTAATTGTTACACCTATCCCCCCACCATCTTTTTACGAAACCAACATAGTTACATTACCCAGAATAATGTTTCCTCACCACCCCCCTAATTCTGTAAATCTCGTCACATCAAGTTCAAGAGTGCAACAAAATATTGATCTGACGTCCATAAATTTCAAACTTAAATTTTCATTGAAATTCCAAAAGGAAAAAAAAATTCCAGAACTTCAGAAAATGATAATCCTCTTAAAATTATTGTGGAGCACAGCAAAAAAAAAATAAAATAACAAAGGTCACATCAGCATAAATAAGAAGAAGAATAAGAAGAAGAAAAAGTGTTAAACATTTTAGTCTTTTATTAGGGACAGACGGACAGAACGGGAATATCTGTTTCTCTATATAAATGAATGAGAAGAAGAACAAATAAAAGAATAAAGTAAAAAAAAAAAAAAACCAACAACAACAACAACAACAACAACAAAACAAAAAAAACCTACCTCTCTCTAATTTCTAAGATTTTTATTCTTTTCTTTTACTACAACAAATTTTTTTTTTTTTTTGTCTTTGACTTCGTCTTTCGTCTACAAACAATCCCGTTATTTTTCTCTGTCGTTTGTTGTTGTTGTTGTATTTTTTTATTTTTTTTTTTACTTTTTTCAGTTCATAAAAAAAAATAAAATAATTTATGTGTAGAAAAGTTCTTGTGACGAGACAATGACGACACATATACACTATTTTCTAAATTATCTATCCATTTGTCTCTTTCTGATTCAATGCAATTTACATTTATCATCATATAATATTTCTCACTCTCTCTTTCACTATTATTCTATAATTTGATTTGTTGTGTGTTTCTAGTACTACACACTCTTCTAACACTAAAATAACCGTAAATTAAAACAAAACAAAAAACAAATGAACGAATGAACGTATTAGAAAAAATAAGAACAAAAACAACGATACCCGTTACAAATTTATGGCGGCCATTTTAAATAAGGAAACGAAAATGAAATTAACAGAAGCAAAGACACACACACACAGATTTATAACATAAAAATGAAACAACAAATAAATATGAAGACAAGAATAAGAAGAGAGAAAAAATAATAACACAACAACAACAACAACAAAAAACACGAAAGTAAAAAAGAAAAAAATAAAAAAGTAATAAGACGAAGAAGAAGTTACTGGAGCGAAGTAAGAGATGGGATAAATGGTTGGATAAAGAAAAAAACAAATTTTTTCTTTTCTTCTGATGATGATGATGATGATGATGACTCTGGAAGTTAATAGGCAACATAGTTTTTTTTTTAAAGGAAGTAACGGAATTTGTTGTAAAAAGAATAAAAAAAAATAATAATAATAATAAAATAGACAAAAATTATGTTTCTTCTTCTTCTTCTTCTTTTTTTTTTCATTTCAATCATGGGAATCATAATGAATAGAAGAAGAAGAAGAAGAAGAAGAAGAAGTAGTAGTATAAAGAGCGTGAAAGAGAGATCAAAAGTAAAGAAGAAGAAGAAGAAAAAAATAAAAAATAAAAGTAAAAAAATGAAAAAGATGCTTAGAGCATTAGAGATAAACCGGTTGAAAGATTTTAGAAAGTGGAATTTTTTTTTATTGTTGTTATTGTTGTTGTTATTGTAATAAAATATGTATATTCACTCTTGTCGTCTCAAGTCAATTCATTTTTATTTGAACGCGGCAAGCGGCTTTTGCTTTTTTTTGTTTTTCATTCCCCGTTTTTCACAAATGAATGAAAGAGACAAAAAATAGAAGCATAACGGTAAAATTAAATATTTGTTGCATTCATTTTCTTTTTTGACAGTTCCGGTTAATCCAAGATAACTTCACACACAATTCCTTCTGCATCCCTTTTTTTCTTTTTTTTTGTTTTTTCCAAACAATTTTTTTTAATAATTTTTGTTTTTTTTTTTCAGAACAATATTGAAAGGATAATTTCAAGGAGGAAACAATTTCAAAAATAAATTATAATTAAATTAAAAAAAAAAAAAAATAAGAAGAAAAATAAAAAAAACGGACCAAAAAAGAACGATCATTTGTTCCGTTCTTTTGTGCTTTAACATTTATAATGGACGACGACAATGGTTAGGCAAGAGCATTTATTGTAAGTAAACATTTTCTTATTACATATAATTTATTTATTTGTTAATTTTAGAGAGATTTTGTGTAAAAGGAATGGGAGAAGAACCTTTAAGTATGACCATTGAATATTTACTACAATGAACCTTTATAAAATGACCATTCATTGGTCGTCCCTTTTTCCCTTCATTCAAGGATTCTTTTACTTTTCTTTTATGGATTTATACACGTGAATTTAAGTCAAGGTTCTATATTCTTAGTTCACTAATCCCTTTTTGTTTTTGTACAAAAATTCCCACACACACCAAAGTGTCATTCCCCTCGAATTTTGACAGCAAAAAAAATAAAAAAAGGCCAATTATAAATGTAGGATTGACTGCCTTGACTATTAACCCTTTCTTACTTTCGTACTCACTTGTGAATTATTGTGAAGACTTTGTATTGATGTAAAATTATATACAAAACTTACATCCTACAAAATTTTGTAGCAAATGTACTAATTTAGGAGGTATGAATTTTATGATAGCATAAATTGAATCCTTTTTTTTTCTCGAGATCACATTGCGTTTCACAAGAAACAAAAAAAGGTTTTAATTTTTAAACAAGAAAGAGACGGTCTGCCTCTGTGTCTGAAATTGCCGTCGATTCCCGTATGCATGATATTTTCGTGTGACTGGGTGTGTGTGTGTGTGTGTGCATTTGGAAGTTCATGCATGAATATTGAAAGAAAAAATGTAAAGAAAGAAAAAAAAAATACCAGTTTTCACTAAAGAGAGACAGACCCCTTTCTCCTGGTCTCTAACCTCACTTTCTACTTCAAAAAACATTAAACTTGTTTTTTTTATTATTTATTTTTTTTTTTTGCATTGCTTACGGTTTTATCTATCTCTCTCTCTCTCTCTCTTTCATGCTGTGTGTATTTTTTTTTTCATTGCATTATTATTTTTTTTTTCACATAATTTTATTTAAAAAAAAAAAAAATACTTTGTTGCTGTTCCCTATTGTTCACTCACTCTAACTACTTCAATAATCAAAATTTAAATATTTTTTTTTGCTTTTTTTGCAAAAAAATTAATAATTTCTTTTCACCATTATTTTGACATTTACGTGAAAATGCGGTTAAAAACGGGACAAAAATGTGTGTGAAAAATTTAATATAAAATTTTTAAATCAAATTTCAATTAATGACAAAACAAAAACAACAAATAAAAATCTGAACATTTATAAAGAAGAAGAAGAAGAAGAAGAAGAAGAAGAAGAAGAAGAAGAAGAAGAAGAAGAAGAAGAAGAAGAAGAAGAAGGGAATAGCAAGAGCAAAAAAAAAGGCATAAAATATAACAACAACAATAACAACAACAACAACAAGAGAAACATGAAAGAGAGAGAGAGAAAAAAAAGAATCATTTATGACGTCACTTTGTGAACACTTTCAACTGTCTGTATGTAACTGTTTCATTTGTAAAACCAAATAACTTCTTTTGAATTCTTCTTCTTCTTCTTCTTCTTACTTTTTCTTCTTCTTCTCCTTCGTTCATCTTATTGTCTTTTCGTATAGAATGAATTTTAATAACGTTTATTTTATAATGCTTCGGTTTCTTTTTTGCTGTTTTTCAATTTTTTTTTTTGTCTCTTCGTCTTCTTCTTCTTCTTCTTCTTTTTATTTCTTTAGTTTCTTTGTTAATTTCATAAATAATTTTAAAACCAAAAAAACCGCAACAGGAACAACAAAATAAAAAAAAGAAATAAAAGAAATAAATGAACAACAAAATGCAAAAAGAAACGGGGTGTGGGGAAAAACTCGAGAAACCAAATTAACGAAAAAATTATTGAATTTAAGGGAAATTAACTAAAAAGGTTTTTCCGACGAAAAAAAAAAAAAAAATGGAAAAGAAGAAGAAGAAGAAGAATAAGAAGGGTAGGGTTCATATACCATCAGAAAAAGGATTGCCTTTTGTTGTATTCATTTTTTTTTTTGCCGTATTCCAAAAAAAAAAAAAATACTCACACACACACACACACACGCAGTAATAAGAAGAAGGGAAAATAATAAATTATTTTCATTCTAACAAAAAAAAAAAAAAAATGTCAAAAATAAAATGAAAGAAAAAACCAATCATCATTCACTAATACATAGACGCATAGGTAAATTCATACAAAACACACACACACACATACACAGATATCAACTTTAATATTGCGTTTAATAAACACCAAAATCTACAACAACAACAGTAACCAAAAAAAAAACGAACGAACGAATGAACGAAAAAGAAAGAGAGAAAAAAAAATTCCCAAACACCAAAGGTCATTCAACTTACGAGAAAAAATACAAAAAAAAAAATGTATACCCAACAACAACAACACAATAACCAAAAAAAAAACAAAAAATGAAAACCGAATAAAAATACTATACTCTCTTCCTCTTCTTCTTCTTCTTGATTTTTTTTTCGGCTGAAAAAGAGAGAGAGAGAGAGAGAGAGTAGATAAAAGAAGAAGAAATATTTAATTTATTTATTTTATTATCTCTTCTCTGCACTCCACCTCCCTTGCTCTTATTCAATAAAATACAAAAACAAAAACTTAAATAAAGATTCAGTCAGAAACAAAAAAAAAAAAAAAAACAAAAACGAAACAATTAAATTAAATTAAATAGAAGAAGAAGAAGAAAATTGTTTATCGTAATTACGTCATTAATCAAATAAAAAAATTTTTTTGGTTGAAAAATTCTGATTTTTTGTCATTTAGATTCTACAAATTATTTACATGGAATAAATTATTAATTAATCGAAGGGAGAGAGAGGGAGAGAGAGAGAGAGAATGGAAAAATCCTTTTTTGTATTTTCTCCCATTTTTTTTTTTTATTTTTCTTTTATTCTAATTTTCAACTGAGGGCAAATTTTCACGTTTTTCCACAATTTTTCTTATTCGATTAAAAATTCAAATCCAAAGGAAATTCCCGTGCAATAACCTTGAATTTATCAAACAACAAAACCAACAACAAAAATACACATTTTGAAAGCCAAAAGGGAAAAACAAAAATCAATTTCAATTGAAACAAAAGAAAATTCAAAAACAGAAAGAAAACGGACAAAAATATTTGAAGGCAAAAAAGGACTAAAGGAAAATCCTTAGAATTAGAAAAACTTATGCATGTTGAATGTCCCTTTGATTAATGATGTCGTCATTTTCCCTTTCTTTCTTTTCCCTTCATTTTCCTTCATTTCGAAATTAAATTCGATTTTTCTTTCTTTGTTTTCCCTTTTATTTTTTTCTTCTTCTCAATTTTTCTAGTGTTTTTCCGTTCCCTATTTTGTTTTTCCCCTTCCAACTCTTTTCCATTGTATATTTTCTTCTTTTTGTTTTCCCATTTAATCGTTTCTTCGATTTCGATTGTGTTTTTTTTTTTTCTGTTTTCTGTTTTTCATTTTCACTCAATTTAAATTCATTGGCCAAAAATTGTTGTTTTCCTATTTTTCTTTTTCATAATAAAAAAAAATATGCAGTAATTTTTCTCTATTCCTTGTCTTGTCCCCCACCCCCCCCCTATTCGGAATTTTCTTCTCTTTGACATTTTTCTTTTTGTTCTTTTATGAAAAACCAAAAAAAAAATTAAAAATTAAAAAAGAAAAACAGAAAAAAAAAAACGATTATTCTTCTTTTTTTTTTTTCCTTCTTTTCCTAAACAACAATTACGACAACAGCAAAATGAAAATAAAAAAAAAAAAAAAATACATAAAATTTCATTTCCGCGATCAAAAAAAAAAAAAAAATGACGAAAGAGCAGCAAAAACAACAACAACAACACCAACAGCAAAACCTCGCATTTTATAAAAATAAAGAAATGAAATGAACGTCGATATTTAAATACAAATAAATAAAAAAGTAAGAGAGAAAGAGATAGAAAAAAAAATGAAAGAATGAGAAAAAAAATTAACATACCATACGGAGACTGGTGTAAGTGAGAAAGAGATGTAGAATAAAAGAGAGAAAGACAGAAACAAGAGGAAAGAAAGAAAGAAAAAAAAATCAGCATCAAAGAGAAATTCAGGCAAAGGTCAATAATCTGAAGCATTGTTTGCTGTTGTTGTTGTTACTATTTTGTTGTTGTTGGTTGTTACTCTGCTACTGCTGTTTATTTGTTTGATTGTATTTGTTTTCATGTTTTCTCAGGGGTGGGTTTTTTTCGTATTCATTTGTGTATTTGTTGTTGTTCTTGGTTGTTTTTATCCTTGCTGTTGTTGTTGTGGGAATTCTATTATTATTATTGAAGGGATGTTACAAAATAAATATTTGAAAAAAAAAAAACAACCACCAAGGAAAAAACGAAAAAAAAATCTTCCATCCTTTTCTTTTATCATGTGGCATTGATCTTTCACATTTTCACATTATACTTATTTTTTCTTTTTTCATCCGCGTGAAGAGTCAACCGAAAAAAAAAACAGTAAAAGAAGAAGAAGAAAAAATGTTCCCCAAAAACAAAACACAGAAAAAAAAAATTTCCCCTTGACATTGAATCTCACTCTACGTTATCTCCTTCTCTCCTTTTCTCTCTTCGTTCTTTTTTGCCTTTTCACTCTTCTCAACATCATAATACAGAAAAAATGTGAAATAGCCGAGTATTATTATCTCTCCCCGTCGAAATGGACTAAAAAAAAAAAACAAAAACAAAATGGCTACGATTTTCAATTGCTTTTTATTTTTATATATATAAAAAAAATGTATATAAATATACGGCCATTGAACTCAATCTATAACAATAACAACAACACCAACAACAGAAAAAAAATTCAATGTCGTGCTCTATCGTTTATTGAATTCCATTTGTTGATATCTTTTTCTCCCTCGCACACATCAATTGTCATTCCTCCCTCACACACATTATTCTTTTTTTTTTATCATCATATTTTCTCTCATTTGTTTTATTTATTTTTTTTGATTTAAGTAAGCAGTTTTTTTTTCTTCATTTGTTTATTTTTTTTCAAGAAGAAGAAGAAGAAGAAGAAGATCTCGTCTTTTCTTTTAATTTTTTTGATTTGACATTTTTTTCTCTCTTTAATTTTTGTTTTCCGCAATAAAATTGCAATTTTAATTCAAATATTTTTGAAACAATGTCTCCAATTTTTAATAAAAATGTCTCCAAAATAAACTTTATATGGAAATTTCCTTCTACATATATTTTCTTTATTAAATAAATATTTAATAAAAGTTCAATATTTTTTTTCCTTGATTTATAAATAATCTCTCTTTACTCTTGTAACAACAACAAAAACACACAATATAACAACAGGGTGCGGGAACCAAATATAAATCTGTAAATATATTTTCTAGAGAATAAAGAGGAGGGTGCCAAACTTCAGTTTGCATCATCATTCTGTCAAATCAATAAATACACACACACAAAATAAATTTATTAGTTTTGTAAAGAAAAAAAACAAAATTCTAATTTTTTGCCGATATTGATTGATATTTTTTTTTTGGTTGAAAAGAAAAAAAAATTATGACGTATTGACGTCCGCGCCTTTTAGGTTTTTTTGTTCATTATTCTCTATTTAGTTCAGTGTCTCTTATTTTTTTCCTCCTTCCGCATAAAATACACATAATAATATAATAATAATAAATAATCAAAGTGCACTGAACTTGAATTTTCTCTTCTTCTCCCTCTATTAATCACACTTCAAATATTAGTCTCTCTCTCTCACACACACACATCGCTTATTTCACTGTTTTGTGTATTTCTCTCTTTTGGTTTTATAGATTTTTTATTTTTTTTTTTTTAAAAACAGGAACAATGATTTTGATAATAATTAAAGTCCCTTGAACTACATTTTTTAGGCCATTTTTTTAATGTAAACAGGTGAGATTAATTACGAAATAATAATGGAAAAGAGAGAGAGGGAGAGAGAGAGAGGGTGTGTATGTTTGGATAATTTTTTTGACATTTATTATTTAAAATCGAAAATGGAATTAAAAAGTGTGTTCATTGGATTTTGATTTTATCTTTTGATTAAATTGAAAATATTTTTTCGATATACAGAAATCCTTTTTCTCTTGTTCTTGACGGAGGGTGAGAATTAGGGGGCAACAGGGTGTATTATTATTTATTGGGTATATAGAATTTGTGTAAATTTCTTAGAAAACGTTATAAAAATATGGGTTCATTTATTTTTTGTATAAAATTTTGTTGTGACACTTACAAGGAGTAAGGACAACAATCTTAGGTTCTACATAAAGGACATTGATCTTTTTAAATTTTAGAAGCACAGAGAATGTTCCATTTCCATTAGATATTACCCCAGTGAGTAAAATTTAACTTAAATTTTCATCAACAATTATTTATTCCTTTTTTTCCCCTTTATACTCTCTAGTCCTCATCTCTCATTTTTTTCTAAAAACAAATTCATCAAATTGCAACCAACACAAGAGAAAAAGAAAAAGAAAAGGAAAAGAAAACGAGAAAAATTATAAAAATCTCATCAAAGAGAAAAGTGCGTTGACTTTGTCTGTTTTTGTTTTCCTCGTTCCGCTGTTCGTTTCGTTTTGAATGGTATGGTTTAGTGAAAAGGAAGAAGAAGAAGAAAATTCAGTTTTTCCGAAACAAATTCTTTTTTTTTTGTTTTCTTCATATTCAACTAATGTTTAGAGTCATTCGAAGTGAGTTGAGTTGTCAGATAAGATGATAATTTTACAAGGACCATTTATCGAATCGAATAACTTTTCTTATTACACTAACTGCTGGTCCTATTTGACAGGGTGTACTGTCACATAATAATGAAGTTAGAATGTATAAAAAAATTTCTGTTCTTAACAGCGTCAGTTCATAATGAAATTAATCTTAAAGAGAAAGTTTTTTGCAAGTAAAATTTATTTTGTATTTTTTTTCTCTTTCTTATTCTATTTATTTCTTCTTTCTTTCGTCTCATTCTTTCTATTTTTTTTTGTTCAACGATCTTTATCAGAAAATTCTCTTCCTCCCTTCTTATCCTTCCACCTTTTTATCAAACATCTTTCTTTCTTTATTTATTTATTTATTTTTTTGTTTAAGATTCTTTGGTTGATCTAAATGACATTTTCTTTGGCTTCCTCTCTCTCTCTCTCTCTCTATGTTATCGCATAAAAATTTTAAGATTTTTCCCCAAAAAAAGTAACAATAATAAAAACAACACAAACATTCCTAAAGAATCAAATAAAAATAAAATAAAAAATGTAACAAAATGAAGAAGAAGAAAAAAAAAATATGTATGTACATAAATCAATAAATTTACCGCCATTTAAATTAATTCCAGGAAAAAAAAAACAGAAATAAATGAAAGAAACGATGAATGAGGGAGGTGAAAACGAGGAGGTGAAACAAGAAAATTTACATGAAAACTGTGTCACTAAATTTGAACTTTATTTATTGTTTTGGAATTTATTCGTTTCTTTTTTTGTGTTGTTTTTTTTTTTCTTGAATTTAAGATTTTTTTTTTCGTGTGTCGAAATAATTGATTGAGATGACTCTTTAAGAAGAAGAAGAAGAAAAGCACACGCAAAGGAATGTTTTTTAATTTCTTCTCTTTTGTTGTTGTTTTGTTTTTTGTTTTGCATAAATTCTTTTTTGTTGTTCCTCATCTTCCTCCTTCAGTTTCCCCACAGAATAACAATAAATTAAAAATTAAAGGAATATTTGTTTTCTTCTTCTTTTGCTATTTCGCTCCTACACTTCAAGTACAAATACATACACTTAATACACACACACACACATTAAAACTAAACCATATATTTTTTGTTCTCTTTAATCTCCTTCGAACTCACAAATACTTACACACACGCACACACATCTAAGCATTCATCAATCACATTTTCTACAAAACACATACACTCATGCTACCGTAGATTTTCATACCCAAAAATACAAACAGAGAGTGTGAGAGAGAAAAGAAGAAGAAACAAATTTTTTTTTATGATGATATTCGGGTGACGACGATTTCAATGTCGCAAGGGCGTTGTGTGTTTGCCGGGTTTGGAGGTCATTGCCCTCTCTCATTTTTAAACTGCTGCTGTATTTAAAGCAAATCTCTCTCACTCTCTATGTTTTTCTGTTTTCATATTACAAATTTTGTTCGCTCTTTGATTGCTGCGTTACACACATTCTCTCTCTCATTCTTTCCTACTTGGTGCTTATATAGAAAACATAATTTAGTGATTTTTTGTTTCATAAAAAATGTATTTTTGTTTCGGTAACTTTTTCTTCTTCTTCTTTTTCTTTATTTTTTTGTTAAGGAAAAAAAAGACAGCTGTGATCGAATACTAACAATTGAATGAAAGAATTTTTGTATGTTTTCTTTTTCTTTTATTTTTATTTATTTTTATTCGTGGAAATTTTATCATCTGCTCTTAATGGAGGGAGGGGGGTGTATAAGGGTAAAAGGGGTAGTAGTACTAATTATAATTAAAAATGTAATCATTAAAGAAAAAAAAAGTTAAATTAAGAAAATATAATTTAATTTAATTAAAATAAAAAATAAACTTTTAAAAATAAACAAAACGGAAAAAAAAAATCGAAAGAAAGAGAGAGAAAATGTTTATATTTTCCAGTTCAATCACTTACTCACGCTCACTCTCCTTTAAATTTTTCTCTAAGCACTTAAATTCTCTTGCGTCACATGCACAGATGTTCCCTTTTAGTTGTATATAGACGAACACATACAACAATCGTTGTTCATGAAGATACGCATTGATGTTCGGTTTACACTCATTGTGTGTGTGTGTTGGTGTATGCGTAGATGTGTGTTTGTTTTTTTTTTCTTTCGTTTTTCTTGTGTATGAATTTGTGACAGCCGAAATTTTGGCTCGAGGTGAACGGCCGACCTAGCGTTTTTTTTTCTTCTCTTTTTTCTTCTACATACAAATGTGTTTAAATATACACACATTTCTGTTGTATTCCCGTACTCATACACACATCAACACATTCATACATAGTACACAAAATAATGTACTTTTCGTTCTACAGTGAAGTTAATTTTGTGTATGCGTGCCAATGAATATAATATCACCCACGTGATTAATGCCTAAAATATTTTTTTAAGACATTTTTATATCATTAAACGACAATTTTTCTTCATCTCCCTCTCTCTTGGCTTTTACGCATTTTTTGTCCTCCACAGTTTTTATGTTATTTTTTTTTTATTGTAGACAAAAAAGTAGTCTAATAAATTACAGTTATTTAAATTATTAGAAAATTAAGGGAAAATCATAATTATATTTTTTTTTCACTTAAATATTAAGGAAGTTAATTAAATTCAACGTTTCTTTTTTGTGTGATAAGAATCCATTTTTTTATGAGGTTCCCAGCACATGAAGAAAATTATGAATGATCAGAATAATATTTTTTCTCGAAAACTAATTTAATTGTTAATTGATGAAAATTTTTAAACAATTTTGTTCCTTCATTTTTCTTCTTCTACAAAATTTTTTTTCCAAGATCAAAATTCTTTTAATTCTAATTTCTAATTTGTTCATTATTAACATTTACCAAAATTTGCCAGCAAAAAAATTCAACATAACAAACAAAAGAAAAACAAACGAAAATTTTATAGCAAAAAAAAAAAACAAAATGGCCACGTTCGATTTGATTATTTTGAAGTGAAATTTTCAATTTGAATAAAAATGTAATTATGTTTTTTTTTTTTAATTTAAAAAATATAATTGTTGTAATTGGATTGGAATTTTGGGATTGGCTTATTTTCATTTAACATTTTCATTGTCATCGATTATTGTATTTTGTTGTTGTATTTGTTGTTGCCTGGAGTTTCTTAATTAATAAATTTAAATTTTAAAATGAATTGAAGCAAATAAAAAAAAAACTTCAATTTTTATTGTTGCTTGGTTGTGTTGTTGTTGTTTATTTTATCTTCTATTTATTTTATTTTTTTTTTTTTTCATTTGGCCATTTTTGCGATTCTGAAAGAAGTGACCACAGAATGACCTTGACTGTGTGACTATTTAAAGAACCAATTACAATTATAATTTTTTAATATTGTTTGCATATTATTACGTATGTATGTGTATGTGTGTGTGTGTATGTAAAATTATAGGAAAATAAAAAGAAGAAGATAATTGTCTAAATTTTTTGTGTTATCGGACTTTCAACTTTTGTGTCGACATTCGACACACAGCTAAATATAAAAATGCGTTTGTGCGTGTTTTTTTTCTTCTATTGGTATTGTTTGGTGGTATTGTTATTGTTGTAATGATAATAAATGATTAGATTATCATGTTTTGTTTGTATGTACAATATAAATGGGTGTATGTATTGTATGTATATGTATGTGTGTGTGTGTGTGTGTAAATATGTATTATCAGTTTCTATTTTAATAAAAAATATACAAAAAAAAAATATAACAATGCCAAGTGGGAGAGGAGGAGGATAAGAAAAAAGAAAAAAGAAAAAGGGGGAGTTGGTGAAGGGGGAAGAGAAAGAAAGAGAGAGATAGATTTATTTTTATACATATATTTGATGTTTGATTAATCATCGTTTGAGGTCAGTGGCAGAGTTTTTATTTATTTTATTTTTTCTGATGACAGAATAGAGACAAATGCGGGAAGAAGAATTATTGTTTTGTTCTTCTTCTTCTTCTTCTTCCTCCTCTGTTGTTTTTCTCTTTTTATTTATTTTATTCTTCACGGGGTTTTTTCCCATTTCTTTTCTTTTCATTTTGTTATTTTCTTTCTAATTTTTTGCAAACATAATAATTGAAATAATTCAATTGAATTTTAAGATTTTTTTATTCGAAAGAAAGAAAGCATGTCAAATTGGCTAATCTGTATAATCACCATAGCGTGTAAGGTTAAAATAAAATTACTCTTTACTACACAAGACTCTTTACCAATATTCAGTTGCATCGCAGTTATAACAAATATTTTGAATTTAATTATTTTGTTTAAAGTCCGACATATTTGAATCAATGTTAACGTTTAACATTTTACATTGGTTCTTATACCAAGACAGAACCATTCACAGCTTTAAGTATTCATAATTGTGTTTAACTTTTCAAGTCAAAGTTTTTTTAATTTATTAATTTGAACCCATAATATTAAGGACTATGCAGACATTTGTTTAAAATAAATCCTTTGAAAATACCACAGATCATAAAACATCGACCAATGTCTATGAGTTTACATACAGTCATCATGTTTCCTCACAAGACGATTTGATATTTTATTAGACTGACTATGTTCGCTATAATATACTATTGGCTATTATTATCACAATTCTATTAAAGTTAACTTATAACACAATCAATGTTATTATGGAAAACTGGAAAATCCGATAACGATTTTTCGTAATTTTCGAAAAAAAAAAATCATTAAAAGACAAAACAACAAAGGGGTATTTGATTCTAGGAAGTCCAAATGGTTTATTGATTAATTGATTGATAGATAAGACTAAATCCTTTTTTCCAAATTTTATTACAAATATGAAAAAATTAATTGATATAAAATTGAGATGAAATAAAAATAAAAAACACAAATTAAATTCCTGTAAATTCTGTAAAGAACTAAATTAAAGAGAGAATATAACAACTATAACTGACTACTACTGCCTGCTGTTGGTGAAATGTCACTTGAGCTTAAAATATAATAATCCAGACCTACACCAATATTTTACAATGCACTTGGCTCTATACATTGCATTTTTGTTTGCAATCGATAAATGCACAAATAACAACAACAGCAACAACAACAACAAATAATAATAACAACAACAAAAGTTCATTTTCTTTCTTTTTTTCTGATGTGAAAAAAATGTGAAAAACGCAGATGAAAAAGAGGAGTTTCTAATTTTTACATAAAAAAATGAAAAATTAAAACAAAAAAAAGGGTTTGATTCACAATTCTTAATTTTTTCTTTTGTTTCTTTTTTTTTTTTCGTTTATATATCGAAAAAATTGTTGTATAAATATAGAATGCATTTTCTTCAGGTATATATGTACATACATACATATGTTCAATTTCTATTTCCGGGTTTTCCATGTTTATAAAGAAAATAGGAAAAAAGTGAGGAGAAACAAAAAAAAATCGATAATAGAAAAAAGATGTCAGAATTTTTATTGCTATATAACATTTATTAAATAAATGTTTTATATGTGACGTCACTATATAAATTGAAAATCTTTAAAAATAGAAAACAGGAAAATGTGAAATCAATCATTTTTTTTCCCCATTAGGAAAAAAAAATATATCAATTGTTTTGGGTCACAATATAAGAAGAGGGTGTTAAAGTTTTAGAGTTTGTTGTGTGAACATGTGCAATGCGAGAAGAAAGATGGTTGACGCGGGATGGTTTTTTTTACAGGAGTGAGGGATGAGCGGGAATAAGAGAGAGGGATGCGCTATAATGAAAAATATTTCATATCGATTTTTTAGTTAGAAGGGTCACCGACCTCGCCTCAGGGTCGTCTTCGGTCATTCAACCCGGCAATGTTCTCTCACAAAAAAGAAGGAAAAAAAAACAACCACCAACAACTAACACACACAAACAAAAGATTCTACTATCAGTTATCAACAAATAACAAAATACATACACAATATTCACACAGGCGCACGTGACAACATGAGAAATCAACCCTCAAATCATAATCTCTCTCATTCTATATTTTCTCTTTTCTCTTATGTATTTCTCTCTTTTAAAGTTCAAAATAAAATTTCTCTCAAATAAAAGCTGCCCCTATCGCTCAGTATTCTCTCTCATTTTTCGTAGCAAAGCAACAAATTTTTATTCAATTGTTTTTGAATAGAAGAGCAAAAGTATGCAGTTTATTTTTATTTAAATTTGTGTTTGTGTGGTGTAATTGTTCGTGATAGTATGTATATCAGTGTGTGTGTGTGTGTATGTATTTATTCTAATGCGGAAGCAAACTTTCATGACAATGATGATGTTTGTTTGATGATGATTTTTATAGAATATTTAGTAGTGTTGGTGATCCGCAGAATTAAATTATTTTTTTGATTGACTTTATAGAATAAAATTATTATTTCATTCAAATTTTTTTTTATTGCAATAATTACGGATTTTCTATTTAATAAATTAATAGGAAGCCATATTCATTGCACAAAGACACACACACACACATGCCTTCACACAAATTGAAGACACTTGTGTATTTGTGTTGTGAACAAAATAATACATTCATTATCTTCCTTGAATACATCTGTAAACATAATAAAAGACTCTATCTCTGTCTTAACTCTGTCCCTCTCTATATAAATATATCTTTCCCTCTTCCTCTTATAACGATAATCTTTGATTATCATCACTTTCTCTTTTATACCGGAAAACAAACAAACAAATAAAATAAAATAAGAAGAAGAAGATGTGAAACGTTCCATTTAAAAAAAAAATACACAAATAAATAATAAAATGGGTGAACAGAAAAATGAAAGAAAAAAAAATGGATTAGATTTTTAATTTACAAAAATTAAAAAAAAAAAAAAAAAACGAAAAATACTTTTTATTCTATTACTATTTTATTTTTACAAAAATCGCAAATACTAAACTATTCGCGCAGAATCGAAGAAAATGTCATCGTTTTCCTTCTTTCTTTTTTTTAAGAATAGATAAAGATGAACGATATTAAGTTATAAAAGCTTACTGTCTCTCTCTACACACTATTTATTTATATTTGTCTCGTTCACACAAACACACACATACACATATCGTTGATTTTTGTTGT
Source organism: Pedicia rivosa (assembly GCA_963082725.1). NCBI lineage: Eukaryota > Metazoa > Arthropoda > Insecta > Diptera > Pediciidae > Pedicia > Pedicia rivosa. The sequence goes on from OY720151.1 coordinate 46,551,992, forward strand.
TGTTGTTTTTATGTTCATCTTCTGTATTTTGTTGTGTTTTTATTTTTTTGTATGAAAAAATGCAATGTTATGCAACACATGCTACAAAGAAAATTATTTAAAATAATGGATGAGGGAGTGAGAGGTTCACGGAAGGGAAATTTTATTTGTATGTTTTTCTATCTTTCTTTGTAGGAAAAACGTGGAAAAATTATAAGGGGCGAGTGGGGGAGTTTATGGTAACAGTAGTGTTAGTGTTGAGGTGAGGTGAGAGATATTAATTTCCAATGCGGATATGACATAATTTTTTTTTTCATAACAAAACAGAAGAAATTGTAAAGAAAAAGAGGGGAAAAAAGAGGAAAAATAAAAAACGGAAAATGTGCGAAAAAAAAAAATTAAATTAAAGTCTAAACAATTATATTTTTTATTTAGTTTATTGTTGTTGTTGTTATTGTTGTTGAAATGAAATTTATTGTAGATCTTTTATCTCTTTTACGCCTTCCCCTAGTAGAGCACACGACCTGGGACAACAACCCTGAGTGCATTCAACCCGGTTTTTCTTCTCCTTTATTTTTCAATTTTTTTTTTTATTATATTTTTTTTTTCGTACACACACACACACACACACAAATATACACACATGGATATTAAGGATCAATATTAATGACGTATTAAAGTTCTATTATGTTTTTTTTTTTCATTGGCTTTTTTTTTATTACTTTTTTCTTTACCCCTACCCCACTTTTTAATTTTATTTCCTGATTTAAAATTTAATGTAAACAATATTCTCGTTTAACCGGGTTAGTAAATTTTACATTTTAACGCAAATTAATAATTCATCCATTTACTTTGATTCTTAACGATTTTTCTTCTTCATCGTTATAATTTTTTTTTTTTTTAATTTTCACGAGTGTGTGACGTCATTTTACCAAAACTTAATGCAGTTTAGTTGTATAGTTGTTGTTGCTGTTGCTGTTGTTGTTGGTATACATTTTTTTTTTTACACGGAAGCAAATGAGTCGTTGCAAAATTCTCGTATAAATGTGTGATGTGTAGCAGAGTGAATTAGGAAAGGAGTGCAAACACAGTAAAATTCTATTTTTGGATTATATTTTGAAACTTTTGTCTAGCAATGCAACTTTGTTTGTTTGTTTGTTTGTTTTTTTTTATGTTCAGTTTAGTTGTTTGGTTGGTTTTTTGTTGTTTTGCTCCTGTTTTTTTTTAATCGATGTTTAAAATGCAGAGATGTACTTTCAGGCTTTTCGAACATAGAAACTAATCAGTTGGTTTTTAATTGATTCTTACTTTTTATTTATATTGGAATTTTTAATATATTTTAGTTTTTAAATTTTGTTCAATTATTATCACGTATCACGTATACATTTAGGTTAATTACATTTTCAAATTCAATTAAATATTATTTGATTAGTTCAGTTTATGGTACTAACAGTAAAATTTCTCTGCAATATTAAGTCAGTTAATTATGTCAATGTGGTTACATATAAACAGGGTGGTCACTTTGACAGGTTTCACTGTGTGAGATTATTAGATGCATTACTGTCTAATCTAATTCAAATATTCTTTTGTAAAACAACAACAATAATTAATTGAATTTAAATTTTCTTTATTTATTTATTTTCTTAGAAATTTATTATCTTTTTGTATGGAATCCGATTTATTTTTAACATTCTTTAATGTCAAATATTTAGACTTGTAAAAGATGAAAATTATTCTCGTCCCTTTCAACTCTTTCTCTCTCTCTCTCTCTCTCTTTCTCTTTGAATGTTGTATCTTTTGAACTGAACATTATGTGTGGGTTTGTTTTTAGTTAATGTCAACCATCTACAGAATGGTCCTTATGTTTTTTTTTTCTCCTCTTTTGAAAAGCAATATTCAACCCGTGTTCCTAATTTATACATTACGTTCAATGGTATTTAAAGAGTCCTTTATATATACCTCCTCTTTCATTAGAGAAGGGGATAACAGATCTTACGACAGTTAACCCAAATTATAGTTTTTCAACTTCCTAAACGATTTTTTTTTTATTTCTTTAGAATAAGTAAATTAACAGAATTGATTTAAAATTTTAAATTATTCTTTCGTAATAAAATTGTCAAATAAAATAATTTAAGAATATTTTTTGGTTCATGACCATATTATTCTATTCATTTGTTTTTACATCATTGTTATGATCCTAGATTTATTTAATGCGTCGTGCAGTTTAATTATTTAAGAATTCCGGGCATACAATTTTTATTGCGGCAACAATTCATTCTTCTTCTTCTTTTTTTTTTTTGTATTTCGGTTGCCATGGAAATTTGTAATTAACGCTTATACGATCACAATTAAAAACCTGTCCAATTGGACCATCAGTTTTACTTTAAAACATTTTTTTAATCCGATTATGTGGATGGTCCCAATTAGCGAATGCAGTTTTTATGAAATTCGTCCGATTAGACGACGATTCAATTGATTTTTCTGTATTAAAAAAAAAGTGGATTTATTTTAATTTTTTTTTTATCCTTCAAATGACATGATTTTTTATTTCTCTTTATTTATATCCGTCAGATTATTCATTTTGTACTCGTCTTTAGAAAGTAAAAAAAAAATTTCATGTAAATTCATTTTTATACGATTTTATACTTTACCAGGATTTAATAAGCTTACTTATAACAATCAATTATACTTTCCCTTTATGCCTTTACTTGGGTTGTCAATTCATTAAAATAAATTTATTTCGTATACAAAAGTCCTTATTAAATTTAACAGACAACATTTCAACATTTTTCTGTATAGAATTTTTAAACTTTGAAATCATTTTTAGTTTCATCGTTAATTTTTTTTTTAAATTAAAATTTCTTAGATTCCCAGATGTTCAAAGAATAAACAACAATCAGTAATAAATATTTTTTTTAGTTTAATTGTTTTTACAAGATTCAATCAAAGTGACACAAATTAAAAGAAATTCTTATGCGCGCACAGATTGAAATAATTTTGATTCTCAATAATTTTACTTTAAATAAATTTGATAAAATAAATTAAGAAATTTTCTATAAATTTTATTGCATAAAATAAAGTTATGAGAAGATCCAAAGACATATAATTATTGTATTTCCCATCATAGAGAGAGAGAGAGAGAGAGAGAGAGGGAGAGAGAGAGGACTCAGTTAAATTTATTTATTTTTTTATTCATATGATGAATTGTTTTTCACCTTTTCCTTGAAGCTGGTCTGGTATGCGTGGGTTAATTATTTTTAAGAAATCATAATAAATCTTTTCTTTTAAATTTAAATCATTTGAATAAAATACTTTTGTTATGATCAGGGAAAAATCAACAAGCCCAAAATTCGTCTCTTGCTGTTTATTTTTATGGAAATTTTTTTTTTTTTCTTTTGTTTTCGTTTTTTTTATTTTCTGTACAAATTATTTCATAGGGTGATGACTGGGTCATGGATTACATAATATTTAATGTTAAGTAAAAGAAAATTAACTTGTGCGAGTTTTACTAAAAGTTTATAAGAAAGAGAGAAAAATAGAGAAATAAAAATTATTGCTGCGGCTGTTACGTTATGTTTCTTTTTTTTTTTTTTTTGTAAACGATTTTAATTTGGAGAAAAAAAAAAAGAAAAAAGAAACTTACGTAAAAACACCTTGAAAGTTTTGTCTTAGTTTGTTGTTTGTTTGAAAGTTTATTAACCCCTTTCTGCCAGGAATGGATATAAATTCTGATGAAATTTGTTTGTAATTTTCACTGCATGGACTTAACGTTTTGTGAATTTGTGAATTTGTCATAACTGAAATTAACCCACTGTGCGGCTATACGGAATTCATATAAATTTAATAGAGAAAGTTCTCTTCTATAGACGGGGATTTTGTGTTTAATCCTTTATATTCAGGAGGATATATTTTGTAAACGATTCACAATCAGAAGTTAATTTATTCCCGATAATAGATTCAGCCGTTAAAAACGTTTTGCAATTTAATTTGTATATTTCTCTGAAATTCTATTTCCGTAATAAACTGATGACAAATGAAAATATAAATAACTCAAAGGGCTGCATAATTTTTCTTTTCTTAGAACATAAATAATTTTCAATTAATTGTATTTAATTATTTTTGATGAAATCAGAAAAAAAAAACCAAGAAAAATGGAACAAAACAAAATTGAAACGTTTCAGAAAAACAAAATTAATTTATTAATTATTCTGCGATTTTTCAATAATTTCAGTTACTTATCATAGATGGCGTACCATACAACAATTTCATTATTTCATATAATTCATTTTTGATTTTCTCTCTTCCTCTCCACAGTCCACCACCAATAATAGTTTTTTTGTCTCATTCCACCTGTGATCATAATAACGCGAACTTCAACTTTTTTTTTTTTGGGCCTTTTACTTCATTCCTTTTATTTTTCTCATTATAACTTTGTGTGTGTGTGTGTGTGTGTTTTTTTTTTGTTGCTTTTTGAAAATACAAAAAAAATTTCGAGACCAAAATTATTTCGTAAAAATAACAAAAACAACAAAAACAAAAATTTTTTCAATGACGTGAATTTCGACATACATACACACACACACAAAATAGTTCATTGGACTCTTTTTTTTTTGTGTGTTTCATTTTAAAAAGAAAAACGAAAATGAGCAACTAAAAAGAAACAAAAAACTGTTGCGACATTACATTTTTTTTTTTTTTTTAACTTTTGAAATTCAGACATTCAGACACAAGAAGAAATAAAGTAAGTAGGCATCGGTGTGCTATTCGCAAAAAAATATAAAATAATTTTATTATTATGAAATTTCTTCATTTGATTGAAAACGTATAATTTATTTTGTATTTCTTTTCTTCTTCTTCTTTTTTTTTAATAATAAATTAAAATTGCAAACTTTCGCACTCTAACGCATATCAAAGTAAGCGAGCGATTACAATAACAACAAATTAAAAAAAAAAATAGACAACAGCAAGCAGAAACAACAAAAACATTCTTTGTCATAATCATCGTTAATATTTCGTTGAGTCGCAATAAAATACCGATTATAAAACCGAAGAGTGCGACTTTATAATGCAATCCAAATCGTATCGAAATAAAATACACACACACACTTCCATAGTCAAACCAAACTTTATACACGCAAATCTATTTACTCATAATACAGATATACAGGTGAGAATGTGTTCTGTTTTATTCTATATGTGTAGTGTGTGTGTGTGTGTGTGTGAACATAAATGTAAAGTTATGCAATGCCATACATTTTTAGTGTGTTGTATTTGAATCACGCGAAAGGCCATTGGCCGGAATTATTTGACCTACTAAAGTGACTACACTGTCATTGCCGTTCTCTTGTTTTTTTCGTAATATTTAATAAAATTAAATTGAAATAAAAAAAAAAAACCAACCAACCAACCAACAGAAAAATATTATAATTGTGTAAATGGCGCGATTTTCTTGGTAGTGGGGTAAAAAAAAAATTAAATATTTTATATTCACGATGACAAGGTTTGATTGAATCTGTGAGCATGTGTGTGTGTTATTTTTTTAATTTGTTTTTTTTTTTTTTTTAGTATGTACATATTTAGTACAGTGGCGTTACAAATTATGTAGAAGTAAAAACATCATATATCACATAATACTCCTCCCCTCCCCCTTCACCGCCTTTCTTATTTTGCAATTTTTCATCTGAAATCATAAAAATTCTCTTCAATATTCAAATGAAAATCTTGATGATAAATTTTTTAAATGGGAAATTACAACAAAATAACCTTTGACTTTCCATCTTAACATTTATCAATCTTTTGATTCTTAACATTCCAATTGTACAGTGCCGAATTTTATTCTAAAATTAGATTCACATATGTCTAGTAAGCCCGCACTAAACGGATATAACTTTTCTTATAAACTATTCATAGACAAATATAGTTGGCACCTGGATTTAAACCTACGTTTTAATTTTTTCATACATTTTTTTCCAGATCATTTTTTTTTTGTTTTTAAATATTTCTTAATCCATAAATGTGACAGGAGAGTGCAGGGGAAAAAAATGTTGATATGCTCCCCCTTCCTATTACATTGATATCAATAAATTAGTTCGGTTCTAATCTATTCTCTACATTTGTCGTATCTTTCTAATTATGTTCTATTTTCTTTCCTTTTCAACTTCTTATTATAAAAAAAAAAATTATACTTGCATTAAAATAAAATAAAAGAAAGCACAAAGAGAGAGAGAGAAAAAGAGGTAGACATTTTTCATTTGACAGATGTCTTTTGACAGTTACGATTGTTCTACTCTTCTTTTTTTTTATGTATACGCGGTTGTCAAAAACAAAACAAATGATTGAAAGGTGCGATCAGTTTTTCTTAGAAGAAAGAAAGAAAGAAAGAAAGAAAAAAAAAACAATTTTCTTTTCGGTTTTTTTTTTTGGAAGAAAAATACAAAATTTGATCTATTTTGCTTTTCCTTAAAATCTAAATGTAGCAACACTAAAATTCTGTCAACAATAATAATTGGAATTTAATTCTTATGCAATGAGGGAGAGAGTGGGGGATCGGATCCCATATAAATGGAATTCGCATACAATGTTCATAATTCCATATTCCTGGGAACAGAAAGTAGAAATAATTAGTAACAACAATTTAATATAAATTCATAATAATTCTGCCCCTTTAATGAAAGGATACAAAAGTATATGAACCTGAGACTCCCATTACCAATGTTAACTAGATGGAATTTTTTATAACTTTCATTTTTTTCCCTTTAAGTATTTTTTTTTTTTTTTAGCTAGAAAAAAAAACTAAATTCCATTTCCCGATCAATTATTTTTGTTACAATTTATTTCAATTTAAATAATTTTCTAATTATTATTCAATTCACTTTCTCAACTTTTCTCCATTTTTTGTTTTTTTTTTTTAATAAAATGACAGAACATAACAACATAAAAATGTTGCCCTTTTCTGTGTGCGTGCGTGTGTGTGTGTGTGTGTGTTAAAAAAAAGAAACAAATTTAAAAATTAATTATAATTGAATTAATTGAACTTTTTTAATTATTTATTTAATGTGGAAAGAAAAAAAAAAAAAATAAAAACATGGACGAAACAAAACATATAGAAGAATATTAAAGCATATAAAAAAGTATAATTTATGTGATATTTATCTGAATACTATTTATTTATTTATATTGTCATCTCTTTCACACACTGTTTTTCCTGTACATATTATAAATAAATAATACACATTACTTTATTATATAATTGAAGCCTACAAATGTGCCTGTTTTTTTTTTTTTTTTGTTTTTTAATTTTATGTACATAGAAACTGACAAACACACACACACACACAACATGCATTATTAAAAATATTATAAACGGATAAACGAGTATAACATTGTGTTTGTGCATGTGTGTGTGTGTGTGTGTGTATATTTGCACAATGTACATATGGAATAATATAAATGTATACAAATGTGTGGCTCTTTTTTTTTTTTTTCTGAATGTATTTGTGAAAAAAAAAAGAAAGTAGGTGAAAGGTTGACGACCTGCCGCAATACGATATTGAACCGACAATTGACGGGTCGATAATGCAGTAACAAAAATATAGTGACGCCACTTTCTGATTATTATTATTATTTTTAGTTGTGTTTTTTATTTTTTTATACTTTACTTTATTGTTATTTGTTATTATTGTTGTTGCTGTTTTTGTAACAAATTAATTATCGTTTGTAAAATTGTAATTCTTTTGTATTTTACACCTTTTTTTTTTTTTTTCATTCCTTCCTTTTTTTTTTTACTTTTTTTTTTTTTTTTTGGTTTTGTATTTTTGTCATAAATTATGATAAATTATTTTGTTCTAAATTCTAATTTGATAAAAAAAAAAAAAAATAACTCCCTCACCTCACACACACACACACACACACATACATTTTTTTAAATCATTATATTTTTTCGATTGTGGCAAAGTAAATCCATTAAATCCAATTTCATTGTTTGTGATAAAATAAAATAAATTGATTGGTTCACATAAGTTTTAGACTTTATGTTAGGAGACTTATCCTTGATTTAATTTTTTAAATTGATTTAAAATTATTCTTCTTCGAACATTAACATTTTCATTTGTAACACGGAATTATTCCAGTTTATATAAAGGAAGAATAAGAAACTTCCTACCAATTATAGACAAAATCTTCATTAAGAAAATTTAGGTTTGAAATAAAAACGAATGAAGGCCTTTTAGTGAATGTTTCTGAATTCTTCAATTGTTACATCAATTTTTAATTAAAGTTTCATATATTTTTTTTTACTGTGGAATCTAATAATTGTCTTTCGTGATATAGAAAATCAAACCAATCATGTTTTAAGAATTATCGATTCCAAAACAAAAAATAAATAAACATTTCCTTCCCTTTATAAATGGATTATAATATTTTTTTTTTATGCGGGAAATGATTTTTGTTTTGTACAGGAATCTAGGAGAATATTTTTGTTCCAATTTTAATGCATGAACAATTTGATTTTATTCATTAAGAACAATTGATTATATGTGTGTGTATGCATGAGTATGTATGAGTATGTATGAGTATGTATGTGTGTGTGTGTGTGTATGCGTGAGTATGTGTGTGTATTTAACATATTTATAATTGACTTTATTAATTCACCTATAATCAAAGTTACATAACATAATTTGGATCCTATACAAAGAATATGACTTTCAAAAATTTGTGATGTGTGGGATGTTGAAGTAGGCAAGAAGTTAAAATGTATATATAAGATTAACATCAAACTATGGAAGTATGTTGTTAGAAAAGGAGTTGTTTTTTTTTTATTGTTTCTATAAATTATTTTTACTTCCAAATAAAAAAAAAAAAACAAAAAAATTGAAATTTCGAAATTCAAATTGAAAATAATTAAAATATTTTGACAGATGTAAAATTGTTTTGGGTGAGTTTTTTGGGTGTATTTTTCCTGAACAAAATAAAAAAATAATAAATTCCTATTTAAGATAAATATTAAAATGCGTTTACAGCCGTTTGATGATATCGGATCATGCAATCGGTTCTGTTGTCACGTTAAAAATTTATAAATTGATAAATTTCTGACCATTTACCAGAATATTTTCCATAATTTTATCGATAAACGAAAACTTATAATTATCAACCAATTTATTTATAAACATTTCATTTTATGTAACAAGAAAATTATGTAAAATAAACTGAAGATAATTAAATACATAAGATGTAATATAGCGGCAGTTAGTCGCAGTGGAATTGAAAATTTAAAGATGAAAAATGTTAAAATTGTAAAAGAGGAAGACAACCATATCTGTTCACATTATACATTTTTTTTTTTTTTAATTGTATAAAAAGACAAGAGTGAAAGAGATGAATTATATACGTTTCGGTCATTATAAAAATTTTCTACATTCTATACAATTTTAATTTTTTCCTAAAAAAACTCTTTAATAAATTTCCTTTCACTTTCTGCATAAATACATTCATAATTTTTTTTTTTTATGTTGTTGTTGTTGTATCTTATGTATTTTTTTTCTTTAAAAATTTTAACAGAAAAAACAACAGCAACAACAGCAACAACAACAACAACGTATAATAATATGAAAAGATCAAAAAATTAAAAATTCTAATTATGTGTCTATCGTATCGTGGAGAGTTTTGCTTTTTTTTTTTTTTTTATTATTATAGAAAAAAAATATTATAGACAAGACAGACAGAGACGTTACGTCATTAAATGACAAAAGAAAAAAGAAGAATTAAAACGTTAAAATTGTCTCCCCCTACTCCTCCGCACTACCGTAACTCTTTTTTAATAGCAAACACAGAATTGTGTTTTTTTTTTCCAACTCTAGTCTAATTGTCGTCTATTGTCTTTTTTTTCTTCTTCTTCTTCTTCTTTGGCTGTGTATATTTTGCTGTTTGTTGTAGTTGTTCTTTTTTTTTTTTTTTAATAAGACAAAAATGACAACCTACCCACCTACATTGTTTGAATAATAAAATTTATTAAGAAGGTCTTAACTTAACAGAATTAAAACAACAACAACAACAAGAAAGTAATAATAGAAACTGACGTTTTACGTTTTACGTTTTTTTTTTCTTCTTTCGTTTATAATTCATGGATGAAAGAATTTCACTTTCCTAAACAATATTTTTTTGATTTTGATTTAGAAAAACAGAAAAAAAAGGCAAACAACAACAATAACAAAATATACGACTTAATGTGAAAAGAAAGAAAATTATAAAAACAAAAGAAAAGAAAAGAAGAAACAGGAAAACGTAATTTTCACGTAATACATTTTTTTTTTGTTGTTCTTTTTTTCTTTTTTTTTTTTGTTTTCTTGCTTTTTCCAATTACACGCGATTTTCATTTCGTTCTTTTTTTTTTTCCTATTCATAAAACGAAGTCAACACTAATAAAAAAGAGTAACAATTCAATTCGACCAACAAACAACATCACCATCTATTCAGAGGTCATTGTCCCAGTAAAAAGAAATCGAAATATGGTGATTTGATCACCTAATAGCAACAACCAACAACAACCAACAGTAACAGCAACAACAAAAAAAAAAGCTAAACAAAACAAGAAAAATGTGCAACTATGGCAACACTAAATTAAATTGAAAATGAATTTTTGTATTATGTAATAATAATAGCATTTCACTCTTTCTCCCTCTTTTTACCATCGCACTGTTTCTTTCATTTCTAAAAAATTGTCTCCTTCTCCGTTTCTTTCTAAAAAAAAAAAAAAGACGATATTATTCTCTTGTTGCTGTTGCTGTTGATGGTTTGTAATAATCCTCCCACCCCACCATATATCCAGCATCATCTTCCAATCAACAATAAACTTCCTCCTCCCTATCCACACCCAACACCCTCTTCTATAAACAATCTTCTTTTCTAAGTTAATGTTCTAATTTAATACAATTTTTTATTATCATGTGTTGTTGTTGTTGCTGTTGTTGTTGTTGTTGTTGTTAGTATAGTTGGCTGGTTTGTTGCTTTCGTTGTTATTATGAAAATATGACATTCCACATTTACCTTCATCTCGCTCTTACTACTTTATGCTGACATATACTTGTCTCTTTCTATTCATCTAAATTACATCGCATTCGCATAATAAAATGCGTTTTTTTTTCTCTCTCTTTCTATTGTTGTTGTTGTTGTTGGAAGACTGGACTTAGATTTTACTGCGTTTGTTTTTATTTTCTTTACTTCGTTATGTTTCTTTTTTTCTGTCTTGTTTTAGTAAATTTTTGATGAAAATTCTATTTCTTGTTTCTTGTTTTTCTTTTTTTTAAAAATAACAACGTAAAAAATGATAAATTTGTTGAAATAAAAAAATAAATAAAGATGAATAAAATATCGAATGAATTGATGACGGAATGAATGAATGAAATTTTTAATTTTGAAAAGATTAAAATGATTCTAATTGGATTTTTCATTTCTAAAGAATTAAAATCAATTTAAAATCAAAAGATGAAAAGAAAATGAAATAAAATGAAAATTAAGAAAATTGATTAAGAAATAAGATGAAGAGGAAAAACTGCATTTTATGACTAGAGAATTAAAATGAAAATAAGAAAGAATGAAACGATAACTAAGTGAAAAAGAAAGATAATAAAAAATGAAGTCTTATAAAAAATGTAAAAAAAAAGAAAAAAAAAGAGAAAGTCAAATTCATCTGCGATATTTTTAAAAATGCGTTTTTTTTTGTTTGGTTGGGTTACGTAACACAATACTAACTCTTTAATTTAATTTTTTTTTCTTGTTTCTTATATATTGACATCTTAGAGAAGAAGGAAGTTATATTATATTTTTTATTTAGAAATTTTAATATATTTCCAAAGATCGCGAAATGAAAGAATTTGTATTTGTTGTATTAAATTCTCATATGAAAAATTTCTTTTATCTTTGTATACTTTTATTTATTCCGTTATGACCCCTTAAGATTTTATTCTTATAAGAAATAATTTAATTATAAAGAAAAATATGAATTGTCTGTGCTTGTGGTTTGAGTCCAAGTTTTACTTGATTTTCTTTTGTCTTTGAAATAATAGATAATTTGGGCTTATTAACAAACTGACAGGGATCTATACAATTTTAATGGAATCCAAACATTATTTCTACCATGCTGAGATTTGAACCCGGTACCCTATATTGATAAGAGTTGCCACTCTGCCCACAGCAAGACTCTTCTTGAAGTTTAAAAAAGCAGAAAGTATCGAAAATAAATTAGAAATTTAAAAAGGGGGAAGAAAAAATCAAAAATTATAGAAAAAAAAAAATCTGTTAGGTAATCCCTGTCTTTCTCTCTCTCTCTCCTACTCTTTCACTCTCACATTCATATTTATTTATTTCTTTCTTAAAGTTTCTGTTGAACGAAAGGAAAAAAAAAATTTCTTTCATTTGTTCTTTTTTTTTTTTTTTTATTTGTAAGAAAAGAATAAAAAAAAAAATGCATTTCCGTCATTTTTGACGTTTGACACGACATTTTACTATTTATTCGATATTCTCTGTTTCTTCTTCTTCTTTCTCTTCATTGTTGTTGTTGTTGTTTTTATTGACATTTGCTTTAAATGCAAAAAACAAAACGTTAAATTGGATTTAAAGTGGATTGGAAGTGAGCAAAAAAAAAAAAAATAAAAGGGAAAGGGAAATTGTTTTGTTGTAAAAAAAACCAAAAAAAAACAACAAGAACAATGTCGGCTATTTTGTTTTGTTACCATTTTTCCTCCATTATATTATCAATGAAATTGAAAAATCAAAAAAAAATAAAAATAAAAATTTATCCAGGACATCCAAAAATGTACCGGAAAAGAAATTCGTTTCTTTTTTTCAGAGAGTGTTGTTGACTCTTTTTTTTTTTTTCTCTATAATAATTCTTTTGTTTAATATTTTCTTCTTTATATTTATTTTTTTGTTTGTTTGTTTTTTTTTTTTTATTTTCATAAAAAAAAGAACAAAAATTCTATTTGCGCGATAACAAAAAAAAAAAAAAAAAAAAATAGGAAAAAAAACAACAAACGAAGAAAGAAAGAAAAAAAAAAGTAAAAATAATTAACGTTAAAAAACTTTCACTCACATATTTATTTTGTTGTTGTTGTTGTTTTTTGTGTAACGGTATTATGATGTTTCATGATGATAAAAAATGTATTACGGAAATTAAAGAGAAAGAGGAAAAGAGAGAGCCAGATGGAGTGAATGAAAAGAATTGTGTTCACCTAATGTAAGTACGTTCCAGTGTAGACGCCAAAGTATTGAACTACAATAACATTTGGATTATGTTTTAACTGTGTAACATTACTACGTTACTATGTTCAATTACGTGACGTTATGTCACGTAGTAAATTACAATAACATTGAATATGTCACATTACATGTTACTACGTTCAATGAAGTTACGTTACGTTACATTGATAATAATGTGACACGTAAGGAAAATCAGAAAATAAAAAACAAATGCAATTAATTATTTTGACACAAATTATTGACACTTGAACAGATTGTGTGTAGGTGGGAGAGATAATAGAAAAGGACAACAAGAATCTATTGATAAATAATGAAAAAAAAAAAAAAAACAAAAGTCATAAACCTAATTAAGAAAAATGATAACCACAAAGCAAAACAAAAAAAAAAGAAGAAAATAGGTAATTTAATTAATTTTGAATTGTTGTTGTCTTTCTTTTTTTTCCACCTAAAGAGAACAACAATAAAAATAAAAACGTATTAATATTGTGTACATTTTCTTCTTCCTCTTTTTCTTGTGTTCATCTTCTCTTCTTCTCCTGCATTTTTTTTTTGTTTTCTTGTGTCCTTTTTATGTTGTTTATGTATTTTATTGTTGTGTGTGTGTGTGTGTGTGTGTTATAAAAAAAAACGCGATATTTATAAATGCGGCTCTTCTCTATTTTGTACTTATAAAATATACAAAAATATACAAAGAAATAGAAACTAAAATGTTCTACAATCTATATATCTCACTCTCTCTCTCTCTCTCTTTCACTCATACACTGTATTCTACACACAGCACACATTTTCTATTCTAATAAAAATAGAGGTTTTTTTTTTGTTTTGTTTGTTTGAAACGGGTTCAACGTCTGACCCATTTTTCATTACTCATGGCGCGCAAAGCGAACGGGAATCGTTGTATATTTTGTCGTTGGTTGTTGTTGGTTGTTGTTGTTTTTTTTTTGTTCATTACAGTAAAGATGAAAAAGAACAGAAACAAGAAATAAGAAAAAAACAACAAGAACAACAACTACAACAAAATTAAAAGGCACGAATGAAAGAACGAATTAAAAAATATACGAAGTTATTTTGTTGTTGTTTTTTTTTTGTCATTTGTGAAAAAAAAAATGATTTTTTATGTTGTTGGTGCGTTAAGGCTGCGTTAACAACGCGAATTTATATTCGTTTTCTTTTAATTTGTATGCAACAATGAAATTAATAAAAAAAAAAAAAATTAATAATTATGATATTTTTTTTGATAAGGAACAACAACAAATTAAAAATAATTGAATGACGTCATCAATTGAATTTACATAAATTTAGGTAAAAATAGACCGAACTAATTCAATTCCCATATTTTTCAATTCTAATTAGAATTAATTCAATTAATGTGATGCGATAATTATTTTGTATTTTTCAAACTTGACAAAAAAATATGGATCGCATTGTAAATTGTACAAATGATTTAGTCGTATGTAAATGCAGAAACACCTGTCTAATTGGACCGTCGAAACACCTGTCTACTTGGACCGTGAGTGCATGCCCTAAGTCAAATAATTCAAATATACACGGGATTGGTCAAATTTTTGATGGTCAAAAATATTCAATACACAAAAATGATTTAATTTTCATAATTGGTCCACTTGTACAAAGATTCAATGCAGAGACAGACTTAGGTAACTATTATTTGCATATATGCAATTAAGCATATGTTACTTACATTTCTCTATTACAGTCTTAAAAAAAAAACCTCTACAATCTCTCTAAAATCTAAAACGATAAATTCATAATAATTATTTTTATAAATAAAAAATAATGAACTTTATTTTCTATTGCCAAGACAAGGAAATTGAAAGTTTTTTTTTTTGTCTCTTTATTTGTTGTTGTTTCTGTTTTCTTGTGTGTGTGTGTGTCTGTGTGTTATTATTTCTTCTATTTAATTTTTATTATTTATTTATTGTGGTAATGTATATTTTACTTTTTTTCTTCTTCTTCTTCTACGTTTTTTAGTTTGTTGAAAGAAAATAGAGAGTCAAAAACTCTTGCTTTTGGTTTGTGTTTTTTTTTTTTATTGTATTGTATTGTGCAATCTTACCTGACATTCGTTTCACTGTACAAAAATATATAAAATACATTTTTGTTGTTGTTAATTTTATAATTCTTTTGGTGTCTATTAGAGTGAAAGAGAAAGAGAGAATGAAAGAGTGAAAGATCGAATAATTTAAGATGGATAGAAAGAGATGAATATATTGGATAAGACAAAATAGTAAAAGTAGAATACAAAAAAAAAAAAAATTATAACGGGAGAATGAAAATGAAGCTGAAAAAGTGAAATGATCGACGATTCGTGTGTCACGATCGCGATCATAAATAGGTTTTTTTTTTTTTTTTCATTTTCATTTTCAATTTTCAATACAACAAAAAAAAAACTAAATAAAAAACGTGAACCAAAAAGCAGAGAACTATTTTTGCAAAATAATAATATTTATTTTTAAACACATAACAGAGACAACACACATTCATATCGAATTAGGGTGGTGTGGTGGGGAGAGCATTTCCTATTTAAAATAAGAACAACAACAACAAATATATGGTTTGAAAAAATGTTATTTGAAATTACAAAATTAAAAAAAAATATTGCAAAATAGTTTGGTTTTTAGAGAAACAACAAAAAACAAAAAAAGCAAAAAGCAACAAAAATAAAACTTAAGGAAAAGAAAGTAAATGGATTCGGGTTGCACGATTCAACGACATACGATCGTCGATCATTTCATTTCTCTGATCTGATTGATACGGTTAAAAATGAAAATGATATTTTCTTTTAATTAAATTCAAGTTTTTCTTGCTGTTGCTGTTGTTGTTGTTGCGGTTACGTTTGCTATTATTGATTAAATAACAGAGATAATTCCATTTCACCTTTCCATCGATTAAGAAAAAATAAAATGTATGCCACTATATGTAAAATTCTTTTTCACATCAATTTGTTAACGTATAATCGCACAAGGTAATTAGAGAAAAAAGTAAAACAGATCAAATGGCCACCGAATAGATCAAGATAAACTAAAAGAAAAATCTACTCTCACCTTCTGTCATTTGACTTTAAAAAATGCTTTTTTTTTTTTGTTTCTTTATAAAAGCCGCTTACTTGTAGTTTATTTTTTTTTTCCCCGTTTTTTTTTTTGCAAAATAAAAAATAATTATCCTTTTGTCTCTTTCATACACACCAACAGATTAATATGTACTTTTTTGCTCCGTCATATAAATTTTAAATTAAATTTTTTTCTTTGATTGTGTTTTGTCTTTTTTTTTTTTATTACAAAAAACAACAACAACAATAACTGATGAACTTTCGCAATCGTAATTTTTCTTTTCTTATAAAATAGTGTTATAAGATTTTTTTTTGGTGTTTATTCGAGAAAAAACATAAATGTTGTAAGACAGAGATAGAATGATACGTGATCGTAATATGTGTGAATGAAACAAAAATGATTAACAAAAAAAATACAGAAAGCACAGAAAAAACTTTTTTTTGATCTTTTATATTTTTTTTTTATATAAATTAACGTTTATGAAAATTTTCCTCTATGTGTGTGTGTGTGTTTGCATTTATGTATGCGTAATACATCATATATACGTATACGTGTGTGTGTGTGCGTATTTTTTTTTTTGTTGTAATATTTGGTGATTTTGTTTATTTGGCATTGTTGTTGGTTTTAATTCAATTGAAATAATATATTAAAAAAGAGAAAGCGGTTTTGGCCGTGATCCTGCGACTCTCCCAGGCGGTTTGTTTTTGTATTTTTCGTTTTTGTTTTTTTTTTTTTTTGGTCTTTTGCAATAAAATTAATAAAATAAATATACGTATATGATTGTGTGTGTGTGTGTGTATTTATGGTATAAACATCGTAGGTATTTATTATGAAGTGCTTTTGTTTATTTGTACATGCAATATGGGTGTAGAAAATTAAATAAATAAATAAAAATAAGTTTTTGTTTTTGTTTTTTTTTTTTTTTTGACAGAAAATGATTTTTGTCATGAACTTGATGTGGGTTAGGTGATATTGGTGTTGCCATATTTATACATACTATTATTACATTTACGATAGCATGTTGTGAAAACTTTCAAAAAATACAACAACAACAACAACAACAAAAAATGTTTAAATTAAATTATCTTACATTTTTTTTGTTTCTGCTTTTTAAGCCTGTCGTCTTTTATGTCTCTTCGTACATATGCGTACATATATGTATACATACATGCGTACATACATGTTTATGTACATTATACATTAATGAAAAACGCTTAAACTTGACTTTTCAATTTTTAAACATTTTTTTTTTTTGTTTTGTGTGTTGGATCTTTTTTTTTTTTTTTTGTTTTTGTTTTTGCTTTTTGGGAACATTTTTGAAAGTGAAATTTCTTCACATTGGATAAAGTAGCTGGGTATTAATACAACAACAGCAAATATATAACAACAACAACAACAACAAAAAAATGTATATTTTTAAAAAAAGAACGAGTTGCATAATAAATTTACACTAACACCAGTTCGGTGTTTGTTTTTTCTAAAAAACACGACTCTGTTATTTGTTACGTTTCTGGATTTTTCTATTTTTATTTATGTAGAGAAAAAATTTTTTTTTTCTCTTTAATAAAAAAATATTTTTATTTAAATTTTTCTTTCTATTTGGTAGGAGGATTCTTATACTGTTTATCTAGTTTTTTTTTTTGTTCATTTGTCTTTTTAGTTTCTTTAAGAATTTCCACTTTTCATTAAAATTTGGAGAAAATTTAAAATTACATAAAAAAAAAAGTTTTATTTTGAACAAATAAATAAATACATGAATTGATCTCCTTGCGTTGCCACGGTTCGACCTCCAGGTCTTTGACCTAACTGGAACTAGGTTAGTTGAAACTGTTGTGTGTGTGTGTATATAATGTGTATTTACATGTGTGTGTGTGTATGCTTGTGTATTTATATAATTCTAACTAAAACACATTCATAAAAAAAAATATATATAAAATAAATTTATATATCGCCATTCTTACTTCCTTGCGCGCATATTTATTTTCTTTCTCTTTCACACCTATTTTTAACTTTTTTCTATCTATTTCTCTTTCACATGATATTATGACGATACACACCGACGCCATTAATGCATTTTTCTTCTTCTCATTTGTTATTATTTTTGTTGTTGTTGTTCCTTTGCTATTTCTCTCTGTTGCTGTTTACTCCTGCTGATAGATATTGACTCTTGTTGTTGTTGTTGTTGTTGTTGTTGTTGTTGTTATTGTTATTTATTTAGATTTTGTTTTCAAATTATTTATCGAATAAAATTAGAAAATTATCCTTTGCACAGATAGGAGAAAAAAAAACAACTGAAAAGGGGGAAAAATAGGAAAAACAAAAATAGAGGATGAGGTAATTTTTCTCTGAAAACAATTTTTTTTTTTCTGGTTTTTTTGTTTTCTGTATTTTTGATTTAATTTTACTTTTTTATTACAAATTTTGAATTTTAATTTGATTGATTGAAATAAAAGAAAAATAAAACGGTAAAAAAAAAAAAAAAAATTATGTATGAGAAAAAAACAAACAAAAAATTGACAAACAGAAACACTTTCGCCATCTATTGTTTTTATTTTGTATTTTGTGTTTTTTTTTTCCTATATTTGTTCGCTTTTACTTTCAATAGAGCTCTTTAACTTGTCAATCAAAAATGAATTCGTTAAAAAAACAAAAAAAAAAGCACAAACACCAACTAACAACAACAATAACAAAAACAATAACAGAACAAACGAACGATATAATCATGATCAAATTGACTTTCACTTTATACCATTTGCTTGCTTGCTGCTGATCGCAAAAAAAGATACCATAAAAAGTAAAACAATAATAAAGAAAAAAATTCATTATTTTTTTTTTACTTCTTCTTCTTCCTCTTCTTGGTATTCTTCTTTTTTTTTTAATTTTCATCGTCTTCTGCTTCGTCTTCTTCTTCTTCTTCTTATGTATTTGAAAACATTTTTATAACTCTTAATTTCTATTAAATCCAATCCTACTATACACTGAGAATTGAGATACGGAAGCAATTTTGTCTGTTCTTTTTTCTTTTCAATTTTTATAATTTTCTTATTTCTTATTATTAATTCAAGATGTTCATTTTGTTTCGTTTCGTTTAATTTTTTGTTGTTGTGACAACTTTTCAAAAAGGTCAAAGTTTTTGGCCATCATAAAGTCATCAACAGTCGTCGTTTTATTTTTCATTTTGTACTTATTGTTTAAATTTTAAGCAATTAAGATCTTAGACCATTCACAGAATGGTTGGGGACAGGAGAGAAAAGGACGATTGGAGGGAAAAACATCAGTGTAGAAATTAATCTGAACTTAAAACGAAAAATTTGTCTTAATTTAATTGAATATTTTTGTTTGTTTGTTAGAAATTCATTTGTTTCTTTTGTGTTAATTCTTTCCTTTTTTTTTTCATCTTCCATCATCGTTCCTTCCTACACACAATTTTTTTTTCTTTTGATTTCTATTGTGAAAAAATCTAATGTTCCGTGAGATTCATTGCACATTTTTATTATGCGCTTATTATGCATGCTTCAGTTCTGCTTCTTCTTTCTCCTCCTCCTTCTTCTATACTACTGTCTAAAAATATGTGTGTGTGTGTGTGTGTGTGTTTCAATATTTCAAAGTAAAAAATCATAAAAAAACATAAAACTTTTAAAAGGCGTCTCCCACTAGGAAGTATATTTGTACAGAGCAGTGTACTCTACTTCAACTTCTAATAACACTTTTTTGTTAAATTCCGTTTCTTTCTTTTACTTTTCTTATGTAAACTATATTACTTTTGGTCTTTATCCATTTATTTATTTACTTATGTATTTGTGTGCTGTGCATTTTATTTTTTTTCGTTCCTCCATTTTGCAAATGTAAAATCCAATTGGAATGGAATATGTTGCATTTTATTATTTATTGTAGTTACATTTTAATTTAATTTTGCATAAATTTAATACAATGAAAAAGGGAAAATTCTAACAAGACACACATACAGAGATTTTATATTTAAAAGTTAAAAATTATAGAAAAAATAAAAGATTAAATTTCAATAGGTAGGTTCAGACCTCACACCTACTTTTGTCCTATTCCTTTGTTTTTTTTTTTTTGCTCTTTTTATTTGAGTTTTTACAGAAAATATAAAATGGTTCACTGTAAATGTTTTCGCTTATTCTATAACGAAATTGAAGCAATACATTTTGAAATTTCCAAATAAAACTTCAAAATGGATACAAAACGTAAAAACAATTTAATGTCATTGGTAAAGGTCCAATGGAACCTTCATAATTGTATGAGTCACAAAAATGACTATTTGTTACAACAACAGCAACAACAACAGCAACAATAAAATTCAAATAAATAGAAAAAAAAATAATAATACAATTCTTTAAACGGAAATTCCATTATGTATGTGTGTGTGTGTGTGTTTTTATTATTAATTTTCCCATTTTTTTTTTCTTTATATAAATTATTAATTTATTTATTTTATTTTATTTATTTATTATTGAATATCCTTGGACTTGTCTCTTGTCTCAATTTTTCTTCTTTTTTTTATTTCAATCTGCGTTATTTGTTATTTGTTGATTTTCTTCAATGATTTTTGAATAATTTCGAAGTCCAAGGATCAATTTTGTAATAAAAATAATAATTTTATTTTATAGTTAGCGATATATTTCTCTGACGTCACAATTTCCTCATTTCTTTGACTAATCGTCATCATTATTATTCCCCCCCACCCCTTATTGGCAATTGAATTGAATATTTTTATTGATTTCATTTGTTTCTTTTTTTTAATTGTAAAAAAAAATTGAAAGAAATTAAATTTAAAAATTAAACAATAGAAAATTATTTTCCTTAGAAATTTTCTAATTTAAAATTTTCCAAATTTTACAATTGTACAAAGTATAAATTGAATTCGATTGCGTTATAAAATTGTCTGTACAAGGAAAAATCTTTGATTCAAAGGGAAATTTGGAAAATCCTGTGTAAGCAAGATCAAATAACTAAGTTCTAACGAAGATCCTGTCCAAAAAAAAAAAATGACAATCATAACGGATCAAAACGAAAGTGACATTAAAATCAAAGTCAGAGTCAGAGTCACAGTTATAGTCAATAAATGACGCCTGTACGCAGTTTAAAAATATTAAAACAATTTTAATCACATTTCTGTTTATTATTCGATGTGTCAGTGTTGACCATGATTTCTTTCTTAAATTTTTATACGTAAGATAATTGTGTGTGTACGGGTACGACTTTACACTTTAATAATATTAATAAACAATAATAATTTAAAAGATATATTTTATACATGTCACATATAAGACACTTTAAATCTTAACACCTCTCTCCTCCCGCCTCCCCCATCCATCCATCCATCCACCATCCTATCGCCCATCTGCTCATATTAAATCTTTATATATATATAAATAATAATAATCCATATGATTTCCAACCTTCCATAATCCTTCCGCCTATTTTGAATCTTTTTTAAATAATAATAACAATTAAATCCTTCAATAATTTCAACGAACTCATATACTTTAGTCATGACAAAAAATAAATAAATACAACAAAACTAAATGTATACGTAGAAGAAGACAAAACTTTAATCTTTAATAAATGTTATCATTATCACTTATTCTTCATAGTATACACACACACACACATTGACTTAATGTACATTATAGTTTGTTTTCATTTTTTTTTTGTGTTGGTTGACAGTGATAATAACCTAACACAATAAAAATATTTATAATCTATTAAAAAAAAAAAAAAATGTCAATGAAAACTCAAATGTAGTTTCTTATTCGTCATATGTGCGCTAAAAAAATACATATATAAATAAATATAAGGAGTACCATACAGGGAGAGAGAGAGAGAGAGAGAGAGAGATATTGGAATGGAAGAATGTATTAATTTATTAATAACAATAAGAGGAAGAAAATGATGAAAAAATGAAAATTAAAAATATCGTTGGAAATTTATTTGAGGAAACATTTTTCTTGAATTAGATTTAATGAATTTGGACGATTGAAAATTTCTTAGAAATTTCTTATCAATTTTTTCATGCTTATAATTTCCAATACATTCAGAAATGCCAACAGTTGTTTACATGATACAACTCCTCTTGAGGTTCATGAACATTTATCATCAATTTACCTCAAAAATTATTAATTAAGACACAAAGTAAGCCATCAGCAACACACACAGCATTGAACATATATTTTTGCGCACATAAAATTGATGGAAGCTTTTTAAATTTTTAACTGAATATTGACCGCGATTAAAAGACAAAAAAAAAAAAAAACAAAAAAATCAAAAAAAATTTAATGAAAAAAAGAAAAAGAAGAAACAAACACAAATGCATAAGAGTTGACCGCATAAGAGATCGTAAGATGATAAAATCTATTAGAGATGCTTAGTTAATATACAACAACAACAAATTATAATAAAAAAAAAATAAAACAAAAAAATAAACCAGCATTTAAAAAGAAAGAAAGAAAGAAAGAAGAAGAAGAAATATATATTGGTGATTATGTGATCTCTTCCTCTTCTTATATATCTTAAAGCATTTCACTTTAGAAAATGAAAGTTCGGAAGCTCACTGAAATGGAGATTAATAGCTGTTTTTTTTTTTTTGTTGTTGTAAAGTAGTTTTGTTAAATGCCTAAGGCCCAAACACACAATTCAATTTAATTTCAATTTTTGTTCTTGTGTGTGTGTTTTTTTTTTGGCTTTTGTTTTTATTGTTGTTGTTGTTGTTGTTACTATTTTTCTTTTTTGCTGTTCTTGCGGCAGAAGAGTAAGTGAATAAAGATGTCGAAAAAAAAGCACACACACACACACACACAGAGACAAAATTAGACAAATAAAGATCTCGGGTGCGGTACATTTTTTTTTGTTTTATTTTAAGAAGATTTCTCTTTTTTTTTTTCATCCAAAAAAAAAAAAAAATCTCAATTTATTAAAATAATAAAAAATTGCAGCTCCCCCACCAAAACCTACCTCCCTCCCCACCCTCACCAATTCAAACAGAAGAAAAAAAAGAAATAAAAGAAAAAAAAAATATAAAACATGAAATCGAAAGTTTCGCACGATTATGTCAAATTTCCCACCTTTCCCCGTTTTGTCTGGTCATGAGAAAGTAATAATAGTAAAATACAAGAAATTTTGAATAGAAACACAAACAAGAAAAAAAAACAAACGTTTTCATTCCCATAATCTGTCAGCCATGATGAATGAGGAAATATGAAAAATTTGTAACGACGCCATTTTGTTTTTACTTTCTTTTAATCGGTTTTTGTTTTTGTATTTTTGGTTTTGAATTTTTTTGGTGTGTGTTTTTTCTCTGATATTCGGTTGGTTGTCTCGACTCTCGATATGTAACCAAAAGAAAAAAAAAAAATATTAAAATGTGAGGTTCTAGTTCAATGGGGACACGGTTGAAGAAAAAAAAATGTACAAACTTGGATTTAGCAGAAATTTGCCCAAAAAAAAACAAAAAGCGAAAAAGAGAAAAATTTTCGTGCCGGTGGTGGGGAGAGAGCACGATGAAGAGAGGGTTTTTCTGTTATATGAACGAAGAGGTCAATAGACTTTGGATTGTTGTGTGTTGTTTTTTTTTTTTTTTGGATTGTCATCAATCGTTTGTTAAAGGTTATTTTTCTAAGGATTGGATTACAAATGTACTTAAGATAAGCCTAGACTTGATTCGCCTTTCTTTTCTTTTTCTTTCATTTTAATTTCTTAAATTAAAAATCGACAAAAAGTATTCACAGTGAAAGAAAACAGACAATGCAATTTTAACATTTATTATCTTGTGATAATTATGATGATGACGTAGATGATGATGATGATGATGAATAATATGTAAATTGTATGAGAACAGAATAATTGTGAATGTTTTATGATCACATCTCGAGGATTTTCTCTTCATTTAATTTTCTTGTAATTTAAAGTTAACAAAATAAAAAGTAAACGAAGAAAAAAATAAATAAATGTTCACAATTTAACATTCGTAAATTGTCGTATTTTTTTAACCTATTAACTTAACCCATTCCCACCCAGAATCATTCTTAAATAGACAAAAAAAAAAAACAAAACAAAACAAAAAAAATATGTTTATATTTTGTTGTTTTTGTAATTTATCTCATCAAAAGAATAAAAACAAAAAAAAAAAAACTACAACAAAACATAATTTTTTTGTTTTTGTAATTGTTGTAGTTGTAGTTGTTGTATCCACGTTGCTCAATAATATTATTTTTTTTTTTTTTATAATAAAAATGTATAAAAATATATTATAAATGTTGATGAGTGGAAGGGAGCACGTCGTCACTTTTTTTTTCATTCGTTCATTCTTTCTTCTTCTTCTTCTTCATAATGTTGTTTTTTTTTGTTTTTTTTTTTCATTTCTGGGTCAAACTTTGTGTCGAACGAAAACGAAAACGTTCATATACAAAAATACAGAAAACACACACACACACACACACACATACACACATAAATACTAAGAGTAAACATTAACTTGTATAAATATACAAAATATAAACTAATACAAACAGAACAGTCAGTTATACATTCATACATTTATGGAAGTGTACACAAATACAAAGAGCAAAAATAAAAAAAAAAGCTTTACACATTTTCAATTTATCTCAGGCACATTATTGCTTTTGCCACTCACAAATTTTTATTTATTGTTGTTTTTGTAATTTTGTTGTTGTTGTTGTTGGTTGTTGTTGTTTTGTATAATCGCGTCAGTTTTAGTGGTACGAATCGCATACTAGTCGGCCCTCTGGTTCGTTCAGTTGGTAACCTACTTTATTCGCTTGTGTACGTATTCGAAACCGTTTTTTTTTTCTTTCATTCTGTTCGTCGTTCTTTCTGTTGATACTTTTTTTTCTTTTTATTAAAAAATACAAAAAATACAAAAAAAAACGGAGAAGGAAAAAAAAAATTTAATTAAAAAAAAAATAAAGGAAAATTCTTTTGTCGTGAGTGTGTGTGTGTGTGTGTGTTGTAATCCTTTTTTTTTTTTTAATTTTAAATTTTGAAAAGACATTTTTTTATTTTTCTTCCAACGAAGAAGATTTAAATTTTTTTTTGCTTTTACTTCTTTAAAAGGGAAGAGAGAAAGATTACAAAAAAAAAAGGGGAATTATTCCCAACGTCCAATTTAATACAAAATTTATTCTTTTTCTCTTTGACTGATTAGAAAATTAAAAATAAATAAAGAGAAATAAGGCAACAACAAAATAAACAAAAAAAGGTGCTCAAAAAAAAAAAAAAAAGTGTAAAATAGACAAAAGTGTAAAAACCAAAAACAACAACAAAATATAATACAAAAGTTCAATGGACTCAGTTTTGCTATCAAGGACTTTTACAAATACAACAATTCATTAATTTATAATGAACAACAACAACAACAAATAATAATCGGTCTTTACAAATAAAGTAATTTTTCTTGTACAGAAAATTGAAACAAATTTTTTTCATTGAAAATTTGTAAAAAATTAAAATAAATAATAAGAAGAAGAAGAAGAAGAAGAAGAAAACGTGAATATTTATTTTGTCGCATTAAAATTTGTGGTTGGTTGCTTCTTCTTCTTTTATAAAAATAAACAAAAAAAAAAAAAAATTAAAATAAAAAGTGAAATTTGATATTCTTAAAAAGAGACGAACGCGGAAATTGTTTAAATGTGAATCAGACTTTAAGTATTTTTTCTTTAAAGCAAAAAAAAAACAAAAACAAAAACAACAAAATTTTCTCTTGTTGTGACAATTTTTTTATTTTTTGATTTCAATTATTTTTTGTTTTTGTCCTTAAGTGAATTTATTTATTATTAATTGACTGTTTGTGTTTAAAATAATTCATCAAGAAATCTTAAAGAACAACAACAACATTTAAAAATACGGATAAAAAAAAAACGACGTCAGTTTTTCTTAAAACAAATAAAAAGTAAGAGGAATCATCTCAGCACAAATCAAGCAAAAACCAAAAAACAATAAAAAAAAAAAAAAATAAATTGCAGACAATTTTTTTACAAAAAATTCTTTATCAAAAAGGAAAAGTGTTGTGAGTTTTTTTTTTTTTTACATTTCTTTTTCTGTTTCTTTTTCATTTCTTGTGATCGCCAAAATTTAAATTATGAACAGCACAAACAACAACAACAACAACAATAACAACAGCAACAACGTAAACGGGCAAAAATTAAAACCATAAAAAAAAAAAACAGTTGAACAATTTTTTTTTTTGCATTAAAATAAAGAAATTTTTTGTTTGTTGCTGTTTTGTCTTCTTCTTCTTCTACTTCTACTTGATCATAATTCGGCACGAAATTCGTGCAAGTGAAAGTTTTTCTTTTTGTTTTTTTTTTTTTCATTTTATTTGTTTTATTTTGTTGGTGTTACCGTTTTATTATAATTTTTGTTTTTGTTCTTGTTTCTTATTTTCAAAGAATCCAAATTTTATTGGCAAAAAGAAAATTAACGTTTGAAGAAAAAAAACTCTTTAAAGTTTTTTTTGTTTCTTGTTTTCGATAAATTTTTGTGAGTGCAAAAATTGTGTGAATTAATTCACAATAATTGGAAGTGATTTTTTTTTTGTAAAGTGAAATATTTTTTGTTGTTTGTTTTTTTTTTTGTAAAGATCCAAAATAATGTTAATTTGTGTTACGAGTCCTTGACTTAAAAAAAACAAAAAAAAAGAACCAGACAAAATATATTCAAATGTCTGTAAATTAAATAAGTGTGTGAGAGAAAAATGACGCTGTAGAAAAAAAAAAAAGGATAAACAAATTTTTTATTAATTAATAAAAAAAAACAAGAAAAAAAAAGACGGAAAAAAATGTTACTTCAGGTGGATTTAATACAAACGAAAAGTTACAGAAGATTATTATCTGATGTGATTTTTTCATTAACTTAAGGAAGAACAGAAAAACTTTAATTTTTCATTCAACAAAAAATAAACAAGAGGAAGTAAAAACGAATTAGAAGCAAAGAAGGAGAAAAAGTAAAATTTTTACTGTATATTGTAAACCCACCAAGTAAACTTACCAAATCAAACGACCGATCAAATCAAAACCGTACAACAAATCGGCAGAATATCAAATTATTACGGTGTAAACGAAATCACCTGATTACGTCACAAATATACATTCACTCATCTCAACCTTTTCCAGTTGTAAATTATATGAGACAGATCTATCGATCTATCTCATTCGTGTACGTGCATTTATTTGAAAAAAAAAAAAAAACAAAAACTTTTCAAACAGAAGAAAATTTATTGTTACGTTTTTTTAATATTCCAACTGTGTTTACAATGCAACATTAAACTTTTAATTTTAAGAAGAAAAAAACATTTTTGTTTGTGTGGAATTTTTTTTGCGTCAGATTTTCGTTTTTTTTTTCTATTGTTTTCTTGTAGTGTGTTTATTTCACTTATAATTAAATTTAGAAAAAAAAAAAAAAAATAGAAAAGAATCAATCAAAGAAAGCGAATAGGAAACAAAATTCACAACAACCGAAGAATTCAAAAATGACATCGCTAGGTAAACTGAGTTTTAATTTTTAAATTGTGTATTTAATGTTTTGTCTCAATTTACAAAGAAAAAAAAATATGAATCTGTCTCTTTGTCCAGGAAATGAAACCAAAACTAAATAAACAAAAAAAAATTATAGGATTATTTGTTAAATTTGACATTCGGTACATCTGTCGGTTTTCTCCCAATTTGATCCCAGTTATTCTATAAAAGGGCAATTAATGCAATAATGAAATCCCATCAAAATCCCTCTACTTATTGAAAAGGATTTAAGGAATACCTGATTGTCTAGTAAATCGTAGAAGAAAGTAAATCTTCCACGCAAGTTATGAAAACCCACAAAATACAAAAAAAATGATTTTATGTGAATTGGAAATTTATATTCAAGAATTTATTTAAAAACATAAAAAAAAAAACTTGTTTTGTCCGAAATAACTGGAAAGAAAGAATCTTATTAGTTCCGTCATAATTTAATTTATTTTAATTAATAAAAAAAAAAACACAACAGAATAAATAAAATTATTTGAAAAAAAAAAAAGTTATAAGAGAAGGAAGTTCATGTCATCGAACAATAATAAATTTTAATTTTTTCTTTCTCTACAATTCTGTTGTTGTTGTTTTTTTTTTTTTGTTGTTTTTTGAAATTCACATAATTCGAATTATACAACTTTCACTTTTCTTTTCAATTTTATAAACTCTTTTCTTTTTTTGTGTCTTGTTCGTTTTGGTTACAAAAAACCGCACACTTCATTGAAATTGAATCTAGGAAGAAAAAGAAAAAGAAGAAGAAGTAGAAGAACAACAGAGAGAGAAAAAAAAAACGAAGTAAAATGATTAAATAAATGTTGAAGTATAAACCCATTCTTCTACAGATTTTTTATTGTTCATTCCAATTGGAAAATGTTGTTTGTTTTTGTTTTTTCGCAAAAAAAGAAAAAAACTTTTTTCCCTTTTTCACCGTTATATTCTTATAACATGTTCTTCATTTCGTCATAGAACAGAAAAAAAAAAACCGAAACAATTTTTATAAATAAAAATCAACAGAACATATACTCACACACACACATACATACATTTATACAGAATGCGAATAAAATAATATCAGAAATGTAAAAAAAGAAAAAAAAAAAAAAACAAATCGGCGCAATCAGTCCAATCAAAGGCAGAATACAGAATTTGTTGCGTCAGGTCAGTTTTATAATACAAAACATGTATAATTTTTGCAACAGGCAGAATAAATATATATTTACATACATACATACAGAAAATGTTAGCGAGAGACTGTATATAGCACATTCACACACACACACACGCACAAATAACAAGTTATATGGATAATACACACATCCATACATAATCTTACAAGAGTATAATTTCGCAAAAAAAAAAAATAAAAAAATAAAGAAAAAACTTAAATAGGTCGATAGCAAAAATTCTCCTCTTTAAATATGGCGTCACATATACATACATACATTCATACATCAATACATATTATAGAAATTCATAAATACATTTATATAAATAAAAATATATTTTGTAGAGTACACTTTTTTTATATATTTGTCTTTAGTTTGTCTTCTTCTTCTTCTTCTTCTTCTTTCTTCTTTTTCTATCCAGTGAATTATTTAAAAAAAAAAAATGAACGATGATATAAATAAAATCTATAAAAATTAAGTTTTAAATGGATTTTTAGCAAGTTGAAGAGTGAACGCAAGTAATTATTATTATTTTATTGAAACTCGTCTAAATGGACCAGCAATAAAATTTTGTTTTAATTAAATTCTTTGATCGGATCATTTTTCCAATTTCATGTTTCTTTTTTAAATTGATGTTCCGATTAGACAGGTTCTTCTGCTAAGTGGAAAAAACAATAATAATTAATGCATTGTCTAATCGGACCACCTGTCTATTGATGGTCACATTGAACGGGGTTTACTCTATTCCTCTTCTCCAACTCTTTATCTTTGTATTTTTTTTTGTAGAAAAAGATGAAATAATAATTAGAAAGGAGATGTGAAGGAAAGAAGTGGGAATTGGGAATGGATGAGCTAACAGTGAGAGAGAGAGGGAATTATCTAAAATTATTAAACTTTTTAATTTTTATTTCTATTTTTGGTCGTCTAACTATCTTTGTCTCTGTCTAATGGAAATTCATAATTATAGGTAATTAATTATGAACGCATCGCATTCAATTTGTTCACTATGATTATTATGTTATTTTATTTATTCTTTGAAATACGCGATGCACTTTGAATTTTCATTAAAAGTAAAAAAAAAAAAGGTAAAGAAATAAAATAGAAAATATAAAAAAAAAAAGGTAAAGAAATAATAAGTATAGGAATAATATAACCTTGTTCTAATCGTTAAGTTAACGTTAACGAAAGTAAACATATACATATATACATACATAGATACATACATACATACATACATACATACATATATAAAAAAATATTTAGTCTGAAGGTACCTTCGTAATTTCTACTGAAGTATATTATACGCTATTGTTTAAATGTTGTTTTGTTTTTTGGTATTCTATTGTTGTTGCTGTTCTGTTTTGTTTTTTTTTTTTTAGTTTTTAATTTTACAAAAATAACAAACTAACATGAAACACAAAAACACAAAAAAAAAAAAAACAGACGAAGGGCCTTATCAATGACACAATTAAAGTTCGACTTTAATAGTTAACTACATAATTATTTTTTTTGTCTGTTTGTTTGTTTCATGTTTGTTTTATTTTATAAATTAATTTATGAATTTGTTTTTGGTTTTTTAAAGCAAAATTGTTTATATTTTTTTTTTTTGATTGTTGGTTTTTTTTTTTGTTTGTTTGATGAGAAGATGACTGATAGAGTTTTATTTTTTTGTTAAAATTTTCATAAAGTAATTATGTAATAATTTATGTCCCATTTGACTGAGTTTTAAAGTTAGTTAGTTATAAACAAATTCCCTTTTAGCCACGATGTAATCATAACTACGGATAAAACGAATATATATTTATTATTCGGTTTTTACTCTTGAATTTTTATATGAAAATAAATTATGTAAGAGAAATAATTTTTACATCATTTAATCGAGGTTATTTTATAACGATCAAATGAAATTTATTTAAGTTTTGTTATTTTCCGGAGTTGATTGTGTTTTATTTCAAGGAAAGCTTTGGCAGTTAATATCGTAAGAAAGGGTCAAAAACACATTGTTTCTTGAAAGAGAATAACGAAAAAAACAAAATATAATTGTTGTCCAATTTAAAGACACAATATTTCAGTTTCTTGAAATCTTAATAAAAAATATATTACGTTTGATTAAAATTCAAAATCTTAAACTAAAATTATTTATTTAAATTAAAAATAAAAATCTCAATGGATAAGGCGTCTCCACATTTTTTTTTTCTTGGTGGAAAACGGGAATTTACAAAATCCGCCATATTCGACCTTTTACAATCTATCGGAAGAACCAAAAAAAAAAAATAAATAGAATGATTGAAATCCTCACTAAATGTGTCACTGCTAACTACATTATTGTGGATAAATGTGTGTGTGTGGAGGAGAAAGGTATTTTGTTTACAAAAAAATATTTAAATCACAAAAAAAATAATTAGAAACGATTCATAATAAATTTTTCTTTCTCCTTTTTCAAATGAAAATTTCTCCTGTTTTTTTTTTCTCTTTTCTTCTATTTTTAATAAAGATAAGCTACTAATTTACGACTTAGAAATAATGTATTAAATACAAACACACACACACACACATATATAATACAAAGATTATCAAAATGATTAAATTTTGAGTTGAAGGTTTCTTTTTTTTTTTTCTTAAAGAATTATTATTAATCATCGTAAAAATTAAATAAATAAATACAAAATGAAGAAAATATAAATGGATTTAATTGGGACATGTTGTTTTTTTTTTTTTTTTTTGATTACAAATATGTTCATTTTTTTTTCTCTATTTTTTGACTTTACTATCAACTACACCTACACATACATACAAACGCACATACATTAGGTCACACACTTGTAAATATTCTTATACATGTTTAATTTTTATTTATTTTATTTTTTTTTTTTAAATATTAAATCGACCTCCTTTCTCCTTCTCCTTGCCTTTGACTTGATACAAACTTCATTGTTTTTAATTGAAAGCTTTTTTTGTTGTTGTTGTTGTTGTTGCTTGTTGTCTTGTCTTATTGTTGTTGTTTCTTGGTCATACATAAATAAAAATAATATTATAAAGTTAATGTCAAGTGCTACCAACATTGACACTGAAGTAAAATATATTTACAAAAAAAAAATAAAATAAAATAATAATAATAATACACACACACACACACATACACACACATATACACTAACAGAACAAAATGAAGAAAGAATGAAAGAGTGAGATAGATGATATGATTTTTTTTTTCATTTATTTATTTGTGGTTGTTTTTTTTTTTTTTCTTTTTTTTTTTTAAAGTTGGCCTTAATTAGTAGAACGTTCCAATTTTAAACAGAATTCTTTTCTTTATTTATTTATTTCTTTTCATCAACTTCTGTTATCAAATAAATATGATAAAAAAAAAACGCACACACACACACACACACACACACACAGGACTGAATGAATAAAAAATAAATAACTTTTTTTTTTAATGAAAAAAAAAATTTTTTTTGTAAATTTCTTGTTTTGTCTTCTTTCTTTTTCTTCTGCACCTTCCTTCTCCATCATTTTGAAGATTTTCAAAAATCTTCTTTTTTTTTTTTGTATTTTTTACTTTTTGCTAATATTTTTTTTTTTTTGTTGTCTTTTGTGATTTTCTTTCATTTGTTTCACGTACTTTTTTTTTTTTATTTATTCTTTTTTAATTCTTTTAAATATTTCAAAATATTAACGCTTGTATACACTTTCGCGTGTTTATTTAATAATAATTTTATTTTATTTAATTTAATTTTAATTTTTTTTTTTTTTTTTCGCTGAAATAAATAAAAGAAAAAAAAATTAAAATTATTCGCGCACTCAGCACACACTACTAGGCCGTGAACTCTATAGAATTATTCACATTGTCTCATTGTCCTAAATAAAATGAAAATGAAAGAAAAAAAATAATAAATAAATAAAGCAACAACAACAACAACAAAAATGCGAATGAAAATAAAAAAAAAACATTTAATTGGAAATATATTTTTTTTTTTGGTAAAATTTTAAAAAAATGTTTTTTATTTATTTGTTTCATCAAAACAAAAAAAAAAACAAAACAATTTTTATTACCCAAAAAAATAAAAAGTGAACAAAAATATGAATGTGTGACGTCACATTCACTCATATAACGAAGAACACAAAAAAAAAAAATTATTACTTTCTTTGTTTTGTTTACCTTTTATTTTTTTTATTTTTTTGGTTATGGGCCGTTTGTTACGTTCGGCCATTTTGTATTTTTTTTTTTGTTTGCGATTTTCATTTTTTTTTTTTTTGCTTTAACGTTTGAATAAAATTTATAGTTATTGAGAGTGAGAGTTTTTTCTTTTGTTGTTGTTGTTTTGCTTTTTGATTTAATAACAACTGACGTTTTTTTTCTTTTCTTTTTTATTATGATACAAATTTTGGCTAGTGAAAGTTTTTTGGGAAAGATTTTATAATATCCAAATAGATAAAACGTCAAAACACACACACACACACACACACAAACACATTCTCTCTATTTCTATTGTTGTTGTTATGAAATTTTGATATCAACTTTTAAAGAAAATTATTTAAAAAAGAGATTGACCTGATGTCTGACGCAAACGCATCATAATAATTTTTAATGATTTTATTATATATTTAGAATGACAAATAGGAAAATCTATCAAATGTTATTCCCCCTTTTTTTCTTTCTAATAAAAGGTGTTTTGTGACATGCGGGAAAATAATATGAATCTAGTCGTCACCCTATCTTATCGTCCTCAATTTATAAACATTGTTTTTATTTTTAGAAATATAATTTATATGTATGAAAATATGTCCTTTTCTTAGTTTCCCTTCTTTTTTAAGATTTCTGAAAAAGGGTAAATGTACAAACACAAGTTTTAGTTTAGACTATCTCGGAGTATGTCCAATTCAATACTCTGAACTGACGATCAAGTAGTGATGTAGTTCTGTAAGATAGAAAATGTAAAAGTTCACTTATTGGAATATATCAAGGATCTAGAAGTTATCCTCTTATATTTGAAATTGATGGAATTGAGGACACAAATACATTAAATAAACTAAGTAAATGACTAGAGACATGAAAATTAATTCAGTTTTTTTAATGTAATTTCAGGAATTATGACACTGAGCCGTGGCCCTTACAGCGAGCTCGATAAAATGAGCCTATTTCAGGATCTAAAACTGAAACGAAGAAAAGTTGATTCAAGATGTAGCAGTGATGGTGAATCTGTAGCTGATACAAGCACATCTTCACCAGATTTATTAACACCATTATCACCAAAAATGTGTGATAATCAAACACCAGCAACAACTCCTACACCACCACATGCAAATTTACAAACAACTGTTGTCCAAAGTGGCAACAATAATAATAATAATAATATTAATAGTAATAATGATACGATTAGTATTCGGGCATCGCCAGATTCACCAGCGATTAATGAGGATACACCATCGACAACCACAATACCAAATCCTCACAATAATAATAATAATAATAATAACAATAATAATAATAATAATAATAGTAGTACAATAGTGGCAACTGGTAATACAATAGGTGGCGCTAGTGTTATACGTTCGGTGGCCGATGAACGGCCACCACCACAACCATCACCAAGTCAACAAAATTATCAACAACAGCAGCACCAGCAGCAACAACATCATCAACAACAACAGCAGCAGCAACAACAGTATCAACAACATCATCATCATCATCAACAACAAAATATTCATCATCATAATCAACAACAACCATCCCAAGGGCAGCAACATGTGACTGTGCTAGTGACGCCATCTCGTATTAAAACTGAAACAAATACGACAACAACAATTGTTGGTTTAACGAAATCAATACCAACGCCACCTATTAGTTCTAATAATAATAATAATAACAATAATAATAATAATAATAATAGTAATAATAATAATAATCGCGATGGTATGATTATATGTACATCCTCATCATCAACACCTACAAGTTTTACACCATTAATGATACAAACTCAATCATCATCGGCAACCACATCCACTACACATCAGCATATGTTACAACAACATCAACAGCAGCATCTTCATCAATTATCAAATACATCATTAATTATTCATCGTACATCTGGACAAATCTCACCAAATTCATCCACAAATTCGTCAACAAATTCATCGTCCGGCCATCATTCAAGTGGTCAACAACAACAACAACAGCATCAGATTCCTGTTCAAATATTACAGCAATCACCGATTCGTGTGAAACGAGAACGTTCACCGAATCATACAATTGTTGGTCAAAATGTTACATCAATTACGTTGTCACCCACACATTCGCGGCAACAACATCAACAACAACAGCAACAGCAGCAGCAGCAGCAACAACAACAACAACAGCAACAACATCAGCAGCAACAGCAGCAACAACAAGTACAACATGTTCAAGTATGTAGTCCGGGACAGACACTTGGACATCAGACACTTCAGTTACGTCATCCGTTAGGAAGAGATGCCGCCATTTTGTTTCGTGTCAAAAATGATGCTCAGTTACCAGGACTTGTGCAAACACCACAAAATCGTATGGTTTGGGCGTCTAGTACCAGAATAAATGGTGTTAAACCTGAAATAATTGGGGGTCATTTAGCAGGTATTCGTACTCCAGGACCACCAACGATGATACAACAATCGGGACCACAGCAAACTGTTGTCGCATCACAACAATCACCAAGAAGTACACCGACTGTAATTATGGGTGAATCTTGTGGTGTTAGAACAATGGTATGGCGGTATGAGCCGACGTCACAGCCACAAACACCGAGTCCCCAAACCCCTGGTCCATCGCAGAATAACGAAGAAGCTGCGCAATTACTATTAAGTTTAGGTCAAGGTGCACGAGTGGCTGATGTTCGCCCTAGGCAACTACCATCAACACGTCCTCAACATCCATTAAATATGGAACGCTTGTGGGCAGGTGATTATGGTCAGTTACCTGGAGGACAACAACTTCATGCGCTTAATCTTAGCTCCCACCAGCAATGGGCTGGTCCACTACAATCTATTAAGGTATGTGAGACTGTATTAAAAAAGTGCCTTCGGATATTTACAGTTTTTTAATTTTATTTAATTTCCTAACAAATGAATGTTTTCAAAATGGCCGTCTACTTTATGTACCTAAAATACTAACTTCTAACACTTGTTTTTGGACTTTGTGATTTTTTTCTTCATTAAAATTTAAAAAAAAAAAACTTTTCGAAAAACAATTTCGGCCATTATAAAATTTAATCGACAAAAGCGACGATGCCAAATGTAAAATATGTTGATTATTTTACGAAATTGTTTTAATTAATTTGTGCTTGAAATAAATCTCCCATATTATTTTCTAGTTTTACATAGTTCGTGAATTAAACGTGCCTTTAGCAGTTCCCCCTCAAAAATCAAAACCAAAAAAAAAAGGACAAACATTATGTCGACCTAAATAATGATGCTAAATGGATAATGATTGTTTTAATCAGTTCAAAAATTAAACTTCAGAAGCACAACCCAATTATTATTTATTTTTTGTTTTTTTTTATGAATATAAATGGAACAGTAACAGAAATTGTGTCACTGAAGACGCATCGTGACTGTTTTTCTTTTTATTTTGTATTCAAAAGTAATTAATTTTGTTTTTTTCTTTTTAATAAATTAGGAACATTCAGATTCATCACAAACAGAAACTGTACCAGATGATGAGGAACAACCACTTGTTTGTATGATATGTGAAGATAAAGCGACAGGACTTCATTATGGTATTATAACATGTGAAGGATGTAAAGGTTTCTTTAAACGTACTGTACAAAATAAAAGAGTTTATACATGTGTTGCTGATGGGACATGTGAAATAACAAAAGCACAAAGAAATCGATGTCAATATTGTCGTTTTAAAAAATGCATTGAACAGGGAATGGTTCTTCAAGGTATGCAATACATTTTCTTTTTTTCTATTACATAAGACAGAAAACCGACATGTAACAATTAAATGAACTGAATTTTTATAGACTTGAAAAAAAAAAAGAAATTTCCTTCTTTATTTTGAATTCAAAAGAAATTGTACATTTATTAATTTTCACATCATAAAAATTAGGATCAAAATTCGACTTTTATTACATAAATTTTTTATTTCCAGGAACTAAAACTTTTTATACTTACATAATTTCTAATCATGAATAAACAACATTTCTACATTCCAATTACTAGTTTTTGTACAAAAACAACAACAAATAAAAAATAGTTTCAGATTGAGAAAGCTAAAATGTTTGTAAATTAACAATTCTTATACATACAATAATTATTATATAATTATTAAATATACACGCACTTTATAGTCGGATTAAATTATTTATAAATCAAATTAAAAGAACACTTTTTTAACAATTTACAGTTCAAAGTACTCCCCCCCCCCACTCCCTGTCTCAGCCCCTCTCTTATCAGTTAAGTTCTTTAGCCTAGTTTGACAATTTAGAATTTTTTTTTTTTTTTTATAAAAAGAAATTAATTTTGTTCATGAATAATTAATTAAATTTAATTAGCAATAAAGAAATTATTGTTTATACTGACCAAAAATTTATTAGACAGAAACATGAAATTATAAGATTTACGAGATTTCTTTGAAGATTAAAAAGTTGTTCAGTTATTTTTCTTTCATTTTTTCATTCAACATTGCATTACGTAATTATTCGGCTTTTATAATTTTGTGACAATTATTTATCATTAGAAGTTGCAAATTATTGTTAAAATGAAAACAAAAGAATATTTTTATGATTTTGCCGGTATAAAAAAAAAGTCCATTCATTTAATTATTTCATACATTTTGTATAAAAAAAAAAAAACAACTCAATAAAAATAGAAAACTGAAAATGTTCTATTGACATAAAATATTGTTTTTCTTTGCGCAGAATGTACAAAACCAATTGCATACAATAAATACAAGAAAGAAAAAACAAAAAAAATTAATCAGAAATCAGGTCAAATCAAGTAACCTTTTATAACCCTTTATGATTGACCCTGCGTGTGCGCGAATCATTTTACATATTTTTTTATTGTATTTATTTTTTTTTTTCTATGAATTTCCATTTTTTAAATCATAATCTCACCTTTTGTTTTCTCGTCAGAAATCAAGAAAAGAAAAGAAAAAAGACAAACAAGAAAATTGACTAATTTTAGGAGAAGTATTTTTTTTTTTTAAAAAATAAAACTTACAGACAATAAAAAAAAATATCGTGTTGACTTTAAAGAAAAAATTTAAAAAAATAAAAACTATAATTTCTAGCGGTACGTGAAGATCGTATGCCAGGTGGAAGAAATAGTGGTGCCGTTTATAATTTGTATAAAGTAAAATATAAAAAACATAAAAAATCAAGTCAAAAACCATCACAACAGCAACAACAACAACAACAACAACAGCAGCAACAGCAGCAACAACATCAGCAACAACAGCAGCAGCAACAACAGCAACAACAACAACAGCAACAACAAAAAATTGGACAAACAAATGATAATTCAAAATCAATGTTTTTATCACCAAATCAAACAAATATAAAAACAGAAAGTATTAGTTTACCATCAAATTTAGTGAATGGTACAATACTTAAGACAGCATTAACAAATCCAAGTGAAATTGTACATCTTAGACATCGTTTAGATAATGCTGTTAGTTCATCTAAAGATCGTTCTGTAACATATGAACAAAGTTTTCAAATGATACAAACATTAATTGAATGTGATGCTATGGAAGATATTGCAACATTACCACATTTTCCTGAATTTTTAGAAGATAAATCAGCAATTGGTGATAAATTATGTAATATTGGTGATTCTATTGTACATAAATTAGTATCATGGACCAAAAAATTACCATTTTATTTGGATTTACCAGTTGAAATTCATACAAAATTATTAACTGATAAATGGCATGAAATACTTGTATTAACAACAGCTGCTTATCAAGCACTTCATGGTAAAAAAGGTAATCAAACAACACAAAGTCAAGCTGTATCTGGAGTTGTTGTCCCTGACAAGGGAGATCCAGAGTTCCTTCAGGAGGTAAATATTTAATTCTGAATTGTATTTAATTTTTCTCTGTAAAGTTTATCACAATAATGAAGAATCTGTACGCTTACTGCTTTCACTTTTATAAATTTCGTTTTTATTTTTCTTTTAAATTAGGTGACGTCACATTTGGCAACCCTTCAAACATGTTTAACAACTTTGATGGGTCAGCCGATTACAATGGAACAACTTAAATTAGATGTTGGTCATATGGTTGAAAAAATGACACAAATAACAATTATGTTCCGAAGAATAAAATTAAAGATGGAAGAGTATGTTTGTCTAAAAGTTTACATACTTTTAAATAAAGGTAAATATTTGAAATGAGGTCTTACAATTTACGTCATTTTTGTTTATTAAAAATAACAAACAAGGATACCGATAAGATACTAAAATTGTCTTTCAATAAATTGTTTACTGCACCTAGTCAAGTGTTACATGCTACTTATTTTTCTTAAGATCTTTATCATTTACTTAATAAAAAAAAAATTAATTATCCATTTCCTTTTATTGGATATTCCCAAATAACCTACACTTCATATCTAGTACAAGGTTTAATTTTATTTATAGATAAAATTCAATATCATTAAATATTTCTAGACCAAAGATATCATTTTAAGAATTCCCGAAAAAAATTTCTTTAAGAAAACAAAAAAAAAAAAACTTGATTGATTGATCCAATTACTGAATTTCTTTTCTTTTTTGTAGAAGTAGAACTGGAAAGTATCCAGGAACGTTATATGCAGGTTTTACGATGTTATTTACAACATTCATCACCACATAATCCTGGCCGTTTAACGGATTTACTTGCCCATATACCTGAGGTTTGTTAATTCGCATCTTAATGAATTTTAATTAAAAACATTTTTTTTTACCATTCTCTCTTTTTTTTCTCTTTTCTTTTGTTGTATTTTTATAGATTCAGGCAGCTGCTAGTTTATTACTTGAAAGTAAAATGTTCTACGTTCCGTTTGTACTAAACTCTGCTAATATAAGGTAGCAAATGGCTGATCGGGGACGAATAAATCCTCTAAATAAATTCGGCGATCAACAACAACAACAACAACAACTGCAACAACAACAACAGCAATATGGAAAATATCAAAACACGCCAAATAAAACGGCAGAATTAGTTTCTGTAGTTGTTATGAACACAGTGTTACCTGATGAAAGAACATAAATCATTTTTATTTAAATTTTCTTTTTTGTTGTTATTTTTAAGTTTCTTTTGTTTTCTAAACTAATTTTTTACTTTGGTTTTCTTTCTTTTTTTTTTAAATAAAAAAATTCGCCTACTCAAAGCAGAAAAAAAATATAAAGAAAAGAAAAGAAAATAAGAAAAGAGAGAAAGAAAAAAACTAGAATAAAGAAATAATTAAAAAATTGTTTCACGGCCATGAATTAGTTGCTACAATTTGCATTTTGAAAGAATCTCCAAAAAAGAAAAAATGTTAATCTCCAAAAAAAAAAGAAAATTACAGAAATCACAATAT
This sequence comes from Pedicia rivosa, assembly GCA_963082725.1. Taxonomy (NCBI): domain Eukaryota; kingdom Metazoa; phylum Arthropoda; class Insecta; order Diptera; family Pediciidae; genus Pedicia; species Pedicia rivosa. Next base: position 46,592,539 of record OY720151.1, read on the forward strand.
TCTTTTTCTCCAAGATTTTTGATTTCATAGAATAGAAATATTTTTCAACAAAAATGTAAGAAAAATGTTTAGAAAAATCTCGTGTAATCATTAGGAGATAAAAAATTGGCAAATTACAGTTGTAGCACAACTAATAACATTGGACTTATGACCCATTAAGTTTATAACATTTTTTTTTTCTTATTTATATAACCACCCCCCCACCACCCCTTACTCTCTCACAGGAAAACAATTTCCTTTTCAGATTTATATGAAAACATTTTTATGTAGCAGAAAATTTATCTGTACTGCTGTGTGATACAAATTATGTAAATTATTTTTCAAAACGTACTAAATAAATGGCAAAAATTATTTTCAATTGTCTTATATATGTACGCAATTGATGACATTTAATTGTGGTGCTACATAAAAAATGTATCATTAACCAAATATTAGAGTGAGCTTATAATAAAACCTTGTAGAACTGGTGTTTTTATTGCTTTTTTTTTTGTAAATCTTTTTATATTTTCGCCCATTTTGAGAATAAGATTTTCATAACACAAAAGCACAAAAGTTATACGAATTGTCTATTTTATTTTATTTTTTGTTTTCATTTTGTTTTCATTTTTTTTTTGATTTTGAGAAATGTGATAAAAAATGTGAAGTTAAAATTCCACATTTGTTAAAAATATCAAAAATTTTAACCTAAAAATGCAATCGTTGTGATAAAATCAAAAATGTCTGAAAAGGGGAAGTACAACGAGAAATTGTTTATTGTGAGAGTTGTTTTTTTTTTTTAAATGATCTAAAACTAAAGTAAAAAATAAAAAATCGTTTAATAAAAACATTATGATGTGTTTCCATGTAAACGGATGACGTAAAAAAATTGAAAATTTCCATTTTGGCTAAAAATCAAAAATTCTTTTGGAAGAAAATATTTAAAAGGATAAATCGGAAATATTTGGGATTTATAAGATTTTTAATAATTCGAAACAAAAATTTTAGTGCAAGTTTCAATAATGCCTAAATTATTATGAATTTTGATCATGCGTGTGCCGAAATAAATGAAAGTGGATTTTATGTTTTGACATTTTAACGTTACGAATTGTTTTTTGTATTGGAAGTTTTTCTCGTTTCAAAAAGAATGACCGGCAAAATGATTTTCGATTACATGGGAACACAGCCATAAAATATCTTTGGTTAATTGTCGTTATTTTTTGGTTGCACGTTTGTTTTTTTTTTTTTGTTTAATAAAAAACAATTATTTTCTTTTACTTTTTTTAAAAAAAAAAAAAAAAACTGGAAAAAATATCGATAAATTTTTTTTTTCTTTTGATTTTTGTTGTTGTAACGTGGTTTTTTTTTTTTTTCTTTTGTTTCTTTTCCTTCTTTCATTTATCATATTTTTGTAGTATTTTGTTGTATCGAGAATATTTTTTTCCAGGAATATACGGAAGTCTGAAGTAAAATGCCTTCAATTTAATTAAAAAAAAAAAAAAAAAAGAAAAAAAAAAAGAAAATAAAAAAATTTATTATGAAATTTAAAAAATAAGATTTATTGAAAAAAGTGTCTAGACAAAAAAAAAAGTGTGTAGTCATTTTTAATGGAGAGATTCCTTAATTATTTTTTTTTCTCTATTTTTTTTTTTTTTTGTGTTCTTAAATTTTTTCTTTTTGTGTTTCAACACAAAACCAAAAATTAATTAATTAATTTATTAATTAATAACGATAAATGTTTGAAAGAGAAAGAGAAAGAAAAGAGAAAGAAAATATAGAAAATATTTAATTAAAGTTAAGAGAAAAAAAAAACAGAAACAGAGAAAATTCAGTAAAAAAACTTTATTTTGATTACAAAAAAATTAAATTTAAATTTAAAACAATAATGAGAGGAAGAGAGAGACAGTGGAGAAATTGTAGAAATTAATTTAAAAATAAAAACAAAAACAAACATAAAAACAAACATAAAAACACACACACACATAGATTCTCAGCTTAGAAGTCAAAAATAAAAAAAAATAAGGCTCAGATTTATTTGTATGGAACTCTTTTTGGAAAATGTTTCTTTTGCATTTTTCTTCTTTTTATTTTTTATTATTTTTTTTTTGTTTTGTTTTTTTTGTTTTTTTTTTTTACCTTAAAACACATTTTCCAAAATCACCACACCAATAATTCTACTGAGCCTTCTGTCTATATTAATTATAAAAATTATTATTAAAAATTAAACAAAAACAAAAACAAAAAAACAAAAACTAAACAATTAGTCTTTAGTTAATATAATATTTTTGAGTCTTAAGTTTTAAGATTAAATTAAATTAAATTAAATTAAAAAAAAAAAAAATAAAAAAACAGAAAAAATGAAAATAAAAATTATTTTTAGTAAAAAGGAAAAAAAAAAAAAAATTAAATAAAAGGAAAAAAAAAAATTGTTTTTAGTTCAATTTATTGATTAATTAATTAAATTAAATTAAATTAAAATTAAATTAAATTAAATAAAAATTAAATAAAAACAAGATTAAAAATTTAAGAAAAGAAAAAAATTTCTATATTTACATTTTTTAGTGATGATAATAAATAAATAATTTAACGTTGATTTATACAAAAAATAAAAACAAAAAAAAAAAAATAAACTTTAAATTTAAAAAATCCAATAAAAAAGAAAAAATACGTTTTTTTTTTATCCTGGATTGAACAAAAGAAAATATATTGAAATAAATAAAACAACGCGAATTGAGTTGTGTGGTTGTCATTGTCAACCACACGTCATGACGTGCTGATTTAAGTCAAAAATAAAAACTGTTATTCTGACGTCTAAAGGAAAAAAGTGTATTTTCGATATTTTTTTTTTGTTGTCCATTTACCTGGTGACTCTACACAATTTTTTTTTGTAGAGTAATTTGGTGGAGAATTTGTAGAAATTTAAATGAGGAGAAATAATTATAATATGAAATTATTTAATTTCATATTAAAACAAAATGGCCGTATTGACGTCAGTTAACAAATATTGCTTAAATTTTTTTTTTACTTTAATTTTATTCTTCTTTTATTGAAAATTTTTGTCCTTATTTTTATTTTAAAAATCAACCAACGTTGTTACCAGTTAAAATCAAAAACTAAACAAGAAATGAAAAAAAAAATGAACCATAAATTAAAATAAATAAAGGAAGAAATGTAATTTAAAGAAAAATAATATAAAATAAGAAATATTCAAAAAAAAAACAGTTACCGTAAAAACAAAAACAAAAATAAACAGAAATAAAAACTCTGCCATCTATTGACTTATTCATGTAAACAGAAATATTTTCCTAATTAAATTAAAATAAAAATATGAACGACTCATTTCTATCTTTCACCTTTCCATTGCATTCCATTTTTTGATAAATGAATAGAATAGAAATAATGATTTGTCTTTATTCTTGCCCCACTTACTCCCTCACATTCTAATAATAATAATAATAATTAAAAAAAAATTGTTTTGTGTTTAATTTTTAGATACAAATCCTTAATTCTATCACGACTGTTTTAGAATTCGAATGGAATCAGTAATGGAAATCGAAATGAGTCAAATATTTCAAAATCAAAATTGTACATAAAAAAAAACAAAACTACTAAATTATGTCCAGTCTTTTGTTTCTTGAGTATTAAAAATGGGACGCAACAATAATAACCAATTTGTCGGACGATAATAAAATTCAGATAATAAAATTCAGAATAATTGGCATTTGGTTCCCATTAAACTTTCGGCAAAAGTTTAGTCTTAATTTTTAAACTTACAAAAAAAATTTTGAATAATCAAAAGAACGACATAAATTTCAATCATAACAGGAAATACGGTTACCATTTTTTTTTGTTATCGTAAAATAAAAAAGGAAAGAGGCTAACACAAAACTAACATAAAACAAAAAAAAAAAAAATAAAATAATGTCTGTAAAAAAAATTTCAATTATTTAATAACAAAAAAAAAAACAAAAAAAAAAAAGCACTGCCGATAAAAAATACAAGAATAACAAAACAAAAACAAAAAACAAAAAACAAAAAACAAAAATTTATTAAAAGGGAAAAAATTAGAAAAGAAGAAAAAAAAATGCAAAAACAAAAAAAAATTAAAAATTAAAAACAAAAAAAAAAAAATTTATAAAGAATGAAAAGAAGAAGAAAAAAAAAACGCACTTCGATAATAATTTCAATTTCAAAAATAGACTGAGAATATTGTATTTTTTACCTAAACTTATTATAAAAAAAAAAAAAAAAAGAAAAGAAAAGAAAAAAAAAAACGGAAGAAATTTTGTTCTTTTTTTTTTTTTCTTTCCTTTAACATTTTCTTTTTATCTCTTTTTCTTTAAAGAAAAACAAAAAAAACAACAACAACAACAAACTGAAAGTGAGAGAAGAAAAAAAGAAAAGCAAAAAAAAAATATAAATAAATAAATAAAATATATTTAATTTAGGAAAGGAGAAAGTATCTATCCCTTTTCTTTTCTTATGCTATAAATCCCAGAATGTGCAGTGAAAACGGATGAACAAAAAAAAAAAAAAAAAAAAATAAAAGTGGAGAAAATTGTAAAAATCGCTGGAAAAACAATCCGGCCGAAAAATTTTTTTTTTTGTGTCTTTCGGTTAAAAAAAAACAAAAACTAATTTCTGGTTCAAAGTAAAAGATAGAAAATGGGAAGAGGAAAAAAAAAACACATTATTGATTTCATTAATTAATTAATTAATTAATTAATTATTAAATTAAATTAAATAAAAAACAAGCAGAAGAAGAAGAAACTTTTTTAACTGTTACTATTATTATAATAATTTTTACTATTATTTTGTATTAATTTCCATGAGTCTAGTTTGTAAATAAAATAATAAAAAAAAAAAAAATATAAACACAAAAACAAAAAAAATTATAATTAAATTAATTAAAAACAAAAACAAAAAAAAATAAAAATTGAAATTGAATTGAATTAATTAAAAGAAAGAGAAGAAAAAAAAAATGAGTACATATAATCTGATGATATATAAGAAGAAGAAGAAGAAGAAGAAGAAGAAGAAGAAGAAGAAGAAGAAGAAGAAGAAGAAGAAGAAGAAGAAGAAGCAGAAAAGAGGAATAAAAGTGAAGTAAAAAAAACAAAAAAAATTTAATATAAAAAAATAAAAGGAAGAGAAAAGTTAAAAAATAAATATAATTAAAAATAAAATATAAACAAAAAAAAAAAAAGTATAAATTTAAAGAAGAAAAAAAATATATATATGAATGTATGTATGTATGTTGTATGTATACATATATTTTAATTAACAAAAAAATAAAAAATAAAAAAAAAAACAAAAAAAAAAAAAAAAAATGGACGAACAGAAAGGGGAAGAACAATTAATTAATTAATAATAAAAGAAAAATTGATAAAAAAAAAAAAAAAAACTTTAATCCTTTTTACATGTTTTTGTTTATTGGAAAACAAAAGTTTTTTTTTATGAAGAAAAAACAGAAATAATTTAATTTAAGGAAAAAAAAAAAGAGACAAAAAAAAAGTTAGGAGAAACTTAATAAATTTGACACAAACAAAAAAAAAAATTCACTGTAGATGGCGCGTTGATTTTCTCCCACATTTTGTTTTCGTGTTCAGTTTTACTCTGACAACAATCACAAACATTGATGTTTTTTTTTTTGTCTACTTGCAAATTTATTTAATTCTACATTCTCGTTATCCATAAGATTTTGTGTGTACAATTTTCAAGATTTATTGTGAGGACATTTTTGAAAGGATTTTAAAGAAAGCATTTAATTTATTTTGATGTGTTTAGAGATTCCAGAAGAATATAAAAACGTCTCAGAAATAATTAAGAAAAATATCTTATATTATGAATTGTGAATATTTGAGTTAAATTAAATTTCTATTGGTTTTTTTTTTTTCAGTTTGTGATTATAAATAAAATAACATTTTCTTAGTGATGACATCTAAAATGTTACTAATTAATACATGTGGGGGGTTAAAACGATAAACCGATTCGAAGTTTTTCAAATGTGAAATCCTTCTAATTGTCTTAATATTTTATTTTCAAAAGGTTTCAAAATTTATAACGTTTTCATCTTTAAATAATTGAAAGAAAACGTGTCATCTTTATAAACTTTAATAAAAATAAAAACAAGAAGTATAACTTTAGGTGATGTGTCCTCTGAATAGAATAATTAGTCCATCATGAAAATTCTCATTGCATTTTTGGATACTTTTTGAAAGGATTTCACATCAGTTAAAAGTTATTCCAAAATATATGTATAAAACAAGAGAACGAAGAGATAATTGTCGTCGTGTATTTTTTGAAAATTCAAATAAAGAGAAAAAAAATAAAATAAAATACAAAAGAAAAAAAAGCAAGGTGCTCATAGATTTTAGTGTGTAAATTTGTTCAAATAAAACTTATTATTGATGGCGGCCATTTTGTGTATTTCTTATATTTTTTTTCTATTGTTTTTTTTTTAATTGTATAAAGAGTAAAACAGAGACAAAGAGAGAGACGGAAAAAGAGTAATAGTAAAGTATAAAATAGAGAAAGAAAGAAAGAAAGAGAGAGAGAGAGAGAGAGACGGATGAAAAGTAATAATAAAACTTTTAAATCTGTACGTTTGGCCGATCATATCAAAATATAAAAGTTACAAATAAAAAGTTTATTTATTTTTTAAAAATTAATCAAATAATATTAAAGAAAAACAAATGAAAGGAAAAGAAAAGAAAAGTAAAAAAAAAAAAAACAGAAATTTCCAAAAAATTTTCCCAACATTCAGAGCATCGAAACAAAAAAGAAAAACAAAACAATAAATTAAATAAGAACAAGAACCGGAGAATTTGAAAATTTTGACAATTTCCTTTTTCTCCAACTTTATTTTTTCTTCCTTAAAAAAGAAGCAAATTTTCCTAATTTTAAAAGAATTATTAAGTAAATGAAAATACATACGTAAAAACAGTTCTTTTGAATATAAAATTTGTGGAGAATTTTGTGGCGAAAAAAATAAATTCAATAAAAATTTATTAATGAAGAAAAACAAAAAAAAAACGGAAAAATGTTACCTAGATTTACTAATTATATAAATAATTAATTATGTATTATAAACGACTAAATTAAAATAATAAAAATAAAAAATATAAAAATGAAACAATCTTGTTCCTTCTTCTTATCATGTTTAATTTTTTTCTGTAGAGAAATGAAATTTTTTTCAGTCAAATTAATATTCAAGGATCAACAGCTGATATAAAGCTTCTAATGTGTTTCCTTTAACTATAAAGATAAGAAAGTGAAATGTTTTGATGAGTATCTGTTTGCATGTATTTCACAAAATACCTGGCGTCTCCACTGAAAATTATAATCTAGACGTGTCGAGGTGTATCAAGTCATTAAAAGTCATTTTAATTATTTAACATGTTTTTATTAATATTAAATAATTATTCCTGATATTAATTATTATTATTACATATTTTATTTTATTTTTTTTTTTAATAATAAACTGATTTTTATTCATTTCATTTTATTTATTAATTTGTCTGCATATTTATTAAACTTTTGTAGGTTTTCAGTTTTTTTTTTTTATCTTCTTCTTTTAATTTACAAAAATAAAAAATAAAAACAACAAAACATAAAATGATTAAAGGTAAAAATACATAATAAATATACGCGTGAAATATACGTACATGTATACGTGTCTGTAGAAAGTAAATGTAAAACGTGTGACCACATATAGCATTTTATTTTATTTTATTTTTTACTTTTAATTAATTACAAAAATATCATCACGCGAGCACCATTTATTAAATTATATAATTTATTTCTTTTAGCAATTTTACACAACGTTTTTTTGTTTGTTTTTTTTTTATCATGAGAGAAATTTTTTATTAAGATTGGCCAAAATTAAAGAACAACAACAAGTTTAAATTTACACAACAAATAGCAACAGCAACAACAACAACAATAACAACAGCAATAATAATAATGAGAGAAAAAAGTGACGAAAATTAGAAATCAAAAATTAATTTATTAAAACAAAAAATGCATTTAAAATTCCTTAAGTTTTTTTTTTGATTTTTAATTCGTTGTGGATTAATTTTTGGACAATAATTTTCTTATTTCTTTATTTAGTTTTAAGTTTGTTTTGTTGCTTTTATGTGTTTTTTTTTCCCCTTTGCTTATGGGATTAGATTAATCACACATTAATTGACTTATTGTTTAAGTTTTCATTAACGTGATTAATAGTTACCATCAAGGAATGATGGAAACCAATAAAAAGTCAACGTTGATCAATGTGAAATTAATGCGATAAAACCTTTTAAGCAACGGGAAAAAATAAGGGATGAAACGTTAAATTTAATTTAATTTAATAATAATAATAAAATTGTCCCTTTTAATTTAAGACAAATTTTTTTCTTTCTTTCTATTTTACTTAATTTTTTTTTCTAAAAAAATTTTTTGGCACATTTTTTTTTTTTTTTTCATAATAATTAGTAAAGATGCATTCACAATAAACTTTAATAATAATTTGAACAACCGTCTTTCTTTAGTTTATAAGAATAATAATATTTTATCATTAAGTGAATTTAATTCGTGTGATTACAAATGAACTTAACTTAAACAGAAATTCAATCAACTGAAAGTTGTTATATTCTGTAAAGTTTAAGTTATCATAATCTCAACCATATATGCAATAATGAAATAACGATGATAAAAAATGTATAATCATATAAAAATGTCTGTATATAATTTACGACTACTGTATACAATTCAGGAATTCTAAATTCTCAGGTTTTCATTGTCAACTGTGGCTAAGAAATAAAATGTAGTGGACAATCAAATCTTCTGATTTTATAAGAAAATCTAATGTGATAGATATTTAAACACACAAAGCTCACATGTTTTGTCTAAAAATACAATCAATCGTATTTCGACATTACTTTATAATTCTTTTGTATAATTTTATAACTCAAAATCAGAATATTCTAACTATTTTATTTAGGCAAACAAATTTAACATTTGACAGATTTTGGTTTTTTTTTTTGACATTTTGTATGTCAAAATTTTATTTAAAAAAAAAAAACATCAAATATTTCATTGAGTTTTCTCTGCCCTGCAGCAAACCTGATGAATTTTTAAAACATTTTTATGTTAGGTCGATATAAATGCAGTCTATTTTGCAGTTGCAGTTTTTAAACAAAATAAATTCCATCAACTTTACATAAATTTAAAATGTTATGGACTAATTTGAAGCAAAACAACAGACAAAAGTCTTTTTTTATAATTTTTCTTCAATTTTGTGTCATTGTGAATGTACCTTTAGTTTTTTTTTTTTTTTATTTATTATAATAATTTTTTGTAATTCTCAATGAGGACGGTGTTTAAAAATTTTTTAAACAAAGACATTCACGAATATCCAAGTTCTTGTTCCAAGTGAAAGACTACACAAAGTCTATGACATGATTGTGGAAAACAAGAATTACTGAATTTTATAAAATTTGGAACATCTTGATTATTATTGGAATGTGTGTCTTTGCTTTTGATATATATTTGTTTTTAGTTTTCTTTTAAAATTTTTTTCTTCGTTTTAAAATACATTTTTTTTTTTTTAATTATTTAATTTTTATTTATTTATTACGTTTAACAATTTTTTATTTTTTTTTTGACTAAATAATTTCTATATTTTTCCCATTAATTATTTCTTTTTGTGTTTTCCTTTTACCTCCTTTATGAAATTATTTTTGTTTTGTTTAATTTTTTTTCCCGAAATTATTTGTGATTTGTTTTCATTAGAATAAATATTTGAATTTTAGAAGAATGCGATCATATTATTAAAATTTACAGACAATTGGAACAATTTTTAGAATCCTAGAATTTCATCTGTACAATTCTAATATTGATTCACAATTGCAAAATAGCACAAAAAAAAAAGAATTAAAAATAAATTAAATCGAGTATTTTAAATGAAGTAAAATTATGAAAAACGATTTTCTAATTATAAACATCGTTATTTGCAAGCCTACAAAACCGACATACATTAATATCGGTTAAGAAGGAAAACTTTTTTTTTTATATTCTATGTTTTTGTTTTTGTTAATGAACAAATGAAAATCTAAACAAAATGTGAATTTTATTAGCATTATTTAATTTTTAGAATTTGTTATAACAGAAAAAAATGATATAAAAAACGAAATTTATTTAAAATAAAACAAAAGTAGATGAATTAATTTGGTAAATTCAGTCAATAAAATATTATTTATAAAATGTTTGTAATTTTAAAAAGTAATTTTTATTCAAACAACGTCAATATTCGGATAACTGATAAAACAATTCTGCAATCTATCAACAAAATATTGACTGTAGTGAGTTTACATTAATAAAATTAGGTACACGACATATTTCCTTCGTTTTATATGCAAAATGCGATCATGCGTTTTTGTTTTTTTTTTTGTCAATAACATCTAAGAAGCTTTTATAATAATGCAGATCGTAGGATTTCTGTAGATAATGTAAATACATTTTGAGAAAAATTACTGAAAAATTTATTTCTATAGTTTTCTCTTCACTATTTTGTTTTTCTTTAATTGTATTTTTTTTTTTATATTGAGAATAAATATTTTCTTTTTCTTTTTTAGAAACAAAAAAAAACTGGAAATAATTACAAGACAAATTGAGATGAGCTAAGCACACTTTCAACTTCTTTTCACTCTACCCTTTACTTTAATCTTTCTACTTTAATCTCAATATTTATATTTTTTTCTTCCCCCCCCCCCCCAATTTTAATTAATTAAATTTATATATTTGATTAAATTTTTGAAACATTTAAACAAAAACGTAAACACATTTGATGAGACAAAAAAAAAATTGATGAAAATCTATCATCAAATATTTCATCACAATTTAATTTTAATTAATTAATTTTCTTTTATTTTTTATTTATTTATTTATTAATTTTATTTAGTATTTATTTTTTTAGTTTTTTATTTATATTTTGTACAGGTAAAGGTGGTTTTACTCGACTATTAAAATGTAATTTATCAGACTAGTTAGAACCTCCAATAATTTTTATCTATCTAAAAATTATTACTTTCGTTTTAATTCATTTTCCTTCTTTTATTTTTTTTTTCTTAGCTTTAATTTCTGATGTTTGTTTATTTATTTATTTTGATGAATTAATTTAATTTATTTTGTTTTGTTTTGTGTTAATGAATTTATGACGAATCCAAAATAAAATAAACACAAAAATTGTATTTTAAGTCTTTCCTCTTAAATCTCAATTGAAAACTAACAAGAGTCAACAATCTATTATTATGGATTTCCTTCAACAGTTTTTTTTTCCTTTAATAAAAATAAAAATTAAGAAAATGATTCACAGTGACAATCCAAAATTTGAATTTCTGAATTTAATTTTCAAGTACCAAAAAAAAAAAAAAAAAAAATTACGTCCTCTGCAAAATATTAGAAAATTTGTTTGTTTTGGATTCGTCAAAATTCTTCAATTAAATTTATTTAGGTACAACTTTAAAAGTTCTTTTTTTATTTTGCCTTCACACACTTGAGTTTTTTTTTTTAAATTAATTTTTTTGTATATTTTGGCAACATTTTTAAATCAATTAATAAAATTTCTATGTAATTTTTTTTTTCACAAACATCAATTTTTATATTCGGCGATAATTTATTCTTGTTCTAAATTAATTAATTAATTATTATTATTTTTTTATAATTGAATAAATACAAACATTTATGGCGTGTTTTGTTTTTCTTTTAATCATAATTAGTAATTAAGGCTTTTTTTTTTTTTAAGTTCAGGAATTGCCCAAAAGAAATGAAAACAAACGAAAACAAAAAAAAATGTAAAATAAAAATAATAATTTTCTATTATTTTTTAAGCCCCTTATTTTTTATTCATTTTATTTTTTCTTTATTAAATATAAATCACATGCATTTTTTATTTTTTTTTTGTCAAGGTACCCCTCTTTTCACACTTTCTCCCCAACCCCTCGTCACACAAATTATTTTCTTTCATTCTAAAATTACAATTTTTCAATGGAAATTCCAGATTTTTAAATTAAATAATTAGCTATTTTTTTTCTTATTTTAAAAAAATAGTAAAGTCAAGTAGTAAAATTAATTTTTTAAAGGTTTCAATTTTCAGGGAATAAAAACTAAAATGAAATTTTGTATCAAATTCAATTACATGCCCATAAATTGTTAAAATTTGTTTTATTTCTATTTTTTTTTTTCAGTAAAATTTTTTGATAGAACGAAAGTAAAAAACGGGTACCTCCCTCCCTACCTCCCTCCTCATCATCTACGTTTAATTAATAATATTATATAATATACGGTATATATAAATTCAAAGAAGAATATTATTTAACGGTATGTGTGTGTGTGTGTGTGTCTATATATATATATATATAATTTATTTATATTTTAATAAAATTGTATTGTTAGGTTTTTCTTTTCTTTTTTTTTTTTTACTTTAAATTTTCTGGACAAAAAGTTTTTATTTTTTTTTTTCTTTTTTTTTTTAATTTTAATTTTTTTTTTTCTTTTTTTTTTTTTTACTTTTCTCATTTTTTTTGTTTTTTTTTCTGATAATTTAAAAAAAAAATTTACGTCCTTTAAAAAATATAAGAAGCAAACTAAGGAATGTTAGCAACATATAACATATTAATGTAATTTGATACCTGGATCAGCGATAACTATTATTATTACAAGATCTATTTGATGATGGAACAATAAATACAAAATAATTGTAATATCATAGTTCATCAGATTGTTGTGGATGTTCACGAACATATTCTTTTGGAAAGAAACCAACCTGAACAACAATAAAAATATCTTCATAATTAATTTAAATTTTAAAGAAAAATTAATTTGTTTACGAAATAAAAGAGGGCCATTTGTCGCACTCACACTCAGAAAGTAAAATTTTAAATAGAAGAAATTTAAAAAAAAAAAAGTAATCACTCACCCTTTCTCTAACTTTCCCGCGCCACCATCCTTTATTATCTCCCTCTTTACCGATCACTATTACCTGACAGCCCTGTATTAATGGTAACTGATTTGCCTCTTGTGGTGTAAAATCATATAAAGCTGTTGCCACAACTTCTCTAAATGGCCATTGAAGTGATTGATTAAGACTAAAACAAAAAAAAAAGTTCAGATGAATTATTTTATGAAAACTGTTTTCGTCTTTTTGTAATAAAATAATTTACCCAGCAAAATTTTCACCCAAATCATTACGTTCATAAAACGAAACTAATTCAACAATTGTTTTAAAATGACGTCGTGTTGATAGAAAAAAATAAATAGAATCATTCTCTTTTTTTTGATAAATTTTCATGTGTTTTATGATTTTGTTATCAGTTCTAAAAAACAACAAAACGATAAAAATTAATATTTTTGATTATTTAAAACAAATAAGTGAACTTACTTTAAACTGAGTGCATACATTGTTTCACCAGAATTAGATGCACCTTGTGGTCTAACCCTTAGTAAATATGTACCAATTTTTCTAGTTTCAAGTTTAACGGTTGCACTATCCCGATCCATTGTACCAACAAACCAATAAAATTCAGATAATTGACGATCACAAACTGGTGGCGGTAAACTTAATGTTTTTTGTCTACAATGTCCAGTTGATGATATACATCCTTTATGTACAGCTATTTCACATACACGACATTTATAACCTTGATGAAGACGTCCTTTTAAAAATTTTGAACAATGTGTACATGAGACAGCCACTTCAAATGTTGTTATTTGAAATTTATGATCTGTATTACGACATCCAGGTGGTTCTAAATTATCCCTTTAATTTTAATGAAAAGAATTTTTTTTGATTAAATATTTTAAATTAAAATAATTGGTATTATTTAAGAGAGATTGGCCTTTTCTACTCCAACTAACAAAAGTTGACATAAAAATGAGATAATCTCTCATTTAAAAACTTGATAATTGTGATAAATAAAATAAATTACATTGCTTCCTGAAATGCTTTAAACCATTTATCACGTTCTGCTTCTGTTTTCATATATAATGTGAATGCATTTGTTTGGGTTTTTCTAGCTAAATAAAATTGACATTTAAAACGTCCATCACGTCCAAGTGTCCGTCTTGGATGACAATTATCAACACGATAATCTTGTAAATTATGTGCTTCCCGAAATGTGTATTGTCCATCCTAAAAAAAAAACAAAACACAAATGAATTAATCAGTTTGTAAGTTAATGAAATTTACAAGTTCAAAAATTCAGCCTTGGATTATACTTAATCAAATTAACTGACGCATTGTGATAAGAGACTCGCTCGCCTTGTTTTATTTAAAGATTTTTGTGGTTTCCCATTGTCGGTTTATCTTGAGTGTTTTTATTTGTCAAAGTGAAAGTTTTTTTTAATCTTTTAATTAATTTTTTTTTTATCAAAAATGAATCATAAAATTTTATCAAGAATTTTTTAACAATTCATTCCACTGGAATTTTTTTTTGAGTTTAAAGAATTTGTATGAGAAGGAAAAGGCTAAATACAAAAACAAAAATTAACTTACCCCAATTTTTGAATTTGAATTTTTCACTAAAATCATAACTTTTTCAAAAATAAAAGCATAACGATGTTTTGTTTTCTGATCTTCATGAGCTTTTATATTTAATTCACCATCCAATAAAAGATGTCCATACTGTTGTAGATCATTACCACTGGGCAAATTTAAATCAATTATACTCTCCTATAAATATAAAAAAACAAGAAAATATTAACAAAAATTAAACCAACTCAGTTTCTTCTTTTTATCAAATGAAATTAATAAGAAAATAAACTTACTCGAACTTTTTGTATAACAACCATATGTTCAGAATCGCGTTTAACTTCATTTGTATATTGTGCAACATCAACCATAGCCTCTTTAGCCCTTTCTAAACCACGATAATCTTCATGTGTTGGTGGTGTATCATTAACAAGTTTATCAAGTAATAAATGATATTTTAATATTCTTTGCATTGGTACAGATAATATATCTCTTAATTGTACCCGTCCAGAACTATGTTCTTTTTGACATTGTTGTACTAAATCTTCAACACCAGCCATTTTTTTACATACATCACGTAATGTATCTGTTGCATTTGTCATATTCGAACAATATTCACCATATATTAAAAATGGCTCACGAAAATCGAGAAACACTTGACTTAATTTTACTTTTGAATTTGGTGATATTGCATCTTTTAAAATTTTTATAAATTTCGTATGAATTTCAGTTAATTCCTGCAAACAATTCATTTTTGTTATTAAATAATTCAATCAATAAAATTATTAAAATATTAAACTCCATTAATTTGTAACGTTTAAAGGTTTTTCCTAATAACACTTGTATCAATTGGAAAACTCACTTATTTATTCAATAGTTAAAGATTAAAACGTAAAGTTATTAATTACTGATCCAAATTAAAGAAGTTTTCACTTTAAATTGAAGTAAGACCCAATAAATATAATAGAAATAAAACAAACCTTTATTTTAGGAAATATACTAATAATATCATCACGTGATAAATGTTTTTCCATTGGTGTCATAAATTTGTACTTGAGTGCATTTAAAACTTCTAAATAATTTGTTTCGGTATCAATTAATTCACGTATAACAAAATCTCTTTGTTCAAAACTTCCAGTTGATGCGGTCAACTAAATTTGGTAAAATACAAAAAAAAAGTTAATTTTCATTCAAAATAATAAAAAAAAGAAAAATGGAAATGTGGAAAAATTAAATTTTTTTTTGTGAATAAAGAAGAACAAAAAATTAAGGCAAAAATCATTTAAAACGAAAAACTCATTCCAAATTAAAACAAAAAAAAAACAAAACTGAAAACTATGAAACGATACCTGATTTCTGCTAGCTCTCTGTATTGCACACAAATCTTGATAGACTTCTTCCTCTTTAATGTTATGTTCTTCATTTCCATTACATGCAGCATTCTCCGATGTTCTAAGATCAAAAAATAAACAAAAAAATTCCCGAAAAATTAAAATAACAAAATAAAAAAAGAAGTTAAAACAAAAATTATAATTAAAAAACGAAAACAACAACAAATATTTAAATAAAAAATAAAAACGGGGAGAATATTCATTTCGTTAAACATGCAACAAAAAAAAAATGAATAAATAAAGAAAATAAATAAGAAAAAATTAAACGATTAATTTCATTATTTTGGAAGCGTTTAGTTTTGAATTTGAATCCTTCTTGCGTTTTATTGTAAGGAGAAACTAACAATATGATGTTTTCTCTTTTCTTGATTTTTTTAATTAAGGTAATTTTTCTCCTAGCAGAAATTTTTATAATAATTCTTGTTTTATTGCAAATAAATAAATAAAAGACATTCTGAAAAAAAAAATAAAATATAAAAAAAAGTGACAAGAAAAAACAACAACAACAACAATAACAACACCAAGAAAGAAGAAAAGGGGGCAAAAAGAGGAATCTTATTTTGTTTTAGTTCATTCATTTGTTCATGTATTCGCCACTAGAATACTAGTCCCGAAAATAATTTACATCCTTTTTTTTTGTTGTATTTGTTCTTATCATCAATTAACAATAAAACCAATTTTAGAGTATCGGTATTTCTTTACTTTCTTGCATTTAATTTTACATAAAATAATTTTGTTATCTGTGTATTTAATTTCTAAATACTGAAATGATTATCACAATTAATTTTTGAATTCAGAATAACAAAAATATTTTAAGAAAATTGATTATTTTTAGGCTGCACTAGATAACGTTAAGCAAGCACTAGACTAGATAACTTAGTAGCGAGTACTTTGAACTATCTAATAAATAAATTAAAATGAAAACAACTAATTATGAATTTTCTAGTATAAATTTAGTTAAGATTTACAGTCATTGTATTTTGAGTTTTTTTGACTTCATGAGATCAAATTGGGCTAATCATTTTGTAAAACAATTAATTTATTAAACAAACGACTGTTAATCTTCATCAAAAAAAAATTATCTTCCTAAAAAAACACTACACGATCAACAAACGAATATCAAAATCAATGAAAAATGGGAAATAAAATTAAAATTAATCTAATGTTTGGTTTTTTGTTTTGTATAACCTCTGGAATACAGGAAGAAAATGTAACATAACAGAGATCTTCATAGATTTGTTCATCATTATTAATGGTATCATCTTGTTGTTCTGTTTGTTCTGGTGGTAATTCATTTAAATTCCAATTATTAATACTTTCTGCTTTTTCTTCTTCTTGTTCATTATCCTTATCATTGTCACTTGTTTCATTTTCATTATCAATATTATTAATATCATCATCATCATCATCATCATCAACATCATTTTCTTCTTCCATTGAAACTGGTTCTAATTCAGTTTCTAAATTATGTTCTAATTTTCTATTGTTGTTATTATTACTAGAATATAATTAGTTTGTAAAATATTTATGTTAGTATTTATTTCGTTTCTCTACGAATTTAACGAATAAAAAAGGTCTCAGAGGAGAGAGAATTTGTTAATACATATAAATATTCTAAAGTAATAAAAGAACGTTGATTTCTTGAAACTATAAAATTGAATTTTATTCTATTTATTTCAGACAAAAGACATACTTTTGATTTCAATGAAAAAATACGTGACTATATAGTCAACTATTCGTCTTATTTTATAGAATTATTAAATCCGAACGTTCTTTCATTGTTATTTATTGTCTGAATATAATTGAAGACTTACGTTGAGTGTAAATCCTTATAAATATCTTCATCAGAGTGACTTCTTTCACTGGGAGAAATTTGAGCATTGAAACCACTAAAATGATAAAAATAATAGAAAATATAATGTTATAGGTTTTCACATCAATAATCTGTCAATTAATAAGGAAATATCAAGATGGCGGTTTGTTTTTATAATATTTTCATCCTTCTTTTCTTTTTTTTTGTAATTTTAATTCAATTAATTAATTAAATGAAATTAATAATCACTTACGGAATATTTGGTTGAAATTGTTGTACTTTTCGACATTGTGATAATTTTGATAATGTTATAAGAACACGATGAAAATTCGTAAGGTCATAGAGCATTGTTGGTTCAAATAAATCCGATTCTCTTAAACCAAAATGATTTTTACATGTTTCTAAAAAAAGTTTTATATTTTGACAGCAAAGAAACTGAAATAGAAAAATGTAAACAATTTTATTAAATAATAAATTTAATGTTAATTCTTTTTGAGATTAGAATTAATCATAAAAAAAATTAATGACATCACAAAAGTTTTGCAATTTAAATAATTACTTGAGCCATTTGTGGTTTCCTATGAAAGTCTTTCATATCCAAAGCATTTGGATCAAGAAAATTGATTAAATTACACAATAAAACACCATCACGTAAAGTTAATGCTAAAACTTTTATTTCAGCCTCAGCCAAATTTGATTTATGATCGATCGGTATTATATTACATCTTGTTAACCAAGCTGTACATTCACGATACAAATCTTCAACCATTGCCATTTTTCTATTTGTTTATTTAACACTAAATTATATATTATATTTATTTAAAATTTTATTATTTATTTATTAAAGGAAAAGGAAATAATTCACATTTTTTCTTCTTCACACTAAAAAAATATCGAATAGACGTATATACATATATGTATATTTATTTTGTGTTTTCACTGAACTAAAAAAACAACAAAAAATTCAATATTGAACTAAAAAACAATAATAATATTAAATATTAAACGTCAAAAAAATAACCAATAGATGTCACTAACTGAATTTGATAATACTTTGAATAGGTGTCACTGACCTTTATAAGATTTAAGCGCGCTAGAAACAGTTACATTTAATTAAATTAATTAATTGAACAAATAAAAAAAAATCTACATAATAGAATACGAACTTGTTCGCCTCGCTATTACTATAAAACTTGTATAATTTTTATATAACGAAAAAAAGAAAATTCAATGATCCTGAAACAAATAACTAAATTAAAAAAAAACACAAAATAGATTTTGTTTGTCATTCTTTAAATTATGTATTATTTTATTATATTTTAATTATTATTATTATTATCATAATTCTTGTTTGTTTGTTTTTGTTTCTTTAATAATTTCGTACATAACATTATAAAAATAAATATTTTTTTTTTTCATCATTTAAAATTTTTCTTCGAGTATATTTTTCATTTTTTATATTTTTATTAATTTTGTTAATAATATTTTTTTTTTGTTTATAATAATATAATTTTCTTTCTTTTAATTCCTTTTAATAATAATCATAAACAACAAAATAAAACGAAAAAAAAAAAAACAATAAATTGAGATTAATTTTTAAAAAATATATATATAATTGTGTAATTTCATTCATCTTTACTTTTTTTTTATAGAAAAATATTGATTATTATTATTATGATTTATTATTATTTCATCATGTTTTATTGTATAATATTTTATTTTTCAACATTTTATCATGCTATTCAAATATTAAGGGATTATTATTTATTAATATATGTTTAAAATAAATATACTCAATCTTTTTAGTGTTTTTTTTTTTAGTATTTTTACTCTCCATAATCCATAGTTTTAATAAATGTAACAGCTGAACAAAATTGGGTCCACCAATATTGTGTTTCACCTTCAAGTTTATCGCCAATAAAACAATTTACATATTCAATTGTTGAAAGAAGATATGGTGGATTTGCCTAAAACATAAAACAAATTAACACTAAGCCGTAGCATTTTATTGTCGCTATTTTTTATTCTTTTAGTGATAACCCCCCATAACGTCAAAAGATTATCATAATGAAAAACAATTACCAATATAAAACCATTAACAATAATTTATCTGTTTGATTACTCTTTGTTTGGAATTGACTTTATAAGGTTTAAATAAACAAAGTTGATTAAAATGTACTGTTTTGGAGGTTTTTACAAATTAATATTAAGTAAATAATAAAACCATTACCATAAACCTAATAATAGATAAAAGTGAAAAAAAACCCAGATTTTTCACGTATCGAGTTTAAAAAAAATCGTTTACCTTAATAACAACATAAATAAGTACTGGTGTTAAATCATCAGCTGATGGTATACGATTTGAACCCATTGACAAAAGATTCATTATACTTGTTATACATCTGACAACACATTGTACTTTATCTTTTGGTGTTTTATAAGCTGATATATGAGCAATTTGTTGTTGAGCAAATGGCCATGGTGCTTCAATTAAATATTCCTGCGGAATTCTTAATGCTGTATGTGATGGTGAAATCAAACGTGATAATTTACGAATGTGTTCGCATAAAACTCTGTAATGAAAAATATTGATATTGGTAATAAATTTTTTTAAACAAGAAAAAAAATATAGACAACTCACTGATCTCTTGCAATATCACCATCATCATTTGGAAACATAACTTGACGATATAATCTTTGTAATAGAATTCTTTCAATACTTGTGCGTGCTTCTTGTAGCTGCCAGTCGGCCATACCTTGTAAAATACCATCTGACTTTAATTCATCCATTAATTGTCCCATACATTCTTCTAAATAATCAATTTTTTCATCGACAACAGTTAATGTTGTAAATTTATCGACAACTTTTAATATTGAATGTTCACGTTTTTCTAAAAACATTCTGACACAAACCATAATTAAATGGCGATTACACATTTCACGATCATTTTGTAAACGATCTTCAAAACGATCAATACTTTCTAATGCTGAAAGTAAATTTTGACGATAACGCATTAAATATTGCAAATAACTTTGTCTTTTAAATAAATCTTGTTGTAATTCTTCAAGTAATTTTTGATGATCATTTATATCCATTGAATTAACACAACGTATTGCTTCAGAAACATATGATACTTGTTGAAGATTTTGTAAATTCAATGCTTGTGCCAATTGAATTTGCAAATAAATTAAAAGGGGTGATGTTGTTCCACACTAAAAAAAAAACAAAAAATTTGAAATAAAGAAATCAGTTAAATTTTATAATAAATATTTTCTACTCTTGTATGATGAAAATCTGTTGTTTGAAGATCAGTTGATGATAATACAACACGTAATTTTCTTTTTGCATTATTAAATAAAAAGCATGTATCATTCGTTATCATCATTCCATTTTGTAATCTATAAAGTTAAAAAATAAATACAAAATTTAAAAAAAAAATTCAATTAAAAAAATTGATTAAATAAAAAAGATAATAATTGAAGTTTATATTTAGAGTAAGCATGTTTCATTATATTTCTTATTTTCTTTAACGATAAAACCAATTCATATTTTTCAATTTAATCTTTGACCATACAAACATCGAATAAACCTCGACATAAAAATTCTCATCATAAATAAAAATTGACCGAACGATATAAATTTATGTTTGTTTAATTGATGATTACGTGACTTTAGTCAACTTTTACATTTTTAAATCAAAATTAAAATTCTAAACAGATATTAGAAATTATTCTTATTTCTCAAAACAAAAAGTATGATTCACGTGGCTATTCTTAAAAGTAATAAAACAATAAAAATTGTGCGTTTCTATAAATTTAATAAGAAAAATAAAAATTTTCATTTGAAAAGAAAATAAAAAAAAAATTGATTGTAAAAAATGACGAAATAAACAAACAAATGAGACATCAGAATTATTGTTTAATTTTAGAACTGATTTTTTTTCTGCCCCCATCATTTTAATATTCTGTTTCCTTTATTTTTAAATGATGTTAATTGTCACAATTATTTCATAAGAATTTGTAAAATTACGAGAATTTCATTTTGATTTATTGATTAAATTATTCTAACCTCCATACAATTTCAGGGATTTCTTTTGTTTTAAAATAATGAATCATTTAATAAGAGCAAATGAGAATTTATAAGAAAGTATTTAGTGTGCATTAATTAATAGGATCGTTTAAATACCTTTGTTCTGTATCCGATTGTGAACTTTTACTTTTAGATGAACTAGCATTACTACCAGTTGAATCTGATGCAGCTGCATCACTAGAAGATGATGCCTTTCGTCTATATTTTGCTAAAATATCTTCTGTTGTATCAATAAAACCATTTTCTGATATTAATATTCCATTACCATCACCACCAACACTATCATCATCTAATGGATTCTTTTGTATTTGGTGATGATGATTTATTTGTATTCCATGTACAAAATCTCTGGTATCATCTAATGTATTACGAAATTTATTGCCACGACGATTTTTAAAACCTTGTTTTATTTTATTAAAAAATCCAGTACCATGTACACGTGTCGTTTCACTTCTACGTATTTGTACATTCCCATTATTACCACCACCACCACCACCGGATGTTGATGATAATAAAGAATTACCACCAATACGATTTATTTTATCAGCTGATGAATCAAAACTAATACTTTTTGGTATTGCACCTGTTGATTTATTAATACCAGATTTTGTTCCAGTCGATGATAATGCTGATGCACCTGTAGTTGCCGATGTTGTTGTTACAATATCTAATAATGATGTTGAATAATTATTATGATTATGATTATGATTATGATTATTATGATTATTATTTTCTTCTGTTGTGGGACTTGTTAAACGTAAATTTTGTGTTTGTTTAACAAGAATTAAATCATCATCTGGTTGATTATTTAATATGATTGGTGTTGTTGTCTCTTTTGTTGTTATTAAATGCATTGTTGTTTTTAATTGATGATTTTCATAATCTGTGACCAAACGTTTTGTTATTATTGATGTTGTATTTCTTGTATTTTGATAATCAATCATACCATTTCGTCTCCCATCAAAACTTGCATTTCTTTGTTCTGATGATATACGTCTATGTTCAACTAATTCATCACGTATATCATCTTCATATAATTTATTATTTGGTGATACAATTATTTCATAATTATTTATATGATTTTCATCTTCAAATGGATTTATTAAATTTGTACTCGTTTTTATAATATTTTCTGGTTGTCCATTTTGTTTATTAATTAATGTTGAATTATTTGTTGATGTTGCTGTATCAAATAATATACGATCAAAATTCGAAAATTGATATCGATTATTATTATTAGTACTGCTACTACTACTGTGATTATTATTGTTTGTATTATTATTCCTTTCACTATGTTCCTGTTCAAATGGTTGATATGAACGTACTGGTGGTGTATTTTCAACATATTCTTTTGTTTGTTTACGATAATCAAATGGACGTATCTTTTTGTCATCACGATCAAAATTCGAACTTATTTCCGAATTATTACTTTCAATTGAATTCTGTCTTGTACCACTTAAGTTAATACCTTGATTTGGTGTTAAATATGATTGTCTATCATATTCTGTAAAATCACTATTATTTGCTTGTATATCAAATGATCTTCTATCATTTATAAATGGATTATTTGTTTCATCAATTGGTTGTGGATTTTGTGGAATGGGAATACCACCAACAGCACCAGCTGTATCATGCATATTATATGAATTAGATAAGTTTGTATGTCTGGAATGTCTTAATAATGCTACATTATTTGTTTCATCAAAATTACGATTATTAAAAAATGATATATCAGATGAACGTGATTGATAATCAGGTGTACGAAATTGTATATTTGGTATACGTGGTGTAAAAAACATTGGTGAATCTGGTGCACGATTTAATCTTATTAATAATTCATTATCACGATTTGGTTCACATTCTGAACGTCCAGCGTCTGTTATATCTGATTTAGCTGCTATACTTTGATTATCATCTGTATCAATTTCAGTCATTTTTTCTGAATCACTTGCAAGTACATCTGTACTCCATGCCGATTCTGATTGTGTTTCAGATACATCTAAATTTTGTGTCCGTAATTGTGAACCAGCACCAGATAATGGATCAAAATTATTATCCCCAGGTAATATAACAGCTGATGGAATTAATGGTGTTGAAAAGTTTCTATCACCACGATCACTTGCTTCAATTGTTTCAGAATCACTTGCTAATACATCTGTACTCCATGTATCTGATATAATTGATATTGTTTCATCACCTTCTAATAATTTTTTTATTTCAAATTTACAAAATTTATCTTCAATATCTGAACGCGCTTTATTTAATATTTTTACCATTTGTGTTGTTGGTATTTGCGGTGTACGATTATCACCTTCTGTTACTTGCGATGATGGTGTATCACGTCCTGATATATTTGGTGTACCACGACCAGATACATTTGCTGATACCATATCAGATAAATTATCATTTTGATAATTTTCTTCTAATTCCATAGAACTAGCAACGGAATGATTACTTGGTGCTTCACTAACAACTTCCAAGTTATCAGATGTATTCCCAATTGATGCATCATCGTGTGATAATGAAAATCTGAAAAATGTACAACAAAAAAATTAAATTAGAAATTTTGCAAAAGTTTCATTATTAAAATACAAATAAATTAATACGGTTGAATTTACATTATTTGACCTTCATAGTTAATGGATTTTCTTTACTTAATTTATTTTATTGGCCAAAAGTTATTGAACAGGATAATTTATTTATTCACAGAAAATCAAATAACAGAATAATGAAATGACCTAAATAGAAATTTTAGTTTATTAACCTTGCAAGTTTTTGATGACCAGATCTTAAGCCAACACCATCTAATGTCTCATTCTCTTCAGTCCTCCTTTCTAATTCTTCAACATTTTTCTCGGTTAATATTGGTTCAACTGTTTCATTACTTATATTATTCATATTTAATACCTCTTCTTCAGTTAATAATTGAAATTTTGTTTCTTCATAAACAGATATTGGTACAATAAGTACTTGTTCATAATCATCATAATATAATTGATTATTATTATTGTTATTATGCATATTATTATTGTTATTATTATTATTATGTGATAAATTATTATGATTATTTAAACCAGATGGTAAATCATCATTTTCTAATGACGAAACATTTAAACTGATTGTCTTTGCTAATTTACTTTTTGTCTTTTTTTGTAAATTCATTAATGTTTGCCTTGCTGTTTTATTATTAATTTCTTGATGATCACTTATTATATTTTCCCATTTATCTGGCAAACGTTCAAGTATTTCACTTAATTTTCTACGATCTTCACCAGATATTGTTAAACCATCATTTTCTAAAACACTACGTAAAAAATCAATAAGAATATTTAATTCATTTTGTGTAACAAGAACATTTTTTCTTCCTAAATTATTTTGATGTGGTGACATTGTCAACATACTTATACCAAGATCAAAATCATTTGGTAAAAGTAATTCAAGTAAATCTGATATTAAATTTCTATCAAATTTACTATATAAATCAGACATTTTTGGATCAACATCTTCATGTTTCATTAATGCAAGCATTTGTAATATTTGTCCAATTTGTATAAGATTGAATCTTGCATTTTCTGATATTGGTACATCTGAAATACCATATAAGTCTGGACTCACAATAGCTGAACATATAAAATTTGTAAATATCATTTCGGTTAAAAGTGCGTTTATATCTTTATCACTAAATTGGGAACGTTTAAGTAGATGACACATTGATTGTACTAACCAACGTAATGTTGATGGCAATAATGACCAATTTAATGTTAAAGATTTAAGAAAATGATTTGCAAGATGAAATAATTTATCAATTGTTTCTTGTGTATATTTTCGAACTTTTTCATCATAATCAGATGTTCCCTGTTGACCGAATCTATAAATATTATCAATTAATTTTTATATAATCAATTCTGGAAACAATTCAATTACATACTTTTTCAATCGTTCTTTTGGCGGATAATTTGCCATTGCTTTATTTGGATCAATATCCAACATAATCTCATCCTCAATTAAAACTTTAGTGATTGGTTCATAAAGACATGCTGTTAAAAATAATTTGGCAGAAAACAGAGATTCATGAAGACGATGATATAATCTTGAAAATGCACAGGAACCAGTTCGGAACATTCTAGAATAAAATGGTTTATTTAAATTGTTTGAAAAAAAAAAGAGAAATTAATTTACCGTCTAGGATTATCACTATCCACAATTTGTATTTCAATTAATTCTTGTAATAATTTTAGCACCATTTCAACATCCTTGGAATGAATTGCATTATCGTAAAGACCAGTTGCAATTGTTTGAATAACAGAATTAATAAGATCTGGCGATAAACGACAGATACGATCACCAACAGCTAAACATTGTGCTAATAAATATGGTGAACGGTGCAAATAATTAAATAAATCTGTATATGCTAATGTATACTGATATTTAAGACCCTTTGCTTTATATGCTGGAATAAATTTAGTATTTTCCAAATTATTAGCTCTCCTACAACAATACGATGGTCCAGTTTCAGGTTTTGAAATAATAAGATTATTCAAATTTTGTCTTTGTTGAGCGCAAATCCAAGCTAATTGCGATACATTTTCTGAATTCTCAATAAGACTTGTATTTAATTTTATAAATGCATTTTGTTCACCAGATATGAACAATTGCTCCTGCCTTAATGAATGTGCCAAATCAATTATTTCTAATAAGCTACCTTCACTTGATGACTGCATTTTTATTTTCTTTTGTTGTTCTCAACTGAAAATAAAATGAAAATTAATAATTGAGGAAATTGGGGCGGGAAATTACGGTAGTCTATAAACGAGGTCAATTTCTTTGTTTTTTTTTCTTTATAATTAGGCAGTTATGAAATTTTCTTATGAATACAGACAAATTAAAATTCTGTGTGAGAATAAAAAATGGATTTTAAATAGGTACATTATCAAGTTTTAAATGAATATAAAAAAAAAAAAATCATTTGACTGTATATGGAAAATGTCTTTTTTTTTCAACAAAAATAAATCAAGGTTACGCAATAGAAAATTGTCTGTTTTCTAAAATATAATAGTAACAATACATTTCATATTTGATAATTTTTAACAGGCGTTGAAATGTTCCTATTATCACTTTTAAATAACAAAAAAAACTGATAAAAAATAAATATAAACAAATTAAAATTTGCAAGCGACAGACAGAAAAAAAAAATGAATAAGCAAAACTTTAATTTTCCATGTCAAAATTTTGCCACACATATTTTCGAATATAATGATTTTAACTTTATAATTATTATTAAATAATGTAACTAAACTATTTATTATTTGTAAAAACAACAATTTACATTAATAAGACACTAATTAACTTCACTATTTATTAATTATTTTTTAAAACAAAGTGACATTGCTGACAACGTTGCCATTATTGTTTGAGATGCAAAGTCTGTCAGTGTCAATAAAAAAGACACATTTTGCTTACAGAACACACTAGATGGCGATAAGGTTTTTTTTTGAAAATAAAAATTAAAAAAAAGAAATTTCCTAATTTTATTTTAATCAATCAATAAATTTAAAATTATACTTTTATTAAATTATGAAAATGAAGTATGAAAAAAGTAGGAAATAAATATGCTCTATTCGCAGTGAAATTTTTGTTTGAATACGTACAAAATAATATATATATATAAATGCTACAAGGCAATATTCTAGCTTTATCTTTATTATACGTTATTCACAGATTTATACATCTTTCTCTTTTTAACAAAAGAAATTACAAAGTCATGCGTATTTTTAAAGATTCATTCATAAAAAAAAATTATTTTACTATAAATGTCGTGATTCAATAAATTTATTTGAATTTGTCAATACTAAAGTTTTGGAGCAGAGTGTGACATTGACTCATTATATAGATTTTTACGTACTCAAATAATCTTAATCTTATATTTAGTTTCCATTATTGAATGAAATTTTAACATTAAATACCCGGAAATAGTAAAAAAATTGTTAAAATGATAAAAAATACTGTAAATTTACTTATTAATCCGTTTATTATCATAAACGATTCACTCTCTATTTTTAAGAAAATATTTATACAATAATAAGTTTTTGATCTTTCACTAATTTCATGTTGAACATAATTCTTTTTCAGCTTTTGAGGTGAGAGATTCTATATAATTGAATGTTATAAATACTTACCAAACTCAAAATTAAAATGTTATTACTAAAAGACTACAAATTTTAATTATTATCAATCTTACTTCATTGCAATAAACACATAAAAGCAATAGTTTTTTTTTATTATTAATAATAATATAATAATAATTAATAATAATATTTATATGTTATGTTTTTTAATGTCTACATACACCTGATACTATATTAATTAATAATAATAATAATATTAGTACATAATTGATTTATTTCAATATAATTATTATATTTTTTTTTTTTAAACAGTAAATATAAAATCTCCATAAAAGTTGATTTTAATGCAAACAAAATGTTTTTTTTTTTAATAAAATGTAATGGAATAGAATAAAAGCCACAAATTGACAATCATTTGGTCAAAAGGAAGAAAATTTTGCACGTTCATCTTTATGAAGATTTTACTGTTTTTAATTATTATTTTTTTTTTTTACTATTTTTAATTGAATAATTTTTCTTTTCACTATATTCTTCTTCTTCATTTTTTTTTTATAGTAGACTTTTTTTATTTGTTTAAATTTATAATATTTATAATGTCTGATTAAGCTATAAAATATGTTATCCTAACCAAAAACAATAAATTAAAGAAAGAAAAAAAAAAGATTCTAAATAGAGACAAAAAAAAAGAAAATTAAAGTAATGGACGATTTTAGTTATCGTTCGTTGACTTAACTCAGCTATTTTTTTTTTTGTTAAAGAAACGTATAAGTTTTTCATATTATAAATATTGTTGTTCTGTTTTATGAAGCTTTAATTTAATATCATCAATATGATATTACATTTTTGTTTTTCCATTTTTTTTATATTGGATTCGTCCATTTCTTTACTTTTCTTTTTATTAAAAATTGATGAAGACTTTTTATTAATAATTATAATGATATTTATGACGGAAAATTAAACTTTTATATTTTATCACAATTTATATTATATTTTTTGTTTTATCAATTTAAATTTAAGGACGAAAAAAAGAAGAAAACAAGAATAAGTTATGCACAATAAAAAAAAAATGGCAGAAATTGGAAAACGCTTCTTTTTTTTAATGTGCAAAATGTTACTAACTTCATTTTAGAGAGAATAAAAATGACAGTTGTTGATCGCCATTTGTTTTTTTATGATTTTATAAATTTATTATAACTTATAAAATTTTACTTTTTTTTTTGTATGTTTAATTGAATGTTTAATGAATTTATTATTTAATTTTTAACAATTTTTTTTTTTTTATTTTATTCAACGATGTGAGAAGAATTTTATTTATTTTTTTTTATTTCAAAAGACACCAAATATACAAATTAAATAATAATTTATTTTTAAGTTTAACAATTTTAATTCTAAAAAACCATCCTTTTAATTATTTTTTTTTTAAACATTAACAAGTTTTTTTTTCCTTTTTATTTTTTTTTTTCGTTTATTTCATGAAATTCGTATTAAAACAAAAACAAAATAATATTCAATCCCATCATTATTTTTTACTTTTATTTTAAATATTAAAATGTTATCTTTTATATAATTTTTAGAATTGAATCAATTGCAGCAACGCAATTATAATTAATTATTATTCTTATTTCTTTGTTTGTTATTTTTTTATTATTGTTTTATGATAAATTATTATTTTAAGCCGAGAGAGACTAACGAAATGAATTAAATGTTAATTTTTAATTGCGTTGGTGCATTTGATCATTTTTAAACTTAAGCTTCTTTTTTATTTAAATAAAAATAAATTGGTGAGTTGCCTTCTACAGTAAGGTATATTTATGAGAATATATGTATGTATTTTTTTTCTTTTCAATTGTGTAAATTTAAACTTAAATTTAACTTTTCCTTTAATTTCAACTTTACAATTCTTGTGTTTTTAATAAAAAAAAAATTATAATTAAATTCTTTTTCAAAATTATATTTTAATAAAAAGCAAATGAAAATATATTTTTAGAATATTATTGTAAGCTTCTTTGGTCTATCTATCATTTTTGTTGTTTTATTCGAGATTAAAAAAATTCCTTTATTGTTTGGTTTTTTTTGTGATTCTTAAATGCTTTCAAATGAAAAAAGGTTGTAAATTTTGGTAGAAAGAAAGAAAACAAAATTTGAATTCGATTTAAATTAGGAGAATGTTTCAAACCTGAATGCAATCCATTTGAATAAATTTAGCATTCAATTTGTATTGAAACTCTTTATTTATTATTTTTAAGTACAGAAAATAATCAATCAATAAATAAATTAGTTTATTGTTAAACACAAAAAATTCGAAGCTTCAATAAATCCTCAGTTTTAACAATCAATTCAATCAGAAATATAAGTTTCATTTTTCCGACTGATTTAAATTATTACGAAATAATAAATATAAATTGGCCTCAAACGTGACTAAAAGCTCTGATATTATTTTTCATTGCGCTTCAATTTATTCACAATAATGGACCAAAATTTGTTCAATCAACGATCACAAAAATCTTGATTAAGGCTTTAATCCTTTTATTTTATGTTGATTTGTTGAAAGTTGCACGCATTTTATTTATTGTTCTTCTTATTCAATTTTTTTTTTTTTTTTTGGTACTTAAAGCAAAACATAAAAATTCTTATATAATAAAATAAGAAGAACAATCAAAAACTACAAAATAGTAAAAACAATATTTACAAATAAAGAGAAAAAAAGAAACCTAATAATAAACCTTTAAGAAAGTAAGAAAAGTAAAGAGTAAATAATAATAATAATATATTATATTAACAAAAAATTTACAAAAAAAAAAATGTTCCATTTCTAATTAATTTTAAATCGTGATTCTGATAAAGCATAAAATTTCATTCTTTAATTATAATTAATTAATTAATAATAAGAATAACGTAACAAATTAACATAAGAATAATTATAATTAAATGATTGAATTCACTTTATGTCGGGATTATCATTTGCATTCTTTTTAATTCTTAGCAAAATTGTTGTATACCATTGATCCAATCGTGAGATACTATCGTATTCTTTAACAGTTTCAGTAAATTCATCAATATTTTGTTCTTCTAGATGTTCGCCCAAGGTCTAAAGTAATAAAGAAATTGAGAGACAAGTATAATTAAATTGTTTATTTATTCTGTTGAGCATGTGTGTTTTTTAGAATTTAAAGAAAACATGTATAAATATTAAGAAACTAAATAAAATTTGTGACAAAATTTTATTGTGAATTGCGTCACTTAACAAATAAAACATAATGATGATGACATTTGTTAAGATAAAGAAACATTAAGAATCTTCTAGTTTTAAAATTTAAAAAAATTGATGAATTTTCAAAAAAATTTCCATATAGGTGACAAAGACACTTCAATCTATTTTCAAGCGAAAATACAATACAAAAAATACAATTTTATAAATAATAATTGTAGATAAGATTCAAAGAATCAAGAGCAGATAAGTAGTTCGAAAACCTATGCAGTATTAAAAACAAATTAGTAGGTTCTATTTGTTTTAGAAAAAAAAATCACAGCACAAATTATCTGTCTTATCGAGCATAATTTATTGACCCGACCACAATTTCCTTTACCTCAATGTACGTTCTGATAGAGAAAATTACCAAATAAATCACATTTACTTGTAGAATAAAAACAATAATTTAGTTGATTGTCGATTAGACAATTAGTAAAAGTATATGAAATAATGTACCTTAATAAGTTTGTATTCTCGTGAATCTTGAAAGGCGGGATATTGTTGAGAGTATTTTTCAAGAGCATGTTGAGCATTGAGTAAATCAACACTTAGATGACACAATGACGCACGGAAAAAGTACTCTTTTGCACTGTATTTTAGTAATGAACTTTCTAGACAAGAACTAGCGACTTGTTCGTAAATTTGAATCGCCTTTTCGTAATCTTCAAGTTGGGCAGCATATTGAGCTACTTTTAACATACATTTGTTAGCGGAACTGGTTGATTCTTCGCCTTTAAAATAATCAGCTGCTTGTTCGTAGTGTTGAACTGCTCGTTGCTATAATTAAAAAGATAAAAATTATCCTAGAATAATTTTGAATAATCAGTTTATACAATTAAATTTCATGTATGATTTATGCTCGGATTCGTGTAACTCTCATGACTGATAATTATAAAATCATACGTCAATTAAATGATTAGTAATTTTTAAAAACAGGGGATAATTACCCACATTTAAAATTGATTTGAAAAAGATTAACAAAATTGAGTTTTTTAAATTTTGTCGTTTTGTCTGAAGTTATTTTAGTTTAACTTTTTCTCTCATCTTACCAAATCATTTGCTTCATTCTCGTATATCTCTGCAATATTTTGATGATGTTTAGCAGCTACTGTAAAACGCCCCATATCCGTGTAAATGTCCACGGCTTTCAGAAGACAACCCACTGCTTCATTGATATCAGTCTATAGAACAAGTATCGATATTATTAATACAAATCAATTGATTCTGGTAATATTTAAATATACTTTTTTGTAACAATTCGACGCATCAACATAATTAGTAGCAGCATCATGGCGACTGCCAGCTTTTCCATGTAAATTAGCAGCTTCACAAAATGCTTGTCCAGCCTGATTCCATTTCTTTGCCATTTTAAACATATTGGCTGCACGCTGATAACATTCAACGGCATCTTCTACTTTCGATGAGGAATTACTGAAAGTTCAAAGTATAATAAATTAAAAGTAATGACGATTTATGTCGAAAAACTATTAATCTGAATGTTAGATTTGTGTATTTTAGACAAAAAGATGTCTATTGGCAGAAAATAAAATATTAGTTTTAAAACTTTATGTTCCTAACTTAATTTTATAGATTTTAACAAGGGCATGACATGACACACACACACACGTCACAGTCAGAAAATATAAAAGAAAGGAAACGTCAAAATGTATGGAAGAAAAAAATTTCCAACTCACCCAAATAATTGTCCAAAAAAACCTTTTGATGATGTTAATTTCTTTTCGGCCTCTGCCATTAATTGCATTGCTTTTTGTTCATTATCACCCATTATATAGGCTGTTTTTCACTTGATTTTTACTGAAAACAGATTGTCACAATGGCACACAAATGTCGTCGATTATATTTTTTTATTGATGTACAAAACGCTATAAAATTGATTTATACAACAAAATAACTTGTAAATAACGCTACAAATTGAAACATTTAATGATTTTATAGCAAACTTATGACTAAAAAGTCCTGCGTTGCCAAATGAATTTTCGGGCTGTCAAAAATATAACTAAAAAAATATTTTTGTTCAAAAACGCTGCGTTTTAAAAAAAAAATTGATAAAAACTGTCGGAAAGAAAATTTTCTACAAAAAGAAGCAAGTGTTTTTTCTCATAATTATTTATTCATAAAATAATAAAAATTGAACATGACATCGGATCATTCATTGTGCTTTATTAGTTTAACATATAATAGTTTATCATAAGCATCATTTTGGTTAATAATAAAAAAAAGTGCGTAGTGTTTTTTTGTTCTAATTTATTTTAAATTTAATATATGTATCTATACATATATAAATTATATATATAATACATTTATTCAAAATATTTACATTTTTCATACAAAATTTACATTTTGAATACACAAACAAGCAAATAGGAAATATAGGAATGACTGTTCAAAATTAAAAATTTATTAGAGAAAAAAACTTTATAAAATTAAAATGGTTTCCAAAATTCCAATTCCAAAAATTTTAACTCTATTTTTTTTTTATTTTCATATTATAAAAGTCATTCGGCATATTATCTCGTATCATTAATATATGAGGATCTAATTATTGCCCTATAATATTACCTTATCAGTTAAATACCTGCTATATATTCATTTCTATTGATGTCAATTTTAAATGATAGATGGATTATCGCGAACAAATAAATCCGATTAGAATAGATTTTTTGTTGTTGTTAATAAGTTAGAATTACTTATATTAAAAGTATTTAACCTTCTTGAAGCATTATTATGTAAATTTTAATTGTAAATATCCACTATAGAATCAATCTTTTGACCTTCATTAATAATAATGTCTAAAACAAAATTAATGTTAAAAAAAATTTCCTGACAAGAGAGAGTTTTTTTTTTATTTGCATTGTTTATTTGTTCAGTATTTAGTTGGATATCTTTTCATAATAATTGTTCATGCTAATTTAAAAATGTACAAATAATTTAATTTTAACTTTTTTTATCCTATAAGTAATATTTCAAAATATAAAACGTAGCGTAAAAAACTGTGAAAGGCTTTATTGAATTCGAATTAGTGAATAAGAAAAAATTAAAGATTATATAAAAATCTGATAATTATCTGATATTAAGACAAAAAAATTCTTATTTCTTAAACTGTTGAAGAAATTATTGATGTGTAAAAAAATGCTTAAATATACTTAAATTTAATCGCCGGTCGATTCCAACTAGCAAAATCAAATATTCGGACTATTGTATATTAAATTTTTCTTACATTTCTAATTATTTTATCTTTTTTTACAGATTTTCATCCTTTGAAAAAAAACCCAAAAACAATGAGGAAATGAACTAATTTCATTTAATAAGAAAAATTAAAGAAATTAAAATATCGCAGAAAAATTAACAAAAAAGATGTTCTCAAGTTTTCGTAATTTTTTATCACGTCATAAACGAAAATTTATTGTAACAGGAGTTGTTATTGGTGGAGGTATTATTGCTGTTAAATATGCTCAAAAAAAGCTACGTGATTTTCAGGATACACAAACAGCAGAGCTTATTGAAAAAGCACGACGATCATGTCATTTTGATTCAACTGAACAAACATGTAATCAAACAATTATAAGTTTAGCACCAAATTTATTTGATACATTATTGAAGCATTCAAATACAGATAGTATTTTGGAACAAATACGTGGTAATCCAAGTAATAAATTGGAATTATGGGAAGAACTTAAAATATCTTCATTTACACATTTAACAACATTAGTTTATGCATCATCAATGTTAGTGGTTACACTAAGAGTACAATTAAATCTTTTAGGTGGTTATATGTGTAAAGATACAATTTTGGCAGAATCAAAATTAACAAATGAAATTCAACAAACATATTTATCATTGATACAATTCTTTTTAAAAGATGGTGTTCATGAATTATATAAAATAATTGAAGATAAAGTACGTCAAATATTACAAAATTATAATTTAAAACAAAAATTAACACTTGCTGATACCGAACAAATATTTTGGTCAATTCAAATGGCAGTTAATAGTGCAACAAAAGATCCAAATAGTTGTCTATCAAAATTTGTAATACCAAATGAAATAAATGGTAATGAATTAATAAAAAAAATGTTTGCTGATACACTGGACATGCTTGAAAGTGATGAAGTTACATTTCTTAGTACAAATAATGTTAGTCTTGGTTTTTCACAAGTTGTTGATAATATTGCTGAATTTTATTCTGAACCAATAAAAAGAGATAATGGTATTATTGAAGTACAACCAAGTACATCAAAATCACTATTAAATTCAGTTGTAAATGTTAATACAGTTGAAATACCATTAGCGAAATTAATACCAATTATAAATGGTTTCGGTTCAAAAGGTTTCAGTAATACAGTGAGACCACCAAGTTTGGCCACTTCTATTATAACTTCATATTTATTATCAGATAAAGTTAAAATGTTGGGAGCTAATGTTTATGAAGTATTTAGTCAATAAACAGCAAAATTTCATTATATTTTATTTTTTAATTGAAAGTTTTGTTTATTATTATTTGTTGCCTTTTTTTAGTTTTTTAACATTCCGGGCCCACTAATTATGTACTGTGTCAAATTATAACTACATATTATTACATAATATTAATATTATTCTTTAATTATTATAATGAGCGATTATATAACTTTTTTTTATTTTAATAAAATGGTTTTTAAAGGAAAAAATTCAATAGTTTTTGTGTGTTTTTTTTTAATTTTGTAGTTTTTGTCCTTTTGTGTTTTATTTTTCC
The DNA here is from genome assembly GCA_963082725.1 of Pedicia rivosa. Classification (NCBI taxonomy): domain Eukaryota; kingdom Metazoa; phylum Arthropoda; class Insecta; order Diptera; family Pediciidae; genus Pedicia; species Pedicia rivosa. Next base: position 46,628,443 of record OY720151.1, read on the forward strand.
TTTTAGCCGATTAGAATATGAATTGAATTGTGGAAGATGGAAAAAAAGTTGCCATCACGTGTAACGAAGATTCCTTATCAAAAAAATTGAGTAAGTATAAATATTCGTTTATCCGTTCTTTCCATAACGATGTTTTTTTCATTTCTGTTTTATGTTCAAAAAAATCGATAAAATTTAATTTAAAGTTAACAAATGGAAATTTTGTCTAATTCAAACTATTAAACACAATAAAATAATAAAAAAAAGGTAGAAAGAAAAAAAAAACGAAAAAAGAAAAATTAAATCAAATCAACAACAACAAAAAAAAAAAGTAGACTATTAAATCTCTCAACCAACCGTGCAATCGAGATGAAGATAAAATAATAAAAAAGTTCATGTATCGACATTACACATGTTTTTTTTTTTTGTCGTACTGATTTAATAAATCAAGGTTACAATATAACGTGTGAAATAGATTCGATGTTAAAGTTAAATCTATTTAATCAAAAGTTATTTCAAATGTGCAACCATTTTTCTTTAATTAGAATTTTTGATTTTATCCAAATAACTCAACTGATCACTGATGAATTTGTGTATTGTCTAAAAAATTTTAATTGAAATTAATGAAATTTCTTTGTACAACTGAAAAAAAAAAATCTCATTATATTCCTAATTTTGATAATGTAAAGTTTTACCTACAAAATATTATTTATACAAAAAAAGAATGAAAAAGAAAATTTTCACCCCAATTTTTGTTTCAACAAAACAATTTTAATAATTGAAACACTTTTTTGTTCTTGTTGTTGTTGTTGTTTCTTTTTTTTTTAAATTATAAGAAAGGTGGTAATATAGTTTTTGTTTTCGGTGGTACAAAGGTACAACAACCAACGACAGCAAACAAAAGAAAGGCAGGTATGTAATTTACTTTTTTTTTTTTGTATATTTTATTTAAAAAAAAAAAAACACAAAAACATTAACCGCGTTATTTATTACTAAACACTACACATACACATAGACACACACACACACACATTAATACGCATGGAAAAACGTAACCATATTTGTTAATGAAATATTTAAATTTTTAATTGAATTTTCTCTCTGTTTTGTTTTGTTTTTTTTTTTTTTTATCGAAAATTGGGTCTAGACATTATAAAAGAAAAATTTTATTCTTACCTAAAATATTTTTATTTATTTTTTGTCTGTTTATTGTAGATTTGTTCCCTTTTTTAAAAATTTCATTCCTTTATTTCATAGAAAATCTTTTCAATGAAGTACATTTATTTTTTTCTTTTTGATAAAAACCAAAAAACAGAAAAAATTTGACTAACTGAAAATGTGATTATACAAAAAAAAAAAAATTAATAACACGAGACGGAGAAGACAAAATTGTTTGTCTCTTTTTTCAAAAAAAAAAATTAAATAATTAACGTCATTTTGGTCAGTTTAGTAAATTTACGCTAATATGACGGTTCAATTTTTTATGCTTGGCATTCGATTATTTATAAGCAACAATTATTAATGATTGTATTACTGAATTAAATTAATTAAATTATTATTATAATGTGAATAGAGCGTTAATAGATTATACTGAATTTAATTTTTATTCTTTTTTTTGTTTTTCGCATCCCTTAAAATATTTTCCCATTTTCGTTTCCTCCTTTCTCCAATATCCGATTTACCTATACACCTTTAACGTTAAATTCACAATACACTACACACACACACACACACACACATATATAAATACATAAATTTATAAGTTTTACCCCCCACTCTCTTTATATACTTTGACGAAAAAAATATAGAATCCTGAATTTACCCTTATTTTATTTTTCCTATTTGTATGCGAACGTAACATGCGCCGAAAATCTTTATAGATTTTTCTGAGTACATACTTTTTGTGGGGTTGTATTTTTGTTGTTTTTGTTGTTGTTGTTGTTTTTTTTTTGTTCGGTTACTCTCTTGTTCATGTTCTTACTTTACTTCACTGACAAGGTTCAGTAAAAACAGCCTGAATATTATTTTCATTAGAAATTATTTTCTGTATTGTGTGTTTGTGTTGTGTGTGTGTGTGCTGTGTTGTGTTGTGTGTGTGTGTGTGTGGATATAATGGAAAATATAATAAAAAAATATTTTCTATTTTCTATATTCTAATTATTATATAATTATTGTTTTTATTAAGAATTAAAAAAGTGGGTAACAATTTTATATTTTGAGTTTTATTTTATGTTTTGGTTTTCATTTAAAAATTTCTTTTCTTTTTTTTTTTTTTCTTTTTTTCTCAACTAAATAAAAATAAATAAAAGTTGTCTTAAATAAATCAACCCAAAAATTATTCTTTACTCCTTTTTTTTATTGTTCAGTACAAGGAGGAGAAAAATAATTAAAAAGAATAAAAAGGATTATCAGTTTTATTTTTTCTAATGGAAAAAAAAAACAAAAACAAAAAGTTTAAATAAAATAAAAATTTAAGAAAAAATAAAATAATCTTCAGCCCAGTTTTTGAATTTTGTTTTTCTTTTTTTTTTTTTTTGCATAATAAATTATTTCATTTTTCTTCTCTCTTTTTTTTTTATTTTGGGGTGTTTGTGCGTGCGTGCGTGCGTGCATGCACGTGTATTTGTATTTGTGTGTGTGTGTAAGAAATACCTTTGAAATTTAAGGGTTGTTATTGTTGTTGTTATTATTATAAAAATTCCTTACAACTTCCACATTCTGTTTTTCTTCTAAGAAAATATAATTGAGAAAATTTATTTCACTTTGTTCATCTTGAATTTTTATCTTGAATATAAATATTCTGTTCAAAACAATTATGCACTTAAGAAAAGAGAATAATCTAGCACATTTTGATTATAAATATGATTACAGAATAAAAGTAAGTGTGTGTGTGTGTATGAGAGAGACAGACAGAGTGAAAGATAATGTCTATTCATCCCCTATAATTTATTGTCTTTTGTCTGATCCGAAAAAAGGGGAGAAAAAAGGAGAAATTCTTCTTCTTCTTTTTTTTTTTATATTAAAAGAAAGAAGATTATTTCACCTGACTCAAACATAAATGTGTCTAGGAAAGTTTATTTTTTTCTCGTTTTTTTCTTTATAAAAAAAATTGTTATCAGTCAGTTTTCTTCTTATTTTCTTTCATCATCATTAAAAAACTCTTCATTATTTACTTTATAAATAAGAAAAAAAAAAAAACAAATTCTTTGGGAAAATATAAAATAAAATTTAGGGTAGACAGTATGGCATTTTTGGTATTTTCTTTATCCCAAAATGTGAAATGTCGAAAGAAATATTTTCGTTTATTTTTTAAATTTAATTTCACTGATTTCTGTTATTTTTTTTTTTTGTTTGCAAAAATTCTCAATTTTGATTTGAAAGAATTTTATTCTAAAAATATAAAAAAAAATAATTCCCAATTCAATTTCGTTGAATGGAAAATCTAAGTTTTGTCTTTGGAAAATTCTCTTTCTACACTTTTCTTCTTTTTGTTATTTTTTTTGGAAGGTACTCCAAAATCTAAACTTAATCGATTTCTTTATCATTCATATCATTCCCATTCCAACACTGTCTATAGTGAGAACAGACAAAAAATATAAAAGTTTATTTGTTTTGTGTAAAAAAATCGCGTATCCACTAAAAGAAAAATTGGAAAAAGAAAATAACTGGAATATTATGAATAAAAATTTAAAAAAAACAAAAACACAAATTTTGGACTGGAAAAAAAAAATAGACAATTCTTGAAAAAAAAAAAGTAGAAACAAAACACGAAACCAAAATAAATAACAAAAAAAAAGGGGGTGGATAAAATTTAATCTTAAAATAAATATTGAATTGTTTGAATTAGATTTTTTTTTTTCTTCTTCTTTTTATGCCTTTTCCCAAGTGACCATCAAATATCAAAAAATTATATATAAAACCAATTTTGTTTTCTTCTCCATACAATGAAATTTAAGAATAAAAAAAAAAAAATACACAATTTTTCATAACTAAAAGAAAAACAAAAGATTGTACACCAAACACCAGACAGAAAATTTCAAAACATTTTTTTTTGTTTTTTTTATTTCCTGTATTTTTTTTTTCTCTTTACTTTTTGTACTGTACAAATTTTGTCTCGTGGGGGTTTTCTAGTGTGAGTGAGGGAGAGGAGGGGGGGTCAATAAATTGTTTAATTTTTTTTTTTTTCTATACAAAAACTAATTGTAAATTTTATCACTAGCACTAACGCTTCAACTAATTTCATATAATCATAATATTAATATGGATGTCCATGTATTGGTGTGTGTGTGTGTGTTTGTAGCGTGTGTTATAAAAAAATAAACAAAAAATTGTAAACAAATACACAAAAAAAAAAAATAATAATAAAGTTTTTAGAGAAAGAATGAAAAAAAAAGCATAATAAATAAATTGAGCTTTTTCCACTATTTCAACGCTGGTTGTTGTTGTTGTTGCTATCTACATCATTGACAAAAAAAACAAAAAATACTTTTTTTTTCTGTTGGATTCAAAAAAGAAAAAAAAAAAGAAATAAAAATAAAAAAATGCTCACACACACACATGGACACACACAAAAAAATGGGTAGAACTTCCGCTTCTTCCAATTTATTAATTTTAATGTAAAACATAAAAGAATTTAACCACCAGCAGCGTGTGAGTTTTTTTGTTGTTGTTGCTGTTATTGTTGTTGTTGTTATTTTCTTTATAATCGACTCATGCGGATTGGTTGGGATTTTAGCATTCTGGACACAATAAATTTTGTTATGAATTTAAATTTTAAATTGCGGACATTTTTTTTTTTTTACGTTCACATCTCTGGCTAAAGGGTTTTTTTTTTATTCCTTTTCTTTCTAACTGATTTATTTATTTGTATAAAAATGTAAAGGTCGCATATAATTGTCTCATTTATATTTTCCATACATAGACAACAGATAAAAAAAAAAGAAAAATGTTGTTTAAACATTTTTGACATTGACATTGGAGTTTAAAAGTGTTACATTTATTTGCGGACTTAGTTTTATAGTGAACAAAAAAATTAAGAGATTTAGTTTAGTTAGTGACTTTATAGTGTCATCATTGACATTACATTGTACATATATAGATAAAGTGTCAATTATTATTTTATATGTGTTTTTTTTTTTATAATTTGTGTAGAAATTTAAAATTTATATAAAAATGAAGAGATTACAAAATTTAAAAATCATTATAATTCGTATTGAGCGACACGAACTTTAATATGCAATTGTATATTGACGTTACAATTCTCATGAACTTGACATTTTATTCCTTTCTACTCTTTTTTCATTTCCCTCTTTGTTTTGTTAAGCTTATTTTTTTGGAAGCTTATTCATAAAAATTAATAAGCTTCCCATAATTTTATATAAATTGAACGATGAAAAAAGAACAAATCTTTATATAGATTAACTTGCCTTCGGAAGAGAAAAATTACCGATAAGTCATAACAATAAAATTTATGTCAATCGATCAGATTGTATCGCAGAAGTGGTGTGAGAAAGTGAGAGAAAAAAAAAACTATCGTCATTTTTTCTTTATAGAGATTTTGTCAATATTCTATAAAACATAAACAGCTTTTATCCACAAGAATTCTCAATTTACTTCAATTCTTCTTTTTTTTTCTTTCTTGTGTTCTCTCTCTCTCTCTCTCTCTTTTTGTTGGTTTTCATTTCTTACCTAATTTATTTACACATTGACAGTCTCTTTAAATGTTCAGTTTTTTTAAAAGAAAAAAGCTCATTTATCATGTAACTAATCAGAATAGATGTAGAAAGTTCAATAAATAACTAATTTATCAAATTGAAAAATTAATTATTTTGTCAATATGACTTCTCCCACTTTACCTCTCCTACACAATTTTCCATCAAAAGAAAATTTCAAAGATTTAAAATTTCATTTGTTTTGCTCATTTTTGATAAAAAAAAAAAGAAGAAAAAGAAATTGAGTAATAAATAATAATGCTAGCTAAACTACTGGATTAAATTTATTTTCAAATTATCCTTTCATCCAATAACACAACAAAAGCAACAATAATAACAAAAAGTACACAAAAGAGAGAGAGTGAGAGAGAGAGAGAGAGAGAGACGCAAAAAGACGATCCTATCTCCGCTTATTGTACAATAAAAATAAAAATTCATGAATATGAATATGGAAATTCCAAGGATTCAACAACAATAACAACAACAACAACAACAAAAAAGGGATTCTTGGTATATTTTGATGAATACAATTCACATAAACATAAATATTATTCCCATCCTTCGTTTCGTCATTCAATGAAATTTATTATTGAAAATTTTTTGTTAAAAAATTAAAATTAAAAAAAAAAAGGAAAAATAAAAAATTAAAAAAACGGAAAATGAAAAATATGGCAAAAATATTTCTAACGAAAGAAAAAAACAAAAACAAAATTTGGATTAATAAATTCGCAAAAAAAAATTTTTTTTTAAATTTTCATAAAAAGCACAAAGAAGGCTGTGGAGCTTTTTAATTTCTCATCAATTTTTTTTTTCATTTTGCATTGTTTTGTTTGGAGGAAAAAAAAAAAACAGAAACCAAAAAAAATTGTTATTATTAAATTGTTGTCAAGGCGACAATGTTTTCTCTGTCATTTAAATTTTTAAATTTTCATTTGTTTTTCCTCAATTGTAAATGAAATTTTCGTTCATTTAATAAACCAATTTGTTTTCATTCAATTTTAAATAATGTAAAGTTGAAGAAGTATACTTCAGATGTTAGTACATAAAGGCAAGAGAATTCTTATTCTTTAATATTTTAGAATTTTGAATAAAAATCTAAAAACAAAATAAAATTAAATAAAGAAAATAATTCTAAAGGATAATTTTCCGGAACATTTGATAATTCGTATTAAATTTTCGAGAGCTTTGTTATGAAACAGTTGTTGCTATTGTAGAAAATCTAAACTTTGATTATTTGTTGGGGTATTTTTTACTTTGGCTGGCTCTAAAATATTTTAAATTTTATTGCGAAATTTTTGTATATTTTTTTGATTGAAGCCAACTTTTACCCTAACGTATGTACCTAAAATCTACATTCATAAAATTGATAACAAAAAATATGCACATAATAAATATTGTGAAATTCTCATTGTTTGTAAGTAAATAAAAAACACAAAACTGCATATTACCGATAATAAATCATAAAATTTTAAAAAAAAGAAGAAGGACAAAAAAAAAATGCGGTTTGATTTCAAAAGATAAAAAAACAAAATTTCTTGTCATTTTTATCAAATCAAAAAAAAATTTCACATTATCTTTTTATTACAATAAATTTCATTCAATAATAACATTCAACGAAAATAAATAATTTGTGCAAAAATATTTTTCTTTTTTTATTATTTTTAAATAGAATTAAAAAAAAAAAAAAAAACAATTAACAACAACAAAAATAATTGCAACAACAAACAACCAACTATCCAAAAATTTTAGGTTTTATTCGGTTTCATATTTTGTTGTTAGTCCATAGAAAAAAAAAATAATAATCAACAAATGAATTTTATTCAAACAAAAAAAAAAGTTATTAACAAATTAATTTCAAACATACATACATACATATATACATACATACATACGTACACTCATATAAATACACAAATTCAAACACACTTAAAATTCTGCAATTTTTTTTTTGGTTAGATGCCATTCAGTACTTTCCGTTGAGTTAGTCTGGCTGTTTATTTTTTTTCTTATTTAATTTTTGAAATTAATGAAACGGTTTTTTTTTTGTTCGTTGAAAATAATAATAATAAACTAATTAATTAATAATGAAAAATGTGAATTAAATTAATTAATAAAATTTTTAATTGAAAGAAAATCAAAATTTCGTTAATAAATTTGTTTTCTTTCATTTTCACTTTTCTGTGATAATTAAAAAATTCTATTTAATTTCTCTCTGTGTGTGTGAGTGTGAGTCCTTTGGTTGTTTTTGTAGTAAATTACTAAAAATAATTGAAATAAAAAAAAAATCAAAAATAATTTTTCTGCCCAAAAAGAAAAAAGCACAAAAAACAAAAAAACAAAACTGAAAGTGATTAAAGGAAAGAGAAAAAAGGAAATAAAATGAAAATAAAGAAAATGTGATAAAAGCAAAAAGCAAAAAAAAAAAAAAACGAACCCAAAAAATTTTAATCAGCTTAGAAAAAGTTTTAAAAGAAATTTTGTTAAGTGAAATAAAAAAAGGACAAAACTAAAGAAGAAGAAGAAGAAGAAGAAGAAGAAGAAGTGGAAGAAGTGTAATAAGTGAAATAAAAAGTGAAAATAATAAAGAAGAAGAAAAGAATAAGAAAATATTTGATAAATATTTGGAAATGAGATTACCAAAATTTTCTGTTAAACGTTGTTTCATTTTAACATTAAGTTTTGCTGTTTTAGTACTGTTTATATTTAGTATAAGGTAAATCAATTAATTAATTAATAAATTTTCACATAAAACATTTTGTCTAAGTTATTTTATGTGAACAACAACAAAAACAGCAAGTTTGAAGAACAAACACAATATTGGTAGACAAAGATAATAAAATTTAAATTTAAATATTGAAATAATTATTTATTAATTCGATTAAAATTAACAATTACATTAGTTTTTGTCTTTATTTGTTTTTAGTTATTGTTATTGTTGTTGTTGTTGTTATTTGTGCAATTGCACTTGTTCTTTGTGCAATTGTGCAATTGCACTTGTTCTTTGTTGTTGTTTTCATAATTTTTCTTGTAATATTTTCGGTTGACTTTTTGTTTTCTTGTCATTTAGTGTTATTGTTGTTGTTGCTGTTATTGTGATTAAATAATAATAATAATTTTTTTATATTGTATATTTACCTATACCAATTTATATATTATCATCATGATAATAAAATTGATAAGGACACAAAAAAAAAATGCAATCGAATTAAAATTCATTGATTAATTTTTTTTATTTATTTATTTAATTATGAAATCAACAATTTTTAGAATTTTTATTCTCTAAGACTGAATTTGTCGTTCGTGATCGGTAGATAAATTTTTTTTTTTTATCAGTTAAAAGCAACTTAATTTCGAAAATGTACTTCGATATTTAATTCATAATTTTATGGCGTAGTTTTTACTTTTTTCAATTGTTTTCTGGGGTTCGCATTTTATTTTTTCTTTACTTTACTTTACTTTACTTTACTTTTGTTGTCTGTTTTTATATATATATATTTTTTATACTTTTAAATACGCGCTTCTTTACATAAAGTCGATAGATTTTACTTTTATATATTTTACCTGTTTGATTCACCATACATATTCTATAAAACAACGCGTATCAGTAGACAACGGTTGTGTGATATACTTTTTTTTTTTTATATACAAAAATTTATTTCTGTTGTACTTTGTAATAAAAATAAAAACCTTCTAAATGTGTTTCTATAAATTTTACTTTCGGTAAAAATTTATATAAATTGTGATTTTAATGATTTTTATTCGTTTAAGTCTTGCGCAAAATCAATAAGTAGAATATACGTTTTACGTAAAGATTCTTGATAAATTTTAGTTGTTGAGAATATAGTGAAATTATTGTAACAGAAATGTATTTGCTTCACGTGTCATAGATGATAATGAGGATGACGATCAATAATTAGTTCAACATAAATAATATTTAATTGTCTATTTAATTTTGTGTATGAGACAAAATGTTACAACCTCTTCAGTTAAAAAAGAAAAGAACAAATTAACATTTTTTTGTTATTTTTAATTCCATTATTATCATACTCAGCACGTGGGCTTATAAATTTTTCAGTATGTGTGTGTGTATATATTGTGTGTATGAAAATCATCCTACTATCGTTCATTCATAGGAAATTAAAATTTCTATAGTTTAGTAATAGAGATACACAGTCAAAACAATGACAACTATAAAGTTTTGTTTATAAATTTAAAATTCTAATATTACACGACACTTTTTTTTATAAAGAATATTTTATTTCAAAAATTGTTTTTTAGTGATAATATTTCAAGCATTTAAAGGTTTTTTTTCCTATAGATACAAATTAAATAATATAAAAGAATGACGTCATTCTCTCACATAAATTCAAATGTTATTTTATATTTCTTTGAATCAGTTTGAAAAATAATTTGTTTATCAATTGACGCCATTTGAAATGCACAGTAAAAAGATAAAAAAGTTCTTTGACTTTGCCAGGACTATTAAACTCTACTCTGAATTTATTGTAAAAACTTTGGGAAGATAACGCAACACATTCAGAATAAGAATTTCCATTTATTTATTTAATGTGCCTATCTGGTATAACATCATCCTGCGATTGTATGTATTTATAAATTTAAACCAAATCAATTATAATTAATCATAATTACTTTCATTAAGAATTAAATGAAAATTATAAATAATTCTTATAGTAAAAGTTTTACAAAATTATTTATTTAAAATAAAAAGTTTTTTCTTTTAAGAATTTTTTGGTCCTTGGAAATAAGAAATTATTAAAGTATAATTTGTCCTTAACAATCAAAACTTCAGTACTTTAATGTTCTTTAGAAAGTATATATATTTTGTTTGTTTCTTTTAAATAAATAATTTTAAACATTGAAGTTCTACATTCTTCTTCTTCTTCTTGTGATTTTACAACCATCAATTAGTTTGTAAAAATTTACTGTAAATTGTGATGTTTCGTAGAATTTCATCTATATGAAATAAAATCTTAAATAATCAGAGATTCAGTTTCCTCCGTAAAATTAGAATTAAGGATGAAAAACTTTAGAACTAAATATCAAAGAAACTCGACTTTTTATAATTTTGACTTTGAGTTTAAGGTAAAAAAAATAAAAAAATTAAAATGAAAATTTTGTATAAATCAACAAGTTAATCCATTTTTTGTTGTTGTACTTTAATTTCGTATTTTATTTACCCAATTTTTTTTATTTGGTCTGTATTCTGATTATAAATATTAAATGTAAAGTAAATTTATTATTATTTCTTCTTTCTAAATAATTATTTTCTATTAAGAAAAAAAAACAACAGAATCAACAAAAGACGTAAAAGTAAATTTCTATTATTTGTTATTGAATTTTTGTTATTGTTGTTATATGGTTTATTACCTGAACGATTGACCATCATTTAATATTATTTTATTCACATTTCCATATTTATTGATATTTAATTAAATTAATTTTATTTATTTAGAAAATTTGATCAATTTTTTAAATATGCTTTTATTTAATTTGTCTGTATATCAAAAGTATCCGATGAAAGAATTATAAACAATAAAACGTTTATACAAAATCTGACTCAAATTCGATAATGTCATTAAGTTCAAAGTTTTTCTTGTTTAAGAAAATTGTGAATGTTTCAAGTTTCAGTATTTCAGAGTTGATCCAGTGCGACATATTTATTCAATTTTCTAATCGTTAAACCAAAAACTTAAAAGATTAAACTTAGTTAAAAGCTCTTTTTATCCAAAAAATAATTAAAGTCATTTATATCGCTTCGGTCTAGTCAACTTTTGTTTAAAAATTGTTCTTATATATTTATTACCTAATTGATTTTATGCTGAACGATTAATCGAAAATATAATAATCGACTTTTTTTAACAATTTTCTCTCTTGATTCACTTTCTAATTTTTGTCGATAAGAAATATATCTGAATCAGAAGTGTCTCAGTTGAATTTAAATTTTTTTATGTTATCATCATCATCATCATCCTTATCATCCCCATAATGATCCTCATCATCAACGTAGCATGCCATGAAAATACAAAAAAAAAATATTTGAATAAATCAATTCTAATTTGACAAAAAATGTTGAATTTAATTATTTTATTTGTTGTTGTGATATAAAATTTCTATAAAATGAATTCATAAAAAAATCCAATCAATAATTTGTGTGTTTTTCACAAACGCTACAACGCATGATTTCATTCAAATGTTTCATCAGAAAAAGAAAAAGAAGAAGCAGAAGAAAAACACGAAAATGTTTTTTCAATAAATTCAATTGTTTTCTGTTTGTTAGCAAAAAAAAATATATATCCATTTTCCTTTCCATTTTTTTTCAGATAAATTAAATTGAAAATAGAAAAAAAATTTATAAAAAAGAAACAAAACTATACGTTTTGACTTGACATATTTGGGTTCGTCACATTCACTAAACTAAAAATATTTAATTAATCTGTCTAACTCGATTATTTAATCTTTGGTTTAACTAAAAATCGTATGGGATTTAATATTTAAATGGATTAAATTAGTTGTCATGTGGGAATAATTTTTGGATGTGGCAGCTGGTTGGGAGTGAAAAAAATTATTTTTATTACCAAAAAAAACTGTAATTATCATCGATCAGCTTTTTTTTAAAAAAAGCTTCTCCAATCCTATAAGTTGATTTTGTTTTTAGAAATTTTTAAGAAGACTCAAAAGGAGTTTTACTGTTCCCTTTAATTTAATTAAAATTTATAGGAACACGTTAAAATATAATTATGATTAGAAATATTTTCTTAACATTATATCGAGTTTAACAACAATTTTTAAGTTACTTTAAATGAATAAGAAAAGAGTGAAGAAAAATCGTCAATTAACTCAACTATATAGATTCTAATAAAATTACTAAAGATCCGCTTTTTCGATAAACCAATTTGTCAACACTGTTTACTTTTATTAAATTATTTTTTTTGGAACAAAATGGGCAACCCTAACCGATAACTGGTATACACCAAAAAAAAAACATTCTCTTCCAGTTTCAGAGAAATTATATTTATTTACATTTTAATTGGAATTCGATACTTAAAATTAACTGATTGAAACACGTTCGTGTTGACCAACCTTTCTTTACTCATATTTGGTGTACATTTTACGAAAAACACAACAACAAAACTAAGCCTTAAAGTCAGGATTGAAAATGTAAGATTCCCACGGGAAACAACGCTATTGAATTATTAAACCCAAGAAAATAGTTTTTATTTTGTTATTGTGGAAAAACCCAAAGTCGAAGAAAATTCAAGAAAATAATAAAACACAAATATAATCAATGCAGACAAAAGTTGTTTTGGTTCTTTTAAAAGAAATTCAAAAGAAAAATCGGGAGTGAGAAAAATATTCACACGACAATAAACAATTAAAAAAAAAATAAGTTACGACTTAATTATGTATTTGTTTTAGATTAAAAAAAAAAGCAGCCTGCGATTATATTTTATACGCACAATTTGACGTTGGAATAAAATAAATTAATTGTTCACGCTACATAAAAAATTTTATGCAAATATTATTATTTCTGTTTTTTTGTCTTTTTTATTTATTTTAATCAAATTCTTTTGAATTTAAAATTTATGTCAACTTAATTTATATTTTATTGAACGATAACTCTATAATTTCAGTTAATATTATGAAAATGTGTATTTTACTGATTATTCCCACCACTAAAAATTGACAACAACAATTAAAAAAAAATCTAAAGTGAAACGTAGGCAAATTTCGTTTAAAGAATTAATAAAGGAAATTTCAGTTTGTTGGTAGAAAGAAATGATCAAAATTTCAATTAGAATTGTAGATGTCGGTGTGTCTGTCAATGACTTTGGGGCTGGGGATAATAATCTAGGATATTAATTAAATAATCATTATTATTTTTGTAATGTGAATGAATGAAATCATACTCATGTACCTCCTCATGTACCAATATTTAAAGCAACCATAGAAAAGACAAAAAGTTAAATCTTTGATTTCCTCTATGGCTCATAAATAGAAAGTAATAAAACATAATAATGATAATCGAAGACAAATGTTCTGATTAAATATTTTTTATTGATTCTTATCTGTGTAATTGTCATTTAACTTCCGATTACTAATAATAAAAGTATGAATTCAATGAAGTTTTTCACATAATCAAGAAATAAATAGACTATTGAGGTAATGACCTCTTTATTGTCTGATTTTTATTACAGTCTAATTATACACACACACATATTTATAGACTTAGAGAAATAAAAAAAGAAATTGTTATTGCTTATAATGTAAGAAAATTCTTGTACATAAAAAAAAGTCTACAAGTTTATTTGTATTTGTTGAACGATAAAAAAAAAATACCGATACAAAACAAAAATCAACAAACAATTTTTATGACGTCATATTGTCTGATATGATCAATAATTATATAAAAGTGAAAATAGGAGCGATATGACAAATTGTGATTTTTAATTTTTCAACTTTCCAAACAACCTTATTATAAATTTTATTGATACTGATAAACACAATCAATACACATCGGTAGGTTTAATGTCAGATTAGAAAGAAAAAAAATGTATATCAAAATCTTAAACAAATATTAGACGAACATTCATGTTTATTTTTTCATGCATTTCCGTACGTACAAAATCTAATCCGGAAAATAGTTATTAAAAATTTAATACAAGAAATAAATTTTCCACGCTAAATATATTCGTAATTTATGAAGTTTTATTAAAGACGACTAATGTGATGGAAGATAGAAGATGATTTTGTCTTACTAAATAATAATAATAAGTTTATATAATTTGGTCCAATTAATTATAAAAATGTTTGTATTAAATTGAAGATCAAGATCAGGGAAGTGTTTAGTTAACAAATCTAAGAATTTCTGTAACACAACAATTATTATTGTGATTAAAATTTATATTTGTCGTCATTATATAATTATTATAATATTTTTTTTTTTACATACTCGATTATTATAACGAAATTGTTTGTTTATTCTTTAATTTACAGAGAGAAGGAAAGTTGGAATTCAAAAGGCGGACAAAGTTCATATTTCAAAGATGATACAACGGATGAAACTATTAAATTTAAAAAAAATGAGATCGCACCGAAAATTGTAAGTAAATTTTATTTATTTCATTTGTTTAAAAATTGCAGAACGAGAGAGTCAGTCTATTAATTCAATTAAGTCTCTCTAATTTAAATTTTCTTAGAATCTTTAAAATTTGTTCAAACTATTTGTAATTCAAGAAAAGCCCACATCAGAATTAATTAAATTGACGAATTCTTCTTCGCAAAATAATTAAAAAAATTTAAATCGATAGTAATCGATTAGTATTTATACTCGATAATCGATTATTTTTAAATAATTTTAGAATTGTCCCAATTTTACAACTTTACTTAAATACCACCAAAATCAATTCAATCATAATACAAAATTTACTATGAAATCACATAAATTGTATAAATTATATAACAAAGTCAAAATGGTACCGACTAAAATTTCTTATCTGTGTTCAAATTCAAATTCAATTAGAAAAGAGCATTTACATGCTGGTACATTTATTAACTCTTATCAGTTTTTTTTTTGTTTTTTTCAATAAAACAAAAATTTGTACAGTTGTCATTTGTTAATTACTGCTGTTGTTTGTTATTTTCCAATATAGGTACGCGATTGCTTAACATATACAATAATTGTTTTTGCTATTTTATGACATACATAGATTAAAAACATTTGTTTTTATCTCTCTATTTACCAAAAAAAAAATAGAAGAAAACAACAACAACTTTATATTTAGAAAATAATTTACGCATTTTGTTACTCTGAATAATTGAGAAGACAAGATGAAAATGAGAAACAAAACAACAATTTTTTTTTTCTTATAAATTTTTTTTAAAAATATTGTTTATTTTTAATAATAAAAAAAATGAGAAATTTATAATTATTTCAATAAAACCATACAAATGAACAGAACATTTAATTTTCTTAAATAAATAATCATTAAGAAAATATTTGCAACAAGAATAAAATGAAAAATAAAAAAATAATTTATAAATTCATAACAATTTGTTTATTACATTTTTTTTTTGGTTTTGCATTTTTGTTGACAAAATATTTTGTGTGTTTTGTGTTGAATTGAAAAACAATAAAAATAAATTTGACGTATTTCAATATATTTAAATAAAACCATGCATTTTCTTAAATAAATATTATATTATTAAGAATATATTTATATACAAATAGCATGAAAGGAAAATTACAAAACCAACTCTTTAAATATAATGAAAGACTTTTTGTTTTTTTAATAAATTTCATAAAATACTTTATACAATTTTGTGATCTAATACTACGTGTCCCTATGCCTATAGAATTAATTTTTTAGAAATATTATTACCATTGAATAAATAATAAGATTTTTTTTTGTCTATTATTTTAATATATAGGAAACAACACCAACACCAAATATTATAATAAATGAAGAACAAGATGAAAATGATATATTATCGGAATCCCTTTATAAAGGGAAACCATGGTATTTTACAAATGGTGTACGTTATCCACAACCAGCAAGAATTAATCGTAAAACAAATAAACGTATTGCAAGATTACAACCATCAGAAGATCCACATAGTGATAGAATAACAAATCAATTAATGTTTGTACCGTCTAATTATGAACAATTAAAAGAGGATAAACAATTTAAAACAATTCTATTATATAATGGACTGGGTAATTATTTACGTTCCTTCTTTTTTCTTCATTTATAAATTTCACCGTCAATCGATGCTATACAAAAATTTCCTTCCCTTTGGCTTTTATTTTTTTGAGAATTTCTTGGAAAAAGCTCACATTAAAAAGCCGGGACATTTTATACCGAAAAAATAATTTTTACGAATCCCGTACGAAAATATATTAACACAATTGGGTTAAATGTTAACAATTTTTTTTATATGAAAATAGAAAAAATTTTAACATCAAATTCTTGTTTTATTAGGATAATTCAACTGTCAACAATCAACATAACATTAAATTAAGGAAACACATTAAACACAATGATAAGAAATAAAAAAACAAAATATATTTTAATCTAATCATTGAAATGTGTTTGTTTTATTTTGCTTAAGATTCAATTGTTGAATAATGAAAATTTTAAATTAAAGGGTTCAAATAATACCATCAAAAGTGAATATATAAATCATTAATTATTTTATTTAAATTTGTAGGTCCATGGAATGTAAGAGCTGGACGTGATCTTTTTACTAGTCAAAAATGTCCTGTATCTACTTGTATTATAACAGCAAATCGTGAAAAAGCATCAACAGCTGATTTGGTTTTATTTAAAGATCATTATATTCCGCCTGGTGTTAACAGATATCGTCATCAAATTTATATGCTCTACTTTTTAGAGTGTCCATTTCATACACAACACGTTAAATTTCCAGATGTATTCAATTGGACTTCCACATATAGGTAAATAGTTCAATTATATATACCCTATTTTTTAGGGCACAGTTGAAAGTTTCGTCTAAAATCGATCTAAACTCTGAAATTATTCGAAGAGCTTTTGATACTCTGTCTACTTCTTATTTAATGATAATCGTTGACATATGCTACTTAAAATTAAAAAAGGAAATTGAAAAGGTTTCTTGATGCAAACCTTAAAATTCAAAAAAAAAATTGTTTAATTGAATTTTTATATATTTTTCTTCTTCTTTGATTTAAGGCAAGATAGTGACATTGTTGCACCATATGAAAAATGGGAATATTATGATAGACGTGTTAAACAAATAGAACAAGAGAGAAATTATGCCTTAAATAAAACGAAAAAAGTAGCGTGGTTTGTCTCAAATTGCGGCGCCAGAAATGGAAGACTTAAATTTGCACATGAATTACAAAAATATATTCAGGTAATTAAATTTAATTCCAAATGAATAAAAACTTTTTGCATTAATTTCTCTATTTATTTTAGGTTGATATTTATGGTGCATGTGGAAATAATAAATGTTCACGTACACAAGCAGATAAATGTTTTGATATTCTTGATCATGATTATAAATTTTATTTAGCATTTGAAAATTCAAATTGTAAAGATTATATAACTGAGAAATTTTTTGTAAATGCATTAAATCGTAATGTTTTGCCAATTGTTATGGGTGCACGCCCAGAAAATTATGAAGTTAGTTCACCATATAAATCCTATATACATGTTGATGAATTTGCATCACCAAAAGAATTAGCTGAATATTTAAAAATATTAGATAAAAATGATGAATTATATAATTCATATTTTAAATGGAAGGGTACAGGTGAATTTATAAATACATATTTTTGGTGTCGTGTTTGTGCAATGATACATGATGAAGAATCAATAAAAGTATCAAAATGGTATGATGATGTTAATAATTGGTGGCGTGGACCTGGAATCTGTACTAACGGTAGTTGGCGTAATTTTCAAGCCAGAAAAGATACAATTAGTGATGATTAAAAATTAATATTAGTCGCCATTTTAATTTTATATTATTTTTTTTCTTTATAACATTATTTTCTATTTATTTAATTTTAATTTAATTCATTTTTTATTTTGTACTTAATAAAAAAAAAAAAAATGGTAACTAATGAAAAATCAAAAATCAAAAAAAAAAAGAAGAAAATAAAATAAAATAAAACAAAACTGAATGAAGGGAAAAAAATGAATTATAAGATGAAAAACTAGTCAGATGATAAGACATAAGTGAATAATATTAATAATGTTATTTGTTTTATAAATTTAGCACAAATTTAAATTATATAAAATATATTATAAATTTCTTTTATTATTTTCTGTTTTATAAATTATTGTTTTCTTTATTGTTTTCTTATAGATTAATTATAAATGACGCGCAAAAAATTAAAAAAAAAAAGAAGAAAAACGTGAAAGAAAAATCTTTTGATTTAAAGATAAAAAATAACTATACGCACTTTTCTTATTACAATATTTTAAATTTAAATTTATTAAATTAATTTTGAAAATGTGATAAAGTTTCTTATTTTTTTTTTGTTTTTCATAACTTTTATTTTTATTTAATTTCTATATTTTGTTATTTTACTCTAATTTAATTGCTAAAAAAATTTGTGTATAATTACAGAAAAATTATAAAAAAATGAACATTCCTGTTTTTGTTTTATGTTCTGATTAGTGTATCTTTATTATGTAGAATAAAATATTGTAGACACATTATGATGAAACCAAAACAAAAATGTTACACGAAAAATGAAAAATGAAAGAAAAAAAAAAAATTAAAATTAATAAGATAATTTTGAGTGTTTTAGAATAAAATATTTGTATACAAACTGAACAAATTTTGTTTTATTATTTTTATTTTTACTTCAATCATTTTTTATAAATTTAACATAACGTTAATCGATACATTTTAAAAATGCAAAATTTTGATGAAATTTTATGCTAGTTGTTGACAAACAGGAACGTCCATAGCCTCTCATGTGTTATCACTAGATTCGTATTCTATATTGTAGGTATCGTCTTTTGCAAATAATAAATTTAATTTAAAAAAAAATAAAAAAAAAAAATTTAGAATTGAACCCACGCTCTCAATGCACTAAACCCTACACCTTACCAACTCAGCTATTGCATAAAAAAAATTTTGAAAAATTATAATGCTTATAAATAATGAAAGAATATGTATTTTTTTTTTTTTGTTTTTTTAATTTAAAAAATTTAGTAAAATTAAAAGGGGAATTTTAAGGAAATAAGAGAATTTCTATAACATTTGATTATCAATCATCTTAGTTTGAAGTAAGCCAAAGATTCTGCGAAAATTTCAAGGAGATCTGTCTGTTGTGAGGCGAGAAAATGGAACCAAAGCCATACTAAAATGATGATAAAATGACGGTTTGATTTATGTAATGGCTTTGGTTTTTTCCAATTTTCTTTCCTCACAACAGACAGATTCCTTTGAAATTTTTAATTACATTAGCTTGAAGTAAGCCAAAGATTCTGCGAAAATTTCAAGGACATTTGTCTGTTGTGAGGAGAGAAAATGGAACCAAAGCCATACTAAAATGATGATAAAATGACGGTTTTAATGTAATGGCTTTGGTTTTTTCAAATTTTCTTTCCTCA
Organism: Pedicia rivosa; assembly: GCA_963082725.1. NCBI lineage: Eukaryota > Metazoa > Arthropoda > Insecta > Diptera > Pediciidae > Pedicia > Pedicia rivosa. Next base: position 46,648,259 of record OY720151.1, read on the forward strand.
CAACAGACAGATTCCTTTGAGATTTTTAATTACATTAGCTTGAAGTAAGCCAAAGATTCTGCGAAAATTTCAAGGAGATCTGTCTGTTGTGAGGAGAGAAAATGGAACCAAAGCCATACTAAAATGATGATAAAATGACGGTTTGATTTATGTAATGGCTTTGGTTTTTTCCAATTTTCTTTCCTCACAACAGACAGATTCCTTTGAAATTTTTAATTACATTAGCTTGAAGTAAGCCAAAGATTCTGCGAAAATTTCAAGGAAATCTGTCTGTTGTGAGTAGAGAAAATGAAACCACCATACTAAATATATGATAAAATGATGGTTTGATTTATGTAATGGCTTTGGTTTTTTCCAATTTTCTTTCCTCACAACAGACAGATTCCTTTGAGATTTTTAATTACATTAGCTTGAAGTAAGCCAAAGATTCTGCGAAAATTTCAAGGAGATCTGTCTGTTGTGAGGAGAGAAAATGGAACCAAAGCCATACTAAAATGATGATAAAATGACGGTTTGATTTATGTAATGGCTTTGGTTTTTTCCAATTTTCTCTCCTCACAACAGACAGATTCCTTTGAAATTTTTAATTACATTAGCTTGAAGTAAGCCAAAGATTCTGCGAAAATTTCAAGGAAATCTGTCTGTTGTGAGGAGAGAAAATGGAACCAAAGCCATACTAAAATGATGATAAAATGACGGTTTGAATGTAATGGCTTTGGTTTTTTCCAATTTTCTCTCCTCACAACAGACAGATCCCTTTGAAAATTTTAATTACATTAGCTTGAAGTAAGCCAAAGATTCTGCGAAAATTTCAAGGACATCTGTCTGTTGTGAGGAGAGAAAATGGAACCAAAGCCATACTAAAATGATGATAAAATGACGGTTTGAATTTATGTAATGGCTTTGGTTTTTTCCAATTTTCTTTCCTCACAACAGACAGATCCCTTTGAAAATTTTAATTACATTAGCTTGAAGTAAGCCAAAGATTCTGCGAAAATTTCAAGGAAATCTGTCTGTTGTGAGTAGAGAAAATGAAACCACCATACTAAATATATGATAAAATGATGGTTTGATTTATGTAATAGCTTTGGTTTCATTCAATTTTCTCTGCTCACAATAGACAGATCTCTTTGAAATTTTTAATTATATTAGTTTGAAGTTAGCCAAAGATTCTGCGAAAATTTCAAGGAGATCTGTCTGTTGTGAGGAGAGAAAATGGAACCAAAGCCATACTAAAATGATGATAAAATGACGGTTTGATTTATGTAATGGCTTTGGTTTTTTCCAATTTTCTTTCCTCACAACAGACAGATTCCTTTGAGATTTTTAATTACATTAGCTTGAAGTAAGCCAAAGATTCTGCGAAAATTTCAAGGAGATCTGTCTGTTGTGAGGAGAGAAAATGGAACCAAAGCCATACTAAAATGATGATAAAATGACGGTTTGATTTATGTAATGGCTTTGGTTTTTTCCAATTTTCTCTCCTCACAACAGACAGATTCCTTTGAAATTTTTAATTACATTAGCTTGAAGTAAGCCAAAGATTCTGCGAAAATTTCAAGGAAATCTGTCTGTTGTGAGGAGAGAAAATGGAACCAAAGCCATACTAAAATGATGATAAAATGACGGTTTGAATGTAATGGCTTTGGTTTTTTCCAATTTTCTCTCCTCACAACAGACAGATCCCTTTGAAAATTTTAATTACATTAGCTTGAAGTAAGCCAAAGATTCTGCGAAAATTTCAAGGACATCTGTCTGTTGTGAGGAGAGAAAATGGAACCAAAGCCATACTAAAATGATGATAAAATGACGGTTTGAATTTATGTAATGGCTTTGGTTTTTTCCAATTTTCTTTCCTCACAACAGACAGATCCCTTTGAAAATTTTAATTACATTAGCTTGAAGTAAGCCAAAGATTCTGCGAAAATTTCAAGGAGATTTGTTTGTTGTGAGGAGAGAAAATTGGACCAAAGCCATACTAAAATAATGATAAAATGACGGTTTGATTTATGTAATGGCTTTGGTTTTTTCCAATTTTCTCTCCTCACAACAGACAGATCCCTTTGAAAATTTTAATTACATTAGCTTGAAGTAAGCCAAAGATTCTGCGAAAATTTCAAGGACATCTGTCTGTTGTGAGGAGAGAAAATGGAACCATAGCCATACTAAAATGATGATAAAATGACGGTTTGAATTTATGTAATGGCTTTGGTTTTTTCCAATTTTCTTTCCTCACAACAGACAGATCCCTTTGAAAATTTTAATTACATTAGCTTGAAGTAAGCCAAAGATTCTGCGAAAATTTCAAGGAGATTTGTTTGTTGTGAGGAGAGAAAATTGGACCAAAGCCATACTAAAATAATGATAAAATGACGGTTTGATTTATGTAATGGCTTTGGTTTTTTCCAATTTTCTCTCCTCACAACAGACAGATCCCTTTGAAAATTTTAATTGCATTAGCTTGAAGTAAGCCAAAGATTCTGCGAAAATTTCAAGGACATCTGTCTGTTGTGAGGAGAGAAAATGGAACCAAAGCCATACTAAAATGATGATAAAATGACGGTTTGAATTTATGTAATGGCTTTGGTTTTTTCCAATTTTCTTTCCTCACAACAGACAGATCCCTTTGAAAATTTTAATTACATTAGCTTGAAGTAAGCCAAAAATTCTGCGAAAATTTCAAGGAGATTTGTCTGTTGTGAGGAGAGAAAATTGGACCAAAGCCATACTAAAATAATGATAAAATGACGGTTTGATTTATGTAATGGCTTTGGTTTTTTCCAATTTTCTCTCCTCACAACAGACAGATCTTCTTGAAATTTTCGCAGAATCTTTGGCTTACTTCAAACTAAGATGATTGTTAATCAAATGTTATAGAAATTCTCTTATTTAATTAAAATTCCCTTTTTAATTTTACTAAATTTATTAAATTAAAAAAACAAAAAAAAATACATATTCTTTTCTAAGCATTATAATTTTTCCAAGTATTATGTTATGCAATAGCTGAGTTGGTAACGTTGTAGGAGTGTGGGTCATTGAGGACGTGAGTTCTATTCTAAGTTTATTTTTTTATTTTTTTTTAAATTAAATTTATTTTTTTTAAAGTTGCAAAAGAAGGTATCTACAATATAGAATACGAATCTAGTGATACATGGAAGGCTGATTGTCCAGATTTAATAAAAATATACGAAGATTTTTCCAAACATCTAGCATAAAATTTCATCAAAATTATGTATTTTTAAAATGTATCGATTAACGTTTTTATTAGTAAATTGCTCAAAACAATGTGGTTATTATCAATAATAGACGTGAAGTTGACAACAAACCGCATTAAAGCATTGAACTAAAAATGGAATAATCGATTATTTTCATGTATTTTTATTTTCCTGCTCTTTTTGACGTTTTGCTTCTTCTTCTTCTTTTTGTTGTAAAGTTACACCAAGAAGAGAAGCATATTTTTTGTTTTTATTGTTTAAAAACTTAACTAAATTTAGTGAAAATTTAATAAGAATAAATAAAATTTATGTGAAATAAAAAGGGTGTTAATCAAATAAATAAATATGAACTTAAGTTTTAGTGATTTGTTTTGTTTATTTTGTTGCCCTCCTTTTCCATCAAAAATTACATCAAAATTAGCTTTCCTGCCACCACCATCATCCTATTCATATGAAATAAATCAAGATGATTCATCAAATACTAAGTGTACAATAAAATTTTTAGAAAATGCTGAATGGCTTTATACAGACATCGAAAAAGAATATTTTGAAAGTTTTTATTCACGTTCATCACGGGGCAATAAAATCGCAATGCTATTTGTAAGATGTAGTAGTAATGCAAGGTGAGAATTATATAAAGTATTTTCCAGTTTTCTTCTTTATCTTTTTTTTTAATCATCCACATCTTAATTCCCTCATCACCCTTTCCATTTTTTTGTATTCTTATTAATTTATCAATCATTTATTATCATATGTGTAGAGATAAAGCCAAACGTTATCTTATCTTAATGTGTTTTATTTGGAATTTTGATGATTCATTGAAACATCTGTAAGAAGTTAATTTCTATAATAAAACTATAAAATAAACAAACACATTAAACAGAAAAAAAATAAACGTCTTGGACTTGGTTCTGTCTTTTGTGCGAAAAACATGAGAAAAAGCAAAAAAAATATAATTAATTAATTTGTGGATAAATGTAGAACAAAAAAGGCTTCCGGTATAAATTTTTTTTTATGTAAAAATAAACGAAGAAAAATGAAGTAAAGAAAAACAAAAAGAAAAAAAAATGTTGTTCCCTTTCTCCATTGTGACGTCTGTACTTTGTTTTTGTTTGATTCTTTTATTATTCTTTTATTTGGATTTTATTTTTGTGAACATATTTTTGAATCAAGGTCTTTTTCTTGTGTATATTTATTATTTATTATTATTATTATTATTATTATTATTATTATTTTGGCTTTACGTTAGTATTAGTGTGTATTTACACATGCGTATATTTAACTTTTGTTTTACATTTGAAAGTGTTGCATGAAAATACAAACGCAAGGTGTCTTTGATTTTATTTTTATTATTTTATAACTTTTTTTTTTTATTATTTTTTTTTTGCTTACATTTGGAAATTTCTAACACGTGACGTTTTTTTTAGTATTTTGTTTATTTCCCCCTTAATTAAATATTTATAAAAGTTAAATTCCTATTTTTTTTTTGGTTTGTTTTAAGCAAGAAAAATACAAAACATAAAGAAATTGTTGTTTCATCAAAAAAAGAAAAAAATGGTTTAAAAAAACTAACTAAAACTAGATAGAAACTAGATAAGAAATAAGATCAAAGTTTAAAAAGTTTTTGTTTTTAGTAAGAAAATAAGTTTAAAATGAAATTAAAATTTATTTGAATCAAATATGGAAAATAAAACACAAATGGGGAAAAAAAAAAGAACTCCTATAAATAGATGAAAAATTTTAACATTCTTTGTGAGACGAGTTTAACACGACGAGAAAAGGAATGATAAGATTTTTATTGTTGTCTCTCTTACACATTGTTATTTTTTGTTTTGAAACCCGAAGCGAGAAAACTTATGTGAAATTTAACAATATTACAATTTTACAAGATATTTTGTGGTATTAATAAGCAGCGGTTTAAAATAATTAAGATTTAATGATAAATCGTATTACCGCTGATTTTTTTTTTTTTGCTGTTTTAGAGGAATTGTAGAGGTTTTAGAAAAGAGATTAAAAAATTATTAATTAAAACTAACTATGTATAAAATTATATTTATGAGTTTTAAGTAACTTAACGGAAATTCCGTTTTGATAATGATCCATTAAGAATTGAATATGAGACTTTTTAACATCCTGTCGAATATTTTCTGTCAAATATTGTAACATTTTTATCCAATTCGGTTAACTTAACGAATGATTGCAGATTTTTGTTTTGTTTTTTTTTTTTTTACCAAAAAACAATTTTTTTTACAAACAACTAATATCAAAAATAATAATTAATTATTACGAATTTATTGCTTCATTAAATTCGTATTTATAAATTATTTTTTTTCGTTTCAAGAAGAAAGTTAAAAAGTAAAGTATTAAAGACTATAAATAAACAAGAAATAAAACAAAAGACCTTCTATTGATTATCTAACTTCTTTTTCATTCCATTATATTTTTCATTGCATAATAACTCAATGGAAATTCACTAATTATCTTAAAATATAAATAAAATATTAAAAGCAACACCAAAACGAAAAAACAACAATCAAAAATGTGGAAAACTTAGAAGTTTATTCATTTAAGTTTGGCCTTTCTCAAAAACAAAAGAAAAAAAATAAAAGAAAAGAAAACAAAACAAAGAAATTGATATAATTCTTGTTGATGGTCAATTTTAACACAAAAAGAAGAAGAAGAAGAAAAATAGACAGACACACAGACAATAATCATTTATTCGGTTTGAAGAATTAACGAAAAAATAAAAAAGCAAAGATGATTATTTTATTATTTCATGCGATCTTTCTCTGTGTTTTATTTTGTTGTTGTTTTTTTTTTAATCTGCTTAATTAATAATTTTCAAACGAATGAACTCAAGATTTTCTACAGTTCATTTATGAGTTCAATTAGTCCAAGAACCAGTGTAGTGTTAAAATCTTTTTAACTTTCCCCTTTATGACTAAAATGAAAAAAAGTTAACTACTTTTGAACACGATCACAATTAATTAATTTTAATTCAAAGGGTTTTTGTTGTCTTTAAATTTATTTTAATTCTTCACAGATTGTACAAAGATTTTATTTCGCTTCTTAAGATTCTAATGGCGAGTTTAACGTAAATTGTAGCATTATGATAAGAAAGAGTCAAAAATCAATTTAAGAAAGAGACAGATTGATACACGTTCCTCTAAACCTTATCTAACTTTTCTAACTTATCTAACTTTTCAATTTGAACTTTAATTTTAATAAAATTTTGTTGCTAAGAATTCTTATCAAATTTCTTTTAATTAATTAAATTTTTATCAATTGATTAAAATTATTTTATTAAATTAAATTTTTTTTTCTTTCTATTGCAGATTTACAATATTATTCTCTCATGGTAATGCAGTTGATTTAGGCCAAATGACAACATTTTTTGTCGGCTTAGGTAAACGTATCAATTGCAATATATTTAGTTATGATTATTCTGGTTATGGTGCAAGTTCTGGTAAACCATCAGAAAAAAATTTATATGCAGATATTGATACAGCATGGCAAGCATTACGTACACGATACGGAATAAGTCCAGAAAATATTATATTATATGGACAAAGTATAGGAACAGTACCAACAGTGGATTTAGCTAGCAGGTAAATATTTTGTCTATGTCAATTGAATTTATTTAATTGGATACAATTGATTCGTTGTTGTACTGCAAACAAAAGTTTAAAGCAAGTTTTTACACGCAATTTCATTTGATTTCTAAATGTTATAAAAATCTTAAAAACAGTTAAACGGAAATGCTAAGCACTTATTTATTTCGTAGAAACCAAATTCTCTTAGTTTCCGTTTATCTCAATTCTATCATTTTTTTAATTAAAATTTTTACTGTTTCTAATAATTCATTGGCAATTCTTTAAAGTGTCCATTATAATTTTGCATTTCTGATTTTTTTTTCAAACAAAGTCTTTGTATTTTTTTTGTGTTTTTTAATAAATAAAAATAATTGATGCTTAGAGAATTACTTTTTCTCTTGAGAATTAAAATAAAAACTTTCAATTGTTGTTCAAATGATTTTATTATGTTTTTTTAAATTCTTAAATTATAACAACAACAAAATTTGTATTAAAAAACTGTATTAATTTTATTTTTAGATTTGAAGTGGGTGCTGTTATTTTACATTCTCCTTTAATGTCAGGTATGCTTCTCATCATTCAAACTTACGAATTTTTTTTTAAAGAAAATGAAAAATGAAAAAAAATCTCTTTCTGATTTCTTTTAATTCAATTGTAATTAATTTTAGGTATGCGTGTGGCATTCCCAACAACAAAACGTACTTGGTTCTTTGACGCTTTTCCAAGGTAAAAATTTCGATTTTTGTAAGGGTTGTGATTCTGAATAATATTGTAATCTGGGATGAAATCTTTTTTATTGTTATTTGTAATGATTTTCATTGGTTTTAAAATGATGATTTCCAATATATTGCAAAGTACTTTCCTATAATCAGATGATAATTTATTTCATTCTAGTCTTTTTCATATTTAATTGTTTTTTTCTTGTTTCAGTATTGACAAAGTTCCTAAAGTAACATCACCAGTTTTAGTAATTCATGGTACAGAAGATGACGTTATTGATTTTTCACATGGCTTAGAAATATATGAAAAATGTCCTCGTGCAGTTGAACCGTTATGGGTTGAAGGTGCTGGACATAATGATATTGAAATGTTCCAACAATATTTAGAAAGACTGAAACAATTTGTATCTGTTGAATTAGTTAACTGACGGCTAATTATAAGATGGTCAGCTGTTTCGATTAATATAAATGATAATAATAATAATAATAATAATAATATTAATAAAGGTAAACTATTTATTTATATATTTATTTTTTTTTTAATAACAAAATTGTAATAAATACATAATTAGATGTTTCTGTTATTTTTTTTCCACCTTGAAACTAACTTTTGAATTGATTTATTCCAATGATTTCTTTTTTTTTTTAGAAATAAAAAATGTATTGATTGAAGTAACCTCCCAGAGAGTCTTGAATTAAGAGAATTAATGGGAGGAGGTCATTTGATATTTAGTTGAATTATCAAAGTAGAGTATGAAATCATCATTAAATCTCTTTTGTGGTGTGTTAATTTACCGCCTAAATATGATATGACTGACAAAATATGTCAGCAAGTTGTTAAAGAATTGTTTTCTGTTTGGAAAATTTAATTGTTCCAACAATCAATAGTTTTAGTTATATTTTTGATAAAAAAATAAAGACATTCCTTTAAAAATTCTTTTTGTGTTCTATTTACAAACAGCATTTGAAGTAATTTTATTATCTCGTTGAATTTTCTACTTTTATATTTTGGGAAATTTCGTAGCTTTCTTTCAACTTTACTAGAAATTTGCTTAACTGATAATCCAGTTAGATTTTACGTACATTATCAGTTAACGGGTTTTTAATTTTTTGGGAATAATTATTGACAATTGAAAGTGACTAATTACTTGCTTTTAAATTCTTTTATCTTGTTTCTAAGTTGAAATTTAGTTAAAATTTTTGTGAAACAGAATGTGAGTTTGATTTAATTACATTTTTTTGTCGCCTAAGATTTTCTTTCAGTTTTTTTCTCCTTCATTAAAATTTTAATGTGTTCGTTTATTTAACTAAAATAATGATCTAAACATACACACAACACACATACATTGAATATAAAATAACGTGCTAATAATTATAAAAGTAAATCACAATTAAATTAATTAAAGACAATTTAATAAATCAATTAAATTAAATTATAATTGTTCTATTTAAATCTTTCTCACTCACATTCACTGCCATTAAAAATAATTTTCAGTTCGTTTTGTTTCCCCGTCACTCATTACAAAAAAAAATCTTAATTCAAAGAGAGAAAAAAAAATACAAAAGATTTTTGTTTTTGTTTTTATATTCAATTTTTTTTATTTTTTTTTTAATTCATTTTTTTTTGTGTTTTTTTTTATTTTTGTTTCTTTTTCTTGATTAAATAACAATTACAAATTTCTACACGCGGATTACAATTTTTTTCTTATTTACGTTTTTCTTCTTTCCGTCATCTTTTTTTTATCTTTTTGTTGTTGTTGCTATTAGTTGTTGTTGTATTAAAAACAACCAATAAAAAATACAATAATAATAATAATAAAGTTTTTAATTAATTTTCTGTTTAGTTAATTAATTAATAAAATCAATAAAATATTTAAATGACCTCATCTTGATTCTCTCGTTCAATTTTGAATACTTTTTATTTTTCACTTTGCTGAACGTCAAGTCATTTTTCTAACAAATTTCCTCTTAAAAATTTACAATTCTCTTCTTCCCCCCTTTTCATCATCATTTTAATTAATAATAATTTTGTTTTTGTTTTTTCTTGTTCAATTGCAAAAAGCGTAATTTTTTTTATAGCAAAAAAAAAAAAAAAAACTGAGAATACGAATAAATTTCTAATTTATAAATTACACAATAATTAAATTAATTCATTAATAATTTTTTTAATAATTACAAAGTATGCATTAAATTAAATTCTTTTTCCTCAATTGATTAATGATTAAAGCCAAAAAAATATCGAGACAGAAATAAACATAAAAATAGAATATCTTTTATTTTGGATGATCTAAATTTTTTTTTTGTCATGCATTTTAAACATTTGAACTTAATTCTTGTCTTTATTCATTTCTAATGGAACATAGAAATATATTTAATTAATTTTTATCATCCATTTATTTATTCATGTTTGAACAAAATTTTTCTATTTCGGTTTAATTTGCCGATGATTCGATTAAAACGTTAAAAATTATTAAATGTTAAAAGTTATTTCCTTTAGAGAGAGAAAGTGAGACTGAATTGAATTTAGTACAAATGTTTGCCACTGCAAAAAATAAAAACGTGATTTATCATTTTCCGGGTTTTTTCTTTTGTCCATTTTCTCTCACAAATTTAAACTTATTGTATTTGTTGTTGTTGTTTTTTTTCATTTTTTTCTTTATTTTAAATTTGAAATTAACAAATATTTCTAAACTAAATTTACAATTATTCACTATAAATGGATTATATTTATATTTATTAATTTTATATTTATATTTATATATATTTTTTTTTAATTTAATTTCTTTAATAATGAAAACTACAATAATTAATTAAAAACAAAAAATGGAAAAGAAAAAAAAATTAATACGCAATAATCTTAAATTCTAGAATTAAATTAAAATAAATCTTAGACACAATAATTTTTAGTTTTTAAAGTTTTTTAAGGATTTTTTTTTGAAGTACAATAATATTTTGTTTTTCTTTTTTCTTTTTAAATATTTTAATTTAAATTTTACTTTAATTTATTTTCTTCATATTTTTGTTTGTTTTTTTTTTTTTTTTTATTAATTAATTTTTAGTTTTTTTTTTATTTTATCTTTATTTATTTTTTCATTTTTTATTATTCAGTCTCTTACAAAGAAGTCACACAAGTAGAAAAAATTTTCAGTGATTTCTAAGTTTTTTTTTTTTTTCTTTAAGTTTTAATTTTTATTTTCAATTTTTTTTTACTTTTAAGATTTTAGTTTTTTTTTTTTTGAAACACAAAAAAAAAAAAATGATCAAAGAAAAGTTTTGAATTTTATTAATTTTGTAAAATAATTTCATTTAAATGAATTTTTAATGATTTTTGGATATTCTTTGGCTCGAACACAAAGAGTTAGGTGGATTTGATTTTAAACAGATTCCCTTTTTAATCTCACATTTTATTTTAAAAGTTTCTCGTCCAATTGTTATTGGCTATTATTTGCTATTGGCTATTTTTCTATTTTTCTGACAATTGTTAACGACAGGAATTGTTTAATTTTGAACAAATTTGTTCTGACAAATATCAATTTTTACAATTATTTACTTTTTTGTATCAGTTTACTTTTTCAAATTGTAGAGGCGCTTGAATCTGTTAAAAGAAACAAAGAAAAATTAAAGTTTTTTAACAGAAAATTGTTTCAATTCAAATAAAAAATAAAAATTATTGCAACATTTCAATCACTTTTTATTGCACAAAATCAAGTCCCATGAAAATGAAATAGATTTTTTTTATTTCTTCTTCTTTTTATTCTTTTCAACATAAAAATTATTTCATTCTTTTGTTTCTTTTTTTTACCCCTCCAATCTTAAATAATTACAACAAATAACAATCAAATATGTTTTGCTAACTTTTTTTTTAATTTTTAATAATTAAACTTTTTTCTTTCAGATAAATTTCTTATGAAACGAATTAATTTGTTTAAAATAAGGAAAAGACCGACATATCGGATTTCATACATCAGAAAATATTTTAACGAAATTAAAAAAAAAATTGTATTTTGTAACAGAGAAATTTTTTAAATTATAATTTTTCAGTTGTTCTATTTTTCCCGTTACAATTTACCTACAATTGTTTACTTTTTTTTCTTCTAGTTTTTAATTTTGTAATTTTTATTATTGAATAAAACAAATTGTTTTTGTTTTTGTTGTTTTTGGTTTATAGAAAAATTTTAATGAATCAAAGAAAAAAAAAAAAGTCTAACAGAGAAATTTTTTTTTGTTTTCGTTTTTAATGAAACTTTTTGGTTTCATTTAACTTTTTGTTTTTTCTAAATTAATTAAATTAATGAATAAAAAAAAGCTCTACAGAAAATTTTACCTAGAAAAGTTTTAAGAATATTTACGAAAATAAAATTGAAGGCGAATAATTTTCAAAACTTGAAACGAAATCGAATTTATTTTTCTATTTACCGTTTTTTTTTATTTTAATGAATTGAAAATTGAAGATTTTAGTTTTTTTTTTTTAGTTTTTTTTTTGTTTGAAATTTTCAGTTGAAAATTATTTGCCTTAAATATAAAAATTTGACAAAATTGAAAAAAAAAAATAAATCATTGCCGTCGTTATTGTTGTTGTAATATTATAAATAATTATTATTATTACAATTAAATATAAATATAAAAAAAAAGAAAATTAAATATAATTGATTGATAATAATTACGTTTTTATGTAAATAAAATATTTTCTTTTTATATTTCATAATTTTTATTATTTCTCATTTTTTTTGTCTATTTTGTTTTTTTTTCCTTTTTAAAAATAAATAAAATATATATAATTAGTTACAATTGAAAAACTTAATAACAAATGTGTGTGTGTGTTTTACTTTTTAATCAGAATTTTAATTAATCGACTTTTTATGAATTTAATCGACTTTAATAAGATTAGCAGTTGACCTTAAAATATGACCACAGAGAGATTATATAAAATGACAAGTGAATATATGTAATCTCTGACTCATCCATTAAGTAATCACGTTGGAATTTTATTTAATGTTGTCATAATAAGTAATAATGTTTATAGACAATTTATAAGTTTGTATGATTCAATTTAAATGGTTTTCATTTGTCTCATATTGACGGCGTTTTTTTTATCATTACAAATCTTCAAAAAATTAAACCAAAACTGTGCTGAAATTTTATAAATTGAATGGTTAGAAATTATACTTGAATTGAATTCAGAAGAATAAATCATCAAAAATAAGAGAAAATTTTGAATGAATAAAAAAATAGTATGGCGTCTCCACATTACTAAAAAAAGATGGCGGCGTTTTTACTTGAAATAATCAATTTAAATATTTTAAGTTTTTTTTTTTTTTTCTTTTAAACGTTTATTTTCTTTTTCTTTATTGATTAGAGTTAAGTATAATTTTAATAAAATGTATAATTGTTATGTGATTGATTTTGATATGATGAATTTACATTTTTTCTTTGTTTGGTTAGACTTTTTGTATTTGTTTTTGTTTTATGTTTGTTTTGTTTTTTTTTTGTGACCCGTTAATTGCATTTAATGATATTTTTAAGTAATATGTAAGTAATTTTCTTTGTCTTTAGTTTTTTTCTTTAAAGTTATAAAATATTTTTTTCTTTACGATTATTCATAAAATTTATAAATTTTATTTTTCTCCTCTACGCCATAATCAACTTAACATTTGTTAGGTTTTTATATGAAATTTTGATTGTGATAATTTTCCATTGTTTTTATTAACAACATTATCAATATCATCATCTTCATTATCATCATTATTATCAATATTATCATCTAGATCATCATCAGCAAATTGAATATCATCTAATTCATAATAGTCACTTGGTGACTTAACGACAGCCGTCTCTTTTTCTGTATGAACTCTTTTTCGATGTATTTTTGCAGGTGATTGAAATCGATTATTTTTACTTGGATATTCTTGAAGTTGTATTCCATCATAATTCATTTTATTTGAATTTCTTTGTTCAATAATTGGCGAATCAAGTTTAAGTGTATTCGCTGCAATATTTCTGTAATTCAAATTATTCTTATTTAAAACTTGTTTTATTGGTAATTCTGGTACATCTTCATCATCTGGTGTCTCGGTATTACTACCTGGATCAACACTATTACAACGTGGCAGAATTTCTTCATAATGATGTTCAATTCGTTCGTGTTCAATTTCATTTAAAATATTACCCTCATCGATTGGTGGAATCCAAACAAGGTAAGCCGGATCCATTCCAAGATAAGAGCCAGGAGCAGCACCAGCATTTGTTACATTATAATCATAATAATCTAATTCAAGTTCTTCTGGATTTGTTAAAGAAAATTCAGAACCAGGTCCAGCTAGAAGCCGTTCCCGATTTTGTTTTTCTTTACTTTCCTTTTGATTATTTGTACGAATTGTTGCTGTACTGATCATACTCGATGCTGGTGAATAACATCCCTGCAAAAAACAAATATGAAAATTAGAATTATTGAACTTGCATTGATTTTTTTTTTGATTGAAAAATTATGAAGTTAATGAATGATCGCGACCAGAATGAATGTTATTTGAGTTGATAAAAGAAAAGTTAAAGCAAAATACAAAAATAAATATAAATAAGTTTAAGAAAAAGACAAAAAAACCAAATGCGTTTCTAAAATCACTAAAAAACAAATAAATAGAACCGGTAAGCTAAATTTTGGGCGCAAATTTCAAATGATCTTATAAAAATTGAAAGAAAAATGGTTGAATTAATTAAAGAAAATTTAATCTAATAAGAAAGTAAATTTTTTAAAATGAATTTTGTTAAATTTAAAACGTTTTCTCTGTTCAGATTCGTAAAGTAAAAGAAATTAAAAGTCAACAATATTGTTGTTGTTGTTGCTGTTTTAAATCAAATTTCAAAAATCTAAATAATTACGTGAACACAACCATTTTTCACAATATTAAACGGAAACAACAACAACAACAACAACAACAAAAAATAATAAAATTACAAGAAAAGATAAAAAAAGAAAAACCGAAGAAAACACGCGAACATTTTCAACAGAATTTGAAATCAAGATAAGGATCTTAATTTTTTCTTTCCTTTCTTTCCCCTTCATTTTTCAATTAATTAAATTTATTCAACCGAGCAAAAAAAAAAAAGAAGAAGAAGAAGAATAAGAAGAAAAATAAAAGGGAAAGTAAAATGAAATGAAATAAAATAAAATAAAATAAAATAAAACAAAAAAAAAAAAAACTCCCAAAACATACATTCGTTAACGTAACATTGCTCACACTTAACATCTTGAATCTCTTATCACCAATTCTCGTTGAATCTGTATCAATTTCTGTATCCTGTTCTTCTCTCACGGGACTAACATCACGCAATTTATTTTTTCTTGTTTTACCATTTATACTTTTTGTCTCACCACGGCATTGTAATTTTCTTATTGGTATTGGTGTATCAACGGGTGTTGGTGGTAAACTAATTGAATTATTTGATGGTGGACTACCTGATTCTAATGATAAAGTATCATTATAATTTCTATTATTTAAATTATTATTATGATTTTTTTTTCTTATTATTGAATTATCCAAATTATTTAAATTTATATTTGTTAATGTGTGTGTACTACCAATACTGTTGTCATCATCACTGAAAAGATACAAACAAAAGAAAGAAAGAGAAAGCGATAATTATTATTAATTCGCATTTTTATTTTTGTACAATTTTTTGTTTTTTCTTTTCCCATTTTTATCCCAATTTTTCATCAGTTGTTTTTTTTTTTTCTTTTTTCTTTTTTCTGTAATTATCGTTCTTTCCTTTCATTCCTCTTTTTTTTTTTTTATTATTCCATTTATTTTTTCTTTCCTTCGTCGCAATTTTTTACGCGAAAATTTACATAAATTGAATTGAATTAAGTTACAAATTTAAACGACCGATTCCTTTTTTTTTTTTGCTTTCCTTTTTTCCGTTTTTTTCGTTTTTCTATTTTTTTTTTTGTGTTTCGCTTGAAAGATTATTGGACGGAGTTTACAAAAAAAATTTCCTTTATTTTTTGTTATTGTTGTTGTTGTTGTTGTTGTCCTTAAATAGACGCACTTTTAAGTTATAATTTTCTTGTTACTTTTGTTGTTGTTTTCTTTTTATTCTTTGGTAATTAATAAGAATGTTTAAAGAAAACAATAAATTTTTATGTTTATGTGCATTTAAATTTTTGTGTTTTGTATTTTGGGTTTTAAAAACCAAAAACAGATTTTCAATTAAAACGGAATACTTTCATTTTATTAATATTTTTAATTTTAGAGTCAATAACTAAATGATCAATGTAACAATTATTTAGATAAACATTTTACTTTTACTAAATTCGATTAACTTTAAATCTAAAAAAACCATAAAATAATAAATGTTTATTTTTGTTTTGTTGGACAAATTAAATGAAATTATTATTATTAGAGATGATCACGCGAATTAATAGAATAAAAAAAATGGTGATAATAAAGAAATTATTGTTATTGTGTTATGGACGTGTATTCACCGTCAATCCAATTTTAGTTGAACTAATGAAAGTTTCCCCTAACATTTCTTTACGTACTTTACGTCGCAGCTAAACTTCAGTTGGATTAGTCACTTTCCATTTGATGTTTACAATATAACGTATAAAATGCTTTCTATAAGGTACAATTTCTATCGTTATATTTGCTGTTCTCCTAATCCGTTTTTTTTCTAATTTATTCCCAAAGATAACTGAAAGTTTTGTAAATACGACCATTTAGAAATTGTATAATTAACAATTTGTCAGAGTGAAAACCTTTTTGTTGACTTTATATTTGTAATTATTGTATTCAACTGAGGTACGTTTACTGATGTCGATAAACATAATTGCTTTTTATTAACAAAATAACAATTATGCTTAATAATAATAAAATTAAATGGATGTGTGCGTGTGTGTGTGTGTTAAAAACTAAATTTAATTCAACGAATAAATTATTGACCATAAAATAGATTTAATTAGAAAAAAAAAACACATTTAATGATTTTATGAAATCTAAAAAAAAAAATTTCTTTTGGTTTTCCTCGTTTGTGTATTTTTTGATGATGTTTTTTTTTTTACATTAAAATTACAAATTTCATCACCAAAAATAAATTAATATTCTGATTTATGATTTTATGAAACTTTTCCTTTTTCAGAATAAGAAAGAAGAAAAAGAAGAAGGGATTATTATATGAAAAGGAAAGGGTTAT
The DNA here is from genome assembly GCA_963082725.1 of Pedicia rivosa. Lineage (NCBI taxonomy): Eukaryota > Metazoa > Arthropoda > Insecta > Diptera > Pediciidae > Pedicia > Pedicia rivosa. Next base: position 46,664,972 of record OY720151.1, read on the forward strand.
TTTATTTATTCTATCACTAATTAGTTTTCTTTTTACTGATTTAATTATTCCATAAATATATTTTAGATTTTAGATTTAATGTAATTTCAAACCGAACAAAAAATAGTTTAGTTTTCACGTTTTTTTAAATTGACTTGAAAAAGGACAATTATGATACAATATCACGATCCTATGTTTGATAGGACGACAATGTGTTGTATATTTTTTGGTCTCTGGGGTTGATTGACTATAGGGTTGCACTCGATGACATCGGTATTAATAAAAACTAGGATACCCTGCTGGATGGATGACTTTACATATTCTTTTGATTCAAAATTCTATAAAGGACAAAAATTCTAAAATCTCTTCATTTCTCCTAAATCTAAAGAAATTTATGATTTTTCTTTTCACAACTTTTTGTTTCTTCCATAATTTAATTATCAATTTTTTTTAAATATAAAATGACATAAAAATTCTCTTTCGTTCTTTCTCTACCCTGCACGATCTTCACAAATATTTTTAATTGACTAATTTTCATTTTCATCATTTGTGTGAAAATTTCAAATGAATTTAAATTTAAATAATAACAATAATAATAATCAAACAAATATAATTAAATTTTGGATATTTTTTTAGAAAAAAAAAACGTAATAACGACAATTTTCGTTAAATGAAACGAGCGAACAAGTTGAACGAACCAGTTGAACAAGCGAATAAATTGAACGAAGAAAATACAAATTCAAAGAAAATTTCCAAAATTTTACGATTTATTTTTTTCATCAAAATTTTTTAAAGAAAAAACGAAAAAGAGGACGAAAAAAAAAATGTCTTAAGCAAAAAAAAAATATTAACAAGAACGTTAAAAAACGAAAAGAAACAGAAAAAAAAATTGGTTGTTGTTGTTTTTTTATACGAATTTTAATTAACGAGAAGATGATACTGGCGGTAAATTAGGATTAATAAACTCGTATAAAACTTAATTAAGAAAATTTAAGAATCAATTTTCTTGGTGTAAATTTTTTGATGAAGTTAGCTCTGTTTTCTTAAGATTTGTCTTTATATTTTTAGACGTCAAGACGAAGAGTAATAAGCCATTAGATGAGAACGGATTTTTTTTTTTTTGGTTTTATATCGTTGAATAAAAATGTGAATATCATTTTACCATATACTTTTATTTTATACACAGATTAGAGAACAACAATAACGATAACAACAACAAACAAAAAGATTAAAGACAAAATTTTACAAGAACAACAAAAGATAAAGGAATAAAAAAATAAGTTTATGAAGTTGTTGTTGTTTTTTATTTTTTACTTTTAAAAGGATATTTTTACGAAAAATTAATTAAATAAAATCTGGCAAATACAAAGTAAATTTTTTAATAATTTCATTAGAAATTTCTCTTACGAATATACGAATATTTGAATTTCTTGTGCGACAAAATGTTTTTGGAGAAAGTTAACAATTTAGTGACAAATTTTTTTATTTTGTATTCCTTTGATATTTGCCAAATTTTAATTGTTTGAATTTGTTTTTTTGACTTCACTTTATGATGTCTGTTAAAAAAATCCTATTAAAATTGAAGTTACAGAAAAAAAAAAACGATAAAGACAGAAAGACATAAGAAAAAAATATTACATAAGAATAAAATTTACCTATGTGACTTCATTTCATCCTCATTTTCATTTTCATTATAATTTTCATTTTCATTAAAATTCTCTGTTTTTTCTAATGTTTCAACATCAATACTTTCTCTTAAACGTGTATGTTTCATACGTTGATGGACACGCGGACGAAGTTTAACAAGTGATATAACTTCTGATAATAATGTTGTTGTTGAAATTGCTCTTGATGGTGGTCCAACATCAGGATATGATGTTAATGATACACGTGGTGTATGCGCTGGTGAATCTGGTTCACCAATACTTTCAGCTAATTGATATTTACGATAACGAAACACATATTGTGCACCTACAGAGAAAAAAATATAAAAGTTTTTTTTTTTAATTGACAAAAATTTAATTCCACTTTTTTTTTAATTAAAAGAACAGAAAAAAAGACGAAATAAATAATTCTAAATTATAGAAATTCCAATAAAAAAATCAAAGTAAAAATAATTTTCTATTTTCAGATTAATCGAATTGAATCAATCACTTTTAATAAACAAAAAAAAAAAAAAAATAAAAGAAAATAAAAGTAGGAAAATTTTCTACGATTACGATTAATCGAAAACAATAAATAATACAAATTACATATTCTATAAATTTTCTTCTATGAACAAAAAATAAGGAAAAATTAGATTTTCTTCCCTTTTCTGTAGCAAACAGAAAATCCAATAAAAGCAAAAAAAAAAAAATAAAATAAATAAATAAAGAAGGAAAATCTCATAAGAGAAAAAGTCAATAAGTTACAGGAGTAAATTAGTTAATTTATTATTGTATAAAAATGGTTGACTTACCCAATAAAATACTAATGACGATAATAATGCTAACAAACAAAATTGCAAAAATGTGTACGATTGTTAGTTTAAGAGCAACAGGAGCAATCGAAACAGTCATTACTGTTTTACTAGGACTAGGAATTGTAATATTTTGTTCTGTAAAAGAAACAAAAAAAAATGTATAAAAAAATGTGTCTTAAGGGTAAAATAAATTATAATGTTTAGAAAAAAGGAAACTTACGTATTTGTTGTGCATGAGCAAGAAAACCACCACCACATGATTGTCCCATTGATGCAAGTTCATTAGAAAAAAATTCTAATAATATTTGTGATGTTGATGATATAATTGCATCTGGATATCTTCCATTACCACCATAATATTGTCCTATTAATTCAGCAGCTAATGAATCACCATCACGTATTTTAAGTGATTGTGTTACACAAGGTAATCGGAAAAAGTCCAATTTAAAACGTATTTTATGTCCTTCATCTGCTTGTATTAACCAAAATGAACGTCCTGGACAACTATGTGATGATGATGCAACTAAACGACGTGGTTTTGCCATACCTAAATGTACAATACAACCACAACGGCAACCTGGTCCAATTTCAGCAATTATTTCTGGACGATCAGCTGGTACCTCACCAGTTATATAACTACCAGAACCATAAATACATTCCCATGTACCAGATATTGGTCCACCACAACGTTCTGTTTCAACGGCAGATCCCTTTATTTTTGTTTATAAAAATTAAAAGAAAGTTCACGGTTATTTTGTGTTTTAACAATTTTAACAAAAGATTTCATTAATCAGAAATATCCGATTAAATTTTTGTTGAGTTCAAGGAGTTTGTTTAAGAGAGTTGGATAAAGGAACTTTTTTTTTTTGGGAAACTTATCTCATTTTGATTTTGATACAAAACAGAATAAAAAAAGGAGAACAGAAAACACTCAAAAAAGAAACATAAAAAGTTTATCAAAGGAAAGAGGTCAATTTATTTTCCTTTATTCTTTAGTTTCTTTTTTGTTTTTTTCTTTGGGTGAAAAAGCCAAAAAGCAGAGGCATGTTTTATACAAACAAAGTATATAAAGTATCCTCCTTTAACTTTGTTAAAGAAAATAAAATATGAAAATCTTATATTTTACTTTATTAAAGTTTGTTGTTGTGGTCAATTTTTATCCCTTTAAAAATATTTTATGAAGGCCAACCAGATAAATGGGGGACATTTTTAATTTATCATACGATTAAATTGATTATAATTTATTCACTAAAATTTAATTACACAAAGAAATTATTATTATTTTTGGTATTTCAATCATCATCATAGTATATTCCGTTATCTTCAACCAATAAATTTTCATCGGCTTCATCACCAATTATCTCTTCATCTTCTGAATGTTCAAAAAAAAATTCAGTTAAATCTTCCTCAATATCAAATAAAAGATTACTTGGAGTTTTCTCATCTAATTTTGTAATAAATTTCTCTTCAAAATGTATTGATTCTTGACTGGACTTTCCTACTGTTGTCAATTGATTATTAAAAATTGTTTCTTTCAAGTTAATTGAACATTCAGAAATATCTTTTGTGTACAAATCATTTATTGATGAAATTGTTTCAATCGATATTGATGATTGTTCTTCATCTATCTCACTAATTATTTTCAATAGATCACTTGTACATGTTGAAATTGTCGTTGACATAAATTTCTCTTCATCAATATTTAAACATAAATTTGTCTTTGTAGAAAAACTCATTATTAATTTTATATGTAATTTTACATTTTCCAGTACATTTTTTAACATTTTATTTTTTTGTTCTTCTTTCATTATCTGATATTCTAATTGATGTTTTTCATTATTAAATCCATGAACAATTTGTTCCATAATACTTTTTTTATGTATAATTTCGTTGACCTCCTTTTCTTGTTTCATTAATTTATCATCAATTTCAATCAGTTTTCCTTCTAAATGTCTTGTTTTCATTAATTCTTTGGTAATAAATTCATAATCTTCAGTTAGTCCTTTAATATTCATTAATTCTAATTCACATGAATGAATAAGATTTTTATTCTCTTCAATCAAATCTTTTTTATGTTTAGAACTTTCTACACTAAATATTTTCACCTCATTAGCTACATCTTGTAAATTTTTATTAATAACAACAATTCGATTCATTTCATTATTTAATGCAATATTTTCACGAATTAATCGTTGTGTATGTGGTGCTACATGTTGTCCACATGATTTTACAAAATCCATAGATAATTTAAGTAGTTGCTTGTCAACATCTTGTCTTACCCTTATCTTGTGAATAACAAATTCATTTTCGAGTGCTTTAAGACGTTTTTGATGTTCGTCCTCACGAATTTTGTATTCCTTTTTCATATTATTAAAGGAACATAACATTTGATCGCGATCCATCCGAAATTCATCTAATTGAACAGCTTTTGCTGTTAAGAGCCTTTTTTCTGATGTTAAAGTTTCAATCATTCTACGATATTCAAAATCTTTTTTCAAACATAATTCTTCATGTGCCTTATTAGATTTGATTCTGATTTCTTGAAGTTTATTTAATTCATCTTTAAGTTCATTGACTGAATTTTTTTCAATTGCCATTTTTTTATCATTTTTTCCCAATCCATCTTCTCTGTTGAGCAATAAATTTTTAATATCCGATTCAAGCACCTGATTTATATTAGAATATTCTATTTCTTGTTTTTCTAGACGATCAATTTTCTTTTTTAAATCTTGAATTTCTATCTCATAAAATGTTCGAACAACATTTTTCATTTTTTCTTCTTTAACAACGGGCTCGACATTTTTTTCTTTACTTTTACTTTTAGGTTTCGGCATTTCTTTGGGAATGTTTTTTAGTTTAAATTTTTTTGTAAAATTTAAATAACTCAAGAATAAATGTTATAATTAATGACAGCCAATTTCCAAAAGTGACATTAAAATCAGTGTATCCTTTGATGCTGTGTATATCAGTTAGAAATAAATAACTCAATCAGAATTCACCATATGGGTTAGAATGTGTTATAAATGAAAATTAGACTTGGCGGTTCACTTCTAAATGTTTGACTGTAAAATAAAAATCTAACGAAACAGAATTCAATTTGGTTGGAAACAAATTTTATTATTAAAAATTACAAAGTACAAAAAAATCAAAAAATCAAACAACACACAAAAACTGTAAAATCTTAAATAATTATTCGTATTCATCTGGTGAAATTCCACCAAATTCATCAACATCCGACGACATTTCAGAATCAATTCCTTTTGTTGTCGACATTTGTGCTTTTATTTCTTTCTTTTCTTTATCAACATCTGTAGAATCAGTAACAGATTCTTGTGCTTGTAACTGTACCTCATCTGGATCAATATCGATAATTGGATCACTGTCATAACGTTTTGGTGGTGTATGAGAAATAGGACTTTTCTCTGGAGATCTATCAATTGGTTCAAGTTTTGCTTCACTTCGTTTTTTAATCAATGATTTTACACGAGTTGATTGTGGTACTAATCCAATATTACCAAGTTTATAAATAAAATCTATCGGTTCAGTAATCTCAACAGACATTGGAACTTTTGGCTCTTCAACACCCGTCAAAATATTTAGTAAATCCATCAACAAATTTTCTCTGAGGGTCGTCTTAAATTGTTTATTTCCAACAGCCGATTTAACAGCAGAACGTAATGTTTTAATAATCCCAAAAATTCGTTCCAATTCAGATTTTGTTTGTTGTGTTTGAATCTTTAAGCTATGCCGATTTGAATCAATTGTTTCAACACGTCGTTCTAGTATTGACATTTTAACTTTTAGCTCATTTGCAATCTTCTGTGCTAAATTCTTCTCTGATATTGTCTTATCATATTGCTTCTTAATCTCCAACAAATCTTCATTTTTCTCTTTCATTTTCTCATATTCATTTGTAAGCTTTTCTAAAAGTAAAACTTGATGTTCGCATGTTTTTACTAATTTTTTTCTTTCATTATAATCAATCAGACTTAATTGTTTACGTTCAATTTCCGTTTTACACATTTTATCATATTGTTCTTGTAAACGTAATTGTGTATATGTCATTTTATCCATTTCATTATTAATTGCAACATTTTCACGTACTAATCGTTGTGTATGTGCAGCAACACGTATTTCACGTGTACGATTAAATTCATTTGAAAGTTCAATTAATTTTTTTTCAACTTCTTTACGTAATTTTGCTTTATCTTGTATCGTTTTTTGTTCCATTTCAGAAAATACTTGTTTATGTTTACGTTTTTCTTCTCTTAATTGTGCACCTTGTTCATCAAATTTTGCCATCAATTCATCACGTTGAATACGAAATTCTTCAAGTGAATTTAATTTACCATTTAAAAGTTTAATTTCTGATGTTAATTGATCATGCATCATTTTATATTTATTTTCCCATTCCTTTAATTTTGTATATGATTCTGTATTTTCCTCTTCTCTTACTTTATGTAATTCAGTTAATTTATCTTCAAGTTCGGAAATAATTTCAAGCTTTTCACTTAATGTACGATTCAAGTAGGCTGTTATATCGGCTTTATCCTCTTCAATTTGCTTTATTCTTGTATCTAACTCATCATTTAGGTCCTCAATTTTTGTATTGTGTGAACGTAATCTTGCCAATTTATTGTTCAAATCGGCTATTGTTAGTTCATAAAATTGTCTGTCAAGTGCTGGTATTTGATCAGTTTGATTTTCTTTTTTTTCCTTTTTTTTATCCTTTTTTTTAGGCATTTTTTTTATCCTCACAAAAACTACAACAATTTATAAAGAAAACACACACTTTTTTTTGTACTTTCTTCCTTTCTTTTCTTTTATTAAATTAAATCTAATTAAAAATAATACGTGCGTAACGTTTCATAAATAATTCTTAAATGAAAAATTAATCAAGGAAATGAATTTTTATTGAATTTTTCATAAAACATGAAAAGAAAAGGATGGAAGTTATTTATTCTTCTGCTCTATGACGACCGTATTGATCCTTATTTCTTTTAAATATTTTTTATGTGCGCTATTTTGTTTTGTGTTTATTTTGTTTACAGAACAATTGATTTTCATTTCTATTTTAGACTTTTCTTTTGTCTAGAAGAAATAAATTGATATAAATATAATTTAAACGTTTATAAAAATGAGTTGAATTTTACCAGAAAATTGTCCTTCATTGACTAAATTATTTTGAATGTTTTTTAGCGTAAATTATTTTGTTTTAGGAAATGAGGATTTTTAATTGAAGGAAACAACTTCAAACGATTCAAGAGAACTATCAATTTTTTTTCTGCATTTATAAGGAAAGACTTTCAAAAAAATTGGATTTTCTAAGAATGAACAAACACAAATGGTTTTTCTTTTGGTCTTTTCTTTCCATAAGTTTTCCACAATACAAAAATCGACTTTTTATTCATTTCTTTTTCTCCTTAAAGGAGTAAGAGAGAAAAAGGCAAACAAGAAGAGTAACAACAACAGCAACAAGGAGAAATATGAAGGGTTTTTGTTGTATGGAACAATATTTTAAAATAAACGGAGGGAAAAAATTCTTCACGCAGGCAATTAAGGTTAAATATAAAAATGTATATCTAGAGTCCTGTGACCATTTAATGATTTTTTTTCCAACTGACTCCTTTTTCTTTTTCTTTCACATTTTACCAAATTTTTATTTCTCTTTTTCTCGGTTTTCCTAATTATTTTTTAAGCAAATATCAAGGCAATTGTGTGCGGTAGAGAAATTACAATTTTCTAGAAAAAGGAACGGAGAAAGAGATTGAAAAAAAAATTGCAATTGAATAAATATGTGTGTGTGTGTGGGATTGGCAGTTGTGGTGTTGAAAAACTGACTTTACAATTACAATAGGAAAATATTATGTTTTGTGTTATTGACCCAACTGAATATCGCGTGACACAAAAATACAAAAGTTAATTATTTTTCACTTCGCTTCTTTTCTTTTTTCCCTTTTTCCTTTTTTTTACAATAAAATGTTAATTTTTATTAATCGATTTCCTTTGAACTTATCTCGTTTACTTTGTTAACTTTCTATACGTTTTTTGTTTTTCTTTCTTTGTAAAATAACATAAAACAAAATGAAACGTGTGAATTGTAACTGCTGGATTGTTATTTTTAAAGATGGAAAATGATAATATTCCATTTTGATTGTAAATGATATATTTAGAATTTCTTTCTCTATACGATTAAAATTATTCTGAATTTTTTATAAAAATTATGCAAAATAACCAGTTCAGTTTTTCTTAATTAAAATTAATCTAAAAGTGTTAAAGAATCAATCATATCACGTTGTTAAAGTTTATATTGTTAATAAAATCTTACTTTGGCTGATTTAAAAATCAAAATTAATATAAATTAATTAAAGAGAATTTAATTAATTGTTTAAGAAAAAGCCAAAAAAATTAAAATGTGGAAACATAAATAAAAAAAAACAAAACATTTAATTAAACGATTATTCAATTTTAACCAATAAATTCTTTAATCTTAAGTGAAAACTTTAGTTTTAAAGGACTTTCGTAAGTTCATGTAACTTTTTGTATTTTGTAAGTTATATCAAGTGTATATGGTTTAATTTTATAAGATGGTCTGAAAACTTTTGTTATTTATTCTAGTTCAATGCATTACAATTATTCTAATTTAATGTAACTAATCGTTAATCATTAGAAAATGGAAAATGTTGTTCCAGACGACTTTAATAACTGCTTCAATTAAAATTTTTTAATGTTGAAATGTTAGAAAATACATAAGATTGATTGACCTCATCTAAAGTTGTCTCATACCAAAATAATTATTGTTCATCATCATAATAATGTAGTGAAGGGTAAAGAGGGTAACATATATGAATAGTTTGTTGTTGTAAGTTATGTTATGTTATGTAATATTGTATTAATTACATAACAATATAATGTTATCCATTTTAAGAGTTCAATCATCTTGAAATATGCAAAATGCATTTTGTATTATATTGGTACAATCAACAATCATAAATCATTATTTTAGAATAAACCATAACAACAATTGTGGACATTATACATAATTTAATATTCTAAATGGTTTATAGAAATTACATTGAAATAGAATTTACATTTATGTAAAATAACAAAATTTGGTTGACCATATAAACTGACCATTTATGTAATTGAAATTTTTTTATTTCGGCTAAATGTTATTTGATAGACAAATTAAATAGTTTTTTTTAACAGAAAATAATGTTAGTTGTAGTGCAACTATGGCTACTACCATGTTAACACGTAATAGAAAAATTAACTAAAAAATTGTCATTGTAGGAAATATTTGAACAGCATCACATAATTTACGTGATGTTTTATATTCAACAAACTTTTCTTTCCAATATTGTGTGTAATGTGAAAATTTTGTTTATTCCCAAAGTTGGAAATATTGTTAACAATTTTTTGTTACGAAACTTTTTCCGAGTTTTAATTATCTTTAAAAATGGCATTTTATAATCAAATATTACAAATTGTCGATACTATCGTTTCAAGTATTTAATCCACAGTTGCAATTGTAACATTTTTATTTTTGATTAAAATATCAATTTAGTTCATTTGTTGCCCAATTTTTATTCAGTAAAGTTGTTGAAAATTATTAAAATAAATAATTATTAATTAATTAATTTATAATTTCACATCACACAGTATGACTAAAATATTCTGTTTGAAGTATAGTTTATTGATGGGTTTTCATGTGAATTAATAAGATGATAAGATAATATTTTTGAATGAAGACAAAATTAGTGTCTTTAGTAATATATCGCATAAAAAAAGTAATAAAATAGAAAGAGAAAGTGAAAGAGAAAGAAAAGAAATTTATTAGTGAAAAGGGGTTTAATATGTTTGGTAAATTTTATCCTAATATACGAGATATTAATTAGATATTTTCTTGATTATGTACATAGAATTCCGAATATGGTGTTTATGAGAATAATGATATATGTGTGTGTATACATAAAAGGTTTATTAATACATTTTTGTATTAAATATAACACATCTAAGTCTATCACATCTATACTAAATACTTTATATTTGATTAACCATTGACAGAGAATACATAATTTAATATTATAGAAATTGGATTTATATGTGTATAAGATTAAAGTCAATAAACTCATCTTATATTGATTACACTAATTATTTATGATGATGCTATGATAAAGGATACAATTTATCATTACTCAAAATTTTGTGTTTAAACTTTGAATATTTTTAAAGGATTAATTTGTTACCGAAAAACTTTATCATTTCCTAATTTGAATTGAATCATTTTGAAGAAATAAAATGAATTCAAATTAATTAAATTTAAATTTAAAGTTGCACTTGTGATAATCTATTATTTATTATTCTCAATAAACTCTTAGAATAAATTATTTTCTCATTGACTTTAACAATAAATTCAATAAGAAGAAGAATAACTTACTTAATCATTTCTTTTCCTTTCTTTTGTTTCTTTATTTTGCAATAAAATAACTTTTTGTATGTCAAAAGCATAAATGCTTTTTAATTCAGATAAAACTATGATAAATTTATGTGCAATTGATTAAATAAGATTTGATTATAAAATACAATTGTTTTAATATTCACTTACAAAAATAATGAATTATCTTTAAAAGGAAAAATTATACAAAATCCAGATGTTTGATTTAATTCTCAATTTATCGTTTGTTTAATTTGATAAGAATTATGTCTGGGAAATACTTGTCATCGTTGAAACAATTTAGAATTCAAATATTTAAAAGAAAAATGTGCTGTTGAATTAGTTTGTGAAAATTGTTGATAACTGAAGTGGATTTGAATTTTTTCAATTTCAATCAATTATTTACATAGTGAGGCACCTTTTCATTATGACTGAATTACTTGGTCTCAATTAATATTGGACAGAATAGAAAAAATTGATATACAATAAATTGATAAACCATCAATGGATTGTGATTTTTGATGAGGAGTTTTTTACCGTTTGAATTTGATTGAATATTTTTTTCATTTACAACGCATTAAAAATATTAAATTGAAATTGATTTTAAATTTTATTTTTTATAAAAAGTACAAAAAACAAAAAAAAAAACAATTGAAGTAAAATTGTAAAAATTGTAGAATATTCATGCACGTATGCAAATATATATTGGACTAATAGTTGATTAACATTAAACAATTTAATTAATTAAAATCAACAATAATAATATAGATGAAGGGTTTTTAATGAAAATCATCCAAGTATTTTTTTTTGTTTTCCCTTTATTTTTTTTTTGTATTTCTGATGGCGTGTCATAAGTCGGGATTTTTATTTAAGAGAAGTGAGTTAGGGAATAAAAGGATATTCATTCCAATTTGATTATATTCGTATAATAAATTTTAATTAAAATTCTTATAATTTAAATTAAATCAAAAAAAAAGTATTTTTACCTCACAAAATTTTGCACCATATCTGGGTGGTGGTGAATCACAAAATCTGTAACGATTTCTTGTACCACCAGCACAAGTTGTTGAACAGGGTGTCCAGCTACTCCATGGTCCCCATCCACCAGTATCAGAATCTGTTGAATTGAATAAATTAAATAACAACAAAAATTAAGAAAAAATCAATAACGGTTAAATTCTTAATTGATTTTGATTTTATTTAAGAGGAGACGATTGTACAAGGAAAAGAAAAATTCAAAAGTTTAAGAAAAGGAGAAGAAAAAAAAAAATAAGGAAAAGTGGGACGTAGAAGACAACGACACAGAAAAAAAAAACTTAATGAAAGGAGAGAAGGAGGAAAAGGTTTTCATGTTAAAAATGACGGATTACTGTCTTGTCTAAAAATACTCAAGACAAATATTTGCGCCAAACTTGTAAAAAATAAAAGAAAAGAAAAATGAAAACACCCCCATCCTTTTTTTATCCCATTTTCTTTTGTCATAATATTATTTTTAAAAGAAGAAGAAGAAAAAGAAGCAGAATCACAAGAAAAATTAGAGGAAGAAAAAGAAGAAAGAAGTAGGAGCAGAATAAAAAAGAAAAGCTTTGGCGCATAAGAAAGGAAGAAAGAAAAAAAAAATGAACAAACAATCTTCTAACATTATACAAACATCTTACGTATTGTATGAACATTTTTTTTTTTTCTTGATATTGCATACGTCATTGTTACAAATGATATTTGATGTATTTTGACAAATGATCTGTCGTAAAATAGATTTAATTTGAAAAATAGTTTTTTTTCCTTTTCGTTTATCCCCGTTGAATAACTTTTAAGTGGTGGGGGTGTGGGGATAATCCCTTTTTTATTTTTATACTTTTTGGGGAGCGTGCCCTAACCATCATAATCTTTCAATTATTTTATTATTCTTGACTTAATTTATTTAGAAATAAATGTTTACTAAATATTATAAACTTTTGTTTTTTCATTCAAAATTTTCTTTAGTCAACGTCAACAGATTTTTGAAACAAAATCTTAAATGAGGATTTTACAGATTTTTTTCTCTTTGATAATTCATTGTTCTTATTTTTCTATAATTATTAAAGATTGAAAATAATTTGTTGCAAAGCTTTTGTTTTTTTTCTAAACTTTAGACCTAAATTCAATAATGAGCCGAAAAGAAAAAGGTAAAAAAAGTAAGGTAAAGTGGCCTATTATAGACCAATTGAGATTTGTTTTCATGCAATTTCAACTTTGAAGATTTATATAAATTCTGTGATCCAACCGATTTTTATTTACTAAATTTTTAAGTATGCTAATGTTAATGAATGGAATTGAAGTTATTGTTCTTAATCAACAACATGCGGCTCATGAACCGCGGGTTGGCTTGGCCTGCTTTACAGCCTGTATTGAAGCCTATTAAAAAAAAATTCAAAATTCTCGACAAACACGTTAAAAAAAACTCGTGTTGAAATTTAAACATTTCAAGATACAAACTAATGACATTTGTGCATGAAAGCTTCAGGTGTAATTTATATGAAGGAAGTCATAATTATTTGAAAAGGGAAAGAAAAACATCCTCCTATTTAATTAAATGGCTAGACCAAATAATTAAGTTTAATTGATTATGATTTTCTTGACTGGACAGTTTCTTAAATTAAATGAAACGAAAAATGTGGAAAAACTTAAAATGCAATTTTTATTTAAGTGTAGATATTGAAAAACGTTGACATGCAATCACGCAATTGTGTTAAAAAATTGAAGAATTATAAGAAAGTTGAACAAACAAGTTGATTTTATAGAAAAATCCTTCTCTTTCACTCACACTAAAGTTTTAATTTTAATTCAAAATAATTACATGAAAATAAAGTGACATTAAAGCTTACAATATTTTTTTTTTTTTTGCTCCTTTCATTTTGAACTTAATATTTTTTGAAAGGAAGAAAAAAATATTAATATCCTTTTCAAGGATTGAACGTTACATTTTAATGGTACTTTCAACATTAAAGCCTGAACTTTATCGTATTTTTTTTTCGGTTGTGGGGGTGTGTTGGAAGGTTTCTGTTTTAGAAAATTAATGTGATAATAGAGGAAAAAACCACAAAAACATTATCGTTTAAAATTGAATTGGAATTAATTGACAAATTGATAATAATTGGAAAGAAAGAAAGAACGGGAATAAATGGTGAAAATATTTTAGAAAAAAATTATCGATTAATCAAAATAAAAATATTTGTTTAATTTTTTAATTTTGTAACATAGAAATTTCTTATTTTTTTGTTTTAATTAAAATTTTCGTGTTTTATAATTAAAAATCTTTATTAACGAATTCATGTATCAACAAAATAATTAAAAAGTTGAAAAAAGAAGATCGTTTACAGCAGCGTCTTTAAATTAAAAAATTAACGCAATTATCCAGTAAACACAAAGAATAACCAACAACAAATACAAAAGTTAAAGTTAAAGTAAAAAAAGGTAAAGAAAACATAAGAAAGTTAAATACTTTTGTTGTTTTTTAATAAAAGTGTTAAAGGGAAGAAAAAATTCTATTTTCATAAAAATAAAAGTTTTCCGTCATACAAATATTTTTATTTCAAAGTTCCAGTTTAGGTGAGTAGGTACGTTGTACGTTGTATGTAAGTAAATAAATTTGTATGATTATAGATTATCCATATAAGTAAAATATCCATTAATATTTTATATGTAAAACTTTACGAAAAAGTTCAATTAGTTTTACTAAAATAACTGAACACACACACATACACACATACACACACACATGCCAATATAAATTGTGTAAATGTAACAAAAACACTCATGTTTTACCAAAGTATTTTGTTGTGTAAAAAAAAATTGTAATTGCAAAACGTGACTTTTCGATAAATGTTAAATTAATTATTATTTCGTTCATCAATAAATAACAACAACAATCTTATACGACTACATTCATTGATTTTTAAAAATATTTACAAAAAGATGTTACTTTCAACTGTGTTCAGTAAAAAATGGTTTGTTTTGCATAAATATATGACACTTTCATGAATTGCTAAAACTTGATACTTAATTCTAATTTCTATTTCTAGAAATCAAGAACAAAAAATGCATCCGACTAGAATAATAAGAGATAAGAAGAAAAAGAAAAATCGTTGAGTCTGGAAAGTTTTGTCAAAATGAAATTAAAGTTTTGTTTCTTTGCTTGTGATTTTCACTCTTAAGATAAAATACAGATTCCGGATCTGTAGCAGCCTAATATTGATTTGACAATATTTCGATACGTTAAACTTTAAACTTTTATAATCATAAATCATTTTATTGTTCAATTTAATTTAATTTTCAAAAAGTGACAATGAAGAGAAAACTTGTTTTCTTTTTATTTGGAAAATCTAAACTTTTTTTCTCTCTTTCTTTATTCTGTTTTTCCAGTGCCATGATTTAAGTTGTATTGTTTATCAAACAACACAAAACAACATGAAATCATTTATTATTTCTATATTTTATCGTAAGATTAAATAATATTCAAATAAAATTCTCTATACAGTCTACAACACAAATGTGTGACACCATTTTCTGGATTATTATTTATTGGTGTTATGTCAAAGTTATAAGAGCTAAAAATTTATTATAAAGATTATAAAAGTTAACGCAATAAAATTCTTAAAGTTTTGTTTATAGTTTTACGTTTTTTAAAAGAAAAAAAAAAAGGGAAACCCCTTCAAAGAAAGAAAGAAAAAAAAAAAAAAGGAAAGTACCAACGAAACCATTTATTTCTTACAGTTTTTTTTTATTGAATTTTATAATCTACCCTTAAACTAATTTACGTAATAAAATTCCACAACTTAGTGTGTTTGTCCTTCCACATAAAAAAATAAAAACAAAATCCTTCCTCCCTTCTTCTGTAGAAGAAGAAAAAAAAAATATTTATTCAGACTTTTGTTTATCTTTTATTTTTTATCTACCCTCTTACAGACAAATGTGATTTGGTCACGGTATAGGGAGAATGTGTCTCGTATCGCATATTAAACCTTAAAAAAAATACATACAATAAAAGGGAATAAAATATAAATATTTTTACTTTTGTGCGATATGGATAATGACAAACACAGAACGTTGGCCGAAGAGATGGAGAAAACCAGAATGGAACAGAACAAAAATGCTTGTCTTTTGTTCGTACAAAAAAGAAAAAAGAAAAAAAAGCATCAATGTTTTTTTCTTCTTATACGATGAATAAATAAAACCGAGAATATAAGAGTCCCTTCATTTTTACCAACAGAAAAGAACGAAGAATATATAATAAAAGAGTGTTATTGAAATCATTTAATGTGTCTTTTTTTCTCGTGATTTAATGGATGTGTATGTATTCTTATATATTCTTAGTCCATTGTGGGGGGGGGGGGGGTCGTTTCTCATACATATTTAGAGTGAGGGTTTGTCTCATTAAGACATTACATTTTTTTTCCTTTTTATTTTATAGCAATTTTCACTTATAAATATTGTCTAACAAAAGAATATTACTTTTGGGTGACCTTATGAATGGAGAGGAATATTTGTCCATGGTAGGGTTTCTTTATAATTCAATTCAAACATTTTTATTGAGGTGATTTTAAATACAACACTTTTATACAGACAAGCTTACACAAGATGACTTAGCTCTGATATTTTACCTTAGATTTGATTTTATTATCCTGCACATTAGAGACGTGATAAAAGAAGGGGATCAATTCTGTTAGGGTCATGAGTTCAGTTTTGGGTGGGGTTGAAAAAAATTGTGTAAGTTCCATTGTAATGTTCGTGTCATTGAACTTTAATATTTAATAAACGTCCTTTTTATTCTATATTTTATTTGATTAAGCTACAAAGAAACAGCAGGGACCGATTATATTATTTGTGGAGTTCTTTTTTTTTTTTACAAAACAAAAGTTGACTTCCCATTGTTGAATGCATTATTTTTTTTGGTTCTAATTATTGAAAACAATACAAAAAAAAATGAACACATATTGAAACGAACCAAAAATCATAAACAGAAACACAATATATTCAATTTAAATTTTCAACATGAACAAATTCTACTAATCCAAATAAAAAAGCACAAAAATTTGTTTCGTCTGATAACAGGAAATTCTGTTTTTCTTTTCATTTCATTTTTTTTTTTTGTTTTTTGTGAAAAACAAAAAATAAAATCCAATCAATATAAATCGTGTTGAACGAGAAGTGAAAAGAGACAAAACAAAAAAAAATCCACAAAATACTCAAACGTATAGTAATTGAAAAGTGATAAATGTTCAGACTTTGAAGTAAGGAAGAAGAAGAAGAAGAAGAAAAAAAAACGTAGAAGATTTTTATCTCAAGAGTTTTCTCCACCTTTTTTCTTTATACAGAAATCTGAAAGTTATTGGAAAAATCACTAGATCTGTCACTCTTATATAAAAGTTAAGTTTTGAAAGATAAAAAATGGGGAGAAAATTTATTAATATTTTTTTTTTTGACTTTTATTTCGTAAAAGATTTATGATTTTTTTCTTGTTTTCATCACTAGAATCTAGTGATGAACTAAATTAACTTTACTAGATATCTAGTAATCAGTTAAATAACTTTAATGACTTTTCCAGAATTTTGATTTCACAAATTTATAAAAAATTATTACAAGCGGACATAAAATTTTATTAGCGTATTATCTGTGATCTATTGAAGTGAGTGATAATTTTGTCAGTCTATTCACAGTAAACTAACCGATTATAAAAAGTGGAGAACACAAAAAAAACCTCTTAAGGTAAAAACTAGTGAAGTGTTATAATTTTTGTGTGTTGTATAAATTCTTTTTTTTTGTAAATTAACCGTGTAGATAAGTGGAAAATATTTACAAAATAATAAAAAAAAAACAACATTCAAATCAAATAATATAAATCATGTTGTATAGTTATTTACGATAATATTTTCCGATCCACATCATTCTATCAATATCTGTAGGTTTATGCTTTATACACTTTACGATATACATATA
Organism: Pedicia rivosa; assembly: GCA_963082725.1. NCBI lineage: Eukaryota > Metazoa > Arthropoda > Insecta > Diptera > Pediciidae > Pedicia > Pedicia rivosa. The sequence goes on from OY720151.1 coordinate 46,682,824, forward strand.
TACATATATATATATTTTTAGTGTTGAGTGTTGTTATGTATACTTAAGTGTTTTTCTGTTTTGCCTTTACATATTTATATTTTGATCGGTTTCGTTCTAGATTCTTTTTTTTTTTCGGTTCTTTTGCTTATACATTTTTTTTTTTTTTGAATAAATTTTCTTTAAATTGAAAGTCAGATCACGATAACAGTATAAGCATTCTTAAATGACACAAAAGCTTTTCTTTATTTTTTTCTTCCTCGTCTTTCGTTTTTAAGTTTTTCTTTTTTTTGTATTTTGAAGTAAACAATCACCTTATATAATTTATAAACTCTTTATATTGTAAAAGTCTCTGTTCCAGAAAAAAAAGAGTTTTAAAATGAAAAGCGAAAAAAACTAGCAAAGAACAAAACACAATTTTTATTTTTACTTTTATTTTTTTTCTGTTATAAAAGTTAAAATATAAAGAAGGTAACAGAATAAATATAAAATAAAGGAAAAAAAAAATAAACGCATCAATTTTTCAATTTAAAATGCACTTATAACAAAACGTATATTTTTCTTATATATATGTCAGGATATTTAATAACAAACATACGAGAGAACAACAAGACATTTTGTTAATATTCTGTTTTTTTTTTGTTGTTATTATTATATTTCTATATTATCTTTTCCACTTTATTATATATTTTTTTTTTTTACACAATTTAACTTGTTGTGTACATGATAAAGTAAATATTCATAGTTTCAGGCAAATATAAAGAAGAGATAACTACACTTTGTAATAATGTTGAAAAAATTTTTCTATATTGTTCACTGTTTGTAGTTGCATCATTATGTAGAATTATGGGTAGAGGGAAACAAATAGGAAGTCTATTGAGTTCGTTCTTTTATTTAATTTATACTTTAAACAGGAACACACTTCACGTCACACTTTCATTTATTTTCCATTTAAAAATAAATTTTTAATTTTCAGTTATAAAATTTTTAAGTGACAATTGAGAAATTTTCTTCTTTGATAAATAGAAAAATACAAATAAGTGGGAAAAGTATGAACGTAAATTCATAAGCTAAGCTTAGTCAAAGTTTATAAGCGAACATAAAATAAAAAAAAAATAAAATAAGTCTTGTACTAAAAGTTTAAAACCACTGGGTCTATACGTTTTTTTATATTTTATATAAAATTTCCATTAAATCGGAATAGCTAAAAGAACTTGATATGGAAGCAATATAAAATGAATGAACACAATGCATGGCTGTATACGTAACGAAGAAATAAATGACTACTTTTCATTCTTGATTTTTTTTTTCTCTCCTTTTCTTTATTCCTTTCTTCCTTTTTTTTCCATTTTATTTTTCAAACATCAAGAATTTGAAAGTCACGACCAACGATTTAAGAATATAAAAATTGTGTATAAATATATAAGAGAATGATGAGAGCGAAAAAGGATGTTTCCAAGAGGATTAAACGGATCTTTCTAACATTTCTATCAAAAGAATAGAATTTATTTATTTTTTTTTTACTCGTTTACTTTTCTTTCTCTTTTTCCTTTTCTATTTTTCTTGTTTTTTTTTTACTAAATCCCATTTATATGATGCAAGATTCATGTTGCTCACTTTTTGTTGTCATTATTAAAATACGTTATAAAATAAACTTAACTTAAAAAGTATACTTGTGATTTGTTGCATAGTAAAAGTAAACACATTTTATAACAGAAAAAATATTACGTTAATTTGTATTATAATTTATTTAAAGTGCCTTTGAGTATACAAGAAAAAAAATATTCCTCTTATAAAAAAGATACAATATTTAGATCCTTAATTTTATGTAAATTATAAAATAAAATATACCAATTAGCTACAGGTTTTCATTCAATTCTTTACTTACAGAGAAAAAAAAAACTATAAAAAGGGAAAAAGGTTTTTGGTTTTTGTCTTTGTATAAATCAATAAAGAGATAAACTTGAATTGAAATAAAACAATCAGACAAGAAAAAAAAAGAAGAAAATGTAATCCTTTATAAAATATCTTTCAAATGGTTTTAGGGTTGGAAATAACACCAAAATTCCTCACTACTATCAACCATTTGATTTGATGTTCAATTTCTATTGAATATAAAGTAAAGTAAAGTAAAAAAAAACTGCTCTTTTTATCTCTCTATTTATCTCTATCTCTTACATTTTAGCCTATTTATCTGTCTCTTTCTTTCACATTTTGGTCTATTGTCTTTATAGAGAAATATATAATCAATCATGAATCAATGAGTACCGATAAATTGTCTATAGGTAAAGTATTTTAGATTCCTTTCTTTTTTCCTTTTTTGTCTTTTATATATTGAAGAATTTTGTCTTTTGTTTAGCTCACTGTCTGATGAAAATTTTATAACATCCAACGACTGGCATGCATTTATCTATTCAATGTTTTCAATTATTAATCCTATTTTTAAAAGTCTATTCTCTTTACATTTTCTATATAAAAATAGAAATTCTTTTAAATTGCATTTAGAATTTCCAACATAAAGTGAATTCCATTGAGTACATTTTTTTTGTAAATATGTAACTTTTAGTAAAATTATTACTCACTTCAGAAATTATAAAACCAAATGTTTAATTTCTATTATTCAAGATTCGTAACTCCAGTGGTGCAACTGTGCAAATGTGCTAACACGATACTATGAACAAAGTAAATCATTCAATATAATTAAGGAAAACTTACTAATTGATAATTGTTTTCTATATTATGCAATTTGGATTTATAAAATTTAGCCTGAGATTATAGTAAATTATAATTATAAATCATGGATAACAACAAAATAATTATATAACATTATTAATTTATAATAATCAAGAGAAGGTTACATTCTATAATGTCCTTTGATCCCTTTCTATATTACAATTTTTGGAGTTAAAATGAATATTTTAGAAAATTACTCTTATGTTTATTAAATATAAATCATTTATTAACTATATTTAGATTAGAACTGGTTTAATATCTAATGGAAAATTATGGATTTAGGTACTAACAATAACCTTATAAATGTTCTCTAAATATTTTCATTATAATAAAAATGTATCGCATAAAATTATTTATTGGCACAATCTTTTAAATTTTTAAACAACCAACCATTATAATTTATTCCTATAATTATTAATGCTAACAAAAAAAAATAATATCTCGAATAACGATATGAAAGTAGAACATCATACTACGATTACATATTTTACGGTCGTTCATAGAAATAAATATTACAACGATAATTATGATAAGGAAAAATAAGGAAAAATAAGGAAAAATAAGGAAATATATAATTATAATAAAAATCCAATTAAAATAAAATAATAAATGGTAGACGTCTTTATTTTAAAAGTATCATATTTTGTTGGAAAAATTGTTGATGGAAAAATTTCATCGTTTTTCCATTTTAATAAACCAACAAAAATTTTTTTTAATAGTTTTAAAGACTTTATGCGATAAAGTTTTTAAATTACAAGTTTATTATTAAAATCCTTATTTTGGGTTTCACAACAATTTTGAAGTGAAAGTTAAGACAATCAGGACCGATCCTAAACAATTTTGCGGGCGGTTACAATTTAGAAGAATGCAACAAACCAAGAAAAGTACAAAAAATATAAAAGTAAACACTTTAAAAATTATGTTAAACCATCTTATGCTAAGGACAATTATTCCACATAATTTATTCTGGTTTATTTTTTTATTTAAATCTTCATCATCAATTTATCAAAAGCAATGAAAATAAAGAAAGGGAAAAAGTCTTCATATTCAGATTATTATTAGCGATAGTTTGCTCAATTACTTATCACACTAAATTATGTATATCCTTCCCTTGTAGAACCAAGAAAGAAAAAAAATAATGGTTCTCCCCCACGCAAAAATAAAGAATAAAGAAATAATTCTCCGCATAACCAAAGAAAAAAAATTAGAATATTTTATAAAATACAAGAATATGAATTTAATTGAGAAACTTTATCATCGTTCATCATAAAAATCGAAATAAAAAAAAAAAAACAGAATAAAAATAAAGGAATTCGAATAGAGCGAAAGAAAAAAAAATTATGAATCTCACGGTTTTTTTTTATCGATAAAATTTCGGTGTTAGAAGATTTAGTTTTATTGTTAGCATTTAGCTAAAAATAAAACAAACTTTATAACCAAAAGTAGAAGAAGAAAGAGAAGAAATAAATATAAAAAGAAAGAAATTCAAACTGTAATTGCATTAGAGAAAGAAAATAAAAATGGTATTTTTAAATTTGTTGAATTTAGAGCAAGGGAGGACAAGAGGTTTAAAATTTATAGACAGAATCTCTCCAACCCTGATATCGTTGTTATCCTATTAGAACTTTTCTTTTTACTTATTTTTATTATGTTCATTTCAGTTATAGGATTTATAGAACAGTAAGAGAAAAAACGAAGGTTTGAGGACGAAAAAAAAAAAGGAATCGATAATTTATTGCCATAAAAGTGTATGTGAAGGATTGAAGTTTGCGATAAAGGATTTGTTTTTTTTTTTATTCATTTTATATTTATTTTGCGTATAGGGACAATTTGAGAGGGTGGGGAATTTTTTTTTCCTGTTATTGGTGAAATTCTAGAACGATGTCACACAAAATTCGATCAATGCTCATCATATTTACTTTTGTATTTATATTATTGTAAAGTGTATCGTACAAGATCTTTACTTTTATATTGAAGACAAACCGGATATATGAACGTAATTGAGTTTTCACAATATTTTTTTTTCTTATTTCTTCTTCTTTTTATTTTGTTTCGCAAAGAAATTTTTTATTTTTCTTTCCTTTTGCATTCAGAGATAAAAATGTATTTTTATGTTTATTCTACCATTTATTTCTTAAGAGTTTATTCATTTGTTTCTGCTGCTATATGATGAAACAGAAATAGAACAGAAAATATCTTTAAGAGATAATGTTTTTATTTTTTGTTGGTATTTTCAACATACAAGAAAAGTGCGGTAACCGAAGCGGATACACTTTAAGTGTTATGTAAATTTATATAGAAAAACCACAAGAATATGTTCAACTGTTTTAACTGAATTGAATCACGGATATTATGGTTGCACCCAAAAGTATAGCAACAACAAAAAATGGAAGAAGAATGAATAAATCAGAAACGGTTATACATACCTGCTTAGGGCACTTCCTGAACTTCCCTTATGGTTGAATAATAATAACAAGAACAAGAAGAAGAAAAAAAAAAGGAATATGGAATTTGTGTCAAAAAAACGGACATTCAAATTTTAAACTCGTCGTTATATAAAAAGGAAATAATGTAAATAAAATAGGATATCGTAATATCCTTATAACCTTAAAATATTTCATTTTTCTTTCCCTCTATAAAAAAGAACGAAGAAATTCTTATAAAATTGAAGAAGACATTCTTGTCTCATTTTTTTCCTGTCTCACTTCTTTTAATGTTCAATACGTTTTTCACATTGAACGAACAATTGCGGTCAAAAAGAAGAAGAACAAAAAAAAAACGACAAGACTAATATTACCAATTTCACATATCTGAATCGAATTTCGATTGAGACTCACTTTATTATTTTTTTATTATAAGAGGAAAATGGTGTAATGGAGAAATGATTATCTTTACTTTATATTATTTTTATTCCTTCTGTTCGGGGCACACAATTTTTGAATATGGAAAATGAAATAAATGGGAAAATCGAATGAAACGGATGTTAGGATTTTTTTTTTATTAGAAAATAACGATTTGACTTTTGTTGAAAATTAGTTTTTATTTTCGATTTAATGATATTTGATTTAAATTTTCTTTATGTTATTGAGAAAAGGACAAAAAAAAAATTCTAAAATTGAAAATGGATTTTTTTTTTCTTGGAAATTATTTGTTTTAAGGGAAATTTATTTATATCCTTTTCTTGGATGAAGGAAAATCTTGTTTATTTATTAATTCTATTCAAAAATGGACTTAAGACCTTTTCCATCTTCAACAGTAAACATTCGAGTATCAGTTTATTGATGTAATTTGAAAAAAGAAATTCATAAGATTATAGAAGTTCTTCATATTTTTATCTGATGTCTTCACAACGTAATATTCGTAAAAAACAAGAAGAGGTTTAAAAATAAATAAATTAATCGAATAAATGTTTCAAACATTTTGCTAAAATTGAATTTAATTCCACTGAAACAAATTTCTAGTTGTTGGTCTAAATATTTCAACTAATCGATTAAACCAACCAATTAAAGAATCGTCATCATATCTGCTAGATAATTAATTGGAAATTCTGTACATTTTCAATAATGCGACTAAAAAATTATCTATCTGTGTTTATCTTTAAATTGACTTTAAATTTAAAGACAAAAAAAAACGAACAAATTAATAACACGAAAGACTTTTGAAGTTCTTTCACTGATGACTAAAAATATAGTAATTTGTACAAAAATTTATGGCATTAAAATGTGTGATGTATTAAATTTAGCGCCTATATTAATTAGGGTTTGATCATCAATCTTTCCACCCAGTTAAGAATTAATGATTAATTGACTTTTGGTCGAGCATAGAAAAAAAAATATAAAGAGTCTTGTAAATAATGGCTTAAGAGATCAGTCTGAAAAATTTAGATCCTTATTGGTTTGCATTTTTTTTTCTTTCTTTCTTTCTCTCGTAGATTAATATATTTTGGTTTTTATACCGTCAAGTATTTGGTTTTGGTAAATAGAAAGGAATTTTTGTGTGTTAAAGTATTTTTTTATGTTATTTGAAGCATCAAATATCAGAAAATTTCATTGATGATTTACAAAATCAAAATATTTCTTAATTCAGGTTTAAATCAATTTGTTTAGTTACGTCTTCTTTAATATTTCGAAATTTGTTTTTTTTTTCTTTAACTTTTATGTTTTTTTTTTTGTGATTAATAAAATTTCTTAAATAATTTAATTGAATTTCTTTTGGTTGTCACATTTAAAGTTTTATACAGAAAAGTTAATTGAAATTGGCACTTCTAAAATTTTAAATTTAAAAACTTTATTCAACTGAATTTATCGAAATACTTTGGTATAGTGAAATTATAGATTTTCTTAAGTAATAAAAAAAAAAAAAACACGGAAAAACTTTACGTTAATGTTAAACATAAAACAAAATATACGGTCGGCACATACCGATACATATAGTCAAACTATACAAACATTGTTGTTATTGATGTTGTTGTTTATTTTGGTTGTTCTGTGAATTTTTTTTTTTCAAAAGTAACAATCCACTTAAAACATAAATCGTTTTTGTATATTCAACAGAAAGGAAAAAATAAGTAATATTTTTTTGTTGTTCATTTATTTTCAACGAAACGTATCCAGTTTTGAAAATATATACGAAAAATTGTTGGATTTTATGATAAACTGCACGTTTTTTGTTATTTGCGATAAAATACATGAAACTATTTATTATTATTATATTCAAGAATATATTCTCTCTCTCTCTCTCTTTCTGTATATTTTTTTTATTCTAGTGAATATATTATAATGAAGTTAATTTATTATATCGAGAAACTTACATAATTTAAATCAGGGATTTCAAAACTTTAGTATAAAGTCTCAACTTCCTCTTTTAAAGAAATTTTTTAAAATATTTTGTATGAGTCAACTATATTTATTGGGTGACTGAAATAGAAAATAAAATTCATTCTAGAAAATGTAGTTGAGAAATCTTAACTTGAACATAAGAATAATTAATTAATAAATCGGGTAACCTCCAACAAATATCAACGAGAATCTCTTTCGGGCGTGGACCACAGGTTTTTGAATTTAGTTGAAATATTAATTTTGTATTCTATGAATTTGATTATTTTTGTTTTACTCTATTTAACCAAAATATATTCATTTAATTTAAATTTCAATTAAAGTTATTAAACAAAAAAAAAATTAGTTTATAGAGTTTTGATTTATTCAACAAAAACCTAAAGCAAAGTATATATATTTTTTTTCTTGTTTGCTTTCTCTTGTGTGAAGATTAAAATATTTAAACATGTTGTATATAAACATAAATGTAAGAGTGTTGAAAGAGAAGGAAGAAAAAAAACTTTATGATGTAAAATTTTATAAAAACCACTTTTATAATTATCGTTACCTTCATATTCGTTTACGTTTACATTTGATAGGCGTCTTATTAAAGGCAACGCGAAAAAAAACAACAAACAACTTACATGAAGCCACAGACAGAGTCGTGTTAACTTGTTAGAAAAAAGTATAGATGGAAAAAATATTCAACGTCAAAAATCTTTGTGTTTTTTTATTTTTTCCTATTTTAGAAAATATTACAAACGCTCGCTTCCATATTTGTTACCTTCTTCTTTACTATTTTTTTTTTGCATCTTATTAAAATTTTAGTCGATTATAATGATGTATATAAAGTTAACGTAACTAATGGAAAACTAGTTTTAAAGAAAATGAAAAAAAAAAAAGTCGCACAACGTAAAATATATTTTCTCGACGAAAAATAACATTTTTTATCAGAGAAAATTCACTTCGACATTTTTCTAAATCGACAACTTTTTATATGTTCATATAAATACCGGAAAATGTTAGAAGCTTGTAATATTCAATTTTTTTTTTAAATAGATTTTCAATGACCTACATTTTTGTTTTTTTTTTCTTTCTTTAAATAAATCTGTAATCAGGGAAAATATTTTTTTTTATTCGGAAAAATCCCATTACTGCTTTTGAGTTTGTAGTTTTTTCGTTTCTGTAACACAAAAATGATGAGAATTGTACAGTGATTCAATTGGATTGTTACTCTGATTATCTGTCCTTCCCATTTCCATATCTTTAGTTTTTTTCAATATTTTTTCAGTTGGTTTTTAATTAACATAAAATAAAATAATTCGAATTTTTAAAATTGATTTAATTTTGTTGATGACTTTTTGTCTTGTAAAGTAAAAGTTAAAATCAAAGGACAAGTTGCCTGAAGGGTGTGTGGTTGAATGAATAATCAAAATTTTCAATTTTAGTCAATTAAATTGAATATTTCTCTGAACAGAATTTATATTTTCTAATCAATAATTTCTGTAAGAAAGTTAAGTAAAGAATGAAAGTTAAATTAATAGTATAAATAGTATAAACCATTCCGAGAAATTCTATCGCCCATCACTGTACTAATTACGACAACCAAAAACCAAAAACCAAAACCTCATTAAACAGTGTGGATAAACAGAATCCACCATACCATTCTCAACATTGCCCAAGTATTGTGAATTGAAAAATTTAACGTACAAATATCGATCGATATTGATTCATCTTTGAAATGATAAATAAAAATTATATTGTAGAGGTTAAAATTGGCAAATTAAGTCGAAGTCGATTACGTTTTTCATACAAACAAAATAATAGAATTTCAGATATTATAACATTTAACGGAACTCGTATTGGTGAATATTAGCCTAAATATTAAAAAGAAAAAAAATTCTATTAATTTATGAAACAAAAACAAAAGAAAAATGTAAAACTTTCATTTAAATTTTATATGTTATACCCAGTATCCACTCAATATTCTTTAACATACAACTCATATACCGTCTCAATTCACCATCATAAAATTAATAAATAAAATCAGCAATTTAAACTTTAGCTATACAACTTTAGAGAATAGGAGAAATAATTTTACCTCCCCTATAAAGAATAGATATGAACCTCTTTCCCATCAGAAGTAAGATATTTACAAGAATACAAGAAAATGTTTTATATTAAGTGATTACTATGCATACTTTATAAGTTTGGTGTTTGTTTTTTTTTTCTTTTATGAAAGATAAAGTGGAAGACTAAGACGAAGAAGTGAAACAAGAAAAAAAAAATATAGGAATAAAGTTTTGTTAAATTTTATATAATGGAAAACTTTGATGAGAAATATATATTGTTGTCTTTATTTGATTTCCATGTTTCTTCCTCTTCATTTATGTATCTTTAGATGATGTCATTTATTTTTAATTGTTTATACACAAATTATAGAAGTTAAGTATTTTGTTTTATATTATTGTATAATATGTTTTTTTTTGGTTATCACAACATAACATCATCAAATGGAATATCTTATTTTAATATTAAATGTGGTTTAGCCATTAGTCTGTTTCTCTTATATATAAATGTGGCTTTTTTTTTTGTTGTTATTATTGTTGTTGTACATAATTAAGATTTTCAACAAAACCATTAAATTTCATTTAAAATCATTATTCTATTGTTTGATTTTCTTTTTTCTTTGAACATTTGAAAATAAAATGAACCGTATTGTTGTATTATGAGATTAAGTCTTTTATTGAGAATTTAACTTTTGAATAATTAAGTGACCTTTTGTATCCTCGTGAGTTTTTTTTTTCTTCTACAAAGATTTTCCAGACAAATAATAGCCAGTCTCATTTCTATGAATATCTTTTAAAATTACTAACAATTATCTTGAGATTTTCCTTTCTCTCTCCAAGCATTTTCTTTTCTTTTCTTCTTTTGATTCATTCTTTTGAAAATAAAAAAAAAAAAGAAAGGAAACAGAAAAATTCAAAGTGTGTCTAGAGACTAATTTTGTGTATATTAAAATTATTTCAATAATCATAGAATCTTATGAAAGAAAAAAGTACGTATTACTGGCGGGCTTATTTAATGTTTCTCTTCTGAATTTTCCCTTTTTCTTTTCCTTTATTTTCAATTTTTTCCTCTAAAGTAAATTTTTCTTTTATTATTTGCCTTTAGAAATTTTTTCTTCTTTTTTTGAGTAAAATGTGGTTGATTGAAGGTTTGCCATTTTTCACTTCTTCATTTATTTTCTTTTTGTTTGTGTGTGTGTGTGTGTAAATATTTAACAAAAGTGTAAATAAATATAATTTGTATATTTTTATTATCGTGTTTGTTCCCCTTTAATCATAAAAAAAACGAAACCAATTTAGTGTATTTTTATTTTACAAAAATAAAAATAATTTTCTATTTAAAGATCGAAAAGCATTTTTTCTTCTTTAATAAATTTAAATATCAATTCGTGACTCGATAAAATTTTCAACTTTAATACACATGTTATTGTCCAATTTCATCGTTTTATTGGATCCTTTTACCAAACAGAAAAATAAGAAGTAAATGTTTATATTTTTTTACGTCTTTATTTACAATATTTATTTATAAATTTAATTTATTGATTTGAACAGAATCGAATTTAGTCGTCTTATATACGAATTGAATTCTTCAAGACAATTAATAAAGTTTCTTGGAAACTTTCGTTTGGATTGTGAAAAGTACGAGGTAAAAAATGAATTCCATTTGATGGCAATTTATGATGATTTTTAAAAATAATTTTTTGGTGCCCTATAGAAAGTGTCATCTGTTGACTCTCCGTAAATACGGGCCTGATATTCATGAAAAATAAAAGAAGATATTGTGAAAAAAATAATTTATATTATTTTAGGCATTCGGCGCGATTGATAAAAAAAAAACTATAAAATCTGACCCAATAAATTAACGTAATTAAATTGATTGTTTTTTTTCTGTTTTGTTTTGTTTTATTTATTCGTTTATTTTTTATTTAAATAAATTTAATTTGATTAAAAAATAATAATAAATGATTACAAAATGTTTTATGTTTTAATAATACAAAGATATTGAAATTTTAATTGGAATATTGGGAATTATATTTGTGCAATTAATTTTGTTTTTAAATTTATTTTTACGAAATTATTTTAAATTATTTTCAATTGAAAATAATTAAATTGTTATTAAAGAATTTGTTAACTTTTTGTCAATTATTTTATGAATTCTTGTGAATCCATAAAATTAGAAACTCAAGCCAATAACATCCACACTGGTATCTGACATAATCGGGTCATGAGTTCGAATGTTTTAGATTAAATTGTAATAGCAAATTATGCTACAATAACCCCAATAATAATTAATCCCGTGACATTAATGAACAACAATATGTTGTTCTGAATTAATTCCCAACACTACTAATAACTTCAAAATCAGTTAGAGTCTGTTGTTATCTTGTCATTTTCATTTTCTAACAAATAATGTAAGGAATTTATTGATATAATTGACAGGTATTTGTAAAAAATTTTTGTTTATCGTGAAAACATCTTGGTTTCGCTATTGAAAATATTTTTTAATAACTTCCTACAAGAAATTAGAATTTAATTTAAATTACAAAATAATAAAAAAATAGAAAATATAAAAATGGAAAAACATAATTATTGAATGATAAAAATTTCAACTTACACGAATTGATTAAATAATTAAACACAAATGATATTTTCTAAGATTTCTCTGTTTATATTTTTTCTGTTGACTGATCCAATGTTTTGAAATCAAGATTTACTAAACAGATTGAAGACAATACAACAAAATGTTAAATTTAACAATATTTCACTTTTATGTTTATGTCAACTTAAACAAGAAAATCGATCATAATCCATCAAGTGAAACATCAGAAAATCAAACATTGTATAAAAATACAAAAAAAAAAAAAACTTCATATATAGAAAAATGAACATACACAGCATCCATACAGTATAGAAATTTCATAAATCAAAAGTATACAACAATGTATAAAGATTTTTATCGTACATATATAGAGTTTAACAGAAGCTACATACGTATATTTTATAGAAAATCAACATGTTGGTGGGAAATCTTTTGAACATAAGTATTAAATGTAAACATAACTTACTAGCGTATATGTAATGTGTACATAATATGCAATAGGAAATGCATTAAATTGATTAAATTCGTGTAACAAACAGTAAACTCATTTTTTTCTCTTTTCTCTTAACTTTCTTCACAAGATAACAACGAAAATTATTAATTAAAAATAATATATTGTAAACAGTAAACTATTTTCATGTTTTCATATTTGACAAGATTGAAATTTTCACTAATTAATTAATTAATTTGTAACAAGTTGTTTTGATGAGTTTTTACAAAAGAAAAAAAAAATAAAACCATAAAATAAAGTATAAAAAAAGATTAAGTTGAAAGGGACACGTTCAATAAACCAATTGATCGGCATTTATTGGCTACACTTTTTCGGTAAGAGTCCGATACAATTATCAAAAGAAAAAATATACAAGGACTTAAAGTAGATATAAACTCACCCCTCAATTCTTACATATAGAAAAGATTGAGCTCAATGATAAACGCAACAGGTAAGAGGACGTGATTAATGTTGGGGACAAGAAGAGGAAAAAAACGAGAAGAAAAAAAAGGACGAAGAAAAGTAAAAAAGGGGACTCTTTAAGAAATATACAATTTAAAAAAGAAGTAAGAAAGTATAAAAGAAAAACATTTCACTTACCACTGACTGGTAGTGTTGGAACACAATCCATTCTGACATCAGCAACAGCTCCAGTGATTGCTTGACTTACATATACAAAACAGTATTCAACATATTTTTCAGAAAATAAATCACAATCAAAATGTAGTGCATGTTGTCCACGTACAACACGTTGTTCTGTTACATAATGAAGTGATGTTGGTGGTGCCAAGGATGCAACATCAGCACGTAATTTTGCAAATAAACGTACACGATCACCTTGGTCCAATATACATGCAGGATACTCAAAAAGAACTTTTATACCAGAATGGGGATCACATGGAAATATACTACGTGCGTGTACATTAAAGACAAATTGTTCACTCCAATCGGCCTGCAAAAATAACAAATAAAAATTTTTAGTATAAAGTTTAAAATTTGTTAAAAGATGAAGAATGCCAGTCCATCTTTTTTTCCATTTCTTTAAGTTAACTTTTGAGTTGGAATTTTATATCCTAACAAAAAAAAAACAAATATAATTAAATAATAACAGTTTTACCGTTCAAAGTTATAAAAAGAACTCATCAGTCAAGTTTTCAAGTTTTTCACTTTATACTCTTGGACATTTTTACATTCTTTTATTTTTATTCTTTCAAAAATAAAACAACTAAAAAGTTTATCGTTTAGAAACAGCAAATTTAAGCTTAAAATAGATATTAGGTTGAAGTTGTTTGTTTATTATAATGTATGGACCGATTCCACAGAACAAAAAACAACAAAAAAACAAGGGAAGGAAGGAACACATTAATAAAATATAATTTATTATAATTAAAATGGTTTGAAAGAAAATGTAACGAATAACTTAAAAAAAGTAACTTACTTTAATATAAGCTGAAGCTGAAACACTTGATGGCACCAATCCAGTTGGTTTCAATTTAAACACATAATGTCCAGCTAAACCAAATAAATCACATCTTAATTGTACTATCCTTGTTTTTGGAAAACCTCTCACTTGTTCAGAATATAAAATTTGTGATTTAGTCACATTAGCACTATCACAATAAACATCATGGCCACAATATAATAATTCTAACCAAAATTCAGGAACATCTGGTGACACATCATTATTAGGTAATAAACATTCAACACCCGGATATTCAAGTATTGCATTTAATGGTTCTTGTGGATATGTACCAATTGATTCTGGTGTAACACTTAATTTTGGTTGTGGCCATCTTACATCTAATTGTTGTTTTAAACGTTCATCTATTGTTGAATTAATATCATTTCCTATTATTTCTAATTCATAAAAACCACCACGTAAAAAATATTGACACGGTAATGTTATTTGTGTTATATTTGAACGTGGATCTGGATATATGTCAAATATACTAATTAAAACACGTGACATATCATCGATCCTAGTTAATTGAAGACGTAAATCTTGTGTTGATGTTTTCATTTGTTGTTGTTGTCCATTATCCCATTGTAGTTGGACACGTAAATCTGTTGTAAATGCTGAGTAGGATAGTGGTACCATTAAACGTCCTTTTTGATGGGCATGTATTGAATCTGAAAATAATAAGCATAAAATTGTGACATGATAAATTTTTCTTTAACATTTTCTTTTTTAAATTAAAATTTTGTAATTTTTCAACATTAAATCTGACAGTCAGAGTAATGTAATTCCAAATGGCGGTTGTTTTTTTTTTCATTAGCAACCGTAACAATTGTGAGATAATTTATTATTCCATATATATATTCTTTTCAATGTACCTGCTCTGTCTAGGTGTTACAGGTACGGAAAGACACGAAATTAATTACACAAAATGAAAAAAAAAAAAAATGAAACCATTAAATAATCATTGAATAAAGAAATAATTATATCGTAACAAATTTATAAATTTATTCAACTGGAATTCAATAAAAATCGTAATTTTGATTTAAATGCAAGAAAATTGATAAATATATAAAAGAGAGACGAATAAATACACGTTAATTAAAAAATTTTCCATTATAACGTAAAAATGAAAGTAATTGACAATAATTATAGTCATACACATTTCATATTTCAATTCTTGATAAATAAATAATTAGAATATAATTCTATGACTGATTAAAATATAAATATTGTACCATGTGTTTAATGTTGTCAATTATAAAATTGACCACGTACCACGTACTAAATAAATAAACCATAAAAAAAAAACACATACACATAATAACTGGAGTGGAAATAATCATAAAAAACAATGAAAAAATATTTATAATAAATTCTAATAATTATAATTATAATTATTATTCAGTTGGTGTGCAGGATAAGGTTTTAACCGAACGATTCTTCTTAGGAAATCTGCATGTTTTCCTAAGAGCTGGCAATGCGCCGAATCGAATTAAAAATGCATGTGCAGATGCTAGGTGGTTCAGAACCCACCTCAAAAATAGTAGGTCTCCTAGTTACTAATAACCTTAGTCGTTGATGTACTAGGTTAATAAAAAATTGAAATACAAATACAAACAAATTATTCAGTTGAAAGTTTTAGGAAAAAAAAAAGTGTTTATAGTTTTGTTGTTTTTTTTTTCTAATTAAATATTTAAAATTTTGTAATTAAAAAATTTAATAATATTTTTTAATCTAATTAAAAAAAAAATAATTGAGAGTCTAAATTAATTAAATTAAATAGAATTTTTTGGTTAGATTTTTGAAATTTTCCTCTAATTTTAGTTTTTCTGAGTTTTTCTCTTAAGAACAATTTTATGTTAAAATTTTAGAGAAAATCGGAAATCTCTCCATGAACATAATTATTATTATGAAATTAATCTGAAAATTTAAACGAAGGTATATTTTTTTTTTTTTGGAATTAATTTTCTTTAGTTAGAAATTTTTCCCTTATTTACATTTTTTTTTATTGTTTTATGTTAAACAACACAAATCTAAATAGATTTAGCTCAAGAATATGAATTTTGTATAATCGCACTCATACATATAGTTTACAAAGTACACACACACATCGACATTTACACACACACGTACACACATTTATTATTTAAGAGAGAACAACATTCAGTTAAACAATTTTCTTTAACAATATGTGACTTTTAATAAATAAACATAAAAGCAACAACAATAACAACAACAATACAAAAGAAGTTTAAAAAATGAAAAAGAAAAAGAATTAAGGAAAAAGAAGAAAAAGAACTTTTGTGAAAAATTTTCACCAAGAAGAAAAAAAAGTGAGTACGTTTGTGAAACTTTTCTAATATTTTTTGTTTTTCTTTTTGTGGCTGTTTTTTTTTTTCTTCTTTGGTTTACAAAAGGAAAGACATCCTTTATACACGGCAAGTATATAAGAACAACAACAATAATAATGTTGAATTACAAATAAACATTTCTTATAGGAAATTCGAACACCAAGACTTGGGTGTTGAACAAAAAAAAAAGAAAAACAAACAAAAGGAGTGAACATAGTTAACGGTTGGTTACTTTCCATATTGGCATTGGAATGGACTTTTTTTTCTGATGCTGTTGTTATTGTTGGAAAGAAAAAAAGAACTCATGTTAAAGTATTTAAATTTATTGCTTTTAGGAGAGGTCCTTGGTTGTTACTTCAAAAGTGAACATGTAAAACATTAAATTTTCCCAACTGATTTTATTTGTTGCGCTAATAAAATCCTTTAAAGTTTCAACCAAAAAATACAAAAACTATTTCAGAATAAATTCCAGTATGAAATAAACATTTTTATTTGATTTTATTTTATTTTATTTATTTATTTATTAAGACAACCCATAAAAATTGTATAAATATTTTTCATTACAATAAATAAACTCTCGCAATTTAATGAAGAACACTCTGAATCTTTTTTACATTCATCTTAATTCTTTAAAGGAAGAAAAAGGAAGAACAAAAAAAAAAAGAAATGTTGTTTTAAATGAAAAGTTTGCTTATTTTATATTCTCTTCGTTTTAATCGATAATTTTCATACAATTAAATTTTAACTGTTAAAATTCTTATGTACTAAATTAGTTGAATTTTCTAAAAGGATAAAAGTATCCTATAATTTTATTGTGTTACGTCATCAAATATTTTTTATTATTATTATTATTTTAATTGTCTTTAACAGAATTGAACTCAATAAAAAAAAAGAGAGAGGAAGTTCCTTAAACTTTTGTGTTTATTTATTTAATAATTTTTTTTTTTCTTAATTATAAAATTATTTGTAACCCAAACATTTTTCCTTTTTAATCTTCTACATAATTTTCTCCTTTTTTTTTCGTCTTCTTCTAAATGTTAATCTCTAAGGGATGATTATATTTCTGTTTTTACCTTTAGATCCTTATTATTTCTCTTTTTAAATAGTCAACACATTTTTGCCAATTAAAATTCTAATTCGTAAATTAGAAAAAAAAATAAAAATAAAAAACAGAACAAAAATCCAAATAGGAAATATTATAAAATTTATTGAATAAAATTATCAAAACAAAATCAATGCAAAGTGTAACGAAAAGAGATAGAGAGAGAGAGAGAGTGCGAGTGGGAGAGAAAGAGAAAAATAAAGAAAATGATTTTCTTTGATTTATCAAAAAAAAAAAACCAAATGGAAATATCGGAGTTAATTCTTAGAATTTAGAATGTTTGATAGGGGGTGGTGGGGAAAACGAGCAAATAATTTATTTATATTAAATGTATGAAACAATAAAAACAGGACCTTTTTTTGTTCAGATTAGTTTTTGTCATTTTCCTTCTTTTCCTTATTCTCCTTATTTTCATTTTTATTCTCTTTTCCTTAGATATTAATATCCTTAAGGAAAAGAAAAAGAAGCTTCTAACCTTGGATTTAATATTATGTACGTAGAAAGAATTCATAAAAGGGAAAATCATAAATCGTTTTTATTTTATTTTATGATTCCTTTTCTTTTTTTTTTTTCCTTTTTTATCTTTTTTTTCTATTCTTCTTCTTATTCTTCTTGTTCTTGTTCTTTTAAAGAAACGATTTAAATTAATAATTCTTTAGGAAATATATAAATTTTTCTTGTTAAGAATGTTTCAGTGGATGGAATATATGAATAATAAATAAATACATACATACATACATACATACATACTAACTATATGTAGTACTTAATACTTATTATTATTTATTAAATTTAAGAAGCAATCAATTATCGGTAGAAACAAAAAAAAATATGAACAGAGATTTTTTTTTTGCCCTTTTTGCATTTGTTTTGTAAGGAAACAAAAAAAAAATTGCGTCTTTTTACCATAAAGATTAATTTCAAGGATGAATAAAAGGAAAATAATAATGTGACATTTCAAAAGTGAAATTATTAATTGCTTACGTCATTTTGTATGTTGCCTTTTAATTTATTTAATCTTTTAAGGGAGATCATTAATTGAATTTTTTCCTCTAGACCCTTTTTTTTTTTTTTGTTTTTTGTGAATCCATAAAAAAAAATCAATAATTTAATTGAAATGAATTTATAAGTTGATCCCCTAACAGAACATCAATAATTTCAATGAACTCAAAAAAACAAAAAAAAAAAATGATAATCGAGTTTTCAATTTTGAATCAAAATAAAAAAAAAATTCGAATAAAGTTTCTAAATAAATTTTCTAAAATCAAAATAAAATTTTATCCATAAATTTATTATTTATTAAAGAACGTCTGAAAATTCTATTTAATTCTATTGTCCAATAGAATAATTTGGATTTGTTGAAAAAAAAAAGAGAGAGAGAAAAAAAAACAATAATTAAAGTAAAATCCATTTACAAAATTGAATTTTTCAAAATAATTGAAAATAATTATAATGACGAGACATAATCGGGGTCAGTGATTTTTTAATCTACCAAAAAAAAAAAAAACAAAAATCTATACAAATGTGGAACGTGAGAAAATAATCGATTTAATCCTTTTATTGATGTTGAAACAACAAAAACCCAAACCAATTTTTTATTCTATGAACTCATAACAACAACAAAAATCTATTGAATATTCGTTTATTGATCCTTTAAAGTGAACCAAAAAAAAGAAAAAAAAATAGAAAAACTAAAAATCATTCTATCATTATTGTCCCTTTTATTCTTATCTCTATCTGACATTTATAAACACAATAAAAACAAAGAAAAAAAAAACCCTTTTCTTTTGAAAAACCAATTCTCTCATTTTCCATTTTCCATTTTCCATCGTCATTTAATACTAAATTCAAAACATGTTAGAATGTCATGCATATACATTTATATAAATTTTGTCTTTTTACGTTAACTTATTATATACGTCATAAACACAAACAAACATAACCATATACATACCAACATTTATTTAGAAGTTATTTTTTTAGAGTAAACTTTTTTGATGTTCCATATCACAAAATAATAATAATTAATCCTTCATTAAATTCCATACAATTTATATATTTATAATATGGAACAATTGTTCTCTTTCTCACTTTCTTTGTCTCTCTTTCACTCTCTTATAAACGCTTTTTATATGTAAGAAAATATTGCAAATATAATATTTATTTATTTATTTCAAAATAAGATTTATATATTTTTTTTCATAAGTGAAGATATAAAAGGAACACATACCCACTACACACACACACACACATACACACATGTACTATAGAAAATAAGTAAGAGTAGGTACTTAAATACATTTAATATAATATTATTAGTTAAATATGACTGAAAGCCAATTATGAAAATATAAATCATTTCAATATTTTCTATAAATGGACAAAAATATTATAAAGAAAAGAACAAAAAGAAAAGTGTACAAATTTAGTACAAGTGTACTAAATGTGTAGTAAATGGCTTCGAATTGAGTTTTTGTCTGATTGAAATTTATTGTCCTTTTCATTTATATAGAAATTTTTATTCCTTCGTATGTATTTTTTTCTCTCTCTCTCGTCCACACTCTTTAGAAATTTGTTGTTAGAAGAAAAAAAAAAATAATAATAATAAAAAAAAGACAGAAAAACGTTTGTTTGTTTTTGACAGAAAATAAGAAGGAAAAAAAAAATTAGAAAAACAAAAAGAAAGTCAGAACTTATGAGAAGGAAAAAAGAAAAAAAAAATACGTATTCTAGTTGAGTGAATATCTTCATGTCCATTATTATGTATTTAGTAAAATGGGGATACGAATATTTTCTGTCTTCATGTTTTTCCCTTTGAATTATTCATTTTAAAATTGTCATATAATTTTTTTTATTTTACTGAAATTTCAAGATTCAGCATTTTTTTTTTTTTTTGTTTCTTTAGACAATCTTTATGTAAATTTGATTTTTATTTTATTTTTTGCTCTTTGGGATTTGTTTATCACTTCATAGAGATCTGGATACCTTTCACTAAAACAAGGAAGAATAAACTTCAATTCAGTTCAGATGTTGTAGAATTTAATGATTTTGGATCTTATTGCAACCCTTAGATATTTGATGATACTTTCAATGATCATATTCTGTGGTTTAATATGAACTTAGGTGCAGTTGGGTCAACTTTTTTTGAGTGTAATGTTTTTGAATTGGCACTGAGAGGAAGTCTGTAATTTCATCCTTGGAAAATATAAATAATTACGAGACATTTATCAGCTTTGGACACAATAATTGGATTTTATTTGGATTTTTGGTTTTAATATTGATCGAAAAAGCCCACTTATTTGTATGGAAGATTCTCTAATAACTCTATTCAATCAGCTTCACAGCTCAGACAGAAAAATTCTTTAACAAAAATTAGGATAATTTTTAACAAATCAAATTAGGAAAAGCTGTGCAAAATAACTTAATGTTTGTTGCTCTACTCAAAGCGATAACAAAAAACCTTTTTTTTATGCTACACAAAAAGGAAACCAAGAGAAAAAAATAAAACCATTTTTGACCTAATTTATAAAAATTTTCCTTTAAAAAAATACCATTTTTTTTTGTGTCTAGAATTTCTTTAGGGACGGATGCCTTAAATTTAATAATAAAAAGAATTTTTTTTTTTAAATTCCATCTAATTAAAAATGATTTTTTAATTTTGAATGCAAGTTTAATAATATACGAGCACGTTCCTCTTAAAGAATTCCTATCATAAAAAAGAAGAAAAAAAAAAAAAGAAAATAGAAAAAAAACTGAAGAGGAAAAGCTCTGTTGTATTGCATCAAAATTAAAATTTATATAACAAAAAATTTTTCCTGTCAACGAGATTTTTGTTCTTTTCTAGATTTTTCTCGTTTTTCTCTTTGTTCATTGTAAAAATGATGAAGAATTTTTAATTTATTACATTTTAAGATCATTATGAAGAAGGAGAAAAAAAAATCATGATTCAAGAAATCATTTAAGGTGAATATTCATTCATTTTATTTTTGTATAATAAACTTCTCTGGTGTATAATAATAACTCAACTCTCTGTTCTTTTCTTATAACAGAGAAAATATAGAAATTCTTAAACTAAAGTTGAAATTTGATTTCAGAGTTTTATTATCTTAAAGTTTTAATTGACATTACATCGCGTACGTAAGTAATATTTACCTATATTATATTACATTTCTCATTCTATCCTAAATCCTATACCTTCTTTCCCACCTTTTGCCATTTTAATTTCTACCAACATATCTTCCCCTACCATCCTACCATTAACCAATCTTACACTCCCACCTATTCTACGAATATATTTTGTACCTTATACCTAATAAATCTTATATCAGTTTAAATTATAATTAGAATATTATTTTATAACGCCACAATATAATATTAGGTATAATAATTATCATAACAATTTTGATTGTGTTAGGTTATCCCATATTTTCTTCATATAAATATAAGATACAAAATGTATCTTCCTAATATAAAATATTTTGACTTTGACAAATAAAACAAGAAAAAAGAAAAAAAAATACCAGAAAAAAGAATGTTTCCACCCCTAACTTTAAATATAAAATGTATATAAAGTGTCTCGTGTCTCGTTACATTTATATTAAAATGTATAATATTGTAAATATTTTTCATTATAAAATATAGATATATGTATCACCCACAATTACACAACCCTCTAGATACCGCATATGTTAACCACCCATTTTTTTTTTGTTTTTGTTTATTTCATTTTAACTTTGACTAAATTAGTCGCATTGTATTTATGGCGTGACAAAATTCTATATCTGTTTTCTTTAATATTTCGTTATAAACGCTATAAATATGGTCAACCAGAAATTGGTTTATGTTTTATAGATTTCTTAAGGAGTATGTGAGTGTGATATAACCTACTCCTTTTATATCTATACCTCTATTACCTATATAGAAAAGTAGTGAGAAACTTGATTGAATGTTTGTACGTGCGTGTATATTATTGTCAGAAAGAAAAAAAAAAAACAAAACTAAATAACTTTTTTTCGCATATTATGTACACCCTTAACCCTCGCCTTAACCTTTATTCTTTATACACAGAAGAAAAAAAAAAAAAACAAAAAACGAAAAACAAAAGGTAAACTTAACCTTGTGGGCGGTCTATTTCCTTTTTTTTTTCTTCACAATTTTGATGTCAAAAGGAGAGACAAAAAGATGACGATGTGATATTTTATTTTTGTCAAAATAAAAAAAAAAGGAAAGATCTGAAATTTATATGTATCAGACGGTAGTTTCTTTATATTGTGTCCTTTATTTTATGTCCTTTTGTCTCTTTTTTTTCTTATTTTCTTTTTCGTTGTTGTTTTTGTTCTTACACATAAACTGTAAAAGAGAAAAGAGAAAAGACAAAAAAAAAAGCACAAGAAATTTTTATTCACCCTTGACATAGGGAGGATCACCTAACCAAAAAAAAACTTTTACTTTCGTTGTCTTGTGTGTTTTTTTTTGTGTTATTCTCTATAGAAAAAGTTTAACTGTAGATTAAATTTCACGCACCCCAGAACTCAAAGAATATATCTACATATACATAAAACGGAAATACGATCTTAAAGATTTGTATGTTTTCTTCATTTTCTTCATTTTTTTTTTCAGTTCACATTTAATGTGAGTATAGAAAGAAATTATATTGAGACTGTTTGTGAGCACATTAAAAAATTATATACAGTGAACCTTTTTATTTAGTTGTGTTTTTTTTTTTTTTTTCCTTTTCTTTCGATCTTCTTCTTCTTCGTCTTCTATACTTTCTTATATTATAAAGTGTCTAAAGACGTTATGGTTTTATGCACGCACATTCGCGTGTATGTATTTTATGATTTTTGGGTGTTTTGACATAAGTGGGAGGTGGTTGGATATAGTGAAGGTGAAGGTTTCTGAATTGAAGTACGTATTACATACACAGATAAAGAGATGGGAATTCACGTATACACATATTGATATATGCTGTATACTTGTATGTTCCACACATTGTTTGTAATAAATTTCTTTGGAGAATTTAATTTTTAACATTTAAAATATTTATTGTGATTTTAATGAAAATCTTCAAGAAGTAGAATTCTGGGTACTGGGTACTGGGTACTTCTGGGAGTATTAATTTAAATTATAACAAAGAAATTAAGAAAAGTGTTTTTTGTACAGAGAAAATAACAAGAAACACATGTCAAATGTAATCAGTTTATTTAATTCAGTTGTATATTTATAAATCAAAAAAACACACACACACCCAACTGAACTCATTTAATATACCAACTCATATATTTTTTAGTCTTGAGTCAATATAGATATTCGATCATCTTTAACATTTTATTGAATACAATTTCCGTTACAAATTCCATTTTATATATTGAAGGAAAGGAAAGCAACAAAAAAAAAGAGGAAGAAAAAACGAAGACGAAGTATAAATATTTCTCAATTCAAAATAAAGTGCTTTTATTTATTTTCTACGAAAAGCGAATTAAATTGAACCATATTGAGATTTTTTTTTTGTGTGTTTCTCTTTTTTTGGATGGGGATGTTTGATATCACGTTACGATCAAATCAACTTTGTTGATAAAAAAAAACAAGCAAAAGAAATGAAAACGAAAAAAAAATTGGAATTACCTCACCAAAGTAGAAAATAATAGACAAGTCGTCTTCTCTTGTCATGAACAGAATATAATAGAGAAGAACAACAAAAAAAAACATACAACGTGTGAGTATATTATATGAGTAAAAGGGAGAGGGGGTGAAATTTTTATAAGGTTAAATATATACGATCTTAAAGATTAACTCAAAGTTTTTAGTTCTTAAGGCGCATCTGTTTTTGTCTCTTTATCCTTTATCCTATATAACCCCATTCTTATGTAATTTTGGAGGGTATACAAAAAAGTAACAGAGAAGAAAAAAAAGTCTATAATATACATTTATATAAACCGTACAACCTACATACGTTATATAACAGAATGGTCATCTTGTTGTTGGACAATTTCCCGAACAATCGAACTTTATGTAATAAAATAAAAATAAAAAACAAGAAGAAGAAAAAAGGAAAATGAGTAAATTCTCACATCCAATTCCAAAAAGAGAGAAAAAAATATATAAAGTCTTGCAAGTATATCGTATCTTTGTCTATTAAGGACGCAAAAAAAGGATATGTGAAGGCCACGTGTATTTTGTTGTTGTTGTTGCTTTCTTTCATATATATTACATGAAAGAATAAGGGATTAAAGAACATAATAGTCCGTACATATATATATAGAAAGACATAGAGAGTCATATGGTTTCAGAATTATTTTTATTTCATCGTAACGCGCACTTAATTAATGTTTTTTAACGATTTCAAATGGAAAGAAAGTAAAAAGAAAAAAAAAACCTCTTAAAACGTGAGCTATATTATTTGGATTTTATATGTTCTCAATGTTTCCTTTCTTTCTTTCTTTTCATCTATAAAAACACTCTACTTCATACTTACATGTGTGTAGTAGAAAAAGTTTCAAGTAAAGACTCAATGGCATTGAATGACAGAAGCGATTAAAACAAAATTGTAAGTACATATTTTTGTTGTTGTTTTTATTGTTATTGTTATAATTTTATATTAGAAGTGTGAGCACATTTAGACAATTAGTTTTTGTAGGTTAAGATAAGATCACACTTGTCCTCATTTAAAGAAATTCTAAGAAAATACAAAACATAGAATTTCTTTGTGAATTTTTTAGAATGAAAATATTATTTAATTTTGTCGTTCATTAATTTTTAACTAAATTCTTACAAAATCTTCATTACAGAATTTTTGGAATGTTTAAAGTTCTGATGAAATTCAATTCGATTATTGATTTTATTAATTCATAATTAAAGGAAATTTATAAAAAAATTGATTTTAAAAATAATTAAACAAAATAAGAATCGTGGTACAGTGAACCAACGAAAAAAAAACTCTCTTTACCAAAGAGCTCGTCCTCATTAAATCGTAATGCAATTGGATACTTTAAAAAAAAATTCCTTCCACCTTCTCAGAAAAAAAAACAACTCGAACATCGTTTTAATGAAAGAGGAAAAGAAGAAATTGGTCTTGATTTACCGATTTTAATAAAGTAAATTTAAATAAAATGTGTAAACGTATTTCGCTATCCTTAATAACGTTTACATAATTTCCATTCGATACAAACATAATTCATTCAATGTATCATCATCATAAGACAATATTTTAAAATGAAATAAAAAATGTCTGAAATAAATAAACCTCAATATTAAATTGTGGTGGTTTTAATACGAAACTAAAAAAAAAAAATATAGCTACCGCATATAAGAAAAGGAATGAAACGAAAAGAAACGATTTATAACTTTGAAATTGCCATAAAAAAATATTAAAAAAGAAAACAAAAAACGATTTTCCTTTAGTTTTTTTTTTGTTCCTTCTTTTCATATTCTTTCCATTTTTTCACTCCACCTTCCCCCTTTTTCTTATTTATTTCATCTTTATATATTTCCTCCCAATGTGTTTGTATATTTATAGATGTATGAGTATGGGCTTTCTGTTTGTATTTGAATGTTGGGTTGTGACACAGAAAAACCCTTTTTTCTTAAAAAAAACCATTTCTATGACAATAAATCGTCTTTTTCTTTACTTCATGATTTCATGTGAAAAGTATCATCGTTTTTGTTGTTGTTGTTGTTGTTGTTTAGGAAAAAAGAAGATCCACACAAACACACATACACACACATATATATATAATTCAGGATAATAATATAAACATGTAGAATGCAACAGTTTGTTTCACAATAAGAAGAAGAAGATGAAGAAGAAGAAGAAGAAAAAAAAAATATGAACAAAAAGGAACAAGAAAAAAAAAAAGGAAAGAAACAAAAAAAAATAATACGAAATAAACGTACTATAATAAAAGCTTTTTAACTCTAAACAGGGAGCTTATGTGTGATACAGTCTTTTCTTACATAATATTCACAGTATGTATTTTGTTTTTGTTTTTGTTTTAAAAATAAAAACGAATATTTAGAGAAATTGAAAATCGATGTTTAAAGTGTCGAAATTTTTCTTTGTTTTGTTCTTTTACATTTTATTATTTTATTTGCAAAAGTTCAATAAACGAATATTTTTTGTGTATTTTTCTTTTTTATCATTTCGATGAAAACAGAATAAAAAAAGCTTTAAACTTTTTTTCTAGATAAAACCTATACATACATAGAGAGAGAGAGAGAGTGATATGAAGCGATGAGAAAAAAATAAACACAAGAACATAGTTTAAAGTTTAGAATTTAGAGAATAACAATGGAAATAGAACAGAACATTGAATATAAAATTTCATTTTGTATTGTTCGTCTATACTAAACATATTTTTGGTAATATATATTTTCAGTTGTGTATTTATAATCGTAGGTACGTTTCAGACTTCAAATTCTAAGTATTCTATATTTTCTAAGATGAAATGAACATACAACAGAATTAAAGAAAAAAATGGAAATTATAAAGGTATTTCAGATTGTGGGATCATAAATTAATTTTGAATTTTAATTCAATTGAATTTTTTGATTAATGAATATTTTTGAATTATGTGACGTTCTACGTAAATGAATTTCTTTGAAATATTTTAAAAATTAAATGGATAAAATTCAATTTTTCTTTCTTCCCGGGATTCTTATTTTTTCCCTTTTTTTAATAAAAAAAAATTCTTTTTATGCACAAAAATGTTCCACTCCGTTTTTTTTTGTTGAAAAATTACAAAAAAACAAACATACATCAAAAAAGACAATAATTTAATAAGAAAATGTTTGAAGTGCATTTTTTATTGTTGTTAGAATTTTTGACATTCAAATTTCATAGAGATTATTTTCCCCGCAAGATGTCACTTATTTAAATGAAATCAACGAATAATAATTATTTTTTTTTTTTTATAAAATGATCGTCAATTATTTTAAATTACCTAATTAATTTTTTAATACTAAATTACGATATTTCATTATTTATTTTGTATTTAAATAATTACCAAAAAAAAAAAAAATTCTTATCTTAATAAAATGGTAACAAAAATTTATTTTAGTTTGTCATCTTTATTAATGTAATTTACTTTATTTATATTACAAAAGTTAAAGCTTTTGTAATTAGTACATTTTACTAATTTATCAAATGCCCATGGTTTTCCAGAATATAATTTCACAAAATGAAAACAGCATGCACGTCGTCGTCGCAATGCGATTAAATTAAGACTAAATACGTTTTTAGTGTATATATTTTTTTTTGTTTGTTTAAGAAAAACAACTTCTAAGAAAATAATATAGTCTAATTACAGTATTATATCAGTTAATCAAGGTCTTTTGTATACCGACATTGTAACTTTAGTGTCGATAAAGTAGAAGGTGACCTAAATTATAATAATAATACAATACAAAAGCTAATTGGGATAATAGTAAAGAGTAATAAGTAGATTTAGCAGGCTTTCTTTTTGGTGTTAATGTCATCTCCATAAAGTGCCTACTGATGAAGTCCATTAATTCGACTATAGGAAAAAAAAAAAAAAAAAAAAATTTTTTTTTTTATATTTGATTTTTTTTTTTCTCTTTTAGAATTCGTTGAATATAAATTTATCAAAATAGATAAGGCCTCATTTACATATAAAGGGAGTAGCAATTTTCTGTATGTTTTTTTTTTTAGAAAATTTGAATATTATTCATCTCATGTATCAGTGTATGAAGTTCCATTTAAAAAGATAAATAAAGATCAATAAATAATTTATAAAACTCAATTTTTCTTTTAAATATTTGTTGAATGTTGACATTTCTGATTTATTTAGATAAATAAATTTTGGGTCTGTAAATCTTTCAAAATATAAGATAATAAATGTCATATCAAAAATGCATTTACTTTTCTATGAAGTTGACAGTTGATTGTTGTGATTTTTTTTTTCAGGCAAAATTTGTACTGATAAGAAAAACTAAAATTTATTTCCATAATTTAAATCACAAGAAAATATTCTCTTTATCTATAAAATTATTAAAGGAAATCAATAAAAAAAAATATTGTGTGGAGGCGCCATATTTTTTTTTTCGCATAAATTTTTTTACCTCTTTCTTTTTACATAATTTTGGTTGAAATTCAACAAGTTCTCTTCTGTTTTGATTTTTTTTTCTCTTTATAAAATCATAATACCATCAATAATCAATTTTCTTTTACAATCTTGAAATAATTCTAAGAATTTATATCTTGATAGTCTATCAATTTGCCATTCAATATATAAAATAAAAGAAAATTCTCTCTCAACGGAAGTAAAATTTATTTTTGATTATCTAAATATTTTCCATGAAGTAAAAATAAATGGAATACAAAAAGAAAATGAAAAGAAAAAAAGTGAATTGAAGGAACAATAATTGAAAGCGCATCATCCAATAATGTTTTCATTTTATCTAACAATTTTGTTGATTTCTCAATTGAAGTTCTCATTATTTATTTTCGAATAGAATGAGGAAAATCTCTGAAAGAAAATTTGTTAAAGGTATGGTACTCAACTATATCAACTACAACAACATTAAATACTTTTACATTGTCTGAAATTTCTTCTTTTTTTACCTTTATTTTCCTTCTATTTTTTTTTTTTTTTACTTTTTTCTTCATTTAAAGAAGACAACGTACCATCAGTTTCTTTGAAGAAAAGATAAGGAAGAACAGCAACAACAAAAAGTTACAATATAAAGACAAAAAAAAACCAATATAAAGAAGAAATTTGTTAATGTTAAAAAAAGGGAATAAGATGAGGAAAGAAGTTGTAAGAAGACAGAATAAAAATTGTTTTTGTTTTTATTTTCTTTTATTTTTTCATTTTCGTTTTTCTTTTTCTTTTTTCTCTACTGAATACTCTATTGGGAGTAGTTTAAACAATACATTCTTGTAAAAGTCGCGAAGTATTTTCTTTTATAAAAGATTTTTTTTTATCTTTTCTCTTTTTTTTTGTTTCTTTCTTTCTTTTCACGTGAAAAAATATTTTTGCCGTTGTTGTTGTTGTTGTTGTACTTGTAAGTTCTTCAATATCGCCTTGATTAAATTGAATAAAATCGTGAGGATAAAAATAAAAATGTTAAAATTAAAATGAACTATTTTTCAATCATCAGAAATTTTTTTTATAGATGTAAAAGTGTCCTTTGTACAATCAATAAACATTTCCTTATTTATTGATTGAATTTATGTTTCATTACTTTTTGTTAGTTATTTTATGAACGGAACATCTTACTGTCTATTGTTATTGGGAAAATAACATTAAAATTTTATGTTGTTTAAAGTTTCTTGTTGACTTTACCCCAAAAAAAAAAATAAATTAAAAATATAAAATCAAAGTCTTAACATTATTTTATTTGCCATAAACAAAAAAGAAAAAAGAAAAAGGAGAAAAAGTTTTTTAATGGAACTTTTAGGATGAAAATCGTTTTGCCTATTTTACAATTTTA
This sequence comes from Pedicia rivosa, assembly GCA_963082725.1. NCBI lineage: Eukaryota > Metazoa > Arthropoda > Insecta > Diptera > Pediciidae > Pedicia > Pedicia rivosa. The sequence goes on from OY720151.1 coordinate 46,712,870, forward strand.
ATGAAATTTAATTATTACCAAAATCCACAAAATATTTTATTACATTTTGATTAAAATTTCTCTTAAAAGTTAGTCATCACAATTCTTAATTTAATTTCTATATTTTTTATTCTTGTTATCTTAAAACGGCAGACATTAGCCAATTTTTTTTTTATTTAAATTAAATAATAATAAATTGAAATGATAAAAATAGTGTATTAATTGTGGAATTAAAATTCTTGAATGTAAAAATTAATCGTGACCTTCGTTAGAATAATTTCTGATCCTGCGATGACGTGATTATATTTTGGTTGAATTATTTAGAAATGTTTATTAAATTTTTAATCAGATTTTTTCATAATAAATGTTAAGTTATTTAGAAAATATGAATAATTAATAATGGACAATGACTTCAGAAGGATAAACGCCAATAATACCTTAATCCCTTTGATTGTACAAGACTTTAGATAAAACAAAAAAAATTGAAAGGAACAAAAATAGAATTTCAGGTCTTGACTGTCTGTATTTATTTTAATGGAAGATAAAAAGTTTTTTTTACAGAGTTGGTTTGGTACTTGCTGATTTTGGATTACAGCAGATACATGTGGAAATACATTTAATTTGGTTCGTTAACTGTTTCGAATTACGTTGACAAATTTATGTCAATCAAGGCACCCAGATGCACAGTGGAATATTCTAAGTACTTTATATAAATCCATTCCTGCTTTTCTATAATGACATTTATTTAAAGATTAAAAACACTTTTTAATTAAAGAATTTAACAACAAACGTAGGTTTATATTGAAACTTTTTATTAAATAAAAGGAAAATAAAATATCACGACACGTTTGAAAACATTTTGTAAAAAAGAAACAAAAGAAAAAGAGAAGGAAAATTCTATTTAATAGAAAAAGGCAACAGTTGATTCTGCTCTGTTGATTACTGATGTGTCTTTTGTGCGTTTAAAAGAAAAAATGTAAATGAAATATACAGAAAAGGATTTATTATTCTCTTCAAAACATTAAACACATTCAAAAGATAAATTTTATTCTAAAAATTATATCAAAGATTAATTTCAATTGATATTTTTCATCAAATATTTAATCATTGTTTCAATCTTTTACCATTTAAATTTTTCGGTATTTAATTAAATCAAAATAATATAAGATGAACAAGATCACAGTGATACCTAAGTCTAAGTAAAGATCTAATGAAATTTTATAGAAAAAGGAAAAAAATCCGTCAATCTTCTTATAAATAAAATCTTTTAAAAATTTCAATATATAAAAAAAAACCACAGTCTGTAAGAAGGAGAAAACAATTGAAGAGAAAAAACAAGAAAAAAGAAAAACATTTTAGTTCTCATACCAAATTTGTGACCTTTGCTTAGTCTGAGGGAATATTTTTCTGCTATTTTTTTTTTTTTTTTTTTGAAATCTTGACTGGCCTCGTAATCAATTCTGTTTTACATAAATAAAAAAAAAGAAAGAAAAACCAAAAATTAATTTCATCCTGCTGTCGCAAATATTTCAACCAGAATACAAAAATTTATTCACCCCTCAAGATTTTTTTTTTATTCTTTTTCTGATTTACCAAAAATGAAAATTTAAATTAAATTAAATAAAGAAGAAAATGTTTCATTCAAACGAACTAAAAAGAAAAAATAAGAAAAAAAACCCAAAATGAATATACACGAACGAACAAATAACCAACCAAAAAAATAACTCAATATTAATCGTCCTTTTTCTGTGGCTGTTGTTGTTGTTGTTGTTGTAAAACAAATCATACAAACAATATTCTAAGTAGAATATTCTTAAAGAATTTTTGTTTGAAGAATAACAACAAAAATAAACAAAAACAACAATAACAACAAAAAATAACAAAAAAGAAAATTTTCATAATCTTTATCCTTATTCAACTTATACAAATTATCTACATTTTCATACTTCATTATTAATCTTATTATCTACAACTCCTATGTACCTTTTAAATTACTTTCAACAATTTTATTAATAACAAAATAAAAGAAGAAGAAGAAGAAGAAAAAAAAAAACCAAAAAATCCCCAAAACGTTGAGAGTTTCCATTCATTTTCTTCTTCTTCTTCTTCTTCTTCTTCTTCTTCTTCTTCTTCTTCTTCTTCTTCTTCTTCTTCTTCTTCTTCTTCTTCCTCTTCTTCTTCTTCATCTTCTTCATCTTCTTCATCTTCACTCCTCTCAATAGAAAACTTTTATTTTCTTTATTTTTGTTTACGTTTTTTGTTTTGTTTTGTTTTGTTTTGTTCTTGCTTTTGTTTATTTGTTTGCTTGTTGTTTTTGTGAACGTTTTCTCAAGTATTTTATGTAAGCAAAATAAAAAAAAATCCACCATTGAATTAAAGAAAATAAAAAAAAAATACAAAAAAAAAACCCCGGAAAATGAGTCATCTTTTTATTATCATCCCTTTTTCCTCATCTGTAACCATACACACACACACATACACATAATTTTTTATTCTTTAGAAAATAATATTTCCTTTTTTTTTCTATTACAAAAGTCAAAGTTCGTTAATAATTATGAACTTTTAAGACAGTTACCAAGTACACAAGTGCACATACACACACACACACAATTATCTTTAGAAAATTAAGAAAATTGTAATAATCTAGGTTTTTATGTAACCGTTGTTTCTGTGTGTATGTGTGTGTGGTTTTCATTAATTTAAAACAATTTTTATTTTATTTTTCAATTAACACAAAAAACATTTTTTTTTTTACTAAATGGGTGTGTGTGTGTGTGTCAACCAAATGTTACATTTTCACATATTATTCATATTCATTTGTATGAATAATAATTTAAATTTCAGCACAAAAAAGAAAACAAGAAAGAAGAGAGGAGGAAGAAGAAGAAGAAGAAAAAAAGGATAGAAAATATATACAGAAATAAAAAAAAAGGATGTAAAAGATAGAAATGAATAAATAATTGAGAAAGTTTTCATAAATAAAATGTATAATTTTTCAAATTTTTCTGAAAAAATACGAAAATTTTGTTCATCAGGTGAGAACGACACACATATGATTCTAATTATATTTTATGTGATTCTAATTAATATATTGACTGGTAATATTTTTTTCAAATTATTTTCAGTTCCTGTACGGATTACATTTGATTAAAATCTAAATATTAGAAATTTTAATAGAGTTGGGAACGAATATCAGCTACAGAGTATGTGTAACCAACCTAGATAAAATTCAATTAAAATCATAACAAAATAATTATTATTTGTAAAATTCATATTTAATTCTCTTCTTTTTATATTTATTTTATTGAATTTTACTTAATTCATTTTCAATCTAAATTCAAATATGAAAATTTAACTGATACGTTGATATAATTATATTTCTCTATATCTGATTATTTTCATATCGTACAAATTTCATTATTATTCTCAATTGAAATTGTAATCAATTCTAGAACTCATCTACTTCCACATATACACACACACACCCACACACACATAGATATTCACCTTTTGTCGCTTCATAACTTTTTCTATGTGCTTTTGGGGTTTATTCGTTTTTTTTTGTGTGTTGTGTAATTCATGATGACGGTGTGTTCGTATCAGAGATTATATATATTTTTTTTTGGGTTTTTCCAGCGTGTCGGTACCAGGTAGCTAGTATAGGTTTTTATTCAAACGATATACAGAAAGAAAAAGAAAAATATTTATGGTTTAAAGTGTTTAAAGTAAATTACACTGGTAACATTCTTGTAGGTATACATTTTATAGAGTCAACTTTTTTTGTACATCTTTTATACATTTTTATTATTTTATAAGAAAATATAATTCAACCCTTTTACTTTTTTTATTTATTTATTTTTGTAAAAGATTTCTAAAAACAAGAAAAACCTAAACGAAACAAGTTGAAGGAAGGAAGAGAAATTTTTAAGATTAAATTTTTACTGGAAAAGAATAAATAAATGCAAGGAAAAAAAAACCTAAACTAAAAAAACGGAATTTTATTGAATTGAATTTCTTTGAATAAAAATTCATTTTGATGTTTTGTTGTTCTTTTTTTTTTCATTTTTGCCCAAAAAAACCAAACGAACCGTGCAAATGGAAAGAAGGCAAACTACTTCTGTCTCCCTTCCCTTCAGTTTTTCCTCTTCTTCTTATTTTTATTTTATTTCCATCAGGGAAATAAATTATTGTAAGAAGGAAGAAAGAAGTTTTTATTAGAAAAAAAAAAAAAACGGAAGAAAAATTCTCACCAAAAAAGGAAATGAACCAATTTTCATGTTGGGTAAACATCTCTACGTCTGTCTGTCTGTCTGAAGTTAAATTCGTAAAGAAAAATAAAAAATTTGTAAGAAATGTAAAATAATTTTGGTTAAAAATTCATTTGATTCAATTTTTTGTTTTTGTAAAATTTTCATTTGATGAAAATTGGGAAAAATTTAGGTTTTTTTGTTATTTTTCAACCAAAAGTGAAAAATTATAAAAAACAAAAAAAAAAGAAAATGAAAAATAAAATCAAAACCAAAAGAATACAATAAGAGCAACAACAACAGAAATAACAAATGAAAGATGAAGACAAAAAAAATATAAAAATATAGGATCCTCTAAGTTCTTTGAATTCTAAGTAAAAGGCAATAAATGTTCGTCCTTGCTTCTGAAAATAAAAATAAAAAAAAAACTGAAAATAGAAAAAAAAAATAAAATAAAAGAAGAAGAAGAAAAAGAAGAAGAAAAAGAAACACAAAACCGGAAATATGTTGAACGTTATTATTAAATAAAAAGACGGAAGAATAAAAGGATCTAATATTTCCCTTTTTGTTTCTCTCCAAATTTTTCCTCCTTTCTAAGTTCTTGTTGTTGTTTTATTTTTATTTTTTTTTGGTTTTTTGCTTTTCATTTTTTTTTTATTATTAATTTTTTTTTTCTGTTTTTCCCTTTTAATTAAAAAGTTAACAATCGTATAGACAAACCAAAAAAAAAAAAAGCCCATATCCAGTGTACGAGATATTCATCTATCTTTATGCGTATGTATTTATTTCCTTTATTATTTTCTTTTTTTTTTTTCCAAATAGAAAATTTTAATTTTGTTTAAAAATAAAATGATCCTTAAATTTTTGCCAAAAAAGAAAGAAAAAAAAATCAAACCAAACAAATTGTTATGTACGGATACCTTTCCTTTTTTTTTCTCCTTTTCACCATCGCCCAAACTTCACTATATTCGTTTAATAATAACGAAATGTCAAAATTGGTTTAAAACCGCACAAGTTTATCCAACCCAAGCAAACCACAAAAGATTTTCATTCGGTTTTATCGTGACTCCAACAAAACAAAAAAAAAAAAAAGAATTGGTATAGGAATAAGATAAAGTAAAGGAAGAAGAAAGAATGATAGAAATGGGGTTAAATACGAGAAAGATGAAGTTGATGACGAAGAAAAAGAAAATGATGATGAAGAAGAAGAAATTGTATATATGGGGAAAAAAGGACTAAGAATCATTTGTAATATAGTTTCATGTAATTAATTGTTGAAAATTGTTCTTTGTTCTTGACACCTTATCGAGAATATAACATTAGTACTTTATATTAAATAATTGATATTGATTAACTTTTATGTACTATACAGACTCAATGATAAAGAGAGAGTGAGAGAGTGAAAGAGTGAGTGATATAAGTTAGAAAGAAAATAGAGAAAATAAGTCCTTTATATTTTTGTTATTGTTGTTGGTGTTGTTGGTGTTATTATTGTATTTAAGTAGTGGAAAACTTGATTTAGTGATTTGTTTGTGTTTTAGAAAATGTAATTTAATGAGGATAAAATCAGGATATTAATTTTCTGTTATCGAAAATTTATATAAATTTTATACAGAATCAGCAATCAGTTATGTAGGGTTGTGTAAAATCAATATTCATTTTTGGTTTGTTTATTTTCACTTTAATTTTGTTAAGTAAACACGTTTATTTATTTAATCGTGATTTAATAATTTATCACAATAATATAATAATGATCTTACATTTAAGTGTGCGTAACAAGATACATCAGTGTGTACGTCATGATACATCAGCAGAACATAAAATTTATAGAGAGTTTTATTATTTCAATATTTACGAGCTTTAACCATCTTTATTAAACTGAGATATTTGTTGCAATATTCCTTATCTAACGTAAATTTAAAGAAAATTACCTGATAGGTTGAAATGATTTGACGATATTCCCAATACCCCAATAATATTTGGGTATAAGAAACGAGAACGATCATAATTGTAAGGTGATTACTATTTTTACCCATACAACTTATTTTTAAAATAAAAGAAAATTCTCATTGGAAACTTTTCTCATTTTCCATTTTGATGTAAAATTTTCTATGGGGAAAAGAATGAAAATCTAAAAAAAAAAAATGTATGCAAAAAAAAAAACAAGGGTAAAAGTAGAAAAGGAAGGAAGGAAGAGAGAAACTATCCTTTGAAGTATGTATTACGTATAAGAATTTAATCTGTCCTGATAAATTTTATCCTTTTTAATGGTTGAAAGTATATACAAAAAAAAAAAAGTTAGTTGTACCTACTAACCGAAAAGGATTTAATCGGCTTATTAGCGAAAAAGTATAAAGGAATAAAGAAGAAGAAGATGATGATAAAAAATAGAAGTTAATACACACGAACAGGAAAGAAATGAAGATTACTTTTTTCTTTTGTTTTTTTTTTCTTTTGCTTTTGCTGTTGTAAAAATACAACAATAATAAAAAAAGGAAACTTTATTAAAATATTTTCGGATTTTCTTTTTCTCCTTGCTGTTGGAAAAAATATTAAAAATAAAAATAAAAGAAGAAGAAGAAAGAATCGTCCCTACACAAAATAGAATTTATTTTTGCCAGAATATAAAAACAAAGTTCGTTTACGATTAAGGAAAAATATTTTATTTTTCACATGAGAGAGAAAGAGACAACTAGAGCAATACGATTAGCTACTTTCAATTTTATTTTAATATTGTTACTTCAAGATAATTCAAAGGACAATAAAAAATTGCATGAAAATGAAATAAAAATGAAAACGAAAAAAATGGGAAGAAAGAAAGGAAAATAATAATAAAAAAAAAAATTTGTAAAAATAGAGAAACAAAGAAGGAAGAAGAGACGACAGAAAAAAAAAATGACGACAATGAGAAAATAATATTATTATCTCTGAGAATAAAAATAAAAAACCCCTAAATTTAATAACAAAATTAATTCAAATTGATTCAGTAAAAATAATTTTCTCTTTCTCACTCTTGGTGTGTGTTTTTTTTTTTTTTTTTTTGATACAAGAATTAGCATACAAATACTTAGATTATCACACAGAGAATTATCAGTATAAAGTTCTTAACCTCATTCGAACAAACACTTTTTTTTTATTATAGGAAAAGAAGAAGAAGGAAGAAGGAAAAATTTTCATCTCAAATTTTATAAAATTTAAACGAAAAAAATGATTACAGTGAAATATTCTCTGAATGAATTTTTTTTTTTTTTAAGTAGACAATTATTATTAAAAGGGAATAATATAAAAAGGGAATAACAATAGGAATACATAATGTTACATTCTATGAATTTTAGTTAGAATATTGATTAAATAGTTTAATTAATTCATTAAATTTAGTGATTTTGTAATTTGTAGGAAATTTCAATAATTTATTAGATTTGTCTTAGTCTTCTAAAACTATCTATTAATTATGAGTATGACATACGGATTATATAATTTTCGTTATGATAAGAGAATAAACGTATAAACGTTTTCAATTTTTTTTGGGAAAATTTTTTTGTGTGGCATAATAATCTTAAGTATTTGAAGAATTATCTTCTATGAATAATATATTGCCTATTTTAGTCCTTTTAGAAAAAGTTGAAGTCGTTAGAGAATTTTAATTTAATATATAGAACGGAAATTAATATGGACGGGACTGTGGGATGAGAATCCAAATGGTATTATGTAAGAAGTTTGTGTTTAGAATGAGAATTTTGTAATTTATATGTTGTGATCTAATCGATTGACATTTGATGACAAAACTAAATATTCTTCATGTAATGTATACATAAATAGAAGAGTTAATTTATCGATATTGGTTTATTTTGTTCTCTGTCATTTGTATGTGTTTTAATGTTCATTTGATTTAAATTAGTCAAAATGTTATCAAATAAACCAAACAAAAATAATTACAATTTATAGATTAAAATAATTTAGATTGGAAATCTTTCAAGTTGAGTTTTCAGTTAATTTATTATAACAATTGAAATAGATTCTTTGGTTCTTATATAATTTTACTATAACAATTTGAAGTGAAAGCTGGAATGAAGTAATTATGCTATCGAATCATATTCATAATCCACTCAATTCTAAATAGACTAATGGACGTATGAAAATCGAAGAGATAGCTGAAATTATTATTTTAAGTTTAAAATTTAAATTTTCTTACCTATTTTTCCAAATCCAAATGCACCAAATAATACCAACGTCATCCAATAATTCCATTTTGGTTTAATTTTTTTGGTACTTCGACCCATAATTTTTATTTGGTTTTTTGTTTGTTCTATTTTTTCTTCTTCTTCTTCTTCTTATTGTTTATTCTCCTTTTTTTATGTTACATTTGTTCGTTATAAATTTCATCACGTTATTTCTGTAAGGTCACTGTAAATAATATGGTTCACACCGTTAGTGAACTGCATCTTTAAATATATTTTTTTATCTGTAACAAAAGAGAAAGAGAAACAAAATTATATTCAGATTAATATTCATGGTCCCTCTTTAACAATTCATTGAAAACATAAAAAAAAATCAGCAAACCAAGTATAAACACAAAATATCAACAACGACCAAATAGTTTCACATATCGTTCGAGGTTTATTTATCTCGTGAGGATTTAGAAAGCACAAAAAAAAAGGGATCTCTTTTTATTATGACATCCTTTTCTTCTGTTTTTATTTTTGGGTTCAACATTCTGATGTGTTACTGAAAATGTTTCTGTTTTTATACAGAAGGAAATAAGAAACATGACTATAAAATGGATTAACAATTCATGTTGAATGACTCACTGAATTTTAGTTTGAATCAAATTACATCAACATTTTAGACATTGATGAACTACCATCCTGAAAATATAACCTCATACCGTAATACCAAGAGGGAAAGAAAAAAAAAAACAGAATTATACCGTAATCTCTAAATAAAACTTTAAAGTAAAAATTACCCAAATGGTCCAGGTAATTGTTATCTCTATTCAAAATTAATAATTTATAAAATAAGAACAAATAAATAACAAAAATGTTCCGTAAAGAGACAGATTCTCTTTAAAGTAGGATGTATCTGGAATATTTATAATTTGTGTGTGGTGACTTTATACCGTCTTTAGAGAAGACTAAAAATATAAACACAAAATAATTTACCTTTCTATTTTTAAAAATAGGAATCACACAAAATAATCCATAAAATCAATTAATCAATCAATCAATCAAATTCAAAAGAGTCAAGGAAAAAATATTCATTTGATTGGATATATTTTTTTATATTCGTTATTTAGACGTTAATGACTTTTATTCGATTGACACGTGATTTTGTGTATCTGCATTATTTTCGTCTTTTTTTTAAATTCGAATAGCAATAAAAACTAATTACTAAAATGTCACTATTTATTTATTTATTTTTTGTAATGTTTAGTTGGGTAGCTTCCTCTATTTATTTCGATCAATTGAATTGAAAAAACAACAACAAATAAATGAACTGTCTTTTAAACTTCGAATGCATTTAGTACAATTTTAAAACAAGAAAGTAAAGAATGGTAGAGAAAAATCTAAAGGAAAAATAAAAGAAGAAAAATAAAAAATAAAATGGACTCGATAAGGGACTATTGGATGTTGGGTGTTAGAAAAAAAATAGTAGAGACATAAAAATAAATTGATGTGCTATTGGTTTTTTTTTTCATTCTTGTTATATAAGAATATGTGTGTGTGTGTGTATGTATGTAATTTATATATTACATTGCAGTATAAAAGGATCAATTGTGTAAGATAAACTAAATTAAATGAAAATTGGATAAAATTTTTTGTTTTCTTAAAGTTTATCGATTGTTATTGTGATTTGATAAAATCGATTCATTATTTAATCGTAGAATTTTATTGTGATCAAAGTTGTTGTTAACAGCTGCGGTGTCCGAGTGGTTAAGGAGATGGACTTGAAATCCATTGGGTTCTACCCGCACAGGTTCGAATCCTGTCCGCAGCGTCAATTTTTTTTATTCATGTGTTACACAAAAAATGTTAAAATATAAAGAAAATTATTTGTCTGGAGGAAAATACGGAGTCATGAAAATTGAAGGAAAAAAACAAATTTTGTTTTTTTGGGTTATTTTTTTACATTTTCGCTTCTTGGGAAAAACTTCAAATCCTTAATTTAGGTAACTTTGTAAGCTATCTGCAGTAAACTTTATTTTATAATAACACGTGAACTTTTTATATAAATAATTTTAAGTAAAAATATCCAAACGCCTTTGTCCTAAATACATTAATAAATTCTTAGAATTAGAATGATTTTAATGAAAACAAATGATCAAACATTAACCTAAATAATAATATAGGAAATACAAATTGAATTCAACGTAAATTACTTTATAGTACACTGCAGTAAGTACTTTATGTATTAATAATTATTACATTTGTGTTGTTATATCTACCTAACTTACTTTACAATAACAAAATCTATCATTAGTTAAAGCTCTCGACACATGTTTCTTTCTGTGTATTCAACATACATTATTACATACAAAACTATAAACTATAAACATAAAACAACGAACCAACATACAAATAATATAATCACAAATATTTTTGGTATGAGGATACACAAGAGTTAATTATAACGAATAATGTTTTCACTGTATATGAAATTAATTTTCATGATTATAACAATTGGAATAATTTATATCTCATATAATGTAACAATTTCATTTCAAAGTGATTATCGATACACGTACAATTTGATTGATTAGATTTATTTTGATTTGATGATTCATATTTTTTCTTATAAATAACTCAATAGATTAAAGAATCAAAATATGTTTCGTGTTTATTCTCTTTTACATTTCACCACAGGAATTTTTTTTTATAATAACAAAATTTAACTTTCTTCATATTCCGCATGTGGTGATTTAACATAAGCGCCTTCACTAACACCAGTTTGTTTGTTTTTTTTTACAGTAAATTTCACTTAAATATTACCAAATAACGCGCTTCATAGAATTTAATAAACAACAACAAAATAATATAAATATTTTCTAACGAAGAAATAAAAAACTTTGTCTATCCAAAGAGATTGGATAATGAAGGAAATTTTTGTTTTGTGTTAAAGAAGCTGATTATTGTTACAGAACAGAAATTATTAAACAGAAATTTTATACATAAATCTTATGAAATTTTTTTCTCGATTTAAAATTTATTGTTTTTATGAATCTTTTGTATTTTGTTATTTTGCATTTGTGGTGTATTTCACTTGAAATAAGTCATCTTTAGTGAACTAATTAACGACGGAAATTTTATGGAATAAAATTCGTGCTACCTGTTTTTGACAACATTCTTTTATGAACGCTTGTTTAAGTTTTCTCAACTTAATTATAGCTTTCGGTGGAATCATTCCCTTTCATAAATAAAATGAAGCTTTCGAATATAAATTCTTAATTATAATTCTCTTGAACTCCTGGACAATCAAGAATTGTTGTTTCGATGAAAAGTAATCAATTTGAAATTCTTGCATTCAGTTGCTAATGAAATTGATGGTCGAACGATTACATAGTGATGGCAATTGTTTTTCATCTTCATAAAATAAAAGATTTTCTTTGATACGATTATGCGGTTATTGTGTAATAAATCAATTTCAATTCACTCAGTTATTTCCAAATTTGTAAATTCAATTAATTGAACTCCATTGAACTCCTTATGGACGATGAATTACATTTGAATGGGTCAAATTTATAATGAATATAGATCATTAATTATACTAAATATACAAAAAAAAATACTTGTCAAATACTCATCCTTCATTAATCCATCATAAAAATTTGGGGAAAAAAAAACAACTGAAAATGACATTTTTTTTTGTTAGGTGATGTGACCCAATTTTCGTTTGTTTATTTCTAAAAACCATAGCTTTAAATTATTCGATTTGGTATTTATTTACGGTAAAACCGTATATATTTTTACGAAAATCTTTTAAGCCCATTTTCCTTGATCCTTTTTTTGTTTTGTTTTTCTTTTCTATTTTTTTTTTTCACCGAACAGAATGAAAATCTACCATTTTACGATTGTTTTGTGTGTTTGTGTGTAACATCTACGTGTAGTATGTGTTTAGGTATTCGGATGTTTATTGTTGAATTCATTCCTGCAGATAGACAGACGGTAATAGTCTTAAAAATGGAGTCGTCACAATTTTTTCCTTTCAAAAATTTTTTTCTTTCTTTCCTTTTGTGTCTACGCCAAAGGATAAACTTGACGGATGTCAATATTTTTTTTTTTTTTTATATCAAAGTGTTAGTAATCTTTAACAGTGGATTGGCTTTACTTCCAACTTATATCACTTTTTTATTTTTTGTTTAAAAAAACCGTTAAAAAAGTTGATAAGTCGATAAGTTGATAAATTAACTGTTTTTTCACTAATTTCATAATCTTCCATTATTGCGTGCTACGGGCTACTTAAAAGTATATACAACAATCACCATCATCATTTTCTCTATTGTTTTCTAAAATTTACATTCATTCATTCTTTTATAAATTCTTACGCATTCATTGAAAACTTTGAACCCTTTAACAAATTAAATGTGTTAGACGGAAAATGGATGAACAAAAAAGAAGAAGAAGACAAAGAAGAAGAAGAAGAAAGAATGGATAATAAAACATGAAGAAGAAAATGTTTTTAAAATGGAAAGAAAATTAAATGGTACTGATACAGACACGTTCTCCTATTATCATTTTTATACAAAAAAAAAGTTTTTTAATTATTCTTCCTTGTTTCAAAAAGTCTAAAATGGGATTTACGTTAATATTTTGAACATTGGGGTAAGTTTGCTTTTTTATATTTTTGCTTTTTACCCTTATACGGAAACTATAACAATGTCAAGTAACAACACCAACAACAGACAAAAAACAACAAAAAGCAAAAACAAAAAACAAGAAAAAAAAATAAGAACAACGTGACTATTGTGAATCTTGATGATTGTGGTTTGTTGTATAACAAAACAACCATCCGTTTTTTTCTTCTTCTTTCATTCAGTATCCTTCTTTTGTATTTTAGAGTACATATTTATTTGATTTTTAATATTGTCGGTTTTTCTCCACCATTTTCACGTCTCGTAAAATTTCACCTTTTTTCCTTTTTTGTCTATACAGGGTGAATGAATTTTATTTACGATTTCTTGAAATCTATGCCTTAGACGAAGAACTGAAGAACTTGTTCATTAGTTTTTTCTTATAAAAAAAGGACTTTTGTGAACGCAAGGTTATTCATTATCCTTGTACTGAATATTTATGTCAAGTGAAAATACAGAAGAGTTCCACTTGATTTCTAATGAATCTTCAATCCTTCACATTAGGTATAGAAACATTTTGAAAAAAGGCTGAAATAATTCCTTTTACAATTATTGTCAGAGAAAGAAAATAAAAGGAAAATATTTACTTGAAAGCAAAAAAGGGGTTTTACAAAAATTCATGATCACCCTGTACTAAAGTTACTATAAATATAGTCATTGTACCATAAAGAAGAGTCTTTTGGATTTTGGACAGTTCCATTATGGTCTAGTTCTAGTAAATTGACAGAGTTTATAGTCGAATCGTCTTTAGTATATTTTTTCGGTCCTTTTTTTTTTCTTTCTTTTATTTAAAGGGATGAAAAATTTAATATATTTTTTTTGTGGGTTTTTGTTGTTTTTCTTTCTTTCTGTTCTGTTTTTTTTTTGTGTTAAGTAAATCTTTCCCTTTAATGAAATTGTAACTCTTGACGGCGATGAAGTTTAAATAGTGAAATCGATATTTCTCAGCAATACTCAAGTTATTGATGATTTGCTTTGTGCCAATCAATTGTAATTCACTTAAATTAAATGATAATCCTAAATTAAAATTAATTGATCTGTTATTTGTTTCTGTGGAAAATATACAAAAGAGAAATTTCATTGAATTAATTTAATTTAACTTCTTTTAATTGGATTTTAAAATTTAAATGCATTTAGAGAAATCAAATTTTACAAGCGTTTGGTAAGCAACCAACTCTAAGATTCTTTGTTAGATTACAAATATTACTTGAATGTTAAAAGTAAAAATGAAAACTTTTGCAGAAAAAAAAAAGAAAAAATGCTGTAACAAGGATTTTAGTGATTTGTCACCTTCAGCAAATTTTCTGTTTTTCTCCCCGTTTGTGCGATGATAAAATTTCCATTTCTACATGAAAGAAAAAAAGAAATAATCACCATCAAGCACGTTTTAATAAAAATTGTCCCCAAATAATTCTGATAAAAGTGAAATTTTTTTTTTGACATTCACCTAGAAAACGATTCAGATTTAACAAAAACAAAAACCAAAAATATTTTTTATTGCTTTTTTTCTAACAAAAAAAAAGTAAAAATTAGGATCAAAATTGGAATATTCAAATTTTATTGTCTTTAGTGAAGAATGTCAGTCACGTTTATTATTTTTTTTTGTTTTTTCAAAAAAAAAAAAAACATAAAAGTTGCAGGTCGATTGAAATTGAACAAAAAAAAAAAATTGATCGTCGCGTCTTCGATATTTGATTATTATGAAATCGTATTTTGTTTTTTCTTGTGCGATATTATGTCACTTAACCAAATTCATATTTTACGTGAGGTGGAGATCGATGGGTGATTTTTTTTTCTTTGTTTGTTTGTCTGTCTGTCTGTATGTGTGTATATATTTAGGTCGTTGTTTTAGACTCCTCGTTGTTGTTGTGTTTTGCTTTTTTTTAGACGATTACGTGCATTATGTCAGATCTCCAATTTTCTATAAAAGAATTCAATCAATTGTTTAAATTTCTATATTTTACAATTTTCACTTTTTGTGTGTGAAATTGTTGTTGTTATCATAAATGAAAGATTAAAAATGTCCAACGTGAATAAAACAAACAGAAAAAATGGTCACGTTTTTTGGTCTCGCACTCTAAAAAATTGAATCAACTGTTTTCGTATTTTATTTTGGACACGAAGTTTGGACTCAAAATAATCTGTGATTATTTTTTGCAAAATTAAAAAGCACCACAATAAAGAATTTGATTCGTGTTGATTTTTCATTATTTGTGAGCGTTAATTAAAAAAAAAATATTCCTAAATGTTGAAGCAAATAATGATGAAAATTAACATTTATCATTTTTTACTTAGAAAAATAAAACAAAAAATGAATAAAAGCTTTACGAGTGATTTGTAAATATTCAACTTTTATTAAATTCTATTCGAAAGTTCAAAATCAAAAATATTTTTTGCAGTAAACAAATATTGACTTATTTGTTGTAGCCAATTTATGAAAATTTTAAAGCAACTGTGGCATTATAACCATAAACAATTTAACTTAATCAAAACTTAGCCAATTGTTTTTGATTCTGTATTTGCATAATTCTACGAAAATTGTTTAAATTGAGTTCGTATTTTTGGACTTTTTAAAAATAATGCCAGGTCAGACAATACACAAATATTTGGAATGTATTTTTCCACAGTTTATTAATAATGTTAATACAAAATGAATTTTAATCCAAAAGTCAACAAAAAAAAACATCAACAACATACACACAGACACACACACAGATAGAATCCTTTATTTAAGGAAACACCACAAATATACTACACTAAATAAATTAAGTCTATATTTATGTAAATCTTTGTAGCGCCCCGTATTAAAGTTTCAGTTTTCGGGTCAACAAATACAGTCTGTGGATAAATTTCAGATGGCAAGAAGCAACAAAAAAAAAAACAGAAGAACAGTGAATGTTTGACCGTTGGATATGCCTTCTTCTTGTATTACGATTTTTTTTTTTGTTTTTATTTATTTATTTAGAATATTTTAAGGGCAGTTTAAATTAAGAAAATTTCTCTTGAAAATAAATTCAAATTAATTGAGTTTGTTCTACAAACAAGAAAGTTTTTCTTTTTTTTTACTTGTCTTGCTTTTGTTTTTTTGTTTTTTTTCTTTTACTTTTCTTCTTTCTTTATAAATTTTTTTTTTTACTTTCAACCTTCCAAAAAAAAAAAAAAAAACCAAAAACAAAAACAAAAGCTTTGATGTGAAACAGGTTGGTAATTAAGTCATAGAATGATTGATGGGTGAGTTGGGTGTGATGGGACACTAGGGAAACCATATTTTTTTTCATTTCTTCTCTTTTAATATCATAAATATATCCTTCCAAATACATATACAGATGGATATATAAATATCCTTTTTGGTATATAGGAATGTTAGAATGATCGCGCTCCTAATTATTGTTGTGCGTGACTAAAGATGATATCATTCTATTTTTTTTTTTTACTATCTTTTTGTATGAAAATAAACATTCATATATTGTATTTATAATAAATAAAAGGCAATTAATTTCTCATGTAATGTAATATTATGAATTTTTAATAAGGAAATTTGGAAATAATTTAATGGTGAATTTTTTTCTGTTTGTTTGTTTTACTTTATTACCGGACTAACAACAGAAAATAACAGAGGCAACAGCAACGAACAGAAAGGAACATGATAAAATATCAATTTGAATTAATTTGTTGAATCAATTGCTTTATTTTTTACTCGGTTCTGTTTGTTTCTTACTTTATTTATTTATAATTCCACTTGTTGGAGGTTTCACTAAAAAAAAGTGTGACTGAACTTGGATAAACTCAATCGATTGACAAAAATAAAATGTAATTAAAAGAAAAGACTAAACTACTGATTATGAAATCTGAAAGTGAGCATTGATTTTACAAAGTTACAAAAGTTATTCGTAATATGAGATTATTGTTAAGCTCAGTACTTTGACTTTTGTATATTTAATTTGTTATGAAAAGAATCACATAGATGAATGATGTGAATACCATTTGACACGATTGATATCATTGTTAGATAAAGAAAAAACTCAAAAGAAACTTAATCGTCTTATATGAATGTTGTCATATCTGACATTATTATTTATGTTTATCGTATCATTTCGACAAGAATGAATGAATATGAATTGAAAGATTAAATGAACTCATTCCACTGTAGTATGCATAAGACGAGACGAGTAGCCAAAGCAAAAAAACATTAATTATTTGCATAATAATATAACCACAACAAACAACAAATAATAATAGAAAACATAAAAAAATGTCGAGACAAATAAAAATAAGCTTTTATATTGTGACGATGTCGTACAAATTTAAGTCTATTCAGATTGAAGAATAAAAAAAAAAATGTTGTTCAAGAAAATTCTCCTTCAAAGTATAAATATCAAAAAAAAAAAAAAATTATCACCATCAGACAAAATGATAATTTAAGGCAATTCAAGTTTATTAGGATCTTAAGGTAATTTGAATATTTTAAGTTTCGTTTTTATTTGTCCTATTTTTCTATTTTTATGAAAATGTAACGCAATAAACGTAGAAGTCATTATTTGTAAAATAATAATATTTGTGAATTGTTAAATGGTAAATACGCTACAATTTTCTTTAATTATCACATCATTTTCAGAAATGGCACAAATTAACAATATACACACACACACAATATAGAATAGAAAATGTTTCTAATTTGTTGTGTCTCCATAAGGAAATTGAAGACAAATTTTGTCATTTATAAAATCTTTAAAATAGAAAATAAATTAGTTTCAAATAAAATTAGAATAATTTTCAACAAAAATAAAAATTAAGGAAAAACTTTTACACTTTTTCTATTTACTTGTTCATTGTATTTGTTGTTATTTGTATTTTTTTTTTGTTTTAGTAGGTTGATGGTACCCGAAAGCTTTAAAAATATAATTAAAAATGTTTTTAATTATATTTCCATTTTTGTATTTTGTAAATTTTTGTTGTTACTTTTTTCTTCTAGCTACAGGATATAAAAGTAGTTTTACACTTTAATAGAATTTCTTCTTAAACTTCTTTGTACTGAGATTTCTTTTGTGTTTCATGAATTTTAACACAAGTGAAGGGAGGGTAACGTATCGTAAGAGATAAAAATTATAAATCAGTCAAGCAATAGACAACAAAAAGTATTTCTGAAGGATATGACACAACAGAATATTTGTTAAGCTTTTTCTAATGAGATGGAAAACAAATATTCAATTAGAAATAATTAATAATTGAAATCTAATGAATGAAATTTTCCAAACAGTAAAAAAAAAAATATAACAAAAATGTCAGAATAAAATTGAATTATAAATAGACTGCAGAAAACACGACCTAAAAATATAGGAAAAATTAAAAGCACAAAAAAAAAAGAAACAAATTATCAGTTTTGTTTTAACTGCAAATTTTTTTTAAATTTAAAACATGAGAGTGTCACACTGGTTTATTGCCATAGTAACGTCACGTGATGTTGCTCAATTTATTTGCTATTTTTTTTGTGTTTTCTTGTTTTCAATTTTCATGTTTTCCTAGAATTCAGTGGTGGTTAAATTTCAGTTTAAGTAAAACTCGAATACGTTTGATATTTTTGATGAAAGTAACGACAACAAATATTCCCATTACCACATTCAGCATTCAAATAAAATCTAATAATTTTAGATGACATTAACTAATATACACACACACACCCACACACACACACACACATAGCTATACACACACAACATACAAAATATTTTTCGCAATTGTAAACTATACATTTTTTTTTCTTTCAACTTCAGTGACTTTATTTTTTGTTGTTTGCACAGACACAGAGAAAGAAAATTTAAAGAAAAAATTTATAAATATTTTTTTTTTTTAATTAAAATAATTTAAGAATGGAAGAGAAAATAGAAAAAAAGAAATAGAAGAGAGAAAGAAAAACCTGACGTAGAATTTAGTAAAAAAAAAAGGAAAGTGTAACAATTAAAGTTAACGATAGAACGGTTTATAATATTTTTTTGTTAATTAAACAAAAACAACAACAACGACAACAAAAAAAATTAGAATAAAAATGTTAAAACATTTTTGTTGTTTGTGTAAAAGGAAAGAAAAAGGAACTTGGAACTTATTATGAGAGAGAGAGAGAGATAGAGAGAGAGAGAGAGAAACAGTTTCACGAGGTGTAGTTGATTTTCTCTGTATGTATGTTTTCTATTTGCGTACAAAAATGTATAAAGGGGTAAAATTTTCTTCATAACAAACGACTATGATGACAACTCAGTTTAATTAAAAGGGATTATTTTTTTTTTCTTTTTATTCTCTAAGAATTATTCTTTAATGCATTGTAATTTTAAGGAAAAATTTTCATAAAAACACAATACTTGTTGTAACTTTTTTTTTTTTTTGATGCGACTCAAACTGAGAGTTAGTTAGTTTTTTCCTTCGTTGCGGTGTTTTTTTTTTCTTCTGTTCATTTTATTTTGTTTATTTTTTTGTTTTTTTTTTTTTTTTTTGTGTACGCGATGATTAGTTATATGCTGGTTTATGTTGAATGTACTTGGCAATGACAGTTGTTGGAATTTTGTTTTTCCCAGTTTTGATTACAGTTTGTTGCATTATTAATTGTTCCTAAAAAAAAAATACAATTAACTTTTGTTTTAAAGACTTTTTTTTTTCATTTTTCATAATTATTAAAAAAAAATGTCACATCCATAGGAGCTTTTAGGAGCTTTTCATGCTAACAGATTTTATACAAACAACGTAAAATTTAGTCTAAGTATAACTTTGATTAGACTTTTGATTTGAATCAAAGCAATTCATAAAATTTCAAGTTTTCTCCGTTTTCTTTTTATTTTGCTTCATATTTTCTTTAAATTGAAAATGTGAATTTTACGTCAGAGATGATGAAAAAAAAGGAGGAAATAAAATAAAGCTGAAGAGATTGAGATTGAAAACGTTAATATAGAAAAAAAGTATCTGCTATTAACACCTTCCTTTTTTTTCTTCTTTTTAGGTTTCTTCGTCTTTTTCCTTTTTCCTTTTACATCTTTATGGATTCACTATACGATACGAAAGTGACAATATAAAATCATCATGACCATCTTACATCATACCACCAGTTCACATCCTTTCAACTAACACAATTTTCTTTTACTTGATTTTGATACAAAATAATAATATTATCGTAGATTTTTTTCTTAAGAGGACGAGTAAGAGGGCGAAACGTATTTTAGTGTTTGTGTGATGTTTGTTGTTGTTCTTTAGTTGCTTGTGTGGGGAAAAGGGGGATGGTGTATTTCTTTTTTAGATGTTTTTATTTATGAGTTTTTGCTTGAATTATGACAAATTTAGTTTGACAAATAATATTTTTATTCATATTACACTTTACGATTTTCCAGACTGATGGACACTATAAATATGCATTTTTATTTTCTTTCTTCTTCTTCTTCTTCTTTTTCTATTTCTTTGATATAAAATCGAAAATATGGTGAAAATGTGGTGGGGACAAACACACTGTCACTTAAATATTAATAATAAGAAATACTTTTGCTGCTGTCAAATATTTTCTTATTTAAGATTAAAAATTGTCTATTTTTGTGGAATAGTTTTTTTTTCTTGTTCCTGTTTTGATGAAAAATAATCAAAATTTTTTATTTAGAATTTTTGAGTTGGGTCTAAAAACTTGGAACGGAAAAGGCTACTAACTTCCTTACTGCTATCGGTCAGCAATACAGAAAGTATTCTGTGTAACAGTTTCTTTATTCATTTTTTTTCCTTTTTGGACAATATCCTGGATTATATTTTGATTGTCCTGCTCCGATACAAAACGAAAGGAAATATTTATAAATATTTATATATTTTTTTTTTGGCACAGAAATCAATTTCAATTATTATCAGATTTTCTTCAGGAAAATAATAATAATTTTCTACACACATATTTCTAAGTGTGTGTGTCTTCATTTTCTTTCCTTCGCTCTTTGTCGTTTTTTTTTTACAATACACAACAACAACAACAAAAACATATTTCCATTTTCTTAGAAAAAGAAAAACAGAAAAAAAAGTATGATGTGATTTTCTTTTTTTATTTGTTTAGTTTTGATGTGTTTGTTTATTTACATTTTATTTATGTTTGTGATGTGCGTGATGTGTGTTATGATGTGCGTATGATTTTTAATGTATGTGTGTGTGTGTATATATAAAGATTATAGTGGAAAAAAATATCTAATATTTTATGAATAATTTATGTACCCCTTTTTATGAATGAAGTAGATATTTTGTATTAACGGCAATGTATCAAATTTCTAGTTGAGTTTTATTCTTTTTCCATTTCAATGGAAATCTTTTGCGTGTAATATTTTTCTATGAACTTTGTAACTCATATTAACTTAACATAAAATCTATATTTTCTTATTTTAAAAAAAAAAAATAAACTTTGAAAATCTGATTTTGAATTTTAAGAAGAAAAACAAAATATGAAAAAAATGAAAACCTAAATTTCTGAAAACTTTTATAAAAGTTAAACTAAAGCGACTTCATAAAAAATAACGTTCGTACATTTGAGTTAATAATTTTTGATCCAATTGACCTTTCATTGGAATATGATCCTCCGTATATTTAATTTAAGGTGTTCCTTTTATTTTTCACTCAATATTCTTTGAGTGAACTTCTTCACTTCACTCATCTTTAAAAAAAAATCACTCATTCCATTACAAGAAAAATCTCAAAGATTTTTAAAAAGAAAACAAACAAAAAAAAACCAAACAGACACAAATTAACAATAAAACAAACTGTTTTATCTGATTCAGATTATCAAACTTTTATTCGAACGGAAATAAAATTTATTTTATTCAAAAGAAAAGAAAAAAAAAAACAAAACAAAACAAAAAACAAAAAACTTTGAAAAACTGTCAAAGAATAAATTACAATCAAAAACCAAAACAATTCATTTAAATTAAATAAATACAAAATAGAGACACAGATAGAGACAGAGTGAGACTGAGAGATCGAAAGAAATGAAAGAAAAAAAAAATACGAAGAGAACAAGAAAGACAAAAAATATAAAAAAGAAAAAACAATGAAGAGAAGTTTCCTTCTTATTATTCATCTCACGTACAGCAAAAAAAAAAAAAAAAACTTCTGTATAATCAAATAATCGCCACTCAGAATACCGATTATACATTTTATTATTGGTCCAAAGATTCATTCATTTAATACGGGATTTAAGGTAACTATAGTTTTTTTATTTATTTAGAATGAAAATTCAATAGATTTTCCCCCCATTAAAGTTAAGTGAAATTATTCTGATGAATATTTTATATTTTTATTTTAGAAAATAGAAAATTTTCATTAAAAAAAAATTTGTAAAATACAAAAACTACAAAAAAATCTAAATGAAAAAGTTAAATTTTTAAAAAATGAATTTCAAATTAATAATTTTCCACAAATATTCTCTCACGGTAAAAAAAAAAAACATTTTTCCAATTTAATTGTCGTATGTCTATGATTACAATTCAGTAACTGTTGTCTACGGTATTGGAGAAAATATTTAATGAAAAAATATTGGAAAATTCTGATTCGTTGTTGATTATTTTGTTTTTTCGTTTTCCCTTTAAACAAACTGGGTTTTTTTCTACATCACTTCCATTCCTTTTGGATAGGGATGATAAGGTCGTTATTGTTTAATAAAAATAAATAAAATATCAGAGAGAAAGAGAGTGAGGGAGAGAGAGAGGGATAAAAAAAGAATGAAGAAGATTCAGATCACGTTTTTTTACACAATAGTCTTGTTAGTTTTGGTCCATGTACCTGTACTGTTGTATACCACTGCCTATATTTTTATAATACCTTCAGGTGAGTGTGTGTATGTATATGTACAAATTTTTAGAAAATGTAAACATTGTATACAAATACACACACACACAATTTTCAAGTATAAATTTTTTTTCCAGTTTTTCATTTTTCCTTTTATTTTATTCTAATTTTAATTTTTTTCCTTTTTTCTTTTATTTTTTTATTAAAATTGAAACAATTATTTTTGGATGAGGAAAATTGTGTCATTAATTAATTGTTTATTAACAATACATTGTCTGGTATAAAATTTATTTACAGTTTAAATTTTACATTTCACATTTTGGGTGTTAACTTTACCTTTCTATATAAAACAATGTTGTATTGTGAATGAGACATGAGTATATTTAGATAATTAATATGTTATGAGACAATCAATGAACGTGTGCATAGTGTACAGTGTACCCAATATAATAAAGGTACACAGACACACACACACACACAAAATAGTTATTATTAATTTTTTATTGCTTATTAGAACAGAAAAAAAAGCAACAACAACTTTATAAATAAATAAAATAAACAAAACAAAACAAAAAAGTCTACATCCTTTTTTAATATACTTTTTCTATTTTTCTCCATTTTCCATTTTCACTTCTGTCTAAATTCTGGTATAGAACAATTTTCAACCAAATCCATTTACACAATATGCACAGTGTGTGTAAAAGAGACATATGTTGATATTATTATTTCATAAGATTGATATTGAATAAAACGAATAAATAAATCAATAAATCAATAACTAATAATGCATATATGGAAGTTAAAAAAAAAAAAAAAATAGACAATAAAGCAAATAATGTATAGTGATATTTGATGATAAAATAGAAAAATAGTCAAAGTATAGTGGAACAACAAAAACAAAAAAGTAAATAGAAAAAAAAACTGAATTCAACACGGGGGTCTTCTGTCTGGTTGGTCGTCTAGAGGCAAAATTTAATATTAATAAAATTTTATATATTCTCGACGACTTTACTTTATTAAAAATTTATATTATTGCAATGGAAAATTCTCTACTGTAAAATTGATACATAGAATCAAATAATACTGTACGATTTCCTACCATTCCCATATTTTTATCAATTCCCATATTTTCATCCATTTAAATAGAAAAGAAAAACAAAATGGAAAAAAAATGTATATACGCTTTGCTTTTTGAATATCGACATTTTCCCTTAATAGCCTTTTATTTATTGAAAAGGATATTTTTTTTTAAAGAAAGATTTAAAGAGATTTAATCTCATGAATTAGTCTACTTTTTTATCCTAATTCAAGAGATTAATTTACCATCTAGAAAATATAAGAACAACCAAAGAATTTCTGAAACAAAAATCATTTTCTTATAAATAGAAATAATTACTGTTTATACTTTTCGCGAATCTAAAATTATGAGGATGAATGATTTAAGATTAAAACTTGTCATTGTTTATTTTTCTTATCTTTTTGTTTTTTTTTTCTTTCTTTCTTTTTAATCCGGATGTCAATAAGCCTAAGCTCAACTTAAATTTTTTTTCTATAGACATTAAATTTTCATAATCCAGATTAATTTTGAATCATATTTATTATCTTATAAAATGAAATATTTTTCTACATAATTAATCCTGTTTATGATCACAAGAAGTCATAAGGGAAGGAAATTTTAAATAAATTTTTGAAATTTATATAACATTTTAAAATGTTTGTAATGTGTTGGTGTGTTAAGTGTTTCTTAAGGTAAAACAAAAGAGATTAGATAAGAGAAGGTTATATAAGTGAAGGAGCGAATAATAATTTAATTAAACTTTAATTTGTTGTGATACTCAGCATGAGTCATAATTTTAACACGCACAGTTATCTAAAAAAACATTGATTGATTCATTTGTATTTATGTGTTGTTGTATAATATTTTTCTAATCAACTTTTCAGAATGTATAATTTTCGTGGGGTCGCAACTGACGAGAAGAAAATTACAATTTTCTTAATATTAATCATAATTTATTTTTGGTGCGAAAATTATATGGTGGAATGTGTACGAGGGGGATTTACATTCATTAAAAATAGCAATTATTACTAATAATACCAACAATAATTACTCATCAGAAAAAAAAAATCCACAAACATACACATACACATACAAATATACAAAACCAAAAAAAAAAACCAACAAGTCATTGATTCATTAATTTTTTATTTTTATTTTATAAATCGAATAAAGCGAAGAAATTACGTGTGATGTAAAGGTAACACGCTAAAACTAATATTAAATATTTTTTATTTTATATCGGCCAATGTCATCAATAAAAAAAATAAAAAAATATAACCTTCCTTAGACAGTAAAAGAATACTAATTATTAACTAGTGAATTTCTTTACTATAAAAACAAAAGTTTTAATACAAAATAGTATCAGTTACCAATTTGATCTAACAAATCAAACAAGTTGTCTTCTCTTACAAGAAATCTTTAATTATGAATAAATTTGGATTTATTATATTGTGTTTAAGTGTTGTTGGTGTTTTAAGTGAGGCACCTAGATATAGACAACAACAACAACAACAACAACAACAAAGATTTCAGCAACAAAGAGGTGGAAATTCACGTTTTTTCCAACGACAAGAAGTTGAGACGACAACTAACAATGATCAATCAAATGGAGCACCTTATGCAGCTGCAGGATATCAACCAGCTCGTGCCTTTGATTTACCAACCGAACAAAAGTCAAAACAAGAAGGAACAACGGAAGCTGAAACACAAACAGAGGATAGCAGTACAGTAAGTGCACCATACCCACCATCTGGAGTTGAATCATCTGCAAGACTTTTCCGTCTTCCTGCTCGTCAGCAAGTAGAACCCAAGAATACTTATGGTGCACCAGCACAAGCATACGGTCCACCAGCAACCGAATACGGTGCACCTGAGGAAACTTCAACAGAAGGATCTGGGGATGAGGATACAACTGAAGAAGCTGAAAGTGAACCCATTGATATTGATATACAAGCTGAAGCATTATCTAGTAATGAAATTTCTAAACAGCAACGTCTTCAACAACAGCAGCAACAACAACAACAACGTGGTGCATATTTTGTACAACTTCCTGACGGTTCCCTTCAACGAATTGCATATTTATCATCAGCTGATCTAGCTAATATGGAAGTATCAGCAAGATTACAAGTACGACCAGTTCAAACATCTTTACCACTCGTTTATAATCCAGTCCTTTCACCACAATTTTTATCATACACTTCACAATATCAAAATTGGTAAAGAAAAAAAAAATAAACAAAACAAACACAAAAAAAAACAAGACAAGACATCAAATCATTTTATAACTTTTTTTTTGTTTGATTGTTCGTTTATTACGTGATCCTAGTATAAAACAAATATTGCAAAGGAATTACTATGAGACTATAATAACATTCGATCAAAATAATTTAATTGAATAACATTTAATATTATTTGCCCATACTTTCACCTCACTATTGTGTCATCAGTTTGTTTTTATTTATAAACATTAAAATTATCATTCTTTAACATTCTTTCACCATAAATATTTTTATCCGGTCATTTCTCTCCTCGTTATTTATGAAATTCTGTTCATTTTTAGGCAATTTAATAAATTCTATTTTTAAAAAAATTATTTTGTTTTAATTTTTTTTTTATTATAATTATAATTATAATTAAACTAATTAAATATTTATAGGGGTTTTAGTAGTTGGTGAAGACAATTAAATTTCAACAGTTCCCCCTTTTCATTTTTTTTTATATAAAATTAATATTAACCAAATTTGTATAATAATTATTTGGGTAAATCAACTAAAAACTCAATAATTACATAAAGATCGTTTTAAGGTTTTTAATGTTTGTTTGTTTATTAAAATAATTAATCGAATTATTATTCTAATTGGAATAAAAATCGATAATCGATTATTAAAATTTTGTTAATAAATATTGGTTTTTAGTTGAAATTTATTCAATTATTTATTCATCAAAATTATTCAAACAATTTAAAGGTATGTTTCACAATGAATTAAATATTATCTAATTATGGGTTCTGTATTGAATTTTTGGTAATTATTTTGGTAAATGTAAAATTTATGTATAAAAATTCATAAATTTTCAAGATACTTTATAATTTAATCCAATTAATCCATCTTTTCTTTACCCATCTCAAAAGTTTGTATTATTTTTTTTTTTATTTTTCTAAGAAACAGAATTTCTGTTTCTCATGTGTTTTTGTGAGAATTAAAAGAAATTCAAATAAAAGACAGGCAAGAGAAAAGAAAAAATAAATAAAAAGAGTGGAAAAGAATCAACACTTAATGTAAGCTTTGTAAAAATTAGAGCAATGAACTTGGGTGAAATGAAAAAAAAAAGAATAAAAGAAAAAGAAACAAAATTTATACCAAGTATAAAAAAGTTGATTGAACCTTCAACACAACCTTCTTTTATAAAAGTTCATATTGATTAATGATTCCCTTTTTTTTTTCCTTGAAAAACAAAAAGAAACTCAACGCGTTTTATGGCAAGAACAAAAAAAAAAGAAGTGGAGTTTAATCTTTTAAAGAATTCATATGCAAATTAGTGAAATTATAGTGTTTCTATGTGTTACATAATAATGCGGGTGAGAGTGAGTCTCAGTATGGGTGTGAGAGGGAAATGTTTCTTGTTTTAAATTTAATTTTTGTTTTATACGTACGAAGTATAACAACCTAAAACGCTTAACCCTTTTCAAAAGAAAATGTGTCTCAACCAATTTTACCATAGTTAAAAATTTTTTTTTCTTACCATTTTATATAGTCACCCCCTGATTATGTCAAACATCCTGTCCTGTCAGACTTTCAATTCTTAAGTACAGAGGGCAATGTGACCATACCGGAGAAACAAAAAAAAAAAATTCCGCCTTAATTATTTATTTTAAAAAGTCTCGATATAAAAAAACCCCTTTTCAAAATATTTATCCCCACTCAACATTTCAGCAATTAAGTTTTTTTTCTTTATTTTGTTAAAGTCGGTATAAGAAATTCGACAATGAACCATCAACACATTTTTTTCCTCTTTCTTTCTTCGTCCTTTTTCTTTTTTCTAAAAAAAAAATAAGAAAAAATGAGAAGAAAATTTCATTTTGTAGACAATTTTCTCTTTCAACGAGACAGGACCAAAAAAAAAATTAAAGTGCAAAAATCATCAAAATCAACTGACAATACAAAAAAAAAGTATAAAACAAATAAATTTTAATTTTAAGAAAAATCGAACGAATCCCTTAAAGGGTTTAACCATTATATCCCATTTTTTACCTTTAAAAGAAAAAATGCAATGAAATAAAATGTTGAAGTTAGAAAATACACAGAGAAAGATTACAACTTTATGTTTTTATAATAAAAAAACATTTCACGCAATTCCCATGAACATGAAAAGAAAACTTAAATATAAATTATAAATGAAGATGAAGACGTAGACGTCTTGCATAAATAACTGAAGAAGGGAGCAAACAAAAAAACAAAAAAAAAACCCAAAACACACAAAAGTTCGTCCCTTTTATTTCCTTAGATTTTCTTCAGTTGCAAAATTACTTTAAACAAGGACTAAGGTATTTTTTTTGTACCAAAAAAAAAAAACAAAAAGGGAAAGAAAAAATTGTTCAAGAAAAGAGGAAGTTATTAAACTCCTAAGTATTATAAGTTATTCTATTGATAAGCGATAATAATATCAAAGTTAAAAGTTCGCGTTTATTACGTTTGACTCTTGAGACACCCCAAAGCGATAAATCATTAGACAAAAAAAAAATCGTGTATATACCTAGCTAAGTCCTTATATTTTTAGTTAACTTTTTCCATCAGGTAAATTCTATAATATTTTTCTGTACCAAAAAAAATGTATCTACCCTGCTGAGTTTATATCTTTTCCTCCTTTCGTATTTTATTTTTTTCCTTCAACTTAAATTATGTATTTATACGAAAATGAAGACATATTATTAGCTGATGGTTTATATAGACACACACACACACACACACATATATAACATAGCCAGAAAATTTACTTTGCACTCATGTTTTATCCACTTTATAAAAAGATAGTTCTTCACTAGACAAATTTACTATTTTCACCATCTATCAGTTCAGAAATAAATTCTTTATTGGTTTCTTCTACTTTTTCATCTTCTTCTTTATTCTTGAAAAGAAAAAAGGTTTTACTGTGTTCTCTATGCGGGGGATAACTTAAAGAAATTAAACGATTAATTCTTGATTCAATTCCTTATAAATTTGAATTTTATTCACAAATTCTATTCCATTTATTTTAATCAAAATTTACTTATTGGTGGAAAACCCCAAGAAATGACTAATCAATATCAATTTAAATGGACAAATGAAAAAGGAAAAAAATCAAATGACCATTTGGTCAATCGATTTCTATAATTTTAGGAAACAAATTAAAAAATAATTGTATCAAACAAAAATAAAACAGAAATCAGATTTAAAATGAATGAAACAACCCTTATTATTCGTTATTTGTTCAAAAAAAAAAGGATTGTAATTGTTTTTCTTTTATTTTTATGACAAGGGATAAAAAATACAATTTGAATTTAATTTGTGTTTCTTAAAATTTTAACACGCCCAATTTAAATGTGATTTTTCTATTTTATATTTTGTATGTTTGATAACAAATATTGGGGGAAAAAATCTCTGGATGAAAATTTGTCAACTCAATATATTTAACATTAACACGGTAAATGTTATACCTATATACAATCTCCTGTCTTCTCTATATAGACTCACACAATTTACGTCTCCTTAATATCAAACATCTTTGTGAAAAATCTTTTACATAATACAAATATACAAAATCATTCATGATCATCATAGAAGACGAAAAAAAAAAGAGAAGAAAATGAGAATGAAGTGAATGAAAAATAATACTTGTCATTTTGCTTCATACAAAATTGGAAACAAGGAAATAAATTTTCTAAGAAGAAGAGGAAAAATATAATTCCCAAAAGTGCTATACGAGAAGATACAAATATACAATAATGCAAGGAGGATTTTCATATTCTGTATATGTGTGTGTGTGTGTATACCTGCGATATTCAGACAAAATATAAATAGGGGGAATGTAGATTGCATATTCGTGGTCTGGTCAATGACCTCTTTTTTTCCTATTAAATGTTTTCTTTGGATAGTACAGATTTTCTTTTTCTAGAAACCAGAACAGATATTTGACTAGACACTCTTTTTGGTTGTAAAAAAAAATTACATCGGAATCATCTTTAGAGATTTATGATTTTCCCTTGTGTAGAGAATCTTTATAAATAACATTGTATAGGAAGAAGACATAAATAAAATCATCGATCACACAGTGTTTGATTTGGCTGTCAATTCACAACGATCGTAATACTCTTTTGATTTTATATAAAATTTTTGTAAAATTACCTTCAAGAAAACATCAATATAAAGTCAATGTGCATATTTTCTTATAATGATTGATAATGATTATAATTTATGTATCCGACTTTACTTCGTTTTTTTTTTATCAAGAAAAATAAAATAAGGAAATGATTTATTTTGAACTTTTTCCAATAATTTTTACGATATTTTCTTCTTCCGATTTTTTTTTCTGCTTGACTTTAATTTTTAACTGATTTTAATAAATTAGATTCCTTTAAATTTATGCTACTGACGAAACAGAATTTTCCGTTATTTTCAAATATTTCTAGTTAAAGTTATCACAACAAATTATCTTTAATAACTTTACAAACAGCCACTTAAGTGCAGTTGTACCCGATCAATAATTTGACCTTTTTTTCCTTCAACATTTTTCTTTTTGTTTTTCACCATCACACACCCACACACACACACACACACACAGACATATCAGTCTATTTTTTTTCCTTTTATAAGTTTAACATATAAATTTTTGTGTGTTTCTGTCCTGAGAAAAAAGAAGTAAACCAGAAACAGGGGAAAAAAAAGAAGAAAAACTTTAAATAACAAATTGAACCAAAAAAAGAAAATTCTAAAATTTCATTGGAAATAGTAAAAGTTGACGATCCAATATTTTCTTTCACTCTTTCTGACATATTTTCTTTTTTTTTATCAAGATCTTTTATAGACAAAAAAAACCTTTATTATAGATTGAATTCATGTTATATCCATCTATTCAATACACCTTACCCTTAAAAGATGTTATATTCAGGTTTTCTAAGAATATTGGGTGGTTTTTTTTTTCTTTTTCCTTTTAGCTTTTATTATAACATTGTAATATTTCGACCGAATCAATAAATTTATCTGTATAGGTAGAATAGCGTTACTTGCGGCTATAAATTCATAAATTTTATTAAGGTAAACCTAACAAGAATAACATAAAGAATATCATCGAAGTATCTACCATTCATAATATTACGTTAAATTTGATGAAAATTATATTTGGAAAAAATTGAAAATAGTATCGTGAAATACTTCAATGGAATGCACAATTATCAAATTTAAAGCCTACATAAAGTCAGTATGGTTACAAGAATGAAATAGTTTCTTGTGCTCCATTAATAAAATTGTTGTTCATTTCCCTTTTCTAAAATTCTGATTTTGAAAGATTTCGGAACCAAATAATGATTTCAATTAATAATTTCAATGTTTCATATTTCTTTATAGTATCCACACAGAAGTTTCGCATTTCTTCTTGGTCTTTGTCGTAGCATAATTGGATATTTCTCATTTCTCAATATTAAACAATAAGAAACTTTTATAGAAAAGTCTTTACAAATTTATCAAAATTTGTACATTTTACAACAAAATTGCAATACGGGATATGGGAACCGAAATACACAGACAGACACACACACACGGATAAAACTTTAATAAAATATACAAGAAAGAAAGTATGTTGGTACAGATGAAAGATTAGCTTCCAAAAAAAGTGTAAAGGAATAGAGAAGAAAAAAAAAACATCGTCTAAATATGGCGTTTATAAAATAAAAAAAAAAGAAACAATGTAATGGACTAACTTTTGATCAAAATATATTATACAAGTCAAGATGCCGTTTTTTTTTTCTTTTACATTTTACAATTTTAAATTAATAAACCTTAAACTTGGTATTGTGCACAGTACACAGTACACACACACACACACTTACATCACACA
Organism: Pedicia rivosa; assembly: GCA_963082725.1. Classification (NCBI taxonomy): domain Eukaryota; kingdom Metazoa; phylum Arthropoda; class Insecta; order Diptera; family Pediciidae; genus Pedicia; species Pedicia rivosa. The sequence goes on from OY720151.1 coordinate 46,744,869, forward strand.
GGCAAATATTTATGAAAGACGTATTAGACTTTCCCCTCTGTATTTCTATGAAGAAAAAAAAAAGATTCAAGATTTACATATTTAAATTTTGTTGCACTTGTGTAGAGAAACATACGTTGTAGGGCAAATATGGGAAAATTGAATAAAAAAATAATGAAGAATGTTGTCAACAATCACAATGATCATAAAAATAAAATGAATAGATAAACATTTGTTCATATTATTCAAGTGAACATTTACATTGTGTTTTATGAAGCAATTTTGATTAATGACATTTTATTGTTATCACTTTTATTTGTTTACCTCTCCCGTTTCTAGAATCATTAAAGATGCTTCAATTTTATTAAAATTCTCTTTTTATCCTTGAATATCTGAATGGATTGTATAAAGTAAATCTCATGTGTCCGTCTAAAAATTTCACTGCTTGAGTCAGAGGGTAAGTAGGGGGCAATTCTATCCAAGATTAAAAAAATTTCAAAATCAATATGACAGAACAACAAAAATTTTAACCTTGAATTTATTTAAAACCAACAAATTTTCTTCAATTCTTCATTTTCATATTTCTTATAAATCTTATAATATTGTGTACCGTTCACATCACTAAATTGAACAAATTCAACTCAATAAAATAAACATAATTTACGACGGAATTAACAATAAATTTTGTGTTATTTGCATATTTTTGTTATTCTTTTAATCATAAGAAATTGGGGCGAAAAGAAAACTAGATGAAAAATAAATGAAAATTATATAATTTCAAGTTTTCTTGAAATTATAAAAATCAAATATTTATAGTTTTTTTTTCCAGAAGAAAATACAATCGTAACTTTTAATTGCTGCCTTTCTTATTTCTATCAATTAGAAAACAATAATGTACTGGAAACATAAAACTTTTTTATTTGTATATTTTTTAAAACAAAGTTTTTTTCTTCACAAGGACAAAACACATTCAAGTAAAAGTTAAGAAAAATTAACGCTGTATCAGTGGAAAAATTCTACATAACTAACAGGGAACAATATTTGTAAAAATGTCATCATAAAAATAATAAAAAAAATGTGTTGACAGTAAAAATGTTGTAAAGAAAATATTCAATGTTTGTAAGAGTAAAAAGTGTAAAATGACATAAAATGATTGTTAAAGATAAAAATGGAAAATTGTAAGAAAATTCTTGTCAAGATGTCTGATTATTATTTTAATATTTTTGTTTTCTGTGTTTTATGCATGCGTTGACCAACTGAATATATTTAGTAAACAGTCACAAAAAATATGTGTTCTGATGAAACATGAAACTTCAACATAAAAAACCTAAAATCTAAAATAAATAACAAAAATTTCCATTTTATGAGAAATAAAAGTAAAATTCTAAGCAATAATTCTAGTCAGAATTTTTGGTTCTAAATAAAATTTAATATTAATTTTTCTAAATCACTTTAGAATGGATAAAAAATGAAAATGTTAACAAGCGATTAGCGTATAAAAATTACAAAATCCGCTAAAAAAAATTTCGACGTAGGTGCGAAGGCGCTTAACGAAAAAATATGTTAAATATTATTGGTAAAAGGCAACCATTTTAAAATGCCGCCCAAGCATCTGATCCTCTTAGCAGCCCACGGATCATCACCTCTGCTGCTGAAAAATTAGATTCCACCTATTTCGTTTTTATTTTAAAAATCTTTAACATTTTTTTTTGTACTCTTACGTGATTATAATTTCCAGATTGTATTCGCGTTTTATGTTTTTCCTTTTTATTTTTTCTCATATTTATTAATTTTCTGTTTTTTCTCCACAAACACCTCGCACCTTTTTATTTTGTTTATATACAAGAAAATTATTCAAATTATTCGTCTCATTCTTAGAAATTTGTTGAAAATGTAAAGGAAGAAGAAGAGGAGAACAAGAAAAAAAAAACACAACATGAAAATTAATTAAAATACGTCGCTTTTAATAAGTCAGCCCAAATTGGATTCAAGTTCAACATTAAACATTGTTTTATATGAATATAAAGATTTTCACTTCACTCCAAACCTAACACAGAAAAAAAAAATACCCTCCGCACAAAAATGATGTTGACGATGAGAAAACAGAAGAAAAATCTATTTTTCCTGGTGTTCATTTTTTTTTCTCCCTTTACATTACTTTTTTTTTCTCCCCTTCTTCTTCTTCGTCTTCTTCTCCATCACCAAACAAACATTGCCGACATTGCAAATATTCTATCTTTTTGGTATTCCTGTTTTTGTTGTTACTATTTTCTTGTTGTTGTTGTATATAATAATAATACAGACACTCAATGGAAAGGGATTATTTTTCCCAGTGGAAATCATGTTATGAGCTTTCTCTTTCCTATAAATAGAAGAGAGTGAGAACAGAAAGAAGAAGAGAAAAAATATTATATAAAATTAAAGACAAAAAAAAAAAAATACAAAAAGTGTAAGTCGATTGGAAAGAAATTTGTAGGTTAGGTTTTTCCTTTTTTTTTTTTTGGTTTTTCTTTGTTTTTTGCTTTTCATTTCATTTTTCTTTTTTTTTTCCCTTTTATAGTTTGGATGATCTGATACGATAAAATATAAAAGAAAACAGAAAAGAAATAAGAATTTTTGTTTTTTATTCTTTAAAAGGTTGGGTTTAATCCTCTACTGTTGTATTGTCGATATTGGAAAAATTTATTAAAGATTATTATTAAATTGGTAAATTGGAAATATGCTTAATGGAATTAAAATGTTTTCTCATTTGTAACAAAAAAATAAGTTACAAAATGAATTTCTTCTAAATAGATCGTAAATTTTTTCCATTTTTTTTTTCTATTTTATAGCGTGAGTTGTAAAATTATATGATTATTGTATTTTCTTAAGATATTCTTTCTTTCATATTATTTGCTAAGAATTCATATTTTTTTTCCATTCATAAAATAAAATTTTTCGATTTTATTTGGTCGATTTCGCGTCGTATATTTTCCCCAACCAACCTGATACGTTAATAACCAATAATTACTAAAATAACTAAATAGATAAAGTCTAATGATGTATTTTAAATAAATTATTTAACAAAAATTAAAATCTTTAATGTACAAATTTAATAAGGTAAAACCCCTATACGCAAATTTCCATTATACACCAAAAATAAACGAATAATAATTTTGTAGGGGTATATGTGTTTGCACTTTGGTTTTTATTATAACAATATTATTTTGTTACATTACCTCAGACATTATGTTGATTATTGACAACAATAATAAACAGAAAACAAAGTAACATAACAGAAAGAAAACAGAATAACATTTCCCTTTTATTTTTTGTAGTCACAAAAATATATTTATTTCAGTTAGAATAGAAATAGAAATAGAAATTAGTGAAGAGACAATCACAACAAAAGAAAAACATTTGTACAAGAATCATTGATTTTACAATTAGAAAGTGTACACATTTAAAACATTTATATACAAAATATATGTACAACAAAATATATTTTGTCTAATTCATTGTGTCTGTTTACCGCACTATTTGGACATAGACAGTTGAATTTAATAGTATAAATGTGATGTAATCTTAATAATTATCATCATGTTATGTTTAGGGGTGAAAGGTTAGAATAGAAATTTTTTATTAAATGTTGAGTTTATACATTAAACTGAAACCCCTTTTTCTACGAACTTAATTGATATGAATGAATTGATTTTTTGTCTGGCTATGAAGAAAAATAAACGTTAGAGTTTCATTAGAAACATTTTTCTTGTTCGTTTTACAATCGTAAAAATTGTCTAAGCTTTTTTCTCTAAATTAAACTTTTTTCCACATGCGGGTTAAAATTAACAATCGCAAATAAAAAAACCTTCTGTTATTTTTTTCTTTACCAAAATTGAAAATGACATTTTTATCGTGAATTACTAAAACAGGAAAAAAGTTGAAAGAAGAAAAGTTAAAAGAAATTTTTGTAATAAAAACTTGTGTTATGAAATTTGTGATAGCCCCAGCAGGAAAGATTTTACAAATATTTAGTTTCTCTTCATACCAATAACTAGTTTTTTCCCTACAAACTAAACGACTTAATTTTAGTAAATGGGAAAAAAATTTTGTTTGGTTTCACAGAATTTTAATTAATTAATTAATATTTTTAATGCAAAAGGGATCAAAAAAAAAGAGAAGAACAAATAAAAATTAATATTTTCTAATAAATAATACAGATAATTAGTTTTTCCTTAATTATGAAATTTAATAAACATTAGTTTCCCCTCTGTCTCCAATATTTTAATCTTTAACTTTATACCTAAAATGATAAAATTACACAAATAATTTAAGATAAAAATCATAAAATTTTGTCATTCTTTGATAAATGAATTAAGTAACAAAAAAAAATTACCATTTTTATCAAATAAGATTTTACTGTTAAAGGACATTAATTAATTTCTCTTCCTGTTCCTATAATTGATGTTAGTCCTCTTAATTACCAACCTTCATTACATGAATTTACTTTTTCCTTCTATTAAGTGAATTCATTTGGTCGTCTATTGATAAGTTCCATATGTAAAATCCAAAAATTAGTTAGACAATTTTTTAATGAACACAAGAATATTTCTCTTATAGGTTACAACTGAAAATAATTATCCTTGTTTAATTTTTAAGCAGGTCCATATATTACAAACAAAGCTTTAATAATATTTTATCTCTTAATTTTCAACCTTCATTATATGAATATTTTCATAATATTATTAATGAATGATAATTCCGGTGTTCTGTTAGAAAATCGTCTTACATCAGAATATGTGTTACAATATCTTAAAGAAAGGTCTTTGACCCTTTAATTGAAAGGAAAAAAGTTCCCATTTAATATTTTATTTATAGATATATTACTTTTGTACCGTTATGACTTTACACACACACAATTATAATTCTCTCCATATATATTAGTAGGTGCACTTCCACCCCTTAATTTTCTATCTATTTATTGAGATAAATAAAAAGTAGATATTCCTATAAAACCACACCTATTTGTGTAAACATTTAGAAATAGAAAATATAATTTAGTGAAAATTGAAAGAAATGAAAATTTATGTACAATCATTCGGATACCGGATTCAATAAAAATTTATATCTAAAAATTTGACAATGCAATATTTTGTTTCCCTTATTTTTTTTTTTTTTTTAAAAAATGAAAAATGCCTACGACTTACTAAATATACCAACTCGTACGATTAAATGGTGGGGTTATATGTTTACTGTATGGGTGGTCCTCTCTAATAGTATATAAATTAGTTGATATGACAAAGTAAACAGACACATTATACCTATGCACACACACACATACACATATATACATATCTACACCATATGTTCATACATACAATCATGTTCAACCAAATATATATATACAAGAAAAATTTAACGCAATTACAACTTACGAGACACCTTCCTTATTAATTCATGAACACATTTTCGTGTTTCATTAGAAATTGAAAGGGAAAAAGACGAAAAAAAAAGAAAGAAAGAAAGAAAGAAAGAAAGAAAGAAAGAAAAACGGAAAGTGAACATCGTGTAGGCATATAATAATAATAATAATATACGGTGGGTTGGGTGCGTGCCAAGGTAAAAATATGTGTTGGGATGCAAACGACTGTAGTAAAATCGTATTATATACAAAGTGTAGGGTTTGCGTGTTTAGAATTTTTCATTATACGAAGAAAAAAAAAATTAATAATTTATAATCGGACAAAACAGAGAATAAAATACTAAAAGAACTGAACATAATGTAGATAGATGTAACGTCTATAAACGTTAATATAACCGTGTGTATATCGATAAAAAATCCGTTTTACATTATAGGGTTAATTTTTTACAGATTTGTGATTTCGTGTATTTTTGGTTAAATGTTCACATCTTTCTCATTCTGTGTTGTATGTATGACTAATTTAATTGTTTGACCGCTACACTATTTAAACTTAATCAATAAAATCATCAGGAGTTAGGTTTGAAAAGACAAAAGCACATGAGAATCTTTGTTCGTTATTTCTCATAGCCCAATAATAAATTGAGCAATTGTATAACAATAACTGTATACGGTCAGTAAACACAACAAAATTTAAGTAAAAGTCAACACATAAGAAATTAAAAAACTCGTATGTTAAGTACGTTGAATGTAAAACAACCTTTAAAGGTGTATAAAATTCGATTTTCAGTATTACAATTTTTTTCTTGTGTGAGCATTTTTTATGTTTGCTTTTTTTCTTTTTATCAATATAAAAGAAAGTAAAGGGAAAGATATCCCTTGTATTATAATATTCAATACGATTATTTATCGATTTCTTTCGATACATATTATTGAACTGTTTTGAGGGTATTAAATTTAAGGTTGTGACAAAAAGCACAAAAAAAAAGGTAAAATAATTGTTTTCGGTATGCCTATTTTCTGTTTTGTTTATTTTATTTTATATTTTGTTGATTTTATTGATTTGTTATTTGATATTTTATTTAATGATACAATTTATTTTATTTTTAATGGTATGAAAAGAAGTGAACTTTTAGTTTTTAAAATTATTGTTATTATTTTATTTTTTGTATTTTTACAAACAATTTATTTAAATTGATTTAAATATAATTTTGGTTTATTTGATTCCTAAATAATAATTAGGTTTAAAAGCACAAAATAAAAACAACTTTAACGTCAAAATCACAGAAGGAAATACTTGAAGGGAAATTATTTGAAAAAACCTAATTAAATATTCGTTTAAAAATAGAAATTATAAAAATAATTCGTTTATTTAGAAAATTAAAGTAAAACGAGAAACAAAAGATTTTTTACCTTTAAATTATTTTCATTTAACTTTGTTCTCTTGATTGGAGATTTATGGGTTTTCTTTTGCTTTTGCATTACTCAAAAAAAATAGTTAAAATTAATAAATTTCTTGTTATTGAAGAATTTATCTAAAAAATTTACCCATCTGTAATTCTGATTGAAAATATTTCCTTTATTGTTCAAATAAATATTAAATATATTATTTTGTAAACAAAAAGAATAATAAATCAGTAAAACTATAAATTTACAAATTTACCAAAATTCCACCTATAAAAATTGTAGATTCAAATCAATTTGTATAAAACATATAACAACTCATACTTAATATATGTACCTACATATACACCTACAATTTGTACATTGTAATTCCAATCATACGAATATAAACATTTCCTATATTTTACATATATATATATATATATATATATATATATATATTTCAAACAAACAAAAATAGTTACACCTGAATTTCAACTAAATAAACTATGAAATATAGGTAAAGTTTACATTCTACTTGTATGAACATATAAAGCATAACTATGTTTAACCAAATAGAATCGGATCATTCAAATATGTAGTGTTATGTATATGATTTTATAACGATGTGGTATAAATTATTATTTGTATAAAAAAAGTAGTGTCAGTTATATATATGAAAAAATATAAAATTAAATAAAGTGAAGTAAAGTTAAGGAAACAAAAATTGTGTACTAATTTTTTTCTTTGCAATTTATTTTTAGAGTTTGACACGATTTTGACATGAACAATATTTTTTGTTAATTCATCTCATAAATAATATCGTTTTTTTTTTATTCTCGTAATGTCCTACATATTGTGTATAGAAAATTTGATGTGTTGTTAAACTTTTATTTAACCCTCCCGTCTCATCAACACCCACAATCCTTTCTTCAACATACGTCCAAAAGCATAACAACACTGAAGAAGGAGTTAAAGAGTGTGAGAGAGAGAGAGAGAGTGAGATGGCAAGAAAAAAAAATAAAAAAAAAACACAAACACAATCCTTAATATAAATTACATTGGGAACATCAAGACGAGACCTGAATTTATGATAAACGTCATCGTATTAGTCAGTGAGTTAATTCAATCGAATTAGATTTACACAAACACACAAATTGTGCCTACATACACGAATAGAAAAGGTAAACAAATCTGTTTAATCAGGTAGTTTAAGAGGGTGAGTTTTATTTATATATAACTCTGACTGGACACTGTTTATTGCATAAATAGAGAATAAAGCTTTTAACTTTTTTACTTTCTTTCCTTATTCTACTTCCGTTCTTTTTCTTCATCGTCTTTATCTTCTTTTTTTTTATTAATAAATTATTTATTGAAGACATAGAAAATAGAATTAACAACATTATTATATTATATCATGGTACTCAAGAGAGTGGTGGAACGAGAGTTATATAATCAAATTAAAATGGTTGACTTTTAGTACAAAAAGCTCTATCAACAATTTACAACTTGAGAGTTGTTTTGTTTATATTTTAATCTTTTTATTTATAGTTTTTAGATTATTCAATGGTTTTCCACTTTCGTAAAATACATAAATAAAATGATCTTCGAGATTCTTAGAAATGAGAAAAATAAATAATTTTTCATATATTAAATAGAATTATGAAATTGCCTTAGTTAACTTTAAGAACATTTATAATATTTAAATATCGTAAATGTTATTTCCTTTATTTATCCATTTGTAAATAGTATTCTTATTTTGTATAAATAAAAATTTGTAGATGATTTCTTTCATTTTTTACTAGATTTATCTAAAAATTTCATTTAATTCAAATTTTCTAAATAAATGATGGAAAATATCCAATGAAGTGAATTATGTCAGAATAAGAATAATTTGTTTATTGTACTTATCTCTATAAAATGATAAACTGACGTTTATTTTAATTTCTGACATTAAGTAGATATACATATTGACAGATTGATCAATATGTCCTACGCTGATTACAATTTATTGACAGTAGTGACTGAGAAGCAGAACGAAGTTGTTCATGGGGGGGTGAGCGACAACATGATGTTTCATCTTATTTCATATCTTATTCCTATATATTTCTAATAAAGGCTGTTTGCAAATAATTATCCAGTAGATATTGTTTTGTGAGTCGTGATGTCGAGATACGACAATATTTAATTCACTGGATCAAAAAAAAACCTCAACATGTAATTATTTATTTGAAGAATCTGACATAAATTTAATTTCATCGTCATTTTTATAGTCTGTCTAATAATCATGTTCTCATTAGTAATTACATTTAATGATTTACTAACGTTTATAGTTGATCTACCTTTTTAATGTTTATGATAAAATCGTAACATCTTAAACAGAAAATCAAAATGGTTGACTTTTAAAGATAATTTATCTTGTTTAATTTTTTATTGTTGTGTGATAGGATGTCGAAATTAACCTTTTAAACAATTTGAACTTTCATCTAATTGATCAAATTTTCAATCAATACTAGAATGCCAGTTATTCATGTATCTCCTTATCAGAAGGTTAAATAATATTCTGATTTTGATAGTATTATGTTAACACAATACAATGCCATACAATTATATATCTAATAATATAATACAAGACAACAAATGCAAACAAAAAGAAAAACACAAAGTTTATCCCTTCAAAAATAGAACCAACCGCCGTCTATAAAAATAAGGTGCGTGATATTTGCTTTAAAAATATACGAATAGAATAAAATACGAAAAATACTTGCGTGTATACAAGTACGTACAGTACGAATAATTAAGTTATAATTCCCTTCTATATAGAAGATTATTATTGTCAAAAGGTAGAAACTATAATTCATAGAGACTTTTACTTTACGTTTTTTTTTTTTTTATAATCTCATTAATTAGTTGAAGGAACCCAAAAGCGTTAGTTTATGTAATAAACATAAAAGATATATTTACAAAATGTATAGAAAGGTGGTACAAAGGAATCCATATTGTTATTGTTTGTCCTATTTTTTTCCCTCATATTTTCTTTTTTTCTATTTCCCTATCGTCAAGGTTTTTCCCTTTTTTATAGTTTTATTATTGAATTATTTATAAATACACACAGACTATAAAAACTTATTTTTAATAATCATTTATCATTTTTCCTTTTTATTTTCATCAAATTACCATAACCTAAAAAACGAAACAAAAATTCCATATAAATTTACAAATAGACTTTTAACTTTTTTCCATCATCAAATTTGCTTTGATTTGTTGAAGGACCTATTTTTAGTATAATTTTCATTTGGACAGTCAAATTCTTCTTCACTTTATCATTCATACATAACACAATATAATCTTTTCTATAATTGGTTAAACATTTTGTCTAAATAACAAAAAAAAAAAATAAAATAAGCTAAGAATTAAATGAGAATCCTCACCTTAAATCCTTTGAATTTGTAATATTACTTGAATGCTGTATCAAGTTATATAGGATTATCCGATTTATTTTTGTTCCCTTTTTTTCGGTCTAGTCGAAAACATTTTTTTTTCTTTTCCCAGATCAAAAATTTGTTCGTGCAAAGAGTTTCCCTTTTTGCATTTTTTTAAGGTAAAATGAGAAAATTTTGATAAACGTAATTTTTTTTCCTGTTTGTTTGTTAGAAATTTAATTAAATAATCGAAAAATTATAAAATTAATAATAATGTTAGAAGAAAAACGAACGAACAAACAAATGTTGGCATGACGGATTTTTAGTTAATGGAAGAATTTTGACCCCTCTATAAAGTTAAAGCACAGAAAAATATGGATTTGATTAATGGTTTTCAACAATCACACAATAAAGTATAGATCAAAATTTTTTCGATTAAATATTCATTTATAAAATAAACAATTTTTGTAGGAGTATTTTTATGACTTCATCATTTTAGTTTAACATTTCAAAAAACAAAGAATTAAATTAATTGGAATAAAAACTGGAACACTGGAAACAAAAAAAGAAAACAAAACAAACAAATAAATGCAAAGTTAATTTATATGATAACTAATAAACATATTCAGTTTGATTGACAGAAGTTATTAATTATATTATATTCCACCTTTTATAATTCATTCGGAATTTAAGTTAGAAACAAAATAAAAACAAGCGAAATATTCTTGATTAATTCAGATCATTTAAAATGTCCTAACAAACGCACCTGAGAGCTTATACACCAATAAAACACGTCCAACAACAACAAAAAAAAACCACAACAACAACAACATCAGAACTGTCTAATAAGAAATGATCACGCGATTATTTCACTCAGAGAAGAAAAACAAAAAATTACAATTTAAATTTTAAGTTCTTTAATAAAAAATTGTAAAAAAGGACGAAACGTTCTTAAGCACACACATTTTTTTTTATTATAAAAAAAATAAAAAGAAAATGAATCGTCCCATTTATTCATATATTTTTTTTTTATTACAATAAAACAAGGTACCATTAAGTTTATATTTATTATACTGGCTACTGTTTGTTATTAATCAGGATGAATATTGAATTAAATTTTTTTAAAGAAAAAATAAAATAAAATAAAGACACAAATTTTATATCCGATAAAAATGGCCACAGATTATTATTTATTAATAATTTTTCTTATTTTTAAATAAAAAGGACGAAAAGAAAATAATTTAAGAATTAAATGTTTGGGTTGGAGAAAAATTATAAGCTCAGATTCAAACTATATCTAAATCAACTGGTACCAATCTTTATACTTATTTTTATTGGTAGAAATTTAATTACAAACCGACTCTGAAATTGAAACTCAAACCAAATAGATTTCACAGTTGTATTTTTTAAATTGGTTTCAACAGACTAAAAAAATAGAAAATTGTTTTGATCTTTTACACAATTTTTTATATTGAAACAATAAAATGTTGAAACTGACAACAATAGAGAAAATTCTAAACTTATAAAATTCAAATATTCTGTACAATAAAAAATGTAACATTATTGCTTTATACTGATGAGGAGGAGGAGGAGGAGATTGAATGTAAAAAATGTCGCTTGTGTTTTCAATTCTAAATACTTGTTGCATCATTTTTATAAAAAAAATATACACGACTCCTAAATATATTCAAGAACTTTAAAAAGGTTTTTAGTTTTACTAGAACTAAAATATTATGTTGAATGAAGATTAGAAAAATATTAAATAATTCATTTTCAATTCAATTAACTTAAAAAATTTAAAAGATTTCAATAGAAAATAGTTTTTCAAGAAAAAATAGAAATAATTAATTCTTTATTATTTCACCAAATATTATTATTATTATTTAAGTTCGTTTGATTGTCTTTATTCAATCAAAATCTACAACCACACCACAAAAAAAAAAAAAATAAAGTGAAAACATAAGAAAAACATAAAAGACTTATTACTTCAATATATTTTATAGAAGAAGAATTATTATTAAAGATGAAATAAGCTGTAATTTGATGAGCTGCCAAAAACAAAAACCAAGAATTATTATTGTTCTTATTTCTGTTCTATATAAAATATTTATGTTGGGACACAAACACAAAGATTATTCATTTTATGGTAGAATGATTATTAATTATATCGAAAAGGATACAAAAAAAAAAACAGAAACCAGTTAAATAGACAATATCCGTTACACAGAAGAACAACAAAAAAAATTTTTATCTAGATTGAAATTTCATTTTATATCAACTCTTTTTACAAACAAAGACAAAGTAAATACATAAAAAATGGATTCTTTAATAAATAACAATTTTTAATGAAATGGACTCCATGAAATAATTTTTTATTTTTTATAAATTTTTGATGTACTAATTGAAATTTGAATACTTTTTTAACTGCAAATTAAAAGAATGAAGTTTCTATTGAACAAATTTAAATTAACAATTATTAAAAGCTTCAATGTTGTTCGGGATTATTATTATAAGAAGTACTAATTTATTTTAAAGCAAATTTATTGAACTCAAACAATTTTAAAATTAAACTTTTAACATTTAAAATTATTAACTGATTTGAACTGAAACTTTAAACAACTACATAATTTAATGAACTAAAATAAATTCTAAATAAAATATTGACAATAATTTCAATTAAATTATTACAAATAAATTCAATAAACAATTGGAATATTCAAAGTAAACTAATTAATATGAACTTGTTTAAACCAATTTCAATTATATAGTTGCAATTTTTGTTTACAAATCAAACGGAGAGACACCATCATCATTAACGATTATATTCATTTAAAAAACCAAAAAAACAAAATACAAACAACAATAAAATATATTATTTCACGACTAATTTATTGCAATAATTATACTTTATTTGTTGTGTACTTGTGATTCTGATTATCAATCACATTATATAAATTAGTTTTCAATTTTATTTTGTAATTTATACAATTGAGCTGTTATAAAGAGTTAAATAAACAAAAAGAAAAATAATGAATTTATAATAAATTATCCACTTTCAAGGATAATGATGTAATTATAACATTTGCATTAATTTCAATGCAGATCACATTTGGAAAATTATCAGAAAATACTCATTAAAATGTTAGAAATGAATCTGCAGATTTGCATAATCTCTATCGTATAATTTAAGTAGAGAATTTATCATAATTTCTTTGTAAAAGATTTTCAATTTTATTTACGGTCTGATGCAAAAAATTTTTCTTCAAAATAAAAACAAACAAAATCAAATAATATAAAAGTAGAGAGATATAAATTGAATTTTTATAAATTCCACTCATAGTTTTAACTTAAAGTTATAAGAGTTGATATTAAATGCATTATATTGTTGTTTTATTGTAAATTGTAATAGAGCTAGTTACCTCATATATAGGAAGCAATTATTACTAATTTACTTTATAGTTTCCTCCCCCATCCCATTTTTATTTGAAAAAAAAAGTTTTATTAGTGAAACGATGCAATAAATTTCTGTGAAAATTATACAGAATTTTTACTATTTATAAAGTTTGTGTATTTTTTTTTAGAGAAATAATTCCAGTGCAATTATATTCAAATGAATAATTTTGTAATAAGAGTCGAATTGAAATTTATTACAATAAGTGAAAGTTCATAGAAATTTAACTAAAATCTTTGATACAATAATTAAAATTATACGATTGAATTTTTTTTTTTGTTTTTCAAATTAGTTTTCAGACTTTTTTTGTTAAATATTTGAAACGTGCACAGATTTTTTTTTTTCATTTGAGCCTGTTTTGTAATAATTTATAAGGATCTAAATAATAAATATTCCTTATTTATTGTTATTAAAAGTTAAAAATATATTTTATTGAAAAATATAGAAATTATGTTGCTTTTATGTACATAAAATAATTGAATAAATTAAAAATCTCTGCGTCATAATTATAATTCACTCACATAATTTATAAAATATACAAATAAAAAAAAAAATACAGAAATAATATTTTCTCGTAGGTGTTTAAATGTGTTTGAATTATAAAATAAAAATTAAATAGGTCAAGTATGTTATATTTACATTACATATAACTGAATAACATGCGAACCAAAGATTATAATGATATTAAAATTCTCACATAATTTTCTTTCCTAATTTTGGTGATCAAAAAAAAAAAAAAAAAAGAAAAAAGAAAAACCTAAATAGGGCGACATCAAATATAAACGAATTATCCTTATTCTATTTACACTGTATAAAATTTATAAATAAATTACAATGTTTTTTTTATGTATAAAGAAAATGGAACTTAAAGTGATTCAATAATGTAAGAAACATGAATATTATTTTGAATAATAAATAAAATTAGTAATTTCCCATTTGAAACTAAAATAATAATTATTATTCTGTTGAAATTATTATCAAGTTGATGTTTATAGCTCAGGTGTTCTATTGATGTTGATAGTTTTTAATTAAACTTCATTGGTGATAATCATTATAAAATAAGTTAAAACATTCTATAGAATTTTCACATAATTATTAGATAATTTCTTCAAGATAACTTTCATTTTACGATTATCATTTTTTTTTTCACTAGGAACAACTTTATATTCAAAATTGGTTTATGAATATGCTTGCTTCTATACTTCCTTTATTATCGTCTACGATTTTTAACTTTAAATAAAATTTTAGTTAGGAATATTGTACAGAAGGTAGTCAGTAGAGGATGTTTAATAAAACAGTATGCCAAACTATAAGACATAAAGCTTAAATAAATGGTTTCCTATATATAGACAAACACCATAAATATTGTGGCAGTATTTTGGCCATCGAACATAAATTGTATTTAAGTGCAATTTGATCTTAATAGCTTGTACCTGAATTATTTTGGATTACACAAAACAAATTAATAATTTAAAGAAAATAATTTTAGAACAGATTTAAAGTTGGGAACAATTGAAACCCACTGCAACTTTGTCTAAATAGCCGTAAATGGAAGTTAAAAGGGAACAATAACAAAGAATAAATTTTGATAAAATGCCAAAAGTAAAATAAATAATTTCTTGTAAGAAAAATGTTAAAATTAACCAAAAGGAATAAATGCCAGAACTTATTGTTTCATTTAAATTATTGTTCTAAATTACAGTCAATTGGCAAAGTAATTGGATAATTTTCTAGTTTTTTGGTTTATCATTTTAAAAGGGCAAAAGCATTCATTGGTTTTAATGTTAAAACTAACGAGAACCAAAATCTGACAACTATACTTAGCATATCGTTTTTTTATGGTTGTACCGTTTACAATTTGTCCCAACGAATAAACATTTTTTTTGAACAAAAATAACTGTGTCAACACTGACGAAGTCATTCACATCAATTTCTTTTTTTAATTCAATATAATTATTTTTGAATTTTACCAAAGTCACAAATTATTTGTACAAAGTGAAATTTTGTTCGTTTATCAGTACAAAAATGTTTGTTTTATAGAAAATGATTGTGTAGGAACTAATGAGTTAATTATAGTTTGTGTTTCATTACATTTAATAATTTTCCAGTTTTCTGACATAAAATAACCTCATTCAAAATAGCAACAAAATAATAAGGAGACAAAGTTTAAGGACTTTGATTTTCTTTATAAATTTCTAAACAAAAAAAAGTCTTATCCAATTAAATTTTTTTTAACTCACATTTAATTACCGGATAATAAAATATAAGAATTTTCACTATTGCAATTATGTGTCTCTCACATTCACACTAAAATTGGAGCTTTATGTTAAAGCTTTTATCTATATAAACCAAGAAGAATACAAAAAAGAAAATAGTTTATTTAAAAAGTTAAAAGTCCTTTCCTCTTTCTTTTCTCTTTCTCACTTACCCGTTTTTTCTTTTTTGTATAATTTTAACGAGTTTGGGAAATGAAAACTTTTTTCTTCAATTTAATTCTTTAGGATTAAAAAAAAATGAAAAAAAAAAAAAATGAGAGAAAAAGAAAAACGAACGAACGAACAGAGAAATTTATTCAAAGTTTCAAAGATGAAAATATTTTTCAGTTTTTTTTTTTTAATGTTGCAAGAAAAAAAGTACAAGAAGAAAAAAATATATTGAAATTCAATTAAGGATTGAAAAAGGGATTCATTGCGATTTTATATTTTTGTCAATTTTTTTTTTTTTTGTAAATTTAAATTTGACTTTTTTTTCTTTCGTACAATAAAACCAATTGAATTTACCTCATATTAGTACAATGAATGTAAATCTAGGAAGGTACAGAGATTTTTATAGAGAAATGGGAAAAATCAGATATTTGATTAATTTCTAATTCTTCTTTATTCTTCATTTTTTGATTCATTTAAGGAAAAAAAAAATTCATACATATGTATAAGATTCAATTCAGTTAAAATCTTTAAAAGTTAAAAGGAAAGAAAATATAAAGCAGAGTATATTACGTTATATTGTGAAAATTATTTGTAACTCATTTTTTATTCTTCTTACAATTGAGAGATGCCTGTAAGGATGAATATGCGTATATATTTATATTATAAGAGAATGAACATTGTTACAGCTGTTAAGACACATTTTCTTCATTCATTCTTCTTCTTCTTTTTTTTTTCTTCGTATTCCACTTCTTCTTCTTCTTCTTCTTCGTATTCTACTTCTACTTTTCATATATATATTTATCTTATATTTATCTTTATAAATAACATTTTCCTCTTATATACTTCAACATTTGCCTCTAAGCTTAAATTTTCTGTGAATTCCAACATACGTATAATACACACACACATACATACACACACATATACATATAGAAAATCACAAAATGGAAAACGTATGCGCATAATAAAGTTGTTAGTCGTCATTTTTCTTTACGATTCATTTAATTCATCACAATAAATTCTTTTAGTTTTTTCTCTTTTTCTCAACACAAAAAGAAACAAAAATAAATATAAGAATCTTTATGTGAAAACAATTGAATAAATTTAATACTGGAAATAGTTGTGAATGTGAAAATTATTCATTAAAGGAAAAAAAACGAGGAAATTTAATTTTCAAGTGGAAAAAAATAAAGAAGGAGAAGAAGTAATTTTAATTTCTTCCATCCAATATGATCAACTTTTCAGTCAATTTCTGAGTTTTTCTTGTTCATGGATAAAAAATCAAAGAAAAACTTTTAATTAAGCCAAAACTAATTTCAAATTGTTTCTTTTTTTTCTGTCATTTGAGGAGACAGAAGAAAAAAAATCCTTTGGTTCCCATATTCATTAATCAAAAGATAAAGCCAAAGAAAAAAAAAAGAAAAAAGTGAATAGAAAAAGAAACTCTCCTTCGTGACCCATAAAAATGAAAATGTTGTCTTATATAAAGAATGAAAATGGCCAAAAACCTTTCTATAAATAATCCTTTCTTTTTCATATTCCTTATTTTATTCATCCTGTTTTACTTCTTTATATATATGGTTAAAGCGTTTGGATCACACACAATTACATTTTGTAGACATAAGATGAGACATTATTCCCAAAAGTACTGAAAATATAAGTTAAACATATAAGTAATATGAGTTTGCACATTATTACATTTTGTCATCAACATTATATAATACAAAAGTGTGTGTGTGAGTTACGTTTAAATATAACGTAAGTATACGTACACATAACGTATACGTATGTAACGTACGTTACGTTGTAATAATAATATGTTATGTCGAAATATATGAACAGTTTTATTTTTGTTGTTGTTCCTTCTTTTTTCTTTGGTGAAAAGGTTCTGTTTTACTTAAAGAAAATATTATAAAGTTTATTGTTACTTTTTTCTTTCTGTTTCTGTTTCTGTTTCTTTTTTTTTTTTTTTTTTTCTGTGAAAACACTTGAGTGAAAAACAACAAAAACAAATATAATAGAAGACAAACATATATGAAAACCTCATGAGACACTTTTGTGTTTTTTGAATCTTCAATTATTTCTTGCATATAAAAAGTCTTCTTGTATTTACGACTTTTTTGTGGTTTCCTTTTAAAATATAATTTTATATTATTAACTGTTGTTGTTATTTTTTGTTTTCACATTGACATTATGTGTTGTGTCTTTTTTTGTTATTTTGACCATTTTACATTTAATTACTTTTAGTTTTTGTGTCAATTTAATTTCTAATAAAAAATTTTCCTTTCCGCCTCTTTACTGAAATTGTTAAATTTAATTCATAAATTTCATCATCAAATATCAAATAACTGAAATAATTCACAATAAAATATATTTTCTAAGTTGAAAAACAAAACAGAATTAACGATTGAATTAACTTAAATATAAATCAATTTGAAAATTGAAAACATCAGCACTAATCGCTTTTTTATTTCACTCCTGTCTAATTGGAAATGATTGAAAAATCTTAGAGGAAAAAAAGTTAACTGAAAAATTGAAAATAAATGAAGACAACAATATCGAAATAATAATAATTTTAATTGAAAAAACTGAACCTTTTATATGAGTTCAGTGATTGTTTAATTTAACATCATTAAACTTTAAATACAGAAGAAAAGAAATGGAACTCACAGGTTGTGTTGACGACACAAAAAAAAAAACAATAAAATGAAAATATATTTACTTGTTTTTTTTTTTTTGTTTCTTATCCATCAACATCATAACAATCATTGACATAATTTTCTGTTCATATACGTTTTGAACTTTATTTTAAATATTTTTCAAATAGACGGAGATAGACAGAGAATGTTAGAGAGTAAAAGAGAGAGAGAGAGAGAGATGAATAAAGTGAGATAGGGTGAATGAATATCTAATATATAATGTTTGATTTCCCAGAAGTGATTTTTGATTGCCATCAACAAAAAGAAGAATAAAAAAGTGAATGTATAATAAAGACATGATTTTCTTCCAACAAAAAAAAATATATAAATATAACAACAACAACAACAGCAACAGCAACAACAACAATAACAAAAAATAATATGAAAGGAAAAGTACCTAAATGGAAAAGTGAGAAATTAAGGGGGAGAGACATTTTATTTTTTTGATATTTTTTTCCTTTCCCTTTATTAGATGTGACAATCGTGCATAAAAATTCTTCTATTTTCATTTTTCAAACAAGGGTTACTTAGTTATACGTACCAATATTTTCTCTATTGAAAAATACCTTCTTCCACTTTTTCTTTTTCTTCTTCTTCTTTTTTATTTTCCTGATATTAATTTCCTTTTCATATAAATAAAAAATATAAATCTATTTTTCTTCAAACAGCAGCAAAAAAAAAAATATATCCAAATCTATTTACTGTAATTGTCATGCCTTTAAGTTTTAATGGTGACAATTTGAATATAAAAATTTTGTAATTGAATTTTAAATATAGAAATTGAGGAGGTTCATAAAATATAAGGAATTTTCTTAAAAATTTGTCAAAGTCTTTAAATATTTCTATTTTTTATTGACGATTATTGGAAAACGTTTTCTATGATCCAAAGCTTTTCGTCTTCCATTTTTTTTTTATTGGTTATTCAAGATAATTAAAGCTTTTATTTTATCTTTTATTTCATAAAATCCTTACAGAAAATATGGAAAATAATTGATGATTATCCAATGAAATTATCTTTATCCTTTTTTATCTTTTTATCGTTTAAAAGATTTTTTTTTTATTGCTTTCTTGGAAACGTTGTTACAAACTGATTTAAATAAAAAATAGTTACACTTTTTTTTTTTTTGATGAAATAAAATTTATGAGAATTGTGTCTTTTTACCTGAAGACGAATAGAATAAAATAGAATTAAGTTAGATGAGAAAAGTAAACTATAAAATTTTGTAATAAATATGCAAAGTCATTGTAAAGTTTTAACAAAGATGAAAGACACAAAATGCTTTTAAAAATCTTAAATGCTTAAATTTTTAATTTTGATGAAACCAATTACCTAAAGCGACTTGAAATAAATTTTTTCTTTCTTTTCATTCTTTTATTTTTTTCCCAGCAAGAGAACAAAAAAATAATATAATTCATTATCAAGGAGGAAAATGTTCCACTTTAGTATTTTTTCTTTACTCATTTAATTTAAATCGACCATCTTAATCCAACACCATGAAATTTTTTTTCATTGTAATTTTAATTCATTTGTTCTGATTTTCAAATGGAACAATTATCTATCTACCTTTTTCATTAAAATTTCTACATTGCCAATTTCAATTTAAAATCTCATATTAATGGAATTTAATAATTTCGTAATTATAAAACATACATTAGTAGGTATATGTATATCCTGTTAATTTATAAAATATCCTTATTAGGTACATTCCTTTTATTTCGTTTTATTCTATATTGTAGTGTAGATTGTCTAATAGCGGTAATGTATCTCTGTTTCTAGTCAACATTTTTTCTTTTTCTTTTGTTTTCTTTTTCTTCTTCTTTTTTTTTTTTGTAACCGAAAATTTATAGAAACATTATATAGAGACACATTAAATGTCACTCCTCTTAAACATTATAAATGTATAATTATCGTATAGAAAACCATGTGTGTGTGTGTGTAGATATCATCATCATAATAAACTATTAATCATTTTTGTAACTTTTAAAAGCAATTCATTAGCAATTATAATGTGTGCGATGGAAAAAAAAAGCTTTGTGCGCCGATTATATTTTATTGGCAACTTTTTTCTATGTGTGTGTGTGTGTTGGTGTGTAAATTTTTTTTTCTTTTCAATTTTAAATTGTTTTCTATTAAGATTTTTTTTTTTTGATAGCAACAAGAACGAAGTCATGTAATAATAGAAAAATGATTGTTAACAAAAGTTCAATTGAAAGAAGCATAAAATTTGTTAAAAGCGAAATTGTCGACTCGGATTTATTTTCTGTAGAATTTTACATATTTTTCTAAGAACTCTTGGTACGAAATCAAATATAATTCACACATGTTATATTGAGAAAATAATTGAATATAACAAAACCATAGAAATTCCACAGCATTCAATTAAACCTTGTCTGTAATTTTTATCTTAACCAGAAAACACTTGAATATTTTAAGATTTTTCCAATTAAAAATTTATTCAACGAATATAAAAATCATAGAATGGAAAACAGAAATTTGATCATAGATAATTAGAAAACTGGAACAACAAAAAAAAAATGAAATAAATAAATATTAAACAGCGACGCATAATTCTCTATAATAATTTACATAATTACATAAGTATGTATAGTCTTAGGTTTTATATGTGTATGTATTTTAGTACATAATGTATATACTAATGATTATACATAGACAGACATATTATCTTATATAAGACTCTAATGTTATAAAATATTCATGCTTTTATACCAAAAGTAGATTTTTGCCTATAAACACATAAAATACAGCATTTAAAACTTTCACACAATATTACACACACACACACATACACATGCATACAGATGAAGAATGCTATATGGGAATAACGAATATTTTCCGCATAAACTTATAAAAAAAAAAAATTTAAAAATGAACGAATAGAGAGACCACTTAAGTCGTTCGTTGCTGCTTAAGTGGAATATCATCAACCAGCGAAATGGTATAAAGTTTTTCTTTTCCTTTCCATTCTATACGTTTTCATTTTCTTTTCTTTTTCTTTTCCCATCATCTTTATAAGGAACTTTAATTCAAGTGTTGTCATCAACAGGCATTCTCAGAAAAAAAAAACATAAGAAAAAGACAATTATACAGGATAAAGAAAATTATAGAGAAAATTTAATATGAATTGCATTTTAATTATGGTCACACAATAATTATGGTTGATTTATAATAATCATATAAACGCAGTGCGGTTATCATTTAATAACTTACACTTTAATTATACAGATAATCCAACACAAAGACAAAACTCTCTCGTATTACACATACAATATTAGATTATATGAAAATCCATTATTATAATGAATTTTATTTGTACAGAAAAAAAAAAAAACTATGGAAAAATGATGAAGTCGTATATGAAAGTATTTGGAAATAAATTTCAATTGCATTGCAACAAACAAACAAATAAACAAACAAAAAAATACAATTTGTTTAATGAAATTTCGTTTCTTTCTCTCTTTTCTCTCTTTTCTTTTTACATGCAACATTTTTTTTTCATTTTATGTCAATGGACTTTTTTCCATTTCATATGTACAGGAACAAAAACAAAACAAAACAAAAAAAACTCTCACATAGACTTTTGTATTAGATTTTTATTTTTTTTTCCATTTTTTGTTGTTGTTGTTGTTGTTGTTGTTTTTTCTGTTTGAAAATATTTCTTCTGCTTCTTTTTTATCAAAGTAAATACAGAATAATAAAAAAAAAGAAACAGAGAAATAAAATTGTATTTTGTGTCATTACATTTGATCAGAAAAATGAGAAATTTATATTTATATGAACTACTGAGTCGTGTTTGAAATGATGGAAAAAAACAATATACAAACACAGTCAGATATTTTTTCACAAGAAAAACAAAAAAAAAAAAAATAGAAGAATATTTCTAGAAAATATTATTAAAATGATTGATTTCGATCGTCAAAAATTGTAGAATATTTTCAATAAAATAAAAATTGTTTCTTAAAATAAAAAATAAATTAAATATTGAAGGAAAAAAAAGTACATTAAAATATTTTAATAATTCCATAAGAATTATTAGAAACTTTATGTGGCAGAGGGAATTTAACAATTTATTCAAGTATTGGTGCCACCATTAAATCTCTCTTTTCAATCGTTTCTATATAAAAAAAAAAATGGAAATAAATAAAATAGAAAAAAAAAGAACGTATCGGTTAAATGACTCAATAAAAACAGTTAAATAAAGCCTTTTATTAAGTCAAATTGTATTTTAAGCCATTTTATAAGTCTATCGTATCTTTACAATGATTTAAATTGTCAAATTGTATAAAATTTATTGATTTAGATGATTTAGACTCTCGCACATTTTTTTTTTGTTTGTTTGTTTGTTATTTTTTTTTTTTTAAGGAGAGAATGAAAATTTAAAATTATATTCACCACCATACCACATCTCCCACCTACACCCCATCGTAAACCCTCACGACTGTAAATAGCGTAACCCATCATACCATTGGTTCTTTCTCTTATTTATAAATACATAAAATAATAAAATGTTGAATTTACAATATCCTTTATATCCTTTATAATAATAATAATAATAATAATAATAAGGGACAATTCTCTTCTTCTTCTACTTCTTCTTCTTCCTACTCAATTTCTTCTTTTTTTGTTCTTTTTCATTTTTTTTTCTATACTTTGTTTGTTTTATGAAAATACAATATAATATTAAATCTTCTTAGAAACCTTTTAAAAAGGTCAAGTATGTTTATTATTAAGTATTATCATAAAATATATATTTATTGTAAAACTTATCACAGAAAAAATATTTGCTAATAGTTAGTTGAAATCCTTCTATTTATATTTTTTTTTTTTTGTTTTCTTCATTCAAACCCCTTTACATCCTTTACACCCCTTTTCCCATATGCCTTACTATTATTTATCTAATCAACCCAATTTTTCGATCAAATCAAACTAACACAAATTAATATTCTGAATTTTTAAGGGGGTTTTGTTTTTGGTTTTCAATTTCCCATCGAAATGCTGTTGACAATTATATTTTATTTTTAGAAAGAAAAACAGAACATAGAAAATTACCTCAAGTTTAGTTAATCCAAAAATAATTCAATTTGCGCATTAAAACAAACGAAAAATTATTTGTTGTTTTAAATTTACAAAAAACTAAAAAATTAAAAAAAATTTCAAACAAAAAAAAATCAAAATTTCGAAGGATTCATCCTTTCTGCGTCAATAAATAAATAAAAAATGTTTAATTAAATTTAATTTAAATAACTTTTAGTCCATTAAATTAAAAGCAAAAATTAGGAATTAGAAAATATAAAATTTTATTTTATTGAATAAAATAAAGAGAATGGAAAATGTTTGTTTTTGTGTTTTTTTTTTCTTGTTTTGGGTTAAAATGAAATTTAATTAATAAAAAGCAAAAAAATTTTTTAGTAAAACTAAAAATATAAAAAAAAAGAACCACAAAAACCAACACTAACAACAAATACAAGCAACCAAAAGCAACAACGGAAAAAAAAGGGGGAGAAAAAAAAATTATTGTACTAACTAAACTATATCAATCAGGTCCAGGTCCAGGTCCTAGATGGATTAAAAATAGTTATAAAACCCAATGGGTTATAAGTAGGTGTTTTATTTCTATGTATGTGTGTGTATGTCGTGTTTGTGTTTATGTAAAGATTCTATAAAAAAATTTTTTTTTTTTAGTTTTAGGGTAAATTTTTTAATGTGTTTGTCCGTCGAATAAAATATTTTGTTGGGACATCTTTTTTTTTTGTTTTGCTTTTCTATTTTGTGAAAACTCTTTTTCTTTCGTTCATTCTTTTTTTTTTTTTTCTTTTTTTCTATTTGACCTAAAAAACCTCATAAATATTAAAACATTAGTCATTTAAAAGAAAAATTTACATATATGGACTGAACTGAAAGTGGATAAAAATAAAATAATAATTTATTTTTAATACAACGGATATTTTGTAACTATAAAATTCTATTCATATATTCCTTTATCCCTTCAATTTGATACACTTTCTCATTTTATCTTTCATATTTTTCATCATCATTCGACCTCTACCTCTCTCTTTTTCTACTCTATTCTTTTCTTTCACCACACATACACACATACACATAAAGACACATATGTACAGTGATAAAAATTATAATAATATTTTATGAATAAATTAAAAAATGTGATATTTTGTGGTGTATAGAGAAAAGGTTTTATAATATGGATAAAAATCAGGAATATTTATATTTTTCATATTTTGTCTTATACACACACACACACATACATACATAAACATATAAATACATACATACATATGCATGACCGAACATAAAATATACATAAAATATATTTAAAAAGGGATAAAAGAAAAGTTTTCTATACTTATTATTATTATCCCCCTTATTTTCTTTAATACATAAACGCACATACACACACACACACGCACACTTTGATAGTTTCCAAAAACTCTCTACTTAAAAAAGTAAATCTAATATAAAAGAAAAACAAAAAAAAAAAAGTAAACAAAAGAATATTTATGAATGATTTTATAATGGGTTAAAATTAGAGGAGAGGACATAAAATACCAGAAGAACAACAACAAAAACAAGAGGAAAAAGTTAATAAGGAAACTACAAGGATTAAATTAAGATTATTAAATAAAATATGAAAATATAAATTTGTGCAAAAGGAAAAAATTTAATCCCTATGATTACTTTGAACCAGATTTATGGGAACAAAAATAAACGACGAATAAATGAAAGTCAGATTATTTAAAAGGAGTAAAAAAAAAGAAGTAAAAGAAGGAGTAAAAAAAAAGAAGTACCTAAGGAAAAGGATTCTTTATTATCTTAAAGTTTTTTTTTTTTTCGATTTCAAAATTATAAAAAAAAAATCTCTAAAGATGAAAATTGTGCAGATTTTTGAAGTTGTATCTGATTGACTTTTCTTCTTATCACATAAATTTATAATTCATCTGATTTCAAAATATTAATAGAGAATTTGACAAAAGGTTTTTGTTTTTCTATAGAAGGACATTTTCTTCTTCTTTAAATAAAGTACAAAAAAGAAAACAGTTAAAAGATGACGTCAAATAAAATGAAAAAAAAAAAAGGAAACTAAAAGTAAGAAGAAGAATAAGACAAGAAAAAGATTGAGAAAAATAAATGAAAAGAAAAGAAAAGGATGAAAGAAGGAAAGAAGGAAAGAAGAAAAAGAGCACAAAGACAAAACTAAAACGATAAAAAATAATTTACGGTTAGAAAATAATTTATTATATCCAACCTCAAACTCCTTTAATTTTCCCAAATATAACATTTTATCCAAAGATATTATTTATCCACACACTAAATAACAATGTTTCTCACTGTGTGTATCTCTTGGGTTTGTGTATGTTTCTTTTACGTATGCGTATCTGGCAGTTTTCACGCCATTTAATCAAATTTGCATCCATAACGAATTTTACTTTTTTCTTTCAATGTGTGTGTGTGTGTGTGGTTGTATGTTGTATGTGTGTGTGTGTGTATAAATATTCAATAGGAAAAGGAATGCAAACTAAAGTGAAAATAATTTGAATATTTCAATTTTCATTGTTCGTCTCTTTATATATTTCAGTTTATAAGGATTAAAATTTTGTCTCTGGCATAAATCCAATATTAAGTCGGTTTTCTATACATACAATAATATAGTCCATACACATATTTATTTAAATTAGGTATTTGTGTGTACATGTCTTTATGTATGTGTATGTGTATGTGTGTGTGTGTGTGTGAAGAAAAACCAAACCAAATAATTTTAGAGAAAGGTAAAGATAATCAATGATATACCCAACAATAAACGTCAACATCTTTGTTGTATCTTTCTTGTATCATCTTATATCATGGGTACCTACTACCAAACCCCTTAAAAATACCTATACACAATAAAGTTCTACATAAAATATACATATTTATTATAAGAAAATGGGAAAATGGGAAAATGTGTAAAATGGGTAAAATGGGAAGTGTAGGTAACGTTATTTCTTCTTTTGTTTTTCCAAAAAAAAAAAATTTAACTTTTGGTGTAGAATATTATATAGGGATGGAAGGTTTATAACGCATATTACTTCTTAATTACATTTTATTTACCTTTTTATGTATTTATTTAGATTTTCCTATCGCTTAAAGCATTTATACAAAAAAGGAAAAAAAAAAATGTATTATAAGGAAAAATATTGTGTGAAAATTTTAGTATAGAGAAATTCAAAAAGTGTTAACTGAAAAAGAGTTAGAAGTGTAAAGGGGTTATTGTCAAAGTGTTAACTAAAATGTGGAAAATGGTAGAATGGAATAAAGGGTTAGACAATTTATAAAGTCATTTTTAAAAACCTTAACAGAATGTCAACATTTTTGTGGGTTTTTTTTTTTGTTTATTTTTATTATTTTATTTTTGTGTCTGTAAATTATAGTGACTTAATTTTTGTATTCTCTTCTGTCTTTTCTTTGTTTTGTTTAGAAAATTATTTAAGAGGAAAATTAATGTTGAATATTTTCCTAAAATAATAAACTTTGAATCTTTAATTATTTAGTTAACTCTACTTTACTAATGGAAAGTAAATTAGGAATTCTTTCTAAAAATTAAATTGCAGAAATGGAAAACTAACGAAAATTGTGGGTTCGATTGACTTGAACTCTGGTCCTGAATTTCGAATATTCTTCAATGAATGAGTATCAAGAGAATGGTTAATATTTTCAGAATTTCTGCGAACTAAATGATTTGATTATTATAAAATTAACATCATTTTGGAATTTTACACGAAAGTTAAAAAGAAAATCATAAAATGAAAAATATGGTAGAGTTTGTCGTTTACCTCTTTTCAATTTATAAAATTTTCTTTTTCAAATTCAATTGCACGTTTTTTTTTTCAGCGAGATATTTTCATTCAGATGAAAAGAAATATTTTCATGGAATTTTCAACTGCGTCATGTTGAAATTTAATTTTTTTTATCCGATTAAAAATATGCCAGCTACAAAAAAATGGAAATAAATAAATAAATGGAAATATTGGGTGAAAAAAAAATAAAGATATTTATTAATTAAAAATTCTTTCAGCTCTTTTTGGCGATTATCGATGAAATTCTTTTTTCCTATGAAACTTTTTTTTTTGTTCTCAAATCCGTTACCAGAATCAGGATAATTTTATAAATCATTTTGACAAAAATAAAAATACAAACATATGGCACAATTCCAACCAACAAAAATAAATAGATAAAAATTTAAAACAACAGAATTGTCATAAATTTTTTTAATTAACTCTTACCAAATCCCATTAAGTTTATAAATTCAGTCTTTAGTTTGTTCATGCACTTTATATAGCCAAGGATTTACTTCATTATTGTGAAAAACTCTTGGAAAAATAAAGAAAATTTATATCTTTAAATTTTCATCATCCCATTCCCCCAACCCAATAAAACTCGGAACTTTTCAATTTTTGTTCATGTTGGTCCAATGTGAAGGTAAGTAGACATCTGCCTTAAATTATTATTACTTTTTTTTTGTGTTTAAAGACAAGAATGAGAAAAAAAAAACAAATATTTATTATTTTATTTTGAGCTTCCTATTTTTTATACTAAAGCTCAAATTATAATCTCCCTAACACCTATAAGGAAATACCTCAATTCATCTTCTTGTGTTTCTACTCATCCAATTTTTTTTTTGTCTTGTTTTTTTTTTTATTTCTTTTCTTTTGTTTTCTTATTTTTCTTATTTTTCTTCTTTGTTTTTTTTTTTCCTTTCTTTTTGTTTTTCCTCATTTTTCTACACATTTTCCGATTTATATAAGACAATTTATATACATCCAAGTGGCAGTTTTGTTTTCTTATTTTGACATTCAGTGTTTATCAATTTTTATAAACAAGAGAGAGGCAAAGAAAAGAAACAAAACACAACAAAAAAAAAAAAATTGGGTAGATATTTTTTTGTTTTTGTTTTTTTCGTGGAAATGTTGATGGTGTGAAGATTGGAAAATATAGAAATGATGGAAGAAAAGAAAAAAAAAGGTGTATTATAAAGCATAAGGAATGAAATGGATGAAAGAATTTAGATGATGCCTTTTGATGCTTTAAAGAATTTCTTTTTTTTTTCCCCTCTTCATATTTTTATTTTTGTTTTTCTTTCTTTTTATATGAAGAAAGAAAAACAATTTTCTTTTAAAATTGATTTAAAATAATGAAAAACAAAAAACAAAAAAGAAAGATTGCTTAAAAGTTTACATAAAAACAGATTAAAAATTAGACTAATAAATATTGTCAATTGTTATCAGCCAGAAACCTTCTGATATCGGCAAATACCTTCACAATATTCACCCTTAAAATGTCTGCAACTTTAAACAATTTTTTTCAGTCAAAATCCTTTATTGTCAATATCGATAAATTTCCGATAAATTTTTATTCAATGATGCACAACCAAATATTTCATATTGTTCACAATCGAAATGTAAACAATTTTTTTTTTGTTGATAATTTTCTTTCTTTCCTTTCATTTTCCTTTCATTTTTCCTTTTTATTTTTATCAAAGAAAAATTCTCTTATAGAAAGCATAAATTTTCGATGATATATAAAATGAATTGATGTTCATAGAAGTTTTAGGTAATTGGTAAAAATTGTATGAAGGAAAAAACGACGTTCACCGAAAAAATTTATCATTATTTTAGTACAACAAGAGAGAAAAAAAAAGAAGCTAAGGGGGAAAAGAAATTGATGAAAAGATTTTTCTGATTGCCAGAACAGAATGTATGAGTTCTGAACGTATTATTTATGGAAAGATTTTTCTGATTGGAAATCTGTATTTTATAGATTCTAAAAGAATACTTATTACTAAAAGACGTTATCGTAAAATTTCAGAAGTAAATCAAGAGAATAGTTCTAGACTAACTTGCCTAATTGGACTATAAACTTAATTGATTTTTTTAGGATCGAATAAAAATGTATCAAATGTCGAATGTTACTTACGTTTAAAAATAAACATTAAATTCTGATTAAGAAATTACATTAAACAGAAATTTTTTTAAAAGTATTTCCGTTAAAAAATTTTACTCTCATAAAATTTCCTTTTTTTTTACTTGTTTTAAAATTTAGTTACAATTTTTGGATTAACGTAATTGAATGTTTATAACGATATTCTTTTTTTTGTTTTAGAATTAAAAATTAATTGAATTAAATTTTTGCGGATGAAATAAAATGTGAAGGTTCTCTGTGACATCTCGCACCAGACACACTTAAAATTAATTAGATGCCTATATAATTATTTAAGGAGAAGCAAGGACAAGAAGAAGGAAAAAAATAATATTTGCCGCACACAATTAAAAGAAGATTAAAGTGAAGAATATTTTACTGCTTCTTCTTCCTCTCCTTTTTCTTCTTCTCGAAAAAATAATTCATTATTTTATTCCTTTTTTTTTTGTTTATTTTATTTTTTGTCAATAAAGGACTTTTTTTTTTATATTTAATTTTTTATTAAAAGATTTTTCATTTAAAGGGAAAACTTTTTATTTTTCTTACAGAACGAAACACGCACATTAGTAAAAGTGTTTCCTCTATGGAACATTAAATTCCAAAAAAAAAATGAAGAAAAAGAAAAACTTGCCTAATTTGTACTGAAACTTTTTAGACTTTCATATAAAATATTCAACGGAGTGCCAAAAAAAATATTACAGAAAGAAGAATAATAATAATCGTCAATTTGTCAGAACAATTTTATGTCAGTACACAAAATCAATCAATCAATCATAATCAATAAATCAATAAAAAAATGTTCACTCCTTTTGAACATTAAACGAATGGAATTTTAATTATCTGAAGGCGATAAGAGAATTAAAAATGTGTCATGTCAAATTTGTTGTCTAGAAGGAAAATCTGATAGAATAATTTCAAATTAATCGACACGAAATTTTGGTTCATCTCTTAAAATATATAATTATAAACGGGGTGTATGGGAGGAGGAGGTAAATCAGGATGATGAGCTGGTTTATTAGTCGATTAATAAAAAATGGAAGACAGAAGTTCTGACAGAAAATTTTAACAAAACTTTTTTTGTTGTTCAATTTGTTACAATTTTTTATATTTTTTGATAAACATTTTATTTTGCTTTTCTTTTTTTTTCATTTCTTTCTTTACTTTGTTTTTTTTTTTTTTTTTTTGATGAAATTCCCAAGAAAGGCGTTTGTCTCAATTACAACATCTAATAAAAATACATTCATATTTATACGTTTTTTTTTTGCGCGCCTTTGTTTGTTTCGCTCTTCTGTTTTTTTTTTTATCCATAATCTACAATAATTTTGAATGTCTTAAAGTACCACAACAGAGAGCACACAAAAAAAAAATATGGACAGCCCACAAGAGGACAAGTGGATGAAAAAAAAAATATAAAACGACAAATTTTGATTTATTTTATAGAAATTTTATGAAAAAAAAAAAAGTTTACTTTTAAAAGGTGCCAGGACCAAACAAAAACGAAGAAAGCCATGAATGAATTTTTCAAAAGGTAATTTATTTTGATTTTGTAAATTTTCTTTTCGTTCGGTTTTCTTTTTTGTTTTTTAACCATAAACAATGTAATAAATTGTTTTGTTTTCATGTTGACACAAATTTAATGGTATTATTTGTGTGATGAGATGACTTTTATTTGTTAAGAGATTGTTGTAAAGTAAGATTTGTTTGTATTTGTATCTAATATTTTCTTTAAAGCAAAAAAAAAAGGAAATTAGAAATTTAAAAATTTTGGAATATGAAAATAAATAGATTTTCAATGAATTGTTTATAAAAGAATAAAAGTGGAAATTTCTTCTTATTGTTATTGTTGTACTGTGAATGTTGAAGTTGATCTGACAAGAAATGAAAATATAGTATAAATCTGACATAAGTTTCTATTGATAAGAAAATGACATTTGCTATTGACATCATAACATAAGAACGACATTTTCAAATATCATTTCCACTCACACACACACACACATACACAAGCACACACAATTCTCTTATTTTCAGTTTCTAAATCATATAAACCAATAAATTGTGATCAATATATTTGTTGACTATTATTATTTATTTTCAAAAATAAAGTTAAAAGGTAGAAACAAAAATATTAACTAAAAATTCCCATAGGACTTAATAACCATCACTTACACACACACAAAATATTCTTCGAAATAATCTGATATATTTTCCCTATTTTCTGTACAAAATAAAAATAAAAATGTAACCGATGATATTTTAATGAATTTATTATTTTCTATAAATATCGATGGAAAGAAATAAATATGGGTAAAATAATAAATCCAATTAATTTTAACTTTAATGTTCAATATATAGAAAATATTTTCTACAATTTTTTAGTAATGTAAAAGTGTAGAATATTAATGTGTGTGTAGAATATTGTAAAGTATGCGAATAGGTAATATATTTCCATTCTAAATAATGATTTATAATAATTTATTATTTCAGGTAACAGAAATTTAAACTTAAAATATTGTCAATTTATTTGTCTGTATAAGTTTTTTAAATTAAAAGAAATACAAATTTTTAATGTTCTGTACAATATTATGAAATGAGAAATAAATAAATGAATATCGATTATGTATCGCACATCATACTAATGGTATATAGTTTGCCCTTAAGGAAATATTATTATTCGTTTCATCATTTATAGAATAGAGAAAATATATACAAGGAAAGTATTCTTATATTAAATCTTTGATGTTTTATATGAAATTGATGATTTTGGTTTGGACGATTTGGCAATGAAAACTCTTTATTGTATATAGAAAATGGAAGAGAAAAAAAGAAAATATATATTTTTTTCTAAGAAATAACCATAAAAGGGGAGGACAGAAAAAAATTATAATGGGCTCAGAGGTGCATTCTATGATTTGATGTCAATCGATTAAAGCAATAAAAAAAAATGTTTAATGTTAGAAATCGAAAACAAAATGAAGTCACAACCTTGATGTCATCAGTTTTGTGTTTATTTCTGATTTAAGAAGAAAAATGAAAATTATTTTTTTTGTCCTCTTTTTCTATCAAATTTATTGTGTCGAATAAATTGAAAGATGGTACAAATTTTTCATCTGAATTATAATAAATTCATTCGGAAAATCAAAGTTATATAATTTAATTAAGAAAATTTTTTTGTGAACAATTTTGTTAGTTTGATTTAATGAAAACTTCAATAAATTGACTATAATATTTTTGCGCATAGATATAATATCAGTTGGCAGAAGCATCTTAGATGTAATTCCTCTCAAAAATAGTTTGTTGCTTCAATAAAACGAAACATATTTAATTAACGATTTAAATTTAATTAAAGAAAATTATATTCCGCAAAATAAAAAATCAATTAAGAAGCTCCTCCTATATAGAAGGTTTTTTTTTTTTTGTATAAATGACAAAACATCCCCCTTTTGTATAATAAACAAAAGTTCAACTCAGTTCATTTTAAGAATATATAGAAAAACGCACTATTATGGAATCCTACACCACCACTGCGTGCCGATATGTGTTTTTTTTTTATTCTTTCCTTTTATATTATCTGTATATTGTATTTATTATGAAAATATACAAAAAGAAAATTCATAACAAAGAAATCAGAATCCCGTGAAAATTTTCAACCTCCCCCATATTTTTTCACATTTTCTTCATTTTTTTTTTACATTTTTTTCGTCTTCTTCCTCTTGTTTTTTTTTTCTTTTTTTGATTTCTATAAAAGAAACATCATTCAGCACATTCACATATA
The DNA here is from genome assembly GCA_963082725.1 of Pedicia rivosa. NCBI lineage: Eukaryota > Metazoa > Arthropoda > Insecta > Diptera > Pediciidae > Pedicia > Pedicia rivosa. The sequence goes on from OY720151.1 coordinate 46,778,389, forward strand.
ATGTAATATAAAAATCGTAATAATTCAGATATTCATCATAAATATCATAAGGTAGATTTTTTTTCTTCCGTTTTTTTTTCTTTCTTTCTTTCGTTTTTTTTTTATCGCAAACTTTTACTATTCCAATTCCACCGAAACATTTCTGTTTTGCTTCTTCTCATATTTTGCTTCATTTATTTTTTTCTCAGAACTCTTATTTTTTTTTCTTCTTCTTCTTGTTCTTCTTCTCCTTTTATCGAAAAAAAAAATGAATATTATTGTACATCATATATCCAGATATCCATATCGACTCAATACAGATTTCATCCAACGTCTTTTTATTCTTCTTCTTCATCATCTTACTTTTCTCATTTCCACACGATAATACACGTAAGCGAACCGAAACCCATATTGTAAATCAACTGGCCCCCACATATAACGGAACACATTTTCTAAACATTTGTGTGTGTGTGTTCTTTTTGGCGGGTGTAGAATTTAGTTTTTCTTTTTTTTCTGAGAAGGAAAAAAAGAAGAAGAAGAATATATCGACTATTCATATCATGATGATGATGACTAAAGACTGGAACATATAAATAATGTTTATAACGATTGGAAAACGATCTATACTTTTTTTTTCCCTTATCTAAAAATTTCTTCTTCAATTTTTGTTCTTTTTTTTCTGCCTGTGAATTTTTTAAAAGGTTAAGAATATTATGACGAAGGTCATTATGTATTTCTTCTTTTCTTTTTCCAAAAGTTAATCCATGAAAAGCAAATCATCATCATTGTATTATTTTTATTTAACAAAAGTAAGATGAAGAAGGAGTGAAGAGGAAGACAAAAATCGATTAAATAAAGAAACGTAAAAAACAATTAACATTCGTTTTTTTTTTATCCCAATTTAATTATCGATTGTTTATTTAAAATTTTCAGACCGATTAATTGTCTATTCATGTGCAAGCTGAACGAGAATAAAAAAAAGGAAAAATGAAGCACGTAGACGTGAGGAGTTTAATATACTGAGTTTGAAATTTGAATTTGATGGAGAGTTAAATTGGTTACTAAGGTATAAGGCGTCTCGTCGTTACCTTTTATCCTATATACACCCACACTAACACCACTTACATCTCACACACCCAAAATTTTCATCATTATATGAATATGCGCAACAAATTATAAATAAAAATCTCGTACAAAAAAGAAAATCCAATTCTTCACTTTTAGATGTTTTATGAATTTCAATTTTTTCTTTTCCCTTTTTTCTATTTTTCTTTTTTCCTTTTTCCATTTTTTTCAGTTTTCTTCTTTTTTTTGCAATATCAGTAGCATATAACTTTGAACGATTAAAAATTTGCCGATGTGAAACAAATTGAATTAATCAGGAAATTAAATTTTGTTAAATTTAGAGAGGATAAAAAAAAAAGTCAAAAAATAACCGAAACAAAAAATTAATAACGATAAATCAGGAGAAGATCAAATATTGATTGATGAAATTTAATAATCTGTAAGAACACAAAGTTCAACGTCTTCATTTCTTTTCAATCAATTCATTTGTTGGTATTTGTGCATAAAGATTCTATTCTTGATTTAATTAAATAATTTTGTGTCTCTAATTATTACACCGGCTTAATTATAAATCCATTTCCTTTTCTTTTTATCTAAAATCAAAAACTGTAGCCAGTCCTAACTTTCTTACTGTACTTAGCTTCTTATAATTAGTTTTTAATCACAATTTTTACTTGAAATATTTTTGGTAGAAGTGGAAAATTGTGTCTATAAAATTATACCGACAGTGATGAATGAAATGAAGATTTTCTTTTTGTAGCATAAAATAAAGAATTTTTAGTAAACTGTACACAAATCTGTATAATTGATGATTAAAATTTGCTTTTAGAATGAGCCAAAAAATGTTCAAAATTAAAGAACTAAATTAAGACTACAATCGTAGGGGAATCCTTCAATTTATCAAATTTCAATTCTAAGAATATTAAACTTAATAATTTCATCAATAAAGAATTTTGACCTTCGAGAAAATATATAGTTGGCAATTTTTTATTTTATTTTATTAAGTCAACATCAATGTATATTATTTGTAGTTCAGTAAATCCCATAAACTACAACGATGAACTCTATAAACTATACAACTAAATAAACTAAATAAGAAATAATATTGTCATCATCCATTTCTGATCCTTATATGAGTGTAGATAAAGTCAATAATATAATAATCGTATCGGATAGAATAAACTTATTTAACCGGAAGTGGTCATATGATTGTGGGTGGTGCGGTAAATTTATATATAGAAAAGATTTATTTATGTTATGGCAACAATATTATATGATGATGATAATGATTATTGTTTATATGTCTTTCTATATATATTTTGTATATAAATAATATTACAAAGAAGAGAAAAAAAAACAGCGGAAACAGAATTATGATAAAAAAAAAGAAAATGGAAGAAGAATGAACAAGGATATTGATATTTTTGTTATTTATGAATCCAAACAAAATTTAATGAAATAATATTCTATAATTTAATCTATTTAATTTTATCCGGTTTTTCGATTTTATTAAATTATATTCTTGTTTTTTTTTTTATTGTGGTTGGCTTTTTGCGTATAAATTACATAATGGTTTTTGTGGAGATCGATGATGACCACGAAATAGAGAAATTCCCTTATTCCCATTAGTTATTAATTATTTTCAACAAAATATTTTATTATTATTCATCCGTTTGTGGTAAATAAAATACGTGGAAATTTTGTTGAAAATATGTTAATGAAAGAAGAATGTTTTATTATAACAAAAAAAAAAATAAACCAGGAAAAGTGGGAAAATTATAAAAGTTAGAAAATGAGAGATAACAATTAAAATGTTTGCAATTTACAAACTGCAATTAAGTATTATATATTTGTTTCATTCACTTAGTTGGTTTATAAAATGGTAATTATATTTTGTTTTTCTTTTGCTTTGTGAAAAAATAACAACAACATAATTTTCTTGTTCTTTAAAATGTTGTCACAAATTATTATTTTACTAAGTAAAATATAATACGAGAAAGACAGAAACACTTTCACTTTTAACATTAAAAGTGAAAGTCACAATATTTAATTGTATCGTTTATGTGAAAAGTGTAAAGTATTTTCTTAAATAATTATTTTTAGTTTACTTCAATAATAGAGAGAATTATGCTTACAGTACAATGTCAAATCTTTTAATGTTAATTGTCCATAAGGGAATAATTTAGAATTCATTTAAAATTTATTTTGTCACTTCATTTTTTATTTAATACAATGAGACAAGTTTATCAATTTAGGCAGAATGCATTTAAAATGTCACAAAATTCATTCTTTATTTATTTAATTTTTCCCGTTTTAATTTATAATTTTCCTCTAATTATTAAATTTTTCGTAAAAAAAAAGGATATTCATTTAAATTTATAAAAAGTTGAAAATTCAAAGGGTAAACAGAGAAAGAGACAGATAGAGAGATTAGGAGCGATTCTCTTTTTTTTTTCTTGTTTTGTATTACAAAAAAGCTTTATAATTTACCAAATTTAAATCATTATTCAGTAATTAATCTGTATTACGTTGAAGGGCAAATGATTGCAAAGAGAAAGAAAAAAATAAGGGGTAGAGAAGGTAGAAGGAACAGAAGACAGAAGGGAATAAATAAATATAAGGACTCTGTATAAATATATATTCAATCGGATATCCTTTATGTTTAAATACTTGAAATTCCTTCTTCATTTTTTTTATTTTCTTTTTGCTGTTGAATATAGTCCCCTCAAATGAAAATAAAAAATATTAAAAAAAAAAAAATAGTAACAGACGAGAAGAGAAGAGAAAAGAAAAGAAGAAAGAAAAGCTGTCCTAAATCTTTTATGCAACAATAACAACAATGAAAATGGAACAACAACAAAAAGAGTAAAATAAGAAAAAACTAAATACAAACAAAAAAAAGGAAGAAAAAAAAAGTAAACCAGCAGAATTTCAAAGTGAAATTAATTGAAGAGAGAAAGAAGGTTTTTTTTTGGTCTGAGACTTTTTATTTATAGAAATTAAATAGTGTATGTGTGTGTGTGTAAAGTAAATAATTTATATAATAATTCCTGATATCTAACAAATTTTCGATTTACTGATATTAAAAGAAAATAACATAAAACAAAACAGAACAAAACAAAACAAAACAAACAAACAAACACAAAAATAAAATTCTAACTTTATGTCGACAAGCCATGCTAACTTTTTTTATTTCTGGTTTTCAGTTGTATTGTATGTACAACATACTATAGGAATATCGATCCAAATATACATCCCATTCGCCTTCCCTAAATATCTAAATTTATATCAGTCTATCGTTCATTCCCATTGGAACCCCTAAATTCTATTCTCTCTATAAAATTTTCTTCTAACAAAAAAAAAAATGTCCAACCATTTCTATAATTTCTTCCCCCTTTTTGTCTACATTTTACTTTAATGCATTCATCAAAAACATTAAAATTGTATTGTGTTTTTAGTCCTTCTTCTTTTTTCTATGTCTTCCTCTTTTTGTGAAAATGAGACAATAATCAATATTACAATTGAAACAGGATTAAATGAAGTTTAAAAACCAGAGAAATTTCTATAAAGAAAATGAAGAGCGAAAAAAAAAATAATATAGAAAAATGAAGAGGATGAAAAATCGTGAAACAAAAAGAAAATGATGTGGCTTATTATTATCCATTTAAGAGCAATCAATTTTGTAAGGCAAAAAAGAAAAAAAAATAGACGGTGTAACTTTTCTTCTTTTTTTTAATGATAAAGTTTGAACAGAAATAAAACCACTAGGTAATTGATCTCCTTACAATATACACTCGTACACACACACATACACAAAGCCAGATGGTTTTCCTTTGGATTGACACAATGGATCTTAATAAATCAATTAAATTCTAATAAATTCTCGTTTAGGTGAAATTTTTTTTCTTTCCTTTCATTCTTCTTCTTCTTCTTTCACTAAGATGTTTTTCCCTATTTCCCTTTTTTTTTTCTTTGCATTATGAAGGGAAAAAATAACTTCTAACTTTTTTTTCATTCAACAAAAATTACGAACATTTTGCCTATATTTTCAACGTTTACCTTTTTTTTCCTTTTTCTTTTTCCAGATTATAAAGATAAATCGATATTATCAAATTATGATAATAAAAAAGAAAAATCTACTGAGTCATTCTCATTAGATTATCACGCATTTACTTATCTCTACTCCTTCAAAAACTCCTTCGATAACTTATAGAAATAGAAATAAACGAAGTCATCTACTTCCCCTCACTAATCTCTTTTGAAAATAATTAGAACTGATTTGCCATATACTTTTATACACTATTAAAGTAAAACATCAAAACGAAAAAATCATCAAGTCTAAAAGTTGTGTAAAAAAAATTATCAATAAAATAAATATCTAATGAATTCTCTGAAAATTCTTATTTCTCAATTTTTATAATTTTATTAAATTTCGGAGAATCTCGTTTCAAATTAATAAAGTAAACTTTTAGTATTTAATTAGTTAAGATTTTACTTAAAAATTAAAATCAAGGAAAAAATAATTATTTAAATAACAACAACAACAACAACAACAAATTAACTAACTTCAACCATGAAAATCATATAAATTTCCTTTTTACTTTAATTTTTGTTTTTAGTGAAATTTATATGTTTATACAAACAACCAAAAAAAAAAAAACAAACAACAACAAACTTTGCGTCTGTATGTTGTTCCTTATATCTAGAGATATGTTTAACTACAGGACGTCTCTTCTTTACACTGCTCCTTGTGACACTATACTTTTATTTTTATCACAACAATTTCTGGTTGTATTGCGTGCAATAACATACTGTAGTATATTTTCATATACAACACATAAATTGTTGTTGTTGGTTGCCTGGTTGTAATATAAACAATTAGAATTAAAAAAACAAAATAAAAAATTGTCACATTAGTGAACGGGGTGGAAAAAAAATCATTTTCAACAAAACATGAGAAGAAAGTTTCACTATAAACTTTCACAAAAAAAAAGGAAGAAGAAGAACAAAAACAACAAAAACAACAACAACAACATGAGAATACAAAACTTTGAAATAATACAAATGAGAAATTATCTAATGTTATGTTTAAACGCAATTTTAGGGTGTAGTCACAAATGTAGTGTGTGTGTGCATCTATGTAGAAACATTTTAATAAAATTCAATTATTCTGCGATATGAATACATTAAATAGTTTTTTGTTTTGTGTACGTTTAAAAGTTATTAAAGGTGATTTAATTTCTATAAAGAACAAAAAATAAACATAATTATAAAATACAAGTGAGAGAAAGAGAGAGATGACATGTGATATAACATTAAATTATATGTATTTATCCCACATGAATGTATGACGCTGATATGTTTTTTTATAAAATTATAAATGATGAAGGAAATTATTTTGATGATTTTTTTGTTCCTTTTTGTTATAATTTCTAAAATGAAAAAATTAACTTTTAATTTGTTTGTTGAAAAATTACATAGTTTGGTTACCAAATGATGATGATGATGATGATGATGATGATGATGATGATGATGATACTGATCGTATTTAAAATGTTAATTTTAGTTTGTAGATGAATTTTGTTATGAATAATTTTATTTTGTATATATAAATTACAAATAATAATAATTTCGTCTTCTTCTTTTTTGTCTTCTTAATTTGAAAATTTCTTACTTTAATAATACAATATCTGAATTATACTTGTATACACAATTTTATATTACAGAGTACGGATATTTTTTCTCTATCAATAATAAATCTATCAGTTAAGATTATCATTGCGACATAATTAGGTAAAAAGTAAAATCTAGACCAAAAAAACACCAAAACGATCAGATCAAATCTGAAAATTATTTTTGTTTAAAATTTGTTTAAATTATTAGTTTCTGATTGAAAATTCAAAGCGTCATTTCTTTTATTAAATTGGTTAAATATACAAATTAATTTAAATTGTAATTAAATGTCTAATGAAAAAGTCTTTAATCGATAATAATTGTTCAAAGATTAAAATTTCTGATGAATTTCTATAAAACTAAATTTTGAATTACAGAAACTAAACACAACCAATGATTATCACAAAAAAAGAATATAGAGCTTCTCATTAAATACTTGGTTTATCTTCAAATGACATAAAATTGAATAATCATTTTCATCAACAACATCATCATCATTATCATCATCATCAAAAATATACAACACCAAATATAATATGGTGAAAGTTTTCGTTGATTACAAACAAATTAGAATTAAGAAGAATATAATCAAATGAAACTTAACAAAAGACAATAATAATAAAAATCTCTTTTGAAATCAAAGATGATTTTGCGATAATATTAAGAACTTGATTATTTGACGAAAGTGTTTATTTGATTTAATGTAAAGAAATGATTTTTCCTAAAGGGAATTGTTGTTAATTAATGAACTTTATATAGAGATTCAACCAAAGCTTTCGAATTTGCAATTAAATCGTTAAGTTGTTTTGAAACTAAAATTTTCGAATGGTACATCAGCTTTAATTAACAAAGAAAAAAAAACTAATAATAATAAAAGCTAAGAACAAAATTACATCAGACAAAAATCAATTAAATTTTGTTAAAACAACGAAAGCAATTAAAAATGAAAATTGATTTTCATTTTTCTTTTCTTGTTTGTGTGTTTTTTTTGTTTTCTTTTTTTTTTCCTTCACACACAAGGGAGTGAAAAAGTAAAGAAAATTTAAAATGTGGAAAAAATAAATAAATGAGAATCGCCCGAATAAACATTCATTAGTCTACCGCATTATTGTTTGCTGCACTTTAGAGACTTTAAAGTTGTATGATACTGGGTTATTTATATAAGGTTGTATTTGTGTGTGTGTGTGTGTGTGTGTGTGTATACCTTACCATTTTACTAATTAATGGTTTAAATTCAAATCTAGTAAACATATTTACATATTAACGTATATACATTTTGACTCCCTATGTTTTTATTATGTACAAAAAATGAGAGTGCGGTCAAAATGTTGGTTAAACATTGTTTTTTTTTTTTTGCTTGATGCCATATTTTTTTTTTCTTCTGGCTGTTTCTGGCTGTTTCAATCATCACTCTTATTTATTATTACTTACTTCTGTTGTTGTTATTTGTTTACATTATAACTAACGTTACTCTTATGTTTAATCCATTTTTTTTTTGTCATAGAAAAAGAGATTTTTGATTAAAATTCAAACAAAACGTTATAATTAAAATAAATTAAACGAAATAAAATTGGAAATTTTTATTTAAACTGACAAATAAAAAAAAATATATATGGAAAAATATTTTTTTAATTGAAATAAAAAAAAAAAATATATAATAAATCGTGTTCCACATTTACCAAATCATACAATCGCCTGGCAAACACATTTTTTACGTTTAATTATTTATTTATTTCGTTCTTTATTTTTTTTTTTCATTTTTTGTGTTTGGTGTTTGGTGTTTTGGTGTATGTGTTTTTATTCCCCAGTTTTTCTTTCTTTTTTTTTTTTTTTTACTTTTTAATATCAAAAATTTCAATTTAATCAAAATACATAAATATTATTATTTCCGATAAAACATTCTGGATGGGGAGGTTTGATTTTTTTTTTTAATATTACCAATTTTTCTTCTTCTTCCTTTTTTTTTTTTTTGATCAAAAACTTTTATAATTTATTTTTGTTTGTTTGGTAGAATTTCGCGCCTTCACAAACGCCCACACACACACACACACATACACTCACACATAGGGTATTCAATCTAAAAATCATTTGGAGGGGTCATGGTTCTATTAATAGATCTAAACTTTCTAATATAAATTCTAGATTAAATAAGTTAGCCAATTTTTACATCAAAAACAAACAATTTCTTTTATAAGAAAATAATTTTTCTCATATTTAAAATTGAAAATTAATTTGTTATAAATAAATTGAAGAATCACATTAATCATAGAAGTAAAGCACTTTATAATTATAGAAAAAGGATCCTTTATTTAATTAAATTATAAAATAACTTATTAACTTCAAGAGAGATAAAGATAAAAAATATTTTACCTTTGACCAAAAACCAAATATGGTATGTATATGGTCAATGAATAAAACAAACTCTTGAGGTCTGATTTTTAGGTGATATCCTAACTTTAATTAAGTTTCTTCCATATATTAAAATAAGGACATAAAATTTAAATAAATGTTATTGATTTATAAACAGATTAAATTTCTATATAAAGTTTCTTATACAATTTTGTATGTGTTGTTTTATTTGTTTTCATTTCGATAACATTTTCTTTCAATAATTAATTAAAATTCTTCTAGAAATGAGAAAACGAGAAGTTTGTATCGTTTAGAGTATTTTGATTTTATTCTATTTTTTTGATTTTACTTTAAATGAGATTTTGTCACTTCACAACTTTCTAGCCCTCATGATAAAATATCAAACGTATATAAAGGACAGATTTTCATTAAAATATAGAATATATTTCCTGTTAATTATATTTCGTAAAACTTCAAAAAGTTGGTCCTTTTTTTTTAATGCTCCCAAAATTTTCATTACTCTTCATAACTCTTCAAATACAATTCAAAATTATATTTCATTGGACCATTATAAATGTACTTTACTCTTTACCTGTATAGATAATATTTACCTTTATATTATTTTCTCTTTTATCAAAAGAAAATCATTATTTTGTAAATTTGCTCATTTCATAGAAAAACCAATCATCATTTTGGTTAGTTAATGAAAATCATTCATTACTAACCGATACAAAACTTCATATTTTCCTACAAACACACACACATACACAAAATACTATACAGAATAGGAACTCATTCCTATTTTGTCATTGTCCAGCGTTATAATCATTATATATAAATATTATACCTTTCGTTTCGTGTGTGTCGTTAATTAAACTCATCTATCGATACAAAAGGAAATCATTTTCTCATCAAAGAAAATAGAAATAAATGTGTTTGGTCTACTTCATATAATACATAAAATAAAAGAAAAGTAGAAGAAATAGAATATACTTAGATATTATGAATATTCGAATTGGAATTGGAATTGGATTGAGTCCAACACATTATTTATATTTATAGGATTTATTTTTATCTTAAGTTAAAATAACAGAAGATAAATTATCTGAAAAAGATTTTCGTTATTTTTGAATATAACAATTCAATAGTTTCATTATTTTAAAAGTGTTTTTGGGTTAAAATTTGTGTTAGAGAAATTTAGTCATTTGTTCTTTCACCAAAAATCATTTAATGAAAAATTGTTTGGATTCCATTCACCAACGAAATTGAAATATTCAACAATTAAGAATTCCAGATTAACCTTCCCATTTTCATCTTACAAAATCACACCATTAAAATGGTTTTGTTTCTTAAAAATAGGAATAATCATGGAGGAACGACAATTGTAAACTTAACCTAAAATTTATTGCAAGAAAAAAATAACAAATAAATTTCTCATTCCATTGAAACAAAGAAGTTGAATAAAGTAAATAAAAATTAGAATAACTTACATTAACTCTTTCCTCCATATCCATTTTCCAGCAATTGATTTCACTTTTCTTTTTTCTTTTTCTTTTTTTGCTCTCTTCCCTTTTATTTATTTTTCGATTCTTCTTTAACAAACTTTATTTTTTGTTTACACTTTTATTTTTTCTTTCTTTTTATTTGTCACTTTACTAAAAAAAAAGAAGAAGGAAAGAAACATTAAAAAAAACAAACAACTAAAAAAAAAAATCACACAATTTTATTTTTATTAATTTAATTTTTAGATAGAATCTTCTCAAAAATTAATTTAAAAAAGGAAAACCCAAATTTTCAAACAAATATAACAACAACAAAATAAAAATAAAAATAAACAAAAATAACTCAATCGAATTTGTCTGTCGTTATTATCGGAATCAGTTGTATACTGACAGAGATAAAAAAAATCCACATTCAAATTCTCATTCAGAGTTAACTAATAATTTGTCGAGATGACAGAATTATGATGATTAAAAGTATTTCTGTTTGTTAGTAAGATGATACATATTATAACCCCTTTCTAAATGACAAAAATCTCTTGTTGGTAATAATAGATATACTAAAAATATAAGGCAATATATTCTTAAGATGGTGTAAAAGAAATTAAACAAAAAAATAAGGTTGAACAGAAGAAAGAAGAGGCAAAAAGGTGTTCACAAAAGAATTTTATTTTATTTAAAGTGTTAGTTACAGACATTACTTATTGTTGTTGTTGTTGTTGTTTTTTTTTTTACAAATATATAACCTTTTGTTTATGTTATTTGATATTAAAAATTTCAGGTGCATTCCTGAAGTTACAAACTTCCCGTAATTGTGCGAATATAATACAAACATTCTAAAATTCAGTGACCCAAAAATAAAACAAAGAATCATATATTGTTTATTTATGGTTTTGAGTATACAACGTAAGACCTATTGCGGGAAAGACTTGAAAATTATTGTTGTTCTTTCTCATTTTATTTTTGTAAATAAAATCAAGAAGAAATTTGATTTTTTGGTGAATTAGCTTAGAATTTTGTGTTTATTTTTTGGTTTAATGCATTGGTTAACACATTCACTTCCACAGACAATTGTTCACTTCATTTGTGAGTGGTTTTATAATAAACACTCATTCTCTGATTTATGGCGCTAATTCAATATTGAAATAAATTGGAATTCAATTTTTTTAATTTCCGGAACAATAAAAATGGATACCTTTTTTCGAATCTGTTAAAAATGAGATAATTATTACAATCTTCAATCCAATGAAATATTTGGTACGAATTATTAAATAGTTTTCAATCTCTGAAACAAATTGTTAATATTCTAAAAATAATAATTTTAATGCACTAATGGGTTACAAATAATTTTTTATTGATTTATGTTATTTCTTGATAATTTTTTAGAACTTACTTTATAATATTTATTATATTTCTTTATAGACATAAAATGTCATTTTAAAACGTTACTCATGAAAAATCGATATTTCTCTGTACATACTTTACAAAATTAATCTTCATAACAGAAAATCAATGAAGATTATGAATATTCTAGTAAACGACCTTAAAAAAAAATCAAATGTTTCTGACTTTCTAACATTGTGAGTCTAGTTAAAATATATGATCCTCATTATATATATTTGACTGTCTATAGAATATCTATTCCTTAGTATAATCTCATATATTAAACTTCAATTATATGTGAAAATATTAACCTAAGAGTTTGTCAAACTTTTTTTAAATTTATAAAATTTTTTGTCAACATTTGACAGAATCGTTAAAAATTGCTTCGTTATTTTTTAATCGTATTTTTTAGATTTCATATAAAAGCAAAATATGTAATATTTATGAAATAGTTAATGGTAGAACTAAATTAATATATTTCGTGTTACAAAAAATAAAGTGGAATAAAGTTTGTGAAACACTATTGTTTGGTTTAAGATGAAAATATAAAATATCAGTATCTAGTGGTATCAGTAGTCACGTTATTTTGTGGCTAAAACGTGAATATATTTAAATAGGAATTAACGAATATTATAATAATGGCACGTTTTTAAATAAAATTCAGTTTATATATTTTTCTTTCTCTTTTTTCTCCATTTTTCAGCTGAAAAATATAATTAACACAATTTTTTAATTGGCGAACCAGACAACAAGAAAAAGATTAAATTTCAATTCTGATGGTAAAAGGTAAAATCCTAAAAATTTAATCGTGGTAAAATAGAAACTTAAAGTTTTATTAAAAAAAAAATATTTAAAATAAAGAAACAGAGACGATATGACGACGAAGCGTACTATTTTTTAAATATGAAAATATTTTGAAATTTGTGGTTAAATTTTTTTTCTACATTTTGACGAAACTTTATTATGACACATCACGTTAATTTTCCAACAAGGTGAATGGATAAATTTATGTGGTTTTCTGTAGGAAACAAGAACGGATGCACTGAGAGAATAAAAAATTGAAAATGGTCAAAAATTCAATTCAGAAATTTATAAACGCAATGTAGTTTAAGTTGTGTCACGATTACTATTTTCAAATTTCAAATCTAAAAATTCCTTCTTTGCCTTCTTCTTCTTCTTCTTCTATTTTTTAAAAAATTAAATATTTAATATGGATTATTACGTTGGTACATAACAGTGGTAAAACAAGAAAAAGAATAAAAAGAAAAAACTGCATATAAAAATTTTTTTATAGAAAAGTTTTAGATTTGTCTTTGTCGTGACACAAACAAATCAAAAGAAAAAAAAAAGGAAAAGAAAAAGAAAAGTAAATTTTTGAAATTGTTCTGATTTTTTTGAACTCTCTATGTTCATGGGTGTAAATTATTAAAATGAATTATTATACCGTCAACTCTTAAACTCTGACATGACACAAAATCATCTATTTTTTATAAAAATTGTTCTTAGAGAAATTCCCATGTAAAAATTATATTTGAGATTTAAAAATAAATGAAAATTGTAGAATGCATTTTTGTATTAACTATGTATGGATGTGGTTGTGGTTATAAATCTGTGGGGAATGTGGAATATTTAAATATGAATATGGTGTTTGATATCAATGTGACAGAATATATTGTAAAATGTGACTGGTAGATGAGAATATCATTGTGTTAAGGGAGACTTACTTTTAACGTATATGTAATGTAACATAATGAGGTTAGTTAAAATTATTTGGATAAATAGTATTTTGTTATTGTAATTATCGAATTCATAAAGATTACAAAACTTTAGTGAGACAAGAGAGACCACTATAATCAGTCTCTAGTGACAATTTCTTGTCTTTTATATTTGTATAAGAATTCTATATTGATTCCTGCAACAACACAATATTGTCGTCAAATATATACATGGAGAACGAGCAACAACATAATAATAATAACAACAACAACAAAGTTAACGATAAAAGATTTTTCAAAAGTTTAAATTTTCTTCCTTTTTTTTCAACTTTTTCGTCTTCCTTTTTTTTCAACCAAAAAAAAAAGAAGGAAAAGTTTTCTCATTGAATTGAACTTTTCATTGGAATGCTTTCGCGGATGGTAAATATTCAATACAGAAATAGATTAAGATAAGTTTTTTTTTCTTTCTTTCTTTCTTTATATTTCTTATGGGAAAAAATGTCGTTTTTAAAATGGCAAAAATTTTTCGTTGTTGTTGTTGTTGTTGTTGTTGTTGTTGTTACTGTACTTTTTCCCTTGTACATATTTCTCTTATTTTTTTTTTTTTAATTTCATTTTGTAATTTGAGTTTTCGTTTTATAAATTCATTCATGTTTTCTTTTTTTTTTATGTTTTCATTTTCTTCTTAATTTCCATCTGGAAATTTTTTTTTTAATCAAATAATATTTTTTCGTTTTCCTCTTGCGTCTTCCTCTCCTTATTATTTTTATTATTATTATTATTATTATATTTTTTTTTCTTCCGTTTCCTCTTCACTTCCTTGTTTAAGGATTTTCCCATTTTTACACATTGTTACATAAAACTGTGTGATAATGAAAGCAAAAAAAAAAAACTATAAAAAGAAATACAAGAACAACAACAACAATAACAACAACCAATTTTATGACGTCGATGAAAATGATTTATTTTTGGTCGAATTGATTAAGACCGATATCTCTTCTTTTCATTGAAATGAAAATGTATTTCTAATTTAACAATCAATAAAATAGCCTCCTTTTGAATCAATATAAATCATTTTAGCTATTACCAAGTCGGTTTAGTCTGTTTCAGAGAAAAAAAAATTGTTGTCTGTGTATGTGTGTGTGTGTGTGGGTTGATTGTCTCTGCTTGCTGGTATATTGTTCAGAATTTTATGTGGAAATGATATTTAAAAATAGAACAAAATGAAAAAAAAAAGTTATTATCCAGAACGAATAATTGAAAAAAAAAAATGAATGAAGACGTTTTTTGAGAGGAAGAATAAGAAGAAGATGAAGTTCATTATTTTAAGTGATTGGATATTGAGGATTTTAATATTTACCATAAGAATTTTAAAATTCAGTTTTACGTTTCTGTTTATCTGCATTAATTAGTTGACTGATAATTTTATTGTTCACTGACCAAATTTATTTCCAATTGAAAGTAAAAGTTTCATAAGGTTTTTCCAACGAAAACTTTATTTGATTTTATAATTTATTTGTTTCATGAATTTTCTATCATGAATATTTTTATATTTGTTGTTTGAAGCTAAACTTCCCGGTATTTTATGTTCTTCCAAAAATTTCATTAAATCAAAAATGATGAAAATTGTTGAGGTACGAAATTTCATTACGAAATTTTATTACAAAATTTCAACGAATTATTTTATAGCTTTGAGTAGAATTCTTTCAAAATTTTTGAAAAAACTATAAATTTATTCATATGGACTGATATATTTATTTGGGATTTACTTGGAACTAAATATTAAATACTCAAAATTACATACTGCAAATTATATTGGAAATTCTACTGGGGATTTATGTGGAGTAAACAACTTTTATTGATAAAAAATCCAATAAATAAATCGCTTTAATATTCAATAGAAATTTATTAAAATTAAATCATTTGGATTAAATTTTTTATATTTAACATAATTAAGGAAGAATATTGAATTGGAAAATAAAATGTAAATGAATTTTTCATAAAAATAAATTTAAATATTTATAGAAAAATGTTTAGGATTTTAATTAAATTTTTTTGAAAGAAAATTAAATATTAATTAGGAAGAAAATCCAATGAATTAAAAACAATTAAAAATCTTTTCATTTATTTTGGATTTTGTGGTTTTTCTTCTTTTTTTTTATTGGCATTGAGTGCGAATGACAAACCAAATTTTCATTTAACAATAATTATTTATGCCAAAAAAAAAAATTCTAATTAAATTCCATTTTTTTTTTGTACTTTTGTAATTTTGTTCAGAAAAAAATAGAATCTTTTTAATGTCAACTGTAACTCATTTTCAAAGCACACATGACAATAAACAAACATACACAGTCGTACATACACGTACACACACGTACATAACAAAATAATTAAAGACTAAATAGAATAATATCCTAAAGGTTTTAAAGTCAAAAGTTACTTTTTAGGTCGCGATGAACAAAAAACAAAAATTAAATAAAAAATTCTTTTAAATTTGTTGGAAAAAAAATGACATAAAAAAAAATTATTTTTTTTTGCGTACAGAGGAAGGTAAAGTAGGTACCTTTCCCATTTACTTCAAGTGTTTTTTTTTTCCGTTACTTTAAAATAATTATTTTTTGTTACAAAAAAAAAACAATATTCACAAAATTCAATTTAACAACAACAACACCAACAGAAACAACAGTGGGAAAAGAGAGGAAACAAAAAATTACAAACTTTTATTTATTTAGAAAATTCTAAGCTTTTAACAATTTAATTATTTTATTTATAAATAATATTTCGTCGGTAAAAAATATATGATAAAATTTTACTCTACACACACACACACATCCTATTAAAAACAACAACAACAGCATTGGGCAAAATCCAATCCACCATCCCTTAATCCAAAAAGGATGTTAATTTTAAATGACCATTTTGGCGTGGGTTTTCATCCTCGTTATATTATTTTTCAACCGGTGTGAAAATTTTCTATATTTTCAAAAAATAATCATAATTGTTGGAATGAGAAATATTTCTATGGTTTAAAAAATATGTTTGTTTTGATTAGGCCAAGGAAAAAAAGGAGAAGGTAAATTTTGAAACTTTAAACAAAAGAAGAAAAAGAAATAAAGAAAAGAACAACAACAACAACAACAATGGAACAGATAAAAATAAAACTTTTGATACTTTTTAGTACTGTGAGATAATAAATGATGAAACTGATTATTTCCTCTCACACAATAATAATAATCACAGATGTGTAGTGATATTGCTTATTAACGTAGCTCTGTGATCAGGTTCACTGTATAAAGACACTTCAATAATTCAGATTGTTTAACATGAATTTTATGAGATTTTGTATCAGACAGATGTTGATGATTAAAGAAAATGATTTAGAAAATTAAATGAAATAAAAATAATATTCGTGAATAATTGACAAACGATAAATTGTCACTTTAATGTTCCGAATGAACGACAAGGAAAGTCCCTTAACCAAAAATTTTAAACAAAAAAAAAAAAAAAGGGAAAACCAGACACAAAAAGAATATCATAATCTCCCTGAAAAATGTGAAAAGGTAAAAAAAAACATGAACGAAAAACAGGAAAAACCAGGAAAAACAAGTACCATAAAGTACCACTCCATCCCCAAAAAGATCGTTCCATCTCATTTATTACAATCAGGTGTCGCGCATACATAAACATATTATACATTCCAGGAAAGAAGAAATAAGAAGAAATGGAAGAAGTGGAAGAAAAAAGTGAAATTGAACCAACCGAAAAAAGAATAAAAATAAAAATGAAAGAATGAGAGAGAGAGAGAGAGAGATAGAGAGAAAGAAAAGTATATAAATGAAACTTACAACAATTTTACAGAACACTGATTTTAATTTGAAAAACACAAAACACTCAAGAATTATATTTTTCTATAAAAGACGAAAAGAAAAAAGAAAAACAGAAAAAAGAAGAAGAAGTAGAAAAATTTGGTGGGTGGTTTGGAATATTGTATATATTGTGAATTGATGGAAAAATAAAAAAAAAAGAAAGAAAGAAAGAAAGTGGTTTAGAGGGAGGGTGGGAAAGATGGGGGTGTGTAGGAAGAGTGATAAAATATAATAAGAAATGGGTATATAAGTTGTTGATTTTTAAGAGTTTACTTTATTGTCATTTATGAGTGCGTGCTTTTTTTTTATTTTCTGCGGATGTTATAAATTTTCAGTAAACTTTTCTTTTCGTCGTTTTTACTCTTTTTATTTTTCCCAAAAACTGATTTTCTTATTTTTTTTTTAAATTTACTTAAAAACAAAACACTTTTCTTTTTTTCTTACATTTATTTAAATTTTCACAAAACTTTCTTAATTTTTATTTTAAATTAATTTTTGATTTTTATTTATTTGTTTGTTTTTTTTTTGTTTTTCTTTTAAAAAAATTAAATAATTTTGTTGTTATTTTTTAACTTAATTTTCAAAATTTTTTATGAAAATTAATTTTTTTTAATAAATTTTTAAAATTCAAATTTTCTTCTGTTAAATTTAGAATTTTCGTAAATTTCTCAATTTTTAAATTTTTGATTTAAAAATAATAAAATATTGCACTCGACTAAAAATGAATAAAAAAAAAAAATAATCCTTATCAAGTATAAACAGTTCGTGGGTTTCTTTTTTTGTTTTTTATATTTTCATCATCACGATAGAAATGCACGAGCTAGACTGAATTGTGAGGGTTGAATTACGGTAAACTTACCCTTACATTACAGTCAGCACCATATTAGAAATATACGGTTGTATTGTGAAGTTTATACATTTTTTCCGTTTTTTTTTTTTATATTCTGTTTAGTTTGAGGATATTTTTGGTAATATAAGGGCGAATTTTATAAAATATATAAGGGGGATTGTAGTAAAACAGACTGTATGAATGTGTATGTGTGTGTGTGTATGTTGGTGTCTGTATAATATTCTCTGTTGTTATTGTTTTGTTAGTAAGAAAGAGACAAGGACGCAAAGCGCACACGCCAACATTTTCACCCCTTATACTTTTTTTGTTTTTTCTTTTTTTGAATATAAAAGTACGGTTGTGTGTAAGTTGATGGGTTTAGGAAAAATTCAAAAAAATATATTTAAAGGGATGCAAAAAAAAAAAAGAAGAAGTAAAGTGTGATGCACTAAAATAAAGTGCACGCACCAGACATAGACGAATAGAGAGAATGAAAACAGAAGAAAATATTGGCGTGTAACGATCTAACAAAGACAAACAACCCTTGAGGCTATTTTTCTTATTATTTTTGATTAATCCTTCTCTCTCTTATTTGGACAGGTAAGTTTTGATTACTTTACATTTTTAATCGATGCAATGAAGAGGAAGATTAAAAAATATGCTGTAGGGATTTTGCTCATTAAAATATAATTATTTGAAAATATGTTGACGCATCAAATTAGATTTAATTTATAAACGCATCATTTTTTTTAACACCCTCTCCCAAAAATCCCTCTAATAAACAAGCCATTTAAAAGTGTATGTCGCATATTATATTACGCAAGGGTGTAGGTGAATGTAGGTACTGTATTTTTAGTGTAATATAACCGCAATAATAAACAACTAAATTTTATTGCTTTTTTACCCATCGCAAAAAAAAACAATTTTTTATTGGTATAGAAAAATAATATAAAATTGCATGAAAGAAATTTTACAAAATAATAAGAAAATTTTGGATCATTATAAATATGACCTTGCCCTATTTGTTCAATAACCCCTTATTCAATTAAAAAACAAAAAAAAAACAAATAAGAGAAATAAAAAAGCTTACCCTTGATGCTCATTTATAGAAACAACTTCAATGGACTTTCATCTTCTTTTTATTTTTATTTTTATTTTATTTTATTTTTTTCATTTTTCATCTAATTTAATAAATGAACGTAATACTAATGGCCTACTAATGGGAATAAAAAAAAAAAAAGTATAAATTTATTTCCATTGATAATATGTATTTAGGTTAAGACCCCATCATATTTACAAGAGCATAAATATAACATTTCATTTCTTCTGTTGATGTTTTGTGTTTTTTCCCTTAAACACAAATTCTTACAATTTTTTTTTTTTTCGTATTTCTTTAAATTTTTACATTTTTTATACAAATCAGAAATCATTATAAAAAATAATATAAAATTTATTGTTATTTTGTATTCTAATAATGGGAAAATTTAAAAACCAATTTATAAAATAATTTATTTTTAAATTGGTTTACACATAACAATAATAACAATAATAACAATAATAATAATAATAATAATAAATGAGAAGAAGGAATAACAAATTTATGTAATAAACAATATGTAACAGGGTAATAAAAATTATGCAACGACAAATTATATAGAATTGACTCTAGCAATGAGAATATATGTAACGCTGTTTTAATAGTGTATTTCAACATGATAATAATTTAATTCTATTTCATATAGATACAAAAGGATTTTTTCTCCCTTGCTTCTTTTATTTTTTTTTTTTTTTTTTGTTAGGTGATTAGGTAATATTGTTATTTATTATTACTGATGGAAAAATAAAAATAGGGTACCGTAGTGCAGAAAATAAAGTGTATTTGTTAGACTGAATTTAAATTAGTCTTAAATTGAACTGATTGTCATAACTAAAATCTGTAATATATACTTAAAGGAAATAATTTTGTAATTTAGGGAAAGAACTTTAAGAAAAATTTCAATTTATGTTAATCATTATTTATTTGTGATGATAATCATATTTATACAAGTTCCGATTTGTTACATAATTACAAGGTACAGTCTAAAATACACATAGCCAATTCTTGCTAATAACAAATTATTGTTTTTTAATTAGGAAACTAACAAATATTACAATTGAATTAATTATTCGATTGCTGAAAATCATAAATAAAATATAAAACATAATTGAGTTGAAGAACAAAAATGACTTCTAATAACCTTTAATCTTGGTAATAATTGATTTCTAAATAGAAAATGGAAATACAAATGACACAAATTGTGTATGTACAAATTGAATATCATAGAAATTTTATTATTAAATTGTTTGCTTTTTAACGCTCACATAATATTAATATGTAAATAAAACGAAAATTTATATTTGGATATCTCACATTGACTTTCTTTAATTCAATAATACATAAAAGTCTGTTAATATTCTGATTTTATAATAAACACATACAATATATATATAAAACCACTTTTTGGTTTTGCCTCTAAACAAATGTGTAAATATCATAAATATATCATAAAATTTTCTGTACCACAATTTATTCATTGTTCCTATAGATTTTGTACAGGAGTCGCGAAAATTAATTTCAAATAATAAAAACAATAATAATCACTCTAAAAGAAATTTGCTGTTTTTTTTTTTTGTTAAAAACATCAAACTTTTCACTTCAATAATAAATTTGTATAGAAAAAAAATACGATATATGAATTTTATTCGTTAATTGTGTATTTCGTCTTCTTCTTTTTTTCTGATAATGAATAAAACGTGATTTTTCATTTTATGTATCACCCTATTCTTTTATTATGAGTGTATATAATAATAATTAATAAAAAGGGGTTATATGCATAACTTCTATTTAAATTTAAAACAATAAAAAATATTGTACTGTAAAATTAGAAGTCAATCATGATCTTTCAGTTTGTATTATTGGCATATGGTTAAAAATGGGGAAATATTAATACCATTATCAATTTTCTGAATTAAATATTTGACTTGTGAATTATATATAATACACTAAATCAAATTTAATTTAAAAATTGAATTTTAATTTAATTAACAATAGTAAAAAGTGATCATTTAAATTTATTTAGAATAAAAATATGTAATAATTAATAAACAGTAACTAAACTACTGATTTACATTTTAAATATCTAACTATCTTTTTTATAAAAATTTCTGGTATAACTAATTATTATACTCTTCATACACCATTCATCATAATAATATAAATTATTATAATATAGGTAATTAAATAAAATCTTCAAATATTGGATAATAAATGGTTTTTATCATTTCCCGCCATATCAATCTGGCAATACCTTTTCTTTTGGGATAATAAAATGTCATTTTGACATTTTAAATCGTTTTTGTTGTAGATTCAAGATTGTAGAATTTGTTGTTTTTTTTGACGTTTCTATTTGAGTTTTATCTTTTTATCTGACCTCTTCTATTAATTATATTATTATGTCTGAATCAAATCAATATGATATTGTACGTAAAGGTAAATTAGTATTAAAAGGCGAGAGTTCAAAGTATGTATAATAAATCCTTTATAATTTTGTAAAATTTTAATGAATTCTTCATTGCATCATTTAGGGGAAAGAAGCGAAAACATAAAAAGGATAAATCAGAAAAGAGTGAAAAACGCAAACCGGAAATTGATGAAGATTGTATTAAGAATGGAGGATGGTGGAGGTGAGTTTCAAAATACTAAAATCTCTTAAATATGATTGTATAACATACTGAATATAAAAAGGGTAACAAAACTTGAAGACATTACTGGATCAATCGCAATTCAATTTGGAAAGCGGACATACGTTAAAGCATTAGATAATGGGCTATTCACATTGGGTCCTCCACATGATGAAATGGACGGAGCAGCACCAGAAGAAATATTGACTGCATTTCCAGTAAATGATACAAAAGTTGCCTTTAAATCTGGTTATGGGAAATATTTAAAGGTTGAAAAAGACGGAGTTGTAACTGGACGATCAGATGCGGTTTGTTTTACTATCATAAAATCACCTAAACCTTTAGTTAATCTTTTAAATTTCAGGTAGGTAGTATGGAACAATGGGAACCTGTTTTTCAAGATTCTAAAATGGCATTGCTTGGAGCAAATGGATGTTTTTTGTCAATTGATCCAGAAGATGATGCTTTAGTTTGTTTACGTAAAAAAGCTGGTGAAGCAGAAATTGCTGTTATAAGAAGTTGCGCCGTCAAGGTTAAAAATACTACAGATGAAATTCCAACAGAAGAAAAAGGGAACTTATCAGAGGTTGAAATTAATTATGTGTAAGTATATAACTCTTAATATTTAAATGTAAATAATTTGTAACTTTTCTTCTTTTTTTTTTGTAGGAGGAAATTTCAAAAATTTCAAGACAAGAAACTAAAAATAAACAAAGAGGATAATCAAAAATTGGAAACCGCAAAAACAACGGGAAATTTACATGAAGTTCTTTTAGATCGTAGAAGTAAAATGAAAGCAGATCGTTATTGTAAATAACGTTATTCATTAGAGCAAAATTGAACAAAAAATTTTTTATATCTCAACAATTGATTTAATTTTGTATTTAAAAACTAAATCATTCAAACAATACAAACTCAATGTTTTTCTTTTTTTTAGTCATGTCTTTATTATTGCGAGCAACAAAATATTTTCAGTACTATATTTTTTTTAACATCAATACCTTTTAAAATATTTGACAAAGTTTGATTGTAAATTAAACTAATTCAAAAAAAAATTTATCGTCTTTATCATTTTTTTAAAAAAATAATTTGTGTTATGTTGTGGTTGTTTTTTTATATACATTTTCTTTTTAAAAAAAACAAAAAAAAAAAAGTAATCGAAAAATTAAATGGACATTTCATAAATATAAAATAACTACAGTAAATAATAAAGCATTGTTTTTCTTTTTCTAAAATCCAAATAAATAGGATATTGTATTTCTTTTTGATGCAATGAAAATAACCGCCATGTTTTCTTTTTTAAAAGATTAATGAACAAGTTGTAAAATACAAAAAAAAAATAGTTTATTCATAACGAAATTCTTCTACAAAAATTCCCATTTACATTTATACTAGATTTTAAGTTAACATTAATTTAAATATTATTTATTATTTTTAATCAGTTTTACATACACAATTAAGACGAATTTTTAATAAATTGTCCATAATGTACCTTCATATTTTTTGTCAGTGTAAATTCAGGGTTCCATTTATCTTTTAAAACCGATCAATTCAAATATGGCGGATATTATCGCATCAATTTATTTATTTATTTGATTAAAATTTTTTGATTTTTTTTTTGTTTTCTTTTTTTTTTTTTATTAATAATTTATACGACGAATTTTTTTAATAGTATTTTTTTTTGTTTATTTTGAACAAGTTGGGATTTATTAGAGGATTATATGTAGTTTTATTCTAGAAATTTAGATTGTTGTTCTTGTTTTTTTTTCTTTGACTTGTTCTTAATATTCCATTTTAAAATTTAATTGGTTTCAGCTCGTTATAACATCAGTTCGTTGCTGTCTTAACCATTCTACGAATTCGTCTAACATAACTGGCCCTATAAGTATTATTAAAAATAAACTTTTGTAAAGATTTATCTAATTTTTTATGAAACTTACAAGCTCCATCAACATCATAGTTACACAAATCCATACTAATTGTTCTTGAAAATTCAAGAATATTACACCATTGATCTTTATTTATAACTTTGTACTTTGATTGTTCTAAAAATTGTGCAAATTGTGAATAAAGTGGCCAATGTTTTCCAAGAAGTAATTGTAACATTGCTTTTGCTGTTTCAATATCCATACTTCGCTGATCTTTATCCTTAAAAATAAATTTAAACAAAATTATTAGGGCATAATAAAAATATGTCCACATTTAATGTATTTCTTACCCTTGCAAAATCGTAAGCATATCGATAAATCATTTTAAATGTATTTTGATCATTTAATAAACAACGTAAATATTCGTGTTTTATTTGAACTTTATTAATAGTGTCACATTGTAATTCTGTTAGGCCTTTTATCCATTCACATTGTGTGAAAAATCCCATTTGTCTTGCACCCATTTTATATGCTAAAACTAACATAACAACATTTTCTGGTTCAACACCAATGTCCTCACAAAATTTCTCCATACCTTCGGGTCCTAAAAAGAAAATATTTCAATAAAATTTTAAAAAGAGAAAATAAAAATTATTTTAATTCTATTCTGTTAAGCAATAAAAGTATTTCTTGGTTTAGAAGGTTCAGAAAGAAAATAAAAACAATAGTCTAATCTAAGAGAAGAGTTCTTACCAAGGGTATCAGGATCATCGGGTGTTGTATATTCTCTAAACCAAGCAAGACATCTTTTTTGATTAAATCCATCATCGGCTTTTGTATACCGTCTGCAAAAAAAAAGAATTTAAGATTTTAGAAAAATTTAATCAATTGCTGCAAAGCTTTTTACTTTTTTTAAGGAAAATTAAAAAAACGCAAGGAAATTACGTCATATTAAAGTATTTTTAATGAACGAAAAAAAATATTGATCGTAAAATTTTAATGAAATTTCTTTAAAGAATTTTCCTCATTAAATTTTTCTGATAAATTTCTTTTTAGAAAAAAAAAGTGGAATAGATTACAAATACAAATGTATTTGTTATTTGTAGAAAACAAGATAATAATCTTTTTCTTTAAATTCAAATAAGGAAAATGCAAATCTAGTTAATTAGTTTTATGTTTCTTCTTATAAGACTTAACTAATAAATTTTTTCATAAAATTATTTGAGTATTTACTCTTCAAATACGATCACTCTATAAAATTAATTCCTTAAACTACAAATAAATTTTTTTAATTCTTAAGTCATTTTAGATGAATCTGCAGAACTATTGAAATTTATTATACAAACTGAAATAGATCACTTGATACAATTTTAATTTATTTTAATTATTGTAATAATTAGTAATTTAAGGAATAAATTAAACTGAAATCAAATAGATTATTTAAACCATCATCACAACAGATAAATATTTGTGAATAATGGTACTCTAGTTTACATTAAAAATTGATACTCTCTTTAAAAAGTTAATATAAAAACAGAAAAAAACGAATCTAAAAAAAAAATTTATAAATAGAAAAAATACAGAAAATTAAAAATTTTCAAGTTTTAAAAAAAATGTGAGAATTTTTCTGTCAAAAAATAAATTGTTAATTTAATAAATGGAATTATTTAGTGTTAAATATTAAATTTTTAAACACATTTTCTATTTAATAATGAACACTAAATTTTGATTCAATTCTAGTTGATTATTTAATTTAACATTTTATTTTTCTTTTAAATGGAAAAATTTATTTCACATTTTTTTAAACAAAAAAAACCGCATTTTTCACAAAATACAAAAAAAAAGAAACAATTTACTTTTCTTCGCCCATACAACAGCAGTAACTTTTGATAGTGTTGATTATTTTTAATTTATTTATTATAATTCTTTATAAAGAAAAATAAAAAATAGAAAAAGGGAGCAAGCAAAAATGAAAAATAAACAAAAGAAACAAAATAAAAAAAGATTAAATAAAAATTCCTTTTCCTCTTTTAAAAACAAAAGGTGAACTAAATTTTTTTTTTTTGAAAGAAAATATTTTTTTAAATAAAAATAAATTAAATGCTTGTGTAAGTATGTGTAGTTGGGATGAGTTTAAAATCTTTAAATACGAAGAAACAAATAAAAAAAAAGAATTAAAAATAGAAATGAGACGATGAAGTTCGGTTTAGCTTTTTGGCAAATTTAAAGCATTCGGAAATTTTTCAAGAAATATTTGAAGAGTCAAGGGCAAGGGAATCTTACTATTTTATTTATTTGTTACAGATTACTTCGATAAAAAAGTTTTATTAATTGAGACAAAAGATGAAATTTATGTTTATATATAAAATCTTAATAGATTTAAAAAAACTTAGAACATGTTTTGGATTTTTATTATTACAGTACTTAGTACATAATTAATTTTATTTGAGAATAGAAAAGATACAAAGGTTATTTTTCCATATAATTATTTACTATCCTTAAAACCGTTTACTAAACGCAAATGGAGTCAGAATCCATTAAAAGTCAATTCTTAAGATTCTCATTGGATTTTTAAATTATTGAAATTATATTTACCTTGTGTAACTATTTCTTTGTCTTTTTGATGAGTGCCTTTCATCTTCTGCTGGCCCCATTTCGGTAGTTGCACGACGTTTACCACGGGGCATGACCGTTATATGAAAAATTATTTTTTTCTGATGTTATCCTTTTTCCCTGTTTATCTTTATTTATCCTTGGACAAGTTCAAAATATTTTTTATAAAAAAAAGTGTGTAGATAAAAAAGATAGATATAAAATACAATTGTTTCAATTCGGCATTGTTTTTCTAGAATAAAATTAAATAAATATAAATTTACTTTTAAGAAATAGTTACTTTTGAGGTTATAAATGTCTTTATTTTTCTTCATGAATGAGATTTTCTTTATGTTTGTGCAAAATCATTTCAAAAATTTAATTTAATATAATATTTTAATTTAACTATTTGATTATCAGAAAAAAAAATGATTACCCAAAAAAAAGTGTCTCATTTTATAAAAAACCCCAAAATCGATTATTCATATAAACGTCAAAAAAAACAGCAGTAAACCAGAAAAATTACCTATTTTAATTTCATTTATATCACATTGAATTGAACAAAAATGTTAATTTGTTTATCTAGTAAGTTTCTATTATAAATTTACTTTAAATTTATGTTATTTATAGTGAGATTAATGTTAATTAACTATACTTAAATAAGATTCTTTTCTGTCTCATCAGTTTTTATTCAATTTCAATTTTAATTTTTGAAAGCTTGCGAAAGATAGACAAACGAAACACAAGACAAAAGACAATTGTTCCTTGTAGCGTTTATAGCATTGCAAAAGCTAAAGTAGGATATTCTTTGTAGCGTTATAAGATTCTTCATTGGGATTTTGATTTTGTATACATTTGATATTTGAACGATTTATTTTTGACGTTTAAGTTTAACTGCGCAAAATATGAAAGAATGACAAAATGAAAATGGTGTTTCCCACAATAATAATAATTATAAGTTAGTTATGTGTTTTCTACAAATTAACGAATTAAAATAATAATTTCGAAAATTCAAATGAATGTAATTAAACAATAATGTATAAAAATAGTATTTTAAATAATCAAATTAATAGTTTTTAATAAAATCAAAATACACAAATTTTGGCTATTTGCGATAACATAACAAAGAAAGATAAATAAATATAACCTTTAAAAATGAACGAAAGAAGAAATTTTAAGAAAACTGGTAAAAATAAAGATAATTTTTCCCATCAAAATGATGGAATATTTGCTCAGCTCACTGATATGTTTGGGGATTCAAATGATTCTGATATCATTTTAGATGTGTGTAAAAAATGTAATTGGGATTGTAAGTACAACAATAACAATTTTCTTAATAATTTCACTTTACCTTAAAATTTTGATTATTTTAGTAACTAGATGCATTGATTCTTTAATTCATATATCATCATTAGTTGATACTCAAAAGAAAATATCAGAACGAACCTTAGATGAACTTCAAAGTCTAAAAATTGCTTATCAAACACCAGATAATATGGAAGATATTGCTGACGATGTTGATGTTGTAATTGAATCCGAAAATATTGAAACAAATGAAAATTTAATAACAGATTTGGGTGCAATTCGTAAACAAATGATAAAAAATGATATAACAAATTCTTCTCGGAATATGCAAGCACAAAATACTTTGTTTCAAAGTTCTAAAACTTCTAATTTACAAACAGAACAAAAACCAAGTATTTCTTCATTTTTAAAAAACGGTGAAAATTCATTTAGTTTTCCGTCCGACACTCAAAAAATAAATAAAAATACCAATCGCAATCGTATACAAAATCCACCAAATTATGATAAAATAATTCATTTAATAAATCAAGGGACTAAAATAATGATCATTATGCGAGGATGTCCAGGTGTGTTATTAATCATTAATTTATGTTGTAAAACCTTTAAAAAGCAGTAAAATATCTTCTGTTTACAATTTGATGTTAACTTATTTGGTTCATTTTTAGAGGTTTTGTTGTTTATTTAACTAAAAATCTTTACTAATTTTTTTAAATTAAATTTAGGTACAGGGAAATCGTTTACATCAAAACGTATAGTTGATGAAACAGTTAAAGGAGATTATAAGAATCATATCTTTAGTAGTGATGATTATTTTTATGATAAAAGTAATCGGTATGCATATAGAGCTGATCTAGTTCCAGTTGCACATGATTGGAATAAGGGACGTATTGAAAAAGCGACAAAAGAAGGATGGAGTCCCATATTTGTTGATAATACAAATATAAAAGTATGGGAAATGATACCATATTGTAATTTAGCAATAAAATATCAATATTTCATTGAAATATTGGAACCAATTCCACCTTGGGGTAATCAATCAGCCGGACAATTAGCTAATAAAAATAATCACTTTGTGCCTAAAGATAAGATTGAACGTATGATGAACAATTATGAAAGTATATCAGTTTTAAATTTATTACGTAACATGAATGCTGAAAAACATTTGCAATTATCACCTCAAACTCGTAATTTGCCATTATTTATTTCAAATAATGTGGAAACAAATATGCCAAAAGATACAAAAATAATTCCTGTACAAAAATCAGAAGCAATAATTTCATTAAATCGTGAAAGAGGTGATGATTGTAATTCAACACCATTAAATATAAAAAAAGATTGTATTAATATCGTAACGTCAACAACTGTTGCTAAGCCTCCGCGACAAAATAAAATAGTAAAATCACAATCAGATATAAATTTAACTGAAAATTTAAATTTACCAAATTCAATTGGTCCTATTGATTGGAAAAAACATGAACAAGAGATGAGAGAATTTTGGAGTGGAAGTACGAAAAAAATAGATGAAACAGTAGTTGATAAAGCTCAAATAAAGACATCTTTATTGCAGGTGGAAGAACCACAACCACTGACACTCAACAATAAGTTTGCTGTACTCGCAAATGATGCTGACAATAATAATAATAGTAATTTTTTAAATGATGATATTGATGACTATGATGAATATGATGTTTTAGAAAATTTAACAGAAAATAAATTAAATGTTATCTTAACAAAACATAAAATAAATTGTGCTAATGAAAATTCGTCATTTTCACAAATACGTCAAATTTATCCACATGTTCCAGTTAGTTATTTATGGGATTTATTTGAGACATGTAAAGGTGATGGTGATTGGACAATGGATATTTTACTTAAAGAAGAATCTAAAATTGATCAATTTATACAAAAAAAAAAATTTCTTAATGATGAATTCAATTGTAATTGTGATACACAATCAATTGATTTAATGTGGTTTCAAGATACACCAATTGAAATATCACCACTTGAACCACCACCTCCAATACCACAAATTCAACCTACTAATGTATTAACACCAATAAAATCACGTCGTGAAAAACCAATATTAACAGAGGAAATTATAAATGCAAAAAAACGTATTGAAGAAAATATTGTGTTTGGTGATGAACATTATTCAGATCATAGTCGTAAAATACGTGACATAAAAAGAGGTGTACAACCACAATTACATGAAATTAGACCACAATGGAGTGGTGGCTCACTAAATGAATTAGGTGCATACGCTGTTTTACCTGGTGATAATCAAGATATACAATCCAATGATGGTGAAACTTCATCAGAAACAGATAATGATGAAATAATTGAAATAACATTGGGACAAGAATTTGTAACACAATTAGATCAAATGTTTGGTGTTGAAACATTTTCAAAAACAACAACAATGGAAGATTTTAAAACAAATGTTTTTATGTCAAAATGTATGGCTAAACAATTATATGCATTATGGATGGAATCTGTTTATAATCAAATAGAAGAACAGAAACATCAGAGTATTAAGGAAGATGAAGAATTTGCAAAAGCATTAATTGCACAAGAACAATATCCGGAATTACAACAACATCAGCAAACAACAAATTTTAAAGATATTATGGATATGCAAAAAGCTTGGGCTGCTTATAAAATAGAAATGGATGAATGGAAAAATGAACCGGTAACATTAGCATCAAAGTTAGCTAAAGAAAAACTGTATCAAATATTCCCACTAATTGATAAAGAAACATTAGAAGAGGTTTTGGTTGCACATAAAAATCAATTTGACGAAACTGTGGAAACATTAAAAAATTCTTTACAATATAATTTAGATGACGAAATGGAAACACAGAGTCGTGAATTACTTGAAAAGGCTAGACGTGAAACAGAGACAACGGTAATTTTTTTTAAAATAAAATTTCATAAATAATTTGAAATGTAATTGGGATAACCTTATCAGAATTCCTTCAGATAATTGTTCGATAAAGTTTATTAAATTTTAATCAGTTTTATTTAAACATTTTTAAAAGACGCAAAACAAAAACGATTCACTACATTGTTTACAGTTTTTTTTATCAGAGTCTAATTATGTCACAAAGTGACTCATAAAACTGTTCTTTAAAAAAAAATTACATTTTAAATTTAAAGTTATTTTTATTACATTTTTTAATTGTATTTTTTCTTATCTTTTTAATTGATAGGCTGCTGAAGGTTTTAATTTAACAAAATCATCATCAAATAGTTCCACACGTTCATTGGAAATTAAAAAACTTGGTCCAGAAGAAGCAAAACGTTCAGCATTAAAAGAATTTGAAGAATGCCGTAATATGGCTGCACATCATTCACAATTAAAAACTGATTGTTATACAAATGCTAAAAGAGCGGCCAGTCAGAATAATGGCCCAGTGTCTGTATATTATTCACAAATTGCTAGTTTACATAAACAAAAAATTGAAATGTATAATCATAAAGCTGCCAATTGTATAATGGAAGTACACAATTTAACACAAAATAATCCTGACATTATTGATTTACATTATTATCATTCAACAGAAGCAATTGAGAGTCTTGATATATTTATTGATAAGCATATAAATAAATTAAAAACTAATCCCAAAAATAATAAAATGATACATGTGATTACAGGTAGAGGTTTACATAGTGTAAATAATATACCTACAATTAAAAATAAAGTTAGACATAGATTAAGAGAAAGAGGGTTAAAAGCCATTGAAGTTAATCCTGGCTTATTAAAAGTAAAACTATTTGTTAATTCAAAATTGACACAACAATTTTTAATGTAATAAGAAAACACCAAAAACAAAAGATTTGTTACTAGAAAACAAACAAAAAAATGTTAGCGAGGTGTTGAATTTTTTGAAGAAAAATTTTATCGATATGAAATTATCGAATTTTAAATTATTCGTAATATTTTTACGAAATTTATTTGTTTCATTTTATTTTTAGAAATTATTATTTAAATTTTAAGTTTTTTTAGAATAAATTTCCATAATGGGAAGAATTTTTAAAAATTTTTAAGTATTACGAAGTAAATGAAGTTTTTGCTAAAACTGGAATCACATATTTACAATTAAAGGTAATCTGTTGATTAGTAAAGACATATACTAAATAACAAATCCAATCTCACATAGATTTTGATTTTAATAAATTTATCTGGAAGATGGGTTTGTTTGATGAATTTAATTAACAGTAAGATGCAATTTATATTTGAATTGTCACGAACTATCAAAATGTATTCAACTTGTTAACATAGTTTTAGCATATCTTCTACTTTATTTTTATTTAAGAAACAGACTATTTTATTATTCTGTCTTTTATTTTATTTAAAAGTTTTAAAATGTTTTAAAAAGTAATTATTGTACTTAATGTCCAAACATTAAAGTACTTCTTTTATGTATTTTTTTTTTATCTACTACAATTTAAGATTTTTATCAGAATTTAAGATTTTTAATTAAGAAAAAAAAAATGCCATTTAAATGAAAAATCTTAAAAATATTTTTCTAATAAAATAAAGAAAAAGGAAAACAATATTTTTGGATAATGTGAATTGTTCTTTTAAATTTAAAAAACATAATTATAAATGAAAAAAAAAGTTCTGTGTAATTGGTGCTAAATAACCGTTGAATTTCTGTTTTATTTTTCAAAATTTTTAATGTTAAATCTACTTTTTAATATGTAAATTAAATCACCTGCACAGTTTTTTTTTTCAAATGGACCAAATTATTCTTGTACAATATAATTAATAATACTTGTTTTTTTTTTTATAACAAAAACAATAAAGATTAACAAATGTGTACCTGAGTGTGAGTCGGCTCAATAAAGATTACAAGAAAAAACAATTTTTTTTTTATAATAAAAAATTATTTCATATGATTTACACTATTTTTGTTTAGTTAATGATCTCAAGTAAATGTTATTCAATTCAATATTTAATTTTAAAATATTTCAACGAATTTAATGAATTTTCTTAAAAGTAGTTTTTCCGTTTTTTTTTATATGTTTATTATTTTATTCGTTTTTTAACCAAATATATCAAATTTTTATAATTAAATTTAATAACATGAAAGATATTTTATTATTTACAATATAGGATGGAATTAAGAAAGTTAAAATAAAATAGATAAAGTTGTCTCTAAAATTGTTGTTAAAATAAAAGTCGTTTGTTGTTCAACAAACAATAACAACAAAACATGATTTATTTTGAAAAACTTTAAAAAAAAAAAAAATTATAATTTTATTTTGTTTGAAGTTTCTTTCAAGTTTTGTAGAATTCTGTTTTTTTCAGGACCTAAAATTAAAAATTATGCATAAATTACGAAATTATTGCTTCGTAACAAAAATACCAGAATTCATTCCCCATGTTCGCTCCAGTGTTTTATTAAATTTACTTAATTCGTTGTGAGATTGACTTCTGAATTTTGTTGTGATCAAGGAATGGTTTGAATCTTGTTTTAATATTTTCACTTTACATGGAGCTTTTGTGGAAGTCTGATTTAAACTTCTTGTACTTCCGGAGTTTGGAATTAGTAATGATGGTGTTGATGAGAAGTTTGATTGATATTTTTTGTTGCGAAAATCCGCAAAATAAAGATGTTCAATCAGACGATGTATACTGATTCGTGATTCAGGATGATAACTAAGGGTTTTTGTAAGAACCGCAGTTCCATAATCACTTAAAAATGGTAATAAATTATGAAATCCTAACATTTTCCGTTTGGGAAAACTATAATCGACATTTCTGTAAAAAAATGGAGAAATATTGAATCAAGAAAAAAATAGTTATTTTAAAAAAAAATTATACCTATGTTGGAATTTTGAAAGAACTATTTTACTTGGTGATCCTACTACCTCGTGAATTTTAATAAGTTGGTCCAATTCATTTTCACCAGGAAATAAAGGTGTTAGGGTTAACATTTCGTAAAACACACAACCACAAGACCAAATATCCATTTTCTCTGCGTAATGACTGAAAATGTTATATTGTATAATTATAAATTTTAAATAAAAAGAAAATTTATTTTACCCAGAGGTTAAAAGACATTCTGGAGCCCGATACCATCTCGTTGAAATATATGGCGAATGTGGAGGAGGCTTATAAATATCACAAACTGAACCCAAATCTGCTAATTTTATTTGTTCTGCAATTCGAGTAGTAGTTTTTACACTTCGATTCATTTTTACAAGTATATTTTCCGGTTTTATATCCCGATGAAAAATTCCATTTTGATGTAAATGGTGTACGCCACAAACAAGTTGATAGAGAAAATTTTTTACACGTAATTCGGATAATGTTCTTTTACGATTTTTAATAAAATCGTATAAACTCAAGTCCATTATTTCAAATAATAGCGTAAGATTTCCAGAAACGTCATCGCTAGAAAAATAATCACTAATTAAACCGTACTTAAGAATAAAGTGTGACATTATTTATAATAAATACTAAATTGTGTCGATTAACCCAACAACATTTGGATGATATTCTAAGTTCTTCATTGTTCGTAATTCACTATTGGTCATTACATCGTCTAAGCTAAAACAAAAATTTTATAATATTTATATTAACTATTTTAAAAATTACTTTAAATATGGTTTTCTCAGTCTTTTGGCAGCATATAAATTATTAGATTTTAGTTCTTTAACTTTAAAAACTTCTGAAAAGGAGCCTGAGCCAATTTTTAATAGAATTGAATATTCTACAAATGGAAAATAAAAGTAATCTATTATTTATTTATAATCTCCTTTGTGTTTAAACTTACTGTCCAAAAATGGATCATCCATTATTAAATATTATGTGAATAAAGACAAGATAAGCATTAAAAAAAAATTAGCGAGGAGTTTATTTTAATTTTATTCAAGTTGAGAGATGGAAAAAACGTTTGTTTGTTTTATAACAGAAAAACTTAAATTAGGACTTTTTAATTTTCTGTCCTTTTTCCTACAAATATTTGTTTTTATAGCGTTTCGAACGTTTTTCAAGAGCAACGCGGCAACGCTGGTTATTATCATTTCTTTTTGTTATATGTTGTTGTTATCTCTTTTTCTCTAGATCGTAGAAATCAGAAATGTACAAATGATGTTAAAAATTTCTCAACATTTTGTTTTGCAATATATACGTATTTTAGTATTATAATTTACTAGTAATTGTAAGTATTTGTGCCAATTTGAATTTAATATAATATGATGTAATGTGTTTGGTTTATTGTTTAATTCAAAATTTGATCATAATTTCAGTTCTAAATACTATATATAAGACTGGTTCTATGTATAGACTAAAACCATGGTTGATAATGAAAATGAATGCAATAATAATTCATTAAAGGAAGGCACTGATTCAGAATATAATTTAGATTTAAGTATGGAGAATTTATCATCCTTTTATGAAAATGATGATATTTTCTCGCCATCAGAAAGTAGCTTAAACATTACGTCAGATGAACTTCCCATTTTTTCAATAAGAACACTTTCACCAAATGGGAGATCAATTTCACCAATCGACAGTGAACCTGATGATTTCTTTTTCTCGGACTACTCATCTCCAGAGATTAGTGTTTCACCTGATGATCCAAGTATGATCTCAATATCAATTGAAGAAATGCATGCTCAAATAACAACACCAAAGAATAGCAGATACGGTAGAAATTTAAATTTAGAAACTATATTTGAGGATCAATTCTTAGAAACTCCACCTAAAAGATTTAAGACTGAGCATATCAGTTTGGATGTAGAAAGCAGAAGAGTTATATTTAATAGCAATGATGATCAAGAAGAAAATGTGTATTCCAATAATTTGGAAGAACAAGCATTGATTCAAAATTTTTTGAAAAATATTAAGTTAAATAATAATTAGTTATTATAATTATGATTAAAAAAAAATCCGTTTTGTAATTAAGTACATATACATACTATATACATTTGTTTTATTAAAATTATAAGAATAATTTTAACAAAGATTTCTATTATTAAAATTGTGTTAAAATTTATTTAGTTATTATACAAACTCCAGTAAGTATAATATTTATTAATAATAACAGTAATAATATAGTAAACATTAATTAAAAATAAAAAAAATTAACAAATATTTATTATAATAACTAATTATTGATATTTTATAATTTATAAAAAAAAATTGCAAAATTATTATTATTTTGTTGCGTTTTGTATATATTTTTTTTATAGCGAAGTTACTATAATTTTTTTTTTACAGAAATCAGCTGTCAATGTCAAAGTAAAAAGAAAAATAACAGTTTGCAATATTTATTTTTCTTTATTTATTTGTTTAAAGAAATAGTGTAATAAATATTAATCATTCTTTAAGAAATGGAAAATTCGTATTTAAATTTGGTGAGTAAATTATCAGAAATAATAAACAAGGTTTCCTTAAAAACTTAACCTCAATTTAAGGAATATCATTAAATTTTTAAATTATTTTTTTTCAAGGCCCATTTTCATAGTCGTAAAGCAGACAACCACTTAAGATATCGTCGTTTTGATGAGGCAATTGAATGTCACCAAAAATCAGCTGAATTTCTGGAAGAAACAATGAAAATGTCAACAATGGCAATCGCTCTAGAATCATTACGACTTCAAAAAGAGTTTCATTTAAAACAAAGAGAGCTTA
This sequence comes from Pedicia rivosa, assembly GCA_963082725.1. Taxonomy (NCBI): domain Eukaryota; kingdom Metazoa; phylum Arthropoda; class Insecta; order Diptera; family Pediciidae; genus Pedicia; species Pedicia rivosa. The sequence continues at coordinate 46,814,879 of OY720151.1, forward strand.
TTAGAATAAAAAAACTTCAATATGAAAAATATAAAGTTGCAATTGATCATCAAACACAGAAACATTCTATTATTGTTGATAAGGATACCCATTTAAAAAGCAAAACAGAAAATTCATGTCAGCTTCAACTGGCCATCTATAAGACAATGGAAGAAGCTGATAGTCTGCTCGAGATCTTAGGTAAAAAGGGAAGTGATACCGACAGTCTTAAAAGTATAGAATCTGAAATCGATGATAAAAAGCGTAACAATGAATTAGTAGAAAGTAAGGATGGAGGAAATAAGAAACCAAAAGATGAATCCATAATGATTGAGGAACTTCGAACTTTAAATCATCAACTTCATATAATGGTATTTCAATTAGTAACTCAATTAGATGACAGTATCCAAGAAGCTGACACATTACGAGATAAAGTGCAAGCACTCGAGAAAGAGAAACTAGAGAAATTGCCTTATCAATTACAAAATGAAAATATTCAAGATATTCGACATAAATCAACTCGCAATGTTGATGAAAGTCCATCTAGTGGCGATATTAGTCCAGCACAAGAATTAACTCCACTTGATTTACCCGTTTTTGATTTTGATACATTTTCTAGTAAACATTTAGATCCTAAATGATCCTAATTTCTTATTTTTAATCAAGTTAATTTTTGTGTGCTTATTACGTTTTTATGTAAAATAGTTATATCTTATTTTTTAATAAAATATAAGTACAAATATTTTTGTTTTATGAAAAGTGTTTAAATTAATTTGTTTTTCTAAATAATAATAATAATAAATTTTAATAAAATAACTTCTATTTATATTTAGTCTTACTGAAGAAAATTTGACGTCGAATTAAATTCGAATGGTATAAAAAGAACATTCATATCGAATTAGATTAGAGAACCAGTTTTTTCAACCAGAACAAAAAGACGTTTTTCTAATAAATAAAAAAAATTGTTTTTATTTTTTGCAGTTTAGATTTTATTTTTATTATTTAATTTTATTTTGTGTTAAAAAAATGAATGAACAAATAATATTAATTTATTATTATACCTACTTAAATCAATAGTTTATTTGTTTGAAAAAATGAGATTAAAATGATTTGCCAGTTGATGTTGAATAATAAGGACGATTTGTTGTTGAATAACTTGTACTCTCTATTGATGGGCTAATTGCAGAAGGATAAGTTTTAAATGGTGGACTAAGGAAGGTGGATAAGGAAGGGATAGAATTAGCTGGAAATGAAACTGTTTTATGTATATAAGAGTAAGGCGTTGAACTTATCGGAGGTAGAAAACTTGATGCTTTTTGTGTAATAGATACATATTGTGGTCGTGATGTTGATGCATAATATTCCCGATCAGGAATTACATCAAATCGTTGTTGTGATTGTTGTAGTGTACGCGATTCTTCAATAACTTCATGTGGTTGTTTTGGTAAATGTGAACCATAAGCTCTATATCCATTTTTATCCGCAATATAATGAGTTGTATACGTTACTCCGTCAGGGCCGACATACGAATATGAACCCCGAACAACATTTTCACCATTATGATTGTGACCAGTTTGTTCTACCCGAATTTGATTCCCAGTTTCATATCTGTGAAAGATTTAAAGGTAAAATGAAAATTATAAGATTAAAATAATATACTCACTCATAATTATAATTGCCATCTGAACTTTGTTGATTTACATATTTAATAATCGGAGCGTTATGATCAGGACTTTGACTAAAATATTTTCTACGATAATCTAAGTTACTTGAACTTGCATAAGGATTATCATAAGAATATTTTGGTGGTTGAAGTTCATCATCAAGACTAGGCCCAATATAGTTTCCCTGTGCATTATACATTGTACCAAATCGGAATGACCATGTCAATGTGAATAATGAGAGAACAAATAATAGAATTAACTGAAAATAAATAAGAATAATATATATATTAATCTTTTTATTTGTAAAAATACTGAGTAACATCTGTTTATTCAAATTGTCCAAATAAATCTTATCAAGAAATCTAAATTCAAATAGTTATTAAATATTTATTATTAACAATTACAGAAATTAATATTGTCTCTATTCTAAGTAAATTCTACCTACTCGTTTGAGAAAACAATACATGGTACCTACATGCCAATAAATTCACAACTTATGTAACGAAAAAAAATACAGAAGATTAATTAAATTTTAACATTTAAGGTTAAAGAATGAAAAATTTTTAAAAAAAATGACTTTGAATATTTTTGTTAAAAACTATATTTAAACAATCAAAAAAATTTTAATTGAATATTAAAATTAAACTATAAAGAATATTTTAATTGACGGAAATAAAACCTTAATAATAGTTAGAATCAAATATATAAATGTGGTGGTTTATTAGATTTATAACAAAGTTATTGATTTACTCTATTTATTAGAGATAGTCAGGTATAATTTGTTCATCAAACTGATTTGTTCATCAAAGAAAATTACAGAAAAAGAATATATATTTTATTAGATCAAAGACAATTAAAGCAAATATAAAGATCAATTTTAATTAATTGTATGCAATAAAAATTGATTGTTTTATTTTATTGTTTCTTTGTGTTTTTTTATTTGTAGTGAATTTCTATATAATTATAGTGAATTCAGGGACAAATAATTTATCCCTTTTAAATCATTAATTGATTTTTGATTGTGAAATTGATTTTTCAATTAATTTCTAATGTCTAGATTCTAGAAAACTGAACAAAAGATCAATTTATTTATTACTTTTGTAAAACTCTACTGTTATTATTCTTTTACGTTATTATTTTTAACTTCAATTTTTTTCGATTTTTAATCAGTAAACAAAGCTATAATAAACTGCATCAAACAAAAACAAATATCGATATAGTGAAAAAAACGAAAGTATTGCTTTTATATCATTTAAGGCTAACTTGTTATGAAACAAAAAATAAATTGTGCCTATCATTGTACTGCAATAGAGAATCCGCCAAAGACTAAGTAGGATTATTATCTAGAGTACCTACCTACCTTCTATTGTTTCCCTTTTTTTATAGAGAAAACTGATTTCTTTTGGGATTCTTCTCTACAGTACATTATTTATTTATTTATTATTCGATTATTGAAAATAATTGCAATCAATTAATTTATATTGTTCGAAATTGGAAAATCAGTTAGGAATTCATATCATCAGACAAATATTGATGGAATTTTCTTTTTGGACGACCTTCAGATGCATTTTAGTCAGATTTGAAAAATTTATGGACATTTTGGTAAGATACCATACAGATTCGACATCAAAAAAGCTTAACTTTAATTTTTCTTTAATTCAAATGAATGAACAAATAAAAGTTAAGATTTTTAATTAAAAAAAAAAAAAGTACTTTCAACAAAAAGATTTAAATTTAATTAAGCATCAAATACGTTTATTTAATATATACGCAGTGAAAATTTATATATTCGTATCACATAATAATTATGTAAGATAAATAAAAATATATATAACAGAAATGTGTAACACGTGACTTTTATATGTTTTCGTATGTACTTTGCTAACTCATACTGTCTTGTTTTTTTTTTTTTTTTACATATTTCATTCCTTCTCTAAAACATTCACTTTTTCACTTTTAACGAAATAAAATAATAAATATAAATATTCTTTAATTTATGTTACCATATAATAATTTTCTTTAGGGTTAACTGGGTTAATTTATTTTTTCTAAATTGAAATAGTGGCAACAGAATTTTTTCACACAAAATAAAAACCTGGATTAAAATAACGGAAAACTCTAGAAATTGGTTAAGAAAAAAAAAATTTACCGATTATTTAGATATGAGATTAAAATGAAAAGACATTCTTTAGCGGCAGTTTGTTTTAAGTTTGTTGCATATTTTAAAAGAATCCAAAAGAACATCAACAAAACAAAAAAAAAAGGGAATTTTTTTTTTCAAACAAAAATAAAGGGGAAAAATTATCTATTTTGATTATGTATAAAAAAAAGGGGTTGTCTGTTTTATCCTTAAGATTATGAGCTTAAAGAAAATTTGAGCTCTTTTTTATACTTTAAAACGTGTGAAAGAAACTCATCTTTAAAAAGGTTTAAATTTATAAATGTAAATTTTTAAAAGTTAAATAGAATTATATTTTATTAATTAAGTCCCCGGAAAGTTATATGGTGAACTTTTTTTTTTTTTGGGAGAATTAACCTTTTTATAACTTTGGTAATTTCTTTTTTATTATTTTAATGAATTGGCAATTAGATAATTTACGATTATTTGTGTGAACAAATTTTTTGTAAAATTGTTTTTAATCGTTTTTTTTTGCCTTGAATTTATTAATTTCTGGACATATTGTTTTTATTGTCAAACAACACTGAACAATTGGGATATCGATTAATCGATTAATCGAACGGTAGTTAATTCTCAAAAAAACAAATTATAAAAATTATAAAAACGAGTAAAACACAATAGGTATAGTCTAAATATTATCTAATTACTAAATTTTTATAAAGCGTGTCACACACACGTGCTACACAAATCTTTTAATTATTCAATAAATTTTTTTTTAATTTTATAAAATCACAAAACAAAAGAAACAAAAAAACACACAGAAAAAAAACCTTAAACATAAAATCTTTAATAAAAATACGTTTATCCAAATACAGTCATTTTTACACTAAAGATTTTATTGCGTAGGCTTATTATGTTGATGCTGTTATTATTATTATTATTTTGTTTGGAGTAAAAAATGCGTCATATTTTTGTCTTTATTGGACAAATAATTAACAAAAGTTAGATATATGTATATTTTCTTTGTATCAGTTAAATTAAACTTAAACAATTTTAATTGTTAAATTTATTACAGTAAAAAAAAAAAAAAATATTAAACTGAATATTGAATATTCTATTACAGACCACAAATAAATTAACTAACTAATTTGAAACATTTGAATACAAATTTTGTGTTTGAAATTTTTATTCTTTTTTTTTTTGTAAATCAATCAATCGCTTTTATTGTATCGAAAAACTGAATATTTTTGCCAGGCTTTTGTCTGTTTTATTTTGAAATATATTCAAATTTTAAATATTTACAAAAATTAACACAAAATGAACACAAAGACAAAACAAAAACATAAAAAAAAAACAACTATAAAATAAACAGAGAAAAACATTGTTCTAAATAATTGAACGTTTTAAATAAAAAACAATAACAAATATTCAGCAACAACAAATAAAAAAAAAAAAAAACAATTTCACTTTTGTTTCAATTTCGGACTCACCAATTTCATTTTCTTTAACTTAGTGTAGAAAAAAAATCACTGAAATACAAACAAACGTTTTAAAGAAACTTTGCAAAAAGAAAAGACGAAATTGGACAAAAACAAAAAAAAAAATAAATATTTATTCAATCCGTTCTGGTCAGATGAATTCTTTTAACTGATATTCTTAAAATGTTATAACACTGGTTTTATATAAATTTTTTTGTATGAAGAAAATTGAAGGAAAAAAAAAATCAAATACAATAAAACTAATCTCATCCGTCCAATTAGAATAAAGTCTTATACTCGGTATAACAGTTTAGAAGTTATTGTCGCTATAGGTAAGAAGAAGTGTAAAAATTTTGAAATTCTCAAAATTATGTGATTTTGTATTCTCTCTCTCTCTCTCTCTCTCTCGCTCTCTCTAACTCACACACTTCTTCTTTTTTCCAAAATTAAATAATTTTTGTTATTCTGAGAGTTTTTTTTTTATTTGATGTCTGTCTTTGCTCGTCATTCATAAAATATTATTAAAGCAAAAAATTATTTCAGTTTATTTGTTTATTTTTTGGTTTTTTTGTTTGAATTGTCATTTTAGTCCAAAGTCAGTCTGTTTAAGTATTCAATCGCGCTAATAAAAAAAGTAACATAAAATAAGACAAATTTGGTGAATTTTTTTTTTTTTTTATAAGCAAATGCAAAAAGAATTTGTTGACTTTGAGAATCAGATGTTCTCGAAATATATTTCAAAGATACGCAACATCCAATAGTTTACTATAAAAGGAAGTTTTTTTTTATGACATAACTTTAGTCACCGTTACTCACTAATTTTGTTAATGAAAGGAAAAACTGGTTCAGTTATTATTCTATTTAGGCATTTTCATAATGGAAAATATTATTTTTTTTTTAGCAAGTATTAGTGCGAAGTAATAAGACTTTCTAAATTTATATACATTTAAGATCAAGGGACTTTCTCTGGTCTCTGAAAGAAAAAAAAAAATAATAAAAGAAAGAAAAACATGAAAGAAAAAGAAGAAAATTCTCAGAGGAAATTATTTTAAACAGAGAGGAAGAAAAAAATGTAAGAAAATACTTTAGGCGACAATACAAAAGGCATGGGGGAATTAAAAAAAAATACAAAAAAAAAAAGAAGGGAAGTAAAAAGAAGGAAAGGAAAGAATTTTTCCGTCAGTTCCATAACAAATTGCTTTGCATAATGGATTGATTGAGGGGTGACGAAATTACCTCAATTATTTACAAAACAGATTCTTTAACACTGAATAATATGATTTTTTTTTTTACTTCATAACAATTTATTTTCTTTACCCTATTTTTGTTCGTTAAATTATAAATTAAAATTTATTTTCTAATTTTTCGGACAATTTTTATATTTTTTTCTAATAATAATAATGAATTTTTCTTTATTGAAATTTATAAATGTAAATTAACTCAACCAACCTTAATAACTTATTTTAATTTCTTCTTTTATTTTTCCTTCTTCTTCTTCTATGCCTACGATGAGAGAATTTTCAGTTTCTATATTTAATGTTACAGATATATGTTGACTTACTATGGTATAATATATTCGATATAATCTTTATCCCTTTGGGCTAAAAAATATATAGATTCTGATTATAGAATTCGCAACTAATAAAACCCTGAAAATTTATCTGCGTTACAAAACTAATAAAATTAATCGATTTTTAATGTTGGAAGGATTGAAGAGTGAACTGAATATTAGTTTCAAAATGTTAAATTTTCATTTTGAATTAGTTAATGTTTTATCATTATTCTGGGTATTCCTTGAAATATTACGAATACAAATCTATGTATTCTAGTTAGCTACTACTTTAAAAATAATTAATAATAATATTCTCATTTTTCATTTTATAATTATGAAAATTGAAATTAAATGTGTTGAAGGTAAAATTTCATCTCTATTTTTTTTTTCATTCTATCTAACTAAATAAAACAGATTAAAAAATGTTGAGAGAATCCTTGAACAAAGATCCGTCATTTATTTTATAAAATCATAATAGTGAAAAGTCTCGCCATCGGCAAATAATGACGTCGTGACGTGATTGTTTGAATATTATAGAATGAAATAAATTTAAAACGAATTTAATCGTTATGAGAACAAAACAAAAAAAAAAACTTAAACAAATGAAAATTCTGTTTAAAATTTAAACTTAGTTTAAATGAATCAGCCAGATTAAACGATTAAAATTAATAGAATAATAAAAGTACAAATTCATTAGTGGAATTTCATTGAATAAAAATTGTGTACAATCTTATCCTGTTTTAAAGTTTGTATTTTTTTTTCTATAACTTCATTCAGTAAAATTTCATTAAAAAAATTTACGGAGAAACTTATAAAACTATTATTAAATTTAGGTCGTCTCCTTTGACTATTATATATTTTTTAATTTATCCTGATTACACACTGAAGAAAAGGAAAAAAAGGAAAAATGAAAATTATTAAAAGCTTTCCCATAAATTCTAATTGAAGAGAAATTTTTTGAAAATTGTCTTAAATCTTAATGAAATCCAATCAGATTCTTATAAGTTTCGTCTTTCTTAATTCACACAATTTAAAAATTTTGAAGAAATAAATTGATTAATTAAAACTTCTCTGAGTTTAAATATTTACTTATACCGAAGTACATAGTAAAATTATTTTACTGGTCAAATATGGTGACTGTAAAATGTAAATGTTAGAATTAGGATTTAATAGTTTTATTGTTAAGATTTAACGTTTACAATATTTTATTTAATTATCATAAGAAAAAAATTCAATTAGAATAGGAAACGGTTTAAAATAAATTACATAAATACTTCCTTACAAAATACACCAAGCAAAGGAAAGATTCATCTTAAAGACGTTCCACCCAATCAACAATTGATTTAGACAAATCTTCTGTACATAAACATTTCCTTTTATACTTGTACACCTTTACTAAAATGAAGTAGAATCAATAACGAAATCCATCTATTTGGCTCTTCTTGATTTAAGAAACAATAATAAATAAATAAATAAAAGACAAAACACCAAATAAAAGATTATCGCGTCTCAGCTGAATTCTTATAGAAATGAAACTAGAAAAATAAGAAAATCTTTTATAAAGAATTAAGTAGGTATATTTTTTTCTGACAAAACAATAAACGATTGTCTTCATTTATAAAAATACTATAAAATTTCATTCAATGTCACACATAAGATCAAAATATTATCATTATTATTATGTATATGTTACTATTGAACAGGGCCGTACATTAGATGGATTATAAGGTTACGGTATGATTACAAATTTTCAGAAAAGTGAATATCAGATGAAAATTTCACTTGAGTTTAGTGAACTCCAATCAACTATAATCAAGAAATAATATTAGTAGAAATGATTAAACTTTATAATTCCAAATTTGGCAACGTTCACCCTATGTACACCTCTGCAATTTAAATGTTATTTGTTGTTGTTTTATATTTTCTTTATATAATTATTCTAATATGAATGCGTATTTATTGTTGACCAAATTTTAGTTCACACCACCTTTTAACTCTTATATATATATTTTTTTATAACGAGAATAGTGTAATAAATTCTACCGTGTTTCTTTTTTTTTTCATTTTCATTTTCATTCATTCATTCATTCCATTTAATTTATATTTTTATGGATGAGGTTAAATTCTTAAATGCGGTTATAAATTACTTTTTGGAAGAAGAAAAGAATAACAACAAAAAGAACAAAAAAAAAAAAAAAGAGGATGTTGTGTTGTGATTATATAAAAATTTATATTCGATATTTTTATATATTTTCGCATTATTTCGCATGATGTGATTGTATTGTAATATTAATTATTTTTTATTTTAATTGTATTCATTAAAAAAAAAAACTATAAGAAAACAAATTTAAAAGGTCATCAATCCATCATTTCTTATTCATCTTTACCTTTAAAAAAAAAATGTATATCCGATATTGGATCGGAATTACCTAACACTTTTCTTCTCATAAAAATACTTTAAAATTTTAAAGAATAATAAAAAATTTGTACTTTAATTAATGTACGTAAAAATTTGATGTAAAACGGAAAATTATTAAAGATGAAAATAAAAGAAAAACTTAAAAAGTAGAATGGGATAAAGAAAGAAAGTTGAAACAATGAATAAAGAAAAATCGGTTGCTGACTTTTTAATTATTCTTATTTGAAAGCAAAAAAAAATTGTGTATACCTGCTACAAAAAAAAAACACTGTGATTTTGTCAAATAAAAATTATGCAGGTGAAAATATTTTCATTGTTGCATCAAAACATTATTTGTGTCCTTCTTCTTTTGTCTTTGTCGTATAAGTTTTATTTTTGTCATAATTATTAAATGCGTATAAAATTTAATTAAAAATTAATTGTGTAACACGATATTTTTTTTTAATATCTGTTATTTATTAATCTGATACAACCAAATAGTTTTTATTGCTTTTTTTTTTCAACAAATTGTGGTCGGAAATTGTAAAATCTTTTAAATTAATTTTTGTACAATTAAAATGATGTTTCTTGAGATTCTCTTTTGGATGTTTACGGGTTTTATGTATTGGAATTTTTTCGAAAATTTTCACCAACATATTTCAATCGTTTTCATCTTAATCAAAAATTTTGTGGTTATACTTTTAGAGAATTTGGAAAATTTATCCTTTATTGTTATTCACTAGGATAAACTAAATTGATCAAATTACGTTAGAATTACCTAGGTCCAAATTGGTAAATTTCAATTATTTCATTGTAACATCAAAATATTATAAAGATTTCTTTTTCTCGTTGAATAAACGAAAATTAAAAACAAACAAACAAAACAACAACAACATTAACATGGAATTTGAAATTTTCTGTTTGAAAGAAGAAACAAAAAATGTATAATAGGATGTATAAGAGAAATAATTTAAATCACAAGGTTTATTTTGATGTCAAGTTGGGTGTGACGATATCTGTTACTCGTGTATATAATATGATAAAAAGGAAAACACAAAAATATTTTAGGAAGTAATTCAGATTGACAAAGATTTGATTTTAACCTTGATAATGTGATACATTTGATCTTGAATTAATTATTATAAAGTTTTTTTTTCTAACAACGTTTTATTGATGTTTTTCATCTTGTTTGTTTTGTTTTATTTTGGTTAAAATTCTAACAACAAATACAATTAAATAATACTTAATGATCATGTCCTGCTGATTTATAAAAAAAAAAAAAAATACAAACAATAAACAAATAAAAATGCTCTAATAATTAATAGTCGACATATTTGGAATTCTTTATTTATAGTTTGATGTGCTATTGTTTCTCTTATATAAGAATTTTTGCTGTCTTTATTTTTTTTGGTAAGATCATCATAAATTATTATGTTTTTTCTTGTAGGTATAACAGAAATATGTGATTATTTTTAAGTCATCTTAACAAGACAAGCGATTAATGAAAATTCTGTATTTTATTTGAAGAGTCAAGGTTAATAATTTTTTTTGTATTAATGAAATTGTGTGTGTGTGTTTTTTTTTGTCTTCCTCCTTATTTTCATTATTAATGTTACCAATGAGGTGTACTATGCGATTTTTCCCACGCGACACATTACATTTTTTTTTTCTTGAAGTTCCTTTTATTGTTGCTACATAATTTTTGTTATACGATTATTAGTTTTATATAAAACCTGAGGTAATATTATCATTTATATTTGAATTGTTTTAGAATCAAAAAAAAAAAAAACGTAAATATTCTTCTATAAATATTCCAATAAATTTCTACAAACATCTTCAACTTTTTCCACTCTATACATTTGGGTATCAAAACAAAAAAAAGAAACAAGAATACTTTTCTGAATGTTTTATATAGTTCGATTACGACTATAAAGATGTAACCTTCATATAAATAAATATATAGAAAAAAAAACAACCAAATTGTTAAAAAAATGTAAAAACGTAGAAAAGAAAAAAAAAAAAAAAATTAAACTCCCATGACAAAAATATATGTATCGACTTTTATTGAATGAAGAGGAGATAAATATAAAAAGATACTGAATATGAGATTCCAGAATTGGTTTAGGAAATTGTTTATGTTTTATTATTATTGCTCGTTGTGCTCAGTGTTTTTTTTTTTTCATCTTTATTATTATTATTTTTTTTTCTTTTGTAAAATTTAGTGGGTGTCGTGTTTTTTTTTCTTTATTATTATTATTATTATTATTTATTGTTTAAAGTAAAAAAAAATAAGAACAAAAAATTTAATTTCAATATTAAATAAAAACAGCAGCCATTTAGGAAGGAGTTGAACACAATTTATAGAATTTTTTCTTTTTGCTTTACGTGAGTCATTTATGATGTTAAGTTAATGGTCAATAAAAATTGTTTTGTTTTTGTTTGTAATCATGTTTTAAATCCATACAACGGATTATAATGTATAGAAAATAATGTTTTAACTTAAAAAAAATATCATAATATGTGACTCATATATAATTGTTGCATCAACCAAATTAACAATATTTTTGAGTGGTCACAGTATTGGTTTATGAAGGTTTTTTTCTTTAATAAATCGTTCATTAATTAATAAACATAAATCATATTGGTTAGAAAAAATATCCATAAACATTTAATAGTAAAACAATTCAACTTAAAGGATACAATGAAAACACAATTTTTTTCCATTTCGCCTACGCATAATTACGCACAATAATAATATTTTATATTCAATTTAAATTCTGCAAAATAATTAAATAAAAATTTATTATTTGATGAGAAGTAAATCGTTAACATTAGAAATTTCATACTAATTAAATCCAATAATTATAATTAATTTTTATGCATTGCATTGTGAATTGAAAAATTCAATTTAGGTAAATTATATTACTTTGACTTAATATAAAAGTTAATTCACATTTAAATAATATTTTATGGAAATTCTATAAATCTCTAACCTAATAATTTATTTTTGTTCCGAAAATTTAAATTTATTATTATTTTTATTGGTTCATAAATATAGATCACAACAGACAACAGACAACTTTTATATAGAATCATTTTTATTTTTGTTTAGATTATCGGTAATAAAAAATAAAAATATTCAATTTATTAATTCGATTAATTTTAATTTATTCAGATATTTTTAGTTAAAAAATAAATAAAATATAGAGCAAATAATTAAATATGTGTGTTACGTAATGACCATTTTAAGAATCAAATTTATTCTCATATTTAGGTAAAAATCTTTCATAAATACACAAAATGACCTTATACTTGAAGATTCATCAACAAACAAAAAAAACATAAAAATAAAACAGACAACAACAACAATAATACAATGAAAAAAAAATACTTTCACTTTTTTATTTGTGTTTGTGTATTTATTGTTGACGTTTGTTGGACTGAACTGACCCAACGAATTAAAGATTTTTTTTTTTTTCTGTTGAATAAATTTTTAGTGAAGATGTCTGTTTTAGGTAGTGTCGATTTTGTCGTTTTATTTTTAACTTCATTAATTTATTCAAAGAATGATTCGTCGATTAACACACGCGACGAATTATAAATCTATAACACAGTAAAGTTGTAAGATCTCTGATGTCTTGCTTCAATTAAAATAGACAATTTTATTTGTTTTTTTATTTTTTTGCTTATTTATAAAATTTATGGGAAATATAACACAATGTGTGGTCTCTGTATTGAATTAACATATTTCCTGTTGTAGTGCATTTTCACAATGATTTTTGTTGTGATCTTTATATTATTTTGGTCTTTGTCTATGGTCGGGGACAATGTCGCCGATATGGTTTTTTTTTGTATATCGGACCAAGGAAAATGATACGATATGGTATTCTTTCAATCTCTGTTCTATTTTTAGATTTGATTAAATCAAAGAATGAATATTTAATAGTTATTTATATTTGATTAAATATTAATTTTAAGAATTCGGGTTATCTTAGAAGTGTTGAATTAACTTCAAGGTAAACTAAGAAGTTCTTATAAATGTATAAGATGAATTGCTTCCCATAGAAAGATGCATTTATAATATTGTTTGTTCATTTGATTAATTTGCTTATTTAACAAATGCGGGATTTTCATAAATTATAAGTAACAAATAAGTTGAAATCTTCAATCCTACTTTATTTCACAAAAGTACAAAGATATCCAAATTTGATGTTAACAGAAATCTTCAAATTCAATCAAATGTATTTTTATGCTGTCGAATTTTCTTCTTAATGCCATGGCGTCGTATGTAGATTTTGCTTATATAAGAAATCGGGAATGACATTTAACAGAGTAGCTAATTCACCAAAAAATATATTATCCTGTTTATGAATCATTTCCAAACAAGTTAAATAATAAAAAATATAAATTATATCATTTTCAAAAATCTAGAACAATCTAATAAATTATTTTTATTGAATTTGGAATTCTGTCCATACTTTAAGAAACTATTCAAATAATGCATCACCTGCTAATTAGAAGAGTTAAATATTTTTATTATATTGTTTTCTGTATTTTTTCTATTTCTTAATTTTGGATTTTATAATTTATAAAGAATTAAGAAATATTTTTGTTTTTTAATTAAGAATTATAATTTTAAATCTTATAGATTTTAATAATTATTGAGTAAACAGATTACTTTTGACTAAATATATCCGGTGACGTTCTTGTAAACCATTTATACCCAAATTTTGAATATATACAAAAAAAAAACAGTAAGCAGTGTTGTTGTCTATTTGAACACAAAATATCATAAGTTCTTTTCCTAGATTTTTTTTTTCCATTTGGATCAACAAAAAAAAAAAACATTTGACAAAAAAATAATAATAATAAAAACTAAATTAAATTGGATTTTGAAAAATATCAACAGAGGGAAAGGAAATAATAAAAAATATGTTGACTTTGCATCGTGCACATAATAAATACGAACCCAAATAAAATACCCAAACTGTTGTATTATAATAAATTGGTTTTCATATGCCATAGTTTGTTATATAAAAATATGACATTGAAAAAAAAAAAAATAAATGCAAATTTAAGGAAAGAAAGAAGAGGGGAATAAATATAACGAACGTCATCTTTTAGGTTTCTAAGTTTAATATTTTATTATCATGATTTTCTATCATTATCGTAACAATGACAAATTACTAAGTAGTTTCTTATTTGTTAGAAAATAACACATAAAATATCTACCAAATAGGCAATATCCAACTGTGAAAGATTATAGAGATCAACAATGTCACAATCAATTTGACCATACGGTTAGATATTATTATTATTTTTATTTACATTTGATTGAAAGTATTTAATTTATTATGAACTGATTTATATTTGATTTTGTTTTTTTAACGTTGTAATTTTTAATTGGAATTTAAGTTTTTATTTGTATTACGTCTTGTGTTTTAAATTTAAATGAAACAAAACAATGAAACTCTATTTATTTTATTGTTTGTCCTTGATTTAATTGTTAACAAAAATGAATAATTAAAATAGTAATCAAATTAAACAATTAAAGACCATTAAAGAATTAACTAATAACCTAATTGATGATGATATAAATCAGAAACAGATAAAAGATTGTGATTTGTAAGTAAAACTAGAAGAATAATTAAAAGTTTGCCGCTTTTTGTGGGTATGGAATTGTTCATGAACATGATCATGAAAAATATTAATTAGACAATTATTCCTTTAAACAAGAAACAATTTAATAATAAAAAACTATTTTTATTACGGACAATAACCAAAATATTAGGTGAAACCGGATTTCCATTAATTGTATATGTTTTATATTTATATAAAGCGAGGCGGTATGTGTGTTTTGCGATTTTACAAAAAATTCTCGTATTTTGTGTCTAATTTAATAAATTTTATCACATTAAGAAAATTATTTAGTTACATCAATAACTAATTATTAATTAACAAAATTAAAGGGCCATCATTTACACAAAAAAAAAAACATAATCCACACAATTGCACTTTATAAAATTGTTGAGATGCCTTCATAAACTTACGTGTTTGAATCAAATTTTGTACCTCATACAGAAAACTAACTAAAATTTTTATTTTATAACAAAATATAATTAATGAAAAGTAGAAGATTTCTTTAAGAGAAAAATTAAATATCTTTTCTATCAGGAAATAAATGTATTTTTTATGTTAACAATTTTCTTAAATGTTCGTATAAATTATCGAAGATGTGAAACGCATTATTTTTGCGAAATGATTTAATAAATAATATTTCATATAAGCATGTTTAAGCGTTAACAGATAAACAATATGTACATAAAATATTTTTGTGTAATCACTTTTATATTTTAGCAAATCCATTCGAGCACGTATTTATCTGATATTTATGAATTTTTTGTGAAATGGAATTAATATACAATACAAAAACAGAGATGAATCTCTAAATGAATTGACATAATAATATTAAAATGCTCCCATTTATTATGAGACTAAAGAGTTCTTATAAAAAACAGATTGAATTTTGGGTGCAAAATTCTATATAAAGCCCCCACACACACACACAGATTATTTAATGTTTTGCTGATTTTCATCCTAAAAATAACAAACATTTTCTTATCACTTATATAAATGGTATAAATAATTTGATTGATTGTATAAAAACCCAAATATGAAGCAAATAACTAAATGCCAATGCGATATAATACTTTTTTTTTTACATAAATAAATCCGTATTAGGATGTATCGCACCAACGCACCTTGGATAGATCTTGTCTTATAACAATATTCTATAAATTAATCATATTTCTTCTTTTGTTTGGTATAAATTAACGTCTTATAGAAAATACAGTGACCACATTAAGCTTAATCATTGGATTTAAGACAAGACAATCAGGTGGAATTAAATCCGTTTTACTATAAAAGATTTTTGGGTTTTAATAAAAACCTGCGGGATAAATATCCGGTAATCCTCCCACCTGTATACTTTCTACATCTCATATTTTTAATTCACTTTTATTCTGTCATTTTTTTTTTTAATATTTTTACTTTTCTATAATTAAATATAATTCATATGAAAATCTTTTCTAAAAATCATACAACCTTCAATTTACTTCGAATATTATCTGATTGTTTTATAGTTCATATTATTATGTCATACTTATAAGGAATAATCAACACATTTTACTCTACTTCTTGTTCTTCTAGTCTGTTCTTTCCTGTTGTATTTTGTTCATTTAAGTTTTTTTTATTTTGAACAAACAAAAAAACAAGAATAATAATACAAAAAAAAAAACACGAAAAAAATATGTTTTTATCACAATTATTACGACGGTTGTGTATCGTATAATTTTATGACTTATTATACTTTTTTTTTTTTACAAACACACAACCAGAAGCAGACGGATGAACCTTGGCACTGACACTGGATATGGACTATTTACTATTCTTGTTTGTTTACTTGTAGGTTGTTCGTTGTTGTTGTGTTGATTAAAATAAAAGACAAGACTTTATTTGTTTTGTCGTTATAGAAAATGTTATTCTTTATAGTTTAATGGTAAAAATTTAACTATGATTTAACCAAAAATCCATGATTTAAATTTCAATAATAAAATAAATCCTGTACAAGTTTAACTAAAGCACATTTTAGGTTTTGTAAATTGAATCTTTAAGGCTATCATTAAAACTTTAAAAAATCAAATCCTCTCTTAAAGTTGAACATAAATATAACCGGGTTCACTGACCCAAACTGGATCTCTAAAATGTGAAAAAAAAAAAAAATTCTAAAAATATAAAAGAAAAACGACTAAACAATTTTTTTCTATTTAATATTTTCTTCTCTTCCCACTGTCAAAATTATTCCCTTTTTTTTCCAAACTTTTTTTTTTAACAAATTTTGTTACGCCTACACTTTTTCTGTACTGTTTAAAAAAAAAGTTCGAATGGCTTTAAATTGAATTAGTATATTCACCCCCTAACGTTGTTAAGACTGAAATTTAAAATTGGAAAGGACCTCGTGTGGTGTTTTATTCAGACAAAATAAACTGAAACAGTTTTACATTTTTAATAATAATTTTCTTTTCAGTATTTTTTTATACTTTAGTTAGAAGAATTATTGCGATAAAATGAAATTGTCATTCAGTCTAGAGAATTTAAATGATTCTTTATAAAATTCATTATTCAAGTTAATCCGAATTTAAAATTAAAAAAAATCTGGAACTTTAAAATTTTATAGATTTTCCACAATTTTTGAAGGTTTCAATTTTTTTCCTAATTAAAATAAAATCAATTAATTTTTCTTTTGTAACAATAAACTTTTATTAAAGACCAACAGACGATAACATATGTTGACATTAATATTATTATTTTTATTTTTAATATTAGACAATCTAACCAAAAATTTTTTATCGCAACAATTTTAATTATCTTTGTACTGAATAATTTTTTGTTCTTGTTGTTTATAAACACATCACAGTTAAAGCTGAAACAAAAAATGACGAATGAAACAAATGAAAAAAAAAATTTAAAGAATTTAATTTGAAATTTATATTCTTGTAAGATTTCTTTTGTGCAATATTTGTATATGGGAAATTTTACAAATTTACAATTTACAAGACTCGTATATTATTATTATTATTATTATTATATAAATTATTAATTGCATTCAGAATATAAATAATTCCATAACCATTATTGCATTATTTTATGAATTTTCTGTTCATAGCACGAAATTATAAATTAAGGAAAAATCATAAAAAAAAAATGCCATTGCATTTTATTACATGGAAAATGTTGGAAGCGCATCAATATTGATTTTTTTATTCTAATAAAATTTAAAGTGTCATAAAACATAACGACACTTTTGCTTACGTTTGGTGCATTTCTTAACGTGAATTTTTTTTTACTTCTTTCGTAAAAATTGTAATTTATCGTAATTTGTGTCGGTCTCTGCTGTTTGCAGAAAATTTAATAAATTTAATATTAAAGGGAGGGAGGAAAAATGTAATATTTTCGTTTTACATAAAATAATAAAAATAAGAATTCACCAATAGCAGTTTTACATAGTGTTCTAACAAGTTGAACGTATAACATTGATAAATGCGATAATGAAATTTAAATTGAATTCAAAAACCCTCTTAAACCACTAATTACCAGAATATTCTTTATTTGTTCATTCCAATTTATGGTTTATGTTGGGACAAAGGGAAATCAACTAAATTCCCTGTGGGAATGATTTCAATCTCTACATCAATAAATAACAATTTCCCATTTAATATCCGGAATAACGTAAAATACAAAAATTATACCTTTACGTCAAATAAATTTCATCCAACCAATATAATGTCAGTAAACATAATCATACCTAATTATAAGTACATACACACACATTTGTATTTATAAATGTAAGACAATTTTATTACCCAAAAAAAAAATTATATTTTAATGTTAAGGTAGACGCGAAAAAACAACAACACTTTCATAAATGTTAATTTTTGATTGCTCTATTTTTGGTGTACCAACAAAACACTTTTCTTCATATTAAATATTTTTGTCTGTTTTTTGTGTCTTGTCTGTAAAAATGAAGAAAACTTTTAATTGTGCTTTTTATCTATATTATTTATAAATATTTAATAATAACAATAAAAATGAATAAATTTCGAATATTCTGGTATTCTTCTTACACGTTCATACTAAATGTTTAATATTTTAATTATACTTTTTTTTTTGTATTATATTATAATTGGTTGGTAATGTATTTCGGTTAATTAAATTTAGTAAATAACATTGAATTCCCAATAAAAATTCTCTTTTTTTGCTTCATTTGAAAATTTTATGATCCGTATCGATTGTTTCAAACAAATAATAACATAAAATTGAACATGAATAATTTTATGTTATGTATTTTTTATTTGATTTTTGACTGATAATAAAAAAAATATTACAAATTATTTTATTTGAATAGAATTTTATAATGAATTGTGGAACATTTTATTTTTTTTTTCATGTTTTAATAATTACAAAATTAATTAAAATGAAATTTAATAAAAAATAAATGAAAAAGTTACAGAGAGAGAGACGAAAAATGTTGGTTAACTTTTGTGAAATTTCTTTCTTAAAATTTACTTTAAATTCTGTTTGTATTCTGAGACACCTTAACTAACTGATCCAGATAAATCAGTGTATTCACACTAAAAATATGTTTTTTTAACTTGCCCATTCACTGTCTATCGAAATAGTTGTAGCAAAACATTGATTATTTTTTTTTAGTAATAAAAAACATGAGAAACAGAAACAAAGGAATCACATAGTCGTTTAGTGTGAAGAAAAATCGTCTTATATTAGTATAGAATTTTCTTTTCTTATTTTTCAGTGTGAAATTTATTATGTTCAAAGACAAAAAGATAGAAAAATAAACTTTCAAACGTATCTAGTAAAATGGACTTTTTAGAAATTTTTCTTTTTATTTCTATAACAAATGTACGTTTAAAGCTACACGATAATGTTATTATTTCACAGAAAAAACAAATATGTTAAATATAAAATGAGAGTTAAAATTCTGTACTAAAGAAAATGGATTTATAAAGAAGCTTCAGTATAAGAACTGCATTATATAAAGCTTTACATTATTTCTAAAAAATATATTTAAGAATTTACGAAAAAAAATTTACTATTCAGAATTTTTTCCATCATTCAACATAAATTGTTGGATGAAAAAAAAATTGGTAGAAAATTATCGTGGCTGTTATCGTCATCTTTTTTTTTTTTTATAATTCAATTAAATGTTTTAATATAAAATGTAAAAGAGGAACTAATTAAGTCATAATTTCAATGGAAATTATCGCAAATTGTTTTTATAACAAAAAAAGATATTTCGTTTTAGTAAAACATAAAAATTTTCACAAACATAAAACGTTAATTAATTTCGGTCTGTAATTTATTTTTAGAAAGATTCCGGTTAAAGATATCTATTAATCATTCATTGTAAATTTCAATTTGCATTAGTGAAATAATACGATACATAAATTTTATGTTTTTAGGTATAAAGAAATAAATAATTTATGTTTTTGTTTGAAGGATGTAAACCCAATACTTGACTTTAATCTTAAAGACACTTTATATATTTTTTTTTGATGACAAAATAGTTGAATAAAAGTTTTTTTTTCTTCTTTATTTCTTTGATTTTTTTTTTTTGCTTTTGCTTTTAACGTAATAATAAAAATGCCAATATAAAATAACTATATACGGCTAAACCTACAATACAATGAGGATAGACAGTTCATTGTACGAAAACTAGAATTTTTATAAAGGATATAAAAACGATTTGTTTCTATTTATTCTTTTGTTCGTATATTTTTTTTTTATATAAAATAATAAGAAGTAATAATTGTATTTTATTAAGATAACAATCATTATTTATATACAATTTTTGTCTGGTCATTTCTTATTTATTCATTATGATTATGTCTGTCGTCTTTAACAATAGAAGTCAACAAAATAACAAAATTAACAAATAAAGGCAAACGCACTGTATTAAAATGTCGTCTATCTGTAATAACTTCTTCTTTTAACTAAGAAAAAAAAAATAAGTTAAATCGAAATACAGAAAAAGAAAATGTTTAAGGATTTTTTCGTTGACTTATTATTATTCAGTTTATTATATTTTATTTAACCATTTAAAATGCTTTTATAAATAATTGATAGCTAGGACCATTAGCAGACACTGGATCATCACTTATAATAGAATATAAACAAACCTTTTTTTTTTCTTCTCTACCAGACATCAGTTGAACTCGATAGCACAGCATGAATTGAAATTCTGAGACCACAATAGTGATTTAGTTCAAGATTAACCTTGACTTTCATAAACTTTTTTTTCAAATGTTTGATTAGATGCATTATATTCTTTGATGATTTCTAGTATGAAATTCTATTTTATCATTCCATTTTTTTTTGTGTGCATTTTAATAAAGAACCATTAAAATAATATCTTGAATTTATCAAACCAACCAACGAAAAAAGAAAAAAAATGACAGAAAATGTTTGAATGGATAAAAATGAGTGGGCGGACACGTTCCTTCAGAATATGCAAAATAGCAAAAATATTATATAAAATAAAAGAAGATCAGTCGCAAATGTCGCTCGTTTGATGAACAATAAAACGAAGAAGTAAAGATTAACATAAGAAATAAAATATTTTTGTATATCAAACAAAACAATAACAACAAAATAAAAAAATACATATAAATGTCTTCTAAGATGTTTATTATACAATTTTTGAATAATAATATACGTTAATTTAAAGTCATTCAATTTTATTTTCTATAAATTTGTAATGCATTTACCTTTTACTACAGTAATACAGTTAATAAGGTAATGACGACACGATAAACCATTTAAGAGATTTCATGATTGAATTAAGTGACTGAATTTTTTCTTTGTAGCAAGTAAGGACTTTCTTCAATATTATTTCATTGGTTATTCCATTATCTGTTATTTTTTTTTCTATAAATAATTATCGATGTTAAAATAGGTTTACAAACACACACACACTCACACACAGATTCATAATAATGGAATCGGTGAATTTCAACCGTATTGTGGATAGAAATAATAATTTAGAATTCCATTATTGTACCTGTGTCTACGAATACAAACCATAAAATTAATTTAAAACATAAATTCCAAATTTTGATTTTGTGAAAAAGTAAAAAAAAAAAATAATCTTGTTTAAACTGAAGCCAAATATGTCTTTTATAAAACACCATACTTTTAATTGACTTTAACTTTTAATATATATTTTACTTCACTAGAGTAGGATTTATAATCCAATTTAACTAAAAATTTTAAACTTTTAAATTAAAGCAGAAAATGAATAAAATATACATCTCCCTTAATTTACTGTTTTTGTTGTTTTTTAAAACACCTAATTCTTATTATGTTAGGGATTTAACGTTTACATTCTTTATAAAAAAAAAATGAAGGAAGAAGAAATTCATTCTTAAATGAAAGTTAGATAAAAAGTATGGTATGAATAAAAAAAAAAAATGCGACACGTTTATAAAGTGTTCTAAGATCAAGAATAAAACCTTTTGTTTATATGGTTACGTCTTCCTCATCATTATAACAAATGGACCATTTTTACTTTATATAAAAATATAAAAATGTTCTATATTTTCATACCAACTGACGAAGTATATTTTTCACAGTAATAAACCATTTTATTTATTTATTCTATATTTTTTCTTTTCCTTTTCCGTGTGTCAAAAGATGAAAATATGAACACGATGATTTATATGCATTTTTCTCTCATACCTTTATATACTAAAAAAAGTAAATATTGTTATAGATGAAAGGTAAGAAAGAAGTAGAAAAGTCTTAGTATAAAAATATATAAGAAACGATTGACTATATTACAGGAGACACATATTCACAAATATTCAACAAAGTAAAATGTAAAAATGGTTAAGATATTTAATAACTGTCATGGGAATGAAACGTGTCTTTTTTTTTACTCTCTATTCCAGTGTTTATACAAAATAAATTTCCATTTTATGGTAAAGAAAAAAAATATAATAAAAATATAACATTTAGTCTTCGAAAATGCAAATGAAAAAAAAAAATGAATAATGTTTGCATTTTTATTTTATCCAAATATCGTGGTTAGTTTATTTTCTTTCTATTGATTTATTACTTTAAATGTCTTTATAACCAGAATAATGTCTGAATGTATAAGTTTACAATTTCATTATATACTTATTAAAGCTTATTAATGGTAGAGCTTTCAATAGCTATTTATTATTTTTGAAATAATTGAAAAATCTAATTGGATTTCAACATTCACTCATTTACTTTTTAGACGAAAAGCAAGAAATTATGTTTAGGCAAAAGTAATCAATTATTCGATTTCTTCGAGTAAACATTCCTAGAAATGTACCTTATTTCAAAAGAACTTCCAATGTCCATATCCCCAATGGGAAAAAATGCGCATTTCATCAAATATATATTTCCGATAGACCGAAAATATTTTTGATCTAATTTTTTAGGCAAGTAGAAACCCTTTTTTTTTCTTCACAAAATACAGAAATCTCGTCAAATATTTTTTATCACACAAAAATAAACAAAAAAAAAAATATTAATAAATTTTTACTCGTAAATATTTTTTATTTGCTTCAATATTCTTTTTATACTTTTTATTTTGCCAGGATAAAGAAAATCAAAATCTTTTGGGTTTTTCTTTTGAATGTTAATCTCGTTGATCTTTTTTTCTTCCATTTATTTTAATTGAAAATTTAACCTTTACATTTTTTCTTAATCATTTTTTTTATTAAATAAGAATAAAAATCCTAACAAAAAAAAAAACAGAGCCTTAAAAATTTTGTTCTTTTTTTTTTGTGTTTTTTCTAAGATAGAAAATTAAAATGAAATTTTATTGTTATACGAAACTTTATAAAAACATAATACTGTAGATAATTTTGTTATGACAATAAAATTGAGTTTTAAAATTCAAATCATTCAGAGAACAATAAAACACAAAGGATGAGAAAGATCATTTTTTTCTTTGATTTAACTTTCCTAAGAAAAATTAATTTTAAATATTTTTTGTTTGTTTGTTGGAAATCACAAATGCTATTTGTGTTTTTGCTCCTATTTAGTTATTTTTTGTTTGTATTGTATATTTATAAATCTTAAAGACAATTCTTTTTTCTCACATCAAAAAAGGCAATATGTACAATAAAGAAATAAAAAAAATAAAAGACATCAACACGATAAAAAGTGAGATACGATGTAAACGTGCTCAAGTGTCCGATAAGAGCTATTCTTTATCTTTTTATATATTTTTATTGTCCCTTATTTTTATTCTTATTCTTTGACAGTATAAATCAATTCAATTGTATATAAATATAATATTGAATCTTTCCGATATAAATAAAAATATATGCTTGAATTGCATTATCCATTGAAATAAATCTTCACTCTCACCTAACAATGATACAGATATTGAACACATTCATCTTCTTTATATTTACAATTTTCTGTGTTATACAATTTATTTTTTTTTATTTTACAGAAATTTGTGATCGGATTAAATCTCAAACGTATTTTAATCTAAGTTTGTACAATACAAAATGACACTAGTAATTTTAGTTGTATATTTGAAGATTTCATAGATTTGAATAACCAATGACTATGGTAAAACTGATTAAAATATAAATGAGAGTTTTACAAATGTTTCACTTAGTTGGACTATACGAACAGCATTTTATCGACCAATTTTGATTGTAGAATAAATATTCAAATAGCCAAATCTGAGTAAATTCTAAACCATTAAATATTTTTTCAATTTCATTTTTCAATTCGGTTACGCATGCTGAAAATATTTAATAAATTTCTTGAAATTTTATTTTGAACCTTTAAATTGGAGAAAAAGGTAAATTCACATTAAATTCTTTATATATAACTTTCAAGAATCAATAAACTTTACAAAAGTGAAAATATTGTGTGTAGGCAACGACAACAAATACTATCCAAAAAATTTTTGTACAGAAATAGAATTTTTCTATGTAAAAAGATGTTTATTGTCTTTTTCTTTAATTTATTGACATTTTGTTTAACATTACATTTTCGCCATATTTAACGCCCTTGAAATAAAATAACATTCTGTTGACATTTTTACTCTTATACAGGCATTCCATATAGAATATAATTTTGTGATTTTCGTTTCAGTTTTATTTTGCAGTTATTATTTTATTGTGAATTTCAATGAAATTTTTTCAGTTGGTAATATTTTTTAAGTTGACCGAAATAACTCTTCATTGTAGAAAAAAGATATCTACTATTTATAAACAAAGAGGACAACACAATGTACATATTGAATCTTCAATTAACCTTTTCAAAAAAAAAATCCACTTTAAGGCGTTCTGGGTATATGGGAATCTTCTGGAATTCTAAAGACAAAAATCTAGGGAAAATGGATACCGACAAAGATGGAAATTACCCACTTAAAATGGCTCCTACAGCTTTTTTTTTTCCTCAAATTTTTGCATCAGCTTTTCTTGAAATTGTAAGAAAAAAAATGAAGATACAAAATAACGACTGTTTTAAGGTGTTATACTTGACTTTACTAAAAATAAAAATATACTAGCTCTTTGTGGCTCCAGTGTTCTTATACCCAGTTTTTTTCTTTTTTTTTCTTGGTTGCTGATTGAAAAGAAACAAAATTGTATGTGTATGTGTGTGTAGAAATAGAAAGAAACAATTCTACACTTTACTCACTGTCAATCATCGCTCAATTCTTTATTTTATTCTTTTTTTCTATTGTGTATTTTTTTTTCTTTTTTATTTTTTGTCAAAAGGAACAAGAAAAAAACCAACATACAGAAGTTTTACAAATAAAATCAAATAATAAAAAAATATATATATATATATAAATACAAGACTCATGTGTGTTTGCCATAAGTACAACAAAAAGAAAGGAGGACAAAAAAAAAGCAGATATTCTTTATTTTTTTTTTTGTATATTTCAAAAAAATAAAAGCCATTTTGAGGTTAAGTTCGCTTTTCTTTGAGGTTGCCATGAAGCTTTTTCTATTTCGAAAATGAAATCACGCCGTCAAACAAAGAATGAAATTAGGAAAGAGGAAAAAGTGATAGAAGGAAGGAGAAAATGAAATGAAATAAAATATGATACAAAAACATCTGTGAAATTCTAAGAAATTTTATTTTATTCTGTTTTTTTTTTTTTTTTTACAAACAAAAAAACAGTAAAAAAAATAATAAAATGTTTTTACCAAAAATCATAATGAAAAATGACAAATGACAAGATATAAAACACTTTCGAGTTTCACACTAATTATTTATATATTTCTGAATATTTCTAAATGTGTTTTTCAGTTGATTTAACCTGAATTTCATTTGATTCGAATATCTTGTCTTTGTTCCGAAACCATATTTTTCCTTTATATTATTATTTTGATTCTAAAAGTTTGTTTAAATTTAAAATAAATATGTTTCAAAATATTCAGCCTCTATTTGGCTAGAATATTATTCAGGTAAATATACTTTTAAGGAATCTATTCGATGAATGCTTTGAGGGATAAACCACAAAAAAAAGTCATTATTATCGTCAAAGAAATGAAACAACAATAAAATAACTTTCAAATATATTTGAGTGAAAAACAAAGAAAGGAAAAAAGAACGCACTAAAATTTTGTCAATTCAGTCTCTATAATTTAAATTCCCTTCAATTAATTTTCAACAATCTTAAAATTACACCACTTTGTACTCATTAAACAAGACAGCTTTTGTTTTATAAATTGGTTTTGATGCCATAGGGAAACTATCGTTCAGGGTGTCAAGTCTTTTGACGATATAATTGTACAAAAAGACATTATTATATTTATATGAAACAGAGTTTGGGTATGAAGATTTTAATTCATCTAAAATAAATTCTTATCTTTTATACATACATAACATATATAAACGAGAATCTATATAATGTCGGTAGGTAGGTTATGTATATATGTTAAAAAAAGAAGCAATTGTATAGGATAGATATAATATTATCTAAAAAGGTATACGCATTCCCATAAAATGGATCAATAATCTAAATTTGTGGTATGTGTTTGATGTTTAAAATATATACGTATACAATTGATGAATTGATGAAGACGTATGACAAAAATTTTACTCTCAATTTCATTTGAAAATTTATTTTGTACAATTTTTTATTTAGAACTTCTAAAACTATTCAGACTTTTAGGTATTTTGAATATGTAAATGTCACTGTTAATTTATTTATTTATCTTCTATTTATTGTTAAATGAAAGAAATGTAATTATGGTTTAAAACTTTTTCAAATTCTCTTGTAAAAACAAAAAAATTACATTACTTTTTAAACTTTTCAATAATATTCGTTCTTTACAGCTTTTCTAATGTTTTTAAATAGTCATAAATTTTTTGTTCATCTTTCCTTTCATACAACTTTTTTTCGTTTTCGTGAAAATTTTACCATAACGTTCATCGAATCTGAATAATAAATTTTAATATCTTAAAGATAAATAGATAAATTTAAGCTTCTTTTCATTGATAAATATAAGTTCGTTTTAACCAAGTTTCACTGTAAAAAAATGATTTTTAATTTTTTTTTCAGTTTTAGAGAATAAATTGTAACATAATTGTTAAAGTGGATTTTCCATACGTCAACGTTATCATCAACCATAAGACGTTACACGTAAGAAGAATGAAAATATCGTACACGAAAATTTTCCATAAAAATTATGAATAAATTTTAAGATAACAAAGTGAGGTGCCAAATTTTTAATAACTTCCTTTTTAATGGGTCAATGAAATTCAATTTGAATATTGTAAAAGGGGGGTATGGGAAAAGTTTAAACATTCAATTTATTAAGTTTTCTTTTGGGGGAAAAATATATTCTCCTCTTTTTTTTAAATCTTCTCATAATTCATTGAAAACAGAAAGTTCGATTAAATCCTAACCAAAAAAATATAAAGATAATATTTCTTAGAATATAAAGATAAAAAATAATGGATTATTCTCTTTTTTGTTGTTGCTTAAACCTATAAAGGACAAACCAAATGTATCTGTGATCTGTCTTAACAAAAACGAAGGTCAATTACCAAAACCAAAAACTTCACACTTTTGGTTGAAACAAAAAACACATACACACACATAGACACACACACCAGAATTAAACGATATCGTAATAAATAAGGGAAAAAATAAAAACAAAGGAGTACGAGACTTTCTTATAAAGAAGAAAGACATTATTATACTTAAAGTCAAATTTAACATTAAAGTTTAACAATAACAAAAAATGAAAAAAAAAAAAAAAGAAGGAAAACACAACCATTATTTTATCTATATCTTGTTTCTCATTTTCACACAATATAAAACGATAAAATAAATTGTTGTATCAACATTGAAATTAATCGCTTACATATTATTTTTTTTTGTACCAATAATATAAAAAAACAACAACAACAAATAATAAAGAAAAAAAAAACTCTAAAAATGTATAAAATTATATTTCATTTTTCCTCTTCAGTGAAACCGACAAAACCATCACAAAATTAATCGAAAAATAAACGGCTCATTTTTATATATAAAAATATTTTGCTTTTTCTTTTACCAAAGACCAAAAAAAAGTTTAACCAACGAAATAAGAAACAAAAAATAACGAAGAAAAAATAGAATTCTTGCAAAAAAAAAAAAAAAGAAATAAAGACGATTTTTATTGGCGAATTGTTTTTCTTTTACAAAAATTAACAAGAACGTAAAATCATTACAATAAATATTGATAAAAATAATAAAGGAATTGTTGTTAACGTTTACGTTTATAAAAAAACAATAACAAAAAAGAAGAATAACAATAACCGCATTTGTAATATTTAACATTTTTATTGGGGACATTTAGTAAATTTGTAGATAAAAGACGTGCCCCTGTTCTCATATTAAATGCATTAACATTTATTACATTAGACAGTTTATCCTTATGAAATCCTTTAAAAAAAATGTTGGTTCAAGGATCTTGTCTTTATTCTTATGTAGTTGCGTATTATTCGTATACTAGTGGATCTTCCTTAACTACGGTTTCAACTCAAAGGGTTTTTTCTTACCAAAAATTAGAATTCGATATTTTTCCAACTTTCAATTTTTTATTCAACTTTTAAAATAATTAAATTATATGTCTTTAATAACAGGCTGTAAGGAAAGTTTGTTTTGTATAATACTTTTAGATACGTTTATTTGGTTTATTTGAAAACAATTTTGTTCCTTTATTAATTAGGCACGAAAAAAAGAATGTTCATAAGTAAAAGGATTATAAATTATTATGATTATTTTTTTAATTAAAATTCTTTTCTTAATCTTAAAACATTCCATAAATTATTTCTTAATTTCAAAATTTTTTATTATTATATTTTATTTTTTTTTCTTCTTCTTCTCCTCCTTCTTCTTTTTCCTTAATTTTTTGTTTTTATTGAAGATTTCCTTGTTATTTTCTAAAAGCTAAACAAAACATATTTTGCCAAAAGGCGTAATACTTTTGGTATTCTGTATATTTTTTAATTGTTCGCCTAAATGCGTCTCACAAATTATTTACAAAGTTTACATAATTTTTAATGAATAAAATCTTAATTAGGAAATTCCAATCAATCATTAATAAATAATTTAAAAATTACATAATTCTTCGAACCATAAATATTGCTTACTTTTATTGTTTTTGTAATAAATGTTTTGTTTTTGTTTAAAGAGCATTTTTTTATTACTCTTGACTTGTTTACCTTTATTGATTTAGATTTAAATGGGATTGTTATAGAAAATAAAAAAAACACAGGATATTATTTGTCATATGACAGACAAATATGTCATTTATTATTCTATGTGAAAAATATAAAATGTTAAGGAGAGAGAAAGAAAAAAATTGACATTCAACTTCAATAAAGATTTAAGACAAATAAAACAGAGATGAACAAAAAATTAACTTAAGATTTTAACTTTAAAATCTAACATAAAATATGGAAGAATATTGAGGATTGAATTTTTTTTTAATAAATTGAAGCTTTATAAAATGGGAAAATTTTATACTTTTCCATTGCATTTATGCACAATTTTTTTGTCAAAGGATAATACTCTGGATTACTTTCATCAATTTATAATGAAAGAAAAGATGGTAAGTTGATTTATCAAGAAAACCGAATCGACAGAATATAAGAAAATATTGAAACAATTTCTTTCTTTAAAACACCAATCACCAATCAACAATTACCAATCAACAATCAACAATCAAAATCAGAATAGTCAAATAATACCTAGATCAGGTTTGTTACTAAGAAGTTTCAAAATATAGAAAACATATTTAATCTTTTTTGTATTTTATTCAATTTTCAGTTTTGATTTATTTAAATAAAAATCTTTTAAAAAATTCACATCACGTTCATTTGTGTTCATCTTTCTTTTTTCTTCTTCTTCTTCATTGTTTGAGAAAAATATACGATTTAAATCTCTTCATCATACACATTTATATATTAAATAAGTATAATATTTGTGTGTCAGAAACTTTTTTTTTTTGTTTTCGTTTTGACTTGACTTGACTTGAATTCATAAAATTATATAACAGTTGATATGTGACTTAATTTCCTGATATCATTTTCCAATGATAAATCGTATAAAATATGCGTATTTAAATTTTTTAGGGGGGAAAAAAAGTAAGACAAAATAAGAATGGAAAATGTAAAATGGCGAATGAAAATTTAAATTGCAATAAATTTTGTCAACAAAAGTTAATTTATTAATTGGATTTAAAAAAAAAAAAAACAAAAAGATTTGAAGTTGAAAAGATTTTGTTTTTTTGTTCATTTTTCAGTTTTTGATGCGTAAATTGGTAAATCATTCTGCTTTCATTTTATACTTTACCAAATTTATTTATTATAACTTTTTTTTTTGTCTGTTAAAGTTTGAATTATATATTTTTATCATTTTTATTTCTCTTTTTAAAAAAAATGAAGCGTATAGCACCTGGGGAACTGATAACATTGTTATCTATTCAATATGTGTAGTAACTCTTTGGAGAGTTTCTTATTCCTGTTTTTCTTTTTATACAAAAGAAAAAGAGAAAATTTGAGCTTTTTCCCAACTTAACGTAGTCAATCATATATTGTTGTTAAAATATCAACCAAAAAAGTTTCTATGAAATATTAAAAGCATAACAACAACAACAGCAACAACAACAAAAGGAGAAGAAAAAGAAAAAGAAAAGCACTTTTTTACCGATTTTTATTTTTATTTTCTGTAATAAATTTTGTAAAAAATATTTTTCTTTATCAATATTTCATTTTTAAAAGTGTCTAGACACGTGTTGATAGTAGAATATTTTGATGAAAGGTCACTTATATATAAATGACGGAAACCTTTTATCATAGAAAACGATTTTATTTTTAAAGTTATTTACCTTAAAGAAAAACATAAGGAAGTCAACGACAACATCATAGAAGTTGTCTCTTCTCAATGAAAGATCCTATTTCCGTTTATTTATTTTTCTTATCACCTTTTTTTTTTAATTAAATAAAAAAAAATGAAAACTTGAAAATTTTAGCATCACATTTCGTTCTATTTATTATTTTTATTTATTTGGAAAATTATAAAGTTAAATGTTTGAACAACTTGATACGATCGCAAAAGACACACGTAACGAACGACATAAAAAGCGGAACGTTTTCTTTTTTTACAAATAAAACAGGAATATGCAGTTAGCATCCTTTTTTCTTTTTAACTAAATAAATTTAGAATTTAATCCTGTCATGTTTAAAAGCATAAAAATGTATTAAATTTGTCACTTAAATACAAATGAGTACAGGTAATATGATACATTTTCTTTCAATTTAATTTACAAAATTTTCATTTAGAAAAAGAAAATATAATAAAGAAATTTACAAAGAAATTCATTTTGAATCATTTTTAATTTGTAACAAATTACATTCATTGTATTATACGAATTAAGAAATGCATTTAGAATTAAATAATAATAAAGTTTCTTCTTTCTACACAGTTTAAAGTGAAGTGAAGAAAGAAGAAACAAAAAAAAAATTACTTTAAATTGAAATTTAGTTGTAAAGGATTTTTCTATTGAAATTCTTTGTCTTGAAAATTCATTCTTCAACTGATTTCGATATAAGACATTGAAGAATTATTGATAAAATCGATCAATTATTTTTAATTATCAAGAGTTTTCAAGTCAAACGATTGAAATTAACATTTATTTGCATTGTGTAACGTTCTTTAAATTTTTTTTTTGTTTGAAAGAAATATAAAAATTAAATAAAACCCCCAAAGGTTATTATAGAACAATGTTTTCTTCCTTAAACAAATTACTTTGTTGAAAATTTCTTATATTTGGTTATAAAAGTAAGTGTGTTGATGAACCAAAAAAAAAACAAAAAAAAAACAAATTTCGTGGTCATAATAAAAAAAATGTAAAAGCTCAATCATGTTATTATATCAAGGTATTAAAGAATATTAAGATGTCATACATTCGTCTCCTTTTATATATGTGACAATAACAATTTATTTTATTATAATAAATTTTTCGTCTTACATTGTAAATCTCATAAGATTAATCTGTATATATATATACTCCTTGTCTTTTGTATAATCCGTCCACATAATACATTGCATTTTCGTGTAAAACTCTAAATACAAAATCTTTAACGTAAGCTCTACAATAAGCTTTATATTGTTGTTACCATCAAATGTATAAATCTAATACGTCACAATATAAAAAAAAAAAACCAACAAATTTTCTAAGCTTTAATATTTTAATGCTTTTATGATTTTTTTTTGTACAAAAAAATAAATTTTATTTTCCACTTTTGTGGTTCCTTAAATTTGTGGTTTTTATAGAAAAAAAAAAGTGAATAATTTTGTTCTATTCTTTTAATTAATTAATAAAATACTTTCCTGCCAAAATATTAGTAATAATTACTACTAATATTTTGGCAGGATATTTCGTTGTTGTTCTTGATGTTGTACTTATTGTTGTTGTTGTATTTCTTGTTCTTATTGTTGTTATCAAAGTTACGTTATAAATATACTTTTTAAATAAAAACTGTGCGATACAATAAGCTTTTTGTTGAAAGAAAAAGAAGAGCAGAAGAAGAAGAAGAGTAGTAAAGAAATAATAATAAATTAGGAATATGTTAATCACTTTAAATACTTTCACATATAAAACGTAAACGTAAATTTAAATGTAAATGTAATAAAATATAAATGAACATTTTTATTAAAATAAGAAAGAAAAATTTCTTTACCTTTAAAACCAACAACAATAATAATAAAAATTGGTTAGACATGAAAATATAATTTACCAGAATTAAATTATTTGCATTAAGTTTTAAGATTTACTTTATTATATTCGTTCGTTCTATTTTTTTTTTTGTTGTGTTAAGTTCACTTTAAAGATCCTTTTACTATACGATGAAGAAAATCAATGAAATCAAAATAATATAGACTTGATAAACATTATAACGATTTAAGTAAACTTTCTTTATTATATTTTATGTGCACAACTATGAAAATTATTTGAATAAAATCTTGATAATTTATAAGTTTTTTTTTGTTGTACATTTCAAATGTGTACATTTTCCAAATTTACAATGACCTAAAATTGCATAATATAAGAAACTTTACACAAATATTTGTAATAAGTAAATATACATTACTTCCATATTATTTTTTATTTCATTGAAACAAATACATGAAAGTAAAGAAACAAAAAAAAACTTTTAAGATTACGTTGAATATTTGTGTATGTTGGAAAAGTTTTCATAAGTAACTTAATTTTAAAATGCCAAAATGGGATCAAATATAATTATTATTATTATTTTGTGTAATGTATGTTCTGCCTTCTGTGTGTTTATATTTTATGTTTCATTTTAAGTGTCAATTACAGAAAGATTTTCACCTAACTAATTAACACAAAATACAAAATATTATTCTAACGTCATAATAATTATTTTCTAAAATAAACTTAACCTTTGTTTCTAATCATTTTAGTTTTGTTTTCTGAAATCAATCTTATCCAAAATATTTAAATTGGTCTCATCATGAAAAGAAACATGAATTTATAAACTTAAATCGGACAATTTTTTGTTACAAAACAATCTGTACCAACAGTTTTTTTGAGTAAATTTTCCAAGTGAAGTGTAGTTAACATAAAATTTATTTGTTACAATTCACAAACAATATTTTATGTGAAGGACTTTTTACTGGAATTTATAAAAAAAAAACTCTTTAAAAAACTGAAAAAAAATTGTCAAGTATTTCATTATTTTTATTGTGAACGTGACATAAAATCTAAAATCTTTGATAGAAATTATAATTTTATGAAAAAAAAAATATTGTTTATTTTAATGTGAAACATTCAAATTAAATTAATATTTCATGTTGGTCAACATAAAAAAAAAACAAATTATCACAACAAAGTAAAAAATATTCTAGACTACAAAATAATAAAATATATAAAATTTTAATTAAATTATAGAGAATAAATTTTTTATCACTAATTACAATTTTTAATTGATGAACAAATTCATTTTTAATTGTAAATTTTCTATGAAATAATTAAAAGCATTTTTTCCACAGTTACAGAGACACAAAACAAAAACCATAAATTTTATCACGAAGAAATTCCAATTGACAGAATATGAATTTTAATTAAAAACCAAAAAAAAAATAAGGCGATATGTTAATTTTTTACAGTTTAACTGAAAGAAAAAATTTCTTCATTTTTAAAGAATATTAAAACAAAAAATGTTTTCCAATTTTAATTTTATTTCAAAATTTTTCATTTTGAAAAAAGAACAAAAAACAAAACAAACGAATGAAATAATTTCTTCAATTTATTTATTTATTTTTTTGGCTTTTGTTAAATTCTTTTAAGTTGAAATGAAAATGATTTATGAAGAGTGAAAGATTTTCTTTTCTTTATTTTTTATGATTTTTTTTTGGAATTTTATCCAAAAATAGAAAACAAAAAAAAAACGAAATGAAAACTTTTAGGAATATTAAAATGTAAAGAAAAAGAAATTTCAAGAAAATTAGAATCCAGAAAAAGTGAAAATGTAAACTTTTTCTTCATACATTTGTAAGATTATTTTTCATTTTAAATTTTAGATAATATTTTTTTGAAAATGTTTTGTTAAGTCATGGTTTGGACATCCGACAGCAATTTTAATTTTTTTTTTGGTTCTACACAGTAAATAATAAACTTTAACTTTAAATGAAGTTTAGAGGATTCGTACAGATTTCTAATATACATTTATTTCTTGCAGATTAAATTTTTATTCAACTTTACTAATAAAATTAAATGCTGGTTTTTTATTTTCCTTCTTTTTCTTCTTCTTCATCGTCTCTTAATAATGTGAAACTGATATTATACAATATAAAAGATTTGAGAAGCATTATAGATAACCTTTTAACATTTTACTGTATTATGTTCACTTATTCCACTCATTCTACCTATAACAATGAGATTTAAGGGAAAAAGCTTATCTTAGTCAAATAACAATCAAAAATAAAATGAGAAAATCATTATTTACAAATTTTCTGTCTGCAAAAAAAAAACTTTGCATTTTAACTGAAAATTTTCTCGAAATCATTTACAATCGAAATAAAAATGCTGTACTTTTTTTATTTTTGGTAGGAACTTTTAGGTTCCGTTTTGAGTTTCTTTTTTATGTTACTAGAATTGCATTTAGTACATTTGCTATAATAGAAAAGTTAAATTGCTGCAGTCGGAAAAAATTTGCTCAATCTGAAAATTACTTTAAAGTTAAAATTGATTTTATAATAATTCAACCAAAACAGAATTTATACATTTTTTCATTTTTTAGTGATTCTGACTGACCGAATACTGATGCTGACTGAATACTGGAAATATTTTATTTGAGATAATAAATTCTAATCTTATGAATTTTTATATAATTTCTTATAATAAAATCAAAATATAATTAAAATAAATTAAAAGGAAAAATCATAATATTTTCTGCTCTAATATTTTCAACACGTTTTATTTAAAACTCATGTTGCTTTCCATAAATAATAATTGTAAAATCAACTTATGTACTTTATATCTATAAATTTTTTAATCAAGTTTCTTTTATTGTAAATAAAATCAGATATACATACACACACACACACACACACACACACACACACAATTAAATAAAAGAAATATTAAGTTATGGAAAGTCAAAAGAAATAATTAGAAAATATAAATGTGAAAAGCTGGTGAAATATTTTTTTTCCTTTTTTTGAGTAAATTATAAGAATTAATTTTTGACAACAAGAAAGATTGACTGGCATGTGTTTAAAATTATTAAAAAGATAAAGAAAAAAATTTATTCGAAGACTTATGAATAAAATTAACGTTATATTATATTTTTACATAATTATAAAGTTTTCTCTCTCTTCAAGTGTGTGTGTGTGTGTGTGTGTAGATGTATGTCTGTCGCTTTAACTCTTATAAATTAAATTAAGTAAAAAAAAAAATTATTTCTTTTTTAGAGAGGATTTGGTTAAATGAAACTTTTTATAAATTAATTATTATAACACAAAATTCACTTAATTTTGAGTTAACTTTCTGACTAGTTAGAAAGAATACTAAAATCGTGTTTCTGTCTTCGTTACGAATAAATTAGAAAATTTAAATTAAGTTTTTCATTTTACTTCTTTTTTTCATCTTTACTTTTTCTTTTTTTGTTGATGTCATTGCGTCTGTCTGATTCCATTTCGAAATATTGCAGATTTTCACCAATTACTCGAATATTAAAGAAGTAAAAAGAAAGAATGAAAGAAAGTAGCGAAAATGTCGTACATGATACAGAGATTATAATATAAAATAATGTAGGTCATCAGACTAAACTGTATAAAATCTTATTCACCCTACATAAATGACAAAATCATGATCTTCATATCAGTAGTCTTACAGGGTATAAGTGAACAAAAAAAAAATAAGAGAAAACTTCCCTTTCAAACCCTCAATGACTCATGAATAACAAAATTCTAAATATCCTTCCTTATTTCAAAATCTCTTTCTAACGAAAAAAACAACGCACACACACACACACACATATATATATATATATATATATTCACACAAAAACACAGATTTTCTCAAATGATGAGATTTTCTTTTAAAGAAAGACAATTTTAAGTGTCGTGTAATATGAAAAGAAAAAGAAGAAGAATGACTAAAAATTTGTTTTCTTCTTGTCAAGTCTAAAAAAAGAAAAATCCAAAATAATAAAAATCATTGGACAAAAAAAAAATCGAAAATAATAATATTATTATTTAAGAGAATCTGTAAAAGTCATTTTTATTTTCTTTCTTTGTCACTGGGTGTTTGTCGATTACGAACAATCGAATAATATTCCATTTAACATTCCTAATAATACAAAAATTGGTTGTAATTGAATGTTGTAAGAGTATAGCAGTAGGTTATGTCACATTACAGGATAGACGCCTTTAGGGAAACAACTTTATGTTGCTTTTTTTTTTGTGTCTCTTTAGCATCCCAATATTTTCTTTTTTCATTATTTCATCTGTCGAGCAAATTGGAAGTAAATGTTCATCTATTTAGTCATGTATGTGACTGGAATTTTTCTTTAATCTAATTTTTTGTCTTTTTTTTTTCTTTGCTTTCTTTTCAATATTATTTTTCTTCATATAAGAATAAAATCTTATAATATTTGAAAGGGTTATCTATTAAAACTTTCATTAATTCACCGGAAAATTTCGACAAACGATATTCGACCTTGTATCATAAATGGCTTTAAAATAAAGATCCTTGTGGGTTTCTATCGCTGTATTTATTTCTTCAGAGAAATAATTTTCGTATGGAAAATATTTCTCCTGCACTAATGAAAGTTATAAATTTCTTTATAAGATTTCTTTAAAGTTTATTTTGTTAGTACCTACATTGCATAAATGAAAAGGTATACAGTACAGGGTTAATATTTTTTTATTGACAGTTTTTTCCCTTTTTTTTCTATCCTTTTTCTTCATCATTTTTGTATTTAATTTAAATATTTTTCTTATTATTATTTGTGTGCGTTCCTTTCTATGGACAGCAAAAATGTTATGAACGAGAATGGAGGAATGAAAAAAAAAAAAAAATTCAGGCACGTGTGTCCACTTTCTTGTCGTTTATATTTTGATTTTGATTTTGAAGAAAAAAACAAAATAACAAAATAAAATATAAATTGATTTTTACTTTTGAAAAGGAATGGGCCGAAAGAGATTTAAACTTTGGGTTAATTTTATGAAAAATGTTCAATAATAAATTACAAATTGAAAAAAAATCTACGCATATAATTTAAACAATAAAGGAAAATAAAACCATTTTGTTAGAGAAATGAAAATGTCAAGAAAAAAAGAAGGGAGAAGCTGAACTTTGTGAAATTCTATTTTTAATTTGTCTGAGAAATTTTTTTAAATTATTTTAGAATGAACAAATGGTTTGTTGATTTCTTCTCTTTTTTTTTAATTTCTTTGATTGTTCTAAGAAAATTTTATATTTAAAGTCATAAATGTGTCTTCGTAAAAATTTATAGAATTCTCATAAGGACAATTTTTAGAATTTCTTGTCGATAAATTAATGAATTAAATAAAATAAAATCAACGCAATATTTCAAAAAAAGCATTTCAAGTTTTTTTCTATATTTTATTTATCTAATTAAAAATCTGTCATAATATTTCCGTGACGTAAAACTTTTATAATTTCTGTAGAGGAAAAATTTTTATTTTCGAAAAATAAAATACCCTTGAGTAGAAACGATCAGAAGTGAAAAATTGTGGGTTTTTGACAAAACCAATTTGTCTCTTTTAAAGTTTTAAATCTTGTGTGTGTTTTTTTCTTCTTCTTCCTTTTCAAAGAAAATCTTTAAAAATTTTCCTTAATTTGAAATTTATAAAAATAAATTGTACAAAAATTTGATATTTATTTCTCGTAAATTACGTTCTATGAGTAGAAGTATACACAACCTCTATATGTTGACCAATTAGTATGTGTCTGTTTGTTCTATTTTTATAATAATTAAAGGGAAGTGAATATGCAATTATTTAATTTTGGTTTACCAACGTTTTCTTTTATGTGGTCACATTTAGAAGGATAATCAGCTTTGAAGTTCGGTAATTCATGTCTAATTATATCTTAGACATTTATTAACCAATAATCATAATTAATTAGATAGAAATAAATATACTGTATACGGTAACAGATTCCTCAAACATGTCACATGTACTTGTAGGTTAATACCCTGTTGCTGATATGAATTTTATTTATTAAAACCCACATTTGTTTAAATAATCAAGAAATAGAAAATAAAATTATATAGAAAATAAATTTAGAGTCTAGTCCTTTAGGGTGAATTTATTGTGCTTCTATGTTATTCCAATTTAATAATGTCAGGAAAAGGTTATTCTTAGCAAATAAATTCACAGAAAATAAGAAGAAGAAAAATATTATTGATCTCAACAACCATCAAGGTGTTTCCCATGAAATTTTAAACTTTACTAAGAATATTAAACAAATCTTTAATTTAGTGTGAAAATTAACAAACAATTAAATTACAAAATAAAAAAAATATTTTTTCAACCAAGAGTAGAAGCATCAGAAAATTGTAAATATTTTTGGTGAATACGTTCATCTTTTATGGGAGTAAAAACTTTCTCTCAAAATAATTTTCCCTCTCAATTTTTCTTCTATTTTCTTTTTTTCATTTTCTGGTTGTTTTATTTTATTTGAAAATAATGAAAATCTTTCCTTCTTTATTTTATTTATTCTTCTTATATCACTTTATACGCAAGCGTCAAAAAAAAAAAGAAGAAAATACAAATTTTCCACACATTATTTTCAACCAATTTTCTATAGAAAAAATTGTGAATTAAAGTGAAAATATGTATCTTGATAGAAAAACAGTATTCATCTTAATTTCATTGGGTACAGACACAAAATACGGATTTAAATTTTTGTTTTATCAAAAACTTCAGCATAACCAAAATATCAACTAATAAATATTTTCCTTTACTATTTTTGAATAGAGAAATAATGTGAACCAAAAACAAAATTCTCTCAATGTGAAAAACTCAATTTTTAAGTGTTATTTTTTTATTTTACGATTGAAATTAAAAATCCAAATTGTGTATGATGATTTTTTTTAGAGAATATTAGATGAGAATGTGATTGATTGTTATTGTGACTGTTTGATATTGTGTGTGACAGTGGATTTTTATAGGAAATTTTTAATGGAAAAAATAAACTAAGAAAAAAAAACAAAAAACAAAAAACTTAAAAGGAGAAAAAATGAAATTTTCAGAAATTAAAATTTTTGTAGGATTTTTTTTTTCTTTAAAGTGATTTTCTAATTCATTTTTTAATTAAAAATTTAATAATACAATTTTATTATTTAGTGGATGTTTAATTGTTTTTTTTTTCTATTTATTGTTGTTCTTTTTTTTTCATTACCATTTTTTATTTATTTTAATTTTAAGTTTTCCTCCTTTTTATTTTGTCTTCATTTTTAAAAATTAAAGAAAAAAAAAAAGTAAAGTGAAGAAAAAAAAAAGCGTGAATCAATTCTTCTTTTACCTTTTAAAATTGTTAAAGTGAAAACACATTTCCTCTTTTAATTTCTATCTTTAGTTTAAGTTTAAAAAGGTAGAAAAGAGAAAAAAAAAATTGTTAAAAGGGAAAAAAATTGAAAGAAATTTATTCGGAAAAGTGAAAAGTTCTTTTGTGCTTTTTATTTTTATTTTTTGTTTTGATTATTTTTTTTTTTTTCTGTTACGAAAAAATAATTGAAATGGGTAAGTTTTTGTTTGTGATTTTTCTTCCTTAACTATTATTTCTCATTACACTACAACTACTCTAAAATTGAACACCTGGAGCTTTTTGTGTTTTTTTACACCGTTGCGTAAAAAGAAAGGAAAATGTGAAATAAGGAAGAAGATTTGATTCTTTTTTTTTGGTGTTGTATTTTTTTCACATTTTTACCTTTTATATTTTTCTTACACTTTTGGGTTTGTCATTTTATTGAAAGTCTTTAATTACTAAATGGACAACAATTTTTTTTTCTCATGAAGGGTGATTCGTTTTTTCTTTCCCAAAAATTATGTCACAAAAAATTTTTTCTCGGCGTTTTGTTGATTTAATTTCTCCTTTTTTTCCACTTTTGCTCTTTTGTGGGTATTTCATGATGTTTGTTGGTGAAGAAGGGTCGTTTAACAAACCGATTTTTGGGTTGTTATCTTTCATCGATTTAGGACATTTTATATTTTTTTTTTTGGTTCAATATAAAAAAAAAAAAAATGAGAGAACAGAAAATGAGCAAAACCAAATATCTTCAGATTATTTTCAATGGCAAAAAAAAGTAGAAGAAGAATATTCTTCATAATGAATATAAATCGGTCATCTGTGAAATATATTATAGAATAGAGAACTTTGATAATATCATGGATATTAATACGTCTCAGTTTTCACAGAAAAAAAAAGAATGAAAATGTCTAACAACATTTTCCTTGAAAAAATATAATTATAATAATAGAAGAAAATATTGAAGAATTAAAAATTCTCTGGTTTTTCATTTTTTTCTTTCTACTTTTATTTTTTTGATCTCTTTAAGCTTTCATTCTACAAAAGGAATGAAAGAAAAACCCTTAATTTTGATTTTTTTTCAATCGAAATCATCTAATAATAATTGGATTATTATTTTCTAATTAGTATTCGTAATGAATCACATTAGATAAAAGTAAAAAAAGATCTTAAGGACATGCATTTTATATCCTTATTATATTTTCATTTAGAAAATTTTGTTTTTCTTTTTTGTGCCACACAAAAATCTTTCTTCTTAAATTATATCGAATCTAATTGTGTACAACTGACATGAGACGTGACACTTTGACATATTGTTACAGTAGCGACTTGATTTAAAAAGGCGTACGATAACAAAAGAATAAGAAAAAAACGGAAGAAAAATAAATATAGAAAGATACAAACAACAAATAAATCCAATGCAATAATAAGTTAGATAAGACACAATTTTTTTTTTGTAATTAATTCTTTTTATTTATAAAAAAAAATAAAAAATAATAAAAATAAAAAATTGAATTTAATTGATTTGTCTGAATATCTTGAAAGTTTTCTAATATTCAATGATGATATGAATAATATTCAATGATGATAAAACTGATATCAATATTTCTCTATAAATCAATTTAAAACCTCAAATGATCAATCATGTATCCAAAAATACTTTAGTTAAGCTTAAGAGTTTATCTTTCTGTGTGTGTGCGTGTATGTGTGTGTGTATGTTGTGTATAAGGATGAATAAATATTAAACCTTGACATAATCTATCCTTTCTCATGTTTTGATATGCAACCTTTGTTCTGTCATTTTTCAAATGAGTATTTGTGCTTGTATGTGTGTGTATGCATATATGAATTTCTGTCTCATTTTATTTCTTCAATATTTATTTATATAAATATAGAAGTAGAAGTGGGTAAACATTAACATGGTCTACACAGTATAATAAAAAA
Source organism: Pedicia rivosa (assembly GCA_963082725.1). Taxonomy (NCBI): domain Eukaryota; kingdom Metazoa; phylum Arthropoda; class Insecta; order Diptera; family Pediciidae; genus Pedicia; species Pedicia rivosa. The sequence continues at coordinate 46,857,182 of OY720151.1, forward strand.
TCTCTCATGGTCACATGATTATAGGAGATTTTCGTTGTGATTGAAGGGGTGTGTTAAAGAAGATGGATATATTATTTTATATTTATAGTCCATCTGTATATATATACAATATTAAACCATAGAGGATTGTATTTTATTACTTCATTATGACAATGTACTTTAATTATTCTTAATAGCATTAAATATCAGAATATTAGAGAATATGAGAATATTGACGTGAATTTTGTATTTGGTTAGAATTTAAGATCATTATTTTCTAATTTTGTCCAGTAGATTGGTCACATGTTACCCTTATTAAAAAAAAACTGATGTTATTAGAGCTTTTCAAGCTTTATTCACATAATGAACAAAAAGTTATTTATAATTTTGAATTTGAATTAAGAATTCCAAAGCTTTTAAAATTCCTGTTTATGAGAAATTATTTAACTTTTGCATAATTTTTTTAAGAAATTCTGAGAAGAAAATTATTGTTGAAGTTCAGTTTTAAATCGAAATTCATATCATGGGAATGAATGATGGTGACATGAAAGATAAAAGAAAGTGAAAGAAAAAAGCTTTTCTTACAGTAAAAAATTGTTGTTACAATTTTATTTAAAGCTTTTGTGTATGTAGGTGGAATTACAATCAAACAATATGTAAAGAAAAAAAAACAGATTTATTACATAGAATTGTTGCCTTAAAGCTTTGTTTATTCAAATTTGAATTTGAATTAAGAAGAAGAAATTGTTTATTGCAAAAACAATTTAAAAATTAATAAAATCTTTATACAAAAAAAAAGAAGTAAACTGATGAGATTTCTGAGTATTCTATACTTACGTTATTATTAGAATTAATCGATATTAAGAATAAAAAGAAAATTGAAAATGTAATTTATTTGAACATAGAAAAATATTGTTTTGGAAATCGAAAGCTTTCGGTAATTTTTTATTTCTATTGAACATTTTTTAAGATTTCTAGGCAAACACCCCTCTTTGCAGTGTTAAAGTTTTTTATTGAATTTCCAGTAGGTTTCACATAAAAAGATTAAAAGTTTGTTGTCATTAACTAAAGTAAGAAATTCTTCATTTTCTCAAATAATCATCAAAAATTTTTGTTGTTGTTGTTGTTATTTTTGCTTTAATTTAAATTTTTTTCTCAACTCTCGGACCCTTTTAATTTCTTTAAAATTTAAAGAGTCAATAATGCCATCTTAAAACAAAAAAAAATTAAAAGTAAAAAGCAAAAAAAAAATATTAAAAAATTTTAAGCTTTTTTTTTCATAGAAAATAAAAAGATGAATTTTTCTTTTCTTTAAAATATAAAATCTAAATTGATGCAGGATAATTTTGTTGTCACCAAGGATAATGTGATTGACATAAAACGTACAAGATGAAGAGAAAGAAGAAGCAGATGAGGAAGAAGAAGAAGAAGAGGAAAAAGAAGAATTTCTTGTCAAAAAATAAAAAATAAAAATAAATTTGGTTTAACAATTTAATTTCTATATTTTTTTTTTCTCATTTGAATAGCAATCAACTAACATTGATTTTCTGACATCACCAAGACGAAAGAGAAGAAAAATAAATAAACTGATTTTCCTTATTCTGCGTTTTTTTTTTCTTTCTTCCTTTCCTACATAGAAAATCAAGTTAAATTTATCGCCATAATTTTAAAATCAAAACTTTTCAATGTGCCTTTCTTACTTCTTCTTACTTCTTATTTTTCGTTAAAAAATTATACAGAAGGATGGATGGATGGATGGATGGATGGATGAATGGTAATGTTGGTTTATATTAAATTTTTGTATACGCGAAATAATAATTTTCTCTCTAATATAGAATCTGAAGAAAAGGGGAAAAAAATAAAATAAAATAAAATGGGATTGACTCCTGTCAGAAATTACTTTGTGACCAAAAATCTTATTTAAATTAAATACAATCATGTAATTTAATGGGATTTATAAAACAAAGATTGGAAAAGAAAAAGTTTTTTGTTTGGTTTTTTTTTTTTTTTTTTGTTTCTCCTGGTTGTTTGCATTTGTGCTTGAATGGCGTTCGTGTTTCAGAGTACAAAATGAAGGAATAATAAATAAAGCTTTTGGAAGTTTTTTTCTTTATTTATTTTTTTTTTTTGGTGAATATTCTTCATGTGAATATACTTTTGATATTTATAACTGTGCCCTTGTCTTTTAATTATTTATTATTATTAAATATAATAATGCCTTTTGATTTTACTATACGAAAAAGCAAATATTTTTACATACACACATACACACACACATAGAGAAGAATATGATTTAGTTCTTAACAATTGAATCTCAAGCGATTCTCAATTTGAACTTCAACACTTCGATATAAACATAAATTAATCGACTATTTGTAGTCTGTTTCTGTATATAATATTGCGTGTGTATTTGTATTTATATTTATTGTGCATATGTATGTATGTATATTTGTATATATATTATTAGTAGACATTTTCAATTATCTGTAAGAGCACTGTTAACAGAATCTTGTATGCCTTCGTCATGATATTATTTATATTATGCTGTGATTTTGTTATACGTTTCTATATTTATATTTTATTTTTCTTCTGATAGGAACGAATATTTTCGCTTTTCTATTTTCTTATTCTTCTTCATTTTTTTTTTATTATAAAATTAATTATATTATTATTTTATTTATGAAATTCTTGTTTTATATTCTCTCTCTTTCTTCATTATTTTCTTTCATTTCTATTCATTCCTAATAATAATTAATAAAAAAAAAAGGAAGAAAATATAAAAACAATTTTTTTTTTTATTTCAGTTTTTCCTCTTTTCTTCTTTCTTCTTATTTTTATATTTTTTTTTGGGGTTGACAGAGTAAAAGAAAATGGTAAAGGCGAGGATATTTTTGCATGAACAAAAAAAAATTCAATTTTCTATAGAAATGAATATAAAGTAAAATTGCTTTCAAATACATTTCCAATAAAGTTTTCTATTTAAATATTTATAAATTTACTTTTTGCTCCTTTTCCTAAGAAAACTCTGTAAAAATTTGTAAATTATGTACCTATGTAATTTTTATTTCGCAGTTAATTTTTGAATATTTATTTAGTTAATGAAAAATGAATCGAAAAATGTTTCTATTTGAAACATAATAAAATGCGTATTAAAGTTTACTACTGTCGTATAAGTTCTAATTGATATAAGAACAAAAGGGATTGATTGGATGTTATATCTAATCTCATATAAGTCTTAGATTAAGGTGGAATAATTTCTAATATCTAATATCTTTGAACTCTGGTCACATTTTTAATATGGACTAATTATAATTAGAAATAATACAATTTATTAATGAACACAAAATGGCGAAACTAAGTATCGTTATTCATAATTAAAAAGTTCAAATAAATGTTGGAAGAGGTTTGAATGATTTAAGTTAAAAACAGAAATGCAAACACAAACACAGCTTTGGCAAAAAAATAAATTACAAAATTTTAATTAGAATAAAAAATTCAGTTTAAATTCATAACTAATATTTTTTTTGTTACGTTTTACTTGAAAAAGATTCAATGAAGATCGAACTATTTTCCAGCTTATTTTTTTATTAAAAACAGATAATTAAAATAGAGAATAATGAATATTCAATTTATAAATGTAAATTACTTTCTGTTAAAATATTTACATTTTGTTTGTGATCTTTTATAGAAATATTGGAAAATTTTGTTTGTGTCTCTGACATAAAAAGCTTTTGTAAAATTTATAGTTAATGTACACTGCCCAACAATAATGTATATATAAAGCAGATGATATTATTTACTATCAATTACATTAATATGTACATAAATTTACACATTTTATTTATAGTTACAAATAATATCTATTTCTTTATTTACATAATTTAAAATAAACTCAAAGATAAAATTGTTGTCTTTGAATTCATGAATCTCTTAGTGAAATCAATTGATATTGATTATTGAATGTATTTGTTTGAAGTCAGAAATTGCATATTTATTGTTATTTTTTAATTATTTTTTGATTATTGACCCTTTGAAGTCGATAAACTAATAACATTTTCTATAAATTTTATTCAAATATTACAAACTATGAATAATGATTGTGCAGATGCAATGTGGTTCAGAAACCAACTAAAAAATAGTAGGTCTCCTTGATACTAATAACTTTAGTAATTGATGTGCTAGATTAAATAAAAAATTAAAATGCAATACAATAAACACAGAGAAAGAATGAAATATTGATCCTTGTTACAGTTTTAATTAATCAGCGGTTAACCTTTTGGCGTAATGTATGTGAATTCCATTACAATTCATTTCAGAATTTCATTAAACAATTTTTTGTTTTTAATTAAAAAAAAAAACATTATTTACAATTTTTTAATAATTATGGCAAAATGGGGAAAAAATATGAAAGCTTTTATTGCAATTTTAACGCGTTAAACAATAGAATAACAACAACAACAAATGAAGGTAATTTATTTGATTTTTATTTATTCTAAAAGATTGTTGTAAAATAACAATAAAATTTATGGGAGGGGTGGAAGGTCTTAGAAGAAGAAAAAGATATTAAAAATTTTCTTTATTATTTTGTAATGAAAAATATTTTGTTGTTGTTTTTTTTTTTTATTGAATTAATTAAATTAAAAAAAACGACGTATATAGATTTTTATTATATTTTTCACCCCTAAATAAAATTTCCTATTCCATTTTTTTTTAAATGTTAAACCATTTTATGTTTTCACTCTCTTTCTCTCTCACACCTTTTTTTTTTTTTTTTACTTCAATTTCTTATAAAAATTTTCTATAAATTTTTACCATTACACATTATTGAATATAAATTTATTATTATTATTAATAAAAGTGTTTCTTACATTTTTCTCGTACAGTATATAATCTGACATTTATCCTATTAAACATCAAAGTGAATTAAAATTTTATGTTCTGCTTGTACATAAGTCTTAGTCATTTATTAAGCGTTACCAAGGTTTTTAAAAATTAATTTCTGTTCATAGAAAAAGGTAGAAAAATCTTATTCGTCTAAAAATAATCAAATCTATAAATTATGATCAAAATAATGAAACAAACGAAAATATTTGGTTCAATAAAATTTCAACAAAAAAATTTTGTTAAATAGAAAAGAAAATAAAGTTTGAAGGAAAATATGTAGAAAATTACAAAAACACAAAAAAAAAAAAGAATAAATTCCAATGAAGTTATTGAACTTTTCTATATATATTTATAAATACAAAAATCTATTCTATGTATAACTAAAATAAACGGCTAAATAGAAAGCATGTAAATTACTAATTCGTGCCTTAGGTAATTTAAACAAACATCACTTAATTATACATAAATATGTGCTTTCAACAAAATATGTATACATTTTATTTTGAAGAAGAATAATAAAAGTCTTACATTTCTTGTTGTTATTTGTACATTTTTTTACAAGTTTTTGCAAATAAAAACAGAAAATGGAAACTAAAGAAAAACATGAAAGAATTTCAAAGATGCTCTTATATTTTACTGTTTTTATTGGATAGCTTTACTATTTTCTAAGAATCAATTGAAAAATTATTCTTTCGCTTTTTAGAAGAGAAAAAATATCCGTGAATTTAATAGAAAATGTGAAAAATCAATTTGAAAATTATACATTAATTGATGCGTTCTTATATTTGTAACCCTTTCAATTTTTCTCTGCGGTGGTAACCCCCCTACACTACAATAAAAAAAAATGAAAATTAATAAGCATTTCCCATTCCAAATGCCATATTATTTTGGCCATTAAAAATAAAAAGAAGTTTTTCCAACTTTACCGAAACAAAAAAATTATTTTCGGAAATTCAATTATATAGTTTAAGTTGAAATTTTTCCCACATTTCTGTTTTCCCCATCCCATTTTTCAACCTTCCCCCAACATTCTATATATATATATATATATATATATGTAAGAACATTTAATTACGTAATCAATGCTTTTAACGTGTTTTCTGTCATGTATGAGTGTGTTTGCTGTGTTTATGTTGTATTTTTTTTTTGGTTTCCATAGGTGGGTAGTTTTTATTGGTATTGTAAAAGGTCAGTGCCGTTTCAATATTTACAAAAAAGTTTTTTTCGAGATTTTCCCATTTAAGGGTTAAATATATTACATATTTTCAATAGTGTTAGGTATACATAAAAGATGATTTTTATGAATAATTTGTTGATCATCAGTTCATCAGTTCAGAAAGGGTAAGACACACAAACAAAGTTATTTCAAAGAAATGTTTTATTTAAAAGAATGTTGCGTGTGAAAATTATAAATCTAAGAAAAACCAAATATTATAATGAGAATCATGAAATTTTATATGAATATATTTGGTTGACTTGAAGAGTTCAATCAATAATTTATATTATTCAAATTAAATTTATTTAAATGAAATGATTATAAAAAAAAAATTGTATTTAAGTTGTGTGATTTTATTCTGTTCACACGAATAAAATCTATATTTAATTTTTGTCATAAAAGATAAATCTCACTCCAACACAACAACGCATACCAGCACGCAATTACATTTGCAACTAATAAAATAAAATAAATTGTTATGAAATCTCAAATTTAACTAAAAATATTATTATTCCTGAACAATATTCTAAATTTCAGTTTATAAATATTTCTATTCACATGAGATTCAATTTAGAATTTTATAGTTCATTTGGTTCAATGAATTCATTATCACATTATATCGTTTCAATTTTATAAATATAAAAATTAGAACACAATAAATTTTTGAATAAAGTAAAATAAATATTTATAAAATAATTATTTATTTTTACTGAATGAATTATTTACAACGTGCAATAGAGATTTAGAAAGTTTAATAAAAAAAATATAATTTAAAAGTTTCCATACAAATAAAAATAAGGGAAGCCCTATCACAACAATAAATTATATTCATTCCTAAATAATACACTAAACCACATTCGACTCTGTGATTAGCATATTATTATTACAGTACCTAGTTTTTTTTTTGTTTCCCCTTATACATTTTCCGTGAACATATTGTTTTCCCTTTTTTATATTTTTTAATTTAAAACGGAAACTTGAAAAGTTTTCTACATGAAAATTGAAAATGTAGAAATTCATGGGTGTTTTTTTTTTTGCAGAAAGTTTTTTTTTGTTGGTTTTAAAATTTATTTCCAAATGAAATTATTAATAGTAAATAGTATTTGTTGTATTTAGTTTATATACCTATTCATATCCGGTTTGGGACTAATTATAGATAGGTTTTAAAAATATTTGAAACCATTGTATTTATTCGTTTGTTTTCTAACAATCATTAAATTGAAAATAATTTGTAATGAAAAACTTCAGTTGTTATAACATTAATTTAATTGTATTTAATTATATATTTCGGTTATGTTTCGTGTCCATTCATCAATGGGAATTAAATATGTCCATTCAATTTAATCATTTCATGTTAAGAATCATATTAAAATTTGATTGAATAATAATTTCACAATAAATTCGAATTTTATAATTCTCCTATGAATTGAGACGTGAATGAAAGTTTTCATTCTCATTGGAATTAAATATGAGAAAAAAATAGAAACTTAAACAATATTATTTACTATGCTTTGTTACTTTAGTTATTGAACTAAGAACAAAACTATATACTTACATTTCCAATAACACAATAATATTGATTCATTTGAGGCTTTTACTTATAAAATGATCTTGGACATTTTGATTAATTCAATTCTATATTATTTTTATGTCAATGATAAGAACAGTATAAAATATCTAGATAGTTACAAATTGTTTTTATTAGTCTTCTAGAACAAAGTAGAATTTATTTATTTTCTATAATAAATTTTAGTTTTGATGTTCCATTTAGTTACACAATTAAATTTTTTTTCTATAAAATAAATTCTATTGGGAATATCATCGTTCGTTTCATAAAACGTACAAATGACTACGTTTTTTATGCATTTATTTATTTTTGGTTTTCTATATGTACAGTTTGGTACCAATCTTTAATTTAATTTCCAATTTCTTTTTTTAAATTCAAATTGAAAGTTAATTTGTAGAAGAAAAACAAGAAGAAAAAGTAAATTTGAGTTAAAAATCATTGATCTTTTTTACTACATAGACGATATATTAACTAAACTGACCCAATTTTATACAATTTTATCTTGAACGTCATCTACAGTCAAAAAAAAAAGAAAGAAGAGAATGGAGTCTCTTTAGTCGTTTTGTTCGGTTTTACTTCCAATTTTTTATACTTCATTTTATTTTTTTTTGTTGTTTAATTTTTCTCTTTTCTTTTGAAATAAAAAAGTATAGAACTTTAGAAAAGCGACGATGTAGTCAGCGATATCATTCTCTAATAAAAGTAAAGAAACTAAAATTTAATGAAGTTATAGATAGTTCGTTATTTTTACAATATTTTATTATAAAATTTATATATAAATATCAAGTGGTGTATTAAGGAATTTAGAACGATTTTACTGTAAGTTTGCATCAAGTCTCTATGAAACCTCAGATATAATCATAGGGACACTTTACACAATTTAGAATTTCCATTATCATCATCCTTTGCCATTGGTCTCATACTGATACATACAGTAATATGTTTTCCTTGTTATTCCAAGAACTAGAAAATATAAATTAGTGACGAATTTATTATTATTATTGTCATTTTAGTTAGCTACATTCAAACAACATCAATAAGTAAAGTCGTTCTCCATTTACATTTGGTTTGTCGTACATATAAGTACAATAGATTAATTTGTTCTCTTAGAGCTAAATGAGTCTTCATGCATAATAACTCATACGTTCCCCTTTACTGACGCTTCATATACCAACCATATTGTATTAGATAAAACGGCATTGCTAATATAGAAATAGAAATAAATAAAATGTCGAGTGTCTTTTGTACTAAAAATGGAATAAGAAAAAAAAATGTAGGCACATTTTCTTCTTCATCTTTTTTATTATAATTTTAATGATCTCAAAATAATAATAATAACAGAGAAGAAAAAAAAAAACGTAACGAAATATAGAATTTATGTGAACAGAAAAAATAAAAATGAGAAATGTTGAATCGTATACATTTTGTTTTCTCGTCTCATATAAATTCAATTCAATTCAATTCAATTTGAATTGTCGATATTACATTTTGACGTCAAAATGGGTTTTGTTGAATGTTTAGCTTTAATAAAAAATAAAAAAAAAATGGTGACTTTAAACTTTTTATTTTACTTTTATTTGTTACTAAGTTTTATTTGATCAGGTGCTTTATTTTATATTCACTATTCTTCAATCAATATCATGCCTCTTTCTTTCTCAACAGAATATTTCAAATGTAAAGAATTGAATGTAAAATTGTGTTGTGAAAATAAATGAAAATAACATAAAAACAATAAAATAAAATTCATAGAATAAAGTTACAAATTTGAATACAGTAACAATATAACTGCACTAACTATATGTAGTTAGTTAAATAGAAAGTTGAAATCAAGTCAAGTTTAATATAATTTAAATTTATTTTATATAGTTTTGTAGTTGTTTCCTATAAAATATCTACAACAACGATAATTACTAAATTCATTTTGTTAATTGAATACAACAAAAAAAAAAAAAAAACAAACCTAGAAGATAAACAAGTTAAAAGTTTTTAAACATTATTTTTGGTTGGTCATCATCATCGTTAATAATCATTAAAATACAAATAAAGAATTTACTTGAACGGAAATAAAATTTTATAAGACGTTGGGCACGTCTGGTAATAAAGTTTATCTTGACAAATTTCACTTAAAATTTAATTATTTTATATTTTTTACTTCTAATTATATTTTGTGTTGTGTAAAATTTTCCATTTTTCCTCTTATTTTCTATAATTTTTTAATTAAATTTATCTATTTATTGTAGATAATTTGAAGACAGTATTTTTTCATCTTAAACATGAAAAAACATTTAAAAGGCAGAGAAATTTAATTTTCAAGGTTTTGAAATTAATAAAGTTTTAAAGCACCTGTTAAGTTAATTGCTTTTTTTTCTAATTGATTTTATGTGCTATAATTTCATAATAATTAAAATATTCTCATTTTTTTTTATTTTTTCTTAATAAAAACAATTTAGATAATTTTATTTTTTGTATCATTTTTTTTCTGTAACGTTTCTTATTATTTAAATCCTTTTAAAATACCTTTTAGTCGTCACGATCATTTTTTTTTTCTTCTTTCAATTTATAAAACAGAATAAAATAAAAATTCCATAATTCTATTTGTAAATTGAGTCTGAAATAATTTTCTGTTTTCGAAGTACACACACACACACTTACACACAATCCTTAAAAACCGAATCATATGAAAAAAAATATGGAAAGAAAATGCAAATAATTTCCTTATTTTATTTTACATAAAATAAAAAAGAAAAAAAAGGGAAAATAAAACAAAAAAAAAAAGATTAGAAGCAGAATATATGAAGAACAAGAAAAAGAGGAATAAGTAAGAAAAAAAAAATGTTCTGTAGTCCCTTAAGACGATGACAGCGATCTTTTTCCATTAAAAAAAACCCTTAGGTAAGTTATCTATCTGTATAGAATATTCAGTCCAACAGTGTCCAACGATGGGATATAAGATATTACCAGATGAAGAAAAAGTAAAGAAAAAAAAACCCTCATCACTAAAATACATCATTTTAGTTAAATTTGTTTTCTAGTTGTATCTAAATTAGGTTCTTCTATTCTACTTCTTCTGTCTTGTCTTTCCTTTTTCTTTCTTTCTATCTTTTTTTTTTTTTTGTTTTTTTTTTTTTGTTATCCCTACTCACGAGTTAGAGAGAACGTCAATTTATATCCCAATGGGTTTCACGCGATTTTCATGCATTTTCTGTTTATATTTAACTTCAACTTTCACTTTAATAATTTAAAATATAATGCTGTAATAATTATGATAATGTCTAATAATTAAGATAAAGTACTTTTGCTCTTTTATTTTTATTATACAGGAAAATTGTATGAACGTTAGTATAATAAAACATTGTGTATGTATGTTTATTATTTTAAAGGGAATGGTACAACTCAAACTCATCATTCACTGTTAAAGGGAATGTAATACTACAACGATTAATGCAATTAATAAACTCTTTCATACTTATACTTCAGTTCCAGTTTTTCAAATTTATTATGGAAAACAAATTGCACATCCTAATAAGAAAGAGGAAGAATCAAAATGTTTTCCTACCACAACAGTAAACTCGATGACCTTGACATATAATTCGGAAGACGTTTAGTAAACTGGTAAGCATTCAGTCTTATAAAATACCGGAAGATATATTACAAGAGAAAGATTTTAGTTTAATAATGGTTTTGTTTGAATACAAATATATTTATACTGCATACACAACATTCATGATATTTAAGAGAATATACATTCGATCAATTATAATTTAAAAAAAAAAATATCATGATGGGGGTAAAACAAGAAAAAAGAAACAGAAATAAAATGGAACAGAAAAACGAAGTGTCGATGAGTGTTTTGTCTTGTCAAATGTTAAAAAAAAGAACGTATATATTTCTGGTATATTATATTCAGTTTAAGACAGTGATGAAGAGCTATTATTATATGTATGCCTTACATATATATGGTATTATATAAATTTATGTTATATATGTTGCATGTAAGATAGACATCGAGTTAAAAAATAAAAAAAAAAAAGATGAAGAAGAAGAAGCAAACAAAGAAAAAAAAAATGAGAAAAGTTTTGTGTTCAAAAGATAACAATGAATGATATATGATAACGATACATTCATTTTACTTTGTTACACCTCTTTCTTTTTTCTTCTTTCATTTTCATCATCGTCATTTTTTTCTCTTCCTTTCATATACTCTTTTCCTTAGATCTCCTTAGAAATTTAATTAACAATGAGTTCTGTTAGACTATCTGAGTTGAATATAGAAAATGTTATAATGTTTAAAAAAATTTATAAAATGAGAATTAAGATACGTCAATTCAATACAATATCTTTAGTTTAAGATTTTTACTGTTTGGAATAGGGTGAACATTCATTATAAGAAAGTCATGTAGAATTTAATAAAAAAATAGAAAAATGGAAAAAATTGCGACGAGAAAATTTAACGAGATAATTTCTTAATATTCAGATCCACTGTTGTGTTATTAATGACTATGAAAATATCTTTCACACATTAACTTGTTAAATGAAAGTTATGCAAGTTAAAGTTAAAATAATGTTTATTTTAATAAAATTGTATCTGTTCTAATGGGACAAATTATTAGACTAGCAATAATTGAGCAATAACGAGTATGTGGATTGCTGTTAAACACGCATCCCTTTTTATTCCTAATTTTCTATGTTGTTAATTTATAAAAACAAATTGAACAAAATAACACTTGATTGATACAATCACAATCACAGTTAATATTTCACTAGCTTATATAAATATAACAAAATTTGATTGAAATGTTTAACAATAAATCTATTTATTTATCATCAGCATAACGAAAAAGTTTTAAATGATCGAATTGATAAAAAAATATATAAATTTAAATTACCAAGTAAAGAAAGTCAGCGAAACAAAAAGAAAACAAAAGTTTTTATTTAACCTTTAAAATATACAATACAAAACTTTTCTATTTTAACCCTCTTTTATTTGATTGGTTCTCCGGTTATCATCACAATATTATCTATAGTTCGTCATTTTCTAAATGTTATAAAATAATATAAATTGATTTGAAATCGAACACAAATATTTCCTTTTCTAACTTTTTTATATTATACAACCAAATATCAGATGTAAATTTTATTTATATTAACCCATAACCTCTTTCCATTCATCGATAGAATCAACAATAATTGACAATTGAACACAATTTTCTTTCCATTAACTTTGTGTATTTAAATATACAAAAAAAAAAAAATTTAATGACGACTTTAATTTGAATTATACGATTTTTATTTAAGTTTGATTTAAATCTTTCTTATATACATATTTATAATAATTAAGAATTTGTTCAACCTTCTTAATATACAAAAAAAAAAAAGTTACAAAAAGTAATTGAAACAATAATTCAAATTAGTACCGTATCTTTTAATTTTTACAAATTTTCTTTTTTTTTCGCTCGAAAGAAATGAAAAAGAAAATAAAAATAAAAGGGAGAAAGTTTGAAAAAATTAAGAAATATTTTTAGGACAAATATTCTTTAATAAAGAAACACTGTTGTGAGTGTCTATCTGATGAAAATTAACAAGAATAAGAAAAAAAAACAAAAGCAGAAGATAATATTAATTAATTAATTTTTAACGCAATAAAGGAGTGGAGGTGGGGTTGGTGTAAGAAATTATAAGAAAGTGTTTTCAAAAATGTAATGAACTGTATGAACTCAACGTATTTTACACCTCATAAAATAAAGCCTTGTATATATTTTTTTGATTGATTTAATTATTTAGGAAGAACAAAATCAATAGATTCTTTTTTTTATTTCTCAAAAGAATTTTTATTAACAGATTTTTCATATTTTTGCCATAAAATCAATTTTTTTTTGCTCTGAATTCATTAAAACATCAAACAACGTTATAAAAAAAAACGTATGATGTGAAAAATCGTCAATCAATGTCTTCTATATTATTGTCGTTGTACATGAAATACCGTACACTGGGGTCAAATTTCTATTATATTTCTCTTGTCGTAAAAATCTTTCAATTTTTAGTCTACACCTAAAACTGAATCTGATAAATCTATTTCGCTCATTTCATTGATTCAAATAAGAATGATTTTTACGATAAATTAATTATTTAATTTAATTGTTAAAGAAAACCTAATTTACAAATTAATGTTGACTATATTCAGATTTTACAGATTGTTGATGTGAGAATATAAAAATAGCAATTATTATCGTATCATGAACATGATGTCATGAAGGAGTAAATCTCATTTCTGATATTAAAAATAAATTGTGCTAATCAAATTCAAATCAAAATTATTTGGGTAAATGACAAAGATCATAAAAGTTAATCAATTTTTTGATTTGAATTGTTTTTTTTTATTTTATGGAAAATATTTACGTTACATAATTTTTTTTTTATTTATTTATTTTTCCATTTAATTTTTTGAGTAATATCATATACACAAAAGCTTTTTTTCTCCCTGTGTTTAAAATCTCAAGCTTACGTGCTTTATTACTCATCATTAATCAACCATTTCAACACAGTATCCATACACACACAATCAAACACACACACACACACACACACACACAAACATTATATATACAATTTTTGAAATATGATTCTGCTAATGAAAACTGTCTATAAATTTTCCTTACCCATAAATTTTTTGTTTTCATAACCAAAAAATAAATAAAAATATATATACAGCAAACAACAATAACATATAACAATATCCTTTTCCCATCAAATGATAAATCCATCAGAAATACTTGTTATCATCAGGCAATCCTTTTTTTTTTTTTGTTTTTGTTGCGTTTTTATATTTTATTCATAAAACACAACTCAAATTACCAAACAAAAAAATATTTATGGCCCCCAAAAAAGAAAAAAAAACGAAGAATGAAAATGAAAATATTATTGATTGATATTTTGAAAGGACAATATTTTGAATTGAATTTTCATTTTTCAATCATCCAAATAAAAGAGAAAAAATCGAAAATAAATAAATGATTTTATTGGTTGTTATATTTTTATATAAAATAAATCACCGGAAAATGTATATTTTCTCTTACCTGTTTCAATAAATTAAGTTTAAACTTTAAATAAACTTTTGTCTTGGTTTTTTTCCATTTCCATTTCAATTTTAATTTTCCATTTTCAATTTTCAATTAAAAATTGATTTTATATTTTTACAATATTTAAGTTAACTGTTTTAGGAAATACGTCTTTCTCATCGTCTCCATTTTCCTCTCGTTCCCACGTTCCCTCTTTAAATTCTTAAATATGATTCTATAAAATTTTCTAAAGAAAATCTATTTTCATATTTTCTTTTTCTTCTACGAATGAACACAAAAAAAAAAAAGAAATATAGAAGAAAGAAAAACAGTCTCCCTTTAATGACTTAATTCTAGGGGCGAAAAAGAAAAACCATGAAATTAGTGGGAGAATGAACAAAAAAAAAGCTCAGAATGAGAGAAAAAAAAGAAGAAGAAGAAGAAAAAAACAGGGAAAAAATTTACATTTTTATAAACAGAAACTCGCATGTTTTGAGACGAACGACTGAGTATACTTTTTATACACGGTAAAAACTTTTGATTTGTTAATATTTAGTGAAGTTAATAATATATTATTAAAGACTAAAAATGATAATCATATCGGCGGTAATAGTAACCACATTTATTATTTTTAATAATTATGTTTAGTAAAAGGATACAGAGGAAGCTCTTACTTATCAACTTTCATTATTTGGGCAGAAAACTTTGGTAAATAATAGCTGGTTAGTAACAGAATAATAAATTAAATATTAAAAAATAAAATCATTTTTGACTTTCTGTTTTGTAATTTTTGGCAAAAAAAAAGAAAGATGAAGATTTTTTTTTTGGTCTAACTTTCTAATGTCAAGAGAGCTGTAAATTAAGACAAAAGTTTTTAAGGTTTTAACCCTTTTTTTATAAACTCTGGGTGGTAAATTTCAATCTTATATAAATTTATATTATAAATATACCTTTTCCGATTCCGTATATTTATTTGGACTATATGGTTAATTATTATACCGAACTCAAAATTTATGATGAGTGGTTCATTAATCTAATAATATCTTTCTATTCAATATTTTATTTATAAAGTAAAGAGATGATACAGGAAAGGTATTGTTGACTATTTTGTATATTATTAAACTAGATATTGTATTTTCTGTATAGGATAATATTTCCTTCGTACATGACCTGATTGATAAATATTCAAAATATTACATAAAATAAATGGGAAATATTTTTTGGGTTGAGTGATTTGACGAAACATTATTTTTTTTTCTTCTGCTTTCTATTTTCTATGTTTTCATTTTATATGTAAGAGTATTGATTTATAAATCCTAAATGAGTTTTAGATTGTACATTTAATAAATCAACAAAATATCTTTTGACATTTTCAATAATATTGCACCTTTTTGAATGTTTTTGACTTAACTATCAAAAATGATCAAGGATCAACACTACTTTTGTATAATTATTAATTATCATAGACTAAGTTTCAACAGGAAATCTCCAGTTTATGTTACGAGAAGATATAAAATGATTTCGTCTTTCAAAAAATGCTAAGTCAGCCTAACATAAAATGAACACAAAATTTGTGAATGAGTTTCCTGAATCATTTTACAAATTTTTTACCTCTTTATAAATATCGGGAGATTTTCTCATTCCTTTGTCTTAAGTAGGTTATTGACTTTATTTTCTTGTTAATATAGAGAAAATGATCTTGCTTCTAAATATTTAGAAATAATTAAGCCGTCATCATCATTAATATAAAATTGTTTTTAAACTTTCTTTTTATTCTTTGTAAATTATTATTTGATTAAAACGAGTATGAGTTTAGTCTACCTTTCTACTGATAATTGTATTTATTTTATTTAAATGTTTGATATTGTATTAATGAGAATTTTAACAATGAGACAAACAAATTTTTGAATGAAGTAAAATAGAAATTATAAAATCTTCTTCTCATGTGTTCATTCATTTTTTGTATCGTTAAGGAGTAAACAAGTTTATTTATTTTTTATATTCCAAATAAAGTTCAAATTTATTTTTTTCATTATAATCTTTTATAGGATTATTTTAATAAACTGACTTATGTATAATAATTGTAAATTTTCTTTCAGAAAGGGAAATATGTAATTATGTTTAAGAAAATAATTAATTAAATAAAATTAATTAAGAAAAATTTATAGAAATATTCGCTTAATTGATACACAAAATTATATCAAAAATTATAACCAATCAGCTTTTGTATAATTAATACAAAAACAGTATATAATCTGAGGTAAATACAATTAGTCCCCTTCTGTTATATAAGATTAAATTTAGTTGGATCACAAAAGATTTTATAAAATTCCTACTTCGTTTATATCGAACAATTTTTTTTTCCAGCAAATATCCACTTTAGAGTAAATGAGTAAATGGTTTAAACAATTGACCTTTTCGTATATTCAAAAACCCAGCTATAATTTAATAATTTCATATTCAGTGGAAACAATTCAAAAATACTTTATGATGAAACCTTAATTGGAATTTTTATGCTAGTACGAGTTTTATGTAAGAATCACATTCATTGTATAAATTTGTTTTTACATTTTATGGAAACTGCACTTGAAAGTACCTTCAAATTAATACTGCACTTTTTTTTAAAAAAAACAAGAAAAAATCTAATAAAAAAAGAAATAACAACAACAATATAATGTAGTGAATTTGGAAATTAATTTTGGTTGTCAATAATTGAGGAATATAAATAAATTAAAGAGTAAATAAGAACGACGTTAAGAAAACCAATTTAAATCTGTTGCTGACTTGTAACTATGCAACAACAACAGCATCGATGAAATATGCAAAATAGAAGAAGTCATTGATGTCAATGAAATAATTAAAGAAAATTGTAAAAATGAAATAAATTAAAGCATAATTGTATTTTTCAATCAATGTTAGGGGAGAAAAGTTAATTTTTTTTTGGATTGGCAAGAAAAGTTCAAATAAGAAAACGACCAAATTAAATTATAAAAAAAAAATGTTTTCAATTATTTGTGAACGGAGGAAAAAAAAATTCTTTGGGAATTCGTTTTAAACAAAGAAAATTTTCTTTCACGATCATCTGTTCGGATCATAAATTAAAAAACTAATAAGAAATTAATGTGAAGAATATTATGTGATGAACAGAGGGATGGGAAAATTAAAATTCTTAATAATAAGAAGATTATTTAATTAATATTTCTTCATTTTAACAAAATTTTTAATTTTTCTTTAAATAATTCTATCTAATTTTTCTCTGAATAATTTTCAGTATATTCAGAAGAAGAAAGGTTGAATGTTTCTTTTTTTTATCTGCCGTATATCAGGATGAGTAAATTATCTCCTGTAGGTGTATATTTTTTTTTTAAATGAAAAATTTCTCAATTTTGTTCTGTTCTTGTTTTTTTTTAAAGGTAAAACTTGAAAAAATAATTTCATTGCCACTCAACGCACGTGATACTGGCCTAAAGCACTTTAAAGCTGTGTGTACATCAGTTCACGCACATACATCTTTTAAACAAAAAAAAAAAAGCAAAAATAAATTCTTAAAAAAAATATCTGCTAAAAAAATTCCCTAAATTAACAAATTTAACGTTTTTTTTTTCTAACGTATATTTTTCTGTTTTTGTTAATGATTTCTGCAGAATCAATTTACAAGATAAATAATAATTGCATAAATTTCGAAATGTTTCTAAATAATTGTTTGTTGATCACAGTAAAGAATATGTCCGTACACGCGTTCTTATTTTGTTGCTTTATATTTTTATTATTACAAATATATATCTACTGACGTTTCACAAACATCTCTGATCTTGATATAAAACATCTTAATATAAAACCTAATAAAACGTAACGTTATTAGGTACGTTACGTTTACTCTTATGTCTAATAGTACTTTTTGTGTCCCATGATTTAATTTCAAATACAAAATAATAACTGAAAATATTTAATATAAATTCTAAGAAAAAGAAATATTTTTTATTTGTAAGAAGAATATTTCCCCATATTTTTGTTTCTTACTTTATTTACTCCTGAATCATTTGACTTTCCATAACAGATTAAAGAATTTAAATATGAAAATTATTATTATTACATATAAGCACATAATATAGGCTACCATTTTCTATATACATACACACACACACACACTCATACACAAAAATCCCATAAATATTATAATTGTATATTTTGTATCTCATGAATTTATTCGTTCGTATTTGTAGCATAAACAAAAAAATGAGGGGTAGAAAAAGAAAAAATTAACATACGTCATCAATAGAGGAACATATAATACAATATTTCTCTATTTTCTAATATTCTGTATAAATTTGATTGTAATGATTTGTTAATCGTCCAAAAAGAACAAAAAAAAAAAAGTTTCCACTGATTTGCATATTAAATTTATTTATAAATTTTTTTAACCGTCTCTTTTCCACCCCCCTTTAAAATATGAATTTACCTTTCAACCAAAAAGAATTTTTTTTTCCATTTTCTTCATTCTTTTATACTTTTTTTTTCTGTATATAAATGTCAAATTATATTATTTCCTTCTTAGTTCTTTTTTTCTTTTACTTTGCCGCCCCAAACGCCCTTTAAAAAATTATGGATGATAAAATATTTTCGTTGTTGTTGTTTCTATTTTCTTTTTTTTTTTTGCTTTACTCCCGCTTTTGTTATTGTTGTAATTCATAATAATATTAAAAGAGAGAAAGAATGAAAAAAAAAATTCATTTTGTTTCTTATGCTTCTGGTCCATTGAATTTAGATAAGGAAATTGAAAATAAGGTGGATAAATATGCGGGTATGGTAGGAGGTAAGAAAACTAAATGAACGAGAATATAGAAAAATTGGGTGATCCTTTTTTTCTCATTTATGATTTAAATTTAATGCTGGAATAGCTTAATTAATGTTTTGTAGGATGAAGAGAAGGAAAAGTTTAAAAGTGGAACCAAAATAGGAGGAACTGAAACAAAAAATAGGAAATCTTTATTAATGCATCGTGTCCTGTGGAGAAAAGTTCAATTTAATTTAGAAAATAAATTAATCAATTGGAATTATAAAATTTTAATCAATCATAACTCATAAAGACCTAAAAATAATCAATTATTTCCGATTAATATTTTATTAAGTTTTTGAAGAAACGATCATTAATAATAATTAATTCTTTTAAAATAATAAGATTTATAGAAATGTTTTTAATGAACTTTTCTTTATATTTTTTGCGTTCTCAGAAAAATAATTTTCATTATTTCCGATGAAAATGAAAAAAAAGTTTTTTTTTTTAATAATTATTTGAGTTGAGTCAATCGGAACTTTCAATCAATTATAATAAAAATAAGGTAGAAAAAAAGATTATGGATATTTTGACATTTTTTAATTAATTGAAAGTGCTACAGGCTCAAAAGATTTTTTTTTTTTTACTGTAATGAAAATGGATTCCCCGTAATTTTCTAATATAATTATTTTTCTTGTTTCACATTAATTTGAGAATACAAAAAAAAATTCCTTGTTAGCACCATCATTTGTTATTTACCGTCTCATTCATCATGTTAAAAATATCAGAGTAAAAAAAAAAAAACAAACAGAATTTTGTATTCAAAAATTTAGCTTAAAGCTTCAAGGTGAAGTTTTAACACTTTTCCTCATTTTTATTGTTGTGTTTTGCTTCATTTCATTCTGTATACGTATAATTTGTTATAAATTTTCATACAACGTATATGAATTATTATTATGTTCAATGGAATAAAATTAGTAGATGCTCTTTTATTCATTTATCTAGAGAATATGGTTCCGTCTGAAACTGATTGTATATGACCTAATTTCACAGTCCTTTATAATTTATCAAAGTTATTTTCCTTTTTAAATTATTTGCCATCGGGCAATAATTCTATAATTTTTTTCTGTTTGCTATTTTCTTTGTGTTTTTTCTCTTGAGAGACGATGACTTTTCTTAGATTTCGAGATACTTTACACAGAATATAATACAATAATTTATAATGTGTTTGATAACTTCCTGATTCAATAATAATTATAATTAAAACGAACCAACTTACAGACAGGAAAAAAACCATAAAATATGTTATGCAGTTACGGAAATCTAAAAAAATAATTAAATAATTAAATAATTATATAACTACAAATCAATAAAAAATAAAGGGAAAAAGAAAAATCAGAACTTGAATCAATTCAACTAACCTAAAGTTTTGTTAAATTTTAACGTCAACACTTAGAAACAACAAAAAATGGTAGAGTTGAGTTGTGCATTTGTCGTTTTTCTGCCAGCATTGAATTATAATTTTAATCATAAAGTGTTGTATAAATTTTCCATTATTATATATTTGTTTTTCATTTTCATAGTGAAAATATTATATTTTCTCATTCTCGTAACAGCAACAACAACAATAGTATTGTTTGTTTTGGGAGTAAAAATGAGGTTTTGTTGGTTTTTGTTGAAAATAATATAAATTAGTTATTTAGGTGTTGAATAAAAATATAAAATTTCTCTAATAAATATAATTGTTAATTTATCCACCATATTTTCTCAAAAAATCAAACATTTTGATTGAAATATTCTGATTCAATTTTCAAATCAATTATTGATAATATTTTAAAGAATATTTCTATAAAAAAGTCAGAAAATTGTCAATTGGGTCCAATTGATTAAATAATAATTGATATTAATGATTGAAGGGATGGATTATCTGTCACATGAGAAATAATTCTGATAATTAGGATATTACGAATAAAATGAATCTAAAACTTTACTTTCCATTTAACAAAAAAAAATATAAAATTTCTGAAATTTTTTTAATTGAAGTTAATTTTTTATAAAATGAAAAGGATATTTTTTACTTTATATTTTTATCATAATTTGTCTCCTTATTTCATCATGACAAAAAATAATTTTTCTGATTTTAATAGATAACATGTAAAGACTTCAGACTTAATCATTAATGTAATTGATTTACGTCAGTTTAAATATTTAGAACAATTTTTGTAGGGCCTTTAGCTAAAGCTAACTCTTAGTTTTTTTTTCTTTCTGGATGACTAATAAAGAAACTTTTCGTTTTATATTCTCGATTTTATTTATCAACAATAAAATAAAAAAAAAAAAATGTACAAACTTAACAGTCAAAAATTCAAAACTCTCAACTCCCAAAAGTAAAAGAAAAAAAAAACAAAAATAAAAGTTCTAAACAATTTTGAAAATTCTTTCAACGCAAATAAAAAACAAGAAAATATTTTTCTTTAAAGAAAACTCAAAAAGATAATGTTCTTATATTTCTTAAATGTTCAGTAAGATGATCGTATTGAATATTCTTCAAATTTTTAATCCTTAAGTGAATACACGCGATGACGTCATTTCACATTTTTAACTTAAACATTTTTTACGTAGTGAATAATTTTAAACTTTTTATATTTTACGATTAATGTTCAAAAAGAATTTATTTATCTTCTCATACAGATTCTATATTTTCATCAGACTGACATCTGTTTGTGAAAATCTAACGTAATAATCCACTCACAGAATGAATATAATTGATCCTCGCAAAAATTTGTGTTTGGAACAAAACTACAAAATATTAAAAATAGAAATTTTTAAATAAAAATGATTGAAGTGAAAATGAAACCCAACAAAGAAAAAATAAAAATCGGAATTAGCTTTTATGTAAAATTATAATCAATGGACGTGCTGTAATAAAAAATCTCATAATGTCCATTCATCGGATAAATATTTGTCCACGGAAAATAATGTAAATAATTCCATTATTTCAAAGCTGTTCTCCTACAAAGAAAACTCTTACACAAAAAATTTCATTTGTTAAAATTTCATTAGAAAATTATTTCTTTCTCTTAATTATAATTTTTTTTTTTTGTTTTGTAAAAATGACAACAAACATTTTTTCCTAAAAAGGTTTTGCCATTATTAAATGGAAGTTTCATATTTAATTTAATACAAAAAAAAAATGTTTCATTTCATTCTCACATTGTTCCTTTCATTCATATTTTTACGTTATTATATTTTTTTTCTTTTAATTTTCCAAGATTTGTGAAGGTTTTTCTATTCTCATTTTTTCTTTTTTTTTAAAGAAAAATAAGAAAAAAAAATACATTCTTTAAAAGAATTATAAGATTTATCTTAATTTTACGTTAAGTAAAATCTTTCATAACATAAATTTGAATTTATCTTCATTCCTTTATTATTCTTTTTTTTTCCACCGTTTCATTTCGTTTCTTCCTTTTCTACCTCCTTAGGGGAAAAACAGAAAAGATAATCACAATTAAATCATAAAAAATAATAATAAAAAGAGAAAGAATCCTTTTTTTTCTGTTTATTTATGCGTTGTGCTTTTGTTTTCTCTCTAGAATAACACTAGAAAATAAAAACATTAACTTTGTTGGTAGAATTTTAATGTTTATGAATCAATATTTTGACACAATAAAATATCTGATCGTCACTAAAAGAATCAAATGAATATTAACGAGATTTATTTAAATTTATTACAAGAACTATACGTAAGGGCTTCCATTTGACCCCATTGTACATCCTCTTCAAAACATCCTGTAGTAGAGTTCGTGTAAACCTCGGAGCATGTTCTGACCCCTTTGGTTTCCAGAATCATAATAAATATCGAAAGGTACCGTATTCAAATCTCGGTTGTAACATGAAATTTTTCATAAATGAAATAATTTCAGAGTAATTTAATAAACAAATTACGGATAGTAACCAATTTGATAAAAACCATCATAAATAAAGCGGATATTGTTGTGAAGGAAAATGTTAAAGGAAAAATAGGAAACAGTAAAAAAAAAATGTTCACCTATAAAAAAATATAAAAAGTTGAATTAAAGCGTAACGCATTGTTTATCTTATCATCATACTGTCTTATCCTGATTTCATTTTTCTTCTCGTTTTCTTGCAGGTGAATTTTTTTTTTTTTTTATTTTCTTTTCAACGAAATAAAAGATAAATTTAATTTTTCGTTTTATTTTTTCGTTGTGTGTGTGTTTGTTTTTTTTTTATCTTTCACTCAATTTATAAACGAATGAATTTTCTGTTTTATGTCTTGTAATTTTACTTTTGTTATTGTTGTAATAACTTTCGTTGAATTACCTTAATTTGTTATAATATTTTATCGGTTTTTATTATTTTTTATTTTTCTTCTATGGGCCAACACACACACACACACACACACACCTTTAATCATTTATTTATGTGTAAAGAAAAAAAAAACAAAAACTTAAGAATATAAATGGTGACATAGAATAAAAATTATGATTAATAATATTCGTGTAAAACAGAATAAAATTATAATTTGTGATTTATTACATTTTATGTTTTAAATTATTTATTTAAAAGAACATTCTCTAAATTAGTTTTTAATTCTTAAAATTTATATTCAGTACAAAACTGTCCAATACGACCATCTCTCAAATTTAATCGAATAGTTTATTTTATATAAAAGTCGACGTACCACATCAGTTAACTCTAATTATATTCAGGATACAAATAACTACGAATTAAAATGTTTAACAAATTTTCACATCTAGGATTTATTTACAAAATTATTATTCATATTTTCATTTATTTTTGTAAAGATTAATTGATTGTAATTATAATCAACGTCAAATTAACTTTGACATTGGACATTGTGAAAATGTCATTATTGATTTTTTTTTCTTTCTTTTATTCAACTTTTACCTTTAAAATTATCGAACAAAAATAAAAATAGAAAATATTTTATTAAGTCTTGTTTCAAGTAAATAAATTAGTTTCAAAGAATATTAAAGCTCATAAAAGTTCATCAATTTCCCCTTTTTTTTTGATAAACTTTTGATTTAAGTTTTTTTTGTTTGAAACAGGAAAACCTCTTCCTGTGAATGTTTATTGGGTTGAAAAAAGACAAAGTAAAAAAAAAACACTAGAATGTAAATATTTTTTCATTAATAAATTACTTTGAAACTTTTCATTGACCATTGTTGTTGTACTAAAAGCTTGTATAAAGTTTTACTATGAACTTTTTAAGGATTATATCTTTTAGGAGTAAAAAAAAAAAAAACAGGACAGAATAAATTTATCACAGTTAGTTTTTTCAATGAAAAACTAGAACTGATATTTATTTGTGAATTTTAAGTTTTCTTAAGCTAACCAAAAAAGCCATTTTGACTTTTATTTATGGTGTATCTTTTTTTACTTCCATCAAAAATGATTGATGTAATGTGAACTTTTTCCCTCATATTGTAAATTATCAAATGTTCTAAAATACGACCAATAAAAATACACAGAGAAAGAGAAAAAAAAAACAACCATGAGATTGTAAATGGATCAATAATTCAATCGTATAAAATGAATTTAAATTCATATCAATTGCATATTGATTTATTGTTTTCAGTGTTACAAAGTTATTAGTTTAAAGAAAATATATTAGATTTAGTAGGTAGGTAATACAGTAACGATTCCAGGTGGTATTTATTTTGTAACCAGCCTTTTCCCATACATATTATTATAAAATATAATTTCTAAAAGCAATAAAACAAAAAAAACTTTTATAGCCAACTTTCAATAATAAATGTGTGTTCACCAATTCTTTCCAATTCACATCTCTTCAATTTTTATATTTATATACAGAAAATTTATATACACGATACAGAAAAGAAAAATATAAATTTGATTTAAATCTTTTATTATTTTCTTTTGTTTTATTTCTGACAATACTTTTAACTTTTCTTGTATAAATAGAAAAGAATCTGTTTCACTTATCGTCTTTTTGTTTTTTTGTTTTTTGTTTTCTATGACACTGACAATCCTTTTATCGATAAATTATTGAAAACTACCTAACACCTGAACATCATTTTGTATTTTTATCAAATAGAAATTGTCAAATATTATTATTCTATAGAGCATGTGTTTTTTATTTCTTTTTCTATTTGAAAAATGAGAGAAATCTGTCAAAAAAAATAAAATATTCTTTGACTTTTTCCTTCATAATAAATATTTATTTGAATTTCTTTTTTTTTTTTTGCTTCCTTCAAGAAAAAAGGTAAAAAATATATTCGTGTTAAATATATTTTAAACAAACAAGAAACACATATCAGATCATTTCTTATCAGAATCACCAACACCGTATCACCACCCCCACCAAAAGGTTAAATAAAAATGTAAATATTTAAAATTCACTTACATCGAATTAGGTATTCATTCATCTTTGTATACTTTACTGTGTCTGTATTTCTGCACCCATATATGAGTTGTATTCTTTTCTTGTTGTTGTTGTTGGTACATAATTTTATCTTATGAATTTTATGTAGTCAATTGTTGTTGCTGTTACTGTAATTTAGATATTTTTTTTCTGTTCTGTACGTTGAAGAACGCGTTTGAATGATCCATTTAATTTGCCACACATCACATCATTGTGTTATTTTTTTTATTATCAAATTTTGTTTTTTGATGAAACAAAAAAAAAAGGAAAAAAAAGAAAAACGTGGTTTGGTTTTTTGTTCCCCTGTTCTACTGTCGTCATTATTATAAAAAAAAATTTTCCCTAGGGAAGAATGTAATTTTTTTTTTTCAAATTAAATCGATTCAACGTAAATGAAAAGTCTGATTCGTTGAATATGCGAAAAATATTTTGTTTATCTTTCAGTTTTAATATTTAACTTTCTTTACATTTTTTTTATTTTTTATAATAATTGAAAATATGTAATTTAAATTTAAATTTTCTTTTATTTTCCTTATACCAGCAAAAGTGGGGGCAAAATAGAAGTAAAACGAATAACACAAAGAAAACTATATTAACAAATTTTTTTTCTGTCGTTCTTTCAATTATTTCCATTTTCAATTTAAAAAAAAAAATATTTTCATTGTCGTAGTGAAAATGAAAATGGTTTATAAGGAATAGGTGTGTGTGTGTAGTGAAATGAAGTTTATTCAATTTTCAACTTATTATATTTGATTATAATTTTTTGTCAATAATTTGATTATTATTAACGTCACGATTCTTTAGCCATTTTTTTCCTTCTTTATTTTTATACATTGTAAATATTTTAGACAAGTCAAACATTCATAGGAAATTTACATCTAGCTCTGGATGGTTTTTATTTTCATTTTTTTTTTTTTTTGTATAAATACTTTAAATGCCCTTATATTTATATCACATTAAAAATTTTCATGTCATAAAGTGTAATCTTCGTCGTTATTAATTGTTTTTCTTTTTTTGCCTTTTTACAAAAATTTCAACATTGCTGAAGGTCAAATTTAATTAAATGTAATAAACATAGTAATTAAAGTCTAACTCTTTTTGTTTTTGCTTTTTGTTTTTGCTTTGATAAAAAATGGAGAAATAAAATTCCTTTATGTATTAAATCGTTTGAAAATGTTCTTCGTTTTTTCATTAAATAAGATTCCTTTGGTATTATACATTTTTTTTTTCTTTTAAGTGACGAAAAAGAAGAAGAAGATGAATTTTTATTCTAGTCTTTTTTAAAACATGAATGTATTGAAGATGACAAATTTTATGTTGCCGATATGATCAAACATTAATGGTTAAGTCATAAAACGTAGATAAAATATCCTAAAGTTTCAAAACTTACCAAAACTATTGTAAAACTATATAGAAGTTATAAAACTAAATTCTTAAAGTCTTTGTGAAAAGATTTATATTATTTCTGTTTAAATAAAAAACACATTTTTTGTAACAGTTCCCAATGGAATAAGTACGGATTTTTTGTGGAAATGAGTAGACAAGGGTGACAGAAATAAATTCAATGTTTATAAAGAATAATTTAAGGTTAGGTTTTACAAGTTACATTGGTGTTGATCTATAATTCAAAAGAAATATTTAATTTATAATTCGCAACTTTAATTTTATTAAAAATTAAGCACGCAAGTTTTTTTTTAAGCGAATCAAAAACAATGTTCAATCAGAATTAATTGGATAAATATTCTCAAAAAAATTTAACTAATTGTTGTATAACGATAAATGCGTGTCAACATAAATAATGTCTAAGAAGAATCAATTGTTAAAAATTAGTTATGGCAACAACCATTAATATAAGTCTAAGTTTTTTTTATAAAAATGGCATGCCAATTTGTTACACACAAACACACAAGTGCCCTTGATCTTTTTTATTTTAACAACACAAATTGTGTTCAACTCAACAACTATCAATAGATTTTGATGTCCAATAAATGTCTGTACACATTCGTTATAGTTGTTTCTTTAGTTAGTTTTCTTTAGAAGTTTAGTTTGATTAGTTAGTGAATGTATATATGTATATAGTTACTTATTTTTCTTGTATTGTTAGGTGCGTGTATAAGAATTTTCTTTTTTGACATCTTGATATACGTAAGCTTATATAAAAATTCATGCACGCGCTTCTCTTTAAGTTAAACTTTTATTCTTTCTTTTGGACTTTTTTTTCTTTCCTTTTATATATTGTAAAAGTATTTATAAAGCAGAGCTGGCACCAAACAATATTTATTACTACACAAAATTAATTTTGTACTGAGAAATGCCGTCCTTTAATATTCACGGCCCATATATGTTTCCTTCACATTCGGCCTAATAACATAAATCGATCCTGTTTAGAAACTTTTCTTGTATTTCATTTTATAATAAAAGAAAATATAATTAACAATGATTTAACCTTCAGTTCAGTCCATAATTACGTATTACAAACATATAAACGTATACTTATATTTTGTTTGTTCATTTAACTTTAATTATATTTATTTCTAGTGAAAATATTTAGTTTCTCTTGTTGTCATTATTATTATTATTATTTGTATTTGTATTTACGTATATTTATTTATTTATTTTTATTGCTAACATAACATAATTAATCAAAAATAAATAAAAAATAATGTGTTTTTTGATTAAAGAAAAAATCAAAAGCAATAAAAAAAAACAAACTACAAAAAAATCTTTCGAAAAAGGAATTTTAGTGTCAGAGCCAGAGATTAATTTATAGAATTTTATTCACTTTGGTTTTATTTTATTTTTTTTTTTATATAAATTGTCATCTCTGTTAACACAAAAGATTTCTAAATCTAATTAATATAAAATTATTCATAAAATGATTAAAGTAAATAAACCAAAAACCAAAACAAACTGAAAGGAATAAAAATTTCAATTTAAAATTTTTAATATGACAAAAGTTACTAAATAATTACTCATATATTAACATTAAATTTTGATTGATGACCCTACCTAACAATAAATTATTTTCTGTTTACACACAAATATTATTATCGTATTATATTGTTAGTACCTACCTACCTTTTAATATTATTTTTTTCTTTCTTAGTAGTAACTTCCTACTAAATAATATTTGAACGTAGTAAGTATAAAAGAAAGAAAAAATAAACACGATGGAACAATCAATACATATAATGTTTTTGGGTGTTGTTTTTTTTTTGTATATTTGATCAAAGATAAAATCACAATAAAACGATAAACCAAAAGAGGAGGAAAAAAACACAAAAAAAAAACGAAATTTATGTTCTTTTGGTAAGAAGATTTTCATTGTGTATTTTGTTGATATAAAGTGAATTTGAATTCAATTCAATGTTAAGTATAAAGATATTCGATTCCAGGTAAAATTCAAATTTCCTTTATTATTCTTACATCATTCATTGTTTGGTTGTTTGGTTTTTTCGTTATTGTCTTTGAAATAGTTGCGGAAGGTCATAAAGCACAATTTTGGCTATTTGATTGAAAAATTGGTATGAGGTTCAATAGATCAATGCAAATATTGAGTAATAAAATATTTCTGATTGAATTTATATTTTATTTTATTACATTCAATTCTATTGGTTCCTTATTCAATTGATATGTAAAGTAAAATCAAGTAAAATAAATTGTAAAAAATTTCAAATTGAATTCTGCGATGGAAAAGTTTTTCAGTTTTGAATAATCATGTTAACTTTAGTTTTATTGCTTACCTACAATTTATTATTCTCTGGAGTGGAGAAAAAAATTGAGTACAAACAGACAAGTTTACATAATAATACAAACAAAATAATACAAAATATGTACAAATATAATCTATAAAGTGTCACAATAAAACAATAAATACACGATTCTTCATTATTATTTAGTAAAGTATAATTATTTATCAATTCCAATTCTATTCTATAGTGTAATAAGCTTGATAAGAGTGTTATTTCACCGCATATAGAACATCAGTAAAATTGTATGTACAAACTTTAACCTACCTTTTTGTTTCACAATCCATAACAATAAAACAAAGTTAAATGCTTTAGGCTTTCCATCCCCCAATATACTTATACATAGAGATCAAAATCTTAATCTGATTCAAATAAGTTGTATACAGATAAATAATTTGTAATCTTCCTTACAGCAAGTAATTAACTATTTAAGAAAAGATATATACTTATTAGTGAATACTATAATACTGATGTGAATTGTGTGAATTTATGTGCCTTTAATTTTATTTTATTGAGAGAATATAAATACAAAAATAAAAGTCTCCTTTAACATAAACTTTGAATGTCAACTTTTTGACATAAACACACACATACACATACATAACTGTTACATAATAATAATACTTCAATAATACATATAAAACTCATACAAAGAAATGATTTTTTTCCAATTTATTCCGCCATGTCATAAAAGCTTTCAAAAACTACAAATCGTGAAATATCAAAGTCATTTCATGGCAACGATAAAAAAAAATAAAAAAAAAGAAAAGAAGAAGCAGAAAATTTAATATGAATCGATATTCTATATTATAATGTACACAGATTTTTTGTTGAATATTTTTTTTTTCTCCGGGGGGTATGTGGTAAAATATGAATAAAAAATTGGAACTTAAAAATAAAAAAAATATAACCCCGACCAAAAAAAAACGAGTAAAATTTTAAACAATATTTTTTAGGTTTAGTAAAAATGTGCATATGCCAGTTGTTTTTTTTAGGGCTGTTGAGTCAATAAATTGTAACAATTTTCATTGTACATTTTATTATTCTTTCTTTTTAATAATAAATATTTTCATAAATATTATTTTTTTGATTCCTCTATTCAAAAACACGGACATCTGAATTTGTCATGAAAAATTTGTAACTATAATTTCAACTGTTAATAAATAAGTAAAAGTAAAATGTTTGCGTATAATTTAAACTGACAGCCACTAATAATTACTTAAGTAATTCTAAGTACAAAAATACAAATAGGTGATTGACCTTTTTTTTTTTGTAAGGCGAGAATGAATTATTTTTTTGTTACTGATGATATTAAAGTTAGCACACGTCTAAATAACCAGAATTAAAGAGAGACCAAAATTGATCTATATTTTTATTTTACTTACATTTTGGTAATTTTTACTAAATTAAGCTTGTCATGTCTGGTAAGATGAGCGAAGAAGAATTAAAAAAGACTTTTCATATTTCCATTGAATTTGAGCTTTTTTTTTGTTTATGTCAAATCATGTAATTTATTTTCACAAAAAATCATTGTCATAAATTATGATATTATTTAGACTTGAAGAGTTTGGTTAAGGATTTATGACCAAATCCAAAAATAGATATCTAATTAATTTAGAAAGCATTTTTATTAATGCTAAAATATTGTAAAATGATCATTTTATAATTTAGAAATTCGTCTAGAAAATGTTGAGCGACATTTATTATTGGTTGGAATAAAAAATAGTTTAAAAAACAAGTTGAAAAAATAAACACAACAGAGAATAGAATATTTTTACATTTAATTTAACTTAACTGCACTATACTGCTGATTCTATAATCGTATTCAGGTAAAATACGTGCCAAATACGTTATTTTTTCTATCATAAAAGCATAAAAGTCACAACAAAAAAAAAAAAAACATCACTAAAAGTAAAACAAAAATGTGAAGGTGTAAAATGTCTAGAATTTTTTCCGAATACTAAATCACCTTATGATGTGACATATTTATTTCATCCCTGGTAATATTTTTTCTTTCCTATTTTACATCAGCGTATACATTTTATTATTTTTTTTTTTTTGAAAAAAAATATAATTTACATAATATTTATTTATTTATGCGTTGATTTACAAGCCACCCTGTGGCAGAGTGGTAACCAGCGCATTTTAATAGAACCTGGCAATTAATAAGCTCAAATTATGCGTTAATATTAAATAATATAAAACACAACATATCGATAAAAAAGACAACAAATATTTTGACAAATAAAATCAAATAATATTAAATAGAAAAACAAAAGGAAAAGAAAGAAGAAAAATTGTAAAAATATTACAACAATAACGAGAACAAAAATTTAAACGATTTTAGAAAAAATAAATAAAATGAGTTTAAAATTTTTTTTCTTCTTGTTACTATTTTATCAGTAAATTTCTATGGGAAATGTACAAACAATAAATCTCTATTGTATTGTAAAATGTTTGTTGGCATTGCCATATACACAGAAAATTTATACCCTTTTTGCTATTATTCTGTACATGACAAAACACATAAATTTATCATATTTATTGTTTTCTGACAGTTTACCTGCAATTGAAGTTAACTTCTTTTTCTTTATTCCCTCTCTCATACTGATGGTTATTCTCTCTGTTGTCATTGTTTAGTATTATTACTGTTTTTGTTTTAAAGTTCAATTTATTCTATCTATATATGGATAAATTCGCGTATATGTCTTAAAAGATAAAGGAAAGATGTATGAGATTGAGAAATATAGAGAAAAATAAATAAATAAATAAATAAAACAAAAGTAACTTACAGATTGGAATATTTTCAAGTCAATTTATTTTAAATATAAATAAAAAGTAGAGGTATCTAATCTGAATGTTCGTAGATATCTGAAATTTTGTGACATTTTTAAAATTTATTGAATGCTTTCATTTCTTTTTTTTTATTCTGCCTTTGTAGAAAGAAATTCGCACATATTTATATACCATTGGGATTTTGTATTAGATTTGAAGCTAAAAACAAAAAAAAAATATATAAAACACAATGTGAATCTGGATTATTCGTAAAATGTTAAGATTGATTTATTTGTTTCAAATATAGAGAAGGAAATTTAGCTTTAATATTTTACAAAAAAAAAAAAATTCTCTCACGTTTTTTTCATCCCAAATAATCTCAGGCAATACATTTGATTTGACTGAACCCATTTAAACCTGAAAAACCTAATAACGCGAAGTATATACCGAGTAAAAAAGTCTCTGAAATCAGAACGTGATCATAAAAATGTTGCCATCCTTACAAAGTTTTTCAAAATCTTAATATACGATTAAAATGTTTATGAAAACGAGACAAAATTCCCGAAAAGAAAAAAAAAATCGGAAAATCAAAAATAAGACGATTTCATATTAAGAATAATAAAATAAAACTTTTCATAATCTTTTCTGTTCCCCTTTGTGGGGGAAAAAAATGAAAATCTTTATGATCAATAAATGGAAAAAATGTAAGAATGTAACAACCGAATATTGTGTGTGGCTGTGACCTGAATAATAATAAATATTACCGGTATAAATTTTTTTTTGTTTAAAAAAATAACAATAACAAATAAGAGAATAAAAGGAAAAGTCATTCATACACACCTTCCTGTTTATAAAGATATAAAAAAAAATTATTATATAAAAGTTGCATCTTCATTCATCTAAATAAGTTCACGTACAATTTTTATAGGAAAAAAAAAACTGAGCAACAAACAAATGAATAAAGGAAAAATAATATTTTTGATATTATGATTTTTAAAACTCATAAATCGTATTAATAAATTAGACTATAAATGGCCCGATATGATTGAAGTCAGACCGAATACTTTTTATTATTTTTGTTAGCAAATTTAAATGCAAAAACACTTTTAAACATTCTTCTAAAAAAAAACCATAACTTAATTAATTATTCATGTAAATGTTACTTCAACGTCCGACTAGATATAGAACGTAAAATGCATTTTTTACATTAAACAAAAATAACAATATTTAGTGTTGTTGTTTTATTTTTGCATTTTTATGATTTTAAAATTTTAAACGATTTTTTTTTGTTTTCACCCTTTTTTTTTATTTTCTTTTTTTTTTTCCTCCATTTAATCTCTTTTCCACTATGCAGTTTAAGTACCCACTCTTAAAAATAGAATAGAAAACTCGTAAGCATGAATCACTTGAGGTTACAAAAAAAAAACAACAACAACAACAACAATAAAACGTAAATCCAATCTGCATAACGTTTGGTTATGAATTTCAAGAGAAGTATTCTTTCAAAATATTCCTAGATATAGTAAATGGGATTCTTGTTAAGGAAGAGTTTGTCACACACACACACACACACACACATTAAACACATGAATACTTATACATACACATGTATACATGCATAATATGTGTAAAAGAAAATATTATAATGCAAAATAAAAAAATAAATTTATATTGTGAAAAAATCTGTAAACATTATTCAATATTTCATGTATTATCTTTTGTTTTATAAAAATATGGGAGTGGTACAAGCTTCATTTGTACCTTTACCTGTGATGGTTAAAATACAAGAAAAAATGTTTATGCTGTTATCTGTTTTTATTCATTTTTCTTCCTTTTCTTATTTTTCTTCTTCTTCTTCGTTTGCAGTGAAACAGACGAAAAAAAAAAGAAGGAAAACCGATAAATATGCTAAATATTAAATTTATTGAATCTGGTAGAAAATTTTGTAGAAAAAAAAAATATATCAAGAATAAAAGAGTAAAGAAAAAAAAAAGGGAAGCTCAAAGGATTCTTTAAGAAAGGAAAAAGAAGAAAAAAGATAAATTTGTAAGGATGGGTTGAATACAAAAAAAAAAGGGATGCACAGCCTAACACCATTTTTTATCCTTATTTTAATTTAATTTGATTGATTAAGCTAAAGTATATTTTGTGTTTGCTAATTTTAAGTGTGAACATGATAAGAAAAGGATGATGATGATAAAGAAAATGTGAATATAAATTAAATGAAAATGTCTTAGTGAATAAGGATTAACATGACTGGAAAAGGATTTAGCGTATTTAGGAGGGGTGAAATTTTTTTCTGTATAATTTTTTTAAGAAAAAAAAAACCCCAGTAGTCCTATTATAAAACCAGAAGGTTAATTTCAGATCAGAATTTGATCATTTTCCGTTTTCTTCAAAAATTTTTTTTTTGGTATTTTTTTGGTATTTTTGAAACAAACTGTTGCTTGGTGTATTTTTTTATTGTTTTATTCTGTTGTATATTTCTGTTAACCCAATTTTACATTATTTTCTTGTATTCGTTTCTTGTTCACTTGGCACTAATTCATTGGTATTATCCCTTAGGTGTTTATAGGATCAAATAAATGTATATTTCCTTTTTTCTTTATTTTTTTGCTTTCTTGCAATCTTACATAACAAACACAAAAGGGAAATTAATTTATATGTTGTTTTTTTTTTCTTGTTCTTTCCAGAGTAAAAGAACTAAATAAAGAAATCAACAGAGGGAAATAAAAAGAGACAGGTAAGATCTTTTGGTCAAAATTATAAATTTTTGTTAATACAAAACAACCAGAAACAACAAATCAAGAATAAAAATTATTCTGAAATATTAAATTTTTTTATTAAATTTTTTTGATTTGGAGGAATTTTCTAATTAATTTAAATTAACATCAGCCGTCAAAATCAATTAGTTTATCATCATATTTCTATAAATATTTCCTTGAAAAAAATAACCTACGATAATATTAATTAAGATTAGACAAAAGAAATTCTACAAAAAATAGACACTGAATTATTATTCAATAAATATTTGTATTTATTGGGAAAAAAAATACTCGAGTTAATAAATATCCTTTCTAGTTTCACAATAAACACTGTTGTATTAATCGACATAAGTTATTATTTCATTAATATTAATATTTATTAAGGGAATTTTAGTAAATAAATTTCTTTTCTAGTCTGAAACAAATACTTTCACAATATGTTTCTACTATAAATCATCCTTTCCTTTCTTCTTTTTTTTAAGACGAAACACTCCACATACAAACGTTTCAAATAAATATTGAGTTCATAAAATTTATTTTATTCGGTTACACCAAGAAAAATGTACAACAAACAATCGTACACAAAATAAAAAAAAAAAGTTATAGTTTTATGACTTTTGTTTGATGTATTTCGATGAACGAACCCAATTGGGAATTCAAGTTATATGAGTTTGATCTAAAACTGAAGTGGGAAACAAAGAAGAGTAAACAAGTATAAAAAAGATAACTGAACAGCACAAAAATATTGAAGGATGTAATATATTTTAGATCCATATAAAATGATAAGACATATTGTCTAAAAAAAAGGGACTATCAAGGGATTTTATTTTATACAACCAAATTTCAATGGGATTTCTTTTTTTTATTATTGTCATGTCTGCGATAATGATTATGAAATACCCAATATTTTAAAATATCAGCAAAATAATAGTAAAGAATGTATGCGTGTATGTGAATATTATTTTGTCCTTTTATTACAGTGAAAAATGTTCCTTAAAGTTCTTTTCTCGTGTTTGTTTATTTTTTTTTTCAAAGGAAAAATCTCTTTAATCTGTATTTAACATGACAGCTTATTTGCTTATAGCAGAGATAAAATTTAGATTTTAATGACCAAATTTTTTGGTTAAGTATTACGTGTGTGTGTGTGTGTTTGTATATATATATATATATATATATATATATTTTTTTAAATACTAACAGTCAGTTAGAAAAAGGGATTTAAAAGTATAATGATATGTTAATCGGTTTAAACTGAAACAGTTTTAAGCTTAAATACATTGAAATATGTATGTCCCCTTTTGGCGTTTTATTTTTTGATTTTCTTGTTACTTATTCTGTATTTTGTAAACAAAAAATTTCTATCAAGAACAGTCTGTTCTTTTCGATCTAAAAATTCTATCCAAAAACTAAAATGTGAGAAACGAGAAAGGTGTTTTTTTTAAATATTTAATCATTTGGTTTGCATAATATGAGTTCAGTTAAAATTTATTATTAGTTTTATTTAACTTTTGAATAACAAACAATAAGGATTAATTTCAATAAATCAGTTATAATATAATAATTAGCATACTTTTACTATAAATCCGTTTGTTTAAAGTATCCTCATTAATTTTCTGTTCTTTTGTTCATTTTCTATGTTTTTATATTTTATACAAAAATCTTTCTAAAATGATTAATATTTGAAGTAAACTAAATTCAAATAAATTAAAGTGATAATCAAATGTTATATTTTATTAAAACTTTATAATTAATCATTTTAATTATAAGTTTTCTTTAAATTTTAATTTAAATTAATTATTTGTTTGTATTTTATGAATTTAAAATTTTTCATAATTTTAAGGATAACTAATTTTTCTAAATAAATTCTAAATTCACTTTAGTTTAGTTTATTTTTATTGTTTATTACATTTTTGTTTAGCAATTATTATTTATTAATAAATTAATTATGTTGCCTTATTAATGAAATGTTGTAAGTATTTAGTGAAACAATAGATTCATAAATAACTTTAAATGTAGGACACAATAAGATGTAAAATTCCTATGGGCATTCTGAATTTAATAGAAAATAGAAATTGTTCTAAAATTTTAATTAGAAAAAATATTCTCCAATTATCAGAAGAAAGAAAAAAGGAAACACAAAATATATTGCAGAAATAATTTATATTAGAAAATTTCCATATAAATTGCATATTCCTTTGTTTACAATATTTTCTAGAGACATAAATTTGTTATCTAATTTCTTCAAAATCTAATATTTTAGCATTTGATAAAAATAAAAACTTTAAAAACATAGTCCCCCCTTTAAAATCCCCTAAAGCTTACAATTTTCATCATA
Source organism: Pedicia rivosa (assembly GCA_963082725.1). Taxonomy (NCBI): domain Eukaryota; kingdom Metazoa; phylum Arthropoda; class Insecta; order Diptera; family Pediciidae; genus Pedicia; species Pedicia rivosa. The sequence continues at coordinate 46,894,708 of OY720151.1, forward strand.
TTGAAAATAAATTGTATCATTACATCAACAAAAATAAAAACGACATATTGAAAGCACAAACACGTCTATTGTCGTCTCTCTGAATCAATCTGTTAAATTGAAAAAATAAACAAAAGGAGATAAACCGAAAAAGTTAGTTTTCTTTTTTTTTTGCTATTTTTCTGGTGTTTGATTTTTTTTCTTTTATTTTGTGTTGGGTACAAATAATACGATGATTTTAATTTGAACATTTTAAACTCTGAAAAGAGGAAATCTAAAATTTTCTTCTTTATTTTTTTTTTTTATTTGGAAAAGTTTTTTGGAAAGTTTCCAGTTATCAAGTTTGATGACCACAATAAACTTTTTCCTTGTTTCTTCTTTCAATTTTAGAACAAAATATTTGTATTCACATTTGGTCGAATATTATGAAAAGTTTGTTGGTTTTTTTGTATTTGTCTTATTTGTTAAAAAATAAAATCAAGAGAAATTAAAGTATAAATAATGTTTAAGACAAAATAATAACAAGAAAATTCAATAAGTTATCATAAGTTGACAATATGTATTCACTCAAAAATAATGTGATGACAATAGGGGAACTTTTATTTGGGGAAATTCCCATTTGTATTAATTATTACAAGAAAAATTGTAAGGTTATAATTATTTGTACATTAAGCTTTATGAGCTTTTATAAATAACTTTAATCAATAAGTCTATTAAACAGAATTAAATTTTGGCAGGTAAATAGTTTGTTTTTTGTTTCAAGGCTTTCAACTTTACGCTGCTAATTAACTGAAAGCTGTACAATCAAAATGAATATGAATAAATGAAAAGACTTGTAACATCCGTTCTTATTTTTTTTTATTTTCTTCTTGTATGTTTGTTGGAAATACAACATCTTATACTTCTTCTTCTTGATTATCATTCAGATTTTTAACGTAAACATAAATAGAATTAAACTTTTAATGTTCACATATTTGGTAGAAAATCTTTAAGTGTGTGTGTGTGTGTAACCACACAAATTGTCTAAGATATATATATAAAAAAAAATACATAAATGTTACGGATGTAAGCACTTTTTGAGTAACTCTCTTCTCTGACTTTACCAGAGAGCTTTAAATTGTCATAAAATACAAAAGAAAGAAGAATAAGAAGAAAAACTTTTTTTCTTTTGTCGTTTTGGTTTTTTTTTTGTTCGTTACGGTTTTTAAACATGATCGTGACATGTAGTCAACATCCATCTTTTACACTTTTCTTTGGTGATAAAATAATAAAATACAAAAAAAAAAAAAATATAACACCAAAAATTCAGAAAGAAAAGAAGAAATTATTATTTTATGTTCTTTGATACAGGCTTGTCTGCGTGTGCGTGCGTTTGCGTGTGTGTGTATTTAGGATTTGAACTTTTTTTTTATACTAATTTAGGCATGTATTTCAAATGGCATTCCCAGTTTTTTTTTTGTTGAAATTGAATCTAATGTTAAATGTATATGTCAGTGAACGTTAGATATTTTTTAATGTTCTGGTAAACTTTTATTTGTTAAAGTTTTAAATGCGGTTCAATTGTTCTATACCGAATATTTTTTTAAAATTATACTATACTACACTATACTATATTCATTCATATAAATGTATTAACTAAACATAAGTTAAGTTTATACTAACAATAAAGTAAGTATAATAAACTTGTTGCTTTTTCAGTTTTCTCTTGAGTGCTTTTAGTTGTTTATGACTGTTTATTTTCAGTTAATTATTTTTCTTTTTCCTTTCCATCTTTTCCATCTTTTTTTCTTTCTTTATGTTAACTTCTCTGTTATAAAGCGTAAAGAATATTAAACGTAACCCAAAAGGTTTGTACAATACGAATGAACAAATATTAAAGGCTCGTTTTTCCCCCTTTTCTGGTTTCACTGTTTCTTTTTTTTTTGGTTGATGATGATCCTTTTTCTTTTATTTATCTAAAGGAAACAATTACGTAAAAATTTTGTAATAAATGTTTGGTTAATTAGGAAAACACAGGCGAAAATAAAGGCTAGCAAGAGGCCATGCCGAACGAAAAAGAGAAAAAGAAAAAAGTATAAAAAAAAGATAAAAAGCGTTTTAAAAAAAAAAACGAAATAGTCTTTGAAGGTATTTTAAAAGTTTTTTCAACCTTAATATTTTTCATATTTTAACAACAATTTTATAGTAAGAAAAACAAGAAAGATAAAAATATAAAGTATAAAAAATTTTATAAGTTAGGAAAATTATAGAAATAGAAATTACGTGATATTTTATTATTTATTTTGTGTAACATAAAGATCACATTGAATTTAAGTATGTGTATGTGTGCATATCCTTTTTTGTGTATCTAAAGTAAGAACTTATCGTCTATATAATAAATGTATAAGTAAAATCCATATTGAGTTAGTCAAATGTCAGACCCATTTCTGATGAATTTTCTTTCTTTCTTTCTTTTTTTTTATTTAAAGTTAATCCGAATATTTAGTAGGTTGTTTACTTATAGTTGTACGTTGTAAAGTTTCCGTAAAAAAAATCGTGGTAAATTTTCATGTGCTTAGATATTAGTAATAACTCAATTTAACTTGCTTCCCAATAAAATAAAATGCATTTGTCAGGCTTTTTTTTTAGTTGTAATTAAATATTGAATTTTATTTCAGTTAACAATAATTTTTACCCTCTTACGTACCAGATAAATTGAATTTTCTGTATATATTTTACCATAATTCATTTTCAATATTTTTTTTTATTCGATTAATCTTTAAAATATCAACAAAATGTTTCTTCAAATTTTTTTCTTCTTCTTCTTCTTTTTTTTTCTACTTGAACATTTTTTTTTGTGTCAAACAAGAAAATGTGTCTTTTAATACAAGATAAGAAAAATGTAACTTGTCATCGATTCAATGAGGGTGTGTCAACTTTTAATGTATACGTCCTGATTAGAGGAACTGATGAAATCTAAAGAAGCAAAAGTAAGTAAAAGAAGGAAGGAAAGAATCAATTTTGTGCTTTAATTATGAAGTTATTTACGAAAATTATAATGTTAATAATGACACAAATTCAAGACACATTTTCCGATATTTTAAATTTCTTAACCCAAAATATCCTAAGCTCTGATTTCTTGTTTTAATAATTGAGCAACATTAATTTTTAATGATCAAATTACTTTTATTCTTCATTTCTTGGTATTTTCAGATTTACTTTTGTAAAATAATCTCATTAATTATTTGAACAATTATACTATGAAAGCACAATTGTAGTGGTCACTGTTAGTAATTACAGTTTAATAATAAAGTAGAAAATCAGTCAAATGATCTTCAGAACTAAAAATAATGTTAGCAGAAAAAAAAATTCGTTCCCCAACTATTCCTAGTTGAATGAAATTTTTTTAAAAATATAAAAATGTGAATTTTACAAAAAGTATCAGAACCCCGTCATTCATGAAGGACTTTTATAGAGAAACGTTTAGAACTTTTACAGTTAACGAGCCAATCAAATTATTTCCTAGTTTGATTAAATTTTATAAAAAGAAATAAATTTTTGGGATTTTCAAAATTCATAATATAAAATATATTCGCATAAAATCCTTTTACTTTTTTTCTTTTTTTTCTGGGTTTAGTGTCAACTGTCAACCTTTTTCTCTTCATTCATTACCCATTTGATTCAAATCACGTAAACTTTTACTGTCGTTTTGGTCAAATAAATTTCACTATTTTTTTTTTAAATATGTGATGTGTTCGTCTTCCTCATTTTCTTCGTCTTCTCCGTTGATTCAATTTATGATTTTCTTACAATTTTTAATTTTACAACAAAAAGGAAAAAAAAAACTATAAACCGTTTTAGGCGAATGAATTCGTTTTTTTTTTGATCTTGAAACCCATTTAACTATGAATCAGTTTTTTTCAACAAAGAATATTTTTATAAAAGAATTTTCTTTTAATAATAAATTATAGGAAAAATCGAAAAAAAAATGTAGGTTAATAGAATTGAGGAAAAATAAAAAACTTAAGGAAAAGTTTTTATACTTTTTCTTGTTTTTTGGGTTTTTTTTTTCTTTTTGAGACAATTTGAAAGGAAAACTTGTTGGTCTTTATGTTATATGAAATTTACCCTAATAATCTCTAATGGGTAATTACCATACAAAAATCTGTCTGTGTTTAAACCTTTTTGATTTGAAATACAAAAAATATTTTCTTCATTTGTTTTCTTTTCATTTCATTCTTGGTTTGATGAAGAAATTCTCTGATGATTATACTTTTTCTCTATAATTTTCGTGTAAAAAATTTGTTCTTTATTTCCTGAATGGCCCATTTATTTTTTGATGTTACAGAACAAAATTGATTACAATATTTTGTTGTCTTGAACTGTCATCACTTGTGTGTTTCCATTAATTTAAATGAAATTGTAATTTTTCTGAGCTCAGATGACAAATAAAAATTTCAATAAGTAAAGCACACTACAAAAAAACAAACATAACAATCTAATCAAAATCATTATCAAAGTGAAATTGAATAAAAATTGAAACAACTCAAACTGATGTCAGTCCTGAATGCATGTCTTACTGGTCTCTATTTATGTCAAAGTAATTTGACCAGAATAATATTAAAGCTTTCTATCGATTAAATATATTATTGTTTATGGTTTTTCTTTATTAAAGTTTTAGGAAGAATAATTACATACAAATATAAAAGTCAATTCATCTGTCAATGACATTTTATTTTTGTTTGACTAAAATAAAGTATATTTCATTTCTAGAGACACCCACATACGATCGTACATGATTTATTAAGCTTAGAGTCTTATAGTTTTTGATTATCTTTTTTCTTTTAGTTCATATAGTTTCTTATAATTCCAAGAATCACAATAAAGAAAACTCTATCTCGATATTTGATTTTTTTTGTTTCTTTTATTGTTACAAAAATAAAACGCGTCATCATTTTTATGTGCTGTTGTTGCTTATCTATAATCCTCTAATTACCAATTTTAATTAAACGGTAAAAATACAATAGATTTTTCTAGATAATTTCACAAAACTATCTACAATTGTTTTTTATTTGTTGTTTCAGAAAATTGAGCAAAAAGAGATTGAGAGAGAAAATAATCAATTTTTATTTCAATCAATTTTCATCAAAATATAAATAAATAAATGTTAATAAACTTTGAAAGTAAATAAAAGGGTTTAGGTAATACGTTCATTTTTTTTCCCTTGATTCAGTTTTTTTTCTGGTTTTATGTTAACCCTTTTTTAATAAATTGTCATTTATTTTTTTCAATTTATTATTCAATAATGTTAATTAATCATTTTATAAACAGAAAAAAAAAACATTTCAATTTTCTCCTTAATTATAGAATTCGTGTCAAGAATATGTTTGTAGAATGAAAATATAAATTATCTGTCCTGTACAACTTTCAATATTGCGGGAACTGATTAAAATGAAGTAAAATATATTTACAACATAGGAAATAGGTTCAGTGTCTCTAAGTAAAACCGATAATATATTTTTGTTTGTAACATTCAAACGCATTAACAATAAATATTGGTAACCTTTTCTAACCAATAACTATAACAAAAACAATTATTTCTTTTGGTAATTGTTGTTGTTTTATTGTCTATAATTTAAAAAAAAATAAGAGAAAATCGTAACCTATTATTATTGTTATTATGATTGTGTAAACATGAAGAAAAACAAAAATTGTAACCTTGTTCTCACCAAAATATAGGAAAATGGAGAACGGAAAGAAAATATAGAATTTATTAAATATTGACACAATAAATAATCAAAATAAAATAGACCATTAACGAAAGAATGTTATAGCGAAATGATAATTTCGATTTTCACTTTAGTTGATTGCTAGTGTCATTTGGTATATCGTTTTATACCTTTTATGAGTATTTTTTTTTGTGTATTGGAAAATTGGAAGGACCATTAAAGAAGTATAGGTGTGACTACATATTAACTCTGTCTCTTTATACATTTATTCTTGGGACCAGTCCCAAAAGGTTATAAAAAATGACCTTGACTAAATATTATACTTTGTTCGTACCTGACCAATCAACAATAAATATATTTTGTTATTCCTGTTCTGTTTTCCTAATTAGGAAAAACCAGCAAAATTATCTATAGAAATTTTTAATCGAATTTTTGGGTTAAATTTTCCATGAAATTTAATTAATGAAAAAAAATCTCTGAATGCTAATTATTTTTTTACCAATACATACTTTCTTCCAGTACATTCAATACCCCATATAAATACTTTTCTGTAATTGGAATTAATAAAAAATAAGATCCCTTGGAATGTATTTCAACTATTAAGTCTAAACGATTTTAACTTTTTACTTACAGATCAGTCCTTCAATTATTATTCACAATTTCTTTATTCAAGTACGATTACTTTCATATCCGGTTTATAACAAACTTTGTCCTTGCAAACTGAATAAAAAGAAAAATGGAGATGAAAACAAATTTTGTTTCTTGAATAAAGAAGAAAACAAAAAATGAGAATTCCCTTTCTTTGAACAATTTTTTTCTTTTTATTTTTTATGAAATAAAAATAAACAAAATTAAATTCGATTGATATTTCCGTTTCTTTTAGAAAGTGTTTACTTTTTTTTCATTTTTCTTTTCTTGTTGTTGTTGTTTTTTTTGTTGCTTCACGAATTTTTTTTATTAACTTAAATTTTAATGTTTTATTTTCCCCATAAAATATAAAACTTCCACATACACACAACATACACATCTACACACACAGTTGTTAACACAAAGTATTCATCTTTTTTTGTTTTGAAGAGTTTCATTCTGTTGAATATTGCCAAATACTTTAGATTTAGATTAAATGAAGAATTAATTATTAAAATGCTTTTGTCAAATTTAATGATTTTTATTATTTGAAAGTCAATTGAATTGTTTGAATTTCTTGAAAACATTTTAAAAGCTTTTCAACAAAATACAAAAAAAACAAAAAGGGAACAGAAAGGGAACAGAAAAAAATTTTTAATCGAAATTGTACGTTTGATGCAACCAACTCCTAAATGTATTTTAATTTGTTCAATGAATAAATTATTTAAAAAAAAAATCACTTAAATTATTTCATTAAAATTTCAACTCCAACTGTTTGTGTATTCTGTCCAAATTTTCTTTAATTGTTTATGAATAAAATATTAATTAAAGTTTTTTTTTTCGATATTTATTCCAATTATTTCGGGAAGACATTTTTTGGTGAATTAAATTAAATAGAATTAAATTAAATAGAAAAGTTTAAAAGTTTAAAAGTTTCAACAGACTACAAGTCTGTTAAATGACAAAATAATAGATAGAGGACGGAAATAAATTTCAACGAATATATTGTAAAAGTTGAACAACAAACAAACACAAAATATTAAACATAACGATAAAAAAATAAAAAAAAATTTTGAATGTTGAACAAAAATTCCACGTTTACAATTTTCATAAATTAACTTTTACGAAAATTATTTTCAATTTTTTTTTTCTGTTTTCTGTTCGATAATTTTCTTTTTTTTTTTGGAAAATTCCACAATTTTTTTTCTTTGTTGTGGAAAACTCCTTCAAACTTAAATTTATGTTGTTCTCTATTGTGCTAACAATTTTTCTATGACGTCTATGAGTTAGCTTATCACAACATGGTAATATTTTTTTTTTATGATTGACAAAATGGAAAGCACAAAAGAAAATACAATTGAAATAGTTTTGTTGAATTTTCCCTTCATTTGATAAAATGAAAATTTAATGTAAATTTACAGCATTAATAAAAATAACATTTTCATCAAATATTGTGTCAGTCATTTTGTATTTTATTCTGATTCTTTAGGTGACGACTGACGACAATAATCTTAAATGAAATGTGTTAAGTTCATTTTCTTCTTTTTAAAGTTAGATTGAAAGAAAGAAAAATTTATGTATACTAAAAACAAACTTTCTATTTTGTATGTTTTGATGACAAAAAAGGAAAGTACATTGAATAAATAATGGTAAAATATTAAATCAATTGACTTTTCTTCTCGTTTTACTTTTTTTTTTCTTTATCCTTCATTTTGTTTTAATTAAATTCTTTTGAAATGTATTAGATTTTATAATGTAATGGAGACAGTGGAAAAAAAGGTTGAATGAGTTTTCATTATTATAAAATAAAGAGACTGAACATTTGTTTTTGTTTTTTTTCTCATTTGTATTTTTTTGTTCGATTTTTCCTTTCACATAAACAAATTATTTTATATTCTTTTGTTATGCTAAAATTATTTTCACCCTTAAAATCAATTAAATTAAAATATTTATGAGAAATTTAAACATTTTTTTAGAAAATTTTGGTTAACAGAAAAATTGCAATAATATTCACAACGTATAAGGCGCCTCCACCTGACCTATTTACAGAGAGTACCTAATATTACGCACATTCACTGTATGCCTTGTTTTTTTTTTATAAGCAGAATAACTAATTGCTGTTTTAATATTTTTTAATATTTTTACTACACTTCCACCCCTCACCCACATGTATTTAGTATAAATTATTTCTTTTTATTTTTCTTAAAAATTTTACGATCTCACAAAAGTAATAAATTGTTTGTATTCTCTGAGTTCTATGGTTCAGTTCATAAGGAAACAAAATTTCAATATTTTCCTCAAAAAAAAAGAAACAATTTTGGCTCGTTTGTATTTTGTAAATTTAATCATTTTTAACCAGAATTTTTCGTGCTATATGCTAATTTGATTAAGAAAAGAAAAAAAAGCAACAAAAGCAAATGTGTACAAAAAAGAATATTTAATGTAATCGAAAAGAAAATATAATTTATATATAAGTCTTTGGATGAGAAAAAAAAAACAACACACATCATTTGTGAAATGTGTGTGCGTGCTGATTTAAACCTTTTATAAGATAAATCCTAATAAAATAAAGTCAACAATATGGATTACATATTGAATTACATTTAACACTGAACTGTTTGATTTTGTTTTTTTTTTAAAACAAAAAAAAAAGAAGAAGAGAAAGAAAAGTTAAAAAGCAAAGTAAACCAAAGAAAATTCGAAATATGTTTTTTTTTGAAGAACAAAAAAAAATATTCACAATTGTTTTTGCCCATATTTATTAAAGCAAATTAATTTGTTCAAAGTAAAATATTGAAGTGATGTAAAATGTAAATTGTAATGGAAGAAAATGGAAGTAATTGACATAATTTAACAAGAAAGAAAGTTTATAAAATACGAGACGTTATGGCAGTGTTTATGAATTGAAGGTTAAACGTACATTTTGTTATAATTATTTTTATTTATTATTTTACATAACTATAATAATATTTGTATAACGTATTTATGCCACATTTTATCTAATGTCATAATATTATAAATTTAGTAATTTATGATGCGACGTTTCACGATGCGGTTATATATTTTTTTACTTTATTTTATTTTTATAACAAAAAAAAAAACTGTCTGTTTATCATCAAAATCAACCGGTGAATATAATTTAATTTTCATTTATTAATTTAAAGTTGTCATGTTTAAATATATGGGCTTTAGAGGAAGAATTTAGGAAATATCATTATTCATAATGTTTTATGACTATGTGTATGTGTGTGTGTGTGGGTATGAATGTGTATTTATTTTGTTTGTATGAAGAAAATTGAGTGAAAATTTGCGTGATTATAATAAACATTTCTCTAAAATAAGTTAACATTTATATATACCAATGAAGGTTTTTTTTTTGTTATAAAGTACTTGTAGAAAAAGAAAATGTTCTGTTAAACACAAATAATTTGTTTTATTTAAATTTTAAACAAAACACTTTTTAACGTTAACCTTTCTCAATGACGAATGAAAAATAAGGACTTGTGAATTACTACTTGTGTTGTAGGACATTTTCCAATGGATTAATCTTGATCTTAGTTTGTGGCAAATTCAATGTATTTTGAGTTAATAAAGATGTCGATTATTCATTATTATCTGAAGAGGATACAACGTTCAAAGGAATACTATAAATTTCTTTCGAATTACTATAATTAACAATTATCTAATTTCTTATTATTTTGAATAAAATTATTTGAAATAAAAGTTTTATGAAGAATCGTATTATGACACTTTTTGACGTCTATTATGTACCAAAAAAAATTACTACTCAAAATTTGTTATCTGATATTCTTTCCTATTCTAATATGTCTAAATAATATAATATCAATATCATATTAACTTTAGAAAATGTAATAAAATAATTGACACACAAGAAAATGAGAAAAATATGAAGGAAAAAAGAGATAAAGAAACGGAAGAAAAACATACTAAATTATACCATCAAATAAACACAAAAGACATATTTCTTCTTCTTTCGTTGTTCTTCTCTTGAACAATATAGAAAGAAAAAATATAAGTATAAGAATATTGATGTCGCCTCAATTCAAAGAAAACTGAATAATAAAAGAAAATAATTTCATCTAGGTGGGTGAAAAGGAAATTTATATAAAGGATGTTGTCATATATACACCTTTATGTTATGGAATTTATTTTAAGGTAATAATTGTATTGTGGTTATAATGACATTGATTGATCATTATAAACTCTATAATTATTATGACTTTATCACAATGAATTCATCACACAGCATTTACACAGCAACAACAACACATAATATTTAAATAATTCTCATTAAAAAAATTACAATTTCAATTACATGATGTAAAAAGGATTAAAATATACTAAATATAAAATTGACATTGACGCCTAGTTACTTAGTTAATCTTCCATCTTTTAGACGAAATTACATTATTTCAGTATTCAAAAATTTTATATGAAATTTATGATTTATATGAACATTTTATTATTGTTGTTCCATTCATTTTTCTAATGGAACATTTTCCGATTACAAAATTTCTTTTTGTCTTAATTGAACTTAAGTAGAATTTTCTTTAACGTTTTTTTTTTTCTTTTGTTTTAATTTATTTATTAAACAAAAATTTAATGGTAGACTTGATTTTATATCAGAATTTATTTGAAATACAAGAAATGTAAATATTAATCAATATTTGAATAATCAGCAATTTTTTTTTGTTGTGTAAAATTTTGTTCATAAAAGTTAGATAAAATTATTTGAAATGAAGTCATCTGTAATAAAGTCTTATGTATGGGGATGAGAATATAAATGTTCTACACACACTTAAACGTGCTAAAACACAGATTTATTATAAACACTATCACGTGCGACTTTAGTACTATGGTTTGACTTCTTCTTCTTGTTTTTAGTGACATTTTTTTTGTGTTTTCTAGAAACTTTTATGTTTTCACGTATGATTCAACTTAACGAAAATATTTATTTACAAAATTTTTTATTCACAATTAAAATTATGAGAAAATAAGAATCTACTTGAGTTCAATAAATAGTTCTGAAGATGAGAATTTAGTTCTTGAAAAGAACTTCGATATTTTAAGAAAAATTAAAAAGTTATGGAACTAAAAAGAATTATTTTTTTTTAAGAATTTTACTTAATGCAATTAATAAAATAAACGTTAAAGTTTTATAATAATGAGGTGGATTTTTGTGTTTGAAACTAGTGACTTTTGTTTTTATACTTTTTAGTATTCATTAAAATTACACAAAAACTTATTGTACTGAAAAGAATTTCTTATAATTATAAATTTAGAAATTATATTCACAAATTACTTAACGAGAATTTCCAAAATAAAAAAAATATCCTTTCCATTCGAACTCGTTGTTTTACAAAGGATAACAATTAAATTTTAATTAGTGTAAGTAAGAGAAAATTTAACACAAATATTTAAAAATATAAAATGAATTAAATTTGAGAACAAAAGAAAGGAAAGAATTTTCTTTAATGACAGTTTCTTGGAATTAGTCCATGGGAAGAATGAATTTTCTATACGTACATTTTGATTATAATATTATTGAATTTATTTTTACAAGAAAATAAATAAATACAAGACGTTAAAAATTAGTTACTTTTTAACACTAAATTAAAATTAATTAATAATGAATATTTTTTTGTGTATGCTGGATAATCTAATAAATGTTATACGTTTTCCCTTTACAATCTAAATTTAGGGATGATATTTTGTTTTTCTCTTTCTTTCACTGATGGTGGTAAAAAAAAAATTTATTATGATCAAAATTCAACATCATCATCATCTAAGAACAAAATTTAATATCCTTTTTTTTTTATTTATAAATTTTTATCATTTTTTATTATGCAAATGGGATATAATACCGTCATATGCAGATATATATTGTTGGTCTATATATATATATTTATATATATGTGTGTGTGTGTATGTGATAAATTTTGTAACATCATATACGTTAATAATAAACACATAAAAAGCGTTATGCTTCTTTTTTTAACCCATATACATTCATAATAGAACATTATTTCATATATAGAAATATAGAATAATGATTACATAAGAAAACAGGAAACAAAAACTTATACAAAGTCGTTTTGTTAGATAATGTCATTTCATATATGATTCCACTTAAATATATATAGTCATACAGGAAACCTTTATAAACCGATAACATTTTCTGTATGTTTCGTGACATTTAAGAAATTTTTTTTGTAGACAAATAAAAAGTTGAAATCAAATTTTTATAATACATATTATTATATTCTTTGGTAAATCAGACATATTAACAGTAAAACACTCCATAGAATCAAGGTTAATATTATGTGTGTGTACGTTGATTAATTTATATAAAATTAATAACATAATTAAATTTAAATTAACATTTAACTTCATTTGGGTAAAAGTTAAAACATCTAAATATTTTTCATTACTTTATTAGACTTTCGCGCACTTTAACTTTTTTATTACACATTTGATACACATACACTGTACACACACACACACATACACAGTCAAACTTTAACTTTTAATTTGAAGTGATAAAATTATTTAAAGCACATTAATGACATCAGAGTAATAATAAAAATATATTTAACCCTTTAAATGTTGTTACAGAGATATAAAATTTTGTTGTTAAAATTAAAAACAGGTCAAATCTATTTATTGAATTTTGTAAACATTAAAAACATTGTTGCCACTTTATTTATTATGACTAAACTTTAATGTAATAAAATAAGAATAATTATTGTTAATATAATTATAGTTACAGAATTTATCTAAAACTAAATAAACATGTGTTGCTAATTAACATAATTTCCACGGTATTTTAATTGAATATTTATTGTAATAATAATTATGTTTTGATTATAAAGACAGAATAAATTATTTAGTCTCTGTTTTAGATCGGAAGTGTATTTTTATAAGTGGATAACATGAAAATGTTTAAATAAATAAACAATAAAACTGATATTTATTGTTAAAATAATGACTGAATTAAATTGAATAATTATTAGTTATGTACAATTTAGTTGAAATATTTGAATAAAATTATGGAATTTCATCAAGAAAAGAATAAAGAATTGTAGGGGTTTTTTTTTGGTTCTAAACTCATTACATCAAAAAAACTTCAACCCAGTTTGATAAAATTATATACGAAGAATTCTACAAAATACAACATAAGAAGTAAGAAAATTTAAATGTAAATGACTAAGATAAAACCATGATTTGACTACCAGAATTTAAAAGTAAGTCTCGTCCTTAAAATGCAATAAAGAATAGTCAAGGCTAAAAATATAAAAAAAAAACGCTCTCAAGTGTATTTTGTGGACAGGTTCTTTTTTCCATTTTATGAAAACACAAATATTTGTACAGTCTCAATTCAAATATAGTGTTAAGGACGTTTTTTTTTATCTTACATTTCTTTTCCCATATTCTTCTTTGTCGTCTTGAATTCCTGTATACATATTTCATGAAATTTTTATCCTTAAATGTATTTATTCTCATGCCTCTACTATATTTTCACCAAAAGTGAAAGAGAGAGAGAGAGACAGAAAAAACCCACAATTCAATAAAGAAATTGGAAAACGAATTCGATATTCCAAAATAAAAAAAAAAATAAAAAAAAAGGAAGAAAGAAGAAAGAAGAAAGAAGAAAATTAAACAAATATTACAAAATAATATTTCCTTTTAAATCGATCTTGTCATCTGAAAATATTCAATTTTAATTTTGTTGTATTTTTTTTTCGCATGGTTACCCCTTATTCCTCTGGTTACCCATGATGACGGCTGTCACCGAAAATTGGTTTCCAAGACATTTTTTTTTGTCGCATATTTTTTTTTTTCTTTCCTCCACTTTTTTTTTCTTTCCTTTTATTTTTACTTTTGTGTAAAAATATTGAATCATATGGTTTTCCATATATTAAATATTTGCATTTTGTAAGAAAAAGAAAAAGTTCAAAGGCGATACGACGATTTTACTTTTTTTCTTTCTTTCTTTTTTTTTCAAAGAAATTTTTTTTTTATTTTTATGAAATTTATAGGTAACATCTAAGGAACAGGATGAAAAAAAGAAGAAAATTTACCCTTTTTCAATAAAATTTAAAACAGAAATAATTGGACAAATTCAAAAAAAAAAATTATTTAAATAAGATTTAAATTTTCTCCTTTTTCTTCCTTTTTTTTAGAATAAGAAGTTTAGTGGAAAAAATATGGTACTTAAATGATTTGTATTAATTAATTGTTATATTTATTTACGAAACAATTTTTCACAATAACAATCCTTATTTTATCACGGGCGCAACCAACTTTTTTGTAAAACTATAAAGAATAATGAATTTAATTTTACTTTTTCATACAAATAAAATTAATTTTTTAATAAAACAAAGAAATGGAAAAATTTAAATAATATTTTATTCAAAAGCATCAGTGCTGGTTATTATGGTTCCTTTACACAATTCTATTCTCATACTTTGTAAAATGGAGAAATAGCTCTCTATTCGGAATAACAGCCAACCGGTATTGTATTTTATTTAAATGTTGTAACCAGAATTAAAGTAAAGCTTTTGGTTGATTTTTTATGCATACAAATGATGAAAAATTTTGGATTTTTTTTAATCCAATGAATGCATTCTGTGTGCGTTTATAATAATGGAATTTTAATCAACAAGTAACATATTTTAAAATATTTTATGTAATGCAACAAGTAAACACAAATAAAACAATTATTTAGTATAAAAGAATTTTTGGGTTAAAAATATGTGACTCCGTAGTATTGTCACGTTACTTGACCAACAACGTTACAAAAATATTTCTATTTGTCTAGTCTAGAGTATAATATTTAGTAATGTCATGTTGTGCCACATTAAAATTTTTAAACGAAAATCTACATGATATTAACCACAATTACAATTAAATGAAATTGTTTTTGTGAAAATGTGAATATGCGAGAATTTCATATTTTGAAATTCATATTTTGTTGAATATATAAAATAATTTTTTTCGATTTATAAATTTTAAATAGAATTTGTATGTTGAACGTGATAGAAATGAAATATTTTTAGATGTCTGGTTATTTTGACATGGATACGTTTATGATGATATAAATATAGTGTTTTACTGTTGTTCATTTTTATTTTTTTGTGGTTGTAATTGAGATAATGGTGAAAATTTAAACTCACAATTATTATATTTTATTGTTATTTAATGTAATTATTGTTACGTCATGACAATTATTAGTTTCATGTAGAAATATATAAAGTAAATTTGTCTTTAATTAAATTAAATTAAATTTTCCTAGAATTATTTTTAAGATTATCTTTTGTATCTTAAAATTGATATTCCTACAAAACAAAATTATCTCTTTTATATTATGAACAAAAAAAAAATAGAAAAACAACAACTAAATTTATACAACTTATTATATTATTTTCATATCTTAATCATAATCATAATCACCTCACGGTTATAAAATCCCACGATGCCAACAAAGATGAAGAATAAAAAAAAAAACAAAAACAAAAATAAAATAACAATTCAAACTTCCCCCTTAACTTTGTCCCTTAGGTCAAACTGAGAAAATCACATTCGATTCAACCGAACAAAAAAAAAACAAATTTTAAAGAGGAAAAGTGAAAAAGGAAAAAAAAATTCCTTGTTATTTCTTATACATTTTTTCCATGCTTTCCACATCTTCTTCTTCTTCTTCTTCTATTATTATATTTCTTCCGGAAAAAAGAAAGCATAAAATTTAATTTAAAATCATTGTTGTGTGTGACATCGATGTTATGGTTTTGATTGTAGGAGTGGAAAAAAAACAAAATATAGAGTGGGTATCGTGGTTTTTTCTCTATCTATCTCTGTCTCACTCCCCATATTATTTTTTTTGTGTCGTTTCATTTTTCTTGTTAAAAAAAAAATTTGTCCGAAAAATATAAATTGGAACAAACCGCGAATGTGAAAAGTGAAGAAAGAAGGAATTTAACTTTTGTATCTTAAGATTTCTTAAGATTAACAATACAACTGAATTTTATAGAGATGAAAATTTGTTGTTGTTGTATAGTTTCATGAATGCAAACTCATTAAATATTAATATGTTTTCTTATGTTTATTTCCCTCCCTTTTTATCATCGCCCTACTTTCTATTGTTAAAAAGAAAATGAGAAAAAATAACAATACACAAAAATAAATATACAAAAGAAACAATGCCGCCACCATTATAAGTCGGTTCTGTCACAGTCAGAAGTTTTTGTTTTTGTAGTGATTTGAAATGAAAATAAATAAAACGTTTTGCGTGAAATTCAAATTGCGTCAGATTATAATTTCTCTCATTCCATTTTTATTTTCATTTATTTTTTCCTCATTTTATTTTTCATTTTCTCAATGAAGATGATTAATTGAAATGACCATTAAAATATTGTCGTGTTTATTTAAGTTTCGACAGAAGGAAACAGACATTTTTTGTTTTTGTTTTTGTCTTTAAAGAATAAAACGTCTGGCATTTGACAGTTGTTGTTTTTGCTATTATTTTTCTTCCTTATTAAAAGATTTAGATCATTTTCAAATGTTTTTTAATAAACATAAGAAGAACTTGACAGATGAGAGCTTTTAAGTATGCTTTTTGTTATTTTTTATTAAAAATTTAGATTAAAATGTTTTAACCCAAATTTTAATAATAATTAAAAAATGTTGCGTCAAATTGTTTTCTTTTTTTTTTTGTACACAATTATCATTACTTAAATTTCACTTCAATCACAATTATTTGCATTGCAATATTCTTATATTTTCATCATCAACATATAATACTAAAAAAAATTATCTGAAAGCTTTTAAAATGAAGAAACCATAATTCATCAATTCATTCATATAAATTCATTTCTGTAGAAACGAAAGCAAAAAAAAAAAATGTAATAAATAAAACAAAAAAACAAAATCATTTTCACAAAACCAACCAAAAAAGGATTTATAAAAAAAAAAAAGAAGAAGACCACACATAAAAAAGCTAACTCCATCTCATCTAAATCCTAGTAAATACCCATAGTCAGTTAGCTAAAAGTCCACCATTTGTATAATAATACACATATCACTGAATATTGTTAAGGATTTTATAAAACTGATGACATGTGACTGGATTGTAAATTGAGTTGTCGTTTTTATTATGATGATGATGATGATGAGTCCTTTTTTTTTTTCTCCTATTTGACTGTCTGTCTCACTGTCTATGATTTTATCTACTGATTTTATATATATATATATATTTTTTTTTGTATAGAATGAGAAGAAAAAAATGATAAATAATAAAGATCTCACACTCATCTAACCACTTAATAGATTTTACTAATTTTTCAAAATTGCGACAGACGGGCTTTTTTTTTTCTTCATTTTATTAAGTGATTTAGTCGATCATGTTCAATTTTTTTTTGTTTTTGTTCTTGTGTTTCTTTGTTGTGGCCATATGCTTCTCATATCTTTTTTTGTTCTGACAAATTTATTGGATTTTCTTTTATTTTTTATATTGAACAATAAAGAGATGAATTTATCTTCTTCTTAATTTTTTTTTTTTTGTAGAAAATAAAATGTAACAAAATATTACGAACATAAATCTATTTAAGTAAATTAATAAAATGAATAATTTGATTTTATTTCAAACGATATAATTAATTTACTTTATTTCAATATAAAACATCGTGGATAATTTAACCAAAAAAAATTTTTTTTGTCTGAATTATCCCATAATAATTACATTAAAATACTCAGACGATATTGAGATGATGGATACAGTAGCCATAAGATCAAAATAAAATATAAAATGAACTCAAAATCATTTAATTTCGAATTAAAAAAAAAAGTCTGCTTTTAATAACAAAGTATTCCTTATAAAAGGACAAATAAATTTCATTAGTCAAAAAAATATATATAACAAAAAACTTTGAAATCAATAAATTCTTAATTATAATTTATTAGAATTTCACTGCTGTTGGTGGTGTGACAATATAAAACATAAAATTTCTGTTAATTTTATGATCAAAAATATAAAATATTGAATTATATGAAAATATGGTTTATAAGTAAAGGCGACGCATAATTATAACGCATGCCGCTTTTATATATACTGTAATACATATATAGAATATTTTATATTTTATGTTTTTTAGTCAATTCTTTATTTACCACAGAGTATAACCTAATACACTTTAAGTGTCTACATTACCAAAAACAATTAAAACCTTATAATATTCTGTGGTTTTTTCAAGAGCACTCATCGGAAATTGAATTTTCATGTTTTCTAAATTCAACTAAATATATTTATTTGTGTATATTTTACAAGTAAATATGGATATGGGTGGTTACTTTTCTTTATATGTGTGTATGGTCCACAATACATAAAACGGACATTTTTATATTTGAGTATACAATAATAATGTACAAATCGATTTAGTTATCCTGGATGAATTCAAAAAAAAAAAATCAGTTATATTGTTAGACGGACAAGTCAAGAGGGATTTTCTTGTTTTCATGTTTAAATTCAAATTATTTTCATTTATTCATTATTTTCATCGTTATGTTTTTTTTTTCATTTAAATAAATATTCTATGAAACCTTCAACCTTCGTATCTCCGTATCCTTTTTCAAAATAAATTTTCTATATTTTTGATTTTACTTCTTTTTTTTTCATTTTTCGTTCTTTCGGGGACGACAATTTTATTGAAAAAGAAGATTCATAAAATTTAATGTGGGTATTTAAGTTTAAGTAAAAAAGGATTATTCTTATTTATTCGTGTCTCAATAATTTATAAAAAATATTTTCTAATATAAAAAAAGCATATTGTACGTTACTGAAGTGAACCTTTTTTATTTGTTCTTGGTTAGAATATTTATCCTGTTATAAGAATAAGGTCAACACAATATGAGTTTTATAGACCACTTTTTTTTTTTTTTTTGCTTTCTTTTTTATTCAAGTTTACGATAATTATGGAAATAATAATATATATTAATCTGGAAATGTTGTGTGCGTTTACGTTCATGGTTTTGTAAAAATAAAAATTAATTTTACAAATAAACAAATAAAATATTTAATGAAAATTCTTAAAAACAAACAAAGGAATAATAAACCAGGATATATGTAAAATTGTTTGTAGAAACAAGACAAGAATAGCATGACCAAACATCATTGAAGTGCGATTAGATTAAACAACCTCAAAGATGGAAACAAACATTCAAGATGTTTCCGTAATAATAAAGGAACATTATTAAATAAATCCAACACGCCTCTGTTTTGTTAGATTTTTGCTTTTTACTTTCACATTAAACGCATTTGTTAATATAAAATCGTTTATTCATTCCAATTTAAAATGATTTTTTCAATAAATCATTAAGATGTTTAGATTAAAGTCACCTAAAAAAATAAACTGTCGTCATTTAACAATTTTAACTCTTTCAATCTACTCATATTCTCTCCCGTAAATATTCTTTAACTAACTATTAAGTTTTTTTTTCTTCTATTTTAAAAAATTGTTTCTTGTTACAAAAAAAAAATAAGATAAATTAACTTCTGGTTGTGTCCCAGTTTTTTTTTACTTGTATTTAATAGAAAATTAAAATTTATTACTTTTAATTTTGTAACATAAAATGTGAAACGAAAAATAAACACAGTGTAATGTGTATGTGTGTGTGTGTATCTAGTCGAATGTGTTAACCATTTATTTAATGTTTGGACATAAAATAAAAGAGGTTTTCACCATACGTAATTTTTTTTCGTTTCTTTTTTTTTTTTTGTTTTTTTTAGAGAAAAAAAAGGAAAACAAAAAAGTACACATAGGTGACCATTTTCTATAATGATTTCCCTTTTATATTCCTGTTTTTTGTTTAATAACAAAGTTCACCCCATCCTTGTTAGTTTTTACTGATTATTTCTAAACTGTAAAGTTAATAATTAATAGTTTAAAGTCTTTTGTATTAAATTCTGATAAATACTGAAGTTGAATATATAATAACCCTTTTCGGAATAAATATAATAACAGCTCTTCATCTTCCTTTTCATACATTCAGTCTTTATAAATATTTATATAATAAATTTAATTTCCATTTACCTAACTATTTTATTTTATCAAATAGAAAATTCAGTTTCAAAAGAAGAAAAGGAAATGGAAATGGAAAAGGAAGAAAATTCTATCGTTACACTCTTTAATAAATCAAACAAAAAAAAAAAAAAAACAAACATTAGACATAAGAGGAGAATTGTACAAAACTATTATCTCTGATCATAGAATTTTACAAAAAAAGACTTTTTTTTTTATATTTTCTTGTTGAAAAGAATTAATTAAAAATTGACAATAAAAAGGTTACACACTTAAATTTGACTACCAAATCAAGAAAATGATGACAATGACAACAGCAATAACAATGACGAGTAACTATAACCTACACCACCCAATAATAACAAAAAAAGTATATTCTTCATTCTTGTTCAATAAAAAAAGGAAAAAAAGCAACAACAGAAAAAGAGATAAAAAAAAAACAACAACAAGAGCAAACAGGAAAAATAGAAAGAAAAATCTGAATTAATTGAACCTTTGTTTTTTTTTTATATTCTGATTGGTTTTTGGGGTTTTGATCTTAAAATTTGAATTGAAGAATTAGTAGTGAGAGGTCACAGTTTATTGACAGTGATTATTCTAGTAGAACAAAATTATACTGAATTTTATTTGTGCTTAAACGTGTCCGGCAACCGGAAAAGATTTTTTTCTAAATAAAAAGAAAGAAAAATCTATCTAAGCGAAAAATTTATTGTTTTCCAAATCTCAAAGAAAAAAAAAATGATTTATGGTTTTTCTTGAACTTTTTTTCCTTTAATTTTATGACTTTCTCATAGAAATCGGTTTTACAAATTTTTTTTAATTCATAATTTTGTTGAATTTTATTTCGTTAATTATAATATTATAATAGTCGTTAGTCGTTACGTCCTTACTGATGCTAGAATTAAAAAATTTAAAACAAGAATAAAGGAAAATAGAAAAGAATTCATTTTCTTATTCATATACAAAAGAAAAGAAAGTTTCCAGTAAAACATAAAAGATATTTAGGATTCAAGTTCCGTTTGTACCCATTAACATGGGTATTTTTTTTCTTCATTTAAAAATTTAATTGATTTACGGAATTAATCGTTTTACAAAAATGTCCTTTCATATAAAAAAAAAGCATTATTCATTTTCAATTAAACAATAATAAAATTCAGATTAATAAAGAGTTTCATTAATTAATTAATCATAAAATGAAATTTTCAGTGAAAATTATTTGATTTAAAGAAAAGTTTGTTTTTTTTTTCCTTTTGACGATGAAAAATTTTGCTAATTTTTTTTATAAATTATTATCACTTTCAATGTAATCAGTCAAAATATATGACATAATTAGATGATATTTGATCAAATTTTATTGACCCTTTCAATATGTTGTGGGAAAATTATTTGATTTTGTAAATTTTCAAATTTTCTACATCACTGAAATTAAATTAAAAGTGGATTTTCTCTGTCATTTTCGCAATATTTTATTTTTTTAGATAAAATAACAAAAACAAATGTCAATTGATTTATTGATTTATAATTTATTGATTGGTTATGGTTATCGTGAATTCTTCATGCATTATTTTCATTGCACAATAATTGTGTTAAATCGAAAAGTATTGAGACTGAAACAATCCTTAAGTAAATTCACTTTAAGTGCAACGGGACTAAACTTAATACTGAACTTATTATTTTCTACGAAAATTTTAACATTCTAGAACATTGCGACTGCTGAAGACTAAAGTTATTTTCTTCAGAAATACAAGCTAAGAAGTTAAAAAGAACAGAATATGCTTTTGAATTAATACAAAGCTGTTAAAATATTTTCTCTTTTGCAATAAAACATAAAAAGTTTCCTGTGAAATATTTTTATATTCTCCTTTAAGTAAAATGAAAAAAGAAGGAAGAAATAGAAAAATAAGTTACATTGTATTTATGTGAATGCAAATTGTAATAAATTATAAATTTTGTATCTAACTAAGTTTAAAATTGAACTTTTCTGTTTTCTTTAAAGATAATTCTGACATTTCAAAGTATTTTGATATGAAAATGATGAACCATAAATAAAATGCCCTCGTTAAAAAAAATTAAATAATTAAAAAGATGTTGATAAAAAGATGAATAAAATGAAAATTGTTCAAACAGAATTTATATATTATTATTATTTTTTTTTAATTATCTCATCAGTGATTAAATGAAGCAAGAAGATTAATTTACAGCAGCAAAAAGAAAACAGCAAAAAAAAAGTCATTTGATTTTGATTTGAACTTGAAAGAAAAATGAAAGTCATATTATCACAATTAAAATAACATTAATAATGGATTTTCACTCTTATAAAATATTCTAAGACAAGAGAGAAATTAAGACAGATTAATTAATTATTATTATTATGTTCACTTTCTCTTCTATTGAAAGAATAATAAATTTTTATTCGTGTCATTCACCATAAATTTCAATTATTTATCACCACAAATATTTCTTTTCTTTTTCTTTTTCCGATTTTTTTTTCCCTCGTTTATAGAGAAATTATAATAATTAGATAATAATAATTTATCTAAATGGGACTAGACATATAAATTTATGGTAAATATTTATAATAAAGACGTAGAAGAAAACAATCTTATGAATAAATAAATAAATCGATTGATTTTGATTTAATTCATTTTCATATTTTTTACTTATAATTTTTCCTTGTACTTATGCAGTGAATTTTTTTTCGTCAACAAATCAAGAATATTTTTCTAAACGATTCTTTATTAATCGTATAAAAAATTCTATGAAGAAAAATTTCCAAAGCAAAACGAATCTTTTGCAAATTGAATAAAAAGAGAGAAGATGGAGAGAAAAAAAATGAATATCTGAAGATTTCTGATTAATTGAAAACTTCAATATTTTTTTATTTTTTCTTCATTTAAAATCCAGAAACGTCTTGTACCTTTGTGTTTGTATTCAGACAGAGAGAGAGCAAGAGTGAGAGAAAAGAAAAACAAGAAAAAAGGGAATAAACAGAAATAGGAAGCAAAACAAAAAAAAATTGTGCTTTATTAAAATCAATAGAAGGAAAAACGAATCCTTAGATGACTTTTCTTTTATTTCACTTTTTTTTCTGTTTCGTACAAGTTTTGTACAAGTAAAAAGAAAATAAAGTTAAAACTCCTTTCAATTATCATAATTTGGATTCATAAAATTCTATTTCATATACAAAACAAAAATTTCGAATAGAAAACAAAAATTATAGAGTTGATTTTTTTCTATTTTCCTTTTTGATTTTCTGTGTTTTCCTTTTTTGTTAGTTTCTCATTTTTTCTTTATTATTTATTGATTTTGATTAAAACATTTTCATTTTCATGAATATTTTATACAATTGTAAAGAAAATTTCTCTATAAATTCAAATTGAAAACACGTGAATGTAATTTTCTTTTCTTTTCAACATTTTTTTTACTTTTTTTTCTTTTAATTTTCTCGTCTAGGATAATAACAACAACAACAACAGCCGAAACAAACAGCACAAAAAAAAGTAAGAAGGAGGACAAAGACTGGAGAAAGTAAAGTTAATGAAGATCACCTTAATTAGTCTCATAGGCTGATTGTAAACGATAGATTGTGAGAAGGAGGATTGAATCAGGTAATGAACGAATTGTTTTTTTTTTGTTTTTTTCTTTTACATTTAGAAAATTAGGAAGAGAACTTTTTTTTTGTTTCTTCTCCTTCAGAATTTCTAAAGATCTTTAATTTTTATTCCCTTCATTGTTTTTAAGTGAAATCTCAAGGATAGAGATTTTTAACAATTTACTTTAAACCCCCTGACGTCACAAGTGCATAATTATAATTTTGTTTTAAGTAAAAACAATTTTGATGAAATTGGAATAAGTTTAAAGAACTTTAAAGATTTTTGATTTGGAAGAAATATGATTTTTAAGAAAATTTCACATGAGTCATAGTCACTAAATAATTATAGCTGCCTTATAAATAAATAAATTTCACGTTGCACGAACATAGTAAATTCTTATTGGCAATACTCAATCTCGTGTTTCATACATTTTTCTTACTTAAAATTCTCGCTAAACACGATATACATATTTTTTCATCGTAAGGTAAAAAAATAAACACGTAAAAAATGTAAGTAATTTGAAATGAGAATTTATATATTATTGGCTTACATTTTCTGCTCGATATTTGAAGGAATTTTCATTAGATAAAAATACAAGATTTTTTTTTTTTCATTAAAAATTGGAAATAGTTAAGAGACCAATAATGACATAATAACATTTCTTTAAGAATAACGACAAATACTTAACAAGTAATCAGTTTCACAATTATTTAAAAATGACAACAAAAAATTCTTTTGATCAATTTTCTTTCAATAATAGTAAAAAAAAATGTCCACGAAGATAAATGATTTCCTGTCAATAACGTTGAAAAAAAAAGTATGTTTGTTAATGACGGGAACCATTATAAAATATTTTATTATAAAGAGTAAAAAAAAAAAAAAATATCTTTCCACTTTAAAATAGGAAATTAATAAGTTTAAGATGTTCAACAACATAAAATGAACCGTAACCGTAATACAGATAAAAATATTAATACAATTTTCAATAAATTTATATTTATGAGAGGCAAAAAAAAAAACATTAAATTGTCAATATTCAATATTATATGGGTTGTCTTCGTTTTTGATGGAAATTAATGGTATTGGTCATTTCGATCAGATTTAATCATGCAAAAATAGATGAAAGAATAATAAATGCATCAGTTTAATTTAAATATTGAAGTTTATTGGTAACATCAAATCATCCTTTTACGTTGAATACTTATTGTATGTAAAATACTAATAATAAACATTTTCTTATATCCGCTTGTATATTTTATAATAAAAGGCAATTGACTATAAATTTAAATACGTTTGAGTTCTTGTGTAAGTTCCTTTCCTTTTTGGTACTACAAAAAAAGAATGAAAAATTAAAGGCAAGGACAAGTTAAGGGAAAAAGTAAAGGAAGGGGAAAAGATAGGATAATAGTAAAATAGAAAATATAATAATATAAGAAGTCATGTCATAATAAAAATCAATTGACTATATTTAAAGAGTATATTAAGGAGACATCTCTTCGAAGACATCATCTGAAAATTTATAGTATAAGAAAAAAAAAGAAGAAAACTAAGTAGAAGATGAAGTAAATGTTTATTTATAAGAGTAACAAACAACCATAATGTCAACTATCATCCGGAGAACGGAAATTAAAAGTATGATCAATTTTTTTGTGTGTTTCTGTGTTGTGGGTTTGTGTTTGTGTTGATAATACAAAAAAAACCGTATAAATGTTCATTCATTTAATGACACGACAGTTGATGGTTTTATGTTGTTTTGTTTTCTTTTCGTTTTGTTGTTGTTGTTTTTTTGTATTCTTTCTTATTCTTTCTTCTTCTTATTATTTCAATCATGAACAATAAAATGAAATTCTTTTCTTATAATATTCATCTGTCAACGCTTTTATTTGTTTCTATTTTATTCATTGGATAATGTAAATGTAAGATGAATTTTAGATTTTGTTCATGAAAAATAATCCAATCATAAAATAATTTAATTTAATTTTTAATTTGATTTCGTTACAGCAAGTTGATTTTTTTTATTAAAATTACAGATATACAAAATAAATTTGTGTTCTGTTAAAAAAAAAATAATTATTAAAAATGGCCTTCAGTTTAAATTCCAATAAAATTTCAGTTCATTTCACTTTAAATATTTTTAGCAAACAAACGTCAAATTAACTTTTCAATATTTGTTTTTTTTTTTTTTTGAAAATTTCTTAAAACAATATTTTGTTGAAGGTTCTTAAATGAAACAACAACAACAAAAAATGAAACACGAACATTTGAGTGGATTATTTAGAAATTTTAAATGACAGAATTAAAAAAGCAAATAACAATTTATATGTAATAAAAAATGAAATTATGTACAAAGAATAAATGTTCAAGTTCAAATGAAGCTTTTAAACAAAAAATTTCTTCTTTTATAAGACATTGGTCATTCAGTCATTCAGTCCAACGCTTAAGCCTTGGACATTTTCAGGCTTTATCTTCAATGACTCGAAAATTTAAAATGTCAATTTTAAAATTAAATTTTCTTTATTTTTTAATTACGTGAAAAAATCAAAATGAAAATTTTAAAACTTAACAGAAAATATTTTCTCTAAGGTTTTTTATGGAAATTTCATGTTGTTATGTGTGTGGAATTTTTCTTTAATTTTTTTTTTCATATCGTCGCTGTTGTTGTTCTTGTATTTTACACCAATTTCCTTGCTGTTGTTGTTATTATTGTTGGTGGTGTTGTTGTTGTTGTTGTTGGTGTTAAATAAGCAAATTAGTCTCATGAGCGTGACAACAATGTTTTAGTAGGAAGTGGGGAATTTTTTTTTTATATTTAGAATTTGGTTTCTGTTGGAGTGAAAAATATATGAGAAATGTAATCAATTAGTCATTCAAGTCACCATAAATGTGATTAATTTAGGATAAATCGCGTATGATGATGATGATGATTATATAATGATTTAGAAGGCAATATATAGACTTTCTAATTGCGGAAGGAAAATATGAAAATAAATTGTTTGAGAGTATTATTTTGTATTTTATATAAAATATTTATATTTGTGGATCTTTTAAGTAGAAAACCCACATGAAAATTATTATTAAACAAAATTTTATCAAATTTAATGAAGAGAATGATAAAATTGTGTTTATTTCATTTTTGAACAATTATTACGAATTAATTACCATTTTTATTTTAATTCACATTTTATCGTTAGACAAAAGATTCAAGTTGAAAATGTTGGTTAGCTTATCATCTTTGAAATTTAATTAATTTGAAAATTTTAGCACAACAATTACTCATTTTCATATTATTCAGAGATTCTAAATAGTTAAACATCTCAGGAATCCTACTTATGATTCCTTCCACAAAATTCTGAAATTTAAACCAACCTTCAAGAAAATTTCAAATTATTTTTTTTGACGGATGCCTTTAATTTCCATTTGATGAATTAAATGAAAAACTTTAAGAATTGAAATAAGTTGAAGAGTGACATGAATCCATTGAATAAAAATTTTTGTTGTTGGATTAACTTGCGTCATACTTTACTCCAATAAAAAATCACATAAAAAGTTAAAATAATTTATAATTAAAATTTTTCAAAAACCTTTTTTTTTTTACAGAAGACAAACAAAAGACAAAATACACAAGTGTGCAACCACTTTTGTTTCTATATCTAAAAATAAAACGTTTAAAATTTCAATGAATTAACTTTATCTCTTAGGAAAGTTGTGTAGACAAATTTATATTTTTATGCTAAAAAAAAAGTATATTTTTATCAAGTTCACCCACTAAGACTTCTGAGCAATTTTTTTTTTCGGTCTTTCACTACCCATAAATAATGTACAGCCTCATCTCAACAAAAAAAAAATCAATTCTTATAAGAATCAAAAATAAATTTGTAATGATTTTTTTTTTTTGTTTCTTAAACGTTTTATTTATTTTTTTTTTCTCTTTTGTCTACGAAATTTAATAAATTCGTTTTTTATCTTTATACGAATGACATTGATATTCTTCTAGGTCACATAATCTTGTTATCTATTGATGCGTGTAAAAAAAAGTGAAAGAAAAAATCGTAAAAGGTAAATACAGGAATTAAAAAAGCATAAAGTATAAAAAAAAAACCAATTGAGGATTTATTATGTGTGACTTTTACTCTGATTTCGTCCCCTTAATCAATTCAGTTTATATAAAAAGGACTGCTTGAAGCTATAGAGGATGTGGAAAAGGAGTAGGGGGGAGAAAAATTATAATGATTAAGGATAAAATATATAATGATTTACAGAAAAGTTTTTCAATTTATTATTATGCGATTCAATTACTCATTCCTAAACATCTCTAATTATGTATTTTCTTCACCTCTTTTAAAGAAAAAGAAATTTAAATTCTTTTCGTCTTTAATAATTTATTGGACTTTTCTTTTTCATTCTGGTTTCTGTTTCTCCCCTCCATTCACCCCATATTCATTCATTTCTTTTTTGTTTTTACTTTTTTTTTACATTTTTGTTTTCTTCTTGATTTGATTTGGGGCCAAAATAGTTGACCTTTAGGGATTTTTATTTAGTTTTTTTTTTTGGAAAGTTTATTCGGAATAGTTTAATGTCAGAATATATTCTGTATAGAACAATCGTAGAATAAAGTGTCTTATTATAGAAGATAAATGGTTATTTGGGTCAATTTGGTCAACTTAAAACTATAGTTAAGAATTATTTTTGGTCAACAGTAAATTTCAATGAAATTGTATAAAGTTGGTTCATCAATTCAATATAAATTATTTAAAGATTTTGAAAAAGTTTCCAAGTAAAAATAGAATAAATTTTAGAATTTAATTTGAGTTAATTTACTTGAAGTCTATTACGAATGTCAGAACTTTTTTGGGCTAAGTCTTTGACTTCAATAACAACCGATCAAGTGGAAGCATGGCAATTGGAGCGGGAGGTACCGAGATCGAATATTGCCGAGGCGAATGATAATTTTATATTGGGCTATTTATATTTTAAATAACCTTAGTAAGTTGAGTAATTTGGTAAGGTTAACAATATAATACAATAATAAGTGTCTGGAAACATGAACACATTTCTCAAATATGTTCATCAAAAATTTACACAATTCAAACATTTTAACATTCGTTAAAATTCTTCAATGCATTCTTATAATTTTGGTTTATTTCAGAAATTTAATTAGAAATTTTCAAATAACGAAAAGAAAAATATGTTTAGTCAGTGACATTTACATTTTCTATAGAAAATTTTTCCTATAAATAATTCATAAAAAAGAAATTTAAATAAATGATAAGAATGAAAATTCTGCTTTCTTCAAAAACGAAAGAAAAAAATACTAAACAATTCACATACCACCTTCAGAATTTTATTTTATAATATTTCATCTCACTTTTGAAATATTTACTTAATTTTTATTAAAAATCAAATTTTTTTTTCTTACTTTCTCACTTTTATTTCTTTAGAAAATTATTTTTGATAAAATATGTTAATTTACTTTACTTTAATTAACATCCAATAAATTAATATATTTGTTGAACAAATAAATACAATGTATAATTAGTGAATTTATAGAAACAAAATAATAAATAAACGCTAAACAAAATTAATTAAAATTTATGCTAGACAAACAAGATTTCAACGTATTTGAAATCTTGTTTCATTTTTCATTTCTGTTCATTTATAAAACTTTCTTTTGTTTTATATTACAAAAAAAAAAAGTCATTCATAATTACTTATCTGCACTAAGACTGACAAAATTAACTGAAAACTGATTATCGATACAAGACACGTTAAAAAGCCTTAAGTCAATTTAAAAAAAATAATTATCGATTACACTTACATATTTATATAAAGTTTAGAGTTTTCTTTTTATCTTATCCAAGTGTTGGTTGAACAGATTTTTTGGTTAGACAGACGTATGAACGCAAATAAATTAAATACAACAACAATACCTACTATAATTTGTCTTAATAAAAAATTTAATATTCAATATTTTCGTTCTGTTAGTTTTTGTTTATAAACACAAAAAAAAAATATTCACTTAAAACGTCATACACACACACATACAGCTCGCCTATTTTTCTTCAAAGAGATAAAAGCCGACAACTCACTTTAATAGCTTAATTTTTTTTTATTTAACTTTATCTTTTATTTTACAAAAAGTTTTCTTTTGTTGTTTTT
Organism: Pedicia rivosa; assembly: GCA_963082725.1. NCBI lineage: Eukaryota > Metazoa > Arthropoda > Insecta > Diptera > Pediciidae > Pedicia > Pedicia rivosa. Next base: position 46,924,864 of record OY720151.1, read on the forward strand.
GTTGTTGTTGTTGTTGTTGTTTTCCACTTTGAGAAAAAAGCAAAAATTCAAAATTCTCTTTTTTTTTTCAAAAATTTTAATTATTTTTTTGTGCGGAAATTAATGTGGCCAAATAAAATGAAGAAATATATTTGTTTATTATTCAGATTGATATAATTTTGTGTGGATTACACGTGATTCTAAATATATTTTGATTATAGAATTTAGAAGGATGTTTAACATCCGTATATAATTGATTTCATTCAACATTATATAGTTTCATGTTTGTTTCAATTATGAAATCAATTTATTTTCAAATACAAATATTTGCTGTTATATTTTTTTTCTTTCTGTTAAATTATTTTGTATAAAGATATTTTACTGATTAATACAAAGCGAATGATAAATCGATACATAATTTTGGAATAACTTGGCAAAGAATATAAGGAAATAAATTCACTTTATTCTTCTTTATATTCAATTTGTATTTTATTTCACATTTTATTTGTGCTGACGACATTTGGAAACAATAAAAAAACTAAAAAATGTGTTCATATACCTGAATATATTTTTAATACCTATTTTTATCCACACACATTAAATTTATATATAAGTTTGATTTTTTTTTTCTATTAAATAAAAATTAAAGAAATAAAAAATAATAAACTGAGATGAGATGAACTCAACTGAAATTTTATGTATACTGGAAATCATAAGAATTGTTTAATTTTTTTTTCTTTTGGCTTGACTTGTCACGACAGATTATTTAAAACAATGTAACAAATATAATCTGTCACGTTTAATTAATAAATCTTTTAATTAGAAATAATTAATTTTCAAAAGTATAGAAATTGAACAATTAATTTTATTTTTAGTAAAAAAAAAAAAAATAGAACCAAATTAGTTCATTGAACGTGATCAACGTTACAACTTAATCAATTATTTTATTATCAGTATTTTTGCCACCATAAAATAATAAATAATCAAAGTGAACATAATTATAGTCAATAGATTTATTTTTATATCAGTTTATGTTTGTGTTTGTGTTTCTTTATCCTTCCTTCCCTCTAAAAACCTACTGTTTCTATTTAATTTGTCATTTATCTATTTTTGATTGGAACAAAATGGACAGAAATTTTTTTTATTTTCTTTTTATTTTGTTTTTGTTTGTTTGTTTGTTTGTTTGTTTGTTGTTGTTTTATCTATTTAATTTACATAAAACATTAAACCAAAAATACATAACAGAGACAAAAAAAAAAAGAAAATATAAAAGATAAGATAAACAATATTGAGAATTGATTATCTCAATAAAATAATTATTGGAAAATGTATCTTGTTTTTTTTTTGCATATGGGATTATAATGATTAGTGTACGAGTATGCGTGTTTGCGTGTAAGATTGTGCGTGTATGCTGTATTGAATATAATTTTCCTATATTTTCAATACCTAAATTTATTAATTTATTTAAACGTTTCAAAGATACAATTCAAGTTGGAACGAAATATTATCATTTTGAATACGAAAAAAATACAATAAAAAGAAAACAACAACAACAAAAATAATAAGATTAACCACAAAGTACAACAACAAAGAATTTCCAAAATAAATTTGTTTGTCTCTTTCTCTCTCTAATATTTAGTACTGAAATTTTCAAATGAAGATTTTTCATCATAATTTATTTTTGTTTATTTAGTTTATCTTTGAATTTTGTGAAGAAAAGACGGTAACGTAATTTGTTCGTCGTCAAATAATGTTTCTTTGCAACAAGTGTTTTTTCATGCATTTGTACATGTGTGCATGTGTGTATGTGTATGTGTTTAATTATGTGTGAGATAAATAATTGACAAATATAATTGAAATCATTTATTTTGAATGAAAAATGTTGAATTTAATAAAAAATATTGTATTGTTGCTTATAAAAATTGAACAAAGTAAACTCTGTTATAACGAACCAAAAGTAAGTTTGTTATAGCTGAGTGAAATTTTATAAAGAAAGTTAATTTCCTGAATAAATATTAAATTACAGAACATCACAAAAATTCAACTTTCCTTCAGCCTAAGGGATTATTTTAAAGTAAGGTTCGTTAAAACCGAACTTTATTAGATTGAACTTTCCTTTAAAACTAAAATAGGATTTTGAAGAATAAGAGTTTGAGGTGGACTCAGTGTGTGTGTGTGTATGTATTTGAAGAACCTAAAATTAGTGCATTTTAATTAGCATATAGCTACCTTCAAATTTATGATTTTTATCTGTATATTTGTGCATTTCCTCCCAAATCTATCTCGTTCCACTCCACTTCAACACATTGCATTTATCGCGCCAAATTACCTTCAAATTTGTTTCAAAAATTGCACTTTAAAAATTTTAGTCGAAATTATTATTAAAATGACAAAAAAAATTAAAATTAAAAGTTAGGAAAAGTTATGAAAGTTACATAAGTTAGAAAAATTTTTCTTTTCTCATATTTTCTGGAAACAAAAAAGAAAGAAAAAACATTGTTTTTTCACATTCTCTGTTGAAGTGTATTTAAGTGTTTACATATATACACGGTCTAGTTGTCGCAAGTCTATTTTTGTTCCGACAAAAGAATAACAAAAAGAAAAACAAAAAAAAAATTTATAAGAAAAATATCTCACGTCTTTTTCGTCTTCGTCTTCAACATTTTCTTCTGAATGCGCTAAAATATTAATTTTTATTTATTTGTTTTACATTACGTTTTTGGACGTTCGACATTGATTTATTATTATGGCTTTGTTTGTGTATATATTGTGTGTGTGTGTGTGTGTGTATGTGTGCATGTGCGAGTATTCATATATAATTTAGATTTTGTTGTACACTTATTCTGGCAATGTGTCTGTGTATTTTATGTGCCATGTATCTTTTTTCAAAAGTATATACACAATTTGTAAAATCCATATAGTAAAACCATATTTATGTTTAGTTTTAAATTAAAATGATTAATAATGTTTTTCCTTTCAAAGAACAAAAAAAAAACTTAATTATCTTAAATTATTAAGTTTAAACGTTCTAATGATTTATATTCTCATATTTTCCATAATAATAATAAATATTAAGAGGAAAAATATTATAAGATTAACATCAATAATCATTAATATTATTTTCATGTTTTAAGTTTTATTTTAAGTTTACTTTAGCTATAACAGCTAAACAAATGTCACATCATGACTCAAAGTCAGATGAAATAATAAAGAAAATATAAATATTTTCTTTTGACAAAATGATTTTTTTCTTTGATTTTTTTCTCTACTTTTCTGATGATTTCAATTTATACGTTAAAATTATTGTTCATATTATTTTCCTTTTTTTTTTCTTGTACACTTCCGATTTTATCTATAACTTCCTGTTCCTTTTCGTATGTTCTGTTGATGTTATATGAATTTTTTTTGTAATACAAAATAAACGTTAAGTGGACCTTCTATTAAACTGTGGTGATGTGATGACGTCTTTTATATATTTTTCTAGAAGAAAGAAAATATTTTTTCTTAGAAGTAAAGAAAACGAAAAATACTAGGCGTCTCCACTTGTATATATTTGATTTTTATTCCAATCGAATTGAAGGTCAAACCACAAAACAAAGTTGATTTTTCTGATTTATATAGGATTACTATTAGCTATTAAATTTTTGTTTTATCTTAAAACACATAAAGAAAATATTAGAACAAAAATAAAATAGAATAAAATAAATAAACAAAATTTAATCGATTTTTTTTTTGTAATTTTGACAAAAAAAAAAAAGAAATAGATTATTACGTTTATTACGTTTCTCATAATTAATTATATAAGTGGCACGTTTACAACCTAATTATTAATCTCATATAAAGATTTTACTAAGATAAAGTGTAATTTAATCAAAAGCTTTTAATTATAATTAATTTTTTTTTATTTTGGGTCAAAACATTTTCGATTTGATCCTTTGATTATGAAAATAAAATTATGTCTTTCGTGACAATGAATTTGTTAGGAAAATAGTAGAACAACAAAGTGACAAACGATAATCATAGTGACCTTTTTACTTTAAACAAATAAACGTTTACTTTTTTGTTAACGATAACAAACACGATTATTTTCGTTTTTTTTTTTGTTTGTTTGTTGATCCTACGTTAATGCGAACATTTTTGTGTTTTTGCTTTTTAAACAAAAAAAAGAAAAATTCTGACTGATTAAATGTTTTCTTAAACATAAAATTTTTGTGTAGACATTTTTTTTTTCTGTTAATAAACAATGATAAATTATTACATGAACATGAAGTGGTAATTCTGGTTGAGTTTAGATCGTAAAGATTTTAATAAAAACTCTTCGTATAATAAGTCATTCATGCAATTGGTTTTGATGATGTTAGATCATTGTAATAGTTAATCACGCGTGTTTTGATTGAAGACACGTTTGATACAAGATCCCAATATCAAGTAATACCATCACAGTTTAGAGATTTGTTGTTGTCATAAAAATCACAAATAAAATGCAACACATAATAAAATAATTATTTTATTATTCTGACAAATTTTAATATTAAAAATTCCAAAGATAAATGAAAAATGCAATTAACAAATTTTCTTCAATAAATAAACAATCAACTTCAGTAACAAAATTTTTATTACTGAAATTTCTTCAGAATTCTGAATTAAATTACAGTAAAACAAAATTTATTTATTTATTGAGAAATTCTGAAGAACATTTAATTTGATTAGACAAATAAATTCTCCAGAAATATACAAAAAAAAATCAGCAGAAGTAAAGAATAATGTTAGGGAAAATTAATCAATTGAATTTCTAATTTTATCAAAAAGATTGAAGGAAAATTGGAAAAAAGAAGACATTATTATGCTTCTAGATTACACAAAAAATAAATAAAACACAGCAAGAGGGAAAAATAAATAAATAAATAAATGAATAAATTACCTAAAATTAGTCACACAAAAGTTATTTATATCGTGTTCAATATAATAAAAGTGTCGCTTGTCATCAAATAGATTATTGCAATCGACAAAAAAAAAATACAATAAATTATCTCGATTAATCGAAAATAATTTCACAAATAATTCTTATCAAAATTCAATACAAATAAATTGTTTATTGCATAGAAACCAAATGTAACAACCAAAAATAATTAAAGTGAGGAAAATTGAAATTTTTTTTAGAAATTCGAGTTCCAATAAAGTAGCAAAAGCATGTTTGACAAAAATACGCAGTTGGTAATCCAATGAAGATTGCATTTTATTATAGTTTTGCCCTTAGCGTGTGTCCAGATACTCAAAGTCATCTTTAGTTTGATTTATGATTGAAATATGTAATAACATTGATTATGATTATGATTATTATGACAATGATTATGATTATACAACAACTCAAAAACAGAATGATTAAATTTTAATTAAAGTTTATTGAATTACAACAATTCGCAAATAATAAGAAACGATAAATGAAAACCAAAATAATAAATAAATAATTTAAAATTATTATTTTTTTCCTTCTGCGAATTTGTTCTTTGTATTTTTTTTCCTTTCTTTCAAGGAAATGAAGCAATCGGATGGGAACACAAGAATATAAATTTTGAATATTTTTTATTGTTTGCTTGTTTGTTTGTTTTTCTAAAAAAAAAAAACACAATAATATTTAACATTAAAGAATTTTGATTAATATCAAAAAAAAAATTAAATACTTTGCTGTTTTGTCTTTTTTTTTTTAAATTTTTTTTTCTTGTTGTTGTTTTTTTATTGTCGTGAAGATTTTCTTTTTTTTTTTTTGTTATAAACTTTTGTTGAATAAAATCTCAAATGTATTTTTGTTATTTCATTCTTACGTTTTTTTTTTGTTTTGTTGTTGTTGTTGTTCTGATGTTTTTTATCCCAAAGCCAAATACAAAACACAAAAGATTCTGTTCATCTTATAGAATATTCCATATCGTTTGCATTTTAATTTTTTGTCTGGTGTTGTTTATTTTAATATTTTTCTCTTTCTTATTTTTTCGTTTCTAAGTTGTTTATTTTTAATCTAATTATTTTGAGTTTCATAATAATTTTTTTCTTTATCTCGTCAGATTATTATTTTATTTTGAATATTTTCATTGGGGTTGATTTCTTCTTCTCGTATTTTTTTTTTTTTGTATTTTTTTGTTATTGTCTTGATGTTTTTCCTTCATTATTATTCATATTATCCTGCACCATAATTGTTATTATCTGTATTGAATTCATATATTTACCATCTAAATTTTATAAAGGTATATATTTGTTATTACTAGCAAACACAACAAATACAACTAAACACAACCAAATACAAATAAATACAGAATAGACGACAAACAAAATAATTTCATATTTTCATATTTTCCTATATTTATATTTTTCATATTATTTTTGGTAGAGTAAAAGAAACACGTTTCTTTTTTTTATGGTTAGAAGGAAAATCCTTGAAGTTTTAATCACAAAAGTTTCCCAATATCCTTTGAAGATGTTAGGAAGAACAAAAAAAAAAAAAGAAAAAGGAAAAAAACAAAAAACAAAAGGAAAAGCAGAATCTTATTTCTAAGCATATTTTCTGTGTCTGTTTAATGTGTGTGTGTGTGTGTGTGTGAATGATTTTACTTCTTCTTCATTTCTTTTTGTGAATGTGTAGACGCGCGTGGTGTTTGTTTTGTAAACAAACAATTCGATTGATAGTTTATACATCTATAAAGAGATGAAACATTTCTGTTTATGCGTATGTGTATCGTCTTACACAAAAATTCTTAAAGTTGATTACATTTTTTTCTTCGTCACAAACTCTAGAATTTGAACTTTAGAAGTTTTCATTAAAATATATTGCTGACCAATACGATTTATTTTTTTTCTGTCTTTTCATTTATTTTCTTTTCTTTAGTTTTTTTTTTTTTGATTGATTTTTTATTATAAAAGTGAAACTTTTCGATTGATGTTTGTCGAAACGAGTGTAGAATATTTTGTTTCAAAGGTCAAAATCAGTGAGAAACTGTACAGGATATGTTTGTCGTGAACATCCTGTTCAAGAAATAAAATTAAAAAAATGTTAACGTCTAAGTTTTCCATTGAAGAATTGATTTTCATTATTGTAAATAAAATATTTATTAAAATACGTCAGTGAGAATAAAGGTGTATTGTAAAGTTGTATTGAATTTTATAATTTTCATAACTTCACTCTTCGACGAATCAAAAATTAATAATAATTTTTTTTATTGAAGATTTATTTTAATTAGTTAGTTAGTTAGATAGTCTTACAAGCCATTCAGTTATATTCACCTTGAGATCGACTAAGTTTGAAAATTCATTTTATGTTTAATAATAATTGACATCAGATGATTAAATTTTATTCAGAAAATTTAAAGTGTTTCCTAGAACTAGAATCTTTCTACTAAAATATTTTATTTCAACAAGAGTCATAACTCAATTATTAAACTTCTTACTAATTAATTTCTGTAAATATTCAGAAGTCAAGTTTTATAACATTGAAATTTGAAAATAATTTCATTAATTAAATAAATACTTAATATTTTATCAATTTATCAATTTTCAATTTAATTTGAAATCAAATAAAAAAAAAATTCTAATTAATTATTTAAATTTTTAATAATTTGAGATTTTATAATTAATTAATAATACAAATTTGGCTTTATAATTACTGCCACTCCATTATTCATAATAATTTCATTTATACAAAGTCTACACGATTCGAATAACGCCAATTGATTTTTATTAATCAACATAAATTTGTGATTAACCTAAAACGAAAATTTAATTAAATTGAATCATTTTACTTTCTAAATAATCTTAACTCGTCCTCATTCTTTTTTCCGACTATATAAAAATCATAATTTGATAAAAATTGATGTTCTAAGAGAACACTTATTTTTGGAAAAATCCTTTATTGAATGTTAACTTTGACTTTAGTGAAGATCTTTCGTATATAAATTAAGATTCATGAATGGAGCTTTTGGAAAAAAACAAGACAAACATAAACAAAAAATATAATTTGTATATTTTTGCTTCATAGACGTTTGTTAAACAAGATTCCAAAAAACAAAAAATAATAATATTTTTATGTAAAAAAACGCCATCGGCAAATAAGTTGATTTGATCTAAAAAAATATTATTACAACAATATTTAAAATTGTTATTTTCAAATTTTAAATTTTCTTTTATTTTTTTGCATAAAATGAAAATTGAAGAAGCGCAAAAGAAAAAAAAAATATGTAAAAAAAAATAAGTAATACAAATATTTGTGCCGGAAATTAAAATAATTAACCCAGAGAAAGAGAGATTTATTTACACTTCTTCAATGTATAATAGAATATCCATTTCCTGGATTCCCGCCCGCAATTTGCATGAAAATCATTTTTTAATAAAAACCAGAAAGAGGGAAAAAGTCAGAAATAGAGTGAGAAAGGGAGAGAGCAAGTTAAAATTGTATATTTTTTTATATATCAAAAATTTTCCGTATAAAAATAGAAAGATTAATTAATAAATCATCGATAAGCAAAATAAGCAAAACAAGCAAAAAAAAGAAAAAAAGAAAAGGAGAAGAAAATATAAATAAACAATAAGGTTAAATGAAGAAAAAAGGCTGACAGTAATAGTCAATTAATCGAATAAATTTTCTGTTCAACAAAAATAGAATCGATTCTTTCTTTCATTAGTTTTTGGGGTTGTTGTTGTTGTTTGCTTCTTTAAATTTTTCGTTTCTTTTGTTCAAATATTGCGTTCTATTTAACAATAAAGAAAAAAAATATTACGATCATGCATGACTGCAAGAATGTTTAAAGAATTATTTATTATATTCTTAAAATAATTATGTTTTTCTTTTTGAGGTTGAAACGATTAATCGATTTATTTTATCGTCAATTTGGCAAATATTAATGTCAAAGACAAACATTAGATTGATTAATTCATACTTTATGACAATAAATATCTATTCTAATCGGTCTCTAAAAGCAATCATTTAATTGAACGTTCAGAATTATAAGTTATAATCGATGGTAAAAATCGATCATTCAAATATATAATAATTTAATTATAAAAAAATTTTGAGTTCAATTTGATGGAATCACGATAGAAATATTTCTTAATCTATAAGAAATCATGGCAGCATAATATTGAAATCATTGAAAAACTTTGGTTTGGAACTAGAAAAATTGTTAAAGAAAAAAATACCATACGTCAATTTTCTACATTCTCATCACAGAAGCAGAAAAAAAACTAGGCAATACTCATATTAACCATCGATCATTTTTAAAATTCTTCAACATCCTTGGGTAAAATGTAAAATCATTGATAGTGTTGACATATTATTATGTACTCTCTCTCTACTTTATTGATTAATCGTTGTAAACAAAATCAAAAAAAAACAAAAAGAAAAAAAAAAATTGCGTGTCAAATAACAATCATGTCATTAATTTCTTTAGATTTCCATAACTCATAAATTTTTGTTCCTTGTTGTATAATTTATTGTGCATAGAAAAATATATAGTGTAAATCTTGTTAAAGGAAATAACAAAATTAACCTTGTCCATGTAATGAAAAATAAAACGGCGAAAAAATGAAAATCGAACAGAAACCGAGACAACATAATTTTTTTTTTTTTCTTAAATGAATATTTATGAATTTCGTATTTTCTTTTCCTAATTAAGTGAGACTTGAGTTTAAAGAAACTTTAAAATAAATAATTAAAAAATTATGAAATTGTTTTTTCATAAATAATAAATTTTGTTTATTAGAATTTTATCTGCCGTGTTTATTTATTTCAAAAAGACACAAGTTGTAAATTCATGTGTCTGATGGAATATTGTCTTGTGTTTGCTTTAAGATGAAAAGTAAAAATTCAATTTCAAAAGTTTTAGAGTCAATATTTTATTTATGTTACAAATTTTATATTTGTTATAGTGATTTATTTTTGGTATTAATTTTGAAGTGATGATGAAATAATAAACGTAAATTTAATATTAGAGGAAAAAAAATAAACATGTTAAGTTTTATTGAGACAATGTGCATGATGATGATTACTGATAAATTGTAATTCTACCATTTCTTCAGCTTTTAAATAGTTATAAGCCAATTAAGTTGACATTCTCACTTTGAAGATTGAACAGCCTATAATACCGGCTCTTGAATTACAACGAATTTCTGAAAAATACATAAACAAGTGAAAGTCAACGTTCTCTTGGAACGATTAATTAATGAAATGAAAATGAATAGAAAATAAAAGAAGTTCAAAAAGAACTTAAATATTTCAGATGAAGAATTAAGCCCACTTTTATGATAGATTTTTGATTAGTAACATTTATACTTATTCAAAATTATATTAAGGAAATTTTATACAAACTCAAAAGTTCAGAATTTTCTGCATCAAGAGATACGACTTTTTTTTTTTATAAAATGTTGACTTTACGTAAATAAAGAAATCTCTACTGATTTTCGAGTAGACTGGGGAATATTTATTTATTTTAATAAATTTTTTTTGTAAATACTCACATGACTAAATATATAGAGTATCACCTGTTCTCTCATTTTCACTTTTTTTAACAGACACGCGCGTTTATAACAACAAAATAAAATAAACAAACAAACGAAAAATTGTCAAATAAAAATCAACATTTTTTCTTGGAATTTCCACAATTTACACAATTACGAACAGCACTTTACACAGAAATACACACAAGGGACATACACACACAAACACATATACGCGTAACAAGACAAAAACAAAAGAAAATCTTTACCCAGAAAAAAAAGTATGTATAAAGAGAAATGAGAGAAAAAAAAAACGAAATTGTCCAACAAAGAATAAAAAGCATAAAAATAATTTTAAAATAAATAAAATGAAGAAAGATGGAAAAAAAATACAATATTTATTTAAGAATGAAAAGAAAACGAAAGAATGAAATGAAAGTAAAAAGACGGTTTAACATTAACAGAAAAGCCTTTTTATAGAAAAGCTAAAAGAAAAAAAAAAGAGTGTGACTGGGTGGGTGTATCGAGGGTGTCGAAGGATGGAGTAAAGAATGGGTGCGTGAAAAAAAATTATTTATATAATTTAAATTGTGTGATATCCAGACCCTGATAAGACACATTTTCCTTTCATTTATAATAAATTGGTAGATATTTTTATATGTATGTCCTGACAGACTTTAGAATATATATTTATATAAACATTTTAGAAAAGCTATGAAGCTTTTTCTTTCTTCCTTCTGTTTAAAATTCTTTTTTTTTTATTTCTGTTTTTTTTCCCTCCACCCAATTCGTGAAATTGTGAAAGTAATTCAAATATCCTTGTCTTCTTTTTGTATTTTTCTCTCTTTCTGTTTTTGTATTGTGAATATTTTTTATTTAAATTTAAAGACATTTTTAAGAACAAGAAGAAGAAGAATAAGAAGAAGAAGTAACCGTTGAAATGTGCGATATTATAAATAAATTATAGAAAATAATCCCTTATGATAGATCGACGACTTTTTATGGTTATTTTTTTTCTTTTCCCTTTTTTCTTGCTAATCGTTATCTTTATAGAAAAGAAATAAATGAACTGAAAATATGATGTTCTTAAGCTTTTTATGACATGAAAACCAATTCAAACTCAAAAGCATGCTGTTCTTAAAGATTTGTTTGTTTAAATTGTTTTTCTTTACAAATATTAAATCTTTCATTATTACATCATTTAGGGAATGACCTTTGTTGTTTTTGGATTTTATTAAAAAAAAAAAAACAAAAACTCGAATCAAATTTCAAGGATATTTCTGTATGTTTTGTAACAATAATTATTCGTCGGTTAATCAAAATAAATTTTCCATTATACAAAGTCTTGGAAAATAAATCAATAAAAAGGACTTCATTTTAATCATTAAGCTTTTGCCATTGGAATACTTTGAACTGACTGTGAAAGAAATAAAAATTTCTTTGGAGACTTTGGTACTTACTTTAAATTTTAATCAAAAAAAAAAAAAACTATAATTAATGGACATTCAACATTTATACAATTTTATCGTTTTTATCCATCTTCATATTGATGAACCAATTTTTTTTTTACGATAAAAATGTCAGCTCTCTTATAGAGAGTAGATTTAAGTATAAGAATTTCTAACAAACAGATCCCATTAGTAGATTGGATGTTATCATGAAAAAATATATATAAAAACATTTTCAAACAAAACCAAATTACTTCTTCCTGCTATAAAAGAAAGAAAAAAACGAAAGAAAAGAAAGAATTTTCTTATGAATCAATTGTAGATTTTGTTGTTCATTTATAGATAAATTTAACAAAAGGAATTTCACAAATTTCTTCTTTTTTTCATCAGTTTTCATCGGTTTTATTCTCATTAATACGATAAGCAATAAATTTTGAATAAGAATATTAAAAATAATCAATAAAAATCAACAAAATAAGTAAACCGGATATAAAAGAAAATCATATTTGATTTTTATTTTATAAAGAAAAAAAAAAACAAATGATCAGGGGACTCCACTCGTCATACTCCACTCGCATACGAATCTTACAAGAATCGTAAAGGAAATGCAAAAGGATGACGTAGAAACGACAAATTAGTTTGAAAAAAATTAAAATCTTTGGAATTTAAATAAGAAACGGATGGATAACTGAAATTTTCATATTTTCAAGAATTTATTTACAATTTTTTCGATTTTAAGTAAAATCTTTGAAACAAAAAAATACAAGGATAATTGAAAGAAATTGTTTTCTTTCCCAAAGCAAATAAATAATTCAGAAGAAATTTATTAATTTTCCATAACAATTTTCCATATTGAAGTGAAATGTCAATTAATTATTTATTTATTATTTAAGTAAAATTTATTTCCATTTTTCCTTTAAATCAAATTTTTCATGTTAGAATTTTTTTTTTTGTTGTTGTTAAAAAGAATGAATTAATTTCATGATAAATCTTACTCAAAAAAAATGTTTCTACCATAGAACATAAATTTCAAATTTTAATCCATTTTAATAAATATAAAAAAAAGAACGTGAAATGAACGTTTCTAAGTTTATTTTTTTTCACGATATTGTTATTCACAAAGGGAATTTTTTTTTTTGTAAAAATGAGAAATATGAAAAAAATATATAAGGTTTACAGGATTATCGGATTACCAGTACATATATAGTAATTCAATATTTATATATTTTCTACTTTTATTCTGATTCTTGTTACTGTTGTTGTTTTTGTATAATATCTACTTATTGATGTTCATATATTTTACTTTTATTAGATACAATTTCTATAATATAAAATTTTTCTCTATATAGAAAAGTGAATATTTTGAATTGTCACTTTTACATAATATTACAAAATATTTATGTCCAAAATATTTATTGAAGTGATGTTGAATGTTCAATTGGTTTGTTGAGAATAAGAAGAAAAAGATGGAGATGAACAAAAAGGAAAATCTATAAAATGTAAGTCCATTAAAAATCTTTAAGCGGATTTCCTTTTTTGTCCTTTTTTTTTTCTTTTTGAATTTCTGTACTTATTTCGACCAATAGAGCTTTAAAATTCTTTTGGACAATAAATTGTTTATACTTCACAAGAAAATAAATAAATAAAAAAGGAACTTCAAAAAATTATATATAAGTACAAAAGGATTTGCTGGATATGTATTGAAAATCGAGGGAAATATATTTTCTGTAGCAGAATAATGTTGAACATTAGGATATGTGAAGTTATGATGTTTTTTCTTTTAAATATATTTGGAGGCTTGTTTCATTCCACTTTTCATATAAATATAATCATCTTTTATTTTTATTCTCATTATAATTCTAATGTCGATTTTATCTTGTTATATTTTATTTATTTATTAGTTTAAGTGAAGATATTTAAAGTGGCTGCTGGCATTGACTAAAAGATTTTTCATTTAAGAATTTATTTACGACGCATAATCCAAACATTATTTTATTATTGGAAAGTTTATGGTTCTAAGAATTAGTTTTCATTGGAAATGTCAATTGTATTTTTTTTTTCTTGTAATGTTCATTTATAAATTTAAATTGCTTTTGTTTTTTGTAATCAATTAATAAATTTTAGCGTAGGAAATTTTTGAAAACCGATTCGCTAAATTTACATTTATCTAGAAATTGATTTTAATTTATTTTTATCGTTATTCTGTTTCACCAAATGACATTTAAAATTTTGGTCATACACGATTAAATTTCTATCAATTTCAATTTAAATTATAATTATTTAATTGCAAATTATTTAACAATAAAATTATTTCTTTTTTTTTTGTTTTAATTATCAGAAGGTGGGAAAGAATAAAGAAAAACGTAAAAGAAAACAATTTTCAAGTTCAAAGACACAATTTAGGTGTCAAAAGTGAAATTTAATTTCTTATCTACAGGTTGAAATAAACTCTAATCTTCGGTCTAAGATCTAATCAGAAAATCAATTGATTTGAAGGAAAAAACATTTTTATCCTTGTTTCATTTTTTGTTTTTAAAAATAAAAGTAAATTCTTGTTTTGTTTTTCAATTCTAATTGTTTAATAGAAATTAATCAAGATTATCCTTTTGGGAATTTAATCTTAATTTAAAATAAGAACAGCAGGACGAGAAAAGGATGATATAGTCTGAAAAGGATGATCTAAATTTAAACATTTATCTAATTTTGTTTTGTTTTGTTTTTCATGCTGGTTGAATACGGGGATTCAGGATTTGTTTCAATTAATTACGCGTTCTTCCTCTGTTCGTTGTTGTTTTGTTTTGTTTTGTTTTTTTTTTATTTTATTTTATTTTAACTTACTTTCATTCTAGAAAATCAAATTAAAACGTCAACGCAAAACTTTAAACATAAAACAAAATCAAAAGATTAAAGGTTGAAAGGGTCTGATGAACTTTTAAGGTTCGCACTATTTTTGTTTTTGTTCGTGATCCAAAATCACATTATAAAAACACAACAATTTGATAAAGAATAAAACAAAAATAAATCACAATTGGATTAAACTGTATTAATTTCTTTTATTAAGTTAAATCTTAAAATTCATCTTCTATTCGTATTATGGATTATTACATTTGTGCGCACCCAAAAAAGTGCTGATTGCTTCAATGAAAATCAAAACGGGGGAAAGAAAACAAGTTTAATGGAGGGAAATAATATTAAAGCTTTTTCTTTTTATTTTTATCAGATGAAAGTGGAACAAGTGGAATATTCTATTTCAATTAAAAATCAATAGAAACTATCGAAATTAATTTATTTATGAAGAACATGAACCCATAACGAATTAATACATCATTTCTGTCATGGAAAATTGAATATTGAACGTTTGTAATCGAATACAAAAATAAAGAAATAAAAATTAATGATTATTTTGTGTGGAACAAAAAAAAAAATCTTTGATCGATATAAAAAATTTAGTGAAAACATTTTAAATATTCCACATAACAGTTCACATAAAGGTCTTAACCTCCAAAGTTAATATAAATTTATTACTTTACTACTGATATAACATTAACAAAAGTTCTTAGAAAATAATACCAGAACCCACATGACAAGAAATACAATATTTCTATTAAATTCACTTCTGGAAAAATATTAATTTTAAATAAAATAAATTCCTCAAATAATATTATTCTAAGAAAATATCTTTTGAGATTGTCTAATTTATTTTATTTTAAAAAATATAAATAATATATTTTAGTCGTTAATTGAATAAATTTTCCATATTTATACTAAAAATATATAAATGAAATGAATGAACCAAACTAATTTTGTATATTAACCTCATTCACTGTTTCTACTAATTATTTGTATAAACGGAACATAAAAATAATGACTACAATTTATTTGGTGGAAAATTCTATGAAACCAATTTTTTATTTTCCTTTTCAAATTTAAGAGAACAACAAATAATTGATATTTTTCATTATTTTACCCTAGTCTAGTGTTTTAAGGTAATTATTATGAACAGAAAATTATCCGTACTAGAGAATAATTCATAACAATAAAAATTTCTATACTAAATAAATTGATAATAAAGAAGAACTGGTTAAGACTACAGACTATATATAATAATTCTATTCAAAGTAGTTTTTTCCCATTTTTTCCCCTTGGTTTTATCTAAAATAATCATTTTGTTTTTCAAGATAAAATGGAATCTATTATAAGGTGTACAGCTTTCGTTTATGACAAAAATTTTCTATAAATTAGTGGAAATTAAATTCAGGACGATTCATTAAAAGGTACAACGTCTATATAAATGAATTAACATAATTGTGAATTTATAAATATTTCTATTTTATATAAATTAGGGTAAAAAAAATTATTTTTTACCGAAAAAAAAAAAAGACAAGAACAGAAAGATACAAAAAAAAAACAAAAATTGTCTTTTATGTAAAATTTATAATTCTGTTTTTTGCAGGTAAAAGTTTATCTGCTAAAAAACATTCATAGGCAAAATTTATTTTAAATTGCGTCCACAAAAACATATACAATATATTGATAAGAGAAGGTTTTCATACGGCATACAAGATAAAAGAAAAACTGTTTTTAATTCAATATTTTTTCAAACTTTTTGATTTTTTTGTATCCTTTTTTTAAAACCGTTTTTCCCGCATTTACTAATATTTTTTTAATAGAATTTATTTTAATATGCTTTTATGAAATTAATGAGTAATTAGTATTTAGTAGTTTCTCTATTTTAATTAAAAAGACACACAAAAAAGCAACAACAACATTTAGATAAAAATTCTGAAAAATTTTCATTTGTAAATTTTTTTTCAACTTTTTTTTAATATAAAGTAAAAATTGTTGTTTTCGCTGAATTGTAAATCATTAATATATTATTTTAATTTTAATTATATTAACAACACCCTAATACCTTTTACCTTAACCATATAATCTTAGACTTGTAATCAACTGAAATGTTCCTACAATTAATATTTTTAAATGAAAAATTATTATGAAAATTATAATTTGTTTTCATGAATTTTCTGCATTTTTCTTGTTACAATATTTTCACCCACAAAAGAGTTTAAAATTATGGTTTAATAAAAGAGTGAAAAAAAATGAATTATGATTCATTTATCGTTAGCATTTTCCTGTTAAATATTCATAATTTCATAAAAGAACATAGGAGGAAATCAAACAATATTTTGCTGAGGGTAACTGAAAAAGGTTTAACCATTTTATCATTTTAAAAATATTTATTAGGAGAATTCAAGAAAAAAAAGAAGATCAGGAAGATCTTGAAGGTTCAACAAACATATTTCCATTTGACTTTTGTTACTTTGTATTTGTTAATAGTTTCCGAAAAATGAACCGCATACATGATTGAACAAATAAAAGTATAAGAAGCACGTATTCGAGATATATGGTTTGATGATTCAATCAACAATAATCTATACAAAATATTTTTCTGAAGGATTCTATCCCTTTTTTAGGAATTGAAATTATGGTTATTCAAATCATTCATGTTAACCTCTGAACTTTTCGTTCCATAGATGCAAATAAACACACACACACACACACATAAACATAAAAACGCTATAAAGACAATTATATAAGCCCCATTTATTAAATATTAATCACTGAAAATTTATAAACCGCGAGGGAAAGAAATCTAATTGCAATTCACCAACTGACTGAAAAAAATTAAAAATTCACCACAATATTAACCTTTTATAATTGATGCTACAATTCACATCTATACTATAAAACAAATAAACTTAAAAGTGCTTTAGTAGATAAAATCATAAAATCACAAAATATACGAAGTGGGAAAAAAATACAGGGAAGTTAATAAAAAAAAGCGCCCATTTTTTTAATACACGAAAATAGAACAATCGACAGAATAAAAGCCCTTATAATTGGTATTGGGAACGGATTTTTACATTTTTGTTTATTATTTTCACAAATATAACAAAAGCTCTCAACGCTATAATTAAATTTATTTTTCTTTTTTTTTTTATGCTTAAATAATAAAAGCAAACAAACCGCCTCTCTGTCCCTTGTATAAATAGAAAAATATGAGTTTAAAGTGGAAATTAGATAAATAACAATGATAATGGAACGTTAACTCGTTTTCATCAGGAAGTTTAAACAGAAAATCCTTCTATCATTGTATGAATTCACTCTTCTGTTATAATAAAATTAATGTATTATAGAAGCTCAATTTTGGTGTGTGTTGGTTGGGTTATAAAAAAATGAATAAATAAAAGTAAATAAAATTCTATAGCCGCTCTTGTGTCCGTTACCATTTTTGACTCTCATGAAAATTGTAATAAATTATTATCAGAAGAAGAAAAAAAAAGTATCATCATAACTAAATATTGGTTTTGCTGTCGAAAATATTATTATTTATTTTCACGAAACGTACAGAAAAATTTAATGGAAGTAATTTCGTTCGTTTTTTTCTTTTTTTTTTTTGGCTTCGTTGAACGAGAAAATATAAAATGGAAAAAAAAATCAGTTCAAATATTTATCATTCGGAGAAATCAAATACGCCGTAGTGAGTTTATTTAAATAGTTTTATGTTTGGGAAAAAGAACCTGAAAAATATTTTTATAAAAATACTCAAGTGGACAAGATGAAATGAAAATATATTTACATGAAGGGACAATCCTTTTCTATCTCTTACACTTTTTAAATTGTGACTCACTTTATACGTCATTGCTTCCTTACTTCTTTCTCTAAAGAAAAAAAAAACCATAGAAAAAAATCTTTCTCTCTCTTTTCACAATCATAATCTTTTGTAAATCCAATATAAAAATAACAAGAAAATCTTTCAAATATCTCTTGTATCTATTTTATGAGATTATAACACCTTAAAATACAGAAGGCAGAAAAGAAGACGTAGACTGTAGTCAGTTTGAAGAGAAACAAAAACAACAACTGAAAGTTGAATTTTAAACTGTTATAAAATCCATGAGAAAAATCTCATTTTGTTTTCATCCTTTGCTAAAAAAGATTTTACTTGTTTAAGTCCAGGTTGGGATTTATGATTTAAAAATGACGATATTTTTGATAATAATTTACGATTTTCGTTAAATTAGAATTTAGCCAAGTAAATTTTCCTTTAATAAATTGCCATTTCGAAAATTTCATAAGAAAATTGAAGAAAAACCAAATCAAACTATTGGTAATTTTGAAATTTTTTCAACAAAAAAACCTTTTCAAGAACATTTATCTTATGTCTGTTATCTGTTCTGGTTTATTGAGCATATACGGTAGAAGAATGTTGAGTTCCACTTTTTTAATAAGTAAAAGATTAGATTCCTGAATGCATTCCTGGTAACGGTCACAAAACTAAAAACCAATTTTATAAAACTATATTTTGTATTACCTTTTTTTTTTGTCCTGCATATAAAACTGCATTTTTCCATTTACATGACCTAATCTTATTTATACCTTTTCAAAAAAAAAGAAAACAAAAACTAAAACAACAGAAAATTCAAATCATATCTCTCTCTTTCTCACTATGTTTATTTTTTGTTCATGAAAATAAAAACAAGACAGAATAAATTGATATATACAAAAGATGAAAATGTTTGCTGGTATCAACTTGAGTCATTTGAAATTCAAAAAAAAGAAAAATACAGAAAGAGAAAAATGAGAAAAAAAAACTGGAATGTTAAATATTGACAATGAGAAGAGATGCTTTTGATAACAATAACAACAAAAACAACAACAACAACAAAAGTAACAGCAAAAAAAAAAAAATAATGTGAATTTTTTTTTTCGTTTGGGAAAATGGTTTTCTTATCTGACAAAACTTAATTATCCAGTGTTATGGATTCACATAAATTTATATTGCACCATAACGAGATTGTTCTTTATTTTAGAATTTATATAGATACATTTACGTTCACATTTTTCTTGTTACACAAAGATAAATATTTTTTTGTGTATTTTTTGTATAGTTTGTATAGAGATGATTTGAAGTTGAAATTATATTTATTCTCGCACATGAACCGACACATTAAAATTTATTTAGAATTTTTCTCTGTTTGTATTTTAGTTTATTTCCATTTCATAAACAAACCAAAAAAAAAAAAAAGAAGAAGAAGAAGAAAAAAAAAAAAATAAACAAAGATTAACAACGTGAAAATTGGAAAAACATTTACAAATTCAAATAGAGAGTGAAAAAAATGAACTGAAACAAAAATGAAATAAATGTTGTTTGGTCATGATGACGACCATGACCATGACCATGACCATAAAGCCACATCCATAATTTAACATTTGACTGAACATCGTAAAATATTATATTATAAGGCGGTTTTATTCTAATTATAATTTATAATTAAAAGTCATTTTCAAGACTCATTAGTCAATTGTTTTGATAAAAATTTTTACTTATAATTAGATAGAAGAAATAAATAAGAAAATGATTGTCAACTGAACAGAAAATTTTAAGTTAAAATTTACAAAACATAAAAGAAAAAAAGGATTTTGTTCTTTTTTTGATTTTTCCTTAAATTGCCTTTCTATTTAAACAAAAGAAATAAACCATGACCTAACCAAACCATCCATCGACAAAATAAATATAAGCGAATAATGATGACGTAAACACATTTCTGAAAATTTTTATTAGGTTTTCTCTATTTGATATTAATTTTTTTTACTATGTTCCAACATCTTCCTATAATAAATCTTTACATTAGTCAATGCCAACTAATTAGTCAACAAAACAGCAAAAAGAAAAAAGGATAAAAAGGATAAAAACCATAAATAATGACAGGTTTTTTTTTCCTATTATCATTTTACTGACAAAGAGTAAAAACATCTAAGGAAAAGCAAATGATAAAATTTTGTTTTGATGAAATCACAATTTAAATTGAGTTATGGAAATTTTTTTGTTATCAATTTTATTTTAGATATGAAATTTTGATGATCTTGACTAAGGATAAAATGATGAGTTTATTAATAATTTAATTTATTCTCAAAATTATAAATGAAAATTATAGAAATTTCTTCAACAACAGAAATTAAATTCTATTTGACAGTATAGGTTATGTCTACATATTATACTCTTTGATGTCTCTTAATAACATAAATTAAGGAATAAGGACTAAACATCTATCATTAGTTTGTTCTTTTTTAATACATTAAAGGACCACAAATATTTAGACAACGCAATTTATATAAAGTTTTTGTGAGTTTTTGTTCAATAAATTTTTCAAGAATAATAAAACTGAAAAGGCAAGTCAGCTTTATATAACTTTGACTTTAATTGTTTAATTTATAGAGATGCAGAACATAGAGTGGCAACACGTCCTACTCGCATCAATATAATCCTGGTCTCAAACCTCAGTGTGGTAGAATCTCATAGTAAATCCCGTGTCTTACATATGACCCTGACAGTTGATACAAGACACGTTAATAATCCCAAATCTATTGAACGCCTAAACACATATTTTTTGTGATGAAACCATGGAAAATTAAATCCATATGGGAACCGTATATCGTCCTAAAATTCTGGGAACATTCCACTAATTAATTTTAATTTTGGTTTAAAAAATTTCGATTAAACCAGACAAAAACTTAAGTTTTTGTGTTGTGTTGTTTCGGATGAAAAAAAAAAGATTAAGTTCTTCAAAAGCTTTGGCTTCTATGCCAAGATTGAAATTAATTTAAATTTTTATGAATGCAACATTTTTTTTTTTGACTAAAGTGAAATTCTTTAACAAACAAAAAAACCAAAACTTTTTAGTTGAAAAGAAGAACAGAATATAAAAGGGAAAAAAATTATCATATGAATAATGGAGACTTTTGAAAATAGTTTTGAACATTTTTAAAAATATAAATTCCATTCATACAGAAAAATGACCAAAAGAAAAAAAAAGGAAAAGCTTTTTGTTTCCATCACTATAATTTATGTTTTCAAAAAAAAATCTTTTATATTTTTTTTTTTACTTTTGTATAGAAAACAATGAAATAAATATAAAAGAATATTAATTGTGAATTGTTTTTTCTTTTCATTTCAGAACTTTAAAAATCATGTACTGTAAAAACAACAAAAAACATTATTACCAAATGTATCATCCTTTGATTCTGGCTTAGTGAATTTACAATATTTCCCATCAGTGAGAAAAATAAGAGATCATATAATATAGGGAAAGGAAAGAATTTAAATCCCGTCACTAAATATTATATTTAAAAACCTTAAAAATATAGGAGGAGAGTTTTACACGACAATGAACAAAAGTGCCAATACAACAAGTGGCGAAGGCTGCCCAATTGCTGATAAAATATTATATCCAAGTGTTTTTGGTTTTTTTTTAGCAGTACCACAATGGGAAGCAATTGTAACAGCTGTTGTACTTACATTAATTATAATTTGTACAATAGTCGGTAATATATTAGTTATATTAAGTGTATTCACATATAAACCATTAAGAATAGTTCAAAATTTTTTTATTGTTTCATTAGCTGTTGCTGATTTAACAGTTGCTATATTAGTATTACCATTAAATGTAGCTTATTCAATATTAGGTAGATGGGAATTTGGTATACATTTATGTAAAATGTGGTTAACATGTGATGTTTTATGTTGTACATCATCAATATTAAATTTATGTGCAATTGCATTGGATAGATATTGGGCAATAACCGATCCTATTAATTATGCTCAAAAAAGAACAGTTGAACGTGTATTATTATTAATAGCTGGTGTATGGATATTATCATTAATAATAAGTTCACCACCATTAATTGGTTGGAATGATTGGCCAGAAGAATTTTCTAGTAAATATCCTTGTATATTAACATCAAATCAAGGTTATGTGATATATTCATCATTAGGTTCATTTTATATACCATTAATAATAATGACGATCGTTTACATCGAAATTTATGTAGCAACAAGAAGACGTTTAAGAGAACGTGCCCAAGCATCTAAAATAAATACAATAGCTGTTAGACAAACTGGTAAAGAAACAATACAAACACAAAATGATCAAGAATCTGTAAGTAGTGAAACAAATCACAACGAACATCCAAATATATCTGATACAGCAGCAAATGCAAGAAGTTTAGAGAAACGTAAAAAACGTGATAAGAAAAAGAATGGTACAAAAATAATACAAACAAATCCAAATGAAGAGATAATGTTACAACCACCAATTGTTCGTGATGACTCAATTACAGATAATCCAGAAAATTCATCAGAAAGTGCTAAAGCAAATGGTGATAATACAGCTATTATTATTGAGCCACCATGTATAAATAATAAAAAAGTTAAAAAACGTTCAATTAAAAAGTCATCCGGTGTTTATCAATTTATTGAAGAAAAACAAAAAATTTCATTATCAAAAGAACGTAGAGCTGCTAGAACACTTGGTATTATAATGGGTGTATTTGTTATTTGTTGGCTTCCATTTTTTTTAATGTATGTTATATTACCATTTTGTTCATCATGTTGTCCAACAGAAAAATTTACAAATTTTATTACATGGCTTGGTTATATTAATTCAGCACTTAATCCAGTTATTTATACAATATTTAATTTAGATTATAGACGAGCCTTTAAAAGATTATTAGGAATTAAATTTTGAAAATAAAAAAATTTCTTTAAAAGAAAAAGAAAAAAAAAATTGTATCGATGAAAATTATTTTCGATCACACAAAAGGAATAAAAAGTTTATAATTAAATTAATTAAATTAAATAAAATAAAGTAAAAATTATAAATAAAGTTAAAATAATTAAAAAATATAATGGAAATAAACACATACACAAACACATACAAAAACACACACCTGAAACGGTTTAAAAATATAAATTAAAAAATCTAAATTTAAAAAAAATTAATTAAAAATATAAATTTAATAAATTTAACGTAAAGAAGAAAAAGAAGAAGAAGAAAAATAGTATTATTGATGTGAAAATAAATAATAAAATAAATAATATAATTTTTTTTAGTTTTTAAGAATAAAATGAAGTCAAATGAATCAGTGTTAACTAAACGGATAATGTTTTTTTTTTGTAAATAATAATATAAAATTTAGAAGAATTTTTAGAATAAGAATTATTAAGAGAAAAGAATCCCCTCTGTTTTTTTTTCTTCGTTATTGTTATTAGTACAATAATTAAACTCACATATTTCACCAATTATTATAAAATGCTTGAAAAAAAAACTCATTAATAAATTTTAACAAATTAAATTTTATATGAAGAACAAAAAACAAAATTCGTTCAGAAAATGTTTGTTAATGCAGACAAATTTATGTGAAAAGTTTCATGAAGTTAAGAACAACTGATGTGAAGAAAATGATTGTAGATGTGTGGACTTTCTACAAAATTAACAAAACAAAAAAAGTGTGAAATAATATTTTGGTAATGATGGAAAAAATGTAATTTCCCAAAATTTTCAACTAGAACTAAAATTTGAAAATTTCCACTTTCATTTTCACTTTCACTGATTTCATCAATTATTGAAATTTGATTCTGTAATTTTTTCACGTAACTCTAATTCTCGGTAATGACTGATTTGATTATAAATTTTAAAAATAAAGACACACATGTACGTGTAGTGCAACAACTTCATAAATATTCACCCACATCAAATATTATTTATTATTTATTTCTGTAATTAATAAATTGGAATCAATAATGCATTTATTAATATTATTATACTTTGTGAAAGCTCTCCATTTAAATAATGATTATATGTTTTTTCTAATACTTTTGGGTTTGAATGGATCGATCCAAAATAAAGAATAGAAAGAAAAAAGTTTAATAATAACGAATCATCAATCGTTTATAGATACAAAATTGGCAAGTATCAGAGAAAGAAAAAAAAATACATAGAATGTTCTGTACGATTAATTTTGCCAGATGCAAAATCGTTTTGAACCGACCTATTTTATTGATCACTCAACTGACTACAAAAAAAATTATCGATTCTTATTAATCGATGTCGATTTTTTTTCTCAATCTTCCTCTTTAAGATTGACCCACAAGAAAAAAAAAGGTGTATTTTTTTTCTTCGTGAGTGAACAAAGCAATCGCCATAAAACATTTTTCTTTTTTAGTTTTTTTTTTTTCTAGATTCTCATCATAAACGAAAATGTTTCTGAACGAATTTTCTTTCGTAAATTTCCTTAAATTATAAATAGAAGAGAATTATAACATCGCACATTTTAAACAAAATGAATGCACTAAAGGGTTAATAATCATTATTAAATGAGAAAAGATAAATGAAACTTAGAATATAATTTATAATTTCGATTTGTGATAAATTTTTTATTCGAAATTTAAGAATTTAATAAAAAAGAAAAAAAAATATCCTTAAGAAACGGGATAAATCAAAAAACTTTGAGCTTTTTTTTATTTTATTTTTTATTAAAAACACAAAAACAAAAACCAAAAAGAAAAAAGATTGGACATTGGAAAAGATATTTTCAAAACTAATTATAATTGTAATTTTGTTAATTAAAATTTATCACGTAATTAATTAATTAATTTCTCTAAATTTTGCAATAATATATTAAGAGCCCAAAATGTATTGTTGCAAAGAAAACTTTTGTACTTTTTAAACATTTCACCAAATTTATGTTAATTCTTCTTTTTAATCGAAATTAACATTTTTTTTTTTAAGAAAAAAAATGCTCAAAGTAATTTTAAATAATTAAATATATTTGTTGTTGTTGTTGTTTTTGTTTTTGATCTTCTTTAAAAATATATTTTTTGTCTTGTTAAAATTAATTTCAATGGAAATTACACATTAAAATTTATTTAATTAATTAAATTAATTAATTGATTAATTTTAATGGAAAACTTCTATTTAATTATTAAAATATCGTTTACACAAAAAAACAACAACAACAACAAGAAAAAAAAATGTTTAAAAAAAAATTAAGGAAACATTAAAAAAAAGATAAAAAAATGTAATTTATAAGAAGTTCTGTAATAATTTAATTAAATAATTAAAAATTCTAGTCAAAAGAAAAAAAAAACTCATTACAATTTTATATAAACCAAAAAGAAAGTAAACATAAAATAAATTAATTAATTAATGAAAATAAGTTGAATAAAAAATTTAATTAAATTAAAAAAAAAAAAAAAAGTAAAATTAATTTTAGGTGAAGAAAGAAAAAAAATTGAAGAAAAACAAAAATTATCTGATGTATAGAAATTTCTTAAAATATAAGAATTAAATGTTTGTTAATATTAATAAATAAATTATAATTAAATATTAATAAATAAATTATAATTAAATAAATTTAAAGAAAATTTAAAAAAATTAAAATTAAAAAAGAGAAAAAGAAAAAAATGCAAATATTGTAAATATTTCGTTAAATATAAAAATATTAATAAATAATTAAATAAAAAAAAGAAAACAGAAATTCGATTAAAAATAATTGTTGGTTTTATTTAATTTCTTCAATAATTCTAGTTATTTTTACAAGACCCGTAACACCCAAGGGGCATCATGTCATGCTTATAAAGCCTGATATTGTGAAGTGATTCTTTGTTTCCATTAAATTCCCGTGTTTGGTAGAAATACGGAATTCCTAGGTTCTGAATATTCTACCCTTGTTATGATTTTTCTTCTTTTCTTTTCGGATAAAGATTTTTGAAAATTACAGACTTTTAATATTTTAAAACAAACGGATTAAATGTGAATTACAACAAGATTTCAAGTAAGTATAATCGAGAGAACCGAAAAAATTTCATTTTTATAATAAAATCTGAATCTCTTAACGGCATCAATATAAATTCAGGTAAAAGCCTAAGTTAAGGTTATCATTTTATACAAGCTTTATCTAATTCTCTTAGAATTTAATCAAAGCTTTCTGTACATCTTTTTTCATAAGAGATTAAAGACTAAAACCTACAATAAATTCAGAAATTTTCGTTAAATCTGATTCAGATTATAATATAAGAATTTTTTTATCGCAACAAATATTCTGTACAATATTCTGTTCTATTCATTATCAAAATTATATTTTTCTCGCTTATTTTTTTTTTAAATTACATCAACTCATAATTTGACAACAACAGAATATGAATCTATTCTCTATACTGATTTATAATTCTTTAAAGTTTTAATTCTCTACTGAATTATTTAAAATAAAAAATGTAAAAAGAAGAAAAGAAAAGAAAACAGGAACATTTTTTGAACAAAAGAATAATATGAACAATATTTTTATAATGATGTCACATCATAATATAAATCTAAAGAATATTAAAGTATAGAACTTTTTACTTTATACATAAATATATTCACTGTGGGGATTATAAAAATATATATACATTTTTAAACTTTTATAAATACGCAATATGTCATGTGTGTGTGTGTGTGTGTGTATTAGTCAGTCAAAAAAAAAATCTATTAAATTTATGTTCATCAAATGTTTCAAATGAAACAAAAATTTATGGTACTCAAAATTTATTAAAAGAAAAAAGAAAAATTGTCATATTTATATTCTGTTGAATTTAATATTCAATTGAAAAATATTTCATTAAAATGAAAAGTAAAGAACAAAAATATTGAATAATCAATTTAAAAGCATTACACTTATTATTATTATTATTATTATTCTTGAAATATATATGACACAAATTAAAATCATCTTTAATGGAGCCTTGAGTATTTATTCTTACCATTATTTGGTATTCGAACAGAAATCAATCATAATAAATTTTTTGATCCTTCAAGCTTCAATAATCGTAGTATTATTTTTTGTTTGGTTTTAATAATAATCTATTCTCGATTCTTAAATGTAAACGTCAAGTAATGAATGGACAAATTTAAATCTCAGTGGATGGAATAAAGAGTTTGACTTTTTTTTTTGAAAAGAAAATTTTTGGTTAGTTTGTATTTGAGTTTAATAAATTTACAGAGTAAATTAACAGCATCTAGAAAAAAAAGATTTGCTTATTAGATAATATGACCGCACTGTTAAAGACACTTTTCCAAAGCAAAATAGAAAAAAATAGAATACAAGAGAAAATAAATTAGTGTATGTATATTTATCCCTTGGGCGTCTTACTAACTGAATCCCATATCAATATTTGATTATTGTTCCCTTTGTATAACAAGATCATTTAATTACAAGACAATTATTTATGCCTGAGGTAAGGAGTAAGGTATATAAGAGAAAACTTGTGAGATACCGCACACATGACTTAGAATTACTTACGTCTCATCGGTTAATGAAATTCAATTTAAATTTATTGGATTTCAATTAAATTGATTGTCCCTTGGTGAGACAGAAATTCTATAATTTAAATATAATTTATTATGCAGTATATTCGGTTTATGTGGGAACTGTTATGGAATTTATTCTGTAAAAATGATATTTATACGTTACACATACGTGCAAAATTTTCGTAAATAAGTAAATTTGTTTTAAGCTTTTTATGTCAAATTTAAAGGCAATTTTTTATAAAATTAAATATTTATTAATTTTAAATTGAGAAAATTAACAAGAAAAAAAGGAATGATTAGATTTTATTGTGTATTTTTTTCATTCTTGACGATAAAATATTAAAGAATTTTATTTTAAAGCTTTTTTTGTAAACATCAATAAAAAAATCAATAATAAACAAAATATATTTTGTAAATGAAAGTTCACTAGACTTTTGGGGAAAAAATTAAAGAAGTAAACGTGATTTTTTGTATAGAAAAAGAAAAAATCTCGTATATAAAGTCAATGAATTTTTCCCAACGATTAATTTAGAATTTAGGTCGTACAATGAATTATGTCTTAATCTTAAGATCGATCGATTGTTGCACGTTGAATGAAATTGATTGAATTTGTAGTAAAACCAAATTCATCAATTAAGTTTATTTCTAAAAAATATTGACTATTTTTGTTGTTATTTTTCTTGTTTTCTATTATTGTAAACTTCAAACAATTGATCAATAAATTCGAAGAAATTCAGCAATTGTTTAACTAGAAATGTGACAGGTAACAGATAAAAATTTACAAGGTTTTACGTTAATAGTGTCTGGGACAATTTTAGTCTGGACATTTATTATATGACAACTATGACAATTATGGCTTCTCAAATATACTTCTGTAACAGAATGACAAATCCTTTTCAATATTAGGTTTTATGAAATTTGTTCAAATACACAATGTTGTTGTAAAGGCAAATAATAATGAGACCAATTAGAATGTATCCTTTGGCTATATTTGGAGATCGATAAAATCTATTATTATTTAAAAATAAAACAAAAAAAAAGATTGATAATATTAGAAAGATTGAATTTCCTTTCGAACAAAATATATTTGAATAAGCTTCAGGACAAATCTGACAAAAACATTACATTCTTTATAATTTCAATGTCAAGGAACATTATTATTACGAATATGTTAAAAATAAATTTACATAAATAAGAAAAAGGAACAATATTCTAAATTCTAACAACAAATAATAATGCTCTATTTTTGTTTGATTGAAATTTATCTTAACTATTAACTATTAACTATTCTTAATAAAAATTGATTTGATTTAGTTGTCTAAAATGAAAATAACTTTGGTAAAGTAAGTTCTATTGTTTAGAAGTCACTTAGAGAATTTCCTTATCAGAAATAGATGAAATTGTTAAACGCAAAACTGAATATAATAAAAATGTAATAAAAAAAAAAATATGCCAAAAATTGTTTTATGTTTTCCTTCTAAAAACATCGCAATACTTTTAGAATAATTTCCAATGATTTAGTAAAGTTTGAACTGAACGTTGTGAATATAATAAAAACTTTCTGGATATTTTAGGAAAACTAAATTATTAATTAAACCACAACATAATAATATATTGTTAGATTAAGTTTATGTTTCTATAAAATATTTTGTTATCGTTTATATTATTATTATTAATATTATTATTATTTTCCCGATAATAATATTTAGTTTAGTCTTTAGTACGGAATTTAGGAAATAAGAAATATCTAAAACATATTTGAGATTTTTGAATATATTAACTGCAACATAAATTTTACGAGACATGAATTTAAAATTAATAAACGAAATAAAAGAAAATAATATTCAACTATAAAAATCTGTTTAGACGATTTTCTTTTTTGTTACAAAAGGAAAAAAAAAATAGCAATGAACAAATAAATAAACATTCAACCAAATAACAATACCAACCGAAAAAAGAAACGATTTAATTTAATATATAGAATATAAAGGGATTATATACTTTTAAGTTAACTTACATGAAATCTTATCAAAAAAAATTCTGTTATATCTATTTGATTCGATCCCAGATTTTGTGACAGACAACACTATGAATAGAACATGAATTTACATAATATTATATGTAGTTCTGTAAATGTAACCTGACCCATCTACATCTCTTTTTTTTTCTACTCAATAATATCCTTTGAAGATTGAAAACGGATGATCGAAGAAGAAGTAGAGAGAAGTAAAGAAAAAAAGGGCTAACTTTTTTCCCTTTATAGCACAGATTTGTTGATGTCGATAAAAATTCGTAATACAGCAAGAGCACTTTAGTTATTCGAGGATAGTAAATTAAGTTTAGATAAAGTTGTCCTATATTATGATCCTGTCTCTGAAGAACATAAAAATAAAAAAATCTTTCTACATTTTTTTTATATTATTTAACAGAATAATTTTAGCGACCATAAAGAAAAAAATTACTCCAATGTCTAAAGAGAAGAAAAAGAAGAAAAATAAAATGTAAAAACATTTTGCCTGAAATTTATCTTTATATAAAATAGATCGCAGTCTGTTTTTTAGAAAAAAAAAATAAAATGTCGACACACAAGTTATTGTGACAATACCGAAAATATTTAAACAACAACAAAAGAAATAATATAAAGTTGGCATTGACAACAATGAACAAGAAAAAAAGAAACAAATAAAAAAAGAAAAGAAATGAAGACGACAATTAAATTGATGAAAATAAATACAAGAGAATTGTATAAAAATACTTTCTCGTGAATTGAATAAAAATAAAGGTCAAAATATTGTGCCCGTATCGTCTTTTATTTTGTGATTTCCTTTCTTCTTTTTTTTTTTTTTGTTTATCCAACATTTTATTTGATATTGTATATCCCTTAAAGGAAAATCATAAACATCGATTTTTAAACCAACAACAAAATAATAGACACACAAACATGAACATTTGAAAATTACAAGAAGCTCTTTTCCATTTACACAAATCAAAATGTCTTATGGATTCTATTCGCTTTCACTTAAATAAATCTGGATAATGCGTGTTTGTGCACAATTTTAATCAAAGAAGAAGAAACTTATTTATCAAAAGAAAAATGAATAATTTTTGTTACACGATTAAAGAACATTTCACAACGAAAAACTTATTTAAAAGTCTCATTTTTCTTATAATTTTTTTATCAACTTAATTAAATACTTTTCTGCTGAAGAAAAATCTTAAAAATAGTGAAAAATGTAAGAATTATTTTAAAACTTCAAATATTGACGGTTCAAGAACCTTTCTTTTTATTTAAAAAATGATTAATATTTTATAAATGAAAATGTCTGCAAATAAATAACACAATTATAAACTCGCAATGGATAAATAATAAAGAATTGACTAGACAAGTAAGTAACACATCAGTTAGTTTTCCCACATCATGAATTGTTTTCTATGTTTTGTTGTGTTTTGTATTTTTATAGAATGAAAACTAAGTGATAACTTTTACAATTTTCAATGGACTAAAAAAAAAAAGGAAAAACTATCCACATTCTCTTATATTCTTTCTCACATAAGACAAAGTAAATCTTCAGACATTTTATTGGCTGGTGAGTCCATTTATTTTATATGTTGTGGATGTGAATATGTTGCATGTAATAGTTGTACAGTTGGGGGCATTATATTAGGTCAAAATGATAAATTAAACAAGAGTTTATACTTTACAATTGACAATTTATATAAATAAATATATCTTTAAACAGAAATTTCTACACACAAATATTGAGAAGTTTTATATTTAACGTTCAATAAATATATGAGACACAACAACACATAACACAATATGTTTGAAAACAAAAACAGATAAACAACATAATAAATTCTATATTTGATGAATAACTTTAAAATATGTGAACATACAAAATGTTCTATTTTATGAAATGAAATCCATCATTGGAAATAGTTAACACCTGTCTAGTTTGTTAACAATAATTGACGAAGTAGTTATTTAAAGTCTATGAAAGAAAAACATTGTCTATTGTATTTAAATATAGGAGACTGATTAACTTCTTATAATTTTCGATTTCTTCTGAAAAAATACAAACATTAAATTTTTGTTTGTTTAAGGAAAAAAAAAAAGATTAAAGGAAAACGAACGAGCGAGAGAGATTTTCCTTTATTTGATTTACTTTTTTATATTTTTATAAAATTTCAAAGATTTATTTAAAAGTTTGAACATTAAAATATTCAATATTGACGATTTATTTAGGTCAATTGATTTTGAATTGAATTTTCTTATATAGAGAATTTAAAGAGAAAATAGAAAATAAGAAAAAGTAACGTGAGAATAAGAAGAAAAAAAAAACATAATCAGGAATAAACAAGTTTAGTTTTTCCTTCAATGAACCAACCACCAAGAATATTCAACATTTTAACTTTGTCTACTTTTTTTCATATTTTATTTCTTTTCTGGAAGAAAAAATGTCAGACAGAAATATTGTCTATTTATGTTAGACGCAGACAAATAATAATATCGATTGAATTTTTATTAACAATAATATAGTTTTGAAAACTTTCCTTAATTTGACTTTCAATTTGAGTTTGAGTTTGAATTGAATAAATAAATTATTATGGTTTAGTCTAGATTTTTTTTCTCGCTCCAATAAAAATATAAAATAAATCTTCTTTGATTTGGTTAAAGGATTTCTTGTTCTTGTTTTAATTTATAATAATTAGTTCACTCGAATAAAATAGCAGAATGGTTTTTTTATTAGAAAATAAATTTTCATAATTTTCTCCTTAAACAGTTTTCTTTTGTAATCTCTTTGGTAACCAATATCTGTATGAATTTTTCTTTAAAATCTTTTACAAACAATAAATTTAAAAGAAATAATAATATTAAAACCACGGATTTCAGAAGAAACACATGTAGAAAATCTGCATAACAGATACAAAATTTGTATATGGCAAATACTATATTTCACCTGTGTGTTTGTGTTTAAGGGAACCCACAACACAATTTCATACTTTCAACAATATTCAATTTATATATTTTCCTGGACTAAAATTGTTATTAATTTCCTTGATGCACCTATTATTCTCACTTCAAAGACTTTCCAATAACATTTAGATTAAATTTATGCCAGTATAAAGAAAATTTAACGTTTACAAGTTCAAAATAATATTAAGATCTAAACATTTTAATTTAAAATTTAAATATATTATATATATTATATATTATATATTATATATTATATATTATATATTATATATTATATATTATATTATATTATACGTTGTATTATATTTAAATTTTATCTGCAGGTATAACCAACAACTTATTATTGACTATATATTCAAGTTCATTTCAAAAGGACATAAATATAAGACTGTTGAAACTATAGACAAAGTTTGATTGTAAAATTATTTTTTAATAACAGTGCTAAAATGAAACAAAGTATAAGAAACATAATTTTGTTGAACTTGCAATAAAATGAAATTGAGGTTTTCAAAGAATTTCAAGTAAAAAGTCATTTCAAGTCTTGTTTAAATGAAAACGCTGAGTTTGTCTCATTATTTTCAACTTCCAAAAGCTTTTGTAGAAAATCAAAAAAACTTTAAATTATCTCATACTTTTTTTTTCCCTTATTAAAGTTAGAGGTATAAAAAAATGTAATAAAGTCATGAACGTAGAATAAATAAAATATTACTAATATTACTAACATGTAAAAAGAACGTTAGAGACAATTCATTTATAGAAAATAATACTCATGACACCTTTAAAAGTACAAAGTAAATAAATTAAAGTTAATAATCACGATGGGAGAAAAAAGAAAATTATTTTTTCTTTATTCTGAGAAATTATTTTCCGGACAAAAAACGAAAACAACAATGAATCTTTAAAATATATAATTTGCCAGCATCAAATTTCCATATAATGAGAAGTGAAACGTGACTGAACTCAGCACAAAAGAAGGAAAACATTAAATAAAAAATATTCTTCACCAAAAATTCAATATCAGATCTGGCGTGAAAAAT
This sequence comes from Pedicia rivosa, assembly GCA_963082725.1. Classification (NCBI taxonomy): domain Eukaryota; kingdom Metazoa; phylum Arthropoda; class Insecta; order Diptera; family Pediciidae; genus Pedicia; species Pedicia rivosa. The sequence goes on from OY720151.1 coordinate 46,958,969, forward strand.
GTGCGTTTAAAGACTATTAGATTACAGAATATTTTATAATTATACAATGAAATGTAATAAATTAATGTAAAAATAGGTACGTGATGTAAAAATATTTTTGTATTTTTTGTAGTTTTAAGAGTTTAATAGGAAATGCGCAAATTTCATTATTAGTTTAATAGTTACGTTTATTTGTAACTTTAATAAGTGTTATAGGTAACTGAATGCCACAACTGACACTCTAAACTTTCATTGTCCAAATGATTGCTTGATATGTGTCAGTTGAAAGTTTTTCTTGCACGTGGACAATTAAAAAAAAAAAAACAATATACAAAATATAGAATTTGTTAAAGGGAAAAGATTTCTTAATTTCACTTCTTAGAAAAAAATATTTGGGTTTAAGAGAAAGTAATTTAGAATAAGTAATTAAAGGATATACGAGTAAGAATAATTATTTTTTATGTAAATTTTATGTAAAACATTTTTTGGTTATCCATTTTTTGTTTGAAGTTTTTACATTTATAATTTCTCAGTAAAACAATGACTGTAATGAATAAATCTGATAAGACGCAGACGATAACTCAAAACGAAATTATATTCGATAATTTAATTTATTATAACTTTTAGAAAGTTCTTCAAAATTAAGCCCTATTTGGTTCTTTATTTCCTTTTTTCCAAATACAAATTTTTGTAATCTTAATTCATAGCTAAAAATTATCAGACATAATTTACAAAAAATGATGCAGTTAAGGATGAAAATAAATAGATTTTCATTACACAAAAGTGTGATTGCACAATTGCGAATAAACAATTGATTTTCGATCAATTCAATATATTAATTTATCAGGTGATTATAATACCGCACCGTACGTATAATCGTAGTAAAATACTTTTGAACTGATTAAATATAGAAGCTTTTTCTCCAACAAGGACAAAATGTTTAGATAAATATATTGCATTTATCTATCTGTACGTATATGAATGTGTAAAACCTCCAAATTTATATATTATTTATTTTACAGTATACCACAAGCATTGTAAAATCAACAATCATACTGCTATACATAAATTCACAATAGCAGTAAGCATCAGTAGCGAAAACATACATATTGCAATTTATACAAAAAAAAAAAAAAATAACTGGAAAGAAAAAAAAAGAAAATCAACTGAAACAAACAAACAATAAAAACTCAACTGAAACCAAAATGTATTTTTTATCTTAATGTGATTTAACATCCGTTGGGCGGTTTCTCTGTTATATCGTCATGTTACATGAATTTTGTATATCCGTAAAATACATACATAACATAAATATATAAAATATACTGGATATACTGTATGTAATTTACCCTAAATTCCCTGTCAATTGTCATTAGCGTGATAAATAAAACAGAATAATGATCGTGTTGGTGAATACAAAATCGATTAACTTAGCTTTTGTATTATTTACTAAAAAACACAAAATGAAAAAATAGGTAGTTACATAGTATATCGAAAATATAGAGTAGATATTGTATTATTTTATTGCAAGACCAGCGCAAAAGTGGATTGAACTGTAAGCTTTCAATTGTTTTGTTTCTTATTCTTTCAGATCGGATCATTTTTAGTCTTTTTGTTTATTCTCATGATAAGCTTATATTTTTTTTATTACTTAAGATTTTGATTGTTCTTTGTCATTCTTACCAATTGTTTTAGATTTTCTAACTATTAAAGCTGACTATTCAATAATAAAAATAGATCAAACTAATGATTTTTGATTGAATTCTAAATTTTCCAAAAACTAAATTTAATTGACAGCTTTACTGACATAACATGACATTTACAAATCCTAACCTAATGTCTACGATGAATAATCTGATTTTATCGATAACAGTCCCAACATTAAACAGTACAAATATCATTTCGATTTATGTATATGTGAATTTGCATAATAAATTCACATACACACAAAATGTAAAAGTTTAACTAGAAATTTAGCCAAGAGCTTTCATCATGATAGAATTGCTAATTAATTAATTATATTTATTTTTGATTTATGCACACCGTGATATACAAATTAAATGAACGATATATACGTGCGCGTATTTAATTTTACGTGTTTTCAAATATTTGTTTGTGCTTTTTTATATCCTTTTAAATTAAAATAATAAATTCTTACTGAATTTTCAAATCTTTTATATTTAATATTGATTTGTTCTTCAAATATAAACTTCAAGCTAATTAATTTGGATTCGTATTTTTATTTTTTTAATCTGGTATTGACATATTTACAATTATCAACAAAACATAAAAATAAATTCTATTCCTTCTGCTTTCCTTCATCTTTTCATATAAACTTTTTTTTCCTTAATAAAAGCTTGCGATTCTTATTAATCAAGATCAAAAATCATTATTTAAATTGGAATTCTGTTCTGAGTAATTTATTAAAAAAATTGAAAGAAATTCTTAAATAAAAAAATAAGTAAGAAGAAATAAAAAAAAATTAGGAAAAATAAAAAAAAAAAAGAAGAATTTATAAAATGAAAAAAAAAAAATAAAAAAGGTTCTTTTCAAAACCTTTTATATTTTTAAGAAGAAAAAGAAATTTTGAGTGAGTATAAAGTAAGAAATCTTATTGAACTCTTATATAAATATATTTAAGAAAATAAAATCAATTCAAATAATCTTGACACTTCAATCAAATCAGCCTCTTACTTGATGATAACTAATTTAAACAGATTCCTTTTTATGTCATTTATTTTCGTTTATAAATACTCCCTCCCCCCTTATAACGTAATTTATATTTTGTAACATTTCAAAGGGTCTTTTTTTTATATGTTTTGTAACGAGATACGTTTATCGAATATAAAACACAAATTTTGGGTCAGTGTTTTTTTTTTAGCATAACTAAATTATTATTATTATTTTTTTTCCTTCCTTTCTAATTTTCATTGTGCGAGAAATAAACTGATTAAAACCCTTTACGGCATAAACCCGCAACAGTATAAAAAAAAAGAGGATTCAAACATAAATGAAGGGGCTTACCTAACCATTTGATTGTTATAACTGTTGAGGGGTAGATTTGGTGATCAAATTTCTCTGAAAATATGAAAATTACACATTTACAAAGTGGAATTGCTATTAGTTAGGTATATTGCATAGCTTCATAAACACACATTTTCATATTAAAATTACATCCAATTAGTTGCAGTAATTATATAGTAATAATAATAGAATATAACAAAAATGATGATATATCATTATAGAGTAGACCGAAAGGGTTAGACAGTTTGTTGTTTTTTTTTTATTTAATCTAAATTCTTATCTTTTATTTGGTACTAACAAACCAACCAACCGAAAAGCTTAAAATAAAGATAAATCGGTTAAATTTATTTACAAAATAAACATTTTTCTCCACATTAAAATTTTTTTGCAGTTATGTGTTCATCATATTATCCATCATACAGCATAACAATAAAAAAACAAATTTATTTAGAAGTTTAGAAGCAGAAAATAGACTCGGAACATTTAAAATTTAAAAGTTTCAGAAAATGTTTCACGGAATGTTCCTTCGATTGTTCCAGTAAAAAATGCAACTTAAGAATTCTGTTCAAATTAAATATTTTTCTATTATTTGCGACTTAGTAAGTAACATTTGAATGTCCATATGGTTAAACCACCTTGAGTATGTATGGATTATTATTGTAAATTTTTACAAACATTGCAAACAGAAAATGAATTTGTTCATAGATACGACTTCTTAAGAAATTGTTAATGGAATTGTGTAATATCATATACATTAAATATTTGATTTTATAATAAAGATTATTGTTGAAATTCTAAGAAAATCATGGTCATTACTCGTATTCTCAAAATTATATTCATAACGATAATGTGTGATAATTTCTACAAAAATAAACAAATAGTTAAACATTTTCTTATTACGTAATATTTAAACATACATATGAGTTTATTGAAAATTGAAAATGGTTTTATTATTTTCCAAGCATACAATTTAATAATTTATCGTAGCATAATGTTTATATACTAAAACCAATACCAATAAAATAAATTTATGTAAATATCATCAATAATTTCTTGGAACGAATCTCTGTTTCCATTTGCAACACATTAAAATATATTAACTAAAGTTTATATTTGTTTTATTGTCTAATTAAGACAGTTTTAACGTGTGGAAGTACAGAAAAAAATTATTCTACGTTTTTATTAAAAATCATCAATTACATATGAGTGACTTAATATCATGTCAAAGTAAATTTATTTACAACATTAAATTATTACCAATCATAAATAAGAAATTTCTTGATATATTTTTATAAAATAAGTGTAGGTCTTTTAATTTAAATATTTACAAGAATATATTTTCAAGGACAATCTTACATACTGTACTAATGTACACATAATTAATATAATTAAATTATTGAATGGTAAATTCAAAAACATCTTTAATATTTTAGTTTTATATTAATGATGGCACGTGTTTAGAAAATTTTGTCAATTTATATAAATTATATCTAATGTAGTTTTAGAATTTTAAACAAAATCCTCCATATTTTTGTCATTTAGTTTTATAAAATATAAATACCTAGGTACATATTCATTTTAATACTTAATTAATGAATTCTGTTGGCTTGCAACGAATTCAACCAATTGTGTTTAGTTTTGTTTGATATATGGACAAATTCAGATAGTAGAATTCTAGAATTTGATAAAGTTAAGTTTTAATCCTATACTTTCAAACAAAAAATAAACAATCAACGGTATACAAGTGAACTTCTAATAAATAATTAAGGAAAAATTTTCATGTCAAACGGATATTGCCTGATACATACTTGCTTTGTAGTTCGCCAATTTATTTTAAACAAGTATTAAATTTTAGAAAATTATAAATAAAATATTCTTTAACAAATTATGGAAAGCCAATAGAAATTGTACCATTATTGTAACATATAAAAGTTCGTCAATATTTCCATCATTTGATTCTCTATTTCTTCAAATAATTATTGATTATTATTTGTCATAAATAATTATAACATTTATAGGTAATAATTTGTTTACAAACGTTAAATTAATAATGATGACAAAATAAAATATATTATAGGAAACGTCTTTCAGTTATTTTTAATATTTAAATTATATATTTGTAGTCATTTGTCAAATAATAATTGCATTTTACAATACAATATTTATTTTAAATATTTTGTTATTATGTATAAATAATGTTCATTTGACTAATTCTTTGGCAAAACTAATTTATAGATTAGACATAATTGTGGCAATCTTATAAAGGAAAGGCTAATTTGTATATTCTATAATTTTAATTGTTGGAATTAATATGTAATAATCTAAATTAAGTAGTAGGTACATCATTAATAAACTTTTATTCTCATGTTTCATGTTTTCCCTTAAAATTTTTATTTTGAATGAAAATAAAACAAAAATGAAAGAAAAGGGAAAAACTATAAACAATTGTACAAAACCGTAATAAACAGATATTTTCATAAAATATATTTTATAGAAATAAATTATATAAAAAATTAATGGATCAATTAAAAAAAATTTAAAATATTATTAAAAAACATCAGGGCAAACTACAAAAAAAAATATATTGAAACTGCAATTGACATAAATGCACGCTTAACTAATTAATAATTATTAATTGTAATTTACAATGTCTGGGTCGACTGACCTACCATCCATACCACATAATTTTTTTCTGCCTTTGAGAAAATAATTTCACCTCATCATATTTTTCAACAATTTATAATTTTTAAGTTGAAAAGGTGTATTTTTTTTTGTGAAAATATGTAATAAAAAAAGAAAGGAAATTAACTTTAAACGGATGCTATTGAGTTCTTGAAAAACGTGTTTCCCCAAACTTAACTATTTCACATAATATTTTTTCCTCTCCTTTACTGAAGCTTTATATATTTTTCTTTTCTTTTTTAGATGATTAAGATTGCAATTAAGTTCTAAGAATTAGTTCATTTCTTATGAAGCACGTGTTTCCTGGGTCTATATATGTGTGTTATATGTATAGGATAAGTTTAGAGGAATAGAGAGAAATTTATGAATAAACAACACAAACTGTTTTAAGCTTCGAAAACCATTCAAAAAATGTCTAAGTAAATTTTCAATTTTACTAAAAAAAGTAAGGAAATAAGGATAGAAAATGTATTAGCATAATCATTTAAAACTATACACAAAACATAAACAAAATTTAAATAACCTACGTTGGAATTTCTAAATAAAAGGACTAAAAGGTCAAAAACAGATAATCTAAGTTGTGCTTATATATTTCAGACAAGTTCTACTCGAATATGCCTTCTCTTTTAGTTTATATTCTTATTTTTTGTTTTATACTATTTTTCTATTTTTATATTTTATTCTTTTTTTTTGTTAAACTTGTACCTAGTCATCATAAAATAACTAATTAAATAAATCGTCATGAAGTGTTTCTTTTTTGTATACGGTAATTACTTTTATAGTAATCTTTGTGATTGTAATTTCCCTTTTTTTTTATTATAATATAATACGGACGACAGGAAAAAAAAAGGGAAACTTCTCTTCATAATATAAATTATGTAATGTATACGAAAAACATACGTGAATGAGCTGACTGGATATAATTTTGTTGTACATAAATGTTATATGGTCTTATAAAATTTTCTATACAATACATAGGTATAGAAAATTTAATTTATTACAGTATTTAAAAATATCCCATATAATTTTCATAACAAAATTTACCTAATAAGATGAAAATATTCACCTTTTCCTTATCTTATTTAATCTTAATTTTAACCAAAAGAGAATAAAATGTCGATTGAATATATATTGTATTAAGGGTAGAGCCGAAAGCTTCACTAATATTGTTGTGAAATTTGCTAGCGAATATTTTTAAGATAACAAACTTACTTCAATGCAATCACACATACTATTATGAAACTTGTGTAAGGAAATAGACTTAATGTCTGACATAAAGATATGGAGGGGAGTGTAGTAAATTTGTGCACGTAACGAACGTTTTTTAAGCTTTCGTGAAAAGTAAAAACCTTCGAATGATGATTTTAATGTACCAACAAAAATTTTTTTTTCTCACTCATTTCACCTTTAAACGAAAACAAAATTAAATATAATTTTATGAAAATATTTTAATGAAAATGTCATTTTATAGAAAGAATTTTTTTTTTGTTGACAAGAATTTTTGGTCAATTCTAATACAGTAACCGTTTGAAGATAATGAATAAATAAAATTTAGGGGTTTAATTCAAATTAAACACAAATTAAAAAAAAAATTTTTTAGAAGCAAACACTTATTTTTCTTCTTCATTCTTAAGATTTTCTTATTATTTCTAACATTTTTAAATTCTTATAAAACAATTATCTTTTCAACATTTTTTTTTTTTTTTTTCGTTTTAAATTTCAATTAAAATATTTTGAAAAGAAAAGACAAGTGAAAGAAAAAAAAGAAGAAGAAGAATATTAACGTTAACCAACTAAATTTAATGAAACAAAAATAAAAACTAATTTTCGTATGCGACAATCGTTTCACAAAAAAATCAAATCATATTCATAAAAATCATATATTCATAATAATGAATTTATATATATTACCGATAAAATAGGAATATATTTTGTAAATGTGATATTCACTAATCGAATCACTAATAATGTCCTTTATGGTTGATCCAACATGTTATAATTTATTATAGAGTATATTAATTATATTGTTGATCCTATATTCAAAAAGCTTTAGCTGTTGTAAATTAGAAAATTTTAAATGACCACTAGTCTTTGGTTCCTGATTTACAATATTACAATTTTATGTTATATGAATTACATTAACATTTTCAACTCAACATTTTGACGAACTAAAATTTCATTTTCAATCTATACTCAATGAATTTCGATTTTTGAACGACGTAGTATTATCAATATAATATAAAATATATTTTCTTTTAAGGTTACTATTATGTATTAAGAGAATTATTATTTATTTTAATACAAACAAAAATTTTACATTGTCATAAATAATTTTCTAAGAAAAAAAAAAGAGGTTTAAAATTAAAATTCAATATTTTTGTAATATAATTGGACATAATATAGTATGATAAACCGCATCTGTTTCATCAGATTGAATTTAGAAACGATTTCTAGCAGGGATTTATTTTTTACAACCTTACCGATTATTCATATAATTAAAATATATTGAAAATTCGAATTGGGGTACTCCTTCCATCATTTAGAAATTCTCTTAGGATACCTTTCTGAGGGAGCGTTAAAAATTTTAATATTCTAGGAGAAATAATTCACGAAATATGAATATTTTTATGAAATAAATGAAAGAAAAAAGAAAGAAATAAAGAAAGAAAGATAAAGAGGCATTTAAGTGGCTAGAGATGTTAACCTAACTCAAAAGTGGTCAATAGTCTATATTCAAGAAAACCAAACAAATAAAAAATATGAACAATTTTCAGTTTTTTTGTTGCCTCCTATAATTTTATCACATCCAAAGAAAAATGGAAAATTTCCTATTTTCTTTTCTCTACTTCAAACAACATCAAATAGAAAAGTTCATATCAGTTAGACCATAAAAAGTCAAATAAACTATAATATGAAATACAACTTAATGTTGACCTTAATATTGTAGAAAATATTGTTGTTTATTGTGTATCGGCATCGCATCATCACATAACAAGGACTCATTTTTCCTCACTTCATTTCTTTATTATTTTTTTTATACTTTTCTTTCCTTTTTCCTTTTAACTTTTCTTTCACATATTTTCGGTTATGGTTTTTTTTTTGGATTCAATGATTTTTCAAATTAGTAAAAAAAATGTTGTTTTGTTAAAAGTCAAAAGAAAAATATTTACATTGGAAATAAATTTAGCAGCATTTAATTTATATTTTTGTGTTTTTTTCTTCTGATATTTGAGAGAAATTGTTTGAAAAGTGTTTTCAACTTTAATTTCTTCTCTCCTTTAGCTTTATTTATTTTTGTTACTTTAAACTTTAACTAATGTACAAAGTGAAAATACCTTACGTAGACGAATACATCTCACCATAAATTTTAGCTATGGCTAATAATAAAAAGTTTTGTAAATATTTGAAAGTGAAGATGTGAAGAGTATCTGGAAAATATCAGTCCATTTGATTAAGGATATACTGTACTGACCTTGATATAATCCTTTTATCATTTATTTTAAACGACATGTTGGATGAAAATAAAAGGTTGTTAATTGTTATTGGTTAATAAGATTTAATTGATGAGTTGATCTTAATTAACGAATCAATTATTGTGTATCTCATACACACACTTAGAGTTCAGTTATGATTCTATATCCTTTGGACATGGGTACTAACAATATTGAATTGAGTATATTCATTCTCTGTTCTACTTCTATACAATTTTTGTTATATTCAAAATAGAGTAGCTTCTCTATAATTAAAAAAAAAACGTATAAATGATTGCTGTTTGAAGTTAATTTTCTCTCTACAACATAAAATGATATGAATGCAAACATTTTCATTTGATAATTAAACCAAAATCAAAAATAAAAAGTTAACTAAAATGAGAAACAAAAAATACCAAATTTCATCGTATGGAAAATTTGTGTGTGTGTGTGTATATGTAGGTAGATGTTGAAAAAAAATATCATTAATTAAAAACGTAGAAACAGAAAAAAAAATAAAAATAGAAACAAACTCTACAGAAATTAAATGTGTGTGTTAACAATTTAATGGACTTGTCATAAAAATTTATTGACAATAAAAATAACGTGTGACGAATGTTTTTATTTTTTATGGTTTAAAAATTTATTTTAATAAAAAATCAAAAACGAAAATAAAAACTCAAAACTGAAAACTGTAAATCCCATTAAATTTTTTATGTAATATTTTGAGCGACCAGATTGGATTTTTGAAAAACAAATTAAATGATCAAATGTAATAAAAACATAAGAAAGAAATACAAGAAAAGGCAGAAAAGCAAAATTTGAAATCAAAAGCAAAAGAAATTGATGCGTTTAATTAAATTTTTTAACTTTTAAATTAAGTTTATTGAGATAAAATGCAATATTTTTCTATACAACTTCCATTAGATTCTAGAAGGAAATATAAATCGATTAAACTAATTTAAATTTATTACAAATAAATCTTTATCAGAAATAAGAAAATAATATTTTTCTATAATTTCAAATGGATTTCTTGTTTGATTTTATAAAATAAAAAACAATTTTTATTCTTATATTTATTTGATCAAAATAAAAATTGATGTTGTTGAAAGGATTTTAATTAGTTTAAAATATTAAAAGTATAAATAAATTTAAATTGTCTTTTTGTTTTGTTTTTACAAAGAAAAATAATAAATACATTTGCTGTTATTGATTTTTAGATGAAAGATCTGAAATGTTTTGTATTAACTTTTAAATTGATTTTCAATATTAAATATTTGTTATTGTTAATTTCTAAAATGTTGAATGGATACTTTAATTTTTATTCAAATATTTCTTTGGTTGTATTTTGATGATTAACATAAATTTAATATTTCTTCAGTAGTCAAACGTAATATATTTCAGTCGTAACTATGTTCCCTTAAATTTGTAACAAATTTTACTAGAACGCATATATTCTGAATTACAGCTTTTTTTGGGATTAATGTAATCAGGAGAAGCCATATGATCTCCTAGTATAATGATTATATTTATTAATCAATTTATTGAAATGATTTGTAATATTAAATTATGTGAAATTATTGTTTATTAATATTGACACAAAATATCCTAGTTAATTTTTCACTTTTTTTTTTTGATGAATATATTTTTTCCACGTTGTAATAAATTAGAGATTTTTCCCATTTTACAAAATAATTTAAACGATACATAAATTTATTGATTCATTTAATTTATTATATTTTGTCATATGAAAAATTTTGTTATTCATTAATGACATAAATTTAATCAAAAAAAAAAAGAACTTCTAAATACGAAAAAAGTTATCAGGTGGGATGCTATGTGTTGACGTTGAAGTGGATAATGAAGTAAAAAAATGAAAATTGTGAAGGATCAAAGATTAAAAAATGTGATCTCTATTTGTTTAAAAAAATAAATATTTTAAGAAGGTTTTTGAAGATAATTAATGCTGGAGAACTTTTCACTTTTATTCGTAAATGCAGATTTATTGTTTGATTTATTCCAATTACCAACTCAACTCGTATCCTCCTTCCCTTTTTTTCTGTTTAAAATAAAATCCATTTAACTAATTAAAACATTTTACACCAAAAATATAAAAATTATAAAATTGAACGTTTTATGGGTTGACAATTTATTTTTTTTCTAATTTGTTCATTTAATAAAAAAAAATTATAAATATTTATTTATGAACACAAAAATATAAAACAATTCCAACTCTTTAAAAATTAATAATAACTTTTTTTGTTGTTTTTATTTTTCCCGTAATCGTTATTTGAACTTCATTAAAAAAAACAACAACAACAACTTTTATTATTAATTTATATCCTAAAATTTAATCAAAATAACAAAAATTGGATGTTACATCAACGATCAGTATAAAATTGTTTTTTAATTTTCTTTCATTTTTAGTATTTAATAATTTTATTAATATTTTTTTTTTAGGGTTTTATTTTTGTTTTAATTTGGATGAGTTAAATTTGAATTTTTGTGCGTAACCACAGTTAGTAGATACATTTTCATATTAAAAGTGTTAAAATATGTGAAGTAGATTTTTTTTTGTATCCATAATACCAAAATAAAACCACATAAACTCCAAATTTATAATATATTTTTAATTAATTAATTTGGCTTTTTTTTCGGTTGTAACTTGTAACCATAATTCAAAATACAAAATACAAAATTATAATCAATTGTGAAAAGGTACAATGGAAATTATAAAATGTTGAATAAAATTGTACAATATATAAGAAATATACTACTTAAAGTAAATTAGGTAGACCTTCCAATTTTTAATCAATTGAACTAATAATTTTGTTCAATTATAAATATCAAAGTTTGTTTCTCGCTTCTAATATTTTTGTCATCTTTCTCATAAAGTACATTACAAAATAGAAGACGTCTGTATAATTTAGAAGATAGATAATTTCGTTTGAGTTGTGCCAGTCCACTAGACTGATCTTATCAATTTATATTTATTTATGGTCATCATCTAAAATCATTAATAGAAATTTACTATTAAAAATATATAAAATTTATGTCAAGTGGTACATACTTTAAAGTGAAATGACGTTCAATTACTCCCTTTTTTCCCCACAAAAAATCAATCAAATTGAATGCACTTTTCAACTACAAACTAAATAAAATATTTATAATGTAAGATATTTATTATTAAAGTAAAAGATACTTGATAATGATATCGAACGTTTATTTACTAAATAAATACAAAGAAAAAAGGTGAACAGGAATGCAATCATTATAAAGAAATTCAAAAAAAGGAAAAAAAAATACTGTCTACACATCCAAAAGAGATTTCGTTTTGTACTCGAAAAAGTCTTAAAGCATAAACGTTTAATGAGTGTTTCCCTTATATTTTCAAGTTTATTTAACTAAAGGTTATTTATTTTATCCATATAAGTTTCATATCGTATTTCAAATGGACTCAATGGACTCAAACATTTCTTTGAATTTTTGCTCTTTTCAAATATTATTTTCTTTTTGATGTCCTTAAATTACCTACAGGAATATACTGACCTTCATCGTTGTTCCTATAGAATTATTTACTGATAATAAACAGAACAAAAGAATAAAATCTGAAAGAACACATATTATGAATGTATTCGTTGTCTTCATTTATATGAAAATGAAAATTTAATCAAAGTCATTTATAGATTGAGCTTTTATTGATGTCCTCTTTCAACTAAAGTATTTCTTTCTTTATTTTGTTGGAATTATTGGCGAACCAATAAAAATAAATTGAATCACAATATTTTATTACTTATAGGAAAATGATTTAGAAAATTTGTATAAAGAAGCAATATTTCAAGGATATTAAATTTAACTTCAATTGTGGAAATTCATAAAATATCATTGTTTTCCAATTTTATTCCATACAGAAATAATATAAGACTTTTTACGAATCTTTTCCATAAAATACTTAAATTTATTTATTCTAAATGTCCACAACACAAATATTATAAAGTTCTCTCCTCTTCTCCATTCATTCCCATTCCCGTCTTTCTCCATAAACAATAAATAAATCAGAAAGAAAACATAAAAATAAATATTCAGTAATTAAATATTTTCCAAAATGAAAGAAAATTATTGGACTGTGAGAGAGAGAGAGAGAGAGAGAGAGGAGAGAGAGAGAGAGGAGAGAGAGAGAAGGTAGTTTTTTTCTGATAAAGGGGTGAGTATTTTATTTTGATAAGGGTAAATTCTAAATTTATATTTTCCTTGAATTTTCATTTCAAATCGTAGAATTTTATTTAATTTCTTATTGGTGATTTGGCATTATACAAGAAAAGCTTCTTCTAATAATTATGCACAATACACAATCAGAGGTTATCAATTTCGATAAAGTCTTTTACTATTGTTGTTTTTTTTATAATGATTTTAATGTTCACCGATTATCGGAGAAGTTACATTATTCAAATTGTATAGCAGCATTTATGAACAAAAAGTTATGAACGGATGCTTGATGCAACAATTTTGGTCTACTTATTTTGACCGCCTTCTTATAAAAGTGTAAGATACCCTAATTAAAGTACAATAAATTATAATCAGCTTTACAAATTTTCATTCGACGCAATTACTTATGCAGGCTACATTCACTGAACGGGATAATACAGAAAGCTTTTTACTTTATTACAAAATAGAAATTATTTTGATGTTAGAAATGGAAATAAAAATAAATAAATAACTTTTCTGTTGAATATTTTTCTATGAAGATTGATGGATGACTCGATAACGTTGAATTATAAATGCAAAAATAAAAAAGAAATTTTTACTATTCCTTTCAATGGTTCGGTGTGATAATATAAATATATTGATTCATCAAATTTATTTTCTCTTTAGTATCGTATCTTCATATACCTTCAACACTTATGCATATAAATTTTGAAGTGAATTTATAAGAGAAATTTCCTCAATCCGTATATACAAGTTGAAATCTGTTGAGTTTTCAATATATTTTTCATATGCGAACACAATAACTCATTTCAGAATATTAAAAGCCAATAACCGTGCAATATTCATTATTAAACAAAATTCCACAAAAAAAAATCCAATTATCAACGTAATATATTTTTTTTGCAATAAAAAAATAAACCAAACAGAATACAAAAAATATTTTCCTTTTTGCGTGATTGAATAATTTTAATTTTAGATTAATGAATATTATTATTCTGACACTGATGATGAATAAAGGTTTGTTTTTCATTATTTTTGCATCATAATTTATACATTCTGCATTCTGGATTCTACAATCAGCATTTTGTTGAAATGCTAAACTAAAAAGAAAAAAAAATGGCATATGATGAAATAATTTCAAATGAGAACTTTAATAAATTAAATAGAAAATGAAAAATATATATTTCTTTTTATAAAGATTAGAAAATAATTTAAAATATTCGCGAGTAAAAAATATAAATACACAAATGATGGGTGAAGATAGGAACAGAAAAAAAAGCTTTTCACTCAATCCTAGACGGGGGAATTTAAATTTATATACGAGAGTTAAATTTTGTGTTTGCATAAATTTTCAAAAAAAAAAAAAAAGAAAAAGAAAAAAACTTATTTTAACCATTTATTATCCCTCACTTGAACCCTTCTTTGCATGTTAAGTAAAAAGGGAAAACCAGTCAGTATATTATAAAGCAAAAAAAAAAAAGGGAGGAATAAAAAAATAAGAAAAAAGAAAAAAAAAGGAAGCAGGAAAAAACAATTAAAAGCAATTCGTAGATTTCTGATTTTTTTTATTGTTGTCTGAAAAAAAAGGGATTTCCAAACCCTTATTATTGTGATTTTTCCCTCATTTATACTGAAGGAAAATTTTTGGTTGACCTCTAGAGAGCGAAAGAATATCGTATACGTACGTACGTATAATAAGGACGTGTTTATACACATTTGAAGTGATTTACTGCGGTTATTTTATTATCCTTCCTTAAATATATAAAATATAATAGATTCTGTGTATATGAACCAAATCAAAATATCGTCTAAGATCGTTAAACAGAAAAAAATATACCAACAACAGTTTTTTCAAACAAAATTTCAATCAACAAATAAATATAATTTGATTATTTCTATTTTTGTTTTTATTCATAAAAAGTTTCATTTTTATTTAGAAATTGATTAATGAAAATCAACCACATACAAAAAATCCAACAATATAATTAAGATAAAAAAATGGAATGCATTAAGTTCATCTTTATTTTCATCGTAATCGATTTTCAAATTAGTTTTCTTCAATATTAGGTGGAAATAAATACACACGTACATTAGTATATCGATGCAAATATAATTATTTGGGTAACCGCTTATGTTAAGGGGGGTTTTATTTTATGATTATTAGAGCATAAAAGTGTAATAAATAATGGTGATAAACAAAAAAAAAAATGGAAAACTTTCAACTTAAATTAATGATGAACAAAAACAACAACAATAAAAAAAATATCTAACAAAAGTATACAAAAGATTTTACTTATAAAATATTTATCTATGTATATTTAGTTTGTTAGTTAGTTTGTTAGTTAGTTCATTAGTTAGCTATTAGTATTATATGGTATAATATGAGTTGAAAACAATTTCTTAATAATTTAGGGAAATTGATTTATTTATTTGTTTTCTTTGTATTTTTGTTTCTTTTTTCTATTATTTTATTCTATTTATTTTATCGATGAAATAGGAAATTGAAATTATTTCTTTAATTTATTGCTAAAATTCAATGATGCAAGAAATTGATTTTCTAAATTAGAATTTTTGAAAGTTTTTTTGGTTGAATAAATATTTCTAATAATAGAATAGAAAAACATAATAATTTCATATCATATAATTTAAGATTCACAACAAAAGCTAATAATAATGTAACATCTTCTATACGATTATCTGTTAAATATCCAAGCATTATAAGATTAAAGATTTTGAAAATAAAAATAAAATCAACAAATTTTTAACAATTATAACAATAACAAGAAAAACATTTTAGGATATTTATTCATTTATGAATTAAAAATAATTCAAAATAAAAAAATTGAAAATCCTTAAATCACAAGAGTTTTCTACATTTTTTCTAATTGAATTAAAATCATTGAATAAAATGAAATTTTTTTTTGGTATACAAATCAAAATATATTAAACACAATTAATTTAAATTACATTAAAAAAAAAGTTCTAGAATTTTAATTTTATGAAACAAAAACCGAAATTTTCCAAAAATAAAAAAAAATACAACATTGAAAGAAAAAAAAAGGTCATGATTTTTTTTGTAGAAAAAAAAGGTATTTTGCTTTATTTAGTAATGTTTTCACGTAAATAGGTAAAGATACTTTTACACTCTAATTGGCAGTATTTTAAGTTTTTTTTTTTCTGTGGCACATTATTATTTTGTGAAACAGAAATAATTTCTTTCTTCATTTTTCTTAATAAGAAAAATGTACGTAAAAAATCTATGGAAATAGACCCTTTTATGTAACCTGTTTTTTGTACTTTAAAATTTTGTTGGGAATATCGTGAAACAGAAATATATTTAAACAGAAAATATAAAATTAGGGCAGCCTTGTATAAGGTTTTATTTTAAAAATAATAAATATGAAATATTTATGCATTTATGTGAATGTCACAGAAAAGAAAAAGTGGAACACAACACGAATTAATGTTTAAAATTTATTCTCGTTAACCATAATTAATTTTGGTAACATGTAAAATATTTGAAAACAGAAATAAAAAATTTAGTATAAAATAATTGAACCTTTTCTAATGGGGGGCCAACATATAACGTTGTCCTAATTTCATGCATATGAAACAATTCAATCAGGACAAAGTTTTTGTACGAATAAAATGGTCCAATTTAACAGGTTTTTTATGTCAATTTTTTTATTTTTCCAAATTTCTTAACCATATCATAAAAAGGTTAAATTCTAATTTCCATTTAAATAATGCCAACACAATTAGATATGTGACCATGAACAAACCATTGTACCTTTAATTATACATGTTGTTGATCCTAACCATCTTCACGTAATATCTTTCAGTTTTCATCAAAAACAAATATTCTATGATTTCATTCAAGTGCGTGAAATTGGGTAAACATGAAAGGGGGTTAAAAAGGTTTCATAATTAATTAAGATTTAGGATTTCATACCTAACATTTTTGGTATAAGTCGTCTAATTAAAATCTGCACCCCAAATATATACAAGAAGCTATATTGAGAAATGAAGCATTAAGTATTTAGTTCAATTAACTATGGATTGTATTATAAGATATACTTTCTATTTGTAAGTATAAGTTTACCATTTGCATTCAATTATTTATAGATTTAGATAAACAAGAGTATGCAATTATAATGGTTTTAATTGTGAAATTAAGTTGATTGATAAAATTGGAAAAACCTTATACTTTCAAGACGATTATAGAAAATTTAGTTTTCAATACCAACAATTTTTCACATAAGAAAATTTTTATAGCAATTAAAAGAAAAAAAATGAGAAAAACATAAAAATTTGATAATTTATACTTTATTAGATTTTGAAGAATTTTTTTGTTTTGAAAACAAATATGCAACATTCAGTTTTTTCATCCGAATGATAATTTAAAATTTTTTTCTACCCATACAGAGATATTTTCCCGCGATAATTTCCCATACAAAGATGAATTCTGTATAATTCTGAACTACATTCAGAGTTCTATCTACAAAAGTCATATATTTGTAATTAGAATTACAGAGTTAGATGTTGCCGTTCAGTATATTTACAGTATGATATAAATTGGCAAATTGGGAAATTATAGAGAATTTGTCTGTTTTTTTGTTAATTACAAAATATCTCTATATAGAATTAGAGTTGTAAAGCGCGACTATAAATTGTATCTACATTTTTTTCGCTCAGGAATAAATTATATTCATTGAAAAAAATATAAAATTATGCAATCATTCTTTGATTTCGTTTTTATGATTTTTCCTTTCTGGATTTTGTAAGTTTTATTCTTATTATATTTGTTCAACTTACTCTATGATTATAGTTTAAAGAGATTCAAAAGAAAAAAAAGCAGGTAAAAAATATTTGTTGCACAACACAAGAATAAACAACAATAACAAAAAAAAGAAGGGAATAACAGAAATGAACAGAAAATATTTTAAATAAGTGCAATCATGTTGAACTTTTAGTATTTATAAAAATATGTACTTCAATACATTGTTACTTACACTCTCTCTATAAAATAAATTTAAAATTTCTATTCAAAGAGAATAAAAAAATCTACGTAAATTCATTTATGATAAAAAAAAAAATATTAAAGAAAATATTTTTTCATAGTTGATCTTTAGTCTGTGAAATATTCAAAGTATTTTTGGAACAAAAAAAAAAAAAAATCTTGGATTGCATAGATCTACAATTTCATATATATAACGATGCATTTCAAATTGAATAAGATAATATTGAGATTTCTGTTATATAAAAGGTATCTGGCATTCTTCCAATTTTCTAGAAAACATTTCTATGAATTTAATATAAATAAAAATTTAACCATATGTTCAACAATTTCCATTTTCTCATTTTCTTTATCTTTTAAAAAAAAAATTTATTTAAAAGTACAAAAAAAAAAATCGTATTCAATCGCACATCATAAATGTGTTGTTTTATTTTTCTTCTTTTTTCTTTTTTCTTTCAATAGACAATAAATATGTCTGACTAGTTAATAGTTTCTTATACAATAAATAAATAAATCAAATTTCTAAGGATTTGAAATTTTTATTTAAAAAAAAAATGTTATCATTTTTTTTTTTCTTTTGATTTCAAAATTTTATATTTTTTTAAACATCTGTGCCTGGATTATTACGTTAAATGTGCGAGTGCCAAAAATGCTGAGTGCAATGGATGAGTGAATGAGTACGAGTGAGTGAGATGATCGCATATTTGTCGTAATCGAAACACTGGTGTTTGTATAACTTTTGTATTTGTTCAATGTACAAGACAGGATATCATAGCAAATGATCAAGTAGTGTGAAATTATTAATGAAATTGAAATTCCAAATGAAAATAAAATCATTAAAAAATAAGTAAAATAATTATTTGAAATTTTGTGTTGTGTTGAATTTTCCATTTATTTATTGAAAATTTGTTGCATTAATTGCTGAATCCGCATTTAAAATATTTAATTACACGTGAATAATACTACATATTTACTGTAATTCAATATTTAAATATAAAAAATAAAAAATTAACAATAATTTATTAATTCATAAATTAACAGATTAAAATAATAAAAATATGAACGGATAATACTTTTGATTGATGCCAAATATTTATAATTTATAATGCGACATCATCATTATTTACGAATTAATAATAATATAAAATATAATTAATTACGTACAAATAAATAATTAGAAAATAAGTAAAAAAGCTTTAATTATTATTTACATTAAATGATTAAATACAAAAAAAAAATATTAATCAGTTCAATGTAAAAATTATGTAAACACAAAAACCCATTCATTAGGTACAATTTTGTATGGTAAAATAAGGTAAATATTTTTGATAAAGAGATTGAAGATCTAAATACAATGAAAAATGTATACAACAGGAATTTTAGCCACTAGCCCTGCTTTACTGAAAGGTACTGAAAATACTTTAGTAAATCAACCATTGCAATAACTCCAAAGATTTTTGGGAAAAATACAAAAAGGTAAAGGTTAACACATTATGTTAATGGACAATAATATTTTCTAGATTTACCCCACATATACAACAACAAATATTTCAAAATTGACTAAAAATAATCAACGAGAAATAAAAAGCAGTAAAAATTGAATTACCGTAGACGTTGTTGAAAATATTTCGTTGATTATTTTTGTCATATTTTTTTTTTGGCTTTAAATAAATAATTTGAAATTTTTAAAAAAAATGAAAATTTAAAAAGAAAATTTAAAAGCGTCTTTTTCTTTAAATTCATTTTTAAGTTTGAAGTAAAATATTATTAACAATTTTTCATTCATTTTTAAATTTAAAAACAAAAATCTCAGTAAAGTTTTTTTTTAGAAAAAAATAAAAAACAGAATTTAGTTAGAGAGAAAATTTCTCTCTCTTGAAAGTTTAAAAATTTTTCTTTTCTTTAAGAAAATTTCTTCATTTTTTTCCCTTTTCTTTTTTTTTTTATTCAACTTTTGGGACTACATTAAAATTCAATTTAAAATATATTATGTTCGTCCTTCGTTTATATATAATATCCATCATATGATAATATGTACCCGCACGTAAAGATTTATAAAAAGAGGAAGAAGAAGAAGAAGATGATTATTCCCATATTTCCTTTTTTTTTTCTTTCTCCTTTTTTTTTACCTATTTATTATTATCTAAGAGATTTTTTTCCCCCTTTTTTTACATTTTTTTCCTTCATTATTATTTTTCCTTATAAATATTCTACTTTTTCTTTTTTTTTTTTATTGACAGAAGTGAAGTTAAGGAAAAAGTTTATTTATTTTTTTGTTTTTTCTTCTCTTTTCGCTTGATTTTAATAATAAAAGTTTTAAGGAAAAGTTTCGTTTCGTTTCGTTTTTTTTTTTTTCTTTATTATTATTTTTATTTTTATCAAAAGTAGAAGAAGAAGAAGATGAAGAAGAAGAAGGAAAAAAAATAATATGTCTATACGATTTAATACGAAAACTTCTGTTCTTAAAAACGATTATTCACGATTTAATTGAGCAAAAAGGGAAGAAAAAAAAAATAGAAAGAATTTTCCACAAAATTAATGCTTCAAAATAAACTTTTGCTTTTCCTCAATTTTCTTCTTTTTTTTTTGTTTTCTTTTTCTGGTAACAAGTCGTTGTAAATTTTTGTTTTTTTCTTTTTGTATGCTGTCTCTATATTTATTATTGTAATATAAAAAAAAACACAGTATATGAGTAAGACGCATCCGTCAACAATATTCTCTAATCCAATTTAAATAAGGCACAGAAGTAAAACTTTTTTTTCCCCCCTAACTTCTTATTATTTTTGTTGTATATACAATTTTCAACTGACTTAAGAATTTTCTAATGTATGTGTGTGTGTGTGCAATTATATATCACGTTAAGAGTTCATATTATAAACATGCATGATACAACATTATGTAAATTGTATAAATGTTATAAATGTAGAATACAAATAAATAAGATTTAAAATTCAACGGCAATCACATAAAGTTTAATTAAATCTTCATTACTAATGACATAAAAAATTTAAATGTTAAACAAACACTATGAAATTAAGTCAAGCAACTCTTTAGAAACATACTTTAATATAAAAACTATAAAATTTAAAACATTTGTTAATATAGTTTCAGCTATACTTTATTTTCTTTCTCATTTATTTTTGTAATTTATATTTAGTTGCAATTAGACAATTCAGTATTTCATATAAAATCCAATCTAAATTTATATAATTCTAATTGATTAACTCTTGAATGATACAGAAATAAACTGATAGATTTAATTGATTAAGGAGATAAAGTAAAATTAGAGTCATAATAATCTCTATAAATAAATAAGTTGAAATAGAATTCCTTCAGTCATTAGTACAGAAAAAAAAGTATAGAACAATTAAAGTAAGGATGTCATTTCGATTAAAGTCAAATAGTTACATAAAATTGGTGGAAAATTGTGGAAATTAAATCGCTTTATAGAGTGGATTATAATTTTTTTTCTGAAATTCTAATAAAGATGTCGGATTACAACCTATCCGCAATATATGTGACTAGTTAAAGTGAAGACTTTACCTGAACTAAAGAATTGAGCAAATAAATATTTTCCACCTGATTATTTATTTAAGAAATAAATTATTAAGTAAAGTTAACAAATAATCGGTATTGGCAAAATATGTCGTCATTTAGAAAATAGATACAAATACTTTCTTTAGTTTCAACTAATTGTGGATAGGCCGTTAAAAAAAAATTAACTTAATTTATGTAAGAGAAAAACCAGCAACGTAGTAAAAGAAAAAAAAACTGACTCTTTATTCACGTAAAGTTACAATATGTTACGTTGCGTAGGTGGACGTCGTCCAACATATTTTGACAGATTTTTATATGTTTTCATACAAAAAAATGAAAAAGGTTTCGAAAAAAAAAAATAGGAGAAAAAACAGAAAAACTTTTATCAGATTTTCATTTCGAAACTAATAAATAAAATGTTGTTGAAGTTTCAGAACAGAAACAAAAAAAAAAATACGTAAACGACCAAAAAAAATTAGTTTATATTGCCACGTAACGTAAAGTATGATCCAAACGTTTTTTTTTTTTTTGTATTTTTATTCCTTTTACGTGAATAAAAAAAAAACTGCACACAAGAAAAAAAATATGAATTTTTTCAAATGACATTTTCGATTAATCGACCACATGAAAAATAAAATAGAAGGAAAGTCAATTTTATTTAGGTCGTGTTCGGTTATTCTTCCAATAAAATTGATATAAAGTGTCTAAACTGAAGAGTTTTTCATGTTTATTTATTTTTCATTTGGGAACTCACCGAAAATATTCTAATAATGAAAATTTTTCATTTATAACTCACATTTTTTTTTGTCAAATGAAAAATGAAATACAATAAAATATTTTAACATCTGATATGGGAACATACATTTATTATCTTTAATTATTATCGTTCATATTATCTCATGTGAATTGTAAATGATAATATTTCATCAAATGAACTGAATTAATTAATACTGAAAAATTATTGGAATAAATAAAAATAATCGGACAATAAATGGGGATGAGTTAAAAAAAAAGAACTTAACAAAATATTTTATATAACTTTTAGCATTTTGATTTGTTATTGAAATTAATTCAGAAAATATAGAAATTATTATTGTTATTATTATTTCTTATAAAATTCAATCAATCACGATTAGATGGGTCATCAACATCGTTCAACAGATTTTATGCCTCTCATCAAATTAAGATTGATTGTTTTTTATATATAAATTTTTTTCTTCTTCTTCTTCCTCTTCTTATTTACAAGAAAACACGTGATTAGATTAAACTGACCTAAATCTAAATACTTCAAAATATTTTCTAACAAGGACCAGACAACAACAAAAAATTGGAAAGAAAAGAAACCGCGTTTCCTGTGGAATCTTATTTCAAAATTTCATGGGGTACGATAAAGTTTAAAATATTTTGTCTGCTAGTAAAGATTTTCTCTAACTTTGATTGGAATTTAAACGGATTTCTATTTGAATTTTTTTGGCATCATTTTATCTTAATTTTTTCTTTTTGACTTGAAACGAAACCGGAGAAAAAGGAGAGCAGGAAAAAAATCAATTGGAAAAGTTCTTATTCTATAATGTAAAAAATATTTTATAATTTTTGTTCTTATTATTTTTTCAAGTCAAAGTCATAATTTATACTCTTATTATATTCTTAATAACGACAATCACACCACGACTTTTTAATTAATAAAATTTATGGTTGCAACTAATTCATTAAAATTTACATTTTTTTTTTGTTCATTCACAAAAATGAATAAAATTTTGTCGCTTTATAAGAATAATGAAATGAAACAACTTTACATAAAGAAATCTAACCACGTTTTTCTTTTACTATTTTATCCTAATGTATGTACTTTTGTAGTTGTCTCTTAACAGAAATAAAAATGTCTTTCATTTTATTCCTTTTTGTTTGCTTTTTTTTTCTTCTTCTCTAATCAAATATAAGTTAGGGGTTTTTAATGACTTATATTTCCCGTATTCTACTCAAAACTTTAATGAGTAATTTTCTTCATAATATATTTTTGTAGTTTCTTTGAAGTTTTTTTTTTTGTTGTTTTTGTTTTTTATGCATTTTCACAACTAAGTTAAATTTTAATAATCTTCTCTATTTTTCTAGTTTTATTAGAATTTAAAAATTGTTGGTCTTTCTTAATGTAAAAGTTTTGTAAGATTTTAATGAGCTTTTTCCTACAGCTTTAATAAAATAAATAAATTAAATTAAATGTCGTCTAGTTTTTCAATTAATTCAAATAATTAAACAATAGTTGCATCTTGTATTCCTAGAAACATCATCCATTAGTGGATCAATAATAAAACATTTTAAATTTCACAAGAACCCATTAAAATTTCACACTCTTAAGACTTAAGGTGTTTTCGGCGTTAACTTTATTTTATTTTTATTTAAAATATTTCTGTTAGCTGAACTTTCTTTTTTCTTTGTCAATGAAAAATAGTTTAGTGTTTTCAAATGTTTTCTACTGGGTACTTAATTCCACATAAAAAACAGTACTGAGATGAGAGAATTCTTAGAAAAAGATTTTTTGTGTTGAGAAAGCTTTTCACAATTTTACAATTTTTGTTTTTTTGTATTTGTAAAATTTTTAATTAAACTTTTTTAAATTCTATTTATTACAAACAATTTCTTCACAATTATTTAATTTTAAAAAAAACAATCCATAAATTTTTTCAGGTAATTAAATCTTAAACTTCCAATTCACAAGAATGTACAATTTCATAAGATTCATCGTCATCAATAATTTGTAATTAAAATTTTTACTAAACAATAATAATATGAAAATGAATATGTTGGTTTAAGAAAAAATGGAACCCCCTCCCCACCCCACCCATTACTAATCATAATCGAATAATGTGAAATGAAATTATAGTGATAAATTAAAATTTAATTATTGGATAATGATTAATTTTCAATCATCTTCATGACTATCACAATTACATGTATATGATGATAACAAAGAACTATTGTTATGCCTATTGTTATAAATTGTTATTATTATACAAATACAGATACAAATATTATTGACTTATATAGTGATGTTTATATATTAATGTTGGCGTCCATTAAGACCAGTTCATGTCTCGTCTGATAATAAACATAATAATGCAACAAATCCGTTTTCGCTATATAATACTAAAATCGATAATCTATAAATATGTATACATAGGAAACATATACAGTCATTTTGATTTTCTTCAATAAATAGGTGTGTCAAATAGTTCACTGTTAGTACAGGCCATAATCCTATTTTATTAAAGCCTCGTTATGAATTCATAAATTTGAACAATTTATTCCATTTTAACTGATTTCTGCAGATTAACATTTTTCCCTTAAATAAAAAAAATAAAATAAACTTCTTTCCAATAATTAGAATTATCCGAAATTTTAGGTTCAGAATTCTCAAATAGAAATTAAAGCGAAATATTTGTTCGTCTGATTAAACGATAAATAATTTAAATAAAGTAATTTATAATTATAATTTAAACACAAATTGACATAATAGAAAAAAAGTAGAATGGCCTGTACGATTGTATAGTAAACAAAATAATGTGTTATAACATGACACTCCTTCTACATATTTAATATAATGTATATACAGAGATAATATGGAATTTGAAAATCGTGAATCGTGAAATTATATTATTTTCTTACAAAATAAATATCATCATTTACATTTTCATGTAGATAAATAATTATATGTTCTGCACTAAAAAGCTATCTAACTTATACATATATATACATATTATAATAAAGAGTTTATACGATTTATTTATAAACAAAATTTAATTAGTTATCGTTACGTCAAAACTAAGTACAAAATTGTATTTTATAGTTTATCTCTTGTTTGTATATACAGTTTATGTAAGTAAATTAGTTTTGGATTAATTACAATACATTTCTAATTAAGAAAAGGTCAGAGAAGTTTATATAAATATATATATATATATATATTTTGTGTTATGCATGCAGTATGTCTTCTTAAGAAGTCAAACAAATAGTTTCATTCATGTATTAGTAAAGTACTTATTTGATATCCGTATTAGTCTCCGTATATATCCACGACGATATATAATTTTAAGAATTTTCCGGAACTTAGTATTTACTGATGGCAGAATATACTTTATAGATATTTTATAATAATTAATTAAAAATTATAATTACAAACAGACTTTTATTAACAGAAAAATTATAATCCTAAATGTGAAAAGAAATATTGTTGAATTAATAACGCGTTTTTTATTTTATAGCAATTTTCTGGTTGTATATGAACTAACCCCAAAAATTTTATTTTTAATTTTCGTCAATAATGACAAAAAAATTCAAAAACAAAATGCTCTGAAATAAAAAAACATATTAAATATGTTGCATGCAACATGTTGCATGGCATAAAAATTCCACCCCATCAAAAAACAACAAAGAAATAGACGACAAAAAAAAAATTGCATTTGAAAACAGATGTTAATGCAGTTCCCAGCTGAATTATTTATTATAATAAAAATTTAAATAATAATTCAAATGATAGAATAAAAAATATAATTTCAAGTTTTCCTTTTATGAAAATTTTTGTATGAAAACTTTATAATTAGAAAATTTTCAATTATTTACGTCAATTCACTGTTAATTAAACTTATTGCATTTGTTTGAAATTTTTGTGCAACTGCAATGACATTTTCATTATAATAATCTTAAAATAATATTCTATAAAACAAATTAGAAAATTTAACAATTTTGTATATGAATAGTGTAGATGCATGTTACGTTTGTGTATATGTTGCAAGCAAATATATAAAGCTTTGTCTGACTCTATGACGATATATAAACCCATGTGTGTATTTTGTGGTTTGAAAGGAATAACTTTATACCTATAGGTACAGTATAAAATGTTAACGAAACGTATAATGAAAATTGGTAGGAATAATTTTCATAAAATTAAATTAAAAAGAAAAGAGAAGAAAAAAGAACGTTTCTTAAATACAAAAATTTAACACAATTCAAAACATTTATACATAATGCATTTGTGAAACAAAAAAAGACAATGAAGAATAAGACAATACATTTATATGTTAAATATATTTGACTGATCCCAAAAAATACAATGTTTTTATGTTGGTCTAGACAAAAATTTCCACTTCTGTTTCTATTATTTATTTTTACTTCTTTTCACTTGAGTAAAATATAATGTTAAAGAAAATAAATTTAAATTTGAATAGAGAAAAAGGTACATAATAAAATTGATTTACAAAAACGTTAGATTATTCTATGATTGTGTTAAAAAAAATAATGGTTTTGTCGTATATTTTTTTTCCGTTTAATAAACTGAAGTGAACAAAAATGTTTAGATATTAAAATTAAACACACATAAATACAATATTTTTCTGTATCATTGTTAAGATTTCAAAGAAAGAAAAAAGAAACTCTGGAAATTTATTTAAATTACACTCTTCTCATTTTCTATATAAATTGACAAAATTGTTTCGACCTTTTTATTAACGTTTTAGCTCAAATTTCAAAAGTACTTGAATTTCATTAAAACCAACAATTTTTTATTTCTTTTTCTATATTAAATCGATCATAATTTCATTTCATATTTTTGAAAGAAAGAAAAACATTTTTCTGATATAATTCCATAAAAAAGTAACAAGAAAGAAAAACATAATTGTCCCCTTTTTGATGAAAAAAATTTCATTTTCATTTTTAATATGAAAGTTAAAGTAAAAGAAAAAATTATAAGTAGGCAATAAGACTGAATATTTAAATTCATTCTTTAAAAAACAGAAAAAATCATCAATTTTTTGGTGACATTATTATGAAAATATTTACTCTCTGTCACTTTTGATCTTCAATTGTATAGGAAATTTATGGATTTTGACCAAAAATTAATAATGAAATAATTTATTCAGTAAAAATTGATTATATAAGGGAGAAATAAAATGTCAACACTTCTTTATTCAAATTAGTTCATCGTTATATAAAATTATAAATGAATATTCGTTCTAATGGAGTTCGTTCTAACCCGAATTCGTAAATGTCGTTTTCAATATCAAAATCATTCTATCAATTATCTTGTTTTATTGAAAATAATTTCTATCGAATTTTAATTAAAACGTGAAAACTTCTAATTTGTTAATAATTTACCTACACGATTCTGAAACAAACTTCAATTATAAATTTCAAAGCACCTACAATTCTTCGTATTTATAAAATGATGAGAAATTTATAGAAGCGAAATCATAATTATTAATATTTTGATTATTTCTAAGTCTTTTTGAATTTACCAAAATTTCCATTAATTTGTCTAAACAATCAATCAATTGAAATTAAATAATCAATAAAATTTAAGATGTTATGAGTGACTAAAATTCAAATAATCAACAACAAACAAAAATCTTTTATTATGTTGATTGCAGAATTTACGTTTATGAAACATTTTCGTCAATTGATTTTATTTGTTATAACAAATATAATTATATAGATTATGGGAATACATATAGAAATAAACTTTAGAATTAAAATGATTAAATGTCAATTTTCTAAGGAATATTAAGAAATACATTATTTTATAAATTCATAGAATTAATCAAGAAAATATTATGGAACTATTAAAGTTGTGGCAACGAAAAACATTCAAAGCTTAATCAATATTCAGTGTATAGTTTAAATTCATACAACTGTAGACTTTTTCATAAAAGATTCTAAAATAAAACAGTAACTTTTGTAAATTCTCTTTAACATTGAGACAATGTCAAGATATTTTTAAAGAGAAATATTAGCTATGTACAATAATTTTTTCTTTTGTCAATAAAAATAAATAATTATAACGATTTAAATTTTTGGTAAATTATTTATAAAATACAAAAGCAGAATTATTTCATCTAAATGTTGTCAGACTAATTTTGATTTAAATTAATAATAGACGGATTGATATGTAAGTTTTCTTATAAATTTTTTACACAGCAACACAGACACACACACATACAATATTGTATTGTAGAATATTTTTATTTTATAGTGATTCTGACTAGTAGCACATCAAAGGAATAACAATAAAAAAAAGAACAAGAAAATTCTTTTCATCCTTATGGAAATTGAAATCTTTTAAAGATATTCTGACAACAATTTTTGATTCTATGTTGTTTTTTTTTTATTGATGTCACAATCGAAAACAGATAAAATCATTGAATTCAAATGGCAAGAGAGAAAAAAATATGTATTTTATGACGTCAAACTGATTCTGTTTGACAAACATTAAAACAAAAAAAAACACAAAAAGAGTCCAACGACAACAAAAAAAAAATCCATTATTAAACTTCTCTTCTAATATAATTTTTTCGAGTCTTCGTTCTTTGAAAAGTAAAATGGGAAAGAGGGTTAATTAAAATCTGGTGTGGTAGAGGTAGGGACAAGATGAATGAAAAAAAAAAAATGAAAAACTTTCATATAAAACATTAATTGAATAACAACAACAGATAAGACAATAGAACATAGAATATGTCACTTTAAATATTATAATAAATATATCGCGAAAATTAAAATAAACATGTTCGTGTGTTCTTTTGTATTACTTTCTTATTTTATATAAGAATCTTTAACCCTTCACTGTTAAATATTATATTTTATAACAAGAAAACATAAAATTAATTTATGTTTAACAAAATGTGATTAAAATTGATTTAAAATAATTTCTATACAGTAAAAGCTTAGTAGATTTCTTCTTCTTTTTTTTTTTTTTTGTTTATATAAAAGGGGTTGAGGTAAATAATGGTGTGGTAGGGTAGTAAATCTAATGGAAAATTGTAAGAACTTTTGTTAACGTCTGAACCGGACTAAATCACATTTATACAATGTTAAAAGTTAAGAATATGTTTTTTTTCCTTATTTTATAATTCATTTTCTTATTCT
This sequence comes from Pedicia rivosa, assembly GCA_963082725.1. Lineage (NCBI taxonomy): Eukaryota > Metazoa > Arthropoda > Insecta > Diptera > Pediciidae > Pedicia > Pedicia rivosa. Next base: position 46,988,795 of record OY720151.1, read on the forward strand.
TAGAAAATAAATTAATTGTTTTAATTTAATTAAAATTTATTAATTAACAAAACAATTGACTTTGGCCAACTGGAAATTAATCCAAATATTTTTTTTCTTTAACAATTAAACTAAACTAATATTCTATTCTTACGTATCACAAGAAAACAAAAAGTAAGTTATTTCAACAACTAGCTGATTATATAAAGTTTCATTTTATAGAAATAAAACAAAAACTTAAAAATAATTAGAACAAACTTCCATCATTTCCTTACTGTTCTATAGAAATGAAAAAGAAACAACATACGGTTTCTGTAAATGAAGTTTATACATGAAATTATCTCTTCACCATTATTGCAAATAAACTTATAATTTACTTTATTCTATTAAGTTTTTATGGCATGTTGTATATAATTATTCAGTCCAATACACTTATAAAACAATTGGTGAAATTATATCATCAAATAGAATATAAATTGTTTTATCTAATTTTAAAGGCAACTGCAATAAAGTTAATAAATTACTCAAAATATAATTGAGCAAAAACGGGAAACCAATGGATAAATGTGACCATCATAGTTGTTGGGTTTTCTCTTAAATTTTACAAACCAACAAATTTAATTTTTTCATTATGATTTCATCAGCCTCCAAAGCAGTGAGTGACCTATGATCGTCATCATATCGTCGAATACAAATTAAAAATTGTACAAATAAAATCAAATATGTATTATTATTATTCTGATGATTATTAAAAAAAATTTATAGGGACAAATTTAACAAAATAAAATAAAGAAAAAACAGAAGCAAATAATATTCCATAATATCTTTAAAATATCATAAAACACACACACATGTTGCCATTTTTATCAGCTAAAAACCATCAAAAATTGAATATAAAAATGAGGAAGAAAAATATGGAAAAAAAGGTACAAATATAAAGAAAAAAAAAGATGTAAGGAAGAATATAATAAAAGGTTGTAAAATGGAGTAAAAACAAAAGCAACACACAAAAAAAAACAAGAAACTTAGAAGAAGAGAAGAAAAAAAAGGAAAACTTTATGATCTCGATATGGGTGGGTTGATTTTCTTGCGAAATGATTTGTTAAAGAATGTCTTATGTAAATGAACGGATATATATAGTCCAAAGCAAAAAAAATTCATATTCTTGTTTTCTCTTTCCATTTAAACAAAAAAAAAAAAACAACAAAAACAAGAAAAAAAAGGGAAAAAAACTTTGAGTAAACAACTTTCTCTAAAACATACTTTAATATTGGAATATCAAAACTCAAGAGCAACAGAATATTATTGATACGTGATTTTTTTTCTTCCAAACAAAAAAAAAAAAGGTCAAGAAAAAGAACCTTCTAGAAGAAAAAAGTTCAATTTCATTTTCTGATTTACTTTAGAGCTTTTGGTTTGTTTATGGGACTTTATTTTTAAGACGAAAAGTAAGGCGAGGGATGGGGTCAAATTTTAAAGTGCCCAAAAAGAGTTACAAGGGAATAATTTTTTTATTTTAAATTAAGTTTTTCCTTTCCTATCTGTTCCGTGTTTGTTTATTTTCTCTTCAACCAAAGAAAAAAAAAGCAAACCGGAAATTGAGCAAAAATTCTTTGTCTTGTCTTTTATTATAAATATTTTTCCTATTTATAGTGAAGATTACATCTTTAAAAATCATATTCTTCTCTATTTTATTTGTCCTTCTTATCTGTCTTCAACACACACATTCACACACATACACACACATTTGTAAATATACAAAGTACTACAATGTTTATATTTTTCGTGAATATTTTATTATGTCTATGGACTAATTAATTTGTGTTTTGTAACAAAAAATTTAGAAAATTTTTCTACAAAATTAAAAAAAAAACAAAAAAAACCTTAAAATTGAAATTAAAAATTAAGATTTTATGTTGTAATTATTTAAACATAATTATTATGAAGAAACATAAAAAGAAAAACATGTTTATTTAGTAAATTGAATTTGTCTAATTTGTGGGTAAGGAATAAGAAAAAAAAAAAAGGTAATAAAAAATAAAACAGGAAATAAAAAAAGTAAAAAGAAAAATAATAACAAGTAAATTTAATTTTGATTAAAAACCTAAACGGAAAAAAATGTAGGTATGATTTTAATAATATATGATTGAAGGAAGATCACCTTTTTTTTAATTTTTGTTGTTGATGTTGTTATTGTTGTTTTAAATTATTAAAATAAAATCCTAGCCAGAATATGTAATATGTAATATATTTAATTGAAAATATTCGGTTTAAAAAACACAATATTTTTTCACTTGACTTTAATTTGTTTTCATTTTCATTTTTATTTTGTGTGTGTGTGTGTGTGTTCGAATATTGTTTTAACACAATCACAAAATCACAAGTGAGTGTTAAAATATCGTAGGATGTTAAAAAACATACATCAGTGCACAAACAAATAGACCTGAGGCATATTCATGTATCAAAAATACATTTGGATTTATTTATTCTAATGCAAAATAAACGAAAATCAAAGGCATTAAAGCAACGTGTGTATAACTCCTACGAATGCCAAAAATACTGCATAATTTACCATTTGAATTTAATTGCTTCTAAAAATAAATATCTTTAATCAAGTCAAATTAAATTCTTGTACATTTTATATTTTATTTAAAATAATCTAAAAAAAAATCTGATAACAAAAAGAAGTAATTGTTGTATTTCAACAGTAGAATTTTGATCCCAATCCCAAAGTGAGCCAGAACCATCCACTTTCCTCTACTTTCAACATTTTTGATTTATCCGGTTGTATCAAGTTTTTTATGGCTTCTTTTTTTTTCTTACAGGAAATGATTTCACAAAGCCATAACATTTCCATTTTATAAAGTGCTGAATCCAACAATATAATCATTGTTCTATTTCCTATTTTACAGATTTGTGTGCCTTTATTTTTTTTCTTCTTCTTCTTCTTCTTTTTCTTCTTTTTCTTCTTTTTTCTCAACCGTAAAATACAATATAATACAATGTTTGAATGGAATTCAAACAATTTTCCTTTAAGAGAATAAAGGCGACAAAAAGAAGATTAATGACAAACAGCCTGAGAAAAAAAATGCCATTTATCCTACTTTTGGTGCGGGACACACAAGCACTTCAAATTTTAACTTAATTAAATCAAAGTTCTCTTGATGGTAATTTTCAAAAAACAAAAACAAAAAAATTTTATAAAAAGAAATGAATATTCATTCCTTTTTTTTTCTTTTATCATTAATTAAAATTCAGTTTATTTTTCTTAAAATAAGAAAAAGTCAAAAGAAAGAAAAATTTAAAAGAAAGAAAGAAAGAAAGAAAGAAAGAAAGAAAGAAAGAAAGAAAGAAAGAAAGAAAGAAAGAAAGGAAAAAAATTGTTATAAAGCTAAATCTACCAACTAAACCGAATTAAAAAAAAAATGAAAAGAAAAGAAAAAGAAATGAAAAGAAAAGAAAAGAAGTCTTTAAATTGAACTAAACTTTTATAACAAGAAATCTCTATATTTCAATTGTCGAATGAACTCCTGTATAATAAATCTATTCTTTATGAAGCTCGTAAAGCTCTAAAATAAAACATATAAACTTAAATATATAATTTTTTTTTGTTATTGTTGTTGTTTGTTTAATTTAAACAAGAAACACATTCAATTATTTACTTCTTTCACCACAAATCACGTCCATAAAGTCGTGCTTTTATTTTGCTTCTTTCTTTTTTTTCTTGTATTTTTATATATAAAAAACATTTAAAAGTATGAAGGTGTTTCGTAAATTCCTTATCTTTGTGTACAGAAGGAAAATCGATTATTAAACAAAAGTTGTTTTATTTTCGCGTATAAAAAAATATGAAGAAGACTTCACTGTTTACTGTCTGTATTTTTGTTAGCTTAATGGCAGATTATTTTACTTCAAGTTTTTTCTTCAATAAATAAAAGAAATATAAATTTGTGTCTGTGTGTGTGTGTGTGTTTATTTAGAGAAGAATTTAATGTGAGAATGTTTCACAATTTAGTTTTTAAGTTAATTGTTAATCCCATCAACCAAAAAGGTTTAAAGTTTATAATTTTTGTTGTCAAACTCTATCATTTTGCAAAACTTTAACAAGATGTAAAAAATCCTTTTGAATTTATGAATTTATGAATTGTTTAATTTATTATTCAATAATAGAAAATTCAATGTAAATTATGATTAACTGAAATCAATCAATAAATCTTTTCGAACAATAGAAAATTATTAGCATAATAATAATTTACAACTTAAATCTAGAAAACGTGCGTATGTGCTTATTTCTGTATTTTGAAAGTGTTAAGTTGATTAATGAGAGAGATCACTTTTTACCGTTAATAATATTCTGATTACAAAAAAAAAATACAATTTTTAGAAAAAACAAACACACAAAAAAATAACTAAAACCTAAATTTAAATTTCTTGTCGCCTAAAATATATTTTCGATAATCCTATAGGAATGTTTTTTGGTTATGTAAATTTTGTTTCGTGTCAAAGATCAATCAGACCGGACACAACCTCTGATTTAAACTTTTGATTTAAAATATATGAACCCTTTTTATGACAAGTAAAAGAAAAACATTTACCCATAACACACACACACTCTCTCTCTCTCTCTATGACTCCAAAGTCAAAAGTGTTGAAAATGAGAGAAAAGTTTACAAATTTACAACAACAACAAAATGTTTTTACCTTTTTCTTTTTATTCTTTACAGTTTCACAGTTTCATAGTTTCATAGTTTCAATAAATAATTCATTAAAATTTTTATATTCAAAACCATAAACTTACTGCATTTCGTTAAAAACTATTTTTTTTTGTTAGCAAATGCAGTGCAGATGTTTATCACAAAAAAAAAATATGTATTTAATTCTCATATGTGAAATATATCAATTTTTCTCTATTGTACGTGGTCAAAATATTAGTCTGCTTTGAAGAATAAATAAAAACTTCATTTAAAACTTCTTTCAAACGATAAGAATAAATTTTCATCTGTAGTTTTTTTTTTCGAAAGAAAAAATTGTATATTTTTCTTTGCTTCTTTTGCTTTTTTTTTTTATATAGAAAAAGTTTATTGGGTGAACGTTGAAAAAGGCAACAACCACAACCCAGTAAAACATTAAACAAAATAAACTAAAAAGAGAAAAGAAGAGACGAGTAACCAAAGTAAAAAAGACGAATTCAATAATTTATTGTCAAATTAACGATAAGTTATATTTTTCATGCACAAAAAGTATTATGGAAATTTCTGTTGTTTTTTTTTTTACTTAGCATAGTTCTATGAGTTGATTAGATATATGCAGGTCCTGAAACTAAGGGTGGGTTCTATTTCTCTTCTCAACTTCCTGTCCAATATACTCCATACCCCTTTAGTTTAACACACTTCAAAGTACTCCGATAATCAAAATATTAGGATATTAAATAATATTCAAAAGTTGTCACCTAAAAGTCATCTCAAACATCGAACATTGATTTCATTTAAACTTTTGTTTTGATTTTATTGTTTTTTTTTTGTGGCAATAGAACTTTTATTAACGCAAAGCACGAAAATCTATCTACATGCGTTTATTTTCCCTCACACAGAACCATAAAAACCATAAAAACTTTTAAAATACATTTTCTTTAAGAATATTGATTTTATCTAAATAAAACAATTGTTTTTGTTTTATTAATAAAACTTGAAAGTTTATGTTTATGAATTCTATTTTATATTATTAAAAACGCTTGACATTAAAATAAATATATAGTTTATCACAATTATTAGAAGACATAAAGATAATCTATTGAGGTGAAGGTTAAGTGTTACAATTATTTTTTAGGTATCTACCAATTCAACATTAATAGATAAATTGACAAAACTTATATAAAATTTTGTCATAAAACCACTAAGAAATTTTCTAAAGATTTATTATGAAAATATTTATTATTAATTTGTATATTCTTAAAGACATCAAATTTAATTTATTGATTCAGAATTATTTAAAGTAATATTTTTCTTAATTTCAACGATTTCATTTTATTTTCTTTTTAAAAAAAAAAACTTTTCTTTTGATTTAAATATTATTTAATCATAAATAAAGAAAAGTTTAGTAAAGTCTATATTACGAGAAAATTTTTGTTTACACATTTTACTTAATTATTGATGACAATCCAAATATAAAACTGAATTTTTAAAAAAAAATTACTTAATAGCATAATTATGGCATAACAAACATAAATATGAAATAATAATTTAATTATTCATTTAAAAAAAAATTACTTCATGAAAAGAATATTGTTACACGTGTGTACAAGGATATGGGTGGGTTGGTGGGTGGGTGGTTGTGTTTGTGTGCGTGTATACTTAAACCTAAATTTTTCATTTACGTTAAACAATAAATAAATTTAATTAGTAATCGTGAAACAATAAATTGTGGCCACGTTGTGGCAATCCGCGACACAACAACAACGAAAAACAACAACAACAACAACAACAACAAAATGTTGCATGTATGTGAGTGACCATGCGCTTTATTCCATTTTATATATTTTGTGTATGGAAAATATTAAAAAATGAGAAGAACAGGGATGTTTTATAAACGGTTGGTGGTGTTAAAACTAATTTGCAAGACCATATGAATTTTTTATTGGAAAATCGTGGGGAAAAAAAATTCGATATAATTGTGCTTTGTTTTTTGTGTGGAGACATTTTGCAACGTATAATCATATTTCCTCTCCGCAAGTATAAATATACAATTGATTTTATGTATGTCGTTGATATATCCAGTGAAGGAAAAAAATTAAATTTTATACTTCAAATTTTATGTTAGAGACATCACACTAATATCAGAAAGCGTATCGTTTCTGATTGTAAAACGCATAAAAAAAACAGTAGAAGTCGATTATTAAATTTTTTTTTATATCATAACCATTAGAATTTGTGTGAAAACATAAAAAAGAAATAAATACAATTTGCTATTAAAAAAAATCTAGCTGAACGATAATAATTTTCTAATCGAGTATTTTTTCTCGATTAACCTTTTACATAAAAACAACAAATTCATATTCATTGAGGAAACGATTAAGTTAATATTCAAAACTCCATCCCTGAACAAAACTGAACAAATATTAACAAATTTTCTCACCCACAACATAATTTTTGTTTTTCTTTGTTTTCCTTTTCTGCAAAAAAAAATTACTGCAAACTCAGTATTTTTTTTGTATTTTAAAATTAAATCTCTTTATTCCATTTTAGAAGCTTTTGTTTCACGCACAATCATCATTTATATTGTTTTGAGAATACACAATAATAATTGAGCAATTTTACGTTGTACTTAATTGATCCTTGATAAACTCGATTTTAAAGTTTAAATTCTAATTTAAATACTTAAAAATCTCAACATTCTTGATTCACTTAAAACAATAATATTTTTGTGTAATTTAACTAATTGTCTTTTATTTCCAAAATTTCTTAGATTCTAAGAAAAAAAAAGAAAAATGATAAGACAGAAAATTCTTTCATTTATTTAAAGTCACTTATCGAAAATTTCTATATTTATTTAAACATTTCAATAGGGAATAAAATATGATCAATGTAACAGAACACGAAATACAAAATAAACAAAAACCTTAATTTAGGAAGAAAATATATAAAAAGGAAAACATGAAAAAATAAATAGAATCAAAATATATACAACAGAAGAGGAAAAGTAAATTTCTAGAATTTCTATAACAATTGACAAGAAATACGTAGAAATAAAGAAAAAGAAAAACATTTCTGTTTATAGGGCTAAGTGTCATCAATAATTTTCAGAATAGAAAAATATTCAATTCAACTGAATATCTTTTTTTCTATTATGCCAGTTTTTGATTGACACATTATTTGACACGAAACTGAAAATGTTATAATTTTTGTATTTATAAAAATGGCGTATCAATATTAGAATTGAGGTCATTCTGATGTTAGTCTGATAAAAAAAAAAATATATCGATATCTTCAAATTCATCAAATATAGATTTTTGATTTAAAATTATTCAGTTCATCCCTTATAAAATCTAAAATCTGCAAAAAAAAAGGTAACAAAACAAAATAAAAGAAAATCTTTCATCGGGATGAAACCAAAATCAAGAAATATTATTTACAAAATTGGATCTTCGAAAGGTTTACACATCAAGAATATTGGTACAGTGCCAAAATCTACATACCATAAACACCCTCATATAATCCACAAAAACTTCTATCATTCTGTGTACAGATGTATGTCTATTTATATTATGTTTATTTTTCCAGTTTTCCACCCCAACTAAATCACACATAGTCCTTTTCAGTTAGTGTTTTCCTTTAGTAAATTTATTATCTAATTGAATTTATATATAAGAGCAAACAGTTTATATTTTCGTTTTCAATCAAATTAATTATTTTCATTTGTAAATATTTTAATCATTCACTATATATGATTATGTTTTATATATCCTATCTCTATGTTTATATTTTAGATTTATTATTTTACTTTTATTCGATAATTTAGAAAATAAGTCTAAATTAAGATAATATAATTGACAAAAATGAGACAGGGAATAAGTTAAGCTTAATCATATAACTTTTATTTTCCGTAAATATCACGTAAGATACACAGTCAGTTTCTATCTCTATTTAGATTTTAACTAACTAGTTAGAATTTAATGATTCATACGATTAAATTGACTAACTATCTAGTTACTATATGAGGACAACTACACTTTTGATTTCAACTAGATTTCTTCTTAATTTCAAATACAGTTGAATCATAAATTAAACGACCATTTTGTTTAAGAATATTTACTGTGTACAGAAAACTCATCAGATTCAACGAAATAACTTAATTTTAAGTAATTTGATTATAAATCTATATTGAATTTGATGTTACCTACTATTAGTCAATATATTATAATTTTGTGATTTAATTCAAGAGAAATAAAAAAAAATGAGAAGAGAAAATAATCAAATATAGACAAATCGATTTGATTTCAGTTCTAGAAATAAAAACAATAATATACTATTAAAATTCAACTAAGTAAAGTGGTTTAGTACGTAAGGAAGGTGAATATTTTCTATAGAATAAATATAAGACGATTTGATTAAATCTTTTGATCATTAGGAAAAAAAATTAAGAACAAGTATGATTTGTTCTTTTGTATAAGGAACTCAACAAAGACACAATATATTATAAAGATTTAGTGTAAACCTCAGGAGAACAGAAAATAAAATGATTTTGTTTTCAATTCGGTTCAACAAAAATTGAATTTAATAATCCATCGGTTTTTTCTTTCCATTTTTTGTTCTTGTTTGTTTGTTCGGCAAATTTTTTTTTATATTTTGTGTTTCATTGTTATTGTGATACAATAAACGATTACTAAAATTAACTACCTATAAACGATTATTTTCATCATTAATAAATCTTCTATCTAATAAAATGATCCATTCAATATAAATCTTTATTTCTGAATCAAATTTTTCCTTTTAATATCATTTAGACCATTTACAGAATATATACATTTATTTTTCGAAACCCTACGGCACATAACACACACACACACACACACATACAAAATATTTATAGTCTACTATATATAACAGGAGGCTATTCATAGTAAAAAAAAAACTAAAATTATTTTTATATTTATGTTACAGAAAAGAAGAAGAAGAAAAAGAAACACAAAAAAACGATTTGGTTTTTTTTTTGCCTTTTTTATTTTGCTGGTTAAATCCAAAACAAAAAAAAAACAATGAAGAAGAAAAAAAGGAGTAAATGTTCAATAAATATTTTTATTGAAAATTATTTTATTAAAATTTATTATTACCTAAAGTAAAAAAAAAATGTGATTCGTCAACTAAAATCAATATTTACACTCTAAACTAAATATTAAGAAGTTTTCTGTTTAAGGAAGAAGAAAAAAATGTTCGGTCCCCAGAATTTTTAAAAGGAGATTATTTTTACAAAGTCGGATACGAGTCGTCCTCGGACGAATTACTCAATTTATAATTTTATCTTAATTCTGTGGCAGAGTCAAAATTCGTGTGGTGTAAAATTTAAACAATATCATTTATTTTTGTTAGAATTTACTAATTGATAAGATTTCAATTAATTCAGTTTCAATGTGAAAACTTGCATAAATTTTATAATGGAATATTGCCAATTCTAAACTTGATAAAGTTTAACTTTATTATTCAGTAATTTAACTTTTTTGTTTTAAGCTTTTAATTAACTTTATTTGAATTTAGTTATGTGATTAAAGTTTAAGAGTGTAATTCTCGTTTTTTTTTCTTTTTGATTTTATATTTGCTATTATATTTTTTTTTTTGTCTTTTATTTCTTTATATTCAAGGAATAAGAAGGACCATTTTTATTCTGGGAACAAATTTTTTTTTATTACATTATTGAAGAGACAGAGTAGATGTTTGTTTTTCTTTTCTCCTATTTTTTTCCTCATCTTTCTGTATTATAGATTTTTGCGATATTAATATTTATAAAAATGTTGAATATTATTATTCATTTTCATACACACACACACACCCATACATATACACACTCACACATTTTTAGATGATTTCATACAAATACAATCGTAGAAATGCATTACTTTGGGTTTCATTCTCCTTGGATTTTATTCCCCTAGGGTGATAGTTACGTTGGGTTTTAAAATATTGGGTAGTATTATCTGGCACCATTCAAAATATTTATATAATAAATCATAAAACAAGAAGAAAATATTCTTAGATAGAAAAAATTTTTCAATCTCAGTTTTATTTTTTGATTATTATTATTTTCTTGTCTCTTGTCGCTTATTCTAAATTATTCAATAATAAATAATATCTATACTGTATAGGTACCTACATCTTTTATTTTTATTTTTACAGACAAATGATTTGACATAAAAAGGACATTGACGTTATTATTTTTTTCATTTCTGCGAGTTAACTTTATCAGAATGAAAATAAAGAAAAAAAAAACAAAAACATAAAGACAGATATTGTCAAAGATAAACCTTGACATATATATTTTACGTGTGTGTAACCTAGAGAAAATGTCTTCTATTAAACTTTCTCTACGTATAGAAAATAAAATGATAATATAAAATCTGGATTTAATTCAGTCATTCCAAATCAAATATTTTATTTTGTAGAAAAATCGTAAAATAAAAGATGATGAAAAGGAGAAAGCGAATAAGGATTTTAATGCATATGTAGATGGAAGGTAGTTCAGAGCCCACCATATAAAAATGGTAGGTATCAAGAATACAACCGAATGGTTGAATTCCTTGTTAAATAAAGAAACGAACTAACAAACTAACTGAAACAAGAAATCTGTTTAGTCACAATTTGATTTTCTTTATATTTTTATTTATAAAAGATACACCAAAAATTGTACTTTTTTGTATATTAACTTAATTTTGTAGAGTTGAATTTTGTATAAAAGTGGAATTTTTCGAAAGTGAAACAAAAAGAAAACAGGAAAAGAAGAAAACAAATTATCGAAATGGAAAAGTAATTTTTGTACAAAAATGTCATCTGCCTTTTTTTTTTAAAGAATTTTTGATGAATTTTCTTAACCGTAAAAATATGTTTTAGAAAAATGAAAGAAACGTGCAGAAAATAAAAACAAAAAAAAATACACAAAAAATTAAATTCAATAAAAAAATCGAATAACTTTTTTTTTTACTTAAAAAATAAAAGCCAAATTTATTAAAGAAAATGGTGAAAAATAAAGAAGAATTATTTAATTTATGACAATAAAGCTGAGCAAAATATAAACATCTTGAATATAATAATTCACACACACACACAAATATATTTTAGATTTGATACAAATACACAATTTTCCTATATGCGTTGTTTCATTTTCATATTCATTTTCTTTCTTTGGAAAAACGAAATAGAATAAACATAGAAATTGGGTACAAATCATATACAAGGTTAAATTAAGTTTACGTTCCGTAATCTTGAGGCTCAACAAATGTCATCTTTTTCTTTATATAAATTTATTTATTTTGCGTTGTGAGAAAAATTATTTAAACCAACCCGACAATAAAGAATTATAACAAAATATCTATCAATTTTACTTTAATAATTCTTCATAATAGTTTTACTTTATAGATTTGAAGCTTAAGAACAGATCATAATTTATTTTGTATTGAAATTTCAATTCCAATGTAGCTTAAATGTTGTAAAGTTTTAACGATATTTTATGTTCTCATTAACGATCGATCTATAAGACCCGTGGACACATTTAAACATTTTCTTATAAAATATAAATTAATTGTAAGAATTGGGAATATAAATTTCCTACATTTTCAAACTTATATTCAACAACAAACTATTTTTAGTAAAAATTTATTTTTAAACTTTATACACAAAATATGGTTACAAGTAGAAGATTGAATGAAAAAAATTCAAAAATAATTTATTTCATAAAGTTTTAGACTTTATAAGGTGTAACACAAAACTTAAATATATTTTTTGGAATTAAATTCTTTCAATCATTTATTTTTTGAATAAAGAAAAAAAAACCCTTCACCAATATTTAAATTTTTATTTTCCTTTTTATTTTTCCATTTTCTTTTAATTAAAGTTTACTTAAACACAAGTGTTTCTAATTTAAAAAAAAGACGCAACTATAAAGTAGACATCTTCAACTAAATTAATTTTATTTTATTCTCAAAAAAATTAGCCCTTTGATAATTTTTATAAAATCCAAGTCATGAAAGAAAAACAACAAACAAAAAAAAGCTTTAAAAAGGAAAAGGGAAAAAATGCGCACGCTACGATAAGAAATATGATTCCATTTTGATTTGAAATATAATTTCTCAATCGTAATAATACCAAACTTCAACAACTGCTTTCAGACACAATACACAAAAAAAAAAAGTATACACAACACAAAACTGATTTTATTTCTTCATTTTTTTGTTTTTTGTTTGTTTTTTCTTTTCTCAAAGTTTGAAATTTATTTTCCGTTGAAATTAAAAGAAAATGAAAGAAAATAAATAAGGTAAAAAATAACAACGAAACAAAAGCTTTATGAAAAAAAAAAAAATAAACAGAGAGAGAAAAAAAAAATAGAAAAGAATTTACCGTGCAAAAAATTAAAGAAGAAAAAGTTCCGAGTACAACGTTATTTATTTTTTCCTATAAAATATTTTCTTGAACTTCTATTAAAAAAAGCAAATAAAAAACAAAAAAAAAAAACAAAAACAAGAAAAAATAAAATAATATTTAGGTCAAGATAAGATATTTTCTATGAAAGAACAAAATTTTTACCTTTATTCTGCGGTAATAATTTTTTGGGCATATTTTCTTTTGAAGTTTATCATAAATAAAGTCAAAGTGTGAATTTGAAAATATGTTTTTCAATTTTCTATATTTAGTGAGAAATATATGTTTGAAGTTTACCTCATTAAATCAAATTTTTTTTAGAGTGACATCATGTTACCATGCTGCCACTTGTTCGGTACATTTTAATTATTTCAACGAAACTAAGTTATTTTGACCATCAGCTAAAAGCTATCGGAAAACAAAGCTTAACTGACAGACAATCCATCAAAATAAATAAAATAATTTTAAATTGTAAACGTTTATTGAGTTTGAATACTTTGACTAGATTTTCCAAACGACATTTCTGTACGACTAAAAATTTTCAATATTATTTGACAAATAATCATAAATTTGATTTGAATTTAATTTATAGATTTGTGATTATGTGCTGGCCATAAATGAATTTTCGATTTAATCTGTTTTATATAATAAATAAAAAATACTGAAATAGTTAAACTCGATAAAAGAATGCAAAAAAAGGAAACGGTGTTTTTCCAATGTTCAATTCAGCGAAAGAAAAGAAAGAAAAAAACCAACCCCCTCACCACTCACACTTAAGTTTTTTCAATCAGAATTTTTCAATAATCTGGTTGAACGCACAAAGTCGATTTTTAATATAAAAAATCGTTTTAGGTTCGTTTAGGAGGATACAAGAAAAAAAAATAATAATAATAATAATAAACGCCCCATAGATAAGAAAACAGAAAAAAAGGAAGAAATGTGAAATAAATTTCAACAGTGATCTTTAAACATTTTCCAATTTCTGTTTGGTTTGTGTGAACAACAATTTCTCTGAACAGAAATAATTTACAAAAAAAAAAAAAAAAACAAAACAAAACAAAATTAATTATTTGTCTATAAAAAGTAAATGAAATTTAAATGAAATTTAATAGGAGCACGTTTTTATGTTTCATGATGAATCAAGATGCCAAAATGAATTAGATACAACTTCTTCTTCTTCTTCTTTTTTCGTATCTTTTTGTAATGCTACTTTTTTTTATTCATTGCAAATAAATTTCTCTGTAATAGGCAGATCCTATTAATTAGATTATTATATAGAAGGAATCAATATAAAAAGATAAAAAAAAACCCCCATTTTAGTTATAATTAATTTTATAGGGGAAAAGAAATAAACACAAAATATACAAAATACAAAAAAAAAAAAAAAATAGAGATGAAAATAAAAGAAGAAAGATTCACATTCTCACTTTTCCATTAAAGAAAAAAGTATCTAACGAAAAATATTCATTTGTAACAAGATATTTTCTTTTATTTTTACTTTTATAACATTTTCATTTGGATTATATTTATACGATTTATCTCTTTTGGAAAAAAAAAAGATAAAGAAAAACTAATTGATTACGTCACGTCTGAAATAATAAAATAGAGAAAAATATTTATGTCTAATCCAAAATACTTTTTCTTTTATAATAAAAGTTTCGTTTTATTTTGAGAACAAAATATCAAATAGAATTTTACACAATTTATTAAGAGGGGATTTTTTATTTATTTAATTAGAAAAAAAAACCATTTTGTTTCTCTTAAAAAATGAAATTTTTTCTCGGATGTAATTTTTTTAACAAACCAAATAAATTATTGGAAATAATCCTTTAAACTTTCAATTATAGAAATTTAACAAATTAAATTAATGGATTAAATATATTTTTTTTCGAATGCATTAAATAAAATGAATCAAGGGTAATATTAGTAAAGAAGTGAGACACAAATAAACAGATATGGCCTAATTGTGTTTGTTTTGTTTTTATGGATGTACTTACCAAAGACAGAGTATTCTGAATAAACAGTTCCAAGTTTTAGAAGCACATATTTATAAATCAACTGACTTCTTCAATTGGAAAAAACAAAAATTAAATGCTTTGATTTTGTTCAAATGTTTTTCAAAAGATCAAACGTCAGATAAATAATAAAACAAAAAATATTTATAAATTTAATTAAAGTTCAATTCAATCGTGTTTTTTAAACGCTTTATAGATATAGAAAAAAAAAGACAATAAAGAGAAAAATGATTCCATTTGATCGATTCTTTATATATTTTTTTAATTTTATAAAATTTCTAAAATCAACAATGTGTTAATAATTTTATTTTAAATCTATGCGATCACTGTGAGCTTTTATACACCATATTGCATACAATTGTAAATCGATAAATTGATACATTTTTTTGTTGAAATAATATTAAAATTTTCTTACTTTTATCAGCATTTTACGTTGTCACGTTTCAAATAAATACACAACCATGGTTTTCTTAAGATTGCAACAAATAGTAGTTGTTGCAGCAGTAGCAGTACACAATTTCAATCAAAAACTAAGAATAAATTTATGATGCCATGAGAAACTTTTATAGTTGAAACTTTTTTATATTTTCAGTACAACTTGTGCTTTCAGACTATCTCACAACATTCTTACGAATCATAGTACGACCCAAAAGTAATATTTATGTAGTCCAATGTCAAGTTTCACACACGTAACTTGAACTTAAATTAAAAAAACACTCCCTCAGTATGTTCTTCTCTCATCCCCAAAATCATGTAAAACTAAATGTAAATTCTCGAATTTTGAATATATCAATGTATTGAGTGTTGTCACTGCAAAGGTAAACACAAATTTCTATATATGCCTACGCTTACCTTTACACATTTTATTCTAAACTAAACTATTGATTTAATAATAATAAATAATATAAAAGAAATAATGTTAGATAGAAGAATAGACACTTTCAATAAATAAAAATGATCATCCATTCAATAATACGTACGTAAAAAGAAAGAAAAGTAAAATAAAAATCAATCAAATGTAACTTTTTGAAACGTGTTCTTGTCAATTTATATATAAAACGAACATTTTCTTATTTTTCTTCTTCTTCTTCTTCATTTTGTTTTCTTTTTTCTTTACATTCGAATGGTTTTTGTTGAACAAATAATAATATCTATTTTATTTTTCAACATTTATTTTTATATATTGGAAAAAGTATAGCAAGGTTATTCACAATTTGATATAAAAATAAAATAAATTAAAAAAAAAGAAGAAAAAAGGGGGAAGAATAAGTAGGGAATAAACAAAATCTAATTCTCTGCAATTATTTAATGATCAACACGTGACAAATTAACAGGAATAACATGAAGAAAATTAAATAAATAAAATAAACAAAATATTATACAGGGCTGCCAATTAACAATTAAATAATTAAATTAAATAATAAAATAAAATAACAGACAACAACAATCGATTTCAATTACAACAACAACTACAAGCAGAAGAAAAAAAAAATCAAAAGTAGGGAGGAAAATGCGTGTTAAAAAGAAGAATAAATGTATTTCTGTCAAGTTATTTGCTGGGTGTTTTTTTTTTTATTGAGTATATAAAACCAGAAGGTTTTTCAAATAAAAAAATGTACAGACAAAAAAAAAAAAAAAGAAACAGAGAGAGCGGAAATAGAATTGATATAAATTTCATAACACCTCATTTTTATATCACCAGGATATCAATCAACAATTTAACGATTATCGTGTTACACCAAATTTTTTTTTTTTCTTTTTACTTCACTCTATTCTCTTTAACATCCCAATACGTGAATAATACACAAAAATAAAAAAATAAACTAAATGTCATTTCAGTTAATTTACTGTAATAAAAAACGATTTCCACCACACCCACCCCTCCAATGCCCACATATTTTTCTTCCTTCTTTTTTTTATTTTTTTTGTTTGCTTTGATTTTCTTTCCTCCTTTTATTATATATTTTTCTGAATGAATTTTGATTATTTTCCCGTTTACAACAAGGATGAACAAAATAAATGAGAGAAAAAAAAAATAAAGAAAGAAAATCAGTACAAAAAAGTGTTTTTCAGTTTAAGAATTTTTAAAGGAACAATAAACAGAATTAAGAAGACGAAACCAAATTTTCAACAATAAATTAAAATGAAAATGTTTTTTAAAGAAAAAAAAAATGGGGAAGACATTTTTCTTTAATTTCGTCACCCCACAAACATAAAAAACATAAAAAAAAATTTAAAGCTTTTTGGTTAAAAATGAAAAGAAACGAAAGTATTTTTTTTAATCAAATAAATTGTTTTATAGACAAAAGAAAGTGTAACGATCTTCTTTCTGTGTGTAAGATTATAAAGCTCTATAAAATATTGATATTTATGCTGATTTTGATGTTTATTGAAGTGGACGTGTCGAAGGTCATAAAATTTGGTATTTTTGGATTTTAAAGTTTATGTATAATACAATATTATATTTGGGGTGGACGAAGGTCGGGGAAAAAGCCTTAAATCTACGTATATAGAATTATATGGAAAATAATGTATATTTTATGTGACGAAAAAATATTTGTCTGATGTGTGTAAATATCAGTTTATTAGAAGGTGGTATATGTACTTTATATATTATGAATGACATTTGAAGTGTTATTTCTTGATAGTGATATATGTATGTCTATCTGTTTAACTATAGATAAATCATCTGTCTGCATGAAAATTTTTTGATGACTTTTTATGGATATAATTTATATAATCGAAGACAGACATTTAAGCAGCAAGACGTCTTACTTTTCTTATAATATATAAAGAGGAAAATAAAAAAAAAAGAAAAATGGAAAAAGAGATCAGCAAGATTTTTTTTTATATTGTGAAAAATCAGAAGGAGAAACAAACGTGGATAGGGGTTGTAGAGAAAAAAAATGGCGAAGAAAAAAAAAAGTACAATAAAATAAAATTTACTTTTACGTGTTTCGATTTCGATCAATGTTCGATATAAAATAAAAGAAAAGAGCACCGTCTTGCATCAATTGATTTTTATTGTTTAATATCTTTTAGTTTTCTTATATTATTTTCTGTAAATCAATACAAGAAAAAGGATAAATTAAATTAAATGCGCATCAGCGAAAATTTTGTTTGTCCTCTTTTCCTCGCTTTATTTTCGTTCAAAGTCACTTTTATCTTTATTGAAGGACATTTAAGTTAAAGGATATTTAATGGGATAATCATACCCATTCACAATGTCAACGGTTTAAGTTGAACTATGCAATTTGTATAATTCAATTCAATACTCCGTAAATTGGTTACAATTGTAAGTAAGTGTGTAAGTAAATTATTAACTAAGCATAAGTAATTAAAAAAGTATTTACTGTACTATTAATTAGAGTCCAGTAAATTTTCAAGAATAAGTAAATAAGTCAGTGTATTAATCTGTAAGTACTGTAAGAACTTGAGGGGAGAATTATACAAAGAAGGATAGTCCAATGTTTAACCTTAAACAAAAATTTATTCTAAATTGTAACACCACAATTTCGTATACCGTACGAGCCAATCAATCGTACACAATCGTACGCAAATAAATAGTCTATACACTTTTAAGTACAACAAACATAATCTTACTCTCACAATAAAATCTAAGCACTAAAAAATTCCTTTAACAATTATTTCGTAATTAGAAAAATAAAAGCAAAAAAACCGAAAAATTGACATTTTCAGATTATCTTTTACTTCTAACATAAATACATACAAAAAAGTTTCACTAATTTTAATTAATCTTATTATGTGGACAAAGAGGAAAACTTACATAATACAAATGTAATTAGGAATGACTTCATTCGCACTTACATTTAAAATATAAATAAATAAATTATTATTATATCATTATTTACGTAGAAATTTAATAGAAAAAATAAATACAAAGAACATAAAGTGAAAATGATCCCATAAACAAATCAATTTAAATTAAAGTAAAAATTAAATAATAACAAAATATAAGAATAACTCAGCTGGTAAGATAAACAAGTTTCTTTAATATTATTTATCAAATAACAACAAATTAGTAAATATAGATCTTTTGAATGTTACAACACAAAAGTTCCTTAAATAAAACTTGTAAAAGTTCTCTACACCAAAAACGTAAAACTTTTTTATATATTTTCTCTATGTAATGATTGTGTTATTATTAATTATCATTATTATTATTAAATAAAAGAAAATATTAATTTAAGTGTATCTATCATTTATTACAGAACCTAGACGAGTAGCACTTACTTAAATCTCTTAGAATTTTTATTAAAACAGAACAAAATTTTATTTTAGTAAAAATTATTCAATTGAAATATGGTCAGGTTGTTGTAACTCTGAAACTGAATTGTCTCCACTTTCTAGAGTTTGTGTTATATGATTTATCAATAGTAAAGGTGTGACTTATTTTAATCATTCTTAATAAAAATCATTAATTAAATAATTCTTTATAATTAAACCACAATTACCTAGATAACAAAACACATATAAATATTATTGTCAATTTTTAATCTATGGCAACATTATAGTCAATCAAATAAAATTAATTTTTATCTTCAATTGATGTACATAAAACAACAATTCCTAGAAAAGTTAAGAAACAAGAAAACAAATAAAATCAAAACAAAAACAAATCAATAAATTTTAAATTTTGTAAAAATTTCCGTGAGTTTATTTTTTTGGTTCATCTACATTTATTACAATATTTACATCTCTAATATGCAAATGAATGATGATGATGGATGCTCATATAAACTGTTTCTGTTTATGTCGACTTTTCTCAGAAATTTTATTTCGCATATACATAGACAATTTTATACAAACGAATTTACTTAGGTACACATAAAAGACTAACATTTTATAACCAAAAGCTTAAAAAACAAAATTGATTTCCTTATGTAATTTTTCATATTATTCAATTTTTAATTTTAATTTTAAATTTAAATTTTTAGAAATAAAAAATAAAAATCTCAATTTATTGAATAATGTATGAGGATTTAATTTTAAGATAAATTACGTCATAGAAGTCAAATGATACAAAAGAAAAACAAAATATGGAAAAACTAAAACTTTAAAATTACTTTTTACAAATTAAAACTTTTCATTTATTTTTTTTTTCTTTTTGTATTTTTTGAATAAAACTAGAAAATATTCATCACTTCATTATTATTTTAATTAAGAAAATTTTTCACCATTAAAACTTTATGTGAATTTTATTTTATACTTTTTGCACTTGAATAAGATTTAACAACCGACCACTTTAGTTAGTTGCAAAGCAATTTCATTGAACAATTGCATCGTACACACATTCACATCATAAAGTCATCACCATAAAAGTATCCTTCTAAAGAAATAAAAATTAAACACTAAATTATACTAAATTAAATACTTGACTCAACAAAAAATCTCATTTACTCATAAACAGAAATATTTGTTACATTAGTTACACATACACACAATCATTAAAAAGAGAAAAGAAAAAAAGTGTGAAGTAAAATATTGGTGATCCATTTAATCACTATCAAAAATCAGATAGATCTGAGATTTAAGATGATGTTAAATGAGCTGCAATCACATCTACATTTTATAGTTTTCACAAATGAAAATGAAAGAAAATTTATTTTAAGTTCATAAATTAGAATTCTGATGAATAATAATTCATAAATCATATAAATTAAACAATATTGACAAATAACGTTAATGGATTATTTTAATCTTAGACAAGAATTTCTATAATGCAAATGACATAAGATGTACATAATATCAAATATTTGTTAATAGAATCTATTAGTGTGTGAGTAGTGTAGTTCTGTGAGTATGTATTTATTAAGTGTAAGACTGAATACATATTGCCGACACATTTCTTGCATTTAAATGTGATTTCAATTTATATGGTTTTATATCCAATTGTGTATTCAAAGCAGAATTATAGCACTCATCTCATTGGAGATTGGATTGTGTGACATGGGTCAACATTTTCATGTATTTCTTTTTGTTTATTCTTTATTTTTTAAACAAAATTTCGATTGATGTTTTATGGACAAATATTTTGGAATGTCTGAAATTTATTTAACCAAAAATAAACCTTCAAAGTTGAACATAAAAAGTGGTCTCGAGTGCCGAACCCACGACTAAATTAAACAAAAAATATTACCGTTTGCAGACAATAAAAAGTATTTCAATTTTTTCTTTTGGATGATCAAATGTGGATGTTTATACAGATGTTTTCAAAATTTACTCATACTTATTAATTTAATTTAAATTTACCCTTAAATTCTTCAGAACATGAGAGTTTAATTTCATACAATATGATATCGTCTCATTGTCGTCTCATTTTAATAATTTTAAATAATCTAATTTAAAAAGTAGAAATCGAGTCAAGTTCTGATTGAAAAAAAATAAAGAAAATTTACCGCAGGATAAAATTTCAATTACCACAAATACAATAATTAATAAAAAAATAATAATAATAATTAATAAAAAATAATTATGTTTAATTTATTCAACTAAATATCTCAATATTTCTGTGGCAAACTCACATCAATCGGATTCCGAGTTTAAACCTCAGCATGGGTTTTGGATTCCACAATAATAATATAACATGAACCTGACAGTTGATATAAGATACATTAATAAGTCCAAATTATCTATCTATTTATCTCATTATTTCTAATTATATATTTATATAAATTAAAGTGGAACAAATCATTGAATAATTAAAATTTAAAGTAATCATCGGAAAAGTCTTAATGAAAAATGTAAATATTTAATAGAATATATATTTAGGCACTTATAATTGTAATTATCGATTCTAAATATTTTTCTTGATTTTATTTCAAAACCTTTGAGGCTTTAGACTGTTCTAAAGTAAAAAAAAGTTCCTTAATTAAAGTGTCAAAGTAAAAAGAACTTTAAGTGAAATTCTTTGAAAATCAAAACAAAATTAAAAGATCGATTACAAAATAAAACACAATTTCTTAGAAGTCACCAAATAAATCAACGAAAATAATACCTTCATATTTTTGTGTTAAAGATTTTTGATAATTAACAAAAGCTAAAAGTAATTCAACTTTCAGTATTCATCAGTTAATTTTTTTTTTTTTTGGTTCAAACAAAAAAATTAATAATGCCAAACAGAACTTTTCATTTTCAAAATGAATTTTTTTTTTTATTAAAAAGATTCTCTTTATACGTTTTGTTTTTGTTTCTCAAATAAAAAAAAAAGGAAAAGGTTGACTGATTGATCAAAAATGTTAAATTTTCATTATGATTCAAGGCAACTATAGAACAGAATATTTTTTTCTTTTTCCTTCATCTTTTCCTATATATAAAAAATTTTCTCTTTGTTTTCTTTCTGTATGTTTTTCTTTTTTTTTTTTTTGTAACATAATTTTTTTTTTGCCAATTACTCCAGTTTTTTTTTTATAACATATTATGAAGCAAACGTATCTCATGTCTGTCCAATTATTTCCTTTCATATTTTTTTGTAGCGTTAAATTTTCATAATTTTTATAAGAACAAAATAAAACAAGTGTATGCATGAATATTTGTTATCAGAAGTGAATCCGTAAAACATTGTTACACTAAAGCTAAACTAAAATCCCCGCAGATTTAGTCTGTGATGCATAATAAAACACTGGTTTTTTGTTTAATTTAAAATTTACATATAAAATTGCACTCATTTTAAATAATAAATTAACACATTTAATTGTTTATACAAAATATAAGATGACGTTCCCTTACTACTCCACTTAATAACAAATTCTAATACTGAATGCAGTAATATATTTTAATGTAAGCGAAATTAGTGAAAAATACTCTTGAGAATATTTTCAATTCTATAATTTTATTTCAATTTAACATTCAAAAGATATTCTAACCACAAAAGGATATAATTTTCTCTTTGTAAAATTCCCAAGAGTATTTTGAGGAAAATGTAACAACTAAACATGGTACACATTTTTATTTTTTCTTTCTTTCTTTATTCTCCTCCTGTTTTAGTATTTTTCTTTATCTTGCATTTTTTGTAACAATTGAAAATATCTTATATTCTATTTCTTCTTTTACAACTTCTTCTTTCTTTTTTTGTGCATATTTTATACTATTTTATGTTATTAAAGCTTTGAGCTTTGTCCGTATATTTATATATACAAATAATTTTCTATAGAATTAATCTCATTATCATAATAAATATACTAAACATAAAGTTGAAATTCTTATATTTTTGTAATGTTCCAAAAATTACATCCGAAATCCCTAAATGAAAAAAACGTAAATCAACTTAATCATTTTTTCTTTTTTCTTTTTTTTTTTTGGTATAACAATTCCCTGAAAATTAAATCATCTTCCAACTCACGCGTGTCATTTTCTAACCAGACTCACGATTTTTCCTTCTCTTCTTTTATTTTTATTTTTTTTTATTTTTATTTTCTTTCTCCTTTTCTTTACGTTTTCATTTTTTTTTTCTTTTCTTTAATTTATCTTCTTGTTGTATAATAATTTTCCTTTAATCCAAAGACGTGAAAATTTTGTTTCATGATTTTATTTAGGTATAGAATATTTTTTTTAAAGAAATATTTACACACACGTACACACATATACACACACTAATGCATACAATAAAACGCACCTACCCAGAAACAATTTTTCTAAGCACACTTACACACACACACACATACACACACATGAAATATTATTCAAAATAAAAAATTGTCCCAAATAAATCGTTGGTAGTTAAGCAGTTAATATATAAAATGAAAATCATGAAGGAAAATGTTATGTATGTGTGTGTGTGTGTTTGTGTTCTCGTCAGATTGTTGTATAATAATGAAAATGTGAAGAGTGAAACGTAGAACTTTTATTTTTATTTTATTTATGTATTTGTTTTTTTTCTGTTTTTTTTTTATTTTCAAAGAAGAAGAGAAAAAAAACAAAATAAAAATAAAAGAATCAACATCTTGAGATTTGTGTAAAAAAGAAGAAAAAAAAAAACTTTATTATATAAAAAAGTTAAAGAAGAAAAATCTGTAGATGTTGTTTCCCATAATCAATAAAACCAGACAGAAAATGTCTTATGTTTTTTTTTGTATGTTTAATGCTGTGTTAACCATCAAAGATCAAGCAATATTGTGGATGATTAAAAATCAATAACCTAGATAGTGAAAGGGTGCGAACAACGATATATATTTTTTTTTTCCTTTTTTTACATTCTCCCCTTTTTAACATTTTTTCTTACAGAACTCATCAAAATCAATCAGAAATTCCAAGAAAATTTTTTCTAACACAAAATAACGCGTCAATTGCAAAAAAGGCTCGTTCAATCGAAAATATACAAGTTTATTTTGTTTTTACTTTTTTTGTTTTACTTTTTTCAATTATTTCAAGGATCTGTCAATCAGTTGGTTCATTCGGTCAAATATACTCGTATATTTTGGTTTTTATTTATTTTTCCTTATACCAACGTGTAGTCTGTGTGTTTGACATTGACCACTTTATTTTGGATTTTTTTTTTTCATTTTTTTTTTCATTTCCCGAACTGAACTGAACGTGTGGAAATTGTTATATAAAATTATTTTACACCCTTTTCAGAATTTAGAATGAGCTAAAGTAATATAAAAAAAAAATAATATTGCGTTGAAATTGTTGAAAAGAAAAACTGCTGAACTTTTAAAGCTTTAATATTATTGTATATCGATCTAATATTAGAATTTTGGTTTTCAATTACAGAGGTATATAAGGTGTGTCTATATACATTGTAAACTAACAAGATACTTTAGAATACTGCAGTAACATGCATAAAAGATTTACTTAACAGTATATGAGAACTTTACGCTACAATTAATTATTCTTTAGTTATTTATGTGAAATTGAAAAAAAAATCCAATTAAAGTTGACACGAATCTATTTTGTTCTTAGAAAAAAATCATTCGCTTAAAGTAAAAATAATTTTCTCTATTTTTAGTAACGATAGAATAGAAATTAGATCCTGTTGTTTGCATAACTGTCTGCTACTTCAACATTGTTGAAAGTAGCGTCAAAGAAAACAGTATCAAAATATGTTTTTGAAAAACAAAATTCTAGATCAAAAAAAAATAGCAGACGTTTCTAAAAATATATAAATTAACAAAACCAAAATATAATTAAATATGAAATATTATAGAACATGCAATTTATTTAATATTTGTGTCAAAAAAAAAACAAGAAACACCAAATATTCAAAAACAACAAATTATTGATCGTATATGATATAGCGCACAATATAACATGACATACATCAGTCAGATAATATCAAATGCTTAATGTAAATATTTTTACATATTTAGTTATTTATATAACTTAAATCACATATGTAGGCAATGCAAAAATAATACATAGAAAGCAGCAAATTTATTATGCAAATATGTGTACTAAAAAAATATGAGTTTGACAACGATTTACATCTTTTTTTTTTTTATTATCTTTTTTTATATTTTCCTCTCATCGTTCCCTTCAATCCCTTATTTTTGTTTTTATTACAACAATAAAAGTTAAAATGTTGACCCATTTTCTGAATACCCAAATGGTCTATTAAAAAGAAGAAAAACAATTTGTTTCATTTTCTTATATTTTATTCTTAAAGGAATATTTTTAAGCAAATGTTTTGTTATATACAAGACTATGACGACAATTTCAAATATCCCATTGTAATAAGGACTTTTGTTCATTTCATTTTTTTTTCTCTTTATTTTCTGGTAAGCAAACATATCGTAGAAATATTTCTAAGTTTAACCTATACTGGTTTTCCTTGTGTCAATACTAGAAGCCACAATATTTCAGCAATTTCTTTACAATTTTTCCTTATCTCTCTCTCTCTTCTTATCTGTCTCTTTCTATCTATAAAAATGTAACCCTATAGAAAAAATTAATTCAATAAAATATAAAAATGTAATCCTATCGAAAATTTTATAGTAAAAAAAAAACAATAGTTTTATTTTTAACTAAAAATAAACTAAAAGTTTAAAAGGTTTACGTAAAAAACCGCAAAAATTTTAGGTACATCAGGTTTTAAAGCTTCAAATCAGCTTTAATACACAACTATGGATTTTTACTAAATCCTTTTTATGAATGTCAGTGTGTGTATGTGTGTGTGTGTTTGTGTTGTATCACAAACACAATCGTTATTAACATTTTTAACTGAATTAACTAAATTTAATATTTTTCATTATTTTCTGCAA
Organism: Pedicia rivosa; assembly: GCA_963082725.1. Taxonomy (NCBI): domain Eukaryota; kingdom Metazoa; phylum Arthropoda; class Insecta; order Diptera; family Pediciidae; genus Pedicia; species Pedicia rivosa. The sequence continues at coordinate 47,015,126 of OY720151.1, forward strand.
TAGAAATTCAAAAACATTTTAAAAACAAAACTTAAAGGGTTAAATATTAAAATAAATTTCAATATAAAATAAAATATTTAATTCGATATTTTAATAATGTAATTTGATGTAGATTTTGGCATTTGGCATGCCTCATGATAATAATTCATATGCAAATATAATATTCCAGTACTATAAAATAATAATAATAATAATATTGTAAATAAATTTATCTGTAGGTACATTACGATTATAAATGATTATAAATGCATGTGCCTAGCATGTGCCAAGCATCTGTGATTCAAAATAGTAGGTCTCCTATAGTTACTAATAAGTTTAGCAGTTAATGTACTAAGTCCAATAAAAAATTTAAATACAAACAAAACAACCAAATTATATTATAAAAGGATCCAAATAAAAATATTGAAAATATTGAAACAAAATTATTAAAAAAAAAAAAGGTCAATTTAAATGTTGTGTGTTTATTATTGTGCAATTCAAAAAATTCATAAATCCAATAAATTCTTTTCACAATAAAATAACAACAACAAAAATGTAAAATAAATTTAAATCAACCGAATCGAAAAATAATTCTGTGCGGTTGATTCATTTAAATTCCCCCCAAAAAATACAACAACACCAAAAACAAAAAAGATAAAAAAAAATAAATATCGATAGACTTTTGAATAAAATTTAATGACGGTACCCATTCAGGGTATAGTTTGGATTATCATTTCATTATTTTTAAACTTTTTTCGAAAATATAATCCAAAACGGATTTCGTTTCTATACTTTTTGTTTTTTTTTTTCAATTTCTGTGAAACAACAAATGGTGAAATCACCTTTTAAAAAAAAATGTATCGAATTAAAGTATCGATATCCAAATATTGCTTTGTATGTGTCCAAGTTCAATGCTATTGGTATCATTTGATGGTTAAAATAAGATTAAACGAATGTTCTAAATCATTCCTTAATCATTTTCCTTATGTACGAAAAATAAAACATAATAGCTGAAATAATAGTTGTATTAGTAGCTGTAATAGTAGCTGTAATACGTGTAAGAAATAAAATTCGTAGAATGAATTTTTTTTTTACATTAAAATGTTCTTATATGAGGTTAATTTTGTTTACAGACAAATCTCATAGGTTGAAGGACCTTAAATAAAATAAAGATTTGGATTAATATGATGAGAAACGCACATAAAAACAACTATTTTCTTTTTCACTCATTTTTGGGTAATTTCCTACTGACAAAAAAAAATCTAACAAACTTCTTTTATTTTTATGTAGTATAAAAATGTTTATTGCAGAGAAAATCATCACTTGTGGTGTGTCTTTTGATGTTAAACACTTTTATATATATACGCGCTCATATTATTATGCATTAAAATATTTAGTTTTATTAGTTTTTTTTACGGATGTGTAAGTATGTGTCTGTGTGTGTGTGTGTGTGTGTATGTAATAATGTTTTTCTTCTATATAAAACTTTGTACCTATACATAAAGAAAAACCAAAATATATTTTTCAGATATATGACTTCATCCATTTTACACCACAACGCAATAATAAGATCAATACTGAATTCGTATATATTGGTATTGGAATTAAAACTGTTGGATAATTGTGATCCAGTGACTCAATTTAGTCAAATTTTAATTTTTTTCTATTATTCAGATGTTTTTAGAAGATTTTGTTAATTTTATAGAAAAAGAAAAGAGAAAATTATAACAAACTGGTCATCGCCTATTCTTATTGTTCACCAGATTGTCAAACAAAATTAAATCTTTTTTTTTCTTTTTTTTTTTTTTTTTATACTTTCTTATTCTTCCTTTGTCTCAATATTTTTTTTTTCTGATGCCTTTACTTTTTTCTTATCTCATTTATTTTGTTGTTAGTGTTTTTTTTTTCTGCTTGTCTTTTCTACTTTTTAGAGATAAATGTTTGTTTCAATAAATGTGTTACTCATTGTGGCATTATATGAAGAAAAATGTAACATCTGTGATATGTGGACAATAGAAAGAAAGAATCTAACCTATATACATAACATAATCTGTATTTCTATATTTATACAATTTGTTTGTCTGTTTTCTGTATCAAAAAAAAAAGGAATAAAATAATTTCCTTTTTTAGTGTTTTCTCAGAGAAAATAAATTTTTAATTTTTTGCCATATCACTTGCCATTTTCTCACAAATATTATTCTCTTTCAGATTTCATATTTCATTTCAAAACAATTTCTTACGTAATATTTATATATTTTTCAATACAAATATTGAATAAACAAATAAAACATGATTCCGTAAATGCAAAAGCTTTAACACTGACAGAAACTAGCTTTTCTTTATTTTTCTTCAGATTCAGTTCAACAAGTATTTTTTTTTTTGTTAATTTTTGTTCCTTCTTTAATTTAAAACGCATGCGTAAAACTGTATCTACTCTCTTTCTCTTTGATGGGTGGAATTATAGAAATTACAAAAAATTCTCTGTGAGTATAAAAAGGGGAAATTATTTTGGACCGTCAGTATCAAATGAAAAATATATGAAAGAATTTTCTTTTAACTATGTGATAATATAATAATCATTTTCATATGGAATAACACCACTATTCAGATTTATTATTCTAGCACTTTTTTTAATTGACTTCTATCAGAAAATATTGTTTGATGACGATCTAAATTACAATCATCTTTTATCTATTTGTTTTCCATAGCAAAATAAAAAGTAAAAGAAGAAATAAAAATTTTAATTCGCGTTGTATCGAAGCCTCGATGTATAAGTACCGCGTTCTACAAGGGCTTACTGTATATATAAACTAATATATAATTATCATTGTATTAAACCTTTTTCTATGTTATGTATATAAATTTTACTTTTGTTCATCCAGGAATATTAATGGAATTTAAAATATTATAATCGAAAATTTTCTATATTTTCTAGACGTTATAGGCTGAGCCCATAAAATATAAAAGAATTTTCTTATTAAAATAAATAAAAAGTAAAAGATAAAGATAAAGATTACTATGTAATACGCCTTATACACGTTTCCTTCTATGGTGAACATTTTCTGATAAACATTTTCAAAAATCCAAACTAAAACTGAGTTCAATTTTTTGTTTTCTGTTTTGTTTTGTTTTGTTTTACGTTGTTCTTTAAGATTATGTTAATATTATAATAATAAAAAATTCTACAACAAAAGTGTAATAACTAATTAGAAAAAAAAAGAATGTTTCTTACACAAGAATGAAAAATATTAATCCGATGTGATCACGCAATATTTTATTATTGAATATAATTAATTTAGAATATTCTTTTGTTTATGGACTTGTATAAGAAGAAATATTCACCACAGCATAAATACTCATTTAAATAGTAGACTTGGTTATAGCAAACAACACTGGACTGAACAAAATTTTGATTCAGGAAGGAACGCTATAGAATCACTGTAACTAAATTATTTTGCATTTTACATAAAAATAAAATTGGGTCAATTATTGTAATCATTAAAAGTGGGGTGTTCGTTTTTATCGAGTTTCAACTGAAAATATTGATACTGCGAAAATATAATGAAAAAAAATCTCACCAATCCCCTTTGTTCTTTTATTCACCATAAAAAATGTTAGACGATGGTCAACCAAATACTTTGCTTTAGAAACTTTTCTATACGAGATGATTTCTATTCATTTTGGATGCGGTTATAATACATACATACCAACACATACTTGACTTAATGGTGAAAGCATATGAAAAGCAAAAAAAAAAATGTTAAAGTTCAGATAATTGAAAATTCTTTAACATTGAATTCATACAAACAAATTGATTTCACCATAAACGAAGTAAAATTTTTTTGCTCATCACAAAAGTTCAATAATTTTCTGTTTTCTTCTTTTCTAATTTCTTTCATTCATTGAAAGATTAACATAAATTCTGAAATTATTTGTATCAATTTAAATAAATTTTTAATATTCTCTTTTTCAATTCAAAAGCGATTTTTTTCAGAATTCTTTTATTCCATCAAAAGAAAAAATTTCCTTCACGCATAAAATATTTTAAAAAAAATTTAAAATTCAAAAATATATATAAATGAGGACCACGCATGTTTCTTATACAACCAAAGAAAAAAAAAAATTCAAAACATTTTTAATAAATATAAAATAACAAAACTTAAAAAATATTTAAGAATATCAAAAATGTTTAAATAATTTATATGATTGTGACTAAAGGTCTAATACTTAGCTAATCAATTGATAATATTGTCTTATCATTTTTCAGTCAATAATATTTACAAAAATGAAAAATAAATGATTTTTATATTTTGTCTTTCATCTTAAATATGTATACATTTTTAAAAGAGACAAAAATTTATCTTCAGTCTGTTTAAATCATTTAAACAGTTCAATTCGATAGTGAAAATTTGTTCTTTTGTTCTGAACACGCTTAATCTTATATATTTGACTTTTATTTTTCTATATAGTGTTTATTTTATTTTCTATATTTTAATTTTTTTTTTGTTTTAATAGAAGAAAAAGAAAAAAAAAATTACAAAAAATAGACAAAAAGTAGAGAAATAAGAGAAAAACATTAAAAATGAATTGTTTGTGGATGAGATCGTTAAATAATAATTTAACAAATCGTGTTATTTGTAAAGGAAAAATTTTATCATTTGGTGAAAATATAAATTATCGTGTACAGGATATTGTTTCTATAAAACCAATTTATAGAACACAATTAATACGTTGTTCATCTAATAGTTCAAATGGATTATGGTTACCAAATGTGAGTTTTACGTTCTCAAGATTCATTTGGATTTTGTAATTTTTCTAATAAGGTCCGAATGTTCATAAAATGTTTTTTTTTTTCATTTTTCATTTTAAAATAATGTGTACAAAATTTACAATATTGTTAACCGAAAAATACCGCATAATACTCGTACAATACACAAGCACATCAAAAATCCGAACTATCAAATTTCTTCCGCCTAACCTTTTCTATCAATTTGTGGGAAACAAACAAACACATTGGATTATCAAAATACTTTAGATTAGTAAATTATTATTTTTTTAATAAGAAAAATGTGTACAAAATAAATAAACAAAAAATAAATAAATGATTGCGTTTATAAATTTACGTCATTCGACATAATTTCATAAATTATTTTTCTTTTTTTGTTTATTTTTGGTTTGTTGCACTTTGACCGAATTCAATAACATTTTTGGCGATTTAGATTTCAGATTATTGAACTCCCGAAAAATAAAACAACAAATATATTGAAATATATTGAAAAATTTTAATTTTTAAACAAAAATCCAACCAATATTTTATGAATTTGTAACAATAATTAAAAAGAATAAAATATAATGTAAAATTATTGTTATTAATTTATCGTTTATTAATTATTCAAATTATACAGATTTCATATTTTATTCATAATTATATTTATCACTTTTGTCTATCAAAAATCTGTCAACAAATAATATTTTTGTTTTCTTTTTCATTTTGATTAATTAATTAATTAAATATTCATTAAAATTAAATATGATTGATGATTTAGGTAATGGTTATCACAATATACGCGTATACCCAAAATTATACGTTGTGAATTTAAAGTTGGTAATTTGTAACAACAAATAAGAACAACAATTATATTCTGTAATTATACAAAAACAATCGATAATCGGTAATCAGAATATAAGAATCAGTTTGTTGTTTAAAAACGATAAATTTACTTAAAATTTTAAACAATAATTGTATCATTAATAATAAGCGTGTTGATATGATTAATTTCATATAAATTTTGACTTTCTATAATTTTTGAGAATTAAACTAGAAAATATTTTTCCGTATATAAAAACGTTAAAAATTTATTAATCTGATCCATACAGAATTAATAGAAAATAAAAATCATGAAATAATCGTACAAAATAAAAATTGTATTAATTTTTTTTTTTTTAAATAGAAATTTTTATTATCATTATTCTTCAATATAGTTTTACACATTCACTCATATTCATTTATTAATTTTAAAATTATAGTAATCAGTTTCCTTGTTGTTACCAAAAACAACAAAAATTTATAAATAATAAAATTTCTGATAAGATAAGAAAAGTTATCAAAGGTCAAATCATTCGTCTGTCATCATCAATAGTTTTATATATAGAGAAAAAAAAACTTTAACAAATTATAATTAATAAGATTAAAATGAAACAGAAAGACCAACCAAAAAATAAACTTCATTTATTTTTTTTTTGCACAAATCGACTTCAATTTTTCTAATTTTTAAAATAAAAACTCAAATTAAATATTTTCTTTTTTTCATAATTAATAATTAGAATAAATAAATTGTTATTCTGTTATTTACGTTATTTGCCTTAAAACATTCACTCAGATAAAATTATCTTCTGCAGAATTCTCGCAGTTGAATTTTATTTGTATTTGTTGTATAGATTTGTTTAATTCTTTTCAATAAATCTTGTAAAAGAAAAAGAGTACCTAACATTTGTGTGGAATACAAAATGTGAAAATATATTCAATATAATTCAGAATAATTAATTATTTGTTTGTTTGTTTGTTGTATTTTTAAGCATTTTTCTTTGTATAACAGAATAATTCTCTGTAATTAAAGAACGAGAAACTTATAACGCTTAAACAATTCCACTGAATTAATTAGTAATAAGGAATTTATATTTCCTTGTATTCCTTTTGTATTTATTTGTTTAGAATATTCAATAAATTTCATTTTAAATTTCACTTAATGTGAACAGTGAAGAGTGAAAAAATTATTGATTCTATAAAATACAATTAATTGATAAACTTCTTAAATCTCCGATACGAATTTCAATTTGAATAACTGAAAAATTTCATATAAGTTCCTATTTGACAATCTAAAAAAAAAATTGTAGGGACTTTGTAATTTTCAATTATAAAATAAATTCTCGAATATAATTTATTTATCACAAAATATTCTACCATTGCACACTTTTCTTTTTTCAATTAAAACAAAACAAAAAAACAAAAAGTTTCATAATTCACAACTCATTCAAAATCAAAATAAAAAAAAAAAAGGATTAATAGAAACATCAATTTATGTCACATCAAAATGTTTACCAAAACGTACATTAAATGTTTTATTTGTTTTTATAATTTATTTATAAATTCAATGTTTTGTAAATTAATCCAAAACGATTTGAAAAATTAAATACTTTAACCAACTGTCATGTTATCTTTTCACAATTGGAGGATGGTTAACACTTTTTATTATTCTGTTTTTGTTTTTTTTTTTTTCAATCCATCACAATTTATTTTCATTATATCGATTTTTAAAAAACCAAAAAAAAAAAATTAAACAAACAAAATACGAGATATTTGTTTCATTGCATTTTTTTTTTTCTCTCTACCAGAAATTGAATGTTTTATAATTAATTGTATGCAGGCGAAAAATAAAAAACAAAAAATGCAATTGAGTTGAGTTAATCAAAAAAAAATTTTTTTTTGCATAATAACGATTTTTTTGTTTCTGAATTTAATACAAAAATATAAAATTGTACGATAGATACAATTGATTATTTGATATAAAATAAAAATACAAAATATAGAAAATAATAAAATTTTCAATCAAATATATTTTTTACAATTTCATGTCAATTATTTTATTCGTATAAACTTAATCAAGTTATAATTTGCTGTCTGTTTAGTGAATATAAAATTGAACTTTTAGAAAATTTCGTTAATTTTGATTTGATTAAAGTCAATGTATTTCTCGTTTCATTTTATATCTTTTTTATTGCATTATTTTGTCATTTTCAAAAGTGAACATTTGTAAAAAATTTACACATCACAAGCAACAATTTCATAAGTTTCTTATTTACAAAAAGCAAAAGCTTTTGCATTATAAGAAAAATCCAATATACACCGTCACATTGCTTCACTGTACCGTTTTTATTTTTATATTTCGGATCGGATTTTAATAACAACATAAACACACAGAAATCAAATATACAAATGCATTCAATAGAATAAAAGTATGTCATATCATAGATCATATCACATATCATGTATGAATTCTTTAAGCAAACAAATCATAACCATTAAAATTGTTTTTTTGTGAATTTCGATTTAATAAAACAGAAATTCAAAGCAATTCAATCGGAATTGCAATACATTTTTTTTTATTAAAATAATGAATTTAAAAACGAACAAAATACTTCATTAGAATAAGATATCGCAAACAGCACAACCTATACTTCAAATATCAATATTATTACAACAATTTTATAGAATTTTCTTCTTTTACTTTTTATTTTTCTAGGGAAATCAAATAGATAAAAGAACATTACAAACAGCAGATCGTCGTCAAACAATATTTTCTGATAGAAGTCAATTGAAATATGCTAGACGTTTAGTAATAAAACTGGGTAGTGGTGTTATTACACGTGAAGATGAACATGGTCTTGCATTGGGTAGATTGGCATCGATTGTTGAACAAGTTATTTGAGAAATTTTTTATTATTTTAAAGAATTTGTTTTTATTAAAGAAAAAATAATATGATTGTAGGTAGCTGAATGCCAATTGGAAGGACGAGAATGTATAATGGTAACAAGTGGTGCGGTTGCTTTTGGTAAACAAAAATTAACACAAGAGTTGTTAATGTCATTGTCAATGAGAGAAACATTGTCACCTAAGGATCATACACGTGAAGTAAGTTTTTATTATAAAATTAAAAAATATGAGACTCTATTCTGAGAGACTCTAAAAATATGAGACTCTATTCAATTTTAATAGGATGCGGGATATATATTGGAACCAAGAGCAGCGGCAGCAGTTGGACAATCTGGTCTTATGTCTTTATATGATGCAATGTTTGCACAATATGGTGTTAAAATTGCACAAGTTTTAGTAACAAAACCAGACTTTTATAATGAGGAAACAAGAAAAAATTTATTCTGTACATTATCAGAATTAATTAGTCTCAATATTGTTCCTATTATTAATACAAATGATGCCGTTTCCCCACCAATGTTTATTATGGATGAAGAAGTGACAGGTTCATTAGGGCATAAAAAGGTATTTTACATAAATAGAGAATAAAATAATTTAACAAAAAGAATTTAATTGCTAAAATGATTTCAACGCATTCTATAATTTCATTTTTTTGTTGTTCGGCATTTAAAAAAATTCCTTTATTTCTGTTTTTTTTTTGCGTTAAAAAAATAAGTGAATGAGTAAGCAATTTTTTTATTCTTATAATAAATATGTACAAACGGGAAATTGATGTTTCCGTCTTGGAAAATTGTTATTGTAATTTTTGAATGATTGTTGTATGTTATGAGAAAAGGTGAAGTTAACGTAAAAGTTGAATGAGTAAACTTTTCCTTCTTCAATTTTAAACTGATTTGTATTATATGAAATTTTATACTTTATGTTTATTGTTATTATTAGCTTATATGTTTAATGGTAAATAGTCATATCAAAAGTCAATTTAATAATTATTTGTTTATCATTTAATAGAGTTAGAGAGATCAAATTTTAGAACTAAATTGATTCCGTAAATGTAATTAACAAAATATTGTTTTACAATTAATTAAAAATATTACCTAACAACAAATATTCAACATTGATTATTTAAGTAAAACAACAAATTAAAAATAACAACATTCAATGCTGTCATTTTCAAGCATAAAATTATCAAAGTGACTTTATTCTTCTTTTCATCAATAATATGAGCATAAAAGATTGACTTTGTAACAAACAACAAACAATAGATTGAGTTTGTAACAACAACAGCAAACAACAGAAAAAAATGTAGATTGAAAAATTTAAGCTTTTATTAATAAAAAAGTATAAAATAATGGAGCGAAAAGTTGACACAAACAATAACAACCTAACTATAAACAAAAAGTAAAAATTTTCTTTCATTCTTTTCACTAAATCTTCATTATTTATATTTTTCATTTCTTCCTTCAATTTTTTTTTTCTCTCCTAAAAAAAACATAAATATTTTATAGAATATTATTGAAACTTTTTATAATATTTTTCATTTTGTAAAAAGCTTCCAATTTAATTTTAAATCTTTTAAGTAAAATATGAAGAAAAAATGGACGAAGAAGAGCGAAACTTATAAAAAAAAATCAAATTCTATTTTTTTTTCTCTAAAAATAAAAACAGAAGAAGAAAAAGATAAATAGAATTTTTTTTGTATTTTACATAAGAAGCTTTTAAATGAAAACATTTTTTTTAAATATTGTTTGTCATTTAGTTATCCTTATAGAATGAAATAAGAAAAGTTTTATTTTTTTAATAAATGTTAAAAGCTTCTTTTTTTTGTACCCAAGTTTGAATTGAAACAAAATATTGATACACAATCAAATTTTATATTATAATTTTGAAATGGAAAATATTTTACAAATATTTAACAAATTCAATAAAAGCCGAAATTAATAATTACAACATTTAGGGTAAAACTTGAAGAATTTTGAATTATATTTCAATAATTTTGAAAATCTCATTGAGATTTTCAATTGGGTAGAGTAAGTTGCAACTGAGGGAAATATTTTCTAGTTGTAACATAAAAATTCTCATATCAATAATTAAAAAGTATAAGAATAATTTACAATTATTTTAAATTTTAGAAAGTAACGACAAAATACAAAACGATTTATGTTATAGAAAATCTAATTTAAATGATTTACATTTTTTATTATAAATTCATGTTAAGCTGATTGTTTACAGATAATGTATTATGAAATAATTACGTTATGTTTACAAACTCACTCTTAATCTCATGTACGTCATCATAACCTTTTTCGTTGATTTATAATTAATTATTTTATATGAAATTAAAATCTAAAAGTTTACATAAATAATAAATTAATTAAATATTAACAAACAAATTTTTTAAGGGTATCAGCATAAAGGATAATGATAGTCTTGCTGCAATGTTAGCAGCAGAAATTCAAGCTGATCTTTTAATTTTAATGTCAGATGTTGATGGCATTTATAGTAAACCACCATGGGAGGATGGTGCCAGATTAATGACAACATACACATCTTCTGATAGGAATGCTATACAATTTGGTAAAAAATCTAAGGTAATGAAATCAAATTATTTATGAGACAATAAATTAATAGGACTATTTAATATTTTCCATAATTCTAATAACGCTACCACACGTTCTATAATCTTAAATTTTATATTTTGTTAAACAGAAGTATTTACTAATTTATGTAAATACCTAAATTCATATAAGATCCAAAGAAATATTTCACAGAATTACATTGTTTGTTTTTTTTTTTTAAATCGTTAAAATAAAGTTTCAGATTCAAAAAAAAAAGGCTTGATAAAATTTAGAATTTAAATTTAAATTAATAAATAATGAATAGCGTGTCTAAATATTCTTAACAGTCAACATGCTAAATATTTTTCTTTTATTTATAAAATTCAATTCCATGAAACAAAATGAAATAATTATTTAAATTTATTAATTTCCTTGTTACGTTTCTGTTTCTTTTGATTTTTTTTTAATCTAAGCCAGACTGAAATTAATTTTTTTGTTTTACCTTTTACTTTTGCTTTAATATAAAAAGAAATTAATCAATTAGTCCGAATGCGGATGACACATTTATATACCTGTGATACGATAATAAAAATGTTGAATTTCCGTGACTTTTTAAATTTATACTCGCCATAATTGTATTCATTTCTGCACCCCAGCAGCCCCCTTATAAATTATATCCGTATAATTATTGCACTTTTGATTAAAAAATAACAAAAAACAAAATGAAAAGAAAATTATTATAAAAATAAAGACTAATTTGAATTCGCAACAGGTCGGCACAGGTGGAATGGACTCAAAAGTTAGTGCTGCAACATGGGCAATGGACCGTGGTGTTAGTGTAGTTATTTGTAATGGTACACAGGAAAAAGCAATTAAAACAATTATTGGTGGAAGAAAAGTTGGTACATTTTTTACAGAAACTGCAAATACAGGTGGTACAACAACACCAGTTGAAGTTTTAGCTGAAAATGGTAATTATTATAAATTCTGTTTAAAAAAACAAAATACAATTTATTTAATAATTTAAAAGAAGGAACAAAATAACATTTTTTAGTATAGAAATTAGACTTAAATTCAGTGAAATATAAACAGATGTTAATTTTATTTTTTAAACCATAAAAATATAGAAAAGGTTCAAGGCTCAGAATTTCATAAAATTCAACGTAAATTTTATTTTAAAAGAATATAAAATAAAGATTGCAGTAATATTTTTTCTGCGTGCGGCTTCAATAAAGTTCAAGAAATATTGTCGTTACCAAAAAAATTTTCCCATGCAATTTTTTATTGTTTATATGAAAATAAATTTTTCGAAATATAAGAATTCATAGAAAATTGTTTAGAAAACTTTAATTAATATAAATCGTAGATAAATTATTTCTTTGCTGAAATTGTTTAAGTTTATCTGATGAAAATTGAATTTTATAGCAGAGTGCAATAAGAAAAATAAAACTATATTCTTTTTTATGGTTCTTTAAAAAATAATAGAAATAAAATATAATTGAAAATTTATAAATATATTTTTACATCCTTTTTTACGTTTTGTTTCTAGCACGAGATGGTAGCAGAATAATGCAAAGTTTAAGTGCAGAAGAACGTGCCTCTTGTGTTAATACATTAGCTGATTTATTATTAACAAAACAATCAATGATATTAGAAGCTAATTCATTAGATTTAAATGAAGCTTCTAAATCAGGTTTAGCAAAACCATTATTATCAAGATTATCATTAACACCAACTAAACTGAAGGCTTTATCAGTTGGATTAAAACAAATTGCTGATTCTAGTCATAAGGTAAGAAAAATTAATTTAATTAAGTTCAATAAAAAATGGTTAAAAATTGAATTCAACACAATTTTCTAATCACAGGAAATTATTCAATTTCTCTCACTTACTGAAACCCTTTTTAAAAATATGTAGCTGAGAAGAAATTGAAACTGATTCTTATTTATTAATATTTTTTTTGCAATTCATTTTTTTTTTTGGGTTATAAAATTTACCTCACAATTTTCAAAAACGTATTATAACATTTCATTATTCAATATGATGACTTCCGTTCCATATTTACCAAAAAAAAGAAATTCTCAAAAAAGGATAAGAAAGAATATAAGAGACAAATCTTTGTTAAGATGACGGATTGAAATATACCTTAAAATTTATAGGGGATTTTTATACAACAGCAGCGAAAAATAAATACCGGAGAAATTGTAATCTGAATTTTATGATGCCATTAACGTACGCTGAGCCTTTTTTTTTTATTAAACGTGATTTGTACCAATAACTTTTTTCAATTTTCATCAAAAAAAAAATAAAAAAAAAGGAATTGCCTCAATTTTAATTTATTTTCATTTTTTTTTTTTGATTTTTATAAGAAAAGAATCAATGTGATTATTTTCAATGATTTCCACAAAAGAAAATCTCAGACCTTGAATTATAATTTAATTTTATTTTATTTATTTGCAAATGACATAAATATAAAATATATAAGTCCAAATTGTTTTCTCCTTTTCTTTTTTCTTTTCCATTTTCAATCAAATTAAAATTGAAAAGAATCAAAACAAAAAAAAAAAAAAAAATCAAAAGCTACAAAATTTTGGAATTATTCTAAAGAAAGAGAGAGAAAAAAAAATGTGGGAACATTGTAATCCAAATCTTATCTAAAAATATATTTATTTATCAAAACACAGATAACAAAAAAAAAATTATAATAATCTCTACCCTGTAACCAAACAAAAAAGAAGCCATCATCCCCTTTCCATCATTTAATTTTTTTTTTGTTTTTTTTTTTATTTTTTTATGGTTTTTGTTTTTGTTTTTAAATCCTTTTATTTTAATCAAAAAATTCGTACCTTAAATTTAATTTAAAGAAATGAATAAATATAACAAAACAATTTTTTTTTTCGTTATTTGGGTGAATTGAAAGAGATAATCTGAATGTCATGGGACAAAAAACACCTGAACATAAACAAGCAAACAAACAAAAAAATGGAAACACGAGGCATTTTTACCTCAATTCGTTTATTATTTTCTTCTCTGATTCCATTCCCACTTTTCCTCGCCTTGATCATCATTCCGGGGTTATTTTTTTTTTAAGGTAATGAAATTACAAGGGCAACCATTTGACGTCATTATATAAGATTATAATATGCGTTATGATCATGACCTATTTAAGAAGATTTATCTAATAAAACGTTCCGTTGTGAATTAAATATGGATTAAAAGATAAATATAAAAATATAATTCTTTCCTGCTTTTTTTCCTCCCTATATCACGCACAAACATCATCCCAATTTTTTCTTAATATTTAAGCCTAATTTCTAAAGACATGTCTGTTATTTAATCCTCATTTATTTCTTTTTCCTTTTCTTTTTAATCTTAATTTTTTTGTTAAAAGACTTTAAAAATGGCTACAAATTTTATAACAACTGTTCATTCTGTTTACATTTTATTCCATATACTTTTGAAAAAATTGTAATAAAATTTTATAAAATATAATACTCTGGGTCTGTGTCTCTGTCTATCTATCTTGTTTTACTATAAATAAGAATATTTATATTTCATTAACAGGATGTTTAAATTATATAAAAAAAAATCTAATCTCTTTTTTCCCTACAAATTTCTTCTTTTTTATTTTTTGTCTTTTTACAAAATGCCAACAACGTTCGTACCTAGCTAATTTTAATTTTAAAATTTTCGATTTTTTTATTTATTGAATGAAAAATAGAATTAACTTCTTTATTGGAGGATTATTGTTATTTATTGGTAAGATTATGACAAATGTTATTTGAATTCAATTCTAAATAAAAAAGGGCATAAATTATATTAGATTGGATTGTAACGTCTTCTATAGGGAATTGTTCAATTTGTTCTAATCATGAATTTAATCGTAGATTGATAAAAAAGTATACAAAAAAAAAACTAACTCTAAACACTTTAAAAAATTATCTTTAATTACACGCGCCAAATGATTGTAAAAAAAACTTATCATGTTACTTATTTAACAACAATCCAGAAGTTATTTAAAGTTATTATTGTTATTTTTAAATTGTTATTTTATCTGATAGAGTAGAATAATATTTATTTATTTTTTATGATGATGATGATGATTATTATAAATGATGATGATATTGATAATGTTTATGCAGAAAATTCCTTTGAAACATATCTAAATGGAGTACAATATTGTAAAACTTTGAAAACCATACACACATACTATATAAAGAATTTATGTTTGTGTGCTTAGAAGATTATTAAAATAATCTATTTGGAATTTACACAAATTATTTATGAACGTAAATTTCATTAAATAACTAAACCAAATATTATATTGTTGTTAATTATTAATCTAATACTATTTTTTAACAACGTAGAATAATTTCTTATCTTTATGGACTTATTGTTTTGTTTAAATTAATTTATACAAATTAATTACGTTTAAATTATTTCGGAGAAAACACAAGAAAAAAAAAGTGTGAATTTTTCACAGTAAATATGTAATCTCATATTTTTATTGAATTAATTGAGTATGGAATTCTGTATAGACGTCATTAAATATGCTTAACACGTATTATGTGTCTATAATTTTATGTAAATTGTAAATAAAATAATAATAATAATAACAATTACACATCAAATATAATAATGAGCTCTTTACAAGATTTAATAAAACCACAAAATTAATAAGAACTGTGAAGAAGATGAGAAATATTGTCATTGTTGACGTAATAATTGTTATCATAATACATAAATTCAAATATCTCTTAATGAACGATATATTTTGAAATTCTATGACATAAAATATTAAACTAAAAATAAATAAATGGAAATGTCCATCAATTTGTCTTGTGTCCTGTACTATGAAAATTTTCAATTTTCAACGTTTCACAACGTAACACAAAAATATGGCATATTGTGTCATATTGAAGGTAGTTCATCATTTTATATAACTGACATTATTACAAAAAACTAAAAATAATGTAATCGGTGAATTGGATTCAATCAATATTTACATCAGAAAACAATTAAAATTAATTGAGTCAAACGATAAAAGATGTAATCACTCAATTTATTAAAGAATAAATAAAATACCAGAAGAAACCTGAAATCCTTTCAAATTTAAAATCTTCTTCGCATTATTTTAAATGCAAACAAACAAACAAAAAAACAAACAACAAAAAAAAAGGACCATATAAAATGATTAAGATACGTAGTCCTAAAAAGATATAAATTTCTGTTCTATTATTCAACACACAAATACCAAACATATACACACGTAAATATATACAAAACACTATTATATCAACTTAAGTTTACTTAAATATAACCCACACACAACATCCGTTACAACCGGAAAGTTGATTTTATCTTATTTTCCAAAGGGCAGAACTTCTGTTATACTGTGTTCTCAAATTGTGCTTTAGTTCTTCTAACATTCTTTTATACAATTTCATTCATAAAATGTACATTTTCATTTTCTTTCATAAACCAAAAATGTTTTCAATTTAAAAAAGTGATCATTCGGAAGTTGTTGATCACAGTAAACATTACCATGCTTTTAATGTAAATTGGTTTTTCTTTTCCGTTTAACTATATTTTTCTTTTTTCTATTCCTTATTCGAAAATTTTTGTTGTTTTAAATTATATAGAAAATAACACAATATTCATTTAAAGGTATAAAATAAAACACAATCATTTCAATAGTTTAACCCTTTTAGAATAATAAGAAAGGAAGAACAACAACAAATTTAAATTTAAATCACTTTCGATATTTTAATCATTGGTAGGTTCAAATTTAAACCTTATTTCTTATTCCTTTTCTTCTTTTTTTTTTCTTTCTTTCTTATAAATAATTTGATTGATGATTTTTTTTTTTGCCAACTAAATGAAATTTAGATGAATGGATTTGAACTTTTGGGGTACTTTTATAAACCATTATCTTATGTGAAAGGTTATTGTTATTTTTATAGCTGTGTTTATTTCGAAGGGTACACGTACGATTTCTTACATATATTGTATGTTATGATTAACCCCTTCAATTTACAGCATTATTATTTCGTAGAATTATTATAAAAACATTCAATTGAATATTGTCAAAGTTCAAATTTATCATACAATTTAAAAGTTTGTATTTGTTACGTTGATCTGTAAATAAGAATAAAGCATAGATTCTTTTTCTTTTAAATAAAATATTTGTCTTGTGAAGTTAATCTCTCCACCGCATATAATAATAGGAGCATCCTTTAAGACGACTTAAAATAAATTGAATTAATTTTCAATTTATAAAAAGCACAAAAATTTCTTCATTCTACAGGTACCTACTTATGATTTACTGCTGAGACCTTTTTCTTGCCCTAAACCAATATTATTGCAGTTAATTGATTATGTTATAAAATTTATAAAAATCCATAAAGTTTGGTACATAAAATTTGTTGTTGTTGTAAAAAATGATAAAATGTTTAAATTTAAATATTCGTGTCACGGAAATTATTAATAAGATCAAAATAAAAAAAAAAATAATTTAATATTAAAGATCAACTCAAACACGATTAAAAAAAATTAATTTAAATTTTTGATTATAGGAAATATAAAATTGTGGTAACTAACATTGCTATTATCATATATTGAAGACCAAAACACTTCCTGAAAGTCAATCAAAATAGTTATTTATCATCTCTTTATTTTTTACTTAATATAACTAATGTTAATGAACTAAATAAAATTTATGTAAATTTGTGTATGGTTTAACACAAAAGATCATGGGTAAATTTTTCAAATTTTCTTATAAAGGCCCGGATTTACAAATAGTCTGGTGGTTTTGTCTTTTGTTAATATTAGAAAAATCAACTATCTAGTATTCCCTTAACTACCAATATTAATAAATTGAAATAAAAACTCATGCGTTGTTTTCACATAAAACTTTTATGATTTGCTGAAAAAACGCATTGTCAATAAATTTATTCGACTCTGGTTTTATGGTACTTTATATACTAGGATGATGAAAGACAAATCATTTATTATTAAATATTATTATTATTATTATTAAACTATAAACGAACTATTTATACGAACCAGAAATTCATTTAAAATGAAACAAAAACTATAACACAAGACTAAATTTAACTTCTATTCATTTCCTTATCTTATCGTTTATATATAACGTATATTAACCACTTTAATAAAATATAGAAGATATACAATATAAGATGGAGGGGTGGATGATTTCATTTTATCCAAATAGATACATACACACACATACACATACAAATTGTAATATTGAAGAAATTCCCTAACACAATATGCTATGTTTAACCATATAGTTATGAGGGTTATATAAATATACGTATGTAAATGTATATCTGTATACATCACCGCGTACATATTGAATTTGATGGAGGTGTTAAGAAATATCCCGATGGAATACAAAAATATTCTTACCCCATGTAGAAAAGAAAAGGATCAAAAAAAATAAAGAAGAGAATAGAAATTGTGGGAAAAATTCTCATAATACTTTTTCATAATAATCCAAATTACATTATTCTTTATTGTTGTTAAACTTTAGCTTAAATATGTTTTTGTCTTTAATTCTAATAAAATGAAAACCGAAAATAAAAGAAAAAGTGAAAACACACCTAATTTTACACTTCAGAGTGTTTAGCCATCTCCTATATACCTTTCTATATTTTTTATCTTGGTTAGAGATTATTTTTATTTAAATTTTATTTCTAATCCTTTGATCTTTTACTTTAACCCAAATGTGTTGTAATATATACATTAAGGTATAGTAAAATGAAAATTCATGCAATTATATTTTATAGAAAACATTTATTAGTAAATTTAAGAGTAAAATATAAGTACACACACAATTTTTATAACATTTAATTATATTTCTAGAATGTTGGCAGAGTATTGCGTCGCACAAAATTAGCTGAAAATTTAGAACTAAAACAAATTACTGTACCAATTGGTGTTATTTTGGTAATTTTTGAATCACGTCCTGATTCATTACCACAAGTAGCTGCATTGGCAATGGCATCCGCTAATGGTTTACTTTTGAAAGGTGGAAAGGAAGCATCACATAGCAATAAAGCTTTAATGGAATTGGTAAAAGATGCATTAAGCACTGTTGGTGCAACAAAAGCGATTTCTTTGGTATCGACACGTGAAGAAATTAGTGATTTACTTTCAATGGAAAAACATATTGACCTTATTATTCCAAGAGGATCATCTGAATTAGTACGTAGTATTCAAGACCAGTCACTACATATCCCAGTACTAGGACATGCTGAAGGTATTTGTCATGTTTACGTTGATAAAGATGCAAATTTAGATAAGGCCTTAAAAATTATTCGTGATGCCAAATGTGACTATCCAGCAGGTAACATAATTCAAAAAAAATTATATTGCCCCTTTTTTTCCTAAATCTATATTCTATTAATCGTATTATACAGCTTGTAACGCAATGGAAACCCTTCTTGTTCATGAAGAATTAATGAGTGGACCCTTTTTCACTGACATCTGTAACATGTTAAAACGTGAAGGTGTTAAAATTTATGCTGGACCAAAACTCAATCAAACATTGACATTTGGTCCACCTGCTGTTAAAACTTTACGACATGAATATGGTTCACTTGAATGTTGCATTGAAGTTGTTAAAGGTATAGATGAGGCAATCGATCATATTCATTCATACGGCAGTAGTCATACGGAAGTTATAATTTCCGAAAATGGTTTGTTAAATTAACAATCAATTTTCCACGATACAATAAAAATATTATTATTGATTTTATTATAGATTCAGCCGTTGATCATTTCCTTCAAAAAGTTGATAGTGCATGTGTTATCCACAATGCAAGTTCAAGATTTGCTGATGGTTTTCGTTTTGGATTAGGTGCTGAAGTGGGAATTTCAACAGCTAGAATACATGCACGAGGTCCAGTCGGTGTTGAAGGTTTATTAACAACAAAATGGTTACTGAGAGGTCAAGATCATACAGCTGCTGAATTTACTGATGGTTCACGTGCCTGGATTCATGAAAGTTTACCACTCGATTAAAAAAAAAATGTTTCTTCCATGCGAAATAAAATCCGTTTAATTACGGAAATGTCGCATTTTTGTTTTAATTTTTTATTTCTAAATATTATTATTTTTAATTACATTTTAATTTATTATGTTTCTACAAAAAATTAGAATAGATTAGATCTTAATTAAGCAGATTGTATTCTTCTTCTTTTTGTTTTTTTTTTCCTTATCTTTATTGCATAATTTCATGGAGTTTTAATTTACAATAATAAATTTATTCACATAACAGTTAAACGCAAATTAGCCAGACCGTCGATTTTTACCAAAGAAAAACAGAAATTTACCTTAATCTATTTTTTAGTATGGTGTTTTGTGATGAAGTTAACAATTTTTTAAACAAAATTTTCTGGCCATTTCTTCCGGAATAAATTTATTTTATGTGAAAACAGTAACAATAACTAAAAACAGAAAACACAATCATCCCTCCTTCCCCTTATACGTTCTAAATGTTTAGAACGAATTTTTCTTAGAAATAATTTATAAAATAGAAAAAAATATTTTAACGAATAATAAAAAAAAAATTTAAATGAAAACTGACACTTTTTTTTTTCGATGTTTCTTTTGTTATCCTGAATTGTTATTTAATCCTGAATTTGAATTTTAAAGATATAGCATCAATGTCATTATGATGATAACAGATGGCAGAACAAATATATAAAAGATATTTATTTTAACAAATTCATTTAAAAAAAAAACAAAAAAAAACAACACAAAATGTCAATTAAAACTTTCTTCTGTTGTTCTTGTCTTTCATTATTTATTTTTTTAATAATTTAAAAATAAAATTCTGTTGTTTTTTTTTTTGTTATAAACAAAAAACAAAAATTCAAATAAAAAATAATAATAATAAAGCCAGCTTGACGAAATGTATTTGTTTCCTCTGTAAAGCTTAAATCTTTTCTTTCTTTTCTTTTAAATTTAAATGTCGTCCGTATTCCATTTCCGTATAAAAAATAAAATATTGTAGATATACTAGACACATTGCAATATCTCACGTTTCACAAATATATGTACATATTCCTCTATTTATCTGTACCTATTTTTATACATAAGTAGATTGTAGGTATCTACAATTTTTTTTTTATTAAAGTACATCTCAAGATTTCTTATGTACATTTTATACATTCTGTTTCTTGCTTTTGTTTCATCTTCTGTATTTTGAAACTAAAAGAGAATCATTTGAAATTTTTGTCATGTTCGAAGTATAACGAGATGTAGGTAAGTTGGTTTGTTGTTCATTATTCAATGATTTTTATCTTTTGTGTTTTTTTTTTTTTTTTAATTTAAAACGTAACTTTTTTTGGTTATGAATTTTAAAATTTACAAAATATACAAAAAAAATTAATTTATTCAGAAATATTGGAAGTACAATTGATAACTGCAATGACAATGTTTAATTTGTCATTTTGTCCTTTAGTTAAATCACTGTTATTTATTGTTATCTATAATTAATAGTTAATCGAACTAGATAACCAGATGATAGACTTTTTCTTTGAACTATTAGAATTACAATAACAATTACAATATATTTGTTTGATTACATTTCAGTGATTCATTACAATTAAAGTTGCATATGTGCATAGGTATGTCTACGTTCACAATTTATAATTTGAATTAGTGAATATTTATTCTTGGAAAAATATTAGTAAAATGACAATAATAATTAGTTAATTTAATTAATTTATAAATGTAAACATAAAAATAAACATTGATAATAATATTCATTAACTCCCAACCCATAATAAATTTATCCCCCTTAAAAAATCAAATATAAAATGTTTTAAATAAAATTAATAAATTACATGAAGTAACAAAGGATGTGTGCAATTAATCTATCTAATTAGTAATTAGTACAATGTAATTTACACATAAAATAAATTAATAAATAAATACGGGTTTGTTCAAGAGTGTTTGGACCATTTAGATTTTAGTTAATTGAATTTTTAATTTACATTCTGTTAAAGCAAAATAAAAGAATTTATTATTTCATTATGTACACTTCAATTATCAGTTAGTTACAGACATTGGTGAGCCAGAATTTAAAAATAATTATTATTATTTGTAAACAAGTTCACGTGTTAAATCAATGTTTTATTATTTTTAGTTAATCAATTAACGGCATCTAAAATATAATTGATAGTGGAAAATTATTAATAATGAAAAATTTACGCCAACTGTTATAATATAGTTGGTCCGATTTCCATTTCCAATTTCCAGAATTGATAAAACAATTTAAACATATTTCTCTGAATGATTGAACACAAAAATAAAAAGTGCAAATCATAAAAAGCTCATACATGAAAATAAAATAAAACTGTTGAGTTTACATAATTATCTCTGAACGTGATAATGAGATTTTTTGTCTGTAAAAAGAATCTATATTTTTTTATTAAAAATCTTACCGTTCTCACAATACATCCGGTGACAACTTTTGCACTTTCCATAAAACGTGAAAATGTAAATATTATCTTCAGCAATTCATAAGAAAAAAAAAATAAAAGAAATTTTGTAGACTATCACGAAGTATATTTTATTGCTTACTTCGGTACAATCTAACTGATTTCATATTTAAATATTTTTCAGTAAATTGTGATTTATCAGTTTTTAAATAAAATAAAAAAAATGGGTTCACATTTCTCATATGGAAGACAAAACAAATGCAGAAGTAATACATAATATGACGTATATGCCAGCACACATTATAATGTTGTTGAGTTTCCTTAAAATGGGCATAAAATTGTGAAATAAAATAAATTAAAATTAAAAAGTCATTTTCACGATACAAAAACATGTTAACATAATCAACACCAATATATATCCGTCATACAAAAACATCGTGCTTTATATTTATTTATTTATTTTTTTGTTCAATGAAAACATATTTACCAAAATATAAACTGATTACTAATTAATTATCAAATATATATTTATGTTTGTTTATGTCGTCAATCAATAAGTAAAATATTATTATTTCAATAATATTTCTAATTATTTATGATTGTCTATTTAATAATTATTAGAAAAATCCAAGGGTCAACATAAATAAATGACAAAACAAAAATACAAATTATTGATTTTATAGATAAACGCACGATGAAGAAAAACATTTTATTAATCGATGAAAATGTTGTGCAGTGACTGTTGCATCACCGATGTAATTTGTAATTTATACACTAATAAATATTTTTAATCACTAAGCAGATGCTTCTTAAATATTTGGACCTAATCAAACATGTGTCTCCCAATTTTTATTAATTTACTCTTATTTTAAGAATGTCCTTCTGATAACCAGACTTTCTTTTATCGATCATAAATCAAATCAAAATAAGAGTAAAATAAATAGAATAACAAAGAAGAGCGCAGACAATAAATAAACAAAAATATAGAAACAATAATATATTATTGTTTCTATATTTTCTTCATTTTAAAATAAATAATTAAAGTAGAGTATGGACTAATTTTAATTTCAGTTTTTATTCTTCTTCTTCTTCTTCTTCTCTCATCTTCATTTTGTGATAAGAAATATATTGCAACAAATATATACTAACAACAAATACAAATAAACAAGTAGAAACATGCAGATAGAGTAAAAAATATTTAAGACAAGAATATTTTGAAAGACGTCATCCCATTTATATTTTTGAATAAAAAAATAATAAACATTTTATCATGACCAGAAAGAGTGTCTCACTTTTTATTTATGATTACAATTTAAATTTTATGCTTTTGTTGTTGTTGTTGTGGTTGCTCTTGTTGTTATACAAAGAAAAAAAAAATCTTAATAAAATTGGAAAAGAGAGAAGAGCAAAAGAAAGATAAAAAAGTAAGAAAGAAAAAAAAACTGAAACAATAATTGACCGACATAAAGTTAATTTGATAAGAAAAATTGGGTGGAAGAAATGACAATATTTATTTTTGTTTATTTCTTTCTTTTTTCTTATTTTTATATTTTCATTGAATTAAATGAATATTTTGGTTAATAATGATTGTAATTAGAACAAACAAAATTTACAATAAATTCATGTAAATAACCAGTTTGATTATCATTAAGTGTCTGGGACATTATACAGGTTCAATTTTGGATATGTTGTAGACAAGAATCATAAATATATTTACAAATAAGACTAATTGTGTTTTTTTAATAAACAAAACAGACTTCAGGAAGATCTTCAACCTAAACTCTAAAATTTATTTCCAACAGAATCATATGGTTTATATTTTACATTAAAATCGTCTAAGTACAATCAAACAAATTAACAACCATATTTGAATATTATTGTCTGAATTGTTTTCAATTCAATTTGATTATCATTTTGGCGATGTGCGTTCATAAGTACTTAAACGTTTCATTATATTTTGTACCATATAGAAATAATTTTAAGGAAACTTTTCAACAAAGTAACAACAACATTGGTAAAAGTAACATTTAGCATTAAAAGAAAAAAAAAAGTGTATAATTCAGAATTATTCCTAAATTCATAAATTACTGAAAAAAGTAGGGTAAAAACTGTACCTTCTACAACATAAAAAGAGAGAGGAAGAGAAAAAAAGGGGAAAAAAAACGAAATGTTAATTTATTCTAATATACGTGAGTTGACTTTACACGCAATCATTAAAAATGCGTGATATTTTATATTATTATTATTATATGTTAATTAAAGTTTTCTATAAACACAAGTTAAAAAAAGAAAATGAAGTTGTATAGAAATATAACCAAAAAGAAAAAAAAAAAAGCGTCATGTGTTCAGTTTTTTACGTTAACGTTCACCATACTTTATTTTTCCTTTTCTTTTTGGCTGTTTTGTTTTTACCATTTTTATTTTCTCGAAAAAATTTTAATAATGAAAATTAGCATAGAAAAATTCTTTAAACTAATTAGACTATTGTACGTTTCTTTTTATTTCATATTTTTATTTTAAATATGTTTTGAAACTATTTTTAATTCAGCTTAGTTTTATTCATTTAGAAGATGCACAAGGGACAAACAATACTTTTTATATTTAAAGTTAATTTATTAATAAAGAGAAAACCCTTTCTTAAAATTACTTTAACCTATATTTTTACATACAAAAAAAAAATACTTAATAAACATTTTTTAACAATAAAGAAGAAAATAAATTTAATTTCAGAAAGAAACAATTGAAAGAAAAATAAAATAAAATTTAAAAGAAATTGTTTTGGAAAATAAATTGTTGTTTGGTATTGTTGTTGTGTTTCATTTTGTTGGAATCACCATGAACACTTAGAAGAACCGACACTGCGTAATAATACTTAAATATACATTATTAGGAAATCCTTTCAGTTTATATTGATGTAAATATGTAAATATTATTAACGTAACAATTAATTTAAATCAGAAATAATTATTAAAAGAAAATTAAATATTTTAAAATGTAACAAAAGTTTTTTTTGATAAAAGTTACAAATAATATAATCTAAAATTTAATTATTTCCTTTAATTATAATAAAATTATAAATCAAATTCAAAAAGTCTTTTATTCTTTTCATATTTTTCTCCTAAATAAAGAAAAAGCTTTCCCCTTCTTATAATATTCTACACTTTATACAACTCCACTTGACTTATATACACAATAATAATAATTTACCCTTTAACAAAATATTCATCATAATCATTCACGTTTTAATGCTTTCATTTCCTTCTTCTTCTTCTTCTTATTCTGCTTCTTCTGTTTTTTTTTTTGAGTAGAGAGTACAGAGAAATATACATCATCTCATTAATCCTTTGTACGATACCTAATGAAAGATCGTCCCTTTTTTCAAAATCTAATAATATATTATATGTTGTTGTTGTTGTTGTTGTTGTTGTTGTTTTTCTTTTCTTCCTTTTTATTTATTCTTCTTTTTTTTTTTATTCTAAAAGCAAAATGTTTGTGCTTATAGAATGGAGGAAACGTTACGCGTATATGTAACGTTACATGTACCTACACATATGAAGTTTTCCGGAATTTTTAAATTAGAAAAAAAAAATCGTACATTTTAAAGTTGCATTTCTATAAATACAACAACAACAATAATAATAAAAAAAAATTTATAGTCTGTGGGTTTCTACTATTTCCTAAAAATGAAAAAAAAAAAATAAAAACAGAAAGAAAGCAAAGTTTGAGGAAAAAATTTTTTCATTTCAATTTTTTTTTTTTGTTTTTATTTGTAATTGTTTTTTTTTTTGTAATACAAAGTAAACATTTTATAGTAAATTTATAGTAAAAACTATTTTTGGAAAACTATTTTATAATTGAAACAAAAGATTACAAAAAGAAAAAGTAAAAGTTAAGGCAAAAAGACTAAAAACATTATTTTAATTTAAAATTTTTTATTGTTTTAAAGTTTTTATTGTTTTGAAATTTTATTATTTTAACAAAATAGAATTTTTGTATTCGAATTTTATGATTTTATCAAACTTGACCCCATTTTACGTGAGTAGAAATAATATTAAATATTTTATAATTTTCTAATTTTATAGACTTTTCACTATTTGTGAAAGAAACTCGAAAAATAAATTATTTAATTTAGTTGAAATGTTTTAAAGTTGTAAAATTATCATTTTATTAATCAATGTGGTCATTACAGCTTTTCAGTTGAATGAATCTTAAATGAAGATTTTCATTATCATCAACAATTTAATGTAGAAATTGTGTATATACAAAATCTTATTTTGACATAAAAACGTGCTTCTAGGACAAATTTAGTAATTTTAATTGAATAAATTAAAAATTAAAATGTTGAAACCGTAAAAGTACGAGATGATAAGTCAAATATTTTGACAAACATTGCTGGTTGAAGAGAATACACAAACACCATAAATATTAAAATATTATTTGTTTTTTTTTTTTTTTTGAATAAGTTTGATCTTCGGAAGTACAACAATTAATCAAACATTTTAGAAATAAAATCTTATCCGCAGACAATTCATCGATTCCATTTATATTTCAGTTAACTTAACTTTCTTTTCAATTCAGATTATTTTGAATTGAGATTTACAATTTTACTACAAAATTAGTTTTTGTAAAAATTAAATTAAGTGTGTAAAATTTTATTTGAAAGGATTTTATACAGTAAAAATGTGTAAAACAAAAAAATGTTTCCAGGATTCATAAATATAGAATTAATGAGACGTCCTTATATTTTATATAAAACCAACAATCTCTTAATCATTGTATAATTAGACAACATTTAAACATCTTTTCTTTTATCACCTTGTCAAGTTTTATATAAAATAATCATAATATAATTATATAATTTTTTTATTAATTAAAAGGTTGATTAAAAAAAAAGCCCATTTTTATCTAAGTACAGTATAACTACTTACAAACTATTCTTGAATAAATTAATTGTTGACTACATCATTATTTAATGAAAATATAATTATAAATAATCATCAATCATTAAAAGTTATCCTATAGCAAAAATTCAAGTTATGAGAATCAAAATGTGTACTCGTTTGTTTGGAAATTATTTTACCAATAAAGAAAGAATAAAAATATATATTTTTAATTACATTTTATACCTAACTCTGACTGACAGATGTAAATAGATTAAGAGACAGACAAATATACCCAACCGTAAACAAAATAATATATTTTTCAGCTCTGTGGAAAATTCTAAGAGACTTCAAAAAGTGTTCAAATCAAAATCAATGTCAAAAAAATAAATAAAAACAAAAATTGTTGAATTCTGGAATAGAAAAAAAAAAACACGTTTAAAAGTTCAAAAAATTCACACAGATTTGGGTAAGAAAAAATCCTTGTGATTTGAAGACGACAAAAATAGACATCAAATTAAATTTTAATTATATTATTTTATTTATTTTAATTATTCGTAAATTAATTATATTATTTTCTTAAATAAAAATTAAATACTTTATTTTTATTTTTATTTTTGATGTTTTTTCATAAAAATTTTTTTTATAATAATTTGATAAAAAACCCAAAAAAAAGGACTAACAATAAATACATAATTGATCAAAATTAATTCTTATAAATTCTATTTGTATATACACAACAGACAACAAAAAAAAATAGAAAAAGTTATCATCACTATTTTATAATTGTCATCATCATCATCATCATCATCATCAACAGCATTGCAGTATCATTTATCACGTTTTCAATTTTGTATCTTCTTTATGTGCTATCCTTGACATCTTTTGTATTCTATCAAAAGTACACGTACGTTGATATTTTATTAATTTATTAACACCATCAATATCCTTTCCAGTACGCCAATAAACTGTTTGTATTGCATTTCTACCGACAATAAGTCGTGTTGTTGTTCCAATTAACATGATTTTCAGTTTTTCTTTTTTGTTTTGTTTTTATGAGTTTTTTATTTAGTTTTTTGTTTAGTTTTTTTTTTTACACGCACAAACGCTTCACTTTATATATTTCAAAACTTTTCTTTATTTATATTTACTTTTTATTTGCTTTGTAAAGAGTTTTGAGATGGAAATTTTTTCTTGTAATATTTTTAACAGAGAGATAGAAGACTTTACTTGTCCAAATGAAATATTTATTTGATAGAAAAATAAAATTTGCAATTGAATTTATACAAAAAAAAATTTTCCTTATCAGTTTTTTATGTTTTTGTTTTTGTTTTCAAAATTAAATAACATCCAGTCTCTAAATGAAAAGAGTGGATTAGAAATGACGTCATTTCAGTTGATATTTTTCCAGACAAAACTAAAAATGACAAGATTTGAATGGAAGAAATAAAACAAACAACAATTCGTTATATGATAATAATTAGTAATGGACGTAAGTTTAGAGGAGAATATTAAAGTTGATTATTTTATTTACTTGACAATTTTTTCTTCATTCTTTTGTTTTTGTTTTTTTTTTTGTTTGTGTTCTAATCAATTTAAATGATGTAAAATATAATAAGCTATTATATTAAGTACATGGCTGTTATTATTATTTTACACGTGTTTGCACTCTGGGGGGGTCAAGAAAAAAAAGTATAATCTATGAATTTTAGACTTTATATACGTACGTCAAAGGTTTATGATCCGGAATGTTTTTATAAATGTTACTAAATAATGTAAATAAAGCAACAATATAAGACATGAGGCGAGGCGCATTTTAAATATAACGACCATTTTAACCATTAAATTCTTAATTTGTTCATGTTGTTGTTTTGTTTTTTTTTTCTAATCCGATTATTTTTGATTAATGGCCATTTAAGTACATCAATTATTATGTAAATAATTACATAATGTACACTATTTTATACATAATATTTTTTTATTGATTGTTTATCAATATTTGATTTTAGTGCATATTTTGACCTTTAACAAATGTCTGGACTTTGAGTTTTATTAGTGGCATGTAATCTGTTCACTTACTTAGTATTTAGGTACACGCGTTATTATTTAATCGAAAGGAAAAATTTATAGAAGGATTTACTGTAAAATCATAAACAAAAGAATCCTAAGCGATTTAGCTTGTAAAAGGAATAAAAATCAAATCATAAAGAAGACAATCATTTATTTTTCTTTCCAATAGAATATAAATTTTAATAAAATAACAAAATAATTACGAGACAAATAATACAAAATTCACATGTTCATGATATATACAAATGACTTGGAATTGCACTTTTAGACATCCAGACACATTCATAATCAAATAATTACAATTTTATGTTTAGATGAAGACAGTTTAGAATTTAGATGGTACGGTATGGTATAAACTGAAATTAAATAATCAAAATATAATTCTACATACAATGATCTTTTTTTTTATGATACTTTTGACATAAATATACAAATTCAATTATAATCGAAATTCAGTAAATATTTCAATAAATATTATAATTATTATTATTTTATTATAAATTTTATTCTGTTTTTTTAATAATAAAACAAATATCAATAACAAACAAAGTTCTAACAATAACAAAAAAATAGGATCATAATAAATGCATGTTTGGATATTAATTGTTATTTTGAAATATTATTCAATTTGCATAAATTGTGACAGCAATTGGTTTTTTTTTTTGTTGTTATTGAAAATAAATTAATTTCTTCGTTTTTTTCTGTTTGTTTTTTATTTTTTCCTTTTTTTGCTATTTTGACAAATTTGTGGTTTTCATAATAATGGAATTTTTTTTTTTTTTGTGTTTTCTCATTAAAAACAATTTTTATGTT
Source organism: Pedicia rivosa (assembly GCA_963082725.1). Lineage (NCBI taxonomy): Eukaryota > Metazoa > Arthropoda > Insecta > Diptera > Pediciidae > Pedicia > Pedicia rivosa. The sequence goes on from OY720151.1 coordinate 47,045,389, forward strand.
TTTTTTTTTTTTGTACAATGCAAAGTATATATTTATATTTGTTTGTGGTTTATAAAAATGAATAATAAATAAATAATTTGTGTATGGGGTAATAATTTTACGGAATGATTAATTTTTTAATTAAAAATTAATAAATACAAATAATAATAATAATTATTTAGTATAGAAAGAAATTAAAATTGGCATTTTACAGAAATTTTTAACAAAACGTGTAAATGCGATGAGAATGCAAAATTTTAAAGTTGAAAAGTTAAATAAAAAATGTTATCACATAATTAAGAAAAATGGAAAATATATATGAGTGAAAATTTATTATTAAAATCGTGACTCTTTATTTTATATTGAAAAGTAAACTTAATAAATGTGTGACCTTAGGAGTGGGTCAAGATTAAAAAGTCAAGACAAACTCTTCTAGACTTATTGGTGTCTATAATGACAGTGTCGAAATTAATAGAGTAAATATAGAGTACCTAAGTTTGAAAAATATGTTACGATAACGGAAATGTAGAAAGGCATGCACGTAGTAAATACATCATTTCATGATTGATTAATTTAATGTTATTAAATTGTTTTTTTGAAATTTATATGAACAAAATTTTTAATCAACAATTTATTTAGAAAAACATTTAAGAAAATTTTAATGGAAGGAATTTTTATAAATATAAAATTATGTAGTAGATGTTATGACAATTTATGATCCAATTAAGGAACAATAAATTAAGGAAGGACAATAACTTAAGAAAGCACAATAACCTGCATAATTGTAAATAAACGAGAATATAATTTATATAATTATAATTCAACACTGTCTTTTCTTTTTTGTTTGATGTTTTTAAATTGTAATCAATAAATCAAGTCAAAAAGGTCTAATAAATATTTATTAAATTATTCATAATTACGTAATTGTTTAATTATTATAATTTATACGACAAAAGAAAAACGTTTAAAAAATACAAATTTTCTGAAAGCTAATTAAGCATAAATTAATTAAAATTTCCAATAAAAAATAAATTTAAAAATACTTACAAGCAAAAATAAAGAAAGTCACATAAAAAACCAGCAATAATGAAATAATCTAAATAAAATCTGTAGGACCGGACAAATTTTTTTTCTTTTAAATTTTTTTTTTCCTGAAGTCTATAATTAGGTATTTTAATTTTTACCTAAGGCAACAAAAAAGTCTATTTAAGGATACTTAAATAAAATAAAATAAAATAGCAAACGAACTCCACAAAAAAAAAAAAGAAAATTTGAAAGAAAAATAAAAACTTTTTAACCAAAGTAAAATAATTTTCTTGACTTGTGATTTTTTAAGATTGTTTGTTTTTTTTTTGTTTGTTTGTTTATTCAAAGTAAGTACAGATAATTAGGTATCATTGTAAATTAAAATACATTTCAGCATAATTGGTTCCTGTTCCCTCTTTCTACTATTTACAAAATTAATCTCTCTTGTGTTGATAGAGCTAAAGAAATAAAGTGAATAAGTCTAAAAAATAATAAGGAATAATGATTAATGCATAAAATTAAATCAATACAAATATTTCATCAGATTTAACTATTCCAATTAAAAGTTATTTAACAAATAACAAAGATTTAACAATTCATTTAGAAGAAAAATTTTAATTCTGTAAAATTATCACCCAGAGAAAATCGAATAGAAAAACAGATTAGATATTTATATTTATTATACGTTTGCCATCCACTTTACATTACTTTAATTAAAATTTTATAAATAAAATCGACAATGTAACAACTCTATATACTTACTTATAGATAAGCATAATTAGAATGATGTATATTATGGATGTGGGTACATGAAATATTTTACTTCCTGTTCTTGTAAGACTAGGATTTATGTAGATATAATATCTGAAAATCCTTATTATAATTATTATCATAATCTTATCTATTCTATATATAGATTTAATGGAATTTAAATTGTGAGTAGGTAAGAATTTTTAAATTAAATAATACATTGCATAAAATAAACCTATACTTAAATCGAAATTAAATTATCTTTATTCCTATTATGCAACTAAATAGTCAAAAATACTTACCAAAAGGATGTAAGAGAAAAGAATTCCTAAAAAAATTTGATGTATGTAGTTGTAGTTAAAAATTATTAAGAACAATAACTTTTAACCAGAAATATTTTCAAAAGATTTCTGCCTTATAAATTTTCGACAAACCGGTGTTTTACCCCATATTTCTTATTCGTGGCGCAATTCATTTGATAGCATTGGCATCGAAAAGGGGGGATCTCTGATTTCAGTAATAATAAAATAAATATATCTTTGTGAAGAAATGCTTGTTAAAGATAGAACAGTTTTAGGGAAACATTCGAACATATCCTAAGCTTAGTGAGAACAATGAAGAAATTAAGGTTTAATTATAAAATGATAATTTTAAAATAATTTAAATTGTTTTCATTATACCCGCGTACAAACATTTTGAATACGCCTATGTTTTATTTATATTTGTATTTGTTACTGTCACTTTTATTCAATAAAGATTAGAGAAAATTGTTCTTATAACAAAAACAAAATAAAAAAAGTAATATTTTAAATTTTATAGAAAGAATAACAAATATTCAAAAAATTACGTAATCAATTTAGTTCAATTTTACTAATAAGGTAAATCAAGTGTATAAATTGTTAATCATTTAAATTACAGATTGTTACTCTTTGGTTTTAACCATTAGAAAATTTAATTAATCATTTTATTTTTTATAGAAATGAATTTTGCTGGCAAAGTAGTTTTAATAACAGGCGCAAGTTCAGGTATTGGAGCTTCGACAGCTATTTATTTGAGCAAACTTGGAGCGTCTTTATCCTTAACTGGAAGGAAAATTGAAAATCTAAATGAAATTGCAAAGCAATGCTTAGTAGGCGACAAGAATAAAACGTTTGTTATTGCTGGAGACATTACAAAGGAAGGCGACACAGAAAATATTTTAAATGAGACAATCAAACATTTTGGTAAATTAGATATTTTGATAAATAATGCAGGAATTCTAGAAACTGGAAACATTGAAACCACAAATCTGGAACAATATGATAGAGTAATGAACATTAATATGCGTTCAATGTACCATTTGACAATGCTAGCAGTTCCTCATATCATTAAAACTGAAGGAAATATTGTGAACGTGTCAAGTGTTAATGGAATTCGCTCTTTTCCTGGTGTTCTAGCTTATAATATCTCAAAAGCATCAGTGGATCAATTTACTAGATGCGTTGCTTTAGAGCTTGCATCTAAAAATGTACGTTGCAATTCTGTCAATCCAGGTGTTACAGTTACAAATCTTCACAAACGTGGAGGAATGGATGAAGAAGCTTATAAGAAATTTTTGGAGCATAGCAAAACCACACATGCTTTGGGTCGACCAGGACGCGCTGATGAATTAGCTCAATCAATTGCTTTCTTGGCCAGTGATCTTGCAACTTTCATTACTGGAGCAAATATGCCCGTTGACGGAGGAAGACATGCGATGTGTCCCAGATAGTAAAAATACATATTTTGAATATAAAAGATATCAATATATTTTTATATAAATAATTTACTAAACTCATTTTAAAACTTTTTACATATCTAAATTCTTGAATATCTTACTGTCTGGATAATGAAGCATAACTTCCTAAACTATTGTATTTTTGTTTTTGTGGATCAAAGGAATAAATTCTATTATAATTATTAATTATTATTATTAAGAGGAAAATATACATACCTCTAATATGTATACAATTTTTTCATTAAATATATAGAATTTATATCAAGATAAACTAAAAATGCATTTAATTGAATTGCCCTTGTAGAGAATATAAAATTTCAAGCCAATATAATTTAATAAATTGAATATGAGTCCGATTATTGTAGTATCTGTTGTGTAGATATTTACACAGCAATACAAATGATTTTGCAATAAATAATTGATGCATCGAAAACTGTTGATTATTACCATTTTAATTCTCAAAATAATATAAGTTCAAATAAAAAAAATATTACGTGTATTAGTAAATCCACTTATATATTATCTGTAAATAAATTGACAAAATTCTCTTTAGAAAAACAATTTTATTAAAATTATTGATATAAAAATCTTATCAAAACATTTTTTTTCGTTGAATAACAAGTATCTAGATAGTTACGTATCAGTAAGTACAGTATCGAGGCCATTTCTATAATTTAACGAGGGCACATCGCATGCCTTCCTCCGTCAACGGGCAGATTTGCACCTGTTATAAAACTTGAAGAATCACTGGCTAAAAAAGCAATAGCAGCAGCCACTTCTGATACTTTTCCTGGCCGACCCAATGCATGTGTACTTTTACTATGTTCCAAAAAAATTTTATACGTTTCATCATCCATGCCTGCCCGTTTATGAATCTCTGTAATTATAACGCCAGGATTTACAGAATTAACACGAACATTTTTCGGAGCTAGTTCTAAAGCAGTACATCTGGTGAATTGGTCCAACGCAGCTTTAGATATATTATAAGCAAGTACACCAGAAAAAGAGCGTATTCCATTGACGCTTGATACATTCACAATATTCCCTGCTGTTTTAATGATATGAGGAACGGCCAACATTGTTAAGTGATACACAGCTCTCATATTAGTATTCATTACTCTATCATATTGATCCAGATTTGTGGTTTCAATGCTTCCAGTTTCTAGCACCCCAGCATTATTTATTAATACGTTAATTTTTCCAAATTTATCAATTGTTTCCTTAATAACTCGAACAGCATTTTCTTCTATTGTTAGATCAGCTTGAATAGCTAACGGCTCAGTGTTATGTTTCGCAGAAAAACATTGTTTTGAAACAATTTTTAAATTTTCGATGTTACGACCAACTAAAACAACATGAGCCCCCAGTTCAGCCAAATATTGTGAAGTTCCCGCACCGATTCCAGAACTCGCTCCAGTTATTATTATCACCTTATCTTTAAACTCTATGGTGTTTACTTTTCCCTGCATATAATATATATATATATAATTGTTCAATTAATTCATTTAATGACGCTGACAATTAAACATTATTGCAATTAACAAAACATAAGTACCTCTTTCTCAGAATTTATTGTTGTGACATGATTTGGATCAGAACATTTACGGTCCATTGTTATTTTAGTTACTTAATAAGCGAATAGAGAACACTTTATAATTATGATCGCCTTGTAATGAAAATGAAAGAATGACGAATGATTTTTTTTTTTCATTTTGCTAAAAGAAAAAAGTGACATTTGTTGTTGACTTATTTCGTATACCGGCCCAGCAGGGAAATCAGCGTTTATTCAGTGCTGCATGAGTGTTTATGCATAAATACCCAAGTGTTTACGATAAACGCTGACACTAATAGTGTTCAAGTGTTTATGTTTCATATAAGGTGAAGCCATACGTAAACGGTATTTTAAAGCATTGATTCAGTGTTTACGAATAAACACTCTCGTCAGCACTGACTAGGACCTTGAACATAAGCTCTCTTTTAGTGTTCATTTACAAGTAGTAATAAAGGGGTTCATTTTTTTCTAAATTAAATGCAAATTTCTATTAAAAAAACTAATTTATTTGTAAATATAAAGGTTTTTTACATTCTTATATTATAATAATTCATTGTAAATGAATAGCATACATATTGTCTTCCAGTTTTCCAGAAAGTTATTCATACTCGTTCAGATCATTGGGTGTTGTAATAGGTAGGTCTATATTGTCCATTGTTTCCTGTTCTTTGTTTTGAACAATGTCTAAAATTTTATGTTGAATATTTTTAATGAAATTAATGTTGACATCCATCTTTTCCAGTTCAATAAATATATTAAACAATAGCACTTACCATAAGCTGTATTATTGTCTGTTTCATTATTAACGTCAACATCAATGTCGGTTTCACGTACTGTAAAGTATAATTAATGAAAAAAAATTAATAAAAATTATTGTACTTACAATGGACATGCTCTATATGGTTGTTCGATATCCTTTTATTTATAAAATCTAAGGAATTAGGGCTCTGGGTAAGAGAGTCATCAAATGACTGGTGATTTAATATATCAATTCTACTTTCATCTTGTGAATATGCTAAAATAAAATAAATGAAGCATCTTTTTATAACCAGTATGTTATTTCCATGCTTGCTAATAATTACATTCACTAAATTCAGCTGGCGGCTCTTGAAAACGGTTTTCTATGTTTTCTGTAAAAGATAGTTAAGTTAAAATTTACAAATAAGAACTTTTTCTTAAGTTAGAACTTACTAGCATCATTTAATTAGAGAAATTGTTGTGTTTGAGGAGATTTTAATTTTGGTTGTTCAGTTATTATTTGTACAGCTTACTCACAACTAGTTGGAGCTGTAAAATTAGCAGATTCTTTTTTTTTATTTAATAAATTCGCATATTCTTTGCAAAGTGCTTTTTTCTTTCTTGAAATTTGGCGTCGCAAATTTTGATTTAACTTTTTATTTAAATAATCCATTTCACTAAATTTAAATATTAATAGTTCCAATGAATTACCAAAATGTTGGACCTCAAAACACGACACCATATTGTATTGACATAAATAAAATCAAAATGTCATAACCAACACCACAGAATTAGTAAATTCTCATAAACACACACATGTAGACCTGTTTATGCGTAAAGTCTTTATAAGTGCTATAAAAGGTCTTTAAAATCATATACAATCGACGGTATAAGAACACTCACCACAAATAATTTTTGTTTCACTCTTTCTCATTGAATTTTTGTAGAACGTCTGTCTTTGCTTTCACCGTTCATAGAGTGTTTATTAATCTCTCGCTTACGATTTCTCTGTTGGGGGCATTATAATGACTCCTTTGTGGAAAATATAGTAGATGGCACTCTGCAAAAACAAGGGCTGCGCGAAAAAATTAAAAATAGACAATTTAAAGGTGCTACCTCACACAAGCTTGTAATAATCTTGATCAGAATCTTAATTTTCGGTATATACTTTGACATGAGAAAGACAGTGAGAGCATGTCACGCGATAGCTGTATAAACTGCTAGAAAGTCAAGACGATAACTCATTAAATTAATTGGAGAACCAATTAATGCTAGAAAAATTAATGAGATATCGTCTTGATGTTTCAACCGCAAAAAACCGCTCAATAAAAAAATCGTTTAATATATTTATTTAGCATAATTAAAAATATTTAAAAATTCATTTAGAACATTTTTAATATTATTTAATTGAAAAATGATCATATTTGGTCATTTTATTTTAAATAATTTCACTTGTTTAAATACGCGCGTTTTATGTGTGTAGCAGTTGATTGCAGTTTACATTTTGTGTAGTTGTTTTTATTTTTTGACATTTTTCGACTAGCTGTCACAACATAAACAAACCTTAAGGATACGCGATTAGGAATTTACAAGAACCGCAAAATAACTAAAACTTAAACGGAAATTTATTTGTTTGGTTGAATTGGTTATCAAAGAATCGATTAATTATGAATAGTCGATTCCTTTTTACTTGATTAATTCTTTTCTTCGATTCATCGATTCTCGATTTAAATCGAATCGATTATCAAAAATATAAGTTTGACAGCTTTCATATTCATAGGAGAAGAAGAAGAAGAATTAAACCTATTATTATTTTATAAATATATCAATATTATAAAATATTAACACATAAAATGGATGTGGATGATGGTTTATTAACAATATGCGAGTCTACTGTAAGTAATTTATAAATTATTTCCACAATAAATTATATAATTTACTTATAATTCTAAATTATAAAATGACAACAAAAATCTAACCTTAAAATTATTATCTTTATTTTTGCAGGCATCTTTAGTTGAAGGATGTCGGTTACCAGTAAAAATGAATGGAACAGAAGATTGGCCACTTGCCGAAATAGTTAGTGTTAAAGAATTACCGGGAAGTACTCGATGTTTTTATGTACATTATGTAGATTGTGAGTATTTTGTTTGTTTTCAAAATATGGATATTCGAATAGCAAAATAAACAAACCATTTTGTTTTAGTTAATAAAAGATTAGATGAATGGGTAATGGAAGAGTATTTAGATACAAGGAAAGTTCAGTTTCCAAGGCGTGATGGCACAGCAACTGGACAAAATACTGGTGTTACAACACCTAAGAAAAATATACCTCCTGTACCATTTTTAGGAACAATTTCACGTCCAACAAGTCCTATTGCACCACCGAATGAACTAGTTAATGGTAGTGCTGTTCTTGCAGCTGCATTACAAAAGAAATTAAATCGTAAACGGAAAATTGGTCCTGCGTTTAATACAAGTTTTGAACAAATCAAAAAAATACCTGAACCACCAATTGTTGTAACAACACCAGTGGTGGAAAATAATGAAGATAGTCAAGAACATGACGGTGTTAAACCAAGCCCAAGACAATCAGGTAGCATGGTAACACATCAGGATGATGTTGTAACACGTATGAAAAATGTTGAAATGATTGAATTAGGTAAACATCGTATAAAACCATGGTATTTTGCACCTTACCCACAGGTGAGTCTATCGAATACCAAATTTTTTAAATTATATATTTAAATTATCATTGCGAACACAAAAAATTTATAAGAAATTTAAATTTGTTTAAGGAGCTGTGTCAAACGCCTTGCATATATATATGTGAATTTTGTCTTAAATATCGTAAAAGTAAAAAATGTTTAGAAAGACATTTAGCTAAATGTAATGTTAGACATCCTCCTGGCAATGAAATTTATCGAAAAGCAACTATATCATTTTTCGAAATTGATGGAAGAAAGAATAAATGTTATGCACAAAATTTATGTTTACTTGCAAAATTATTTTTAGATCATAAAACACTTTATTATGATACAGATCCATTTTTATTTTATATTATGACAGAATATGATACAAGAGGTTTTCATATTGTTGGTTATTTTTCAAAAGAAAAAGAAAGTACAGAAGATTATAATGTGGCTTGTATATTAACAATGCCACCTTATCAAAGAAAAGGTTATGGAAAATTACTTATTGAATTTAGTAAGTTACTTTTTTTTTATGAAATTATCAGAATTTATCTAAATTTTATTTAATCAATAGGTTATGAACTTTCAAAATTTGAAGGTAAAACGGGCTCACCTGAAAAACCTTTATCTGACTTAGGTTTACTCTCGTACAGAAGTTATTGGGCACAAACAATACTGGAAATTTTAATTGCTCAAAAACCAACAGGAGAAAATGAAAAACCACAAATCACAATTAGGTACTAACTCTTTAATTTCTTAGTTTATCAGATTCAAATAAATTTAAACTAAATTTAACTAATTTTTTATTTTATTTTCAAGTGAAATATGTGAAATGACAAGTATTAAAAAGGAAGACGTTATCTCAACATTACAAAATTTAAATTTAATTAATTATTATAAGGGACAATATATTATTTGTATAAATCAAGAAACAATTCATCAACATAAAAAGGCAATGGAAAAACGTAAAATTCGGATTGATTCTAAATTTATACATTGGAATCCAAAAGATTGGTCAAAACGATCAAAATGGTGATTTCTTGTTTTGTTTAATTTTATTTCTTCGCTTTTAAACTAAAATTATGTTTATAACAAAATATATTTATCAGACAATTTTATTTCAGTAAATTCTAAATAATTTATTTGATTGCTATGAAGAAGCATAAATAATAATTAGAAATAAGTTTTCATTTACACAAAGAAACTAAATTCATTAAATTTTAGGTTTAAATATTTATTCTCGTAGCTTAAGAATATTATGCTTTACACAGATATATCACTCTGACTTAAAAAAAAAACAAAATGTATATCATTTTATAAATTATGCGAAAGGTTTGTACTGAGACGAACTTTATATTTTAAAAATTGTATTAGTCTTCCAAATATACATTATTGACTTCATTGAAATCGGTATCAGATAATTATATTTTGTTATTCAAATAAATTTAGCTTTATTGTGTTCATTATTCTTGTAATTTGTGTATAAAAAAAAATTGAAATTAGTTTAAGCAAATATTTTTTTTGTGTGTGTAAAATGGAAAAATACAAACAAATAAAAATTAAAAAAAAAAGAGACAGAAATTCTAATTGTAAATTATAAAAAATAAAAAGTAAAAAAAACTTACCAATAAATAATTATTTTCTTAGTATTTATTTTGTTGGTTACAACCAATATTAATTAATGATTCCTAATTTATCTTTATCTTTCCCAATGAATACAACAAATAGAAATTACATTGTTTTATTTTTCACTTATTACAATAATTAGAAAAAAGGAAAATAAATTTTATAAATATAAATAAAAAAAAAATGTGATAATCAAATTTTTTAAAAAGGGGAGATTTTTTTTTACCATAAAAAAGAAATCATGATAATTCGTGAAAGGCATTCTAATGAAAATATTGAAAGCTTCATTAAATATATTTTTGGTGTATCAAACTTTTAATAAACAGATATTGCATATTTGGACAATTGAGCATAAAACAATAAACTTTCAAACAAGAGACACCGTATAAAATAGCCATGTTACTGTCCACACTTAAAGTAAATTTAAACATAAAAAGTAATTATTTTCTAGCAAGATCATAAAATAATTCCATTATTTTCATTTTTATATAAAAATTATCAGTTTTCGATAATTCTCGTAAACGTCCAGCAACTGATAATGCAAATAAATCATCTTGATCATTCTGTAAAATAAAATAATAGATTACGCGTAAAAAATACTAGACTGGTGAAACATTTAACAGATTTTAATCTTACTGTTGCATTATTTCCAGCAAATAATGGGTTTGACTTTTTCAATTTAATTTTATCAAGTTGAAAATCATTTAATAATGATGATGAAGGCATTTCTAATGGATTCAAAAATTCTTCTACTGGTTCAATTGTTAAGTGTTCTGATACAGAATTAATTGTTGGTTCTTGTCCAATTGATAAAAAATTTGGTACACAATTACTTGAATTGGATTCATCACTAAAATTTGATCCTGTTTGATTTGGGGATGATTTAAATTTAAATGATGGTGTCTCATCTTAAAAGAATAGTTAAACATTAACAAAAAGTCTAATAAATATAATCATTATAATACTAACCAATTGCCATTGAATTAGATTCTGTATTGTATTCGGTACTTTGATCTGACTTATTATATCCATTACTTAAAAATGATAATAATTCCATGTAACGCCATCGTTTTCTTTTTTCATTACCTTTTTTCTTTAATTCTTTTGTATATGAATCTCTCATATTTTTCCATTTTTTTTTCAATTCCCAAACTGGTTAAGAATAACACAATAAATAAATCAATGAATAAAGAATCATGATATTTACAAACAAAAACATTTTTATTTTTACCGTTTGTTTTCAATGTTTTAGCAATTTGATTCCAAGCTTTTTCTTTTAAGTACTTATTTTTATACGATTTCGAACTATAATTATACAAACAATCATGTGATTTTATTAATTCAACCATTAACTCTAAGTTTATTTCTTTATTATCCATTATATAAATATTTTTTATATTTTATTCTTCAAAACAAATTATTCTAGCAAAACAGAGATAACAGATCTGTCAAAATGACAGACACTTTCAAAATGGCGATGTATTTTTGTTGCTGGTTTTGACACTGAACTGAAACTTTTTAATGGTATTACCATAGTGCAGCAAATTTTCCCGCATTTTTTCATGCTAGCGTCACATTAATTAAATTAAAACAAAAAACATAGTTAGCTGATTCTAGCCACACTTTTCAAAGCAGCCATGAAACTCCATGAAACTTTCGCAGAATCTTTGGCTTATTTCAAACTAATATGATTAAAAATTTAAAAGAGATCTCTCTGTTGTGAGGAGAGAAAATTGGAAAAAACCAAAGTCATTACATAAATCAATCCATCATTTTATCATTATTTTAGTATGGCTTTGGTTACATTTTCTCTCTTCACAACAGACAGATCTCCTTGAAATTTTCGCAGAATCTTTGGCTTACTTCAAACTAATATAATTAAAAATTTAAAAGAGATCTGTCTGTTGTGAGGAGAGAAAATTGGAAAAACCCAAAGCCATTACATAAATCAAACCATCATTTTATCATTATTTTAGTATGGCTTTGGTTACATTTTCTCTCTTCACAACAGACAGATCTCTAAATTTTCGCAGAATCTTTGGCTTACTTCAAACTAATATAATTAAAAATTTCGAAGAGATCTGTCTGTTGTGAGGAGAGAAAATTGGAAAAAACCAAAGCCATTACATAAATCAAATCATCATTTTATCATTATTTTAGTATGGCTTTGGTTACATTTTCTCTCTTCACAACAGACAGATCTCCTCTAAATTTTCGCAGAATCTTTGGCTTACTTCAAACTAATATAATTAAAAATTTCAAAGAGATCTGTCTGTTGTGAGGAGAGAAAATTGGAAAAAACCAAAGCCATTACATAAATCAAACCATCATTTTATCATTATTTTAGTATGGCTTTGGTTTCATAAAAAAATCATTCCCCCCACTCCACCATACAATTTCCCTTAGCTGTCAAAAGTGTGTTTGACTGCTGCGAAAAGTGTCAACTAAAAAACATAAAGAATAATATATTTTTTAGTCGTGAAAATTCAAGAAAATGAGTGAGAATCTACTGCCACCAGAAAATTTTGAGTTTCCATTTAAACCATATAAAATACAAGCAGATTTTATGCGAGAATTGTACAAAGTTATTGAAGATAAAAGAATAGGAATATTTGAGAGTCCAACAGTAATTTATTTTAGTTTTTTTATGATTCCGTAATTTAATTATATTTGATTTGTCTTTTTAGGGAACAGGTAAATCATTATCTCTGCTGTGTTCTGTATTAAAATGGCAACAGGATCATGAATATATCGTAAAAAGAGAATTGAATGATGCCATTGAACGTTTAGAATGTGAAATTACTTTACTCGATGTTGAAACTGAAACTGAAAATGAGTGGCTTCTTTCAATGAGCAATTCAATTGAAAAGAAACGAAACTTGAAGGAAATCAAATCAAAATTAGATTTAATCAATGAGTTTGAAACAAAAATGTTAAAATTAAAAGAGAAAAAAACGGAATTAAAGAAAAATAGATTTAATCGTGATCAGTTTAAAGCCAATAACAATAATTTATTAGAAGAAGAACAAAAGGAGGAACAAAATGAAAATGATGAGTATCTCATAAAAAATTGTGATGATGAGGATGAGATTGAGGAGGACTTTCTAGAAGAAAATATGAGGGAAAAATTTGACGGTGTTAAGGTAAATTCGCAATGTTTTAATGTTTTGCCTTAATAAATAAAAAGGAAATATCTGTTCCTTTTAGATTTATTATTGCAGCCGTACACATTCACAACTAAAACAAATCTTAAATGAAATAAAAAAGACAGTTTATGCAAATCGTATTCGAGTTGTAACATTAGGATCGCGACAACAATATTGTATAAATCCTTCTGTTAAAAAACTAAAATCGAACGTAGCAATTAATGAAAAATGTCTTGAATTACAAAAATCAACTAGTGTACCTTCATCCAAATCTAAAGATGGTGAAACAATAAAAAAAACAAAAACAATTTGTAATTGTCCATATTTTTCACAACAAAAAATGAAAAATTTTGGTGAAAATATTTTAAGTGAAATTATCGATATTGAAGATTTAATAATACTTGGTGAAAAAGAAAAAATTTGCCCATATTATTCAACGCGAATCTCTTTTAATGATGCACAAATAATACTTTTACCATATCAAATGTTACTACATAAAAATACAAGAAAACAAATGGGTATAAAATTAATAAATAATATAATTATAATTGATGAAGCACATAATTTATTAGATGCAATTATAAGTATTCATAGTGCAACAATAACAATAAAACAATTAATATTATCACATCAACAATTAACATTATATAGAGACACATATTTAAATCGTTTTAATTCATCAAATTTACTATTATTAAATCAATTAATTTTTATTATTTATCGATTTATACAATTTTTAAATAAAAATAAAAATTTAGAAAATCGTATGAGTTCAACTAATGAATTAATTTTTGAAACAGAAATAATAAGTATGAATTTTTTTACAATTTTACATTTTTGTGATAAAACATATTTAGCTGAAAAAGTACATAATTTTTCAATGAATTATAAAAATGTAGAGAAAATTGAATCAACAACAATAAAATTTTTAAAAAAATTAGAAGAAGAACAAATAATTAATAAAAAATCTAAAACAATAATAACGAATGAATTACCGAATAAATGTGAAGTTAAACAGGAGGAACAAAAACAACAGGAAACAATATCAAATGTGATTCGTCCTGTATTGGGATTTATTGAACGTTTAACAGAGAAATCTGGTGATGGAAGAGTTTTGATAACATTTGATACTCAGAAAAATGAAAATCATACAATGAAATATATTTTACTTAATCCAAATACACATTTTAAAGAGATTTTAGATGAATCACGTGCTGTAAGTTTAATTAAACCAAATAATTAATGATTTTTAATTTATAATTTATAATTCCAGGTAATTGTTGCCGGAGGCACAATGCAGCCAACATCAGAATTAAAATCTCAACTTTTTCAATCCCATATTGAACGTGTTGAAGAACATTTTTATGGTCATGTCATATCAAAAGAATCTGTCTTACCATTAGTTATATCAAATGGACCAACTGGCTATAAATTTCTATTGAATTTTGCAAATCGTTCAAATCCTAATTTACTAAATGAATTACAAAGAACAATTACAAATATTTGTAATGTTGTCCCAGAAGGAATTGTTTGTTTTTTTACCTCTTACGATTATTTAGAATTATTTTTTAATCATTTAATAAAAACTGAAGGAATTGAAAATCTGAAAAAAATTAAATTAGTTCTTCGTGAAACAAGAAATTGTGATGAAAATCAATTATTAACTGAATATGGTAAAGCTGCTTCTAAACAAGGTGGAATATTATTTAGTGTTATTGGTGGAAAATTAAGTGAAGGTTTAAATTTTTCCGATCATCTTGGACGTTGTATAATTGTTGTTGGTCTACCATATCCAAATAAATCTAATCCAGAATTACAAGAAAAAATGAAATATTTAAATAAGAATATTTCGGATAAAGCTGGAATAGAATATTATGAAAATTTATGTATGAAAGCCGTTAATCAATCAATTGGTAAGAATAATGTTTAATAGATTTTTGATCTTTCATAAAATGACGATGAAATAAATATGATAAACTCTCATTAAATTCAAGAAATTTTTTTTTTGTTTTCGTTTATCGTCTATTTGTAAATTCTTATCGGCGTAAAGTTTATCTCATATTTTGCTGTTGTCAACTTTTAAAATTTGTTTTTATTTGTAATAATTTTTTTTATTCTAGGAAGATCAATTCGTCATATTAATGATTATGCAAGTGTCATCCTTTTAGATGATCGTTATAATCAGGAACGGATTAAGAAAAAACTTCCCACATGGATTTCATCACATTTACAGTCATTTCCTACTTATGGTCGCGTACAAGCTGAATTGGGTAAATTCTTTTCAAAAAAGAGAATTTGATTAGAAAACTCAAATGAAAAGATTTATGAAATAAAAATTATATTTTTGATTACTGATTTTTTTGTGCAAAAACTTGAGAATTTCGTTTATAATTGAAATAAGAAGATTCCAAAGAAATATACTTTATAATGGTTTAAAATTACCTTCGGAGGGATAAAATCTCACAGCATTGTTATTGATCATCGATACTAGAATCTTACTACAAAATATGTAGAAACATATTAAAAATAAATAAAAGATTTTTCAAAATTAATATTTTTAATTTTTGTTTATTTTTTTTCTCATTTTTTTTTTTTTTCATTTTCAATTTTTTATTTTTTTTTGTTTTTTTTTTGTTTAAATTCATTTTTTTTTATTTTGTTTTGTTAAAACATGATTTTCATTTGTTTCCTTTTTCTTATGTAATAATGAATTTCAAAAATTAAATATTTTACTTTTTGTTTTTTGTTTTTTCTTTTTTTTAAAAATTACATTTTTTTTTTATTTTGGTGAAAAGAAAAGAAATTTTTTTTCCAAATAAAAAAAAAGTGAAGAACAATTAAAATTTTTTATAATATTTGATTTTTCCAAATTTTTTTCTTATTTTCTTAAAATAACGAATTTAATTCGTAACCAAAAAAAAATTATGTCGCAACTGATTTCACCAATCAACAAAAAAAATAAGTTTTACTGTCATAAGAATATTTTTAAAACGACATTTCTGATTGGTTCAAATTAAAGCAACAATTGTATTCTTTATTTATTTTTTTGTTGTAGAAAATTCAAAAGAATAAAAAAAAAAAACAGAGGAAAATAAAATTTTTAAATCCGCCACAGGTACATTTTGTAGATTTTGTTGTTGTTGTGATTCTTTATTTTGTTTTTTTCTTTGTTTTGCTTTTTGTTTTTTTTTTTTGTTTTTTTTTGATAATAAATTAAATATTTCGGATTTTTTTCTTTGACTATTGAATAAAAATATTCATTTGTTTGTTTGTTTTTTTTTTTGTTTCTTGATTGACAAAGAAGAGAAGAAGAAGAAGAAAATAATAGAAAAAAAAAAGGTGAAAAATTATTTGTTTGATTTGGCTCTTGTCAAAATTAAGCAAATAATATTAATTAAAAAAAAAATTATACAATTAAATATTTTTTTTCTTATCAGATTTTTCTATTTTTATATATGCAAACTTTTTAATAGAATTTATTGTTTTTATTATTATTATTATTTTGTTGTTGTTCTAAATATTCTATTAAAAATAATAATTAAAACAAAAAAAAGAAAGAATTTACAAAATTAATTCAATAAAATATGAATCCCACTAACAAAATTGTGCGATTCTCGTAATTTTCTCTTTAGAGAAATAAACAAAAAAAAATCTTTTTTCTCTTTCTTTCTTTATTTGTCATCCATTTTTGTTTTTCTTTAAATTTTAAAACATATTTTTATGTTTTCATTTTGTGTGTTGTGTGTGTGTGTGTATTGGTTTTTGGGGTATGTAAACATAATAATTAATTAATTTAATTAATAATATAATTAAAAGAAAAAAAAACAACATTTCTTTTATTATTTATTTTATAAATGAGGTAACATGCATTTATAACCTATTAATTAAAATAGGAAGGCATCTTATTGGTTTGTTTCTTTTTTCTTTTTTTTTTTTTTAATTAGACATCAATTTATCTTTATTGTGTTTTTTTTCTTTAACTTTCTTTTTCTCTTTCTATTTGCTACATTTTCTTTTCTTTTCTTTTCAATTTTGAATTTATAATTAAAGCACTTTTTCTTCTTGTTTTATTCTTATTTATCTTTTTTTTTTTAAAAAAAAAAATTAACATTCAATAATTAAAATAATAAAAAAACAAAAAAAAAAAAACATTCAAAATATTAGAAAAATTAAAGTGACATTTTTCTTTTTCTTACATGAATAAAGTTTTTAAAAAAAAAAAACGATACTTTTGGTTGTTTTTCATCTAATTTTGTTGTTGTTTTGTTTAAGAATTAAATTCTTTTTTATTATTAGTTTTTGAATGAAAATAAAAAAAAGGCACAAGAATTGTTTTGGATGGGTGTCATTTTTTTTATGTTTTCATTTGCTCATGAATGAAAAAATGTCCAATTAATGATTTAATAATTTTTAACTCTAAATACAGGTAAGGAACATATAATTGTAAGAGATAAACTGAATAGCAGCATACTTGAATTTAATTAAAATTTATTCTTTTTGTTTTTTTTTTTTTTAAATAGAAATGGAAGTTTAACCGTCCATTTAATAATTTCTAAAAAAATTATTTTTCGATTGGAATTTCTATGACACTTTTTTTTGTTTTAACCAATATTTTTAAGTTTTCTTTAATTTATTAAAAATGGTTCTTTCGCTTAAATTTAAAATTGTTCCGTTTTCTTTTTTATTCATTTTTTTTTTTTTTTTATTAAAATCTAACTTTTGTCTCCCTTCTATTGTTTTCTTAATCAATAGAGAAAAGAAAAACGTCTAACAACAAACGACGCCATTTTCTTTTTTTTAAATTTTCGAATCGCGCGCACAATTCAAAAACACAAGAATTTCATTTGTTTTCTAAAAGAAAAATAGCGTCGATGTGTGCCGTCATTTCTTTTTGTCTTACAACATTTCTTTAATTTTCAAGCAACAGATAAATTATAAATAAATTTTGAATAATGAAAAATTAATGGCTTTCCTTTCGTTTTGTTTTTGTTGAAAAAATTTTCTTTCTTTTTTTTAATTTTTTTATAAAAAATACGACAATAAATGTAAAAATAACATTTTTTAAGCATAATTTTTTAATTATGCAAAATTTCTTAAATTTTAAACAGATAAAATTTTTTAAAAAAATAAAACATTAAAAACTAAATAAAAAAAAATTATTAATATTTTTAATTGTATTTTGTGATTTCAATTTGAAATGAGATAAAAAGATAGAGAAGATAGAGAGAGAGAGAGAGAATGAGAGAATTGTAGAGAGAATATTCACTTGATATAAATTTTTGAGGTTTTATTTAGAAATTTAGTGTGGATTCAATTAAGGAAATCTTGGATTATGTTAACAATTTCATCTGTTGTAACATCATAAGGAACGGTTATAAGTCGTAATAAGGTTATCCGAATAGGGGGACGATTTCTGATTGGCTGAAAAATAAAAAATAAAATACGTAGCTAATTTTAAACTTTTTTTTTTAAAGACAATCAAATGGAAAACACGGATAGCCGAAAATAACTTGAGCATAAAATTTTTGATAAGAAATGAAAAATGGCCTTTTTTTTTTAAAGAAAAAAAAAAAAATTAAAACAAAAATTGTAAAAAATTAAGTTTTTAAAAAACGTGAGGAGAAAAAAATAGGAATTATTTAATTAAGAAGAGAAGAAAAAGGAGGGGGAAAAAAAACAAACTTAATTAATCTGACTTACGTGTCAAAGTCGATTATAGCGAATCCTAACTTGTGTGTGTGTGTTTTTTTTTATATAGAAAAAAAAAAAAAAAATAAGAATAATGTAAACGATCCCCTTCTGATTGTTGGCACGTGAGATTCGCTAGAACCAAGTTTAACGTTTTTTTTTTGTTACATTCAAATAAAAATTAGAAAATATTTTTTTATTTTGTTGTTGTTGTTGTATTTTTTAACTTTTTTAGATTCTGAATAATTATATTTATTTATTTTTATAATAAAAAAAAAAAAAGGAAAGGGGGGAAAAACATTGAAAGCTTTTTTTTTTTTTGTTTTGTTTTTTTTTTTCATTACATTTTGTATCGTTTCGTAATCGATTTAAGTGCCGTGTGGAATGTACAGAAATATAACAGAGAAATTAAAAGAAAATGAAGAAAAATTATTCATTTTAAATAGAAAAACAAAAAAAAAAAATTAGAAAAGAAAATCAATTCACTGTCAATTTAATTTATCTTAATTTTTTTTTTTTTCTCATTTTTAAATTTTGGTCAAACATTTATTGTTACATATTTTTGTGTTTGTTTTAAATATTTTAAAAGTATGTTTTTTTTTTCTTTAATTAAAAATTCTAATTAAAAGAGGGGAATGCTTGATCCGCCATTTTTTTTTTTTTTTTGTTTTTTCATAATTTTAATTTTTCTCCCCAACAAATATTTATTCTTTAAATTGGAGAATAAATGAAGACAAAAGGAATTTGAGACAAAAAAAAAAATCCAAATAAAACAATTCTATCTTTCTATTTGGTTTGTTTTTTACTCGACTTTTAAAAAAATAAAATTTAATTTTTTCATAAATAAAATCTTTGAATATTTTTGTTTCAACTTTTATCATTAAATTTTATTTTTATTTTAATTGTAAATATTTTGTTGTTGTGTTTTTTGTTTCTTAAAAATACAAAAATATAAAATATTCAAAGAAGGAAGACATTTAAAAACAACGAAAATGTTTCATGGAAAAGTTTTTTTGATTTTGTTTTTGTTTTTGTTTTTTTTTTTTTTTGTTTTTGTTAAAAAAAAATAAAAGAAGAAAATATAAAAAAGAAGACTTAAAAAATAGCATTACTAATATTGTGTTTTTGTTTCCTTAATTTGTTTGTGTTTTTTTTTTTTTCGTATACAAAACAGCCATAAATTTTATTTATTTATTTGTTTTTCTTTTATCGTTTCTTTACTTCTTATATATATATTTTTTAATTTTGCATTAATAAAAATGAAGAACAAAAAAATCATGCCAAACAACCACCATTTGTTAAATTATTTGTATATGTTGTTAGGCCACTATCTAAATCAGTAAATTGTGTATCATTACCATCAGTTAATGCATGTAAAAAATCAGAATTTGTACTTAAAAAATCTGTTTTTATTAAGGTTGTATCAAAATTTTGTAAATTACTATTAAATTCCATTTGTCCTACGGTTGAATTTCTTAGATTGTTGTCTTTTATATTATTTTGTATATTTGTTATTAATTTTGTTGTTATTTGTTGTTGTTGTTGTTGTTGTTGTTGTGATGATTGGCCTGTTGTTGTTGTTGTTGTTGCAGTTGTTGTATCTAATGTATCTGATGTTGTTATTATCTGTTTTTGTTGTTGTTGCTGCTGCTGCTGCTGTTGTTGAAGTTGTTGTTGTAATCGATCTATTGTAATATCATTATCATAATTATCAGAATTTTCAAATAAAAAACGATTAGCACTTTGTACAGTTGTATAAGGACTTTCATCATTTAATTCTGTTTTCAAATTAATAAAATCATTATTACCATTTGTTGTATTTATATTACATATAATTCCATTTCCATCAACATTTACACCACCTCCTACTAAACCACCTACTCCATTACTATTTTCACAATTTGGAATGTAATCATTTTTTATTTGATGATGAAAATTATTAAGACTTAAATCATTTGGTGATTTAATAAAACCACTATCAGGACTTAATGCATAACCAACATCTGTTGTTGGTGATTGTTTACAATAACCTGATGGTAAAATTGTATTTATATCTGATTGTGTTTTACAAAAATTTATACTTGTTGGTGGTTGTTGTTTTCTATGATTATTATTAACATTATTATTATTATTATTATTATTATTATTATTATTATTATTATTATTATTATTATTATTATTATTAACATTATTATTATTATTATTAACATTATTATTATTATTATTATTCATATTTTGACAATATTTATTATTAATAATATTTTGTTCGGAAAATCCTAATTCTGGTAAGTATTTATAAGCAGGACTATTTATAGTTGGTGATTGATAACCACCTTGACGTATACATTTAGGACTATGCGCTTCTAATATATCCAATAAATTACGTCTTTGATTTTCCAATGCACGTACCTCATTTTTAAGTGTTACATTTTGATTTTCTAATGTTTCTGATTCTTGTACAAGATTTATTGTTTTTTCACGTTTTTTCATACGACATTTTGTTGCTGCTATTTTATTGCGTTCTCTTCTGCGTCTCCTACGATCTTCATCCTCTGGTGTTAACTACAAGAATATAATAATAAAATTTTAATTAAGAATTGCTGTTATTGGTTTTATTTAATTAAAAAGTCTTAAATGAAATTGATCGATAATAAATTTAATGATCACGGATAACTTCTATTTCTAAAAAAAAAAAAGCTTATTGATCGATCGTTAAATAAAAAATGATTGATATTTTATTATTTAGGTCGATCATTTTTTTTTCCATTAAATTTCTGAGCAAATAATGAACAATCATAACAATGTTACAGTATTTCTCTTTTCAATTAACAAAAGCAGATATATTTATGCTTCGAAAATTCTATTTACTCTTTTCATTTAAATTATTGATATCAATTTACAATTACTGTAATGAATCTAAGAATT
This sequence comes from Pedicia rivosa, assembly GCA_963082725.1. NCBI lineage: Eukaryota > Metazoa > Arthropoda > Insecta > Diptera > Pediciidae > Pedicia > Pedicia rivosa. The sequence continues at coordinate 47,067,268 of OY720151.1, forward strand.
CCTATTATATTTTTTTTTGCATACAAAAAATAAATTCTTTTTTTGTATTAATTTTTAATAAATATACAATAAATTTTTTATCAATCATCATAAAAAGTTCTTATTGAACAAAAAAAGAAAAAAAGAAACGAGATCAATAAATAATATTTCTTCTATTTATATTTGAAAGTATATATTTAAGTCATTAATCAGTTAACAAGAATTAAACCTTCAATTAATCATTAATAAAAATAAAAAAAAAAAATAGAAAGAGCAAAAATGAAAAAAATAAATTTACTTACACCAGTTTTAGGTGATTGAATTGATTCATCATCAGTTGTGTCACATTCTCTTCGTGAGTATTTACTAAATTCACCTCCACTAGAATCACCACCACTACTTAATTTTCGTTTGCTTTGTATAGATAATTTCAAGCCTGCCTTGATTAGTTGTGAGCACGTCTGAAAAGAGAGAAGAAAAAAAAAATATATAAAAACTTTTAATAAATTATAAATTTTAATGGAATTTTTGTTTTATGAAAATTAAATGAATTGCCATAATCACATACATAGTTATTATTAAAAAATGTAAATTATGTTTATTTATATATAGTAAAGTAATAAAAGGCAATTTCATGTAATGAAAACGTTCAATGAATACAAATGTTGACCGTTTTTTTTTTATTCCTTCTTCTTCTTCTTCTTCTTCATATTAATAAGTTTTTTTTTTTTGTTTAAAGCCAAAACATATTTTATTTGCTTTCAAAATGTACTCTCTTTAACCTTCGTTCTCATCACATTCCATTTTAATTTTTATTATTCATTTCTAGCGGTTGCAATTTAATAAAAAATAAAATGCGGCCATATATTTATTTAGCAACAGACAGACGCTATTATCACGTTTTGGAGACATTTTGTTTTGTTGTAAAATAAAACTAAAAACCTCACAAATGCCTTTAGAAACTTTAAATGTTAATCGTTGTGGGTGGAGTAATAAAATTTAATATTTTGTGTTTTTTTTTTTTATTTTCTTTGATTTAATATTCTTATAATCTTATCAATTTCTTGTAAAACAGTAGCAAATAAGGCCACTATACTTTACACTAATACTCATCAACATTATAAATATTCCGAGTATAAACAATCTTCTATAATTTTTTTTTCTACTTCTTCTTCATTTCTTTGTAATGAATTCAAGAAAAATTAACCGCAAAATAATAATAAGTAAGTAAGTAAGTAAGTAAAGTATAAAAAATTTTTATTATTCCGCGCCATGTGTCAAAAGTCAAGGTTCTTACTTTATGTTCACTTCTGTTTCTTTTTTCTTGATCTTCTTTCTTTCTTCTTCTTCTTCTTCTTCTTTTTTTTTTTCTTTTTCGTCAATAAAAATTAATTTTTTTTTTAAAGAAATCCTCAAGTGCATTTTATTATACAAAAACGAAGTAGAAGAATAAAAAGAAGAAGAAGAAGAAGAAAAAAAAAATATAAAAGAAGAAGAGACGGGTTTAGAATTAATAATTTAAAATAACAAAAAAAAAAAATACTAAAACGAAGAAGAAGAAGAAGAAGACGAAAAAAAAGGCAAATCAAAAAAAAGTTGTTGCGTTAATAAAATTTTATTGCAACTTCTAAAATTTCGAATTCATAAAATTAAGAAAAAAAAAAAAAAACAACAATATTAGTTGTTGTTGCTTTTGTCACATTTTGAATGCAAATAATGTTAAAAAAAAAAAAATGAATCGAATAAAAAGAAGTGGAAACGAAGAAAAAAAAAAAAGTAGAAAAGAAAAAAAAAATTTAATAATTTGAATGAAAATAAGAAAGAAAGATGAGTTTTCGCCTGCGCCCACTTCTATTTGAAGTTGAAGATTTTTGTGTTTTGTATTTTAATAAATTGACGGGTGTCTTATTTATTTTACTGATTTTTTTGTATTTTTTTTTTCCTTCTTCTTTATCTGTTTTTTTATTTTTGGGATTATTTTTTTAAAAAATTATACGCACACACACACACACACACACATATGTTGTGTATTTTCACAGGATGGTTCAATATTTTAATTTTATTACAATATCTTTTTATATTTTTATTAATGATGATAATAATGATGCTGATGATGATGCTGCTGATGATGATGATGGTATGGTGACGGTAAATTTGAGACGAAATAAAATAATAATAATAAGATTCAGAATATTTTTAGGGGCCAATTTAAAGTGAAGAACAAAAAAAAAAAAAAAAAGGCGATAAAAAATATAAATTCTGTGTTCACTCTGTTACATTTTATTTTACTTGGTTTTTGGTTGGGCTTAACAATTTTTCATTCAATTTTTGGTATGCAAAAAAGAACAAGAAGAAAAGACAAAAAAAAAAACCAAAAATAAAAGCAACAACAAAAACAACCGAAAATGATTAAAATAAAAAATACTACAAAAATATTTTAGGTCAATTCATTTTTTATGTGGTAAGGCCTAGCCCATTTTTGTGTGAGACTTTTCGTTGATTCGATGAGACACACATCAACATAAACATCAACATGAAGATCATTTATTCACTCGAAAATATAAAAAGCAAAAAAAAAAAAATAAATATCGTTTTTCTTTTATTTGTGTCTTTTTTTGAGTTGAACAAAAATACAGAATTGAATTTTTTTTCGTGTAAAATTTTTAAAGGGGGCCATTTTTTGTTTGTCTTTTTCAGTTCAAGAAATTTTCCCTAATAATTTAGTCGGTAACCTTTTTATAGCCGCTAGAGGCAGCACCATTTACTTAAAAGGCAAAACGAAGCTTTCAGAAATATCCTCTTCTGATTTGTTGGAAATTTAAAATGAAAAATTTGTTTTCAAAGAAAATTTAAAGATGAAAAATTTCATAAAAAATTATTTAAAATTGGAGAAAGAAAAAAATATCAATTTTTTTTTTTGACTTTCTTGAAGGTAAAAACAATTGAAATTTTTTATTAAAAATTAAATTTAAATTGAAAAAAAACAAAAAAAAAGACAAAGTAGAGTCGACTCTGTTTTTTAACACTTAAAACTTTTAATTTTACACGTCCACATAACAATGATTATTCACATATCCGATCGTAAAAGTATTATTTCTTTTTATTTTGTCAAAATGAAATAAAAATAAAAATATTAATTGCACATATATGTGTGTGTATGTGTATGTGTGTGTGTGTGTTTTGTCTTTACAAATATATGTATACCGATTTATTGACATATATTATGTAAATGTATTAGATAAGTACACATATGTAGGTATTTTAATTGTGTTTACATGTGTGTGTGTGTGTGTGTATGTACGTTCCTCCTACACATCACCACAATAAGATTTAATATGCGTTGTTTTTTTTGAAGATATATAAAAACTTTATTTTTTTCTTTAATAAAAATATGATATTATAAAGCGTAATGAATTTTTGTTGTTGTTGTTGTTGTTGGTGTTGTTCTCTTGTCCTAAATTAATGTGATTTTATGACATTTTTTGTTGTTGTTGTCTTTTCTTTTTTCAATTATTTTTATGAGCAAAATTTTCTGTTATGCAAATCTTTCAAAAACTATCAAAATAAATAATGATAAAGAAAATCGTTACCTTTTGTACGCTCGGTGGTGCTGTACTGCCGACAGGCGAATCTAATGGTGATCCTGAACAACTTGATGGACTGTCTGGTTGTGATATCTTTATACGAAAAAAGAAAAAAAGAAAAAAAAGAAAATGAAAAACTATAAATAAATTTTAACAGAAATAAAAATAAAACAAGAAAAATGTTAAATGGAAAAATAAAATTCATTAGTTTTAACCTAATTTTGGAATTTTTAGGTGGTTCGATACACAAAAAAAAAAAAAAAAAAAATAACGAAGCAGAAGAAAAAAGTCAGTCAAGTTAATCCACAAAACATTATAAAAAAATCGCGTGACTTTGGAACATTTAAAATCCTTATTTTATTTTTATAACTCATTCCTTGTTTTTTTTTTCTCTTTTGCTGTTGTTGTTGTTATATTTTTTTGTGTCTGTCCTACGAACCATATTTAAAACACTAACAACTACAATAACAACAACAACAACCACAGCAACAATAACAAAAAAAAAAAAACAAATGAAGAAGAAGAGAGAAAAGAAAAAAGCACTAACGAAAAAAAAAAAGAGAAAGATAGAAGAGAGAGAGAGAGAGAGAGGGAGAGACAACGATGAAAAATTCCAGGCTATTTTCAGTAAATTTTCGAGGGAGACGAAAATGATGTTAATTAATTATTATCTCTGACTAAGTAATTTATCTGATATAAATTTAATTTATATTTTCTTTTTATTATTACAAAAAAAAAAATTCTCCATGTTTTCTCCGCACTGTAATTCTGGGTTGTTAGACAACAACACTAAAATAATTTATATATTTTAATAAAAATAATAGTCTATGCTCTATGGGAGATGCCGGACTATCTCTTCTGCTTTACATTTTTGTGGTGTTCTCTTTTTTTCTCATGTGTGTGTGTGTGTGTGTGTGTGTGTGTGTCAGTGTGTTTGTGTGTGTTTTTTTTTTTATTTCGTTTTCATTTTTATTATTTTTGTTGGTATAACTCATTTATAAAACTAACTAGTTTAACCTTGAAAATACATTTTTTTTTTGTTTTTGTCTAAATTTCCATTTAAACAAAACCACCTTTATTCACACACAAAATTATAGGAACAAAAAAAACACACACACACACATAAAAATCGCGCAATAAAATTTATAAAATTTAAAATACGTAAAACAGAAAAAAAAAAGAAGAAGAAGAAACATAAAAAACGAAAACCTTTAAAGAGGAGGAACTTTTATATGGGTGAGAGGAGCTGGTGTAATTGATTTAGTCTGACCGACCAAAAAAAAATATTCGAAGAAAAGTTTATAATTAAAATTGAATAGAGTCCAAATGTCAGAATAATAGACAACTAAATGTCAATTTGCCTACGTATAAAACGGATTTCAACCCTTAAGATAAAAAAAAGTGGAAATTCATTCTTTATGGATAAATGTGAGAAAAATAGTTTTTTATCTTTCTTTTTTTTTTTTGGCAAATAATTTGAACAAAATATAGATAAAAATGAATGAAAGGACAGCTGTTCCATTTTTCTTCCATTGACAGACATATTTGGCTGCTGACCAACTATCGATTATTCTCCTTCTTTTCTTTCCTTTTGTTTTCTTTTGTTTTCTGTATTGGAAGACTTTTTTTTACTTCTTAGGGTTCATAATTTTTGAACAAAACAAATAAAAATTGAAAACGAAATTTCATTATTGGAAATATTTTAAATGACTTGCGGTACTTTTTCTCTATACAGATTGAAGTTTTTTTTATTTATTTCATCTTTAGTTCTGATGGTTGAGCTTATTTTTTCTTCTTCTAAATTGTGTATCGAATTTGGTTAGTTTAAGGATTAATGATTAAATAAAAAGAAAAACAACTTACAAAATTACAAACCTGTGAATGCATTGGATAACCAAAAGATTCTAAAGGATTTGTCATGGCAATCAAAGAGTTGAGAATTTCAGGTGTACGTGGTGTTGAACAAGCACCACCACCATCAACACCTAATAAAGGAGCTGGCGCTAAGCTTACATTTAAATTATACATCTTTTATTTTTATTATTTTTTGTTTTTCTTAATAAGGGTTGGTTTATTTAATCACAGATGGCGTTGTCGTCTTTTTTTTATCTTTTTAATTTAAACTTTTTTTTGTTTGTTTGTTTTTTATTTATTTATTTTTTTTGTTTAAAGAAAGGCGTTTTTTTGTTGTTTTGAGGTTTTTTTTTTCTTCTTTTGTTTCTTATAAATTTAAAATCACAATCTTCTTATTCTTCTTTTAATTTGTTATTTTTCACTTTTTATATAATTTTTTCTTCTTCTTAGATTCTTATTAAATAAGTGTGTGTGTGTGTGTGTGTGTTTTATGTGTATGTATTTGTATGTGTATGTTTGTGTGTGTGTATGGATGTGTTTGTTTTGTATAGAATAATTTTTAGTTGTTGGTAAATTTTATTTGGGTCAAAGTTTAATTAATAATATGATTGATTATTATTTTATTTTATTTTATTTTATATTATTTATTTATTTAATGTTTTTTCTTTTCTTTAATTTCGTTTTTGTAATTGTTCATTATTTGTCTTCTGCTTTTGTTTTTAATTCTTTTTTTATTTTTTCACTTCTCCGTTTTTTAGTAAAAATTTTTTTGTTAATTATTTATTGTGTGTGTGTGTTTTTTTTTGTATATTCTATACACTCGAATAAATATTTGAATTTTTAATTCTTTCTCTTCTTTTTTAATGATTAAAAGAATTTTTGAGGGAAACAAAAAAAAAATTAATTAAAATTAAAAATAGAAAACAACAAAAACAATTTAATAATAAATTAAATTACACTTTTTTTTTATCACTATTTTTTTTTTTCTTTCGTTCTTATTGTAAATAAAAAGCTTTTTATTTTTTATTTAATTCGTGATGAGGAAGAAAAAAAAAATCACTGGAGTTTTTCCTTTTTTATTTTTTCTTTAGAAAAAAAAAAATAAAATATTGGTTGGCTGTTGTTGGGTTTTTTTTTTTTTTTTTACTTTATTTGTTTTTTAAATTAAAGAATATAGCTTTAAAAAACAATAAATATAAGATCACTTCTGGGGGTTACAAATTTATGTATAAATTCTACTTCGTTTACTTCTTCTTCTTCTTCTTCTTATTTTATTTCACTGGTTTTCTTTTTATATTAAATAAATTATTACGTTATTTTCTCACTTCTTTTTATTATTATTAAAATATATATTTTTTTTTCTTCTTTATAAAATCGATCGAAGTTTTATTATTTTTCTTGAATTTTGTTTTTTATTTGAGATTTCCTGTAAAGAAAGAAAAAAAAAAATTATTAATACAAAAAAAAAAAATTATGTTTTCAAAAAAATCAAATAAAAAATAAACAGGATAAAAAATTTAATAGGTTCCAAAAATAGGGTAAAACATTTAATAGGTTCCATTCGACTATAAAAATGGTCGGATGATGCTTTGTTTGTAATTGGATATATTGGATCTTGAATAAAGGAAAGTTTTTAATAGAAAAAAAAAAGGATCTGAAAGCACACAAATAAACACACACACACACATGCACGCACATTCTAATAATAACATAAACTTTGTTTTATTGTTTTGTTAGAAATACTAAAGTTCAATAAGTAAATGAAAATTGAGAGACCTCGACAGATAATAAACTATATACGAGGAGAATTGACGCCTAAGTATAATTCTAAGGATTGAATAAGATTACACTAAAGTAAAAAACAAAAAAAACGATTTCATAGAAAATTTTATACTTAAAAAATAACCCCACACTCATATTATTGGGAAGTCCGTCTTTCTACAAAGTTTTCTTATCAAAAGTCAAACAAACATTTTTTTTTTTGAATTTATGATTATTAAAATTCATTAAAAGTATATTTTCTTAATCTTAAATATAATTCATTAATACATTTGAAATATTTTGCTGTTGTTTGTAGTTTTTCTTTTTAAACATTTTTAACGCACCGTTAAACACATAAAAAAAAACATTACAATTAATTAATTGTAAGTAAATATAAGCGGCCATTTTTGTTTTTTTATTTTTGGTTTTTTTTTTTGCTATTCTTGTTTTTTTTTTACAGTGGAAAAAATTTAATTTATTTGTTTTTAAAATAAAATCAGGACAATAACAAATTGTCCATCTCACCAAAAATGTAATTTATATTACATGCTAATTGTTTTTTTTTTCTATATAAACACTAACACATACAAACAAAGAAATAAGCAAACACTCACCAACATGCATATGCATACTCATATTAAAATGTCAACAAATATAAGTAAATTTTGTTGCGATATATGTACATAAATATACACACCCACACATGCATACATACAAAATATTTATAATGGACAAAAATTATAACGTTAATGTATTCGTTTGTTTTTATTTGACGTTATATCGTAAACATTTTTGACTTTTTCTTCTTCTTCTTTTTCTTTTTTATGAGGTTGGATTTTGGAAGAACTTTTAAATTAGTGTAGAAACAACAACAAAAAAAAAAGGAAAGCAGGTGTGAGTGAAATAGAATGATAAAGAAAAAAAAAATAGACAAAAATTAATTAGTTAGCATGACAAAATGACACAAAATATATTGGTGTTCGTTTTTCTTTTACTCTCTCTCTCTCTCTCTCTCATTCTTTCTCACCCCACACATATACACTTGACCCTCTATATTCCATCTCTTTAACTATAGAAAATAAAGCCCACCTGAAAATTTGCTTTTTTTTTTTTTTGATAATTTTTGGTAAAAGCTAAAGAAAAGAACTTTGATTTCTTATTGTTTAAATTTAATTAAACCAAATGGATTAAATTAAAAAATGATAAATTTAATGAAATAAAGAAAACAGACAAAGGTAAAATCTAATTTTTTACATAAAACAAAACGCAAAAAATAATTAAAAGTAAAAACAAAAATAGGTAAAAAAAAAAAAATGTCACATTTTAATTATTTGTGTTTTGTTTTGTTTGTTGTATGTTTGTTTTTTTTTTTAAAAAACTATAATTTATTTATTTAAATTTAAAATTAACGATTTCCGTTGTGGTAGTATTATTTTTTTTTTTTTGTACATTTGATAAGATCGCGTATAAAATTAATTAAATAAAAGTAGAAAAAAAAAATAAAAAACCTAAATAAACAGAATGCACACCTTTTGTTATAATGAAATAAAATAAATTGATTCGGTTACTTTGATAATCATAAAAAAAGAAACAAGAACAAAACGCGGACGCCACATCAGTTTGGATGGACGAACGGACTTCTTTTGTATTAAATAAAAAGTAAAATAGAGAAAAAAAAAAAACTACAAAAACAAAACAGCACAACCTATTTTTTTTTTTTTATTTTTTATTAAATTATTTTTATTTGTTAGCCTTGTTTATTATACAACAACAACAACAACAACAATAAGAACAATAACAACAATAACCACTATACAGACTACAACAATAAAATATGATTATCTAAATAGAATGTCCAAAAATAATTATAGTTTTATTCTAATTTGACCTACATTTTTAATTTGTATGAAAATTCTAACATATTGGAAATTTATTTTATATAATCATCATCACCCTACAACCTCACCCACCTCTTATCTATAAACATATTTTTATCTAATTTAATTTTATCTTATAAAATCTACAACAAAAAAATAAATCACTGACAAAGTGTAAAAGTGTGACAATTATTGTCACACGTCAAGGAAAGAGTTTTTAACTATTTCTCAACAATTCAGATGCAGGGAATAATGTTTGGAAAATAGAAAGGAAAAACTTATTAGTAAGGATTCATGTCATTTCGTAAAGCTCCTTTTTTTCAAATTGAAAATTGTTAAAAATAAAATTCTTTTTTAAAAGTTTAAAACTTGAAGACGAAAGAAAATTGTGATTTCATTTTAATCTGTTGTTTGATTTAAAAATAAATTAAGTTTTTTTTTTAGTGAATCTGCAATTTCCTACATTTTGATGGAAAAACAAACAAACAAACAAACAAACAAACAAACAAAAAGTATAAATTGAATGAACCTTGCATGATTCGCACATGGAATGTGAAAAAGAAAAAAACACATAATAATAATTTGCGTTCTATGTTTGTTTGATTGAAAAAAATTAAAAAAATTTTAAGTTTTATATTTTGTTGTTGTTTTCCAATTTAATTTTTCAGTTGATGCACGACAAAAATATTGTAATATTTTACAGAATTTTTACAGGCTTTTTTTTTTTGAAGAAACAATTTAGAATTTTTGTTTGCGATTTTTATTGCAAATTTTTAATGATGAGTTCACAAAAGATTTTTATCCAGCGATTAGAAAGTTACGACATTCGGCAATTTTGTTCACTTTTTTTTTTTAAATCGTTTTTATTTATTTTGCATTTGGGGAGTAGGAGGAGAAGATGGTGAATATCATGCATCAGATTAAAAACACAAAAAAAAAAACAGAATAAACTTAAAAATAACAGAAAAATACACACGTCCTTGAATTCAGTGAAATAAAGAAAAAAAAGTTATTTAATTGAATTCTTAAGTTTTGTTTTTTTTTTTTTTTGCAAATCTTTAATAAGTCGTTGCTTTTGTTTCTTTTTCATTTAAAATTTTTAGATAAATAATTGTACTCTTTATTGTGTGTGTGTGTGTGTAATGAGAAATCGTCTCACATAAATCTACCAAAAAAAAAAAAAAAAATTAAATTGTGAATAAGAACAAAAACAACAACAGAAGCCACAAAGACAGAAGTGGGCAAGAGACAGAAGACAAAAAGTTGAAAAAGTTCAAAAATTATTAAAAAAAATAAATAAATATAATTATTATTTAATGTTTTTGTTAAAGAGCAGCAACAACAATAGCAACAGCAACAACCAAAAAAAAAAAATATTATTAAATTCTCAAGGAGAACGTTGAATAAACATCTCTCTATTTTTTTTTTTTTACTGTCTTTTCTCTATTAACAAAAATTTTTGCACTGTGAATGAGACAAAACTCGTCATTAGAAAAAAAAAAAAACCACGGAAAGGTTGAATAAATTTTGCCTCTGTTGCAGCGTCTTCTTTTTTTAACACAATTTTTTTTGTTTGCGGTGTCTCTGGGACAAATCCCAAAGATTTGTAGTTCTACTTCAACCAAATCAAAAAACAAAAAAAAAACACACAACAATAACAACAACAACAACAACAACAACAACAACAACAACAACAACAACAACAACAACAACAACAACAACAACAACAACAACAACAACAACAACAACAACAACAACAACAACAACAACAACAACAACAACAACAACAACAACAACAACAACAACAACAACAACAACAACAACAACAACAACAACAACAACAACAACAACAACAACAACAACAACAACAACAACAACAACAACAACAACAACAACAACAACAACAACAACAACAACAACAACAACAACAACAACAACAACAACAACAACAACAACAACAACAACAACAACAACAACAACAACAACAACAACAACAACAACAACAACAACAACAACAACAACAACAACAACAACAACAACAACAACAACAACAACAACAACAACAACAACCACAACGAAATAATTTTTTTTTTGTCTGTGGCGTTAGAAATTTATTTGTTCATTAGACAAATATTCGACTTGTGTCAATAAACATCACACAAAATTTAATTGAATTCTTTTTATTTTTTTTTTTCTCTTTTACGTTTAGAAAAAAAATATCATCTCGTCTATCCTCGACAGCAGTCCAAACATTATTATTAATTAAATTAAATTAAACAAAAAAAAACAACAACAACAATAACCAAATAACAACAAACATTAAACACAACAGGCAACAATAGTTGTTTTTTTTTTTCCTTTACAATAAATAGAAATTATATTTAATTACATTTTAATGGTTTTTGATTTTAATAATGTGCGGTAGTTGGTTGTAGTTAATTATTTATTATTTTAATTTTATCTTTAATAAACAATTTTATTAATTTTATATACAAATAAATAAACAAACCAAAGAAACGAAACGAAACGAAACATGTGATTATTATTAGGTTCTTTTTTTTTTGTTGAACGTCTTAACGTTAAATGAGTAGAATATTTCTGATGTGTTGTTGAGATTAGAAAGAAAATATTATGAACGTGCTTATATTTTTCTTTAAATCAAAACATCAATTCAACAACAACAATGAGAAAAAAAAAGTAGTGGAATTAAATTTAAAGAATGAAATTGTAATAAAGTGGAGGCGCCTTGTCGTTTGTATGTGGAGGCGCCTCTGTTTTATTTTTATTATTTATCACGTTTTTTAATTGGGCGTTTGTTAAATCATTTCTTATGCCCTTTTTTGATTTTAAACTTAAAGTAATAATAACAATAAATTTTCTGTTTTCATTTTACGTAATCTACGCGCTGCCATAATTTACATCGATTTAAATTATTGTTTAATTTTTGTTGTTATTATTTTTAAGAGGTTTATTGCGGTGAAAAATACCAATCACTTCAATTCTTTTCACTATAATTATTTTTATTATATTATTAATGATGGAGAAACTGTATTCAAATCTTTGTCTCTCTCTCTCTCTCTCTATTTGAAATCTGTATATACCAATAATCTTGTATTTTCTATTGGGTTAACACGTTTATTTTTATTGAAAAAAAAAAAGATCAATTGACAATCAACAGCAATGGTGTTTAAAAAATTTCCATATAAGTTCACGTAACTATTTTGTTTTTAGTACATTTATTTTAATAAATGATGATTAAGTGACCGGCGATAAAATACAAAAAGACAAACAATTTAAATATCCAGTTAGAAAAGATGTAATTTTATATTTACACTCGTTACCACACTTTACCATTTATATAAATGAAAATTTTAAGACGTAAATTTAAATAAATTGAGTTACCATAATTGGATTTCTTGTACGAATAAAAACAAACAAACATACGAACAAAAAATAAGAAGCAAAACTTTAATTGAAACTATAACAACTGAGCGTGTCTCCTTATGAAATATTAAAGACGTTAAAAGTGTTACTTGTTCCTCCATATTTTTTTTTGCTTTTGTTTTTATTTTTTTAATTTAATAAAATTAATTTTAAACCAAAGAAGATGAAAAAAACAACAGACAAATTACGTAAAAATACGAATTAAAGAAGAAAAAGAAAGAGAAGAAGAAGAAACACTTTAATCTTCTTTATTATGATTTTATTATTAATTTTTTTTTTCTGTGTCTTCTTCTTCTTCTTCTTCTGCATTTAAATATATATAAAAAAAAAAATCCTCACAAAATCTATTTTTATCAAGAAAACTTTTTCTATATAGATTTAGACGTATTTGTCATGCTTCATGCAATTATAATTCTTATGGTGTTTTCCATTCCAATACCATAAAACAAATAAAATGAATTAATAAACACAACCACAATTTTAATTATATGGACTCTCGGACTCTTCTAACCAAAAAAAAAATAACAAAAATTCATTCATTTTTAACTATAAATAATAATAACAACAACAATAGCAACGACAACGACAACGACATGAAAAAACAAATATATTTTGTTGCCTTTTTCACATTTCCGTTTTCCGTTCTTTGTTTTATCTACAAAACGGACAATATACCTGAAGAATTTTTTTTGTTCTGATTTTGAATTTCATTTTTGTTCTTGTTGTTGTTGTTGTTATTTTCTTTCACCAAAACACCAAAATAAATAACCAACACGAAAGACACAAAAAGAAAAATTGAACACAAGAATTAATCTAAATTCTGATTGAAAGTTGAAAAAGTTTTATTGTTTTTTTTTTTTTTTTTGATAATTTTCTTAGAAATGGAAAACAACATTTTTTTTTTTCTTTAAACCGAAAACCAAATAAACATATGGTTAATTTTTCTATCGTGTGAAAGCAAAAAAAAACGTATTCGTATCGGATTAAAAAGTGTCTCCTAAATTATAATTCATCATCAACGAAATGGAAAGAATTAAGAAAAAATAAACCGAATGATTTGTGTGTGTGTGTGTGTGGGGATTTTTTTTTTTTTTTTTAAAGATGTAAATTTAGTTAAGTATGTTATAGATTTATTAAGAAAATATCAAAGAAAAAATAAGAAGAAGACGATGAAGAAAAATTCAAAAATTTGAAATTGAAAAAAAAAAAAAAATTGACCAAAAAAAATTAAACAATTTCCAGCTGTTGCTATTGTTGTTGTTGGTGTTGCTTCTTCTCTTTCTGTTTGTTTTCTTTTTCCTTTTCTTCTTAAAAATTAACAAAAACTAAAAATTATTGTTTCTTTGCCTTTAGAAAATAATTTGTGTTTATTGTTGTTGCTGTATTTCTGTCCAACGGCTAAAAATAGTTAAGCGCGCAAAGACAAAAGTCAAGTGACCTTGGCGGAATAATTTTTATTTTTTTTTTTTTCATCATCATAATTTTTGTGTGTATGTTTTTTTTTTTTTGTTCTTCTTTCAGTTTTCAATTTTTCAGTTTTCGCTTTTTTCGCGTTTTTTTTTTGTTGTTGTTTTTGTTGTTGTTGTTAGTTAGGTGAAATAAATTATAATTTAATCATCAAACCGTAATCACATAATTTTTTTTTTTTCGCCTGTCTTTTATTATTTATTCGTTTAAATGTAATTTTATTGTTGTTGTAACATATCGTTCTCTCTCTCTCTCTCTCTCTCTGTATCACTATCTCTGTCTTTCTGTGTGTCGATTTTTTTTCTTTTCTGGTGAACAATAAATGGTCGCCATTAACCTCGAAAGCGCACATTTTTTTTTTCCTCTTTTATTGCTTATTATTATGATTATGACTATTTTGTTGCTGTGTTGTTGTTGTTGTTGTTGTTGTTATTTGTTGTTTTAATGCTTGAACTTTTAAGGTATAAAAATGTGTAAGCCTAATTTTTTTTTTGTTGTAATATTAAAAATGATGAATAAAAACAGAAAAAAAAAGAAACATTAAAAAAATGCGGGTAGATTGTGTCTTTTTTTGTTTTTATTTTTATTATTAAATTTTTATTGGTGTTGTTGTTGTTGTTGTTGTTGTTGTTGTTGTTGTTGCTGTTGTCATTTATTCCATTTGCATTTGTTGTTGGCTTTTTTATTTTTTCGTTTTTGTTTTAAAGTTTTTTTTTTTGTTCAAAATTGGGAAAAAAAATGTTCAGATAAAATGAAAATGATGTTCAAAGAGAGAGAAAGAGAGAGGGAAAGAGAGACAAAAAAAAAACAAAAAAATAGAAATACCTCGGAATAAAATTTAATTATTGACATTTTGTCTGAACAACAACAACAACAACAACAACTACAATTAAAAAAAAAAACTCAAGAGAATTTCTGCGTTTAATCAAAAAAACGAAAAAACAAGAAAAAAAAAATTTAAATAACAATAGAGAACAACAACAACAGCAACAATGAAAACATTTTTGTTTTTAATTTTGAACAAAAAAATTACATCTTATTTGTCTAAGGTCGTCCATCCATAAGTCCAAAAAAAATTAAAAGGAACAACAACAACAACAAAAACAACAAAAATTTTTTGATTTTTTTTAAACGAAACAAAAAAATTGTCCATTGAAAAACTTAATAAATTAAAATAATAAATATCAGAGTGAAGTAAACAATTCAAGTGAGAAAAGATGGCCCTAGTCAAGGTTCTACCAATTTGCATAAAAATGTAAATAAATTTTATTGTTGTTGTCTTTTATTTGGTCATTTTTTAATAAAAAAAACCAAAAAAAATATTTACGATTATAAAAGTTGAAAGACAATTTTTCTTTAATTTTTATTTATTTTTTCATCTTCTCCGTTTCAACAAAAAAAAATAAAGACCCACGGATTATGATTATCGGAGGAGTTTCTACTTCTTTTTTTTTATCTTCTTTTCATAAATTGTTTTCGTTACTTTATTGGATGTGATTCTGGTTGTTGTTTTTTCTTTCCTCTTCTTCTTCTTCTTCTTCTTCTTCTTGTAATCAATTTAATTTGTTTAAAAAAAAAAAAAAATAACAAAATATAAAACGAGTCAGTGTCAAAATAAGGAAGAAGAAATTAATTTGTATTTTGTCTTTCTTCAAGATTTTTACATCAACCTTTTAGTTTTGTTTATTATTTTTATTTTGATTAATTGAAGTGAGAAAAGAAGAAACAACCGTAAATATTTAAATTAATTTATAATTTTGTTACCATTGAGAAGTAACTAAAATTGGGCAAAAATAATAAAACAAAAAATTGTATCGTCCATCGTCTTCTTACCGAAACCAAGGTAACACAATAAAATTATCTTGTCATTAGATAAGATGTTTACAGAAATTCTCATTAAACACAACACAACACAGTCAACTACTTTTATATGAAATCGAAATAAACTTTAATAAAAGTCAAAGGAAACGAGTATTTATCACATCCTGATTCCATTTAAATATTTTTCATCCTAAACATGATCACAAATATCCGTCTGTTTCAGAAATGAATTTTCTTGTTCTTGTTCATTTTTTTTTTTTTACAATAAAGTTTTTAGCTTTAAAGCTTCAAAACTCATTTATTCAATTCAGAATTGTAATTTTATATTTGCAAAGAATGAAAAAAAAAAAATAAAACCAGTTTTGTCAAAAGACGCTATCATTTCTTTACTTCATAAAGTTGTCTTAGAAACAGAGACTCCATGACTAAAACAGATCTTCTAGTTTTTTCTTCATCTTCTTTTTTCTATTTCTTAAATTCTTGTTGCGTAAACGTCATTCAATATTTTCTATTTTAAGTTAATCCGTTTTACTAAAATTAACCAACACTATACGAATTTGATTTGATTTGATTTGATTCTCACCCACAGACCAATAGACGCCACGGTTATTTTTTCATTATTATTTTCTTGTTTCGAAAAAAAAAAAAAAAAAAAAAGTCACATAAATTAACCATAAAGTCCAACAACAACTACTGGAAAACATTCAAAAACTAATAATCACAAAATGAAGAAGGTCAATTTTTTTCATACAGATAAATCTTTTTCTGTACAGAGAAATATTTTGATCTTTTTTATGGAATAATCATGAGGTACGTGATCTGGATCTTATACATTTTTTAAATTAACATTTTCATGCAGATATTCTCGTTGATCAGCTCCGTTTGGCCAAACTGTAATATTTCTTCTTGGTTAATGTTGGTGTGAATGAATTGAAGTTTTTCAAAATTCTAATAAAAATTTTTTTTTCTACAATATTTTCTGTCCTATTCCTGTTTTACTCTTTCTCTTTTTTTCCAATTTGTGTCTGTCACTAATTTGTACCGTTCCTTTATAGAAATTTTAATAATATTTTTTGTTTGGGACTTTTTTTTTTTTTCAAATAAATAAAAAATAAAAGATTTCTTTTGTTTCCGTAAAAAAAAAAATAACTAAAAATGGCAAAAAAAAAAAATTCCAAAAAAAGAAAAAAAATTAAAAAATTAAAAAACTTAAAAGAATTAAAATGAAATAAGAAGAAGAAGAAGAAGAAAACGCAATAAAAAGAAATTTAAATAAATTAGGAAACGCAACTATTTATTTAACGCCTACACACACACAGCTACACACACACACACGAAATTGTTCACAAAAAAAAAAAATAATAATATTTGACGACGACTTTTTTTTTTTTAAACTCATTTTAAGTCAACTCTTATTATTGACGACGACAACTTTATTCTGTTCTTTTTTTTTGCATTTCATTTCATTTCAGTTTATTTTTTTTTTTTTTATATTTTTAAACGATTTTATTACAATTTATGCAAATTTTTTATGAGATAAGTAAAATGGGCAAAATAAATGAAAGAAAAAATAAAAACAGAACAAAAACCGAAACAATTTTCTTTCAATTTCAATTTCAGTTTCAGTTTTTTTTTTTTTAATCAAATTTTGTGTTGACTGTTTTTTTTTTTATTTTTTTATTTGTTAAGTAGAAAATGTAATTAAAGTTAAGTTCAGTTAAAGTAAAGTATGTTGTTTAACTACTAACAGGTTTTAATTTGATTGAATTTATTGGAACTGAAAAATTTACATATTTAAGATTGTACAAACAACAACAACACGATGGAAGTTGCTAATAAAAAAAATAAAAAAAAAAAATGTTTGCGTGGGGATGAAACAAATTTTTGTATTTTAGTTTGTACTGTTGATAATCGTATTGATATTGTTGTTGTTTCATTGCTCAAAATATTTTATTCTTTAAGGATTTCTACTTCTTCTTCTTCTTCTTCCTTTTCTTTGTTGCTGTAAAAGTGTTAATATTTCATTCAACATTGAGAAGGTGGATATGAATGGGGTTGAATGGAGGGAGTGTTACGAGTAGCTATTACCATTTTAGATTAATTGCATGAGTATTATAAAGTGGATTAAATATTCTTAAATCTCATACCAATAATAATTTAATTGAAATTTATTAAATGAAGATGAAAGACGAAAAGTAGATAGAGAAATTATTATGCCGGATATTATTTGGACATATTAATGTCAAAAGTGATTTTCTTCAATTTATATAAATAAATTTATAAGTTTAATTTTTTTCTTTCTTTGTTTCTTGATTGCTTCACAAAAAATTCAATTAAAAATTTTTATGAATAAATTGGTTTGTATTTTCACATTAATTTTCACTTAAAAATTTAACAAATGAACATTTTTGTATAGTTTTGTAGTTTTGTCACGGAAATAAAAATTAAACAGAAATTTTTAAAGTTAAAAAAAAAAAATGTAATTTTATTTTTTTCAATTTTTTTTTTTTTGTTTTTCATATTCATTAAAATCGAAAGGGAATTCCGTATGGTTATTCATAATCTTATGTTTTATATACACGCACGATTTTATTAAATAATAATAATAATATAATATTGCCTTGTGTGTTTTGTAAGAAATTTGAAGTGGCTTCACCATATGGAATTCCACTTCAGAAATCATTTTGTTTTTTTTTTTTTCTTCTTGTCCTTCCTATTTCTTCTTCTTATTGATTTTTAAATTTAAATCAAGTAGATTCTAAGTTTAGTTTCTTATGAGGGAAAATTTTTTTATTAAAAATACAAAATGAAGAAATGAAGAAGAAGAAGAAGAATCTGATAATTAAAAGACGCAAAAATCTGTTTGCTGTTTTTTTTTTTTTGTGTAAAACAAAAATGAATGAATAAAAAAAATGCACACACACAGACACAATAATTAAAAGTATGTCGTAAAGTTATTCTCTTTGAATGTAAATATTTTTTTTTTTTTTAAATAAATAAAAATGTCAGTTCAGGTAGAGACATTTTATTACAAGAGTATAGATATAAATTCCACTCATTCCACTTATTAATTATCAATGATACGTAAATGTATAAAACCCTTGACCGATTGAACTATTGTCAAGATCATTAATCATTTAAAATTGCGACTTTTATATTCAACTTAATCTTCTTCTTCTTCTTATTATTATTTTTTTTAATTTTTTTTATTTTTAGTAACAGATTTTATTATTTTCTTGGATATTTCAATGTTCAGTTTCACAAAACTTTTAACTGGTGTGTTCTCAGTATTTACGTTTATCTCTTTTATTATTTATTGTTGTTGTTGTTGTTGTTGTTGTACCCTCTCTTTCCTAAAAAGGCGTTAAATTTTTCGTGAAATTCACCATTAAGTATTTTTATCAAGAAAACAAACGATGCGTAAAAAAAACGACAACAATATTTAATGGCGAGGATGAAAAGAGAGTAAAGTGGATTTCTAATGTTGGACAATTGTAGTCGTGAACGTGGTTCACTTGAATTATGTTTATTTAAATTAAAACATAAAAACTTAACCAAAAAAAGAATTACAAAAGAGAAACAACAAAAAAAAAAAAAAAACAAAAAGGAAAAAAAAATGAAAGAAAAAAAAAGTGAATGCAAAACCATTCAGCACTTGATAATATTTTTTGTCGATTAATTTAATTAGTATTCACAAAGGCGAAGGCAGTTTGGCTCCACGAGTAATTCAATTAGCCAAAAAATAAATAATGAAACGACTAACGCACACACACACACACATCCACACGAACTCAAAAATTGTCGTCGACATTTCGGGTTATTTCTTCTTTTTTTTTTTTTACTGGTCGCGCTATCACGAATTCTTCTTCAAAATGTTATGGTGTTTTTTTTTTGTCTCCTCTTGTCAGTCTTCACATTCGCCAAATAAAACAAAAAAAACAAAACAAACATACAAGAGGATGACAACGAAAACGAAACAAATTAAAATGGCTGCGCTTGCAAAATGTATAAAGAGGAGTAAGAAAAAAAAAATCCATTCCCTTATAAAAAAATGTTTATGTTCCAAAGCGCACATAGTCACATTATAATTCTTGTCAGTTATTCTTTTTTTTATATTTTTCTCTTCATTTGTTTGTTTAATTTTTTTTTTTTTTGTTTTTGTAAAAATAAAACAATTTTTCTTTTCATTGTAATAAAGTGAAATTTAGGTTGAATTGTGTTGATCACCAAGTTGACATCCAGTTGTTTTATTTATTTTTATAGTTTTCTTTCTTTTGTTATTGTTGTTGTTGTTGTTACAACAATAAAAGTTTACATATAAATAAAGAATATAAGAAAACAAATAAACAAACATATAAATTTGTTTACTTTAAATTTCAAACAAAAAAACGAAATAAACAAATAAAATTTTATTCAATTAAAAAATCATAAAAAACAGAAACAAAAACAAAAAACTAACAAACAAAAACAACGACGATTTAATAGTTTTTTATAGTTAGTAATTTACTGAACTCGCATATCAAAACTTCGACAATCAACATTCATTTAATAAACTAATTCTAATCCAATAATCTGTATAGTGTGACGATTGTGATGATGATGATTATGATGATGTTGATGATGATAATTATTACAAGAGTAAATTAATGACTGTAAAACATTTTATTATTGATGTTCTTTAGATGTTATTTGTTGTATTCTTTCGTTATTAAATCTGACTAAATTTTATATAACGCAATTATATTATGTTTTGAAACTAACGATAAACCCATTAATACAAGTCAAATAGAATTAATACAAATTACTTAATAAGTAATCTGAAGTAATAACTGAATACAAAAAATCTTTATATTTCTTTTATTTTTTACATAATAATCAATAAACATTGTTGTACGTAAAGCGATACATAAACTATATAGTTTTATTAGTTAACGGATGAAAGACTTTTAAAATCCATAAATCATATATACAAGTTAAAACTTAACTTAAAAGCATATTAAATATATATAAGAATACTTAAAGAATAAATAATACAGTAAAATTGTGTCCTTCATTGGCCTTAGTAGGAGTTTCTACAATAAGGCCATTGAAGGAGACACGGAATCTTTTTTGAACCACTCCTAGTGTTTGTTTTTGTTGGACCTCACGATTCTTTTGCATGAGAGTCGGAAGTATTATTCAATCGGCCATAACGTGACTTCTATTATTCTTTAGAAGAAAACAAATACGAACAAATTATACAACTAACAACCTCTTTAATTCGAAGTCATTTTTTGCCATTCTGTTAAATTATGCGAGCGGAAAAAAATAACAAACTACTTTTGAACTGATAATGAATTTCATAATTTTGATTTAATTTTGGAATAGGAATTTCCATTTCTATAAAAATAAAAAAAAAAAGAAAGATTAAGAAAGTACGTAAATAAAACATTTAGATTATGAACTCTGTTTTTTTTTTTTGGTTATGCAAATAAAATAGCAAAAGGGTTCTCGCCTCGCGCATATTGTTGTAAATGAACGTTTTGTGATTTTTATCTTGTGTGATTTTATCAAATGAGAAAAAAAAAAATTGTTGTTGACCAACCGTGGAAGTATACATATTTACTGTCGACTCATTCAAAAAATTATAATCAAAGAATAGAAAATTCTGAATGACTAATTAAATTAATGAATAGAAAAAAAAAGTTGGTCAGTCATTAACCCTTTCTTAAAAGTGTGCGCCCAATTATACAAATAAAGATTTGCATATGGTCGCCCACAAGGACTGCATAAACTTAACTTCCTTAGGGCATAATACAAACACACACACACACATAGAAAAAAAAAAACAAATGAAAAAATAGACAAAAATTAAAGAATGAAAAAAGTAATAAAAAAAATTCACTAAATAAAATAAATCATTTAAATTTAAACGTTTATTAAATTTTGTTGCTCTTAAGTCTGCTGCTGTTGTTGTTGTTGTTGTTGTTCATTTTTCATGAAAATTACGAAATAAGAGGGAAAAAAAAGACTATGAATCGTGTGAACAGTTTATTGTTTCTTTCATTCATTCTTTCTTTCCAATTATTCTTAAAGATATTATTTAAACAGACTTCTAGAAATATTATTTATCTTTTTTTGTTTATTTTTATTGTTGTTGTTGTTGTTGTTGTTAGTTATTGGTTGTTTTAAAGAAATTATAATAACATATGTTTGCACTAAATTCCATGTTTATAATTTTGCCTATCATATTCACTTTGGAACTTAACAAGAGTTTTGAAGCGAAAAAAAAAACAGAAGAAGAAGAAAAAGAAAAAGTAGTGGAGAATTCACAAATTCACGATACAACGAGAAAATAAAATAAATATAAAATTTTTATTATTTAGATTTGGACCAACCGCATTAAAATTGCAAATAAAATATAAATATTTTATTTATTTTTCACAGTGTGTGTGTGTGTGCGCTTTTTATTATGTTGTTCCGTCAAAATTGTTCGGTTCTGGCTACATGTAATCTGAGACGACAGAAGAACAAGAGTGTAATGGGGAAAGGCACACATGACAAAAAAAAAAAAAAAGAAACGAAAAAAAGTGGGGCCAGTTGGAAAATAAGAGGGAGAGAAAACGATCGATGATTTGATTATATATATTTTTCTATATCTGTTTACTTTAATCCAAGGTCTTCTTTATTTTCTTCATAAATATGTACAGAAAAAAAAAAAATATTGAAAATCCTAAATTATATTACACACATGTAGGCAATTTTCAAGTAATTTTCTTCTTCAATTGTTGTTGTTTTCGTTTATGTTATAAAATCGTTTTTTTTCTAATAATAAAGATAAATTCTTTCTGTTGCTATTGCTGTTACTGGTTTTGCTGTTGTTGTTGTTGTTAGCGAAAGCGACAAAATTTTACTCAAATAAAAAATAAATTGTAACAATTATCGTAATTAATCGGTTTTTTTTTCCTCCTTTCTTTCTGTTATTTTTCTTTTTTAGTCATCGAATACAATTGAACCATTTTATTTGATCAATAATTAATTTATTCTTATAACGATAAATTGTCAATCGTTTATTATGATTTATTTAAATCAATTGAAAAACCATTTTTAGTTGATTAATTATGTCTATTAACGTGTCTTGTATCAGTGGCTAAGGTTATGTAAGACACACAGGCAGATGTTTGAGAAGCCGAGGACCGTATTCGATGAGAGTTACCACTCTGCCACATTGTGAATTATTCATCTTTTTTTTTTTTAAATATTTAATTTTATCAATTTGTTAAAACCAAAAAAAAATTAATATTACCAAATTCTATAATGCAACAAGAAACCACAATATGACCAACTTCTTTTTTTTTTTTATCAAATTATTTGTTTTAGTTTCTCCCTAAAAAAAAGAATTGTGTCAAAGTCAAATTCAATGAAAATGAAAACAAAAAACAACAGCAACAACAACAAAATATTTTGACGTTTGTAAAACAACAACAACAAATAAAAACTATCAACAATTGTGTTTCTAGTTTGTATATTTTTTTGGGTAAGAATTACATAATGCACACAAATTCCTTAATTTACTACAAAAAAAAAGTTAATCTAATTTTTTGTTTGTTATTGTTGTTGTTGCTGAATTATTATTATTCTTTCTTTAAGAATAAAAAAATGTATTTAAGAAAATATTACAACAACAGTTATAAGAAGGAAGCGAGAGAGAGAGAGAGAGAAAAATTGTGTATATAAGAAAAATATATGATTAAATTTTTCTCTAAGCCTTCTCTCTCTGAAAAGATAATAAAAAGTTAAAATATTTTGTCGCGATAAAATAATCATAACAACAACAATAATAACAACAATAACAACAACAATAACAACAACAACAACGATAAAAGCTTGATAACGGTGAATAATATAAATTTTAAACGAAAATACAAATGAATATTTTTTTTGTTTCTTTTGCTTCAACAATTTTGTTGTTGTTGTTGTTGTTGTTGTTGTTAATGTTACTTTAATGCAGTTTTAATTAAATATTTAGTGTTAATTAATTTTGTATATTTTTTTTTTTTTTATCAAAATAACAACATTCAGAAAAAATTTGACCAATTCATATTTATATGATAATTTTGAAGAAATCAATAAAAAGCCATAAAATAAGTAAACAGAAAAAAAAAAGAAGACGAATTGATCGAAAATTCAAAATAAAATATTTAAAATTCACATAACAACAACAATAAACAACAACAACAAGAACACTAAAATTGAATATAAAAATAAATAAATGTAAAACATTTGTTTATTTATTGTTACTTTTATAAATTGCACAAATATTTATTTTATGATAAGAAGGCAAAGAAACAAAAAATACTTATGAATTCTTTCATATTCTTCATTCATTGTATTTTTATCGTGTCTTTTCTTTGTAAACGCGTTTAAACATTAAAGTGCTTTTAAAAGAAATCTTTTATTTTGTTTCTTCTTTAATTTAACAAAAAAAATATTAATTTTCTTTCAAAAAAAAAAAAAAAAAAAAGGGGAAACAAAAATGAAGACCGCACAGAAAGTGTTTGACTTTTAGAATCATAAATGTGTCAGATCATCTTGTAATTTTTGACAGTTAATTGCAGTAGTAGTCACAAATGAATATTATTACTTATTACTTTTTATTGTTGTTTAGCTCTTGAAAGTCTTATGACTGAATTTAAAAAATAATAATTCAGTAGATGTTTTGCTAATAGAGAAGTGAAAGAGAATCACAGCAAATAAGAGTATTGTGGAAATTTGCTTATAGCAGCTAAGTTTTTTTTTTATGAATGACAATCATTAAAAATGTTTGTGTCCAGTTTTACGTAAATATTAAGAAGTCGATGTAACACCCTCTAACACTCTTCCTAAGCAAACTGTTAACCGTTTAGTCTTGAAAGTCTTCGAAAGTCTTTGGGAAGTAAAAGTGGAGAGAAAAAAAATTAAATTGTTGTATAAAAATAAAAAATTAAAAAGTCAAAATAGAAGGAGTGCCGCGTGTTATAAATGTAGAAGGGTGACGATAAGGAACCGTGTAAAGTGTCTAATAAACAACAACAAAAAAAAAATATAGACAAGTTGTAAGACAAGAAGTACACTTTAATTCTACTACAAATCAAAAAACCCGTGAGAAATATTGACAGCTTATTAGTTAATCGGGTTTCATTTTTTTTAAGTAAAAGATTTTGTTAAAATTAAACGTCTTACATATAGAGACAATCTCTTCCCTTAAATGGTAATCCGACCATGAATTATAATATTTTTTATTTAAATTTATTTCTCTCTATTTTTTCTTTACAATCAATTAATGCAATTAAAAAGAATTTATTTATATTTTATTTCTATTAATTCTAAGATTGCCATAAATTAATAAACAAGAAAAACAAAAATAAATAAAAAATATAATTAAATAAAATAAATAAATGAAGAAAATCGAATTTTAATTTGACAAACAGAGCAATGTAAATAAATAAAGAAAAGAATTAAAAAAAAACGCAGCATCAGAAATTAAATTGAATTTTAATTTTTTTTTTTTTTTTACATTTATCGTTGTTGTTGTTGTTTTTTTTGTGCTGCAATTTTAATGAGAGTATTTCCTCTCACTCTTCAACCAATCAATTCAAAACCACCTTCAAATCATCAGTTGTTGTTTTTGTTTTTTTTTTCTCTTCTCTAACCTAAGATCGGTGTTTAAAATTGTCATTATTTGTAAAGAAGAGACTTCGGCACTTGCATTTTATAAATAAATAAATAAATTATTATTATTATTGTCGTCGGCATCTTTTGTTTATTGTATTCTCTTTATAGACATTTATGTTTTAAATGTGTTTGTGTACACACACACACATAATATCTTGAAAAATAAAAATTGCATAAAAACACCAAAAAACATAAACAACAACAATAACAACAAACGTAAAGCGATTATTGTTTGAAGTCAATGTCGATTATTTTGTTTTTCTTTTCTTTACCTAAATGAATTAAAAAAACCAAAGAAACAAAAAACAAAACACTACACAACAAAAGTATTATTCTTCAACTGACTTTTTGACATAGATATTTTTTGTTAGGTTTTGTTTTCTTCTCTTAAAACTTTTTTACAATAAAAAATAAAAAAAAAGTTTCTTTTATTTTATTTATTTTTTCATAAAATACGGCGAAAGAATCTTTTGCCCATATTTATAATTTTCCTCAACGTGTCTTTCTATATAAAGTCAGATACTTAATGTCGCTAAATAATGTTAAGAAGTATTCTCATTATATTTTCTGTCTTTAATTGTGCAAAAAATATTTTACATTTTGGAATTCTGTAAATTTTCATTTGTTTCCTTTTCAAAAGAGATAATTTGACAGTTTGCTATTTTTTTTAAAAATGAAAATTCTATTTTATTCTTTTTCTTTTTGTTCTTATTGAAAATCAATCAAACCATTTTTCTATATAGAGAAAAATTATAATGTTGGTTGTTTTTCTTAAACTCACACCATTAACCATAATCTGCAGGTGAATTCTATTTCTACCAAGAAATTTGTTTTATTCCATTTACTCTACCATTACAAGAAGTATTCAATAGAAATATTTTTTTTTTTGTTTCATTCATTTCTTAAACGCGTTCTCATGAATTGGACCCAAACAGTTAAATCAGTTAAATTTAATAAAAGAATTTTCTTACATAACATTCATACGCCTCTTCTTATTTATTTTCTTACATTCATTTTTCCTTATTTCTATTATTGACTTAACTTAAGGAATATACAACACAAAGAATTGTAAGTGATTTATAAAAAGCATAAAGTAAAGAAAAAGATTCTACCGCGCGCTGTTACGAAACATAATTCATTTGCTTGTTCTATGATTTGTTGTTGTTGCTGTTGTTGTTACTTTTTTTTTTTTTTTTTTCGTCTATTCTTCTGTCACCTCAAAATGAACAAAATTAATGATTGTCAAACAAAATGTTTAATATTCGTTTTATATTTTTGTTGCTATCTCGTTAAATTGAATTTATTTTTGTTGTTGTTGTTGTTGTTTTTTTACCTCTTCTTGTATAATGGAAGAATTTACCTACACAAATTTTATATTTGCACTAAAATACCATATTTAATTTTTGTATTCAATGTTTTTGTTGTTGTTTCATTTAAACAAATAAAAAAGTAAACTGCGATCATCAAATTGACTAAATAACCAATTCCAGTAATTTTAAATGCAACAAAAATACAGAAAAATTGTTTTAATTTAATTTCGCGTCGTCGTTTGTTTTTTTTTTGTGCATTGAATTAATTTTAGAAATTTAGAATTTTCATCGGTATTTTTTTAAAACTTTTTTCGCCTTTTATATAAACAAACATTTTTCAAATAAATCTGATTATTTTCATTTACAAAAATAATTTCTATTTAATTTTGAAAATATTTGTACAATTGTTTTCCCCCACTCCTCTACCAGGAGTTCAGTAAAAAAATACACTTTTGTTCATTATTTATTTTATATTGTTGGAGTGTGGACGATTGTATCGGAAGATTTATATGAATCCAGAACAATATGTGGGTCACTTTGTGCTTTACTTATAAATTTTTTCAATCGAAACTTAATCTTACAAGTAACAACATAAAAGTTGAAATTGTCGCATCGAATGTTTTAAAACTGAGCTTTTTTTATTTTTGTTTTTACTTTTTCTTTTTGTTCTTTTTTTTTTTGATTTTCACAAAATTCTCCATAATATTTTCAAATACAATTTTCTTTATTGTTTTATCGTATAAGAGGAAAAAAATTTTTTTATTGTTAGCTTTGCAAGAAAATTGCATTTCGTAACAACGCAGGAACGACGGAACAATTATAAAAAAAAAACGGTTTAAAAGATTAATTGCAATTGCAGAAAAAAAATAATAATTAGTTGTCGTAAAAAAAAAAATGCAATAAAAAATAAAACAGCGAAACCATAAAAAAGTAATCAAAATTAATGCCATTATTATTATATTGTATGAAGTAGATATTGGACATTGGACAAACGGACGTCAAACAAAAACTCGACATACACACAACCAACACACACACACACAACCAACACACTCATAAAATACAAACACAAATAAAAACACAACCCAAAAAAGGAACTTTTTTTTGTTGTTGTGCTTAATTAAAAAGACTTTTACCAAAATGAAAATGATAAAAATTTTATACAACAGACAGGACACAGTAAGAGAGTAAAAGAGTAAGAGAATAAGAGAGAAAAAGAGAGCAATCGTTCACAGATCTCACATCTTTCAGCAAGTCCGAACTAAATTTCAAAAAAATAAAAGTCATAAAAGTTTTATTTTCGATCGTGAAATTTTTTCTTAACAAGATTGTTTATTGTTGTTGTTGTTGTTGTTGTTGTTGTTGTTGTTGGTTTAAAGCCCCTCTTCACACAACGAAACTAAACGAAACGAAACTAAAAAAACAAAAAAATAAATCACATAAAGTTGTGCGTGTCGCGTGCTACGCGTTATTAACGGACTTACCGATTATGATTTTGAATTTAAATTTTTTCTTCATAACTTAAATTTAGAAAATGAAGGAAAAATAGAAAATGAAGGAAAATTAAGGAAAAATAGAAAATATGGAACATGCAAGAATAATAATCAAATTTTTCTTATTAAATAAATCGGAAGAATCTGTTTCCCTTTAGGAAATTCAATTTCAAATTAATACAAATGTTTCTTTCATTATTCATTATTTATTTTTTTGTTGTATTTGTATATAGAAAAGTGACAAGTATTCGTACAAATATATTATGTCAAAAATTAAGAAGACGTGATGAACGTGACTTAATAATTTTAATTGATACACGTGCTGACAAGTTGACGAACGCATGCGTTCACTCTACAAAATTTTCATTCTTATTAAAGTTACAATTTTCTCAACATTTTTTTTTTGTTGAAGACATTTTTGTCTGATGCGTTAAAATTTCTGTTTCACACTCGTGAAGGGTCTTTTATATTTTTATTTAGTTGATGTTGGTGTTTGGCCAAAAAAAATTGATTTTTATCTGGATTTTTTTTTTGGTTGTTGTTTTTGTTGTTGTTGTTGTATTTTTATAAGATTCGTATTTTTTTCTTGTTTGTTTTTGCACTCCAAGAAAAGAACTCAACCCCAAAAAACGACCTTTTTTTATTTCTTTTATTTTCTTCTTCCAAAAAAAGAAAAAAAAAAATTAAGGATTTATATTTTGTTTTTGCTTAAAACGAAGAGAAAAAAATGACGTCCACTATTTATGTTATGCAGACATGTGTGCGTGTATGTGTGTGTGTTTGTGTGTCACTTTGCATACATATGTGTTTGCTGTATGTTTGTGTGTGTGTGTGTTTGTGTTTAGTAATTAAGTTAATTGGAGTTAAATTAATGTTTATACTTATTTGTTTTTCTTTTAAAATGATTATTAGTTTATCAAAACATAGAGAGCGAATAAGAGAGAATGAGAGAGAGAAAGAGAGAGAGAGGAAGAAAGTAAAAAAAAAAACTATAGAACTGTCGGTTTTACATCAAAAGAAATTAAAAAATGTTTTAAAACGAAAGAAAAAATATAAAATAAAATATAAAAAACAACAAAATGTTAAAAGTTCTAACCTTTTTGCCAAGTTTTGATAAAAAAAATAAAAAAAAAAATAACAACAACAACACAAATGAAAAAGAAAAGAAAAAGAAATAAAATTAAATCCAATACAAAAGTGACTAAAAGCAAAAAAAAAATTATGTGAAGAGTAGAATTAGAAGTTGTAGTAAATTTTCCCCCACTGAATGTACATGTATGTGTGTGTGTGTGTGTTTATATTAGTCAATTTGTAATAAAGTGTGAATGTGTGCATATGAGTGAGTGTGTGAAGAAGGATGTGTGTGTGTCTATGTAAAATAATTTAGAATATTTTGTAATGTATATTTTGTAATGTTTACTAACATAATTGCACTATTTGTTTATTTATTTTTTATTTTTTATTTTAAATTAAATATTTAACGATGGACGTGCAAGAAAATAGAAAAAAAAAAGAATTCTTTAAAGTCTTCAAAACGTTGTCGTCACTTTTCTTCTTTAAAGAAACAGAAACACAATTTTTTTGTTTGAGTCAAGTTAAGTGAAGAGAGGAGACGACCTAGGATGTAGGACAATTCACAATTCGTGCTGTTTTTAATTCAAATTCAAATATATTCACATACTGAGTGTGTTGCTATGTGTATTTATAGTGTTGTGTGTGTGTGTGTATATGTGTGAACGGAAAAAAGCTCTCATTTTACATTGCAGTGAGAAACTTTTAACATTTTTTCTCTTTTTTTTTTGTATTAATTTATTTTCATTCAAACTAATTTGTGTTTGCTTGGATTTTTCTTTTTAATATTTTCTTTTAACCCCCTCCTCTTATCTTATTCTTATCGGCTATATAGAATAAAAAAAAGAAAAAATAAATATAGCCTAGACTTTGAATTCAATTTTGATTTCAATAAAAATACACACACACACACATATCCATACACACACACACACATCAAATATTATTTATTTCCAGTTATCCGCCGCTTACAAAGATAATCGACGCCGACGATTGTAATCGAATCGCAGAGAATAATTTAAATAAATAAATTTTCATTCAAAAAAACAAAAAAAAAAAAAAAAAAGAAAAAAGAAAACGAAAACGAAAAATAAAGAAGAAGATTTTCCTGACTCAAATTTTCATTTTCATTTGAATTTTCATCAATAAAAATTTAGAGGAAAAATAATTTTTCATTTTCTTCGTTTATTTTTCTATTTCGACAAGAAAATGAAAAATTAAATGTGTTGCTTGTTGTTGTTTCTCTTGTTGTGGTTGTTGCTTTTAATTATAAAATTAAAAACGAAGGAGGAAGAAGAGTCAGCAAACGAAGAAAAAAATAAATAACACTTGCGGAAAAATAAAGAAAAAAGAAGAAGAAGAAGAAGAAGGCGACGAAGAAATTAGTAATATTTGTTCCGTTCAAATAATATATTTTTAATTTTTCTCTTTTAAGAAACTTCTTCTTCCTCTTTTTTCTTCTTTCTTTTCTTCATTTTTTTTCTTTCTTCTCTGTAGAAATTTTTTTTTTTTTTTTGATTTATTAATTGGCTTTACTTCTAATGCGGGTTTCACCACAATAATTTTAAGTTGGTCTTAAGTCTACCTTTTGCTCAACATTTAATTCTATCATTCTGTTCTTCACTGTAAGCATCACTTAAGATATTTGTGAATAATTTTTATAATTTATTTGTATTTATTTGATGAGGAAAAAACAACAACAACAAAATAAATGAAAAAACATTTTCTATTGGTTCAAGAAAAAACTAAATAAGTAAATTTTCTTCACGATAAAATATTTAGAAAATAAATAAAAATAATAAATAATAAATTTCTTCGTACCTACTTTTTATCATCTTATCTCTATTACAACAACAATACAACAACAACAACAACAACAACAACAACAACAACAACAACAACAACAACAACAACAACAACAACAACAACAACAACAACAACAACAACAACAACAACAACAACAACAACAACAACAACAACAACAACAACAACAACAACAACAACAACATCCACTATAAATACGAATTTGTATTGAAGTGAATTTTTGTATTGGTTGTGTGTGTGTGTGTGTGTGTGTGTATTGCGATTTGTGATAATAACAGTCATAATTCGTTAATTTAATTTATATTGTGTGAGGGTAGGTGCGGGGAGAGAGATATAAAGAGACAGAGGGAGACAGAGACAAAAATAAGTACACATAAAGTTAAAGAATTAAATTTTTCTTTTTTTTCTTTTTATTTTTATCGAAAAAAAAAAAGCGAAGAAAAAAAAAATATCGTCTTTTAAGTTGCTGTGGTGTGTTTGTGTGTATGCGTTTGTGTATGTGTATTTCTTGATGGGTTGGTGGGACGTGTTGGGAGGGTAGAATGGGGTGATAGAGGTTAATTTATTATATTTCGGCATCTTTTTATGTTTCTTATATTTTTTTTTATTGTTTATTTTTTTTCTTTTATTCGTTTTTTCATTTTTATTCATTTTTTTTTCCTTTGCATGCTAAAAGTGTTTTACGTTTGCGTTTGTCATCATTTTTGAGTGCATCCCTATACACCAACCATTTTTTCCTAATTCTTCTTCTTCTTCGTTTTCTTCCTCTTTTTCTGTCTCTTCGTTTTCTTTTCTTATTCTTCTTCTTCTTATTTTTTATTAGACCGAAAAAATGAG
Source organism: Pedicia rivosa (assembly GCA_963082725.1). Classification (NCBI taxonomy): domain Eukaryota; kingdom Metazoa; phylum Arthropoda; class Insecta; order Diptera; family Pediciidae; genus Pedicia; species Pedicia rivosa. Next base: position 47,099,283 of record OY720151.1, read on the forward strand.
ATCAAGGTCAAACCACAATTAAAAAAAAATAATAATAATCATCATCATCATCATCATCATCATTAGAATAAAAAAAAAAATAGAGACACAAAATTCTAATATGAAAATATTTTTATATTTTTTTTGTTGTGAATTTGAATTCATTTAGGTTTGTTGGCAAAATCTTAATATTGATACCTGATGGAACGCTGAATATAAGAAGGATTTAATTAATTAATAATTTCAACTGTTTTCTATATTCCCATTATAGCCCAGCATGGTACTTTTAATTTTTTGCACCCACATTTTCAATTAAATTAAAATTTTAAATTAGGAAAAAAATAAAAAAATAAAAGCTTCACAAAAATAAGAGAAAGAATTTTTATTGTTGTTGTTGTTGTTGTTGTTGTTTTTTTTTTAATCATTTTAATTGGATTAACAAAAAAAAAATTGAATTTTATGTAATAATAAAAAATAAAGCTGAATGTATACGTGCGACAAATGTTGTGTGCCGGTGGTTTCAATTTTATTTTTATTGTGTAATTTTCTTTTTTAATAAACAACAACAACAATAATAATAATAACAACAACAACAACAATAATAATAATAATAATAATAACAACAACAAAATGCATCAAATATAAATAATAATTAAAAAAAATATTCAACAAAAAAAAGCAAACTTTAAATACTAAGTAAGTACTAAATAGTAAGTAGTATGTACTAAAGCAATTTGAACTTAAATAAAACTTAAATATGTAAAAAAAAAAAAATAGTAAAAGAAAAACAAACACCTGTTTCTGTTGTATTCTCTCTCTCTCTCTCTCTTTCGCTCACGCACTCGTGATATCCACAAAATAATAATTAAAAATTATTTTCTAAAGAGGTAATTTTTTTTTTTTTTTTCACAAAAGAAAAACTATTTTCTTTATTTATTTTTCTATAATGATTATCGCACAATTTTCATTCCATTTTTTTTTTTTCCTTAAAGTTTCGTTTTTTTTTTTTCTTATTATCAATTTCTTATGTTTATCTTCTTTTATTTTTTTTACTTTTGTTGTTTTAATTTTCGCACAATTTAAAACAAAAAACTTTTTATTTTTTCTTTTAATTTATAAAAATTTTCACTTGTTAAAAAAAATAATTAATTGGAAAAAAAAAAAACACACAAACTTAAACTGAACTTCTTCTTCTTCTTCTTCTTCTTTTTATATATTTTTGTATTTTTGTATTTTTGTATTTTAACGATTTTCAAATGTCAAAATGCACTGATTATTTTGTTGAATTTTATTCAAAACCAATAAACACAAATAATTATATTCAAAAATAAATAAATAATTTGTCGTGAATAAATTGATTGTGTAGAAACGTTTAACGTTATCAGTATTCATTATTAAATGAAAACAAAAAAAAAAATGAAAAGACAAAAAAAAAAATAACTTCTTTTTTTTTTTTGTATCGAAAAGATGAAAATTTTAAAAAATTAAAAAAAAAATTAATAAAAAAATTAATAAAAAAAAAAGTATAAAATCGAATCGAAACCAAAAAAAAAATAATAAAGAATTATTTTCTTTATTTTTGTTTCTAATAGAAACTTTTTTTGTTCCCTCTTGTTTACGTTTTCTCTCTTGTTTTGCTTTTTTTAAACAACACACGGTTTGATGTGCGATACCATACTGAAATTTAAAAACTAAAAACAAGAAGAAATAAAAAAAAAAAAAAAAAGAAAAAAAAAGCATTTTGTATTTACGTATCTAAAAATAGAAATGTTCTCATAAATAAATTGTTTTCATTGGTTAAATATAACGTCATAGTAAAGTAATACTTGTTTTTGATTCGTTAAGAAATGGCATGCGTTTTAAAAATTTTCTATCAATGTTGTCTAATTTTAGGGGCTAAAATGATATTCGGCGTTAAGAACTCATAACATTTTTTATTTTAATTCAACTAAACATTCATTTTTGTTAGTGGATTTCGTTTTTTTATATATAAATTTTGCCGATTGTTGTTGTTTATATTTCTTTTTTTTTTTTTTTCTTCTTTTTTGTTTTTTTATTTTCATTTTTTATTTTCATTTTTTATTTAATTTTTCTGTTTCTGTGTATGCGCACTGTATATTGTTTGAGTGTGTGTGTGAGTTTATTATATTATATAATATTTGTTTGATAACAACAAAATATATAAATATATAAAAAAAAAAAACCTTTGCTTTGATGTTACTCTATGGTTATAGAAAATAATTATAGAATTACTTAATTTTTTAGTTCGTTAATGAATTCAGCCATTTTTTTTTTAAGTACAAAAAAAAAAAAAAAATAGAAGAATAAGAAGAATAAAACTAATCAATGGACTATTCTAAATGTTTTAATTTAAATTCCAAATAGACATTAATCAAATCAAATAATAAAAAGATCTTATTAGAATAGACAACCGAAACAAAATTGTATTTTTTTTTTCTTATGTGTGTACGTGTGTGTGTGTGTGTGTGTGTTCGGTTTTTTTTTTAAAACTAACTAAATTTTAATTCAACATTTTGAACAATGCATCCTTTTTTTGTTTTTGTTTTTGTTTTTTTTTTTGCTAATTTAATAAAATTATCATACTACATAATTTTTTGTCTATGATATCCTGTATTTATATTATTTGTTGTTGTTGTTATTTCTCTTTCTCTCTCTCTCTCTCTCTCTCTTTCTCTCTCTATGTTTAAAATATTCTAGAAGTAAAGCAATTAAAATTTGCATTTTTTGTTAATCACAACAAACATTTTTATTAAACTCATAAACTTAATATCAGTTAAATATTTGTATTCATTCCATGTCGCCGAATTTATATGGTACAAAAATTACACCTCGAAGTTCAATATATATATTTTTTTTTTGTTAATTTTTCAGATTCGTTTTTTTTTTTTCTTTCGACTTTAATCCAAAATGTTAGTTGTGTTGTTTTTTTCTCTCTCTCTTCTTAATTCTTCTTATCAGTTATCTCTAATATGTACAAGTGAAAAAGATTTTTAGTTTATTTTTTAGAGTAAGAAAAAGTGTGCTTTGATTATTTTTTTTTTTGTCGTTTATGCTTCAGATAATTGACACTCGTTATATAAATGAGACAATTAATTAATTATATTTTAATTAACTGAATAAACTTAAATTATACTGTAAATAAATTAATAAGAAATTTTTTAAGTGGGGAGAATTGAAAAAATTTTTAATCGTAATTTTTTGACCACTTTTTTCTTATCACAAATTTTAGATTTTTTTGTATTTTTTTTTTTTTGTTTGTTTAGTTTGATTTCTATCTACAAATTTATGATTGAATTGAATAAAATTTCATAAAGGTGAAAATGTATAATCCTTATCTGCCGATGGGATTACAACGAACAAAACTCAACCAATTCTTGTTTTTTTTTTCTAAATTTTGTTGAGTCTGTTAAAATGTCAATTCTGGATGATATGAATTGGGATGAAGATGAATACCAATCCCACAGATAAAACGATGTTAAAATGTTCAGATATTAGATAAAGATTTTAGATGAAATATAAAGGTAAAAGTTAAAGATAAAAACTGAGATGAATCATATAAAGATGAAGATCTATAGATAAGTTTGTAATAAAATATAAAAATAAAAATCATTTTAAACTTCTCCAACGCAATATTTTTGTTGCAGTATTTTCAATAATGGAAACGTATTCTGTGTATCCAGATTTTTACATGACACGGATATAAAAACACAGACATTCATATACTACACATATTAAAGAACTCACGAATTTTTATTGTTTTTTTGTTTTTTCTTTTGCCCATATGAATTTAATATATCGCGTCTCCAATACACAAATACAACTTTAAGTTTTATTCGCATAATATTCTACATATTAGATAGAATACAATACCCATGGAATTTGTCTCTAGTACAGAATACAAATGGAAAATACCTATAACTGTATGAATGTATTTTATTTGTATTAAATATTATTAAATATATTATTATGTTAAGGAGTTAATGTTTATGTGTGTGTGTGTGTGTGTGCATAAATGCATGTGAATGTGTGTGCATAATAATATTCTATTGATGTAGTGTCTATCTGTCTCTGTTATATTTTGTTTGAATATTATTATGACTATTTTATTTGACTCTCTCCGAATGACTTTTATTGTCGAAGTAAAGTGTGTGACATTTCGCACAAAAAATTAAATAGATTTTCTTCTCTTTCTGTTCCGTTTTTTTTTTTTTTAATTTTTCTGTGTGGGCTTTTTTTTTCTCTGTGTGTATGAAATGCAGATGTAATAAACATTAGTGTGAAAATCGAAGTTTTTTTATTTGCAGAAAAATTACTTTTGATTTTCCATTTTCCATTTTCCATTCTTCTTTTTTCTTATTTTGAATTTTTCCAATTTTTAATTGGAACTATGCGGTAATTGCTGGGAACGTAGGTTTGTAATTTTTAGCATTTTAACCGCAGGCAGATGCAGATATTTATTTTTTATAATAAAAAACAAAAAAAAAGTCAGAAAAAATAATGTTTTTTCCCAAACCTATAGATTTTTTATATATATATGTGTGTGTGTGTGCGCTTCCAGGACTGGACCTATTAAAATTGTTTTGTTTCTTTTATTTTTATTTTTTTCACGTTTCATCCCAAAAAAAATCATACAAGAAGGCAATTTAATGTTACTGTGTGTGTGTGTGTATGTGTGTGTTTTCATTTTACATATATTTGATTCTTCTTCGTTGTTAAGACGTTAACAAAAGACTTTTTTCTGTTGTTTTTGTTGTAACGAATTTTTTTTTGTTGAATAAGAAAAATAATAAAATCTTCTTCTTTTTTTTTCTTTTGCTTTTTTGATCTGAATGTTTTATTTTAAACATTAATTATCTAAATTGGTTCAAATCCGGTTTTTTTTATTTTTATTTTTATAATTTAAGAAGATTAGCATAAAGTTATCAAAGTTTTGAACCATCAAATCCACAATCAAACAGATATAAAATTTGTATGTAAGAAAGAGACAGTCAGTGTATGTACATAAAGCCATACGTTCACACAAGCAACAACATTACATTTTTTTTCTTAATGTCGTAAACACCTGGAAACTCAAAAAAAAAAAAAAAAACAACAACACACAAATGTAAAACAGAAAAAGAACAACAACAACAACAACACATCAGTTAAAAAATTAAAAATTAAAAATTAAAAATTAAAAAAAAAATGAAGGAGACAACACAAAAAAAAAACAGATTTTCTATACCTGTCATATAGATGTGTGTGAATAGAATAAATTAAATTAATTGTTAGTCAAAAAAACATACACTCACACACAAATACATTGATATATATATTTTTTGTATACAACAATTTAAAAGCCGCGAAAATATTATTTATAATTTTGTTGTTGTTGTTGTTGTTGTTTTTTAGTTATAAATTTATATGAATGAGAAAAAGTGTCAGAGACACAATGTGACAGAAGAAAGAGAGAGAGAGAGATTGATGCTAATAATTGAGAGTGAGAGTAAATTTTTTTGTTTTTGTTTATATTTTGTTTATATTTTGTTATTGTTGTTGTTGTTGTTGTTTTAAATGAATTATGTAAAAATCGAAAGAGTGCCAAACATTATTGGGATTATGCAAAAAAAAAAAAAAAAAGCTCTACCATATTTATGTTGGCATTTCTGTTTAAGATTTTTTTTTTTAATGACGAAAAAAAAACAAAACAAAAGATCTTCCCTTGGCCTCTGTATTCCTATTCTTCATTATTTTTGTTTTTTTTCTATTTTGTGGAATTCAAATAATTAATCATCGATTTAGTAATAAAATTATTACTAAATTTTTTGTTCCTTTTACCTTGTTTTGTTTACAAGAAAAAAACAGAAAAATAATAAAAATAATAAAAATGGAAAAAATGGGGAAAAAAAAAATACACACACACAAGAAATCTTTAATTTAAATCTTAATATACGATTTGTATCTTATTCTTAGTTTCTCTCTGATGTATAATTTTTTTTTTTTTTGTTAATAACAATAAATTAATTATTTCTAATTGTTTATTTATTTTTTTCTTGTCTTTCTGTCATATTTTTTCTTCTGTTTTTGTTCTTATGATTTTTATGCGTTTGATTGGATGTTGTTGTTGTTATTGTTGTTGTTGTTGTTGTTTTCTATTTTTTTTTTTTACAAATCGCATTTAGTCGCAATTGACGTTTATTTTTGTGTTATAAGAGAAAACCCAATCACGACGATATAGAAATTCTTTAATAAAAAATATTTGGAGACTTTTTTTTTGTTTTGTTTTATTTTGTTTTGTATTTTTATTTCGTCTTGTTCGATTTTATGGAATTTTTATTTTGTTTTTTTTTTTTTTTCGTTGTTGTTGTTGTTGGTGTTGTTATAAGTTATTTTTAGTTTATTCAAATTGATTGAAGAGATCAAATGAAGTTTCTTTTTTCCTCTGTTTTTTTTTTTTTTTTTTTTTTGTTTTTTATAGAATTGACAATTTATATTTTGTATTTTTATTGTGAACAATTCTGTCTTTTTATTTTTTTCTTTCACAGAAATTTAAATAAAAGTTAGTAAAAAATTTATTATTTATTTTCTATAAACAACAACAACAACAACAACTAAAATACAATATAAATAAAAGAAGAAACATCTCAGATTGTAAAATTTATTTAAATCACAACAACAAACAATAAACCGAAGGACTTAAGAAAAAAATAGAAAAAAAGCTCCAAGAATATTTAAATTTTAAAAATGTTAAAAATGTTCGTTTTTTTTCTTTTTGGGGGTCTGCATTTTTTTTTTGTTTTTGGTTTCTTGGGTTATATACCAATTATAACAATAGAAGATTAAAAAATAAGATTTGAAAAAAAAGAGGGAGAGAGAGAGAGAGAGAGAGAGAGAGAGGGAGAGAGGAAAAAAAAAACAAAAGCAATAAAAATCTAATAAAATACTTAATTTAATGGCTTCTAATTTATTATCCCTCAAATTAAGTGATATACATTTGTTGTTGTTGTTTTTCGTTTGTTTTGTTGTTGTTTTTATATAATCGCGTATATACGATTTTCGGTAGTTTTTGTTTTTGTTTTGCTTTTAATGGTTCCGAGCAATTACGTTTTCGTCCAAGGCCTGAGAGTTTTTTTTTTTTTACTCGTACACACACACACACATTTTAATACTAACACGAATAAAATACATTAATTTAACAACAACAACAACAACAACAACAACAACAACAACAACAACAAAATAATAACAACAACAACAAACAATACAAAATAATATTTCAACGACTTCCTTGCATAAAACATAAATTATACGAATAGAGAGAGAGGAAGAGAAAGAAAGATAAATAAAGAGAGAGAGAGAGTGAGATAAAAAAATTATATAAAATAAATAAAATCGACGAGTGGCAAACCTTTATCGAGTCACAAAATATAGTAGACAATCGTAGACAAATTTGTGAAGCAAAAAACAAAAAAAATTGCCATTTCCGACTTGTCAGTTTGCCCCTGAACAACGAAAAAATACACACACACACACACACACACAAAATTTATGGAAAATTTATCGTTAAAGAAAATAAACAAACGGCCATTTTTCTTTTTGCATTTGACAGTTGACTGAATTTTCTGCATTTTAAATTTAAAAATTCTTTTTTTGCCCACTTTTATTGTTGTTGTTGTTGTTGTTTCTTACAAAGAATTTTTTTTTTACGTTTTACTTTTTTTTGTTCCTATTTTTTTTTTGGTCAGCTTTTGTTTTTTTTTTTCCTTTTCATTAATTTTGATAAATTAAAATTAAAATTATCACCAGAATATTTAATTAATCTTTTTTAAGTTTTTGTACCAAGGTTTAATTAGTCGATGTCTTCTTTTCTGTATTTTTCAAAATAGAAATAAAAGAAGAAGAAGAAGAAGAAGAAGAAGAAGAAGAAGAAGAAGAAGAGAAAAAAAACAGAAATTCAAGGTTTTCGTTTTTTGAGTCTACATTAATTCTAAATGCCATTCACTTTGGGTTGGACTGGATCAATAAAAAAAAAATTGTATTTATTTTTGTTGTTTTTGTTGTTTTTCTTTTTCTTTTTTTTTTTTTGCTTATTTTTAGTCAAATGAAACATAATTTTGTTTGTTGGTTTGTTGTTGTTTTTTTTCTCTATGTTGTTATTGTTTTTTGCCTTTAATAATTTTACTCATTTTTTAAAATCGTCAATTGAACTTTTGTATAGTAATTGAATAATTGATAATGAAATATACGGCCTTGTCTTATCATAGTTTGTTGTTGTTGTTGTTGTTGTTTATTGTTTGTTGTTGTTTTTTATTGTTTGTTGTTGCTGTTTATTGGGGTGTTATCATTTATCAGTTCATTTGAGATTATACAAAACGTTGTCATATGTTAGTTTTTTGTTGTTCTCTTATCAAAGTACAATAATTTTTTTTTTTTTTTTGATGTTATGAGCAATAACGTTATGTTTGTTCTAAAGTTTAAACATCAAAGGTTTTTATTTTAAATTTAATTGGAGTTTCCATTTTAAGAACTATAATTAAAAAATTACCTGACATTTGTCTTATGTTGACATTGTAAGGATGTTCTTATACATATAGAAAGACTTAAGCCATCTGTTTAAGTTGCGCAATATAAAAGAATGGGAAAACGGAAGTTCTGTAAAAGACCCAGAGAAACATAATTTTCCCAAGAACAAAATAATAATGATGGTTGTTGTGAAAGAATTAAAAATGGAAAATATCATATATGAGTCAAAAATTAAGTGGAGGAGAATATTTAAAATTAACCCAAATATTTCTTCAGCGTATTTTTTTTTTGTTTGTTTGTTCTGTCTCTGTATTTTATAAAATGATTTAAGGAAAGGAAATGAGTGTTGAAATAAGAAGAATTCTTAAAGAAGAACCAAAAAAAAAAAAAATGTGTGTTTTTTTTTGTTCCGAATCATTTTTTTATTCTTTTTTTTTTTTTTTTTGTTCAGAATCCCAACATTAATAAATTCCAACGTTAAAACCTTTTCCCGCGTTTTAAAATTCATTTTGTATTTTTTTTTTTTCGTTTTAACGATAAATCACGTGTTTTTTTTCTGGTTCTCTTTTATGCTCTGATGGAACAGAAACCTTTTAACATACATTTAAGTATATAGGATGAGGTTCTTGAAAAGAACAAGAAAGAAAAAAATCTTCCACGGAAAAAAAAAATAAATTCTAGAAACAAAAACAAAACAAAACGAAACAAAACAAAAAAAAAAACAACATAAAATGTTTAACAAAAACTAAATTGACCCACAATAACTGACCTACGCTTTTAGTTGAATCATTTCAGGTTTTTCGTCTTATGTATATTTTTGTTTCTTTTTCGTTTAATAAATTTTTTTTTTTTTGAAGAATTTTTAAGATTTGCATTTTTCCTTCTTTTCATCATCATCATCAATAGTTTTTTTTTTTTTGTTGCTTGATTTCTTTAATGAAACCAAAAAGAAGAAAAAAAAACATTAATTTTTCTTCTTCTTCTTCTTCGTCGTTTTTTTGTTGTTGTTTTTTTTTTTTGTTTTTTTTAAATAAAACAAAAAAAACCAATTTTTTATCTGATAAAGAAAAGAGACAAAAGTCTACGTTTGTGTTGTTGTTGTTGCTTTGTTGCTTTGTTGTTGTTGTTGTAGGAATAAAAAACGATACGATAGAAAGATCAAATAAAAATGTCATTTTATTGCTATTTTAATGAATTTGTGAAAAAGTTAAATTTGAAAGAGTGAGCAAGAGGGCAGAAGTGAAAGAGTAAAATATGTCTACTTTATTTCTTTTTATTTTTATTGTTTTTATTGTTTTTTGATTAAGTTAAAAAAAAAGACTTGTTTTTCAAGTTGAATTAAATATTTTTTTTTTATCAATAATTTTGGTCTCCATTTTATTTTTCTGATTTTTTTTTTTTTTTGGTTTTGCGCTGCTCTGAGCTTTTTTTTTTGTTCTCAACCCTTTCAGTTATTTTGTTAATTCTAATGGACACATTAGAATACGCGTTAGAATATTTTGGGACAAAATCATAATGTTAAGAAAAGGTATTCACCGAGATTATAAACGGAGACACATATATTTATATGGAGACAATTGATTTCATGCACGGATACAGAAACAATTGACTTTCGGTTCAGTTAATAAATAGTTAGACCTGAGAGGGTTAATAATAATAATTTTTATATCAAGATATTTTTTTTTTGGCTTTGACAGTTGTTAATGACTCTCGAAGTTCATTTAATTGATTTTACCTTTTTATTTATTTCATTCCTAAAAAAAAACAATTTTTTTTTTGTCTTTATAGAACCAAGTTCGTATATGAAATATTATTCATTCGTTGTCTGGAAATTTGCTTCTTTTCTTTTGCGTAGATTTCGTTATGACTTGGCTTATTTCTTGACCAAATTAATAAAATTGTAAGACTGACCCAGTATAGAGAGAAAAAAAAAACTTACCAAAAATACAAAAAAAATTCTATAGACACAAACAGAAATATATTTTTTAACAAGATTATTATAAAAGAGACACTACATATAAAACTGTTGGCATTGGCATTTTGAATATTGTTTTTGTTTCAAGGAGAATAAAATGAAGAAAACAAAAAAAACGAGACTCGTTGTTGGGGGAGTAAAGAGGAAATGAAATTAAAGAATACATAAAATGAAATTACCAGATGTTACAATTATTTTAATTATCACATTTTTCCTCGGTACAGAAACATTTGAAGAAATATCAGTTGACAAAATAAAATGAAGAAAATAATTCAAGTGGTGTACACCTAACTTCAATTCAATCTATGTACAAAAACAAAAAAACAAAATAAAACCCTTTTTTTTGTAATTCTATAAATGTCACCCTTCACACTTCCACCACTGCGGTTATAATTTTAACTTAATAATATCTAGTTAGTAATCACTTATTCTCACTAGTCTTATTTATGGCGCCACACGTCGCGTGTGCTCAGTAATTTTTGTTCCATTTGAATAATTTGCGTGCGATTCGTTTGCTGCCTATTTTTGTGTTGTTGTTTTGTTTTTTTTTTTTGTTGTTTTTTTTTCTTCTTTTTCTTTTTAAAAATAAAAACAGAACGAAACATATAAATAACAAACAAAAACAACAAAGAAAGAAAGAAAGAAAGAAAGAAAGAAAAAATATAACAACAAAAATGATTATGAGAAGAGAATAATAAGAATAGAAATAAATTTATAAATAAAAGAAATAAAAAAAAAAAATTGATTAAATTACATCAAAAATATAAAATGGAATATAATGTAGGTTTTCTGTACATAATAATTATGTCATTATTATATTGTAGTGTTGTTGTTATTTTTTTTTTGTTTCGTTTGTAGATTTTTTTTTTTTTGTCTGTTTTGTTTTGTGTTGTTGTTTTTGTACAAAGTAACAATTAATTTACACACTTCATTTATTACATTAGACATAATTGATTTGTTCCGATCGTTATTTTGTTTTTGTTCAGTTCTGTACTGTGTGCTTTTTTTTTGTTTTGTTTTTTTTTGCTTTCGTTTGTTTGTTTTTGTGATGCGTCTTCTTTCATGCATGATAAATTAGTTCTAAATTGTTTACTCTCCTAATTTTAATGATGAAAGAGAACGCCAGAGAGAGAGAGAGAGAGAGTGAGAAGAGAATTGATTATCTAAAACGTTTTTTTTTTAGATCATTTTTTTGTTAATTGTTTTAAAAAAATGGTTAATTACTTTGCATAACCTTCGAATAGAAAATCAAAAGGAAGATCGTTGAGCTCTTAATTTTTTTGTTTTGTATTAATATTAAATGGATTAGTTACAGAATGTTTTTTGTTCAGGGTAATTAACGTTAATGTTTTTCTTTTCAGAGTGATTGGATAAAGCGCCACAGTAACTTTCAATTGAATAGAAATTACAATCAAACATTCAATATTTGCTTGGACATTCAGAGAAATAAAATGAATATATTTAAATAATTGCTTCTTAAAATATTTTCATGCTTTTCTCCTTAGCTTTCTTTCTTCTAAGTAAAATTATTATAATCGACAAGAAAAAAAATTTACGTATGTTACAAAATACTAGGCGCCTGCGATTGCTCATGTCTGAAACACAACAACAAGATTATTTGTCATTCATATTTTTCTTCTTTAATATTACCTAAGTTAGAAATGTCATTATAACAAAATTATAATATATAAAATTCTTAAATTTATTTATTGATAATAATCGATCAATTATGTTCAAAATAAAATGATAAATAGAACAAAAAAAAAAATTATAAAGGAAAAAAAAAACACTTTTCATCAATTCATAAATTTCTATCTATATAAAAATTATTTAAAATTTACATACACACACACATTCATACACATACATGCATAAATAAAAGATCAAAAAATAATAATAAATATAAAAGAACACGATCAGAACCTCATAATATAACCAGATGTGTTCGTGCAGAAAATATAATGTTGATGATGTTGATTTATTTCTGTTCCTGTTTTCTCTCTCTCTAATATTGCATAATTTATTTACTTTTTCTTCTTCTTCTTCATTTTCATTTTTCATTTTTCTTTAATTTTTCCTTTGGCAAAAATAATAAAAATATTGGTCACAGATAAAAAAGTGTAACGACAACAAAAACAATAAACTAAATAAATGAGAGGAAAATGAATAAAAAGAAAACAACAACAACAAAAAAAAAAAAACAAAAATAAAAACAAAGATGACAGAAAATATTGTACTTGACTTCTTTTTTTTCTTGTTTTTGTTTTTGTTTTGAAAATTGAGCAACAACAAGAACAAAATGTGTGTGTGTGTGTGTGTGAAAGAAGAACAAATTAAATGCGTTCATTCACGCACGCTTTTTTAATAAAAAAAAAAAAAAAAAAAATTTGAAAAAACCAGAAAGAAAAATAGTCGATTTTTTTTATTGGAATCGTACAAAACGACAAACACAGAAATACAAACACTTTTTCTTCTTTTATAATTTTTCTTGGATAATTTCCAAGAGATCTTCCTTATGTTCCGATTTCACACATTAGCGTCCCAAGAATTTATTGAATTTCTTCATTTTCACTGTGTTTTTTTTGTTGTCAGCCAAATTATTTAAATGTTTGATTAAATGTTTTGCGGGGAAATTTTCACTCATAGTGGGATATTAAGAGATTATTATTTGGAAATTTATTGTTGAAGGTTCTGATTGTCTAGTGAACTTTTATCCATTAGTGAACTAAATTTAAGTTGGATTAGTTGAATTTATATGTTGTTCAGAATGAACTCAATTCCAAAATAGAACCAATCTGATGAATCGATTCGTATGTTGAACTGATTCAATGGAAATTGAAGTTTGTGAATTTCGGTTAATTAATTTTAGGGGACATCATCCCACTCATAATATTTATTGCCCTTCTCAACACTCAACACATTTGTTCATTAAATCTTCGGTAACCGAGTTAAATTTTGAACAGTAGCGCTAATGAAATGAATTTAAACCAAAATACAATTCTTTAAACAAACGAAATAAAATCTTGTTTATTTAGAAAATTGAAAAAAAAAAAAACAAAAACAAAAATAACACGTGGTTACTGTGAAAAGCACAAAAATATTGAATTGAATGTAGTAATTTGAGATGCTTGCGAATATGTACTTGAGAAAATATGTAGGATTAGTGATTATACAGACTACGCATCAGACACGAAATAAGCATAAAAAGATTTCAATTGAACACTCGACGATTTCGTGTTTCTTTCTCTATCCCTCTCTCTCTTATTTCTGAGTTTGGTTTTTAATTGAATCTTCTTCAAAAAAAAAAAAAACCAAAAAATAAAAATATGATCCAAAAGCGACAGACATCAATGCATTATTTTTCATTAAAATTTGTTAACTTTTGACTTTAGCATTTTTTTTTGCTGTTAGTTGTGTTGTTGTTATTGTTGTTGTTGTCGTGTGTAAAGAGTATTTTTTTTTAATATGTAGATACTGTGACTGTCTTACTGATTATTATTATTAATTTTCTTTAAAGAAATTTGTAATGGAAATTAAAATCAAAATGAATGTGAGACAGATGATTATGTATGATGTTCTCTGACTCTATGGTTATATTTATATATATATATAAATGATTGTCAGTTCTTGTTTCGTTGTTAATAATGAGAGGAGTAAGAGGAGTGTATGTGAAAGAGGGAACGGATGTAAAGTAGTTAATCCTATGTTTATAATACATTTAGATTTTGATGTACAATATGACTTTTTAAAAGAAATCACCAGTGCGGTGATGAAGGACATAAGAGAGAAAAGAACAAAAAAAAAGCTATATAAAAAAAATAAGAAGAAGATGAAGAGGAAAGAATTATTGTAAATATTGAGATTGTTGCCAAAAAGAAAAAAAAAAGTGAAGAGGCAAAAAGGAGGAAAAAAAATACAAAAAAGCAAAAAGTAAAATTTATGATTTCCTGAGGCTGAAACTTCTTAATATTATTATGCATTATTTATTATGAAGAAACTACAAAATAAATAAATGAATTCTAATGGAATAGAAAGAAAAACTATGATTAAGAAAATTAGGAAAATTTGACAGTAACTTTATAATAAATTTTGGTGTGTGGCAAGTGGTATCTTTTCTCTATCTCTCTCTCACTCTCTCTGTTTCTATTAATTAAACGTTATGCGAAAAATCTTCATCTTTATATTTGAAGTTTTTTTTCTCTCTCTCTTTATCTCACTCCCTCTCTCTTTTCTTATATTTTCATCAGAATTTATTTTAAAATTCCTTAAGAGATTCTTCTTCATTTATAATCTTTATATGTGATACAAATAAAACATTTTTCTTTTTAAATTTATACGCAAATACAGAATGTTTCCCCTCATTTCTTTTCTTTGATAATCTCTACCATATTTCTTCTTCTTATTTTTCGTTCATTTCATTTATGTTCTTGTTTGTATTTTTTTTGTATTCTTTTCTTTCTTTCCTTACGTTGTTGTCATTTTTTGTCGTTGTTTTTATATTTATTTAATTGAATGTCACTCAGCCAGCTTGGCGCTATATCTTACTGATGTTAGTTTTGGTTATAAATATTTTCGTATATTTTTATTTGTATTGTATAGGTTTTTTTTTTATTTGGTCAAAATGTCGTTTAAACGCATAGACTAAATTATGTGCGACTCCGATACATAATGATGATGATATGAATGTGTGAGTTACGTACGTATTTTATTTATTTTTTATTTGTTTTATTTGTATTTTATTGACAACTATTTGAAGAATTTCAATTATTTTCACAAGACAAGAAAAAACGTAAAGAGTTATAAACTATTTGATGTATGGAAAAAATGCATCTGGGACTTTTTGATCTGAATGTGAAATGTTTTAATTCCTTTTGAAGTTTTATTGTGTTTTTGTTTTCTTTCTAAATATATATTTGTCCATGGTATGTCCTTTCCTGATCTCTAATAATTACACTTACACATAATTTTCGTTATTTGTTGTCTTTATTGAAATTTAATTAATAAATATTATATCTCCCCCACTATAAATTCCGGCAATTGTCTATGAATATTGAAATTGTGAAAATTATGTTAATCTTTTTGAATTAATAAAAAAAATTCCTTAAATAGAATTCCATTTTCCTATATAGAATATTATTTTCTTCAGACATATTTCCATATATAATTACAGAGGCGTTTGCGATAACATAAAACAAAGTAAATTGAAATTGAAGAAAAGTGTTCATTTCTTGTTCTTGATGGAGTTAAAATTTTTAGTGATTAAATATGAATTCTAAATTATGAGAAATATTATATAAAATGTAAAACAAAGAATACATAAAGATCTACATAATAATGGCACACGAATATATAATGTTTCTTTTTTTTATTCTTTGGTTAACATTTTAATTTTATTCGGGTATGTTAATTTTTGTTTTGTCAAGTGTCACATACAGATTAAATGATATGTCAGTCATTATTAAAAGTCACGCCGGTAGCCAGTTTATGAATTTTTATAAATACATTAAATGACCCCGACAGTCTATCATTAATAAAGACACGTTAAATAAAGTAACCATAATATGCATACTAATCATTCCTTATTTGCTTAAAATTCATAAAATAATATTAAAATGAATATATATGAATTTAATTTCACAAGTGGTTTATACAGCGTGAGAAAAGTACACAAGAAAATACAAAAGATTTTTTATTTGTGGGGAAAATAATCTTATCCTCAATTCATCCACTTAATGTGACATTCAATTATATAGAAAAAGGCCTTCGAGTAATCTTCTTCAAATACTTTCGAATAAAAATAAATGGAAGAAGAAAAAACAAAAAAACTTCAAATAGAAAGAAAAAAAAAAACAAAACAAAACAAAACAAAATGAAAAAGAAAAGCACACATATTATAGAATTGTATTTTGTGTGTTGCCATTAGTAACATTCAATAAAAATGATTTAACGGTGGAAGGAAAACTACAATCACATATAAATAAGGCGCCTCCACTTTCAAACAAATATTACAATTTAATCTCTTTATATAAAATATTGTTAATTTAATTTGAAATATTTAAATAATATGCAATTGAAAATAATATTCGTTTTTGTTGTTGTTCTTTTAATAATCTCTGAATGCAAATCTATAAAAAATAGTGTATTTATAAATCTAAGCTAAGAAAATAGATAAAAATAACAAAAACTCTTGTGAAACCAGTTTACTCTCCCATAGTTCGGCCGACAAACAAAAAAAAAAAAAAATACAGAACAAAAAAAAAATAACGCGAAATAACAAGAAAAAATTGTTAGATTTTATTTTTTGACAAAAAAAAAATGTTTAAAAAACAAAACCATTCCGTCTTAATCCTATATTTCTGATACAACAACTACAATTTATTTTTCATATAAATTTAAACATCTAAAGAGAGAGAGAGAGAGAGAGAGAGAGAGAGAGAGAGAGATGGAGATGGAGATGAAATACAAAACTTCTAAAGTAAAATTTGAAACGTTTTATTTTTGAAAAATGTACAAATAATGCTAAAAGACATTTTTTAATTTTATTTATTCTTTTATTCTAAGAATTAAATAATAATCACTGCCGATTCACATTTAGCCCTCATCAATAATTCTTTTCTTTTAGTCTTTATATTATTTTAAAAAACGAATTAAAATAAGAATAATAATGAAGAATTTTAAATCCTTTTTGTCCTTCAAATGTTAAGCATACTTTATTCAAATACATTTTTTTTTTTTTTTAGTTTATGTTTTGTAATTTTTGTTTTGTTTCCATAAGAAGAAGAAAAAAAATGGTCAATAATAACGTTTTTGACTTGTTTTCACTTTTGTTGTTATTTCAATTTTCCCCTCCCTCTCTCACACTTTTAATGAAAAGAAATAAATTTAAATATTTGATTAATAACAATCGATTATATTCGATTATATTATTATGAATATATTATTGGAAATTAATCTAAAGATAAAACACCTAACCTTCAATAGATTTAAAATAGATATTTTATAATTATTTACTAAAAAAAAAAGAAGAAAAGAAGATCATATTCATATTAGGTGTATAAAAAATGAATCCACAAATTACCAAAAAAAAAAAAAAAAAACAATTCATGTATGTATTGGTGAAACGCAAAATACAACAAAATTAAAACAAAAAAAAAGGAAGGATAATCAACAAAATTGTTGAATTTAAATTAATTTGTGCGGATTGCTGTTGTATCCAATTTTAATAATTTGACAAGTTTTTAAATTAACAAAATGGCTGATAGCTTTTCGAACAGTTTGTGTATTCGTAATTTGAATGGAATTCCGCATATAAAATCAGCCATTTTGTTTAATTTTTTCTAACATTAATTTTTTGTTTTCTTATTTTTGTTTCGTTTCATTTTGTTTCGTTTTTTTTTTCTTTGAAGATAAATTAAGGAATTTTCATTCTTATTAATTTTCTTATTAATGTGACAAATTAAATTTTGACCCATATAATTGGATTGTGACAGTTAACTTGCTGCGTTGAAGTTTCTATTGTTTTTTTTGTTTTTTATTTTTTATTGTTATTAAAAAATTTAAAAAACATTATAATAAATGAGTCATGTTTGTTGTAAGTAGAAAAAAAAAAAAAGAAGGAAAATTTGATTAATTATAGAAAATAAAATGAAATTAATAATACACATCAATTATATTAAAAATAATTATCACAGACTGTGTTAAAAATGATTCATAATATGAAATTTTGCTTGTAATTACTATTTTTTTTTTTTATTCTTCTCAGTTGTTTGGTATTGAAAATGACAAAAAAAAAAAAAAAGCTAAAAAGGCAAAAAAACAAATAAACAAACAACAGAGAAAAAAAAACAGAAAAAAAATCGTGAATTTTTTGGAATAAAAAAAAAAACAAATTTAAGATTAAATAATAAAATAGTCAGTGGCACGACTTTATTTCCATTTTTTATTTTTGTTTCAATTATAATGAACAACGTTAATAAAAATTCAGATTAAAATATTTAAATCGTAAATCTAATTCTTAGACATTTGTCAATATTGAAATTGTTAATATTTTCTTGGGAATTTCTCTTTATTTACTAAAAATTATTCTTCAAAAAAAGTGACAATATAATTCTAAGAAGTTCTGTTAAATATTAATTATCAACTTTTAGTGTAATATATAAATATATATATAGGAAGTCAATAATCATAAATGATTATTATTAAAAAAAAAAAAAAGAAATAATCAAAAGATTGGACCATAATCTGTGTTACGTTTTTTTAATTATTAGTCATTGTACGATATATAAACTAGATAAACAGCTGTTTATAATTATAACTTACTTAATTATAATTTATTTATAGGATTATTTGTCGTTTTTTATGTTTTCTTGTTTATATTTTTAATTTTTAATTAATTTACCTTTAATATTCGATATAAATTTTATCTCTATATGTAATTTGTTATCTTTGGTTCAGGACATTAGATTATGTTTATAAGTAAAAGGTGTAATTCAAGTTCATCATCTAATCAACGATTATGAAAAAAAAAAAAAAAAGGAAAATAAAATAAAATTATCTTTATTATGCGCAGTAATAAAAGTAACATCTGACTTCTGCGAGCTCATTTATGCTTTTATCTAAAACAAAAACTTAAATTACATAAATAAAAAAAAAAAAAATGAATCAATTCTGTTATCAGATAGAAATAAATAAAGAATGATGAAAAATCAAAAGGCCACTAACAATAATCTATAAACAGTGAGAAATCTTGAGTTATTCATAATTGTAACCGCTGATAAGAAGAAAAATCGAGATGAAAATGAGAGAGAAAAAAAAAATTGAATTTTTTAATTGAAGAATATACATACACACACACACACACACACACCCTTATATGAATGATTATTTATTAAGTGGAAGATTATAGGAATAATTATAGAATTTAGTGTGTCAGCGCATTCTTTGAAATTTCAAAGGAGAATAAATAAAAAATATATTTTTTATTTTTTTATTAATTGAATAACAAAAAAATATACGGATTAGAAAATCAAGCTATACTCAGCATTCAATAGTCGAACAGGGCCACTCTTCTGTTGAACGTCATATTTTTATTTTTTCTGTAATTTTGTTCGAAGTGAAATACTTGTGGTCATAACATTTTGTGTCTTAAAAAATTTACTTAAAAATATTAACGGAGATGTTTTTCTGTAAATTCAACTTAAATTATTTTTCTCACTACACTTCTGATTATTTTATGTAAAATGATTTATGAATACATTAGAATAATTGTGATTTGTTTTTTTTTTTTTAATTTATGTAAAAATATGAACACTAACAAACTGACAATTTAGAATAAGAGAATAAAATGTACAATTATAAACAATTACATCATAGATCATATATCATCCTCATCATCATCCTCATCATCATCATAATACGAGTAATATACAAATTACCTAATTCACTAATAACATTTTTTTCTTTTTATATTTTAAAATATTCAATTTATTTCTTAAAATATAAAAAAAAAAATGGCACCTTTCATATAAAAAATAATTCAATTTAGAAAAAAAAACAAACAAACAAACAAAACTACGAAGTATGTTCAGTTAATTTTTATCATAAATAATTAATTGATTGTCTATTTTTATTATTATTTAATGGGGGGGAAAATGTAAAAATAAACTAGAAATCAAAGAAATAATTATAATGGACAAAAAAAAAAAAGTTTGTATAATAAATGCATAAAATATTTGCGATTGTAACAGACTTATTGCCTCCCTCATATCTACTCGCTTATATATTTGAACAAAAATGTATGCATGCCTGTATGTGTATGTGTATGTGTGTGTGGATTAGATTATTACATTCTACTTGATTGAACTTTACTTTAGTCATAGATAATAATTTTAGTAATATGAGGACTCATTTTAAAAAATTACAATTTCTGGAAAAAAAAAATTATATAAAGAAAAAGCGACATTTTTTTTCTTTTTTGAAGTGCAAACAAACAACAAATACACACATATGTGTGTGTGTGTGTGTCGATACCCACTGTTTTAACTGTTTTTTATCAAATGAATAGGAAATAATAAATCCGTGACATCATATGCATTTAGTCAACTGGTATAGAAATAAAAACGTCATTAATAGACTTTTGTTGATGACTCTTTTAAATCCATTTCTTTATTTCTTCTCTTTTTTTTATTATTATTTTCTTAATGTAAGAATAACATTTTTTTTTATACTTTTTATTTTTATTTAAAAAACCCAATGAAAAAGAAGAAGAAGAAGAAGATGGCAAAATTAAAGTGATGGTATATAGAAATGTTTATTTTTAAGAAATTACGTGATATTCTCTTGTGGTCATTGGTTAACACTAGCAAAAGGTAGAAAAAAGAAAACATATAAAATAATCAAATCAGTACACACACACACACACATATACACACACATGCAAATAAAATAATAAATGTGTGACACATCAAACAGATTGAAGAAAAAAAAAAAACTTGTACAATTACAATCATTATTTTATTGGTTTACATCGTGGATATCTGTGATATGATGTCATTACTATAATGTTATAATGAATAAAAAAAATTATAAGAGAACCGGTTAAGTTGTTTTTCTATAATTTGAATGATCCGTGCCCAAACACTTACACACACACACACACATACGATAATTTATTATTATAGCAAAAAAAAAAACTACTCATAAGTTGCAGCAAAAAAAAAACTATTATTCCATCATTCATAAAATTAAAATCCTGACACCGTTTAGTTTTTGTTTTTTTTTTTTTTTCTTGTAAAATGTTATGCCAACATTTTAAGGCAGAGCTGCATCCTGCATAAATACTAACGACGTAACAGCATCTAAGAAAATTTATTCTAGATGTTTCTTAGACAGGACAGGATTTTAGGGTAAAATTTCTGGTATATAAATTTTATGTGGGTGAATGAGGGAAATTGTTCAAGGAAAATTACATATTCTCTTGTAATTCGTCAATATAGAAAAACTAAGATTAGTAACTGACAATTACGAAGGTCTTCTTACTAATACAAGAAATATTTCATATTAATATTTAAAAATAATATATAATTGTTGAAGATGTTAAAACAACTATAAGTAAGACAGTCATAGTACATAGTCCATATTCACTTTAAAGTAAATCAAAGTTGCGACAATGAATTTAAATCATTTACGATGCAGCACTAAAATAGCGTACTGTCAACCTCATCTCGGTAAATTTTCTATTTTCTATTTGACTGTATAATTTATTTCCGAAACATCTAAATTAATGTGTAAGATTTAAAAAAGATTTTCTACAAAATATTTTCGGGTCTCTTCAAATATCACATACAAAGTGAACATTTTCAGTAGAACCATGAAACCCTTTTGTACTGACTACAATACTGCTACTTATATATTATTGTGCTGGGATATCACATTTATAATGACGATTCTTATTCCATAATGATGAGGTGATTATTAAATTTTTCGTTGAATTTGTGACGCCACAAACAATATGTTAGTTGCTATGATGTTCATATGTTGATGACGAATTAATTTTGTATTCTTCTCTTTCTCACTTTGTTTTGTTTTTTTTTTTTTTTATTTGTATATTGTTTTTGCAATGACATTGATTTAATATTTTTCTTAGAACTCATCTGATATAAATTAGAGGGAGTAGGTAATATATGTATGTATATATAAATATGTGTGTGTGTGTGTGTGTTAAATCTTATTATTTTGTGCCTTTCGCTCTAAAAACAACAAAAATAAAAACGAAAAACGAAAAAAAAAAAAAATGCAAACAAACAAATTTTTAATAAACAAAACAACAACAAAATAATAGAATAATGAATAGATTTGAAAGAGTGAGAAAAATGAATTAAAAAAAAAAAAATAATAAAAATGTTGTTGTTGTTGTATCACTTGTTGAATATAGAATTTTTACTAATTGCATAATCGTATAAAAATAGACATATAAATCAGCCGTTTTTTTTTCAATCTATTCATAATAATACATAATAACATTTAAATTATCTTAAATAATTTTGTAATTATATTAAAAGTTTAGTGATTAGTGACAAGTCATTTTATTTTATAAGAAAATATTTTTTTTTTTCTTAGACAAAGTATAAAATGATACATTATTTTTTTTTTTTAATACAAAATTTTGTTTCATTAAATATATTCTGATTTTTTCTTTTTGGTTCACAATATAGATGAAATTATAATATTTAGTTACAGACTAGAAGTTTGTAAATATTTATGTTATCCGTCTTCTCAAACATTTCGTGACTTCTTTTAGAAATTCTGTAAAGGAGTTATTTTATCTAATGGGGTTGTGCATTAGAGTATAGATTATTTCTCATTACTTATTCAGTTTTGTAAAATTCTTATCAATTCACATATTTAATAAATTTAAATAAACATTTATTTATTTATTAACTCAGATAAATGTACCTACACACAATTTCAATGCTTACAATAAAAAGATAGAAAACACAAAAATCCTACCTATGTCAAAAGTAGAAACCTAATTGTGTTTATTGACCAACACAAAAGATCTAAAGTTTAGTGAGTCAAATAAATTTTTATTGAATTAAATGGATAATTCTGTTGAAGCAAAAAAAAAAACAAATCAAAACCCAAAAAATTTTCTATGAACATAATTTTGACCATAGTAATTTGTTTTCATCAGGAATCAAAATTATTTTGTTCTAAAATATTAATTTCATTACATACAAAACAAAAAAAAAAGGAAACCAGTAACAAACCGTCATTCTGAATTAACGCGGTATAAAGAAAAGGCGTCAAAACGCACCTCATTTAATATACAAAATAATAATGACACATATTCAAATAAATTACGTTAATTCTTTATCATTGTTAATCGTTTTTTCTGTAAAAAACAAATAAATAAATAAAAAAACTATGAAAAGAATTGAAAGAATTAATAATCGGGACATTCATTTCGTAAGAAAGTGTAAATATTTCATATAATGCATAATGCCCTTCAGAACAATCTCTCTCTCTTTCTCTCTTTATTATCTCTGTAACATTCTATAAAATATCAAATGTTCAGATTTTTAGAAGAAAAAAAAAACAACATAACAACAACAACAACAACATTATTGGAATACAAGAAATAAAACACTCATATAGTATTCTACTGAACGATAAAAAAAAAACAAACAAACAAACAAACAAAAAAAAAACCTTATGAAAAGAAAAAGAAACAAAAAAAAAAAAAAAAATCGCATGAAAATTAATGATTTTGAATTGTCGACGCGTCGAGGCGAGTGTGAGAAACAATTTGTTTAAAAAAAAGAACAAAAAAAACAAAATGTTTAAGAGAAAAATAAACAAGAACAACAACAACTATAAAAATAGTGAAATATATTGGGAAATATTATAAGATGACAAAATTGTGTTAATTAATATTCGACAAGTTTGTTTTTGGTTTGTTTGTTTTGTTGTTGGCTATTCATAAATTATAAATTAGAATGATAGATTATGTTTGTTGTTATTGTATTTAATCGTATATGGACAACATAAATTTTTTGTTTATTTTGTGTCCGACAGGAAATTATTTTTAACTTAACAAATTAAACAAGAAATATTATGTTTAAATATTATATGTGAAAAAGAAAAGGAATAAAGTCAAGGATTATATAATTTAATTACAATTTATTTTTTTTCTATCGAGCAACAAAAAAAAAAAAAAAAACAACTAAAAACTAAAAATTGATTGAGGCGCGTCTTCTTCTTCTTGTGTTTTTTTTTTTATGAAACTTTTTTTATATTTTAGCGATTAATCTGGATTAGAAAAAAAAAAACAAAAAAAAAAAGATTTCCCAAGGATTTTTTATTTATACATTAATTTTATTGTATATTTGATAAATTTATCAAATTAAGAAAATAAAATTAACAATTAAAACATTTTTAGTTTATTTGTAAATCTTAAAAATATTTCTTAAGTGTAAAAATTGTTTTCATTGTTGTCATTTAATAATTATTGGACAAAATAGAAAATAATAAATGATAATTCACAATGAGATGAAAATTTTAATTTGTTTTGATTTAATAAAATCTATTTAATTAAGTTGAATTCGTTACTCATTAATTTACCTAAAAATATTGAATATTTTGGGTATTAACAATTTGTTACTTTAAGTTCCTACAAAAAAAACACAAGAGAGGTAAAGAGAGAGACAACTTAATGCTGTGACTTAACTTTAATTAAGTTTTCCCTTCATTGTTGAATTGACCATAATTGTTTATAATCTCAGGTTTTTGCACATTAATGTTTGGCCATGAAATAAATAATTTAATTTAATGTTTTTTTTTTTCAAAATCAGAAAGAAAAAGAATAAAAAAATTAAAAGAAAAAAATTGTGCACACAAACGCCTACTTATCGCTTAAACAGAAGAAATAAAAAGTAACAACAACAACAATAACAACAACAATAACAACAACAATAAATAAGCAACATAAAATTTTCTATGCTTGGCATTGTAGGGACTTTTTTCATTTTTTTTTTTGTTTTGTTTTGTTGTTTTTGTTGTTTCTGTCATTACTGCGGTAAAAAACTTATAATTAATAATTAATTAATTCTTAAATAATAATTCAATAATTGTAAATAAATTAATGGAGAGGTTTTCATTTTTTTTTATGGTTTAATATTTTATTGAATAGAGATGTGTCAAGATTTAATGAAGAGGCAAAAAGGAAGCAAACAAAAAAAAAATCAAGAAAAAAGAAACAATAACAAAAAAAAAAAAAAAGAGGCGAAACAATAATGACAGAGAGAGAGAGAGAGAGAGAGAGAGTGAGAGAAAAAAATTTAATTAAAGTGTAGAGTTGTGTGATAATCGATTTTTGATTTTTTTTTTTCTTTCTTCATTTTCATTGTTGTATTTGTTGTTGTTGTTGTTTTTGTTTCTTTTAAATAAATTGAATTTGATTCGTCAAGTGTTTTTTTTTTCTTTAACAAAAAAAAAACACTCTAATGGGTGTGTGTGTGTATGTGTGTGTATTCTAAGATATTTCAATTAAAGTTTAGGTATTTAAATTTTGAGGTAAGAAAAATTTTTTTTTTTTCTCTTATAAACATAATTAATGAATTTTAGTTAATCTTATTGTTTATTTTTTTTTTATTTCTTAACAAAAATGAGAAATTCTATTTATAAATAATGAATAGAAATATGTGCGGTGTATGAGGATACTTGGAAAATTACAGTAATTTAATCAGAAAAACAATTTTTATTTCATTTGACAAAAGAACTTTTTTTTTCTCTTTTGTTTTGTTCTTGTAAAAAAAATAAAAACTTGTGAATCCGCTAATATATAAATTATTCAGAGAAAATTAGGAAGATGAAAAAGAGACAAATTATCTTTTAATTAAATAAAAAAAATGATGATAGAGGGGGGGGGGGGGGGGGAAATTGTATGACTCGTATCCTTTGGATTTCTAAAAATTGTCGTACAGAAAAATTAAATTACATTTTTTTTTCTTTTCATTCTTTCAAAATCAATTCAAACAATTCAACGAAGACTTTCTTTAATTAAACGTTTAAAAATTGTTTATAAAGTTATACGATAATCTATCACAATTTACAACACACAATTAACAAAATCAATAAATAAAAATTAATTCCAAGAAATTCTACAATATCGTATGTAGAAAAAAATAAAAAAATATATTTACGTTACAAAACACAAAATACACAACTGAAAAGATAAAAAAATGAATAAACGTAACAATTTTATATGAATTGTCAATTTATTGATAAATAATCCAATAATATAAAAAAAAAATCAAATGGGAATCAAATATTTAGATGGCAATGAATTTTAAATACAAAAAAAAAGAAACGTTGTCTAAATGTCCGTCTGTCTATGCTTACAATGAAACAGTTTTTTTTTTTAATCATTTGTCTTCATTTAAAAAAAAAAACAACAACAACAACAACAACAAAAAATTGTTGTCACCAAAAATAATAAATTTTTTTGGTCAAAACATTTTCATAACAAAATGATAATTTTGTTTTATTAATTTTGTTTTCTTCAAAGATTTTTTATTTCTTATGGCAAAAAAAAAAAACACTAAATAAAAAGTTTCACAGTTGGCGTCTGTTAAAAGCGATTTAAATATGATCTGTGTGGTGGTGGCTGGTGGAGGCTAAACTCTTAGATATTGAATCAAGTCTCACACACATTTTTTTTTAAACGTTATTATGGAGGCTGAGAAAGGTCTGTTTTTTTTTCTTCTCATTTCATTTCATTTTGATTTTGGTCTTTTTGTTTTTCTTTACCGAATTCGAGTCATCAGTCATTTTTTTTTTTGTTCACAAATGCACCAATAATTTGTATAAAAAAGAGAAGAAGAAAAAGAAGAATAAGAAGAAGATGAAGAAGAAAAAGGAGAAGAAGAAGAAGAAGAAATAACAGAAATTTCAATAACACAAGAAAAAATGCTTTCAAAAATCGAGGAAAAAAATAAAAAAAAAATAAAGAAGAAGAAGAAGAAGACTAAATAGTGCAAATCAAAAGATCAATTTAATTTGAAATTAAGATAATCATTTTTTTTTTGAAGATTTAAAAGATTTGATGAGGAGAAGAAAAGATTATTATTTCAAGATTTTTTTGGTGTTTTTGGTTTCTTTTCTCTCGTATGAAAAAAGGTGTTTTGGTTTTTTAGTTTCTTATTCTCTATAATGAATGATTATTATTTATGTTTACCTTTTACCTTCTACATTTTCTTTTTTTTTTTTTTTGTTTTTTTTTGTTTTGTATAGAAATTGTAAAGTAGCATTGTATAATTTTATTCATTTATTTATAAGAATTTATTTCTTACTGTTGTTGTTGTTATTATTCTTATCCATAGAGTCAATTGTTGCTGTTAAAAGTTATTAAATTATGTCATTTAAAAATAAACAATAAAAACGACATAATGTTATTGTTGTTGTTGTTGTTGTTGTTGTATTTATTGTTTCACGTTGAATATTATAAAGAGGGTGGGTGTGGAATATTATATATAGGTATTGTTAGAAAGAAACAAGGAGGTCATAATGATTTTTTTTTTTATACCTAAATACTTTCAATTTTTTTTTTTTTTTTTTTGGACTGTGATTGTTTAAAGTCTTAGACTTTTAGTGGAATGAATTATCGCAGTGACAGTCATTTATACAGGAGATTCTTTTTAATCTCTTTTAACTTTTGTTGAAAGATATATAGAAATTTGCAAGACAAACAAACTGAACAAATCTTAATTTAACTGAAGAGTGAACGTGTAAGAAAAAATTAAGAAAATTTGAATAAAAACTGAATCAACAAAATTAAAAAAAAAATTCCCGTGTTAAAATTCAATTAAATGTTTCAATTTTATAAAAAAAATTATAAGGAACTGAACTGTGGTTTTTTTTAAAGTAAATAATAACAACAACAACAATAATTATGGTTTTTCATAATAATAAAAAAAAAAGTTACACACGAATAGTAAATTCAGAGAACTTTTTCCGCATACTTTTCATATAATTCAGAAATTCTTATTGATCATTTCTAAAGAATCATCTTAAGAATTTAAAACGAAATTAATGACAGACGAAGAAGAACAACAATAATAATTTTTTATCCAATTGAAATTAAATTGCATGCAAAAAAATTTGGATAATATGTTACGCCACTGATCTTAAGATTTTTATTTCAAGATTAATTTCCACTTGGTCAAAGATTAATATGTTTACGTTGACTTCGTATTTTTTTTCTTTTATTTTACTTTGTTTCTCTTAAACATTTATTGTGTGTGTGTGTGTGTGAGTATTTTGTTTCATACATTTTCTGCTTCTTCTTCCTCTTTTAACTTTAAAAGTAAGAAGAAAAAAAGCGACGAAAAATGGTTCCTAAAAATAAACAAATAAACAAAATATTTTTTTTTTTGTTATTGAGAATCATTTGAAAGTTTCTTATTTCTTGTTTCTTATTTTTCCATTTATTTTTAATTAATTTATTATTTTTTTTTTCATCATTTGTGTTTAATTTTCTTATCATTTCAATCTTTCGTTTTTAATGTGAAGATTTTTAGTAAGACGTTAATTTTACTAACTCCTTTAAGTGGTCAATTAATTAATAATTAATAAAAACAATTTTTGTATTATTTTTGTTTACTTTGTCTATTTTCATTGTTACTTTTTTTTTTATTGTTGTTGTTGCTTTATTGTTTATAACAATTCAATGTTTATTTATTTATAAAATGGTAATAAATATGGAATTTAGGTCTTAGGTCAAATATAGAGACAAGGTGGAGGTGTGTCTCTCATTCATTTTTATTATTTTTGTCTTAATTCTTCTCTCTCTCTCTCTCCCTCTCGTTCTCTCTGCCCCGCTCCAAACAATTTACATTTTCTTATAAAAAAAAAAAAAAAAACTCTTGAAACTGATGCACTTGTAATTTGAAAGATAAGAAACAATATATATATATATAATTATGATTGAAATTAAATAAGAAAATCAAAGTAAAAATGAAAAATACAAAAAAACAAAAAACAACAACAACAACAACAATGTCACAATCAATTAAAATCTTTCGGTCTGTTTTTATTTTTTATTTTGTTCTGACTTGTTTCTTTCTTGTGAGTGTTGACATTGAATGAAGGAGGATGAGTGAGAATAATATAAGAGACCACCAAAAAAACTTTAAAAAAAAAGAGAAGAAGAAGAAGTAGAAAAAAAAGTGTCACAATATTTATTATGAAGAAAATCAAACATTTATTTATTGTTTTTTATTGTTGGAAATAAGTTGAAAGAAGAGTGGGAGGAAGGGAAATGGAAGTGAAAAAGAAAACATATCTTTTTGTTTATATTGTTTGACTGATATTTGATATAATAAAATCAAAACAATAAAAAAGAAAACAAAAAAAAAAAAAAAAAAACCAACAACAAACAACAAACAGAAAGAGGATAAAATTTATTTATTTTTTAAAGAAAATCAAAAAAAAAAAAATGTATTTTAGAAAGACAAACTGAAATGTAAAAAAAAAAAACATACCAACAAATAGTTGGGTACACACCTGTTGTATGATTTAGTTAAATAAACATGAACTTTTTAGCCTCTCTCTGATCTGTACGCTCATCCTTTCTCTCTTACACACACTCTCTCTCTCTCTGTTGCTCTTTTGGGAAAATAAAAAAAAAACAAAAATTAAAAAACAATTTTTATATTTTTTTTATAAATATAAAGAAAAATAAAACTAAATAATATTATTATAGAAAAATGTCATAACAACATAAACATGCGTTATATGAAAAACATAATATACAATTTTTCATATTAGATTTTCCTCCCAAATATACTCACGTCTCTTTTAATTTTTATTTACATTTTTTAACACAATACAACATATAAACAGGATAAACATAAACACAGATTATTTTAATATAGTTTATGTACTTGGGTGGGCATTTAAATGATCTGCCTAAATATATTTTCTTTCACGTTTTTTTTCTTTAGATTTTACTTCTTTTTTTTTTAGTCACGTCAAAAATATTGAGTTTTTTTTTTATGTTACAGATTTTTCCGGCTTGTTTTTTTTTTTTTTCGGTGTTTGTGAAAGAAAAAAAATTCACGTAGTGAAAATTAAGAAATTTTTGTGTGGGGACTAATGTTGAAATAGAGTGATGTAGGTCCAGGCATTTAAAGAAAATTGTTCCATTTATTGTTGACCGCCCGTGAATAAAACAATTGAGGCAAAAGGGAATTTCACGAATTTAATTGGTATCAATAATGGCAAACATTACATAACGACTTATTACATTAGACTTATTAAATTTTAAACGACTTGAGTAATTTTGTGTAATTATTCTATTCGAAACTCAGAAATTGATTAACGTTCTTGAAGAAATAAAAAAAAAAAAGATCAAACTTAAATTGATGTGTGATATTAGCAACAACACGATTATATAATGAATGACCAAATAAAGATTATTATTTTTATAACCTTTTAATATTATTATTATTAATAACATTTATTTTTGTATATTTGAATTAAATAAAATAAAATAATTATTAACTAATTGTAATGTTTAATATTTTATGTTAAAAGAAATATTAGTTAATTATTATATTATTCTGTTTATGAATTCTAAATATACCGCCTTGTAATTATTATTACACTATGTAACAAAAAATTATAATGTATTAACATAAATAATATTTTATTGCTTAAAATTAACATAAAATAGAATTGTTTTTATTATTTTGTGCCATTTTCTAGATAAAGAAGTAATAAATTACTGTAAAATAATATTTGTTTTATTAAAAGTTGTGAAAAATTAAATGACATTTCTCTCAATCAGTTTGAAATCGATATTAGTAATTAACTTATTAGGAATTAAGTCATTTGAGTTATCTGTATGCTTTTAGTAAATTCACTAAAAGAATATTGAAATTTAATGACATAGTTTATTTATCGTTAAATTTTAAGAAATAAATCTTACTCCTGAAAATATTCTATGACTAAAAAAAATACTCAAACGATCAAAAACGTTAGTAAAACTTTTTAATCAGACAATATATATTTATATCGTTTACACGAAATAATGGCAATACAATATTATGAATTTAATTGGGTAATACTTTTCGGAACTTTAGCATTTATTATTGTTTTTCAGTTCAGTGAACAAGATTTTTTAGTTCAATGTCCATGCACAATTGAAGTTTAAGGTTTTGTAGCGTTTTTATGCTGTCATTTTGTATTTGCTATAGTAATATTTATTATTAAAAGTAAAAATATTAATAATAAGCGTGTATCATTTAATATAAATATTTTTTTAATTAAAGCTATATAAAGAGATAATGGATGCTATTATGGATATACAAGAATTTAAAAATAAACTTAGTGATGTTACAGTTACTCCAATACCGATGATGACACATAATAAAACAACCGTTTCTCATCAGTCTCAGTCTCATACATTGCAAAATCAACAAATTCAACAACAACATCAGCAGCAGCTTCAACACCAACAACTTCAATTACACCAGCAACAACTGCAGCAACAACAACAGCAACTGCAGCAACAACAACAGCAAATACAACAACAGCAGCAACAACAACAACATCAGCAACAACAACAGCAGCAACAACAACAGCAGCAACAACAACAGCAGCAACAACAACAACAGCAACAAATACAACAACAAACACAATTACAATCTCCTATTACAACACATTTGTCATCAAATATAACAACACCAATGACTTCTGTTAATAATATTCCATCGACAATTTCAAATAATTCTGGTCTCTCAAAATATGCTCAATTATTAGCTGTTATTGAGGAAATGGGACGTGATATACGTCCAACATATACAGGAAGTCGTAGTTCCGCTGAACGTCTTAAACGTGGTATTATACATGCCAGAATTCTTGTCAGAGAATGTCTTCTTGAAACAGAAAGATCAGCACGACAGTAAACAAAAAACAAACAAAAATAATGCAACAAAAAATTGATTAAAACAAAAAAACAAACTAAAAATATCCTCCGTCCCTTCTTTTTTGATAATTCTATACTTTTCTCTATTATATCTATATCTGACGGTATTTACCAAAAAAAAATCATCAAATCACTAGAAGAAAAAATGGAAAACATTGTTTTTATTTTATCAAAAGATACAACAAAAAAAAAATACAACTCATTTTTTTTTCTTTATCATAGAGTGACGTCATACTTCATAGTGTATAAAGTTATAGATTTAAAACATTTCAAATTCATAAAATTAGGATGATAAAATTATTCCAATTATTTTTGTTTTTTTTTTTTTGTACCAAAATAACGTAATTTAGTTTTAATATTTTTATTACTGTTTATTTGGTAGAGAGAAGAACCCCATTTGATTTGTTTAAATTAATTATGATAATAAGCAAGGGGGGAGGTAATGAATGAGTTCTGAAATATGAAAAAATATCATTTAATAATTTCTTAGTAACAAATATTCGTATCGATGTGCTTTATTTTTATCCATAAGAAATTATTATACCGTTTCTATATCAGGCTCACAAAAATAAATCAAAATCAAGTCAATTTAGAAATAACAAAAAAACAAAAGAAAAGACAAACTGAATGCCGGCTAATTAATTTAATCAAAAGAAAATTCAAATGTTTGTATTTTGGATTATTATTAAAAAATTAAAATTAAAGAGGAAAACAAAAATGCAATAAAAACAATAATAATAAAAAATAAGGGCAGGGATGTTTTGTTCCAAATAATAAGAAAAACATACAAGAAAATAATTAATAATTATAAAACAAAGGATATTTAAAATTAAGTCAATAAGAGAAAAAACTAAAACTGTATCCAAGAAAACATAAAAAAGAAAATGATACAAAAATAATCACTTAGGGGAAAGTAACCTAGTTGAGAAATTTAATAATAATATTTAAAGAAACAAGAAAACAAAAAACTAAAGAAAAAAATGGTTTTTTCTTTAGTTGTTTAATTTTTAAAAACATTTTTTTGTAAATAATTCTTATAAAAGAATATTCTAGAGGTGCGTCTCTTTCTTTCTTTTTTTTTTTTATAGAAATTTCGAACTCTATAGTAGAGTGTTCTTTAGAATCTTGTTAGAATTTCATATAAATAATTGATTCTGTCTGTATACGAAAAAACAAAGTAAGATATAAATACGAGAATTTCAAAAAAATATTTGAATCTCTGAATTATCATTTTTCTTCAAGTTTCTAATTTTTTTTTTCTTTTCTTTTGTTTTGTTTTTTTGAACGCGTAACTTGAGGCAATTATTTGTTGTTGGTAAGAAAAATTTTATTGAAACAAAAAAAAAAAATAAAAAGTATAAAAACAAAAAGTTAGAATTTATGAAAATAGTTTTTAGAAGAAAAAAAAAAAGAAGTCTTTTTAGAATTTTTAGAAAAAATTTAAAATGAAAGAAAAAAAAAAATAATTATAAAGAATCTCCTAAAATTTTCTTTTTATTTTTCGCTTTTCGTTCTTTCTTTTATTTTAAATTTAAAAATACAGCCTCCTATATATAAAGGGGGGAATCGAAATACAGACAAACAAAAAAAGAAAACGTAGCTTTTAAAAAATGATAATAAAAAAAAAAAAACAATAAGAAAAAAAAAAAAAAAAAAACAATAAGAAAACAAAAAGAAGAAGAAGAAGAAGAAGAAAAAAAAGCCACCATTTACCAATTTTTTTTCTCTCTCTCTCTCTTTCTCTTTTTTTGTTGTATAATTTTTAAGTGTTTTTTCTTTTTGTTCCCAAAGCAACCAAATAAAATAAAATAAAATAAAGTAAAAAAAAAAAAATAATAATAAATACAAAAACGTAAACGTTAAAAGTAAACATAGATGAAAAATACAATAAAAAATATAATAATTAATTAAATAGAATTAAAAATAAATGAATAAAAGTAAAAAAGTAAAAAAAAAACCAAATGGAAAATTGTGTCGCATATATAAAGATTTTTTTTGCTTCATTAACGGATGGATTTAAAATTACATTAATATGATTGTGTTTATGATGTGGAAGAATCTGTAAAGGGTGACCACTACAACTTTATAAAGTAACTGAATTTTGAATTTTATACTTGAAGAACTAAAAAGTCTCTTTAGATGGACCATTTCATTTAATATACAAATCAGAATATATTAATAAAGAAGAAGATATAATTTATCGAGAGATTTTGAACTTTGAAACAATTAACAATATTCAGAAATAAAAAAAAACAATTTTAATATTTATGAATTTATGAATCCATCTCTGAAGAAAAAAATGTTTTTAAAAAAAAAAGAAACAACAAGAATTGACTTTTAAACAAAGACAAAAAATTCATTCTTAAAAATTAAAATGAAGAGTACAAATTTTTTATAAAAAAACAAAAAAAACAAAAAACATAAAAAAAAAAACAAAAGAAAAGAAAACGATGACTTTTAATCAATTTTGCTTGAAACAAAATAGAAAAAAAGATTTCTTCGTTTTTCTTTTTTATTTTTCGTTGATTTTCCCGCTTTTTTTTTTTAGTTCTCTCCCTACACCCCATTTACTCTAAATTATTTTTGTTTTTTAAAAATTAAAGAAAATGAAATAAATCCTTATTGTTTAAAAAATAATAAGACAAATAATAATAAACTCAGGTGACTCATATACGAATGTATACTAAAGAAAAACAAATTGAAATTTAAAAATTTGAGGAAATTTTAAATGAAAAATAAATAAAAAAAAAAACAAAAAAAATTTGTAAAACTTTTTTGACACAAGAATATTTTTTGACAAAAGAATAAAAATTATTGAATGAAGAAAAAAAGTAAAAAATGAAGGAATAATTGAATAAAATTAGTGATTCGTAGTAAAATGTATTTTTTTCTTTCAATTCTATTCAAATGAGGTAGATTGTTAATGCTTAAAGGTAAAAAGAAAACAAATTAAGACTTTTCGATTAACAGGATAAAATTTATTTAAAAAGTGATCACAATCGTGTTTGTATCACTTAAAATAACAATAACAATTTATTTTACAAAACATAATTTATATAATTGTTTGTAAAAGACAAAACAATTAAAAATGAAAAGTTCGCATTTTTAATGACAAACAAAAATAGTCTATTTCTATTTTCTTCTTTGATAAATTATGGAAGAAAATACGTAGAAACTAATGATAACTTAACAGTTATTTGTCATTAAAAAGAAAATTAAAATTCAACTAATTTAATGGTAATTCGTTATGGTTTCTTGTTAAAGATTTGACTTATTTATTTCCAATTTATAAATGCAATATTTTTTCTTTAAAATTGGGTGAACTTCATCCTGACAAACAATTTTTATACCATTTTTTTTATAATCCAAATATGTACGTAAAAAATTACGATTTGTTTCATGGACATTTGGACATGTTAAATATTCATCTATATTCATCCATTGACTTTTTGCTATTTCTCTTTCACATTTAATTATTTCAGTTGTTTCTGGTATTAATGAAATAACGAAGTATAAATCGGAACAACCGAATGCAGCACCATGAGCGTGACGAAATGACAACAATGAATCAAATTTTGTCTTTATATGAGTTTCTTCATACACTTCACGTATTGCAGCCTCTACAAAATTTTCGCCTAAAAATAAAGAAAACATTTATAACATTAATACCTTACTTCATTCTCTAGCATTCATGATAAATTTCATTAAATTATTTAAAAAATACTAAAATTCGTGATAAGGAACGATAGTAAATAAATTTTTTGTTGGTGTGAATTTTAGACAAGTACAATACATTTTCAATTCTATGCATAAGAGCGAGAAGCCATTATCACGAATGTCGATTTTGAAGGAATTAAGTTAGGCTCCGCCTACTTTACGATAAAATTTGTTTTTGTTTGAATTTATGGAATGGAATTTATTTATTAAGGTTTTAAAATAATTTACTAGGTTCAACGTAGCCACCAGGCAATTTCCAACTATCAGGAATTAATGCATTCTTTTCACTAACAACTAAAATCTAAAAAAAAGTTTTTAAAAAAATATTTTCGTCAAAATCTCAAATATCTACAAACTTCGTTTTTGTCGTTAACAACTAAAGCTCCGCAACCTATTTGTGTGTGTGCAAAAGGAGGAAAACCTTCAATAACATTTTCTGGTAACCATTTACACATCATCACAAAACTTCTTTTAGCGTGATGAAAATTAAATCCATTCTAAAAAAGACTAACACTATTATGATTGTCTAATAATATTTAGCAAAAGTAAACCTGAGCTAAGACCGGAATCCAATCAGCTTGTTCTAGATGAACTCTAAACCAGATTCCACGGAAACTATTCTCCATCCAATGAGTTAGTGATTCTATAAAATTAAATTGAAAGTCAAGATTTATGTCTAAACTTTAAAAACAAATTTACTCGAAAGTGTAACATCAAACGTTTTGTCTCCCAATTTTTCAATACTTGAATCTATTGTTATTCCATTAAATCTATCTAAAATTCCTTGAAATACTCCTGGCACATTTTCTGCTAATTTGCCTCTGAAACAATGAGATTAATTATTGTTTTTTTATGTAAATTTTTTTAACCTCAAAATTAACTAACCTTGTATACCATTTTTCTTGTAAATCAATTAAAGATTTAACTTCCTTTCCTTGGCTGCCCATACTTCTATTTATCACAATAATTGAGCTAATAAATTTATTGCATTTGGTTTGTAAATAACGTAAATTCACTAAAATTGACATTTATTATTAGTACATAATTAATATACTCTATAATTTATAATAAAAATATTAAATAGATTAATTTATAAGGAAATTAAACGATGAGACGAGGTCAAATCAAATAAAACAATTAATACAATATCAAATTAAGAAAAATGATAAGAAAAGAATAAAGAAAAAGATAAATTAAATATTTGTTCTTCTTTCTCACTTTATTTAGTTTTGTATATTCTTCTTTTATTTTTGTCAAAGTCAAAATTCAATTTCTTGAACTGAAATTATTCCTAGTATTGCCAAAGTGAAAAAATAAAATATCATACCTACATTTAAATATTTTAGACATCCGGTTTGTTACATTTATCAGTTGCTAGATAACAATTATTTATAAAATAAACTTAATTGTATAAAATTACGTTTAGATAATTAGTAATAAAAACTAAATTAATTTATTGTCGTAATTTAGATGTTGCGGTGAATTTTTATTGTACCACATTATACCGTCATTTTATTGTGAATAAATTAATGTACAATTTGTTTGATTTCAGAATAAATATAGGAATAGAAATTATTTATAGTCTCAATAAATCAGTATGTTGTATTTGACACACATTTTTGTTGTAGTTGTGTTCTCGATAAATAAAAAATTGGATCGAGCAATATAAGAACAAATATACTATTCAAAAAATTGAAAAAAATAAACTCTTGAAGCTCAAAAGTTCATAGGCATACAAATTGCCTACACACACACACACACACATAATTATATGAACTTAATTAAAGTTTTCCTCTTTTTTTCAATTTTCCTTTTTTCTTTTCTGCGTTTATTTTCTACTTTTGTTTATTCAAGAATTTCAAGAGATTTTTATATTTTATTATTTTTATTTAATTATTTAATATTTTCTGTTCTTCTTTACATTTATATAGAAAATGTATGTGTGTGTGTGTTATCAGTAATCGATATTTCAGGAAAAAAGAGCGTAAAATGAAAAAAAAAGACAAATAAAAAAGGGGGTGAATTAATTTTTCTTCTCCGTTCAAATGTTTTCTTTTCAGTTACAATAAAATAAAATAAACAAAGGTGAAAATACATTCAAGTTTTTTTATATATTTTTTTTTTTTCTGATTGTTATTCATTTGTGATTGTTGGAATGTTTTTCTTCATCTATTTTTTGTTTTTCTTTCTTTTTTTTCTGGTATAGAAAATTTTTATGACGTTAAAAAACTTAAAAGAATGGAAAATAATATTTTTTTAAAAGAATTTTGTGAGGAAAATTAAATGAACAATAAAAAAGTGATACAATTTCATTGAATATTTATTCTTTAAAAATGTTCATCAGTTTTTTATTCTCTAGAATTCGGTAAAAAACAATTATTTTTCCTAATTATATAATTGAATGAATTCTCTAAGATTTCATAATTTTCTAATTATTTTCTATAAGATAAGAAAATTCTTTAAGTTTTTCATTAAAAACATAGGAAAATCATAAAGTTGAACAAGAAAACTTTAATTGAAAATTGGGTAGTTATGATTGACTGAAATGTGGATGATAGCGACAAAGCAACGAAAGATTTTTGAATCAATATTTTTTTCAATTTACAAGTTTTTTCATTGCAAAAAAAAAGAAAGAAAAGAAAAAAATTCTAAAAGTTAAATAAGAAAGACAGAATGAAAAGTAAATAATGTTAATGGAAGTCTAGCGAGAACAAATTAGTAATGTCAATAAACTTATTAATGCAATTACTGCATTTTCTATTTTGATTAAATTATAATGACGTTTTTTCTTGCTTCATTTGTCTTCATGAATAAATAAAATTAAATTTTGATTAATTTTATCATTATTTGTTTGAAGAGATAATAAATTAATTCATACGTGCGTGTATATTTTTTGACACAAAATT
This sequence comes from Pedicia rivosa, assembly GCA_963082725.1. NCBI lineage: Eukaryota > Metazoa > Arthropoda > Insecta > Diptera > Pediciidae > Pedicia > Pedicia rivosa. The sequence continues at coordinate 47,137,870 of OY720151.1, forward strand.
TTGATGCATCATTTAATTAAAAGCTAATATTGTTCAATATTGTTTGGACTTAAATCTGGTTGGTGATATTTTTTTTTTGTACACGATGAAAAGGTTTTTTTTTTCAAAAATAAATTTGTTTGAATTTTGATAAGAAAAGTAAAAAAATTCGTAATTGAAATCAAGAGGGAAATATTCCCACATTCAATGGGAACTCGAAGAGTAAATTTATTCTCTCATTTGAATGTGAAATTTTTCCGTGCACAGAAACAACAACAAATTTTCATCCTTAAAATAACAAAACACAATTAAGTTTTTTTTAAAAGCAAAAGAAGTGTCCGTGGTTTATTAAGAAAAGAAGAAATGAATTCTTCCCCTAAGGGGTTTTTTTTTCTGGAAGGAAATTAAGGCTTTTCTCACAGTTTTCTCACAGAAATTTATTAAGTCATAAAACATAAACGAAACACATTTATATTTTCTATTTCTTTGTTCTTTTCTGATTAGATAAAAAATCTTAATTCAAAAATTTAATTAGTGTCGATCTCTATGACTTCATTAAATAAATTTCCCATTATTTCCATTTTTAAATTTCTTTTAAGTTTTGTCTTCTTTTTTTTTCTTTTTCTTTCCTAATTTAATTTAATTGGTTTAATAATCATTTTCCGGTTTATTATTCACTCTGAAAATGGAAAATGCAGTAGAAAATAATTTATTATTGTTTTTTCTTCTTATTTTGTCGTTTTATTTATTTTTGTGATTTTTATGAAATAAGAAAAACAGGAAAACTTAACATAAACTTAAAGTTCAAGGCAAGAAAAAGAAAAACATGAAAAAAAGTTTCTTGATTTTATTTATAAGGATAAGGAAAGATGAATGAAACAAGAAAAAGAAAGAAAAAAAAAACAACAAACAATAAAAAAAAAATCTAAGACCGGCACAGAAACAGATTTTCTTCTTTATTTTTCTCTTTAAAAAGATTTTTTTTTCTTTGATTGTTTTATCGATTGATTTGAAAAAAATAGAAGAAGCTTTATGTCGAATTGACGAAGGAGGAGGATGAACAAAATGAGGGTTGAAAAAGGAAGATGAAAAAAAAATAAAAGAAAATATTGTTATTAAATAAATGTTAAGTTCATTGAAACAAATAATAAAGTGTGAATCTATGGAAGAGGTTTGAGGGTGTGCGATATAAGTGGAGGAAAAACAAAATATACACACAACGAATAGTATATACGAGACTAGACTTGATAAAAAAGAAAAACAAAAAATAGAAAATGAAAAATCGAAAGAGAAGAAAAAAGAAAAACATCTGCTGGGCCCAGTTTATTTGATTTTCTTCTATATACGTCTTTTATTGTTCCTTTTACTTTAAAGTCAATCCCAAAAGAATTATAAAATAATGATAAAAGAGAAACATAAAGAGATAAAAAGAGACGGGTGGTAGAGAGAGAGAGAGAAAAAGTTTTTAATGAAAAGAAGGAAAAGAAAGGACAAAACGAAAATCAGATTAAATGTTTAAAAAAAAAATAAATCAGATTTTGAAGAAATTAAAAGATAAAAAGATTTTTTAACAAACTCTTAATCACACACACACACACACACCCATAATATACACACACACACAGAAACACCAACATATTTATGTATGTGCATTTGAATTCTAGTTTCTATGTGAACGTTTGTAATGAAAATTGGAATTGGATAAAAATTGAAAATTTATGAGACAGAGACAGAGGTGGATTTACATATTTTTAAACTTGAACAATTTCTTATTAGTTTTAGGTATCCATATATTCGATTGTTTCTCTATATATGTTTTTATTACTAAATCCTAAACGTGTTCCAATTAATCGATAAAGGTTAACGTTAAACATTGACCATAAATAAATATATTATATAACGTGACCACATATCTAGACCTACAAATCTACATATCGTAACATATTTCTATATAAATTTTCATAAATCAAAAAGTAAATCAGTTATACATGAATATAAATCGAATAAAGTTAAAAACAGTATAATAAATAAGACTATGGTAAGTTATTTATGGGATGAGAATCATATTCATATTATATGAATATTTAAAAATATAAATAATAATAACAACAACAAAAAAATAACCATAACAACAAAAAACAGAGACAACAACAACCAACAGACACAATAAAAGAACGACGATGAAGAAAAAAAAAAAAGTTAAGAGAATAAAAAAAAAAAAAAAGGAAAGAAAAAACTCTTTTTAAATTGTCATTCTAATAAAAATTTTTAATGGAATGATAGGAAATTCCACCCATTGCGAAATGACACAGAAACAAAAAAAAAACCCACACAAACAACAACAACAAGAACAACAACAACAATAAACTATATTATATTTGTATGAGATTATCTAATGGGAATTCAACAAGTCATGTTTGTTTTATTTATTGTGTATATAAAAAAAACGAGATAGGCAGCAAGGAAGGACTCACTAAAAACAGAAAACGGAAAAGACAAAAAAAAAAGAACAACAACAACAACAACAACAAGAGGGGCAAAATAAGAAAACAAAAATAAAAGAAAAGAATGAAAACAAATATCGTTATGTGAGGGGGGGTTATAGGATGGATTTTGGTTTTTGCTGATGATCATCATTTTCTATAACATCATTTCGTGAAATATAAATTAGGTATTGCTTTTGTGTTTTTTTTTTTTGTAAAATGAAAACCCCAAGCATAAAACCAGACAAAATAAAATTCCATTAATTCTCTGTTACAAATTATTGTTCGGTCGCCACAATCCAAATCATCATTATCGTCATCATCTTAAATCATCAGTCTTTGGTTAGTCATTTTAGACAGTATTGTACTGATACTTTTATCTATTTGCTTTCAACAAATTTTTGGATACAAAGATGAATAATTAAAATATATTTTCTTCTGTTTCTGCTGTTTACAAACAAAAATATTTCATCCTCAAAATTAAAATGAGAGAGAAAAATAATAATGGAAAATGGAAAATGTTTTGACAGATTAAAAAAAAAAAAACAAAAAAAAAAAAAGATTAAAAGGTTTGGAAAAATATTAATTCTGTATTTATACAAAAATATATTCAGACATAACAAACTTTCTCTCTCGCACCTTTTAATTGTCTTAAAAATTTATACTTTGTTTTTTTTTTTCATAACTGATTCAGCTGCTACTTAATGGTTGGTTGATGTTGTTGTTGTTATTCTTATTCTTAAAATAAATAAAATAACAACAAAAATAAAAATGAAATGAAATGTGAAAAACAAAGAAGGAAAATTCCATTAAAATCACAACAAACAAAATATCCTTTTTCGCTTCAATTTGGTTTTTTTTTTATTCAGTTTTTCGTTTTTATTTTTTATTTTTTTCCATAAAATCCACACAAATTTAATTCTACAAAAAAAATGAGAGAGAAGAGAACAGAAGAAGAAACATAGAATGTCCTAGGCGAGAAATGAAAATATTTTCACAATTTTTCTTTTTTCCTTTTTTTTTCTCTAAATTTTTTCGATTCGATTTAATTTATTTTTGTGGTTTTTCTCCTTTTTCCCTTTTTCTCGTTTTTGTGTTTTTTTTTGTTGAATCCTTTTAATTGGTGACAAGTTAGACAAACACTTTTCATCAGGATTAAAATCATTAAGAATTTTCTACTGAAATATTTTATTTATAAAAAAAAAAGACGAAGATGAATTTTCTTCGTCTCCTTTTCATCATTTTCTTCTTTTTTCTTCCATTTTCAAATTAATTCAAAATTTGGATTAAAAAAAGATTTTCTTCATATTTTTAATTTTTTTAAAGAGAATTTTCCTTTCGTTCCTCACCCGTTCCTGTTGTGTTTGTGTATATTTCATTATTACGGTTGTGTTGATGAAATTTTCTTTTATTTTTTTTGTGGCTAGAAATAAACAGGAAAAAAGTAAAGTAAAGAACTTTTTTTTTTTTTATCTAAATTTAGGAAAAATCTCTTCATATTAATATAATGCAAAAGCATCAATCACTTTTCTTTCCCTTCCTCTATTTTTTTCTCAATTTCCCTTTTTCTATTTTTTTTTTTCTTTACTTTTTTTTTTGTTTGCTTTTGGTTAAGGATAGAAATATTTGGATTTGGTTTATGAAGTGTAAAGGATTTTGATGAATTATAGAATAAGTACCGTCTAAATTTATTTAGATTCTATTTTTTTTTTTTTTAATCTTTATTTTTACGAGAAAGTTATTTTCTTCGATGATTTGTTGATTTTTGGTAACAATTATTCCATAAGAATTGGAATTGGAAGAATTCTAATTGTTAATTAAAATAATGAATAGAAGTTAGGAAAGTTCAATAAAATATTTACAAAAGTTAGTAACTGAAATAAAATTAAGTAACCGTGTAGTAACCGTATAGTAACCATAGTAACGTTTTTGTGTTTAGATTTTCTTTAACGAATTTCAACAAATGAACTTTTGAAAAAAAATCCTTTTTTTCCTCTTTTAAACATTTTTGGCTGCTTTCAACAGGATTCAAATATTTCTACAAAATTTTAGTTAATTTTATTTAAACCATTTTAATCTTAAATTGTAATGCAAACAATTTAACTAAAATGGATTAAAAACTAATTCTGATACGCTTAGAAAATCATTAAATATTCCAAAAAAATTTAATTTATCTTCAATTAAGGATTCAAGTTAAGGATAAACATCAAAAAAAAAATCAAGGTTTAATGTTATAAGTTTTATTTTTGTTTATTCAATTAATAAAGATATACCCAGATAATATATACATACTTGAAAGGATTTCTCCTGATGTTATTAGAAAGTTATAGTCCGAGGTTAAGAACTAAAAGTCATTGTTTGTATAATTAATTAATTATGAATAAACAATTAAATAGAATATTCTTGTTGTTTTTTTTTTCCAAATTAAATATAGAGAAAATTTAATCATGTTGACAAATAATTAGAATTGTCCCTAAAGGTTCACATCTTTATTCTGTATGCCCATATGTAGGCTACAGGTATCCTTCATCTTTCATATTGTTAATTTTTTTTTGTCTTCTATATATACAAGGATATCACAATATAAATAATATTAGAAAGAATATCTTGAAAGTCCCATGACTAATTGTGTTGCTGTTTATATACATGAGTGAACTTTTATAAAATACAATCAATATTCAATATTCACACATACGTAAGACAACCAGAAGGTTATCTCTCTATTTTGTATCAGATTTAATTTGATCTCTTAAAATATCACAATAATAATATGATTTTTTTTTTGCTACATCAGAATATTATTTCCTTACTTTATGTTTTATTTACAAAAAAAAAAAAGAAAAAGAAGAGAATAAAAAAGGAAAGACGTAAGAATAATATCCTTTGAGAATTTTCTTATAAACCAACCTATATTGTGGAAATATTGTGATATTTTATAAGATCATATTTGATTCGCTTTTCCTCTTTTGTTCTTCTTATTTTCTTATTATATCAGTTGTTGTTGTTGTTGCTGTATTTGAAGATTGGAAAAATTGTATTTGATGATAGATAAATAAATGACAGATTTACTACTATGCACACACATAGTAAAAATATAAATTATTTGTATTATGTTACATAACCCATGTGATGAAATATTATTTATGTAAATCATCTGATAAAATCTCTACAAGAAAACAAATACAAATAAAGAACTGTAACAACATTTTCTCTATATGTATATAAAGTTCAATGTGCTTTTTATCTCTGTTTTCCGCGTAAATTTTAACTTTTTTTTTCTTCACTATCAATCTTCTCATGATGTTAAATTCCTTTTACCCTTAACAAGAAAAAAAAAAAAAAACAAATCACGAGGCAACACATCATACTATATATAAACATCTGACGGTATAAGTGAAACCTCAATCAAAAATATAAAAAAAAAATTATTTTAAAACTTTTTATTTTCTTTTTTAGAAATGTAAAGTTTATTATTAACTTTAGTAAAAACCTTAAAACCGAAAACCAAAAGGCGGTGAAAAGGAAAACACAAAAAAAAAAAGAAAGAAAAGAAAAACAAGAAATTTTGAATTTTCATAAAATTAGGTATTACACAAAACCCTTTGCGATTTTAATGTAAAAGTAAAAGTAAATTTATGTTTTTTTGATGGAAAATATTTCTTAGAATAAGAAAGAGACAAATATAGAGTTAATGGTGATTAATTTCTATATAGAGGAGTGTTTTTATGAGACTTTAAACATAAAACTAAGTGAAAATAGTTTATCTTTACAAAATTCCGTTATAAATATTCTGTAAAAAGTTCCATTCGATTACCCGGTAAATACAAAACGCCATCTGTCATAAGGACAACAAAGTTTTAAATTAAACTCCTTTGACTCTTTCTATTGTGTTCGAAGATGGAAAAAAGTGTTTTTTGTTCCATTTGATTACCCGGAACCCGGTAAATACAAAATGTCATCTGTCATAAAGTTCCACATTTTCTCTTTCCAATGCGAATGTAAATTGTTTAAGAAAGAATGAAGATAATGCAATTGTTAGAGGCGGCCATTTTAATAACAATAAAACGTCATCGAATAACACAATTTCTTCTCTTATTTCAATATAGATATTTCAAACGAAAATAACCAAATAAAGCTCTAAATAATATTTATATACTGTCTGTCTATTCAACTGAGACTTATTTTAAACACCATCAAATAGATATTTTTTTTGTTACTTCATTGCTATATGATGATGGGATGATATTACATATTATATGTATACGTTACATGAATTTATGTTTACATTGTGTTTGAGTTTTGAGACGATAAAATATTACTATAATAATGTAGTTTCAGTTTCTGTATTTAGTTTTTCATCTTACTTTATTTTTCTTTTTACTCGTTTTGGAAAATTTGTATATTCAAAGATGAATGAAGTTTAGTGTTTGTATATTGTTGGTGTTTTTTCTCTCATAATGTGAACTTAAGATGATGTGTGACTGTGTTGATGTGTGTGTGTATGCATGCGACTTGTGTATGTATTTTATTTGTTTTCCTTTGTATAACGCCATTCTTTTTCCCTCATAATAAAATTGGTACCTAATAGATATTTATTGCTTATTTTTATGATGAAGACGTTTGATGATTATTTGTTAAGATTATTTTAAGATTTTCTTTTCTTTTACTTTATTATTTATTGTTTATTATTCTTCTTATTTGTCAATATGAGTTTCTTGTGAGAAACAATTGTTGAATCCTTTATAAATATTTCTCTCAAAAGAACAAAAAAATAATAATAAAATTTGATTTATTTTCCGAATAAGTTAGCTAAAGTGAACCAAAAAAAAAATTGTATTGGTTTATTATCTATTTTGAGGTTTGTTTGAAAATTCAAAAGAAAGTGATGCGATCTAATACAGAAGATTCCCCCTGTCAATCACAATCGTTACAGTTTTTTTCTTCTTCTTCTTCTTCTGTTTACAAAAGACAAATACAAATACCTTCAAATTACGTAATTTTAAATGGAAAAAAAAAGAAAAGAATGTATTCTTTATGGTTTGTCCCTATAATAAGACAGATTTACATTTTGATTGATGTTCATTCAGATACATAATCTTATTTATTTTGCATGAGGTAAAATTTTTTCTTATATACGTATAGATTCATCTCCTCCTTTTCACTGTTTATAATTCACGATATAATTTCATGTGATTTAGTTGATATCCATTGTATTTGTTTGTGAATTTATTTTTCCTATCTTTTCCTATTCTCTTCGTTTTCTCATTTTCCTATTTTTCATTTTTCTTCTATATAGTTTTTTTCTTTCTTTTTTTCTCTTTCTGTTATACGTACATTAAAATATTACCATCAAATATTCATTGTTTCATTTGAAAAGTCCCTTTTGTTATAAAAAATTCATGGTTTGTCAGGAAGAATCCTCTTAAGAAAGCAGAAAAAAACCCATAAGAAAACGACGAGAGAGACAAAAAAAAAATAACAAATTCATTCACGTTGTTCCTTTTTCCTCCTTTTTTGTTTTTCCTTTTCTCTTTTTTTGTTTTTTATAAAATGCGATTTTTATTTTCATCATTTATAAGATTATTTGCATTTGAAAAGAAAAATTATATAGTTAAGTGAGTTTATTATTATTTTATTATTATGCGAGAAACAAAAAAAAAAAGCGTCAAATAGAATTGAAAATAAAACTGATGATGTGAAAATTAAATGAGTACCAACAATGAAAATTCAGTCACTAAACACATAATAAATAAAATTGATCTTTAAAAGTTTAAAACACAATAAATATATTTGATAGGAATAATCATAAAAAATGATTTTTGTCTTCTGCAATTGAAAGTCGAATTAGATCATACAACAATGTTCTAAAGTTAATTTATGAATTTTAGAGATTCAGTTTAGATCCAAACTAAAAAAAATTAAGTTTTAATTAAAATAACAATTCCATAACGTATAAGAAATTGAATCCTTTAATCTTGTACTTGTAACAATTTATATTGTTCAAAGCAATCTCAACAAATATTAATTATAAATTTATTCAAATGATTTAAATTCTATTTATTTGATTAATTTGATTAAAATTCCAATTTAAATAGCTTCTGGTATAAATCTAAATAAATCTTATTAAATATCTTAAAATCAATTATTCTACTAATTAGATTTTTAAAAATCAAAAAATATGTACACCAGTGGAGTTAATAATACTGTCAATGAACACCTAATTGGAAAGAAATTCGATGTGCATCACCATGGAAGTTTTCTTTGATAATCTACCCTTTCCACTCAATCAACAACATCTTATCAATAAATGAAATCTTTTCTTATACAATCTTTATTTTTTTTATTTTTGTTTTATTTTAACGAATTCAAATTTTACAGAATTTTAAAAGATTTACAGGAACTGACTGAAAATATTTTTGTCGAAATTTATTTTTGTTAAAGAAACAGAAAAAAAAAATATACAAGAAATTTTTTTTCTCTGTTGATATTTTGTCTCTTTTTATTTTAGTTTTGTTGAGTTGTGTATTTGTAAAGATATTTTGTAGAAAATCTAAAATAAATAAAACAAAGTAAAAAAAAAAAATATAAATCCAAAAGTTTTTTTTTTGTTTTTTAGAATTTTTTTTTTCCAATATTTTTCTTTGCGATTATTTTCTGTTTTTTTTTTTTTTTGTTTTTCTTTTGTTTTAAACAACGTAAATAACAAAATATATTTGAATTCAACAAACGTTTTTCGATTTCATATCGGTATCGCAGTAAAATTTTGATCATATACAAAAATAATCTTCAAACAGAACAAAAAAAAAAAAAAAGTTAAAATCATTCCCGTATAACCACAACAACAACAACAACAATAACAACAACAAAAAAAAAAGAAAACAGAGAAAATAATGACGTTATAATATTTTTTTTTTCATTTAATTTATTTATCAAAAATCTATGAATAATTTTTCTGTTATCCAGGAAAATGAAAATGTCCGCAGTAATATATTTTATGTAGAAATTTTCTTTTTTTTTTTTTTTTTTGTAAATTTTGACCATTTGGATTGTGATTCTACACTAACCAATGTATTTTAACATAGTTTGCAAATAAATCTGGTTTTATAAATTTATATAGAAATCGTAATTTACGTCATTGCGGTGAAAATATTTGTTTTTGGAAAATATTAAAGTTTTCATATTTAAATTATTTCGTGGAATAAAAATTATTTATATAAAAATGTGAAAACCTCTATACTTGTGTATGGGATGGACGTCATCTACAATGATATTCTAAAACATTTTGTAAACCATTTTCTTTATTCAATTCAACATAAAACAATTGACAATTTTCAATATTCATTTCAGTAATATGACTATAGACATGATGATTGGATAATGTGTTCATAACGTTGTACGACATTGAAATGTTATTAGAAGAAAAACACATTTTTATGATACTGAATGTTGAAGTATATTTTGTCTGTTCAAACAGATGTTGACTAAAATTTGTAGACTGAGATAAAATTTTATACTCACACATATTAAGAGTGAGTGTTTTTTTTTTGTGTCTGTGATGACTTTATGTGTCAACTAATCTATACAGAATAATAAATGAATCAAATCTAAAAGTCAAATATTTAACTCTTAAGTTAATTTAACGAAAATGATTTATGGTAACTTTGTGTAGGCCAAATAAAATTCTGTAAGTTTTTATTTTTCTTTTTACTGGTTGATTCTTTTTTTCTTTTATTCCAAACTTAAAATTAAACTTAAAACTTAAAGCTATAAAACTTTAAGTTTGTCTTACCTTTATACTTCTTCAGTCTTCTCACATCAGACGTACACCCTTTGCCTATAATAAATCAGATATTATTCTGTTGAAGCGTCTTAACGTCATAAAATATTTTGTTACACATTTTTTTTTGTTTTGTTTTTCAATTTTAATTTAAACTTTTGTTTTTTTTTTATTGTGACCTTGTTTGCTTCTTGCACTTTTTCTCTCACACCGCAGGACATAATGATAGAGAAACTTTATAAAAAAAAGTGCTTTTTAAGTGACGCTGTGAAAAAACATAAACTTTGCAAAATTAAGTTAAATGAAACTTTCTGTTTTTTCTGCTTTCTTTTTTTTTTTTTTGATCAAATTCGAATAAAAATTTAATTTTAATTCTCAGTTAAAGAAACGTTTTAACGGAAAGTTTTTAGTTCGATTTTTTCCCCCATCTTATGAAGTGAAGACAGTGGTGGATTATTAAATGATTTTCTAATATTTGAAAGCGAATGAATATGATCATCTGCCTACATTTTTATTCGTCCTCTAAAAATACATTTCAGTTTAATGTGATTTTCATTTTTAAATTATAGAAGACAGAACGAATATTTTGTTTATTTTTTAATTAATTTATAGTAAACATAAAATCACATGCTAAACATTTAATTTTCATTAATTTTTTTTGTTTATTTATATGATGCAATTATTGTTTTATTGTACATTAGTTGTAGGTGGAACAAGAAGCCAAAATAAGTTTTATTTCTTTCATTTTAATGGTTTCATGTGATACAAATGATTTAAAATCCTCGACATTGACTTTGGTGTTTATTTTTGTCTTTACAGACAGACAATGATTGTGTAAGATCATTAAAGATGTTTATAACTTTTTTGTTTAATTAGAATTTTAGAGGAAAATTATTGTTGATTGTCATAATAATTTAGGTAAAACTTTCCTGATCCAAATAGATTTTACGTTCAAGACTTTCAATACTTTAGAACATCACCAGTTTATTTTCTATAGAAATTTTATAACCTAATTACTTTCAGGTTACAATTTCTAACGAACCAAAAATTATTTAAGAAATTCAATTTATATAAAAAAAAAATAAATTTTCCTTTTTTTTTTTTATCTTTATTTTAATTTTATTTTAACAAAAACAAAAACAGAAAAATACTTTACACAATATTTTTTGATAATTTTCCTAATAAATAATTCAAATTTTATAAAATAAAAATAAAAAAACAAAACGTACAATAATTTTTTTAATTTTTAAAAAGAAAAATGAAACAGAGAAGGGAATTCAGTTTTCTTTTTCCCTTTTTAACAATTTCATATAATAAATTTTCCATTTTATTCCCTTTATACCTTTTATTGTTCCTAATAAAAAAAATTCATTCATTAAAAAATTTGTTCAGTTAATCACAACTCAATCACAAGTCAATCACAACTCAATTACAAGTCCCAATTAAACAAAATTTTATCAGTTATTTTCATTTTCATTTTCATTTTCACAATAATAAATGTTGGTGAAAAAAAAAAATTCAGTTGTTACATTTATACAAAGTATACTCAAACTGAGGGAATCTGTCTTCTCACTCAATTATCTAATCTGTCAATCACATACACACACAAACACACACACACACACATTAATCTTTTTGTTTTTATAAATATTTTATTAAAAAGAAAATGTGTCACAAATAATTAAGAATAAAAAATTTGTTTGATAATTTAAAAAAATGTTGGATTAGCAAAAAAAAGTATTTTTTTTCACTCAATTTCACTCAATTTCACTCAATTTCACTCAATTTCACTCAAATAATTTTTTTTTACAATTTTCGTTTTTCTTTGTTTAACGTTTGATGAAAAGTACTGATTTTTTCTTTGTTTTATTTCTTCGTTTTTTTTGTTTGTTTAAATTTACAATAAATACAACATTACACAATGAATTTATTTATATTTTTTTTACATAAAATGTATTTTTTTAAAATAAAAAAAAAAAAGGGCAAAAATAAATAAGAAGAAATCGACAAAAATATAGGAAGAAAAAGTTAAAGGGGGGTTAATGTGGGAAAAATTGAAAGAGAAAATATTCGCGATTTTTAATTGATTTTTGTTCATCGATTAGTTTTCATCTTTTGTTTTTTAATTTGCTATTTTGTTTTCATTTGAGTTTTTCCTCTGATTTTATTTACAATTATTTTGTTTTCTTTTCAATTTTTCCTCTTAACTTCTTAACATCCTATTCTTCGTCATCTTCTTTTATTTAAAAATTATTATTATCTAAATTAATTGTAATTTCTTTTATTATTTTATTTATAATTTTACAAAATACAAACAGCCACAACACACACAAAATATTTGAAATTAATTTTATTTTACTTTTTTATAATTTTTTGTGTTTGCATTTTTTCTTCCTTTCTTTCTTTCCATTTTAGTTGCTTTTCTAAATCAAAGAAATTGTTTTTTTTCTCAGTCGTTAGAAAAGTGAGAGAAAGAGAGAAAGAGAGAGATAGACGAAAGAGAGATAGAGCTAGATACAGGACAATCAGGATTTGATGTTGAATTTCATTTTATTCTTTTCAATTCTCTGTGATTCTTCTGTTATTCCGTATTTTCATTTGTTTGATGATTTTCTTTCTTATATTTTTTTTTTTACAACAATCGTATGTGTGTGTGTGTGTGTTTGGCTCATTCTTTCCTTTGGTTCTTTTCTTGTGTTTTTTATTTGTTTAATTTTAGTTTTTATTTTTGATGTTTCCATGAGTTTTATACATAAATATGTTTGTGATTGTTGTATGTGTGTGTGCATATGTGTGTGTGTGTGTGCTTATGTGTTAAGTGTTCTTCAATACGACTGTAATAAAAAAAAAAAAAAGAAAAAGAAAACAAATAAAATGAATTTCTAACAAACCGACATAAAAGTAAAAAAGAAAAAAAAAAAAAGAAGAAGACAGAAACAATTGCTAAACTCTCATAGGGCTCATCAGAGAGGAAAGCTTTTGTTTGTTGTCTCTCTTTTTTTCTTTTTTTTTTAGAAAAAAAACACAAACAATTGCATTCGTCTAATCTGTATCAAACTATTATTTATATTTGTACGTTGCTTTTTATTTGTTTGTTGTTGTTGTTTTTTTTTCTTTAATTTTTTTGTTTTTATTTTCAAAAAGAAAAAAATCTTAAATTGATTTTTTTTTCTTGTAAACGAAAATTTTTTTTCTCTTTCATTTTATTTTACTAATTTTAATAATTTTATTCATTTTTGTTCAATTCTTATCATTAGAAATATTTCATTAATTATAAACAAAAAAAAAAAAACATAAAAAAAAAACAAAAAACAAAAACACAAAAAATTACAAAAACAAAAACTTAAAAAAAAAGTAAAACTAAAATACAAAAAAAAAACGCCAATAATTTGATGAGGTCTCAGAAGTGAAAATGGTATTTTTTTTTTATATGTTTTTCTTCACCTCACACCCCGTATAATTCTTTTTATTTTTTTTTTATTATAATTTATATTTGGCAAAATCTCTGAACTGAATGGGATGTTGTCAATTTTCATCATCATCTTTGGATATCTGGACCAATTATGAGCACAGTGGAGATAGATGTGATTCTTCTGAATTAATGAAATATTTCTTTTAATTTAAAAATTAAAACAAAAAACACAAAAAACAAAAAAACACAAAAAAAGAATCAATTGAGTTTTCTTTTAATTCTACTTGATTTGTTTGTTTGTTTTTTGTTGTTGTTGTTATTGTTGTTGTTGTTATCTATCTATGTATTTCTGTAGTCATATTAAATATTCGAGTAATTTATAGAATTAATTTGATTAATTTAACTAGAATTATTCTAAAATATTTTAATTAATTTACTCTAAAAATATTTTCACTTTTAAAACAATTTTTTTTTCTTTAAATTCAATAAAAATTTTTAATTCTTTTTTGTTCTTCATTTTTTTTTTTAAGTTTTAAAAATATTTTCCTATCAAAAAGTAATTGGGTTTGTTCATTTTTAAGGTAAGAGTGGGTTTGGGGAGAAAGGGGTTCGGGGGAATTCGTTTAATTTTTCTTTAATTTTTTTTTTTTTTGTTTTGAAAAATTTAATTTTATTTAATTTTAATTTTGTACAAAATTTGAAAGAATGATAAATAAGTGGAATTGGTAAAGAGAGAGAGAGAGAGAGAGAGAAAACATTTGGGGTTTTTTTTTTTGTTGTGAAAAATTTTATATTTAATATTTTGTTGGGGGTTTTTTTTTTGTTGTGAAAAATTTTATATTTAATATTTTTTGTTTTCTTCTTTTTTTTTTCTCTTTGGTTTATTTTGGTTTATCTATAAAAAAAATCGTTGTCTTCATTTAATAATTTCTTGAAAATTCTTTTAATTATAAAATATCTGGATTAGTGGAAGTTCCATTACCCGTTCTAGTTGTTTTTGTTGGCATTCCACGTGGTATCAGTGGTCTAGGTTTTCCACACCAAACAACCTTTATTGAAAATGAGAAAAATTAATTAAATGAAAATTTCTTTAAATCAAAGTGAAAAGTAAATATAAGATAAGAAACGATTGGATGATTTTTGTTGGAATTTATGTATGTGAGAATAGAAGATTTCATTGTTAGTTAGTCGGATATCATCGTCGGTATGTAAAGTTTTTTTATTCAAAAAAAAAATAACAGAAAAGGTTAAAGCTTTGTTAATAAAATCTGATAAACTCTCTTTGTCTTCACATTCATAGATTCCTTTTTTTTTATCATATCCTCCCTTTTTTTTTTATCTTATATATTTTTTTTTTCTTTATCTCTTTGACAGAAAAATAAAAGAAATTCAATTATATATATTTTCAATATTTTATTTACCTTTCTGAATGCCTTCCGGAAATTATCTGATAGAAAGGCGTACAATACTGGATTAACACATGAATTTGAATAAGCTAATACATGTGATATTATTTGTATTGCGACTGTTATATGTGATGTCTCATATTTTTGTAATGATTTCAGTACCAATATTAACTGATATATTCCATTAAATTCATAAAATAAAAAGAGAGAAAAAACAAAATTTATTCATTATTATATATTTAATTATACATTAAAGGATTTTTTAATTTGTAGGACCCAACACTAAAACATTTACGAGTTTTGTTCCTATAGGAATTTTTTGAGGAATTTTCATTGTGATTCATTACACTTGAGGGAAATCTCTAAAAAATGATAACCCTTTTATACAAAAATCGCATCCATAGTCCTCGCAATAAAGTCAATGTAAACATATAGAGAAGGTTGAGTGTTGCCAATGCAGTAGTGGAATGTTATTCTTACATCTAACGTTAAACAATATACAATTTCAAACCAAATGAAATGAGACAATCACAAAAATGTACAGACAATATTTAATGTTTACTTTATTACATCAAATAAAGAAGTATTTGGATGTTTCATTTAATTTTGTCTATCACACAATTCTCTTATTAAATTTCATTTCTAACTAAGAAAATTCAGTTCTCTACCCAAATGAAAATACCGTCGAATTGTGTATATTCTTTGAGATGTAAATACATAAAAATAAACACACATATGGTTTGATATGTGACTGTGTTATATGAGAAAGTTATTTAATGGCAATTTTATTTTAGTCTCTTCTTGTTTGTCTCTACACATTTTATTAGCCAGAACCACATTGTAATCAACAGAATTTTCTATGTGTGTGTAGATAATTTAAATTACATAAAACCATATTGTTCTTTTTTTTCTGTTCTGTGCTATGTTTGTTGGTTTTTATATAGCAAGAAAATGTATATGAGGAGGTGTGGGGTAATGTGAGAATTTGGTTTTAAAAATAAAACAAACACAACTATGAAAATTTAATGAATCCAATATGCACACAAATGTAATTTTGGGAGACGATAGACCAGACCCAGACCATATACCAGACCAGGCCAGACCAGAAAACAAATTATTCATTGTGATAAATTTATCGTGAAATAATAACAGAAAAAAATAAATAATGTTATTCATTGTGGTCGATTTAGAATCTTTATAACTTTTGTTGTCATTCGTTCTTTAACTTTTTTTTCTTTTTTACATAATTTATGGAAATAAATGTTAAACAGAGACATTTAGATCATTCAAGTTTTGATTTAATAATAATTGGGTATGGTTGAGTTTTTTACTTTTACCAGAGAGCTTTAAATTTTTTTTTAAAGTCCAAAATAAAATTTCATTGACGATGTTTAGTTACGAATCAACTCTAGTTTGGTTCAATTTAATTCTAGTTTTTTGTACGAATTGTTGCCTTGAACAAAATATCGAAAAAATGACATCTTCTCTGGGGTTTAATAAATTCAAGAGAATTTTTCAAATCTACAAAAAAAAAAAACAGAAATTTGAATTTTACAAAAAATTTTAAATCGAAAATATTCGGGCAAAAAAAAAATGTCTCCCAAAACGATTTCCAGACAGATTTTCAGAAATGAATAAAATTGAAATTTTTTTTTCCATATATAGAAAATCGGTAAAGCAGATTTAAAAGAACTCCCACACATACACATCATGAATAATCGAACAAAATTTATTTCTTCTTTCTTTTGTACCTATATATAAATTATTCCTTTATTTTTTTTTCACAGGAAAACCAAGACGAAGAAGATGAATAAGAAGAAATTGTAATAAAAAGTCAATTTATTTAAAAGTCAAAAGTATAAAAAACTTCGGATAATTAAATTATTTGTTATACAAACAAGAAAAAAAGCTTCTTTACCTCATTATTAAGAAGGTTAAAAATGGTAACCTAGGCAACAAGACATTGTCTCAAAAGAATATATTTGTTATAAAGACAACAACAAAAACAAAAGAAAAAACGAAATGAAACAAAAGAAAAAACATTTAATTATAAAATATAAAACGTTTGGAGAGGAAGAGAAAGAGAAAGAAGAGAAAAGAAGACAGAAAACATAAGCTTATGATAATATAAAAATTCAATTTTTTTTTTTCCATTTCATTTAATTTTGTTGCTGTTGCTGTTGTTGTTGTTGTTATGAAAACGAAGTGAAATAAATATACAATAAAATGCGATACATAAAACACAAAAAAAAAAAGAAAGAAAAACATGAATATATAGGAAGAAGAAAGCTGAGAGAGAGATTTTCTTCCTAATGCTTTCATTTTTACATTTTTCCTCTTCTACGAAGGAACAAAAAATAAATGTAAGACAAATAACGAACATAGAAGACACAGAAGAAGTGAAAACGTATTGTAAGAAATAAATTATGTTGTGTGTTTCTTTATTTTTATTGGACCTGCTTCATCCCTCATCCAACTTCCATATCTCATCCCTTTCATGCATATATACATAAATTTGTATGACCTAAAAATGAAATCCAAATATTATTGCGTGTAGATTGTGTTTTTATGTCTTGTATGTGTGTGTGTGTATGATTTTATCTATTTATATTGTCTTGTCTGTCTTGTCTGGTTGAAATTCACTGTTGGAAAAAAAAGTAAATAAATTAGTATAAATTATTGTGTTTAGATTTTTGTCCATTGAGAGATTGAGAGAAAGACACACCAACATTAATTTAATATCAGTTCGTTGAACAGATTTTACATTTATTATTTTTTCACCGTTTTAAACTTATTTTCCTTTCTTGTATTTTCTAAAAGTTTGTTCAAAAATTTAAATTAAATTATTATTAAAAATCTGCTTTTTTCTTTCTACTTTTCTATTTTCTTCTTTTTCTTCTTCTTCTTCTTCTTCTTCTTCTTCTTCTTCTTCTAATTTGGTTTATTATTCTTCAAACATTTTTTTTTTGTTTGTGTGTATTTTTATTTTTCATTATACCCAATGTGGTCTTGTTTAAATTCTAATGAGCTTTTAAAAATTACTGAATAAAATATGGATAATAATAATTTCAGTTAAGTCTTAAAAACGAATTTTATAAAATTGTTTTAAATGAAGATAAAGAAAAATCTCTGTTCGTTAAAGATTATAATTTTTTTTTTTGTTTCACTTTAAAAGTTTAAAACAGAAAATTTTTCTTCTTTAACTTTTTTCCTTTTTACTTTTATGTTTTTGTAGCAACGATAGGGAACAATCGAACTAATCTTTATTCATTGTAGAAAAAAACAGAAGAGGGTAAAGAAAATATAATCTAGTGAAAAATCATTCTATAGAGAAAAATTTTACGCATTAGAATTCTATGGTGGGTGGTGGAATGTTGGAGGGGAAATGGCTAAGTTAAGAAGTTAATTTTTATTATGAAATTAATAATTCATTGACATTAGAAGCGTAAATATTGTTTGATTTATTTCTAAAACGAAAATTTTCTTTAATAAAATAAATTGATTTAATTCCAAAAATTAATCGATATTATTAATTATTTTCTTCACTGTTCCATTAGTCCAGTTGACAATTACCTTAATTTGTTGTAATTAAAATCCAAGCTGTTTGAAAATTAATTACAAAAAATATTATACGCAATTTAATAAAACAAGATGGAATGAATGAAATTAATTCTTCTTAATTATTATGAAAATGATTCTAAATCATCAGATTTTACTCAGAATAAAACAAAAAATTCATACTTTTGGCAATTTTCCTAACATTTCTAGAAAGTGATAATTATTAGCTCTCAAGTTTTTTTTTTTTGCCATTAACAAAATGTGTTCTTATAAATTCAGAGATCAAGCCAAAATTTATTAATGAATGTGTTTTGTATTCTGCGTGTAAATTGGTCAACCAGACCGTCATTATGAACGATACAAATAAATTCAGTCAAGGTTCAAGGTTTAAATGGGAGAATTTTCGAGAAAAATAAGCGTTTACGCAGAAAAACTTATACCCAACAATATTTTGTATAAATAAAATATAATATTATTGATAAATTTGTGAAAACATAAAATGTATAAATTTATTTATTTGTTTGTTGTTGTTTCTATTTATATTATTAAATTAAAGTGTAAATAATTTATTTCAATTCATTTCTTTTAATTTTCTTTTAGACAGAATACAAATAGTATTATCCTGAATTTTTCCATCTTTATTCTGGTTTTTTTCTTTCCCTTTTTTTTTTCTTTTTATCGTTTATGTTTATTTTGAAAGCGTGGAAATTCTTGATACAAATTGATATCATTTATACCTACTAACTGTGTGTGTGTGAATGTTTATATATATGTGTGTGTGTGTGTTTATAATAAAACAAAGGTAAAACAATATAAATTGTAATAATTAATTATTATAATATGTGAAATAGAAATTGAATGTTTGAATTAACTAAAGTTAGTTTAATTTTAGTTAGATCATTATTTTTATATGTTAGACAAAAGCAAATAACAAAAATTTCTCTATTCTTCGTCTTCCTTTTCTTCTTGTTTTTTTTTATCATCATTTATCCAAATTGACAATCGAATTTTTATTTTTGGGGTAAAAGAAAAAAAAAAATCAATCGATCGATGTGTTTACTTATTTATTTATTTATTTGTATAAAAGTGTGAGGATTTAGCAATTTGGATTTAGGTGAATGCTGACAGACATAATTGGACGTAAATTGGACAATATATTAAATGAAAATATAAAATAAGAAATCAATTGATGAGCTTAAAATTCTCTAAGCTTTACACAGCGTCAATAAAATCTTTTAAGATAAAATTAAATTTTGAACAAATATATTAAATTCAATTGCAGTTGTTGCATCTTCATGAAAATAGAGAATTAGACATTACAGTTAATTTCAATCTGAATGCAATTTCTATTAAATTTTATTGAAACGAAAAGAAAGTAATTAATGAAATGTCATCATCAATTATTCAATAAATGCCACTTGCATTTTATTCAATAAATTATCAAACAGTACAATGACGATCTATCATCTAGTCTAACTATCTTTTCCATGGACACTCATCAATTAATAATAAGACTTATTTCATTATTATTATTAACAGAAAATATAAACCAGATCTATCAAAAACAATCAGAAACTATCACAAAAACGTTATGTTCAGACAATATTCTAAAATGTTCACTTAACCTAACTCATGCCTTTTAGACTTTCTTTTGTTATGATTAAATATATTTATAATTTTACTGACTCAACTTATTATATTATACAAGGCGTACGAGAATTTAATAAATTAAACCCTCCTCCCTAACAGTTAACTCTCATATATACTCATCATTATAATAAGTACATAAAATGAAAGATGATGGACCATAACTAAAGTCCATTGTTGTTATCTTTATAAATACAACTAAAAAAAAAAATAAAGAACAACAAATCCAGAAGTTCATTGTATTTTGGCTCTTTCTTTTTTTAATATTCTATTTTTTTTCCTTTTTCTTTTCTGCTCTTTAATATGCTTCAATGAATAAAGAATAAGAAAATGTAGAAAACTGGAAAAGTGAAAACGAGGAGGACTCAAAAAAAAAAAAAGAAAGAAAGAAAAAAATGGCGAAGTTCCAAAGTTAAATTATTTTTTTGTTTTGATTTATGATAATTTTTTCGTTTTTTTTTATGTTTCTTTCTTTCAATGGGGGTAAAAATAAGACGAAAAAAAAATCAGGTTTTTCTTTACAAAGTAAAAAGAAAAAGAAGAAGAAGAAAAAAATAAAAATGAAAAATACAAAAAATATAAAATGAAAAGTAAACGAAACGGTTAAAAAAGATGAATTTTTATTTTACACGCAAAATATAAAGATGAAGATGATGATGAAAAAGAAGTACAACATGAAGAATAAGTAAAATATTTATATTGAAATTTATTACCAATTTAGATAATATTATTATTATTATAAAGTTTGGAAGAAGCAAGAAGCAAGAAAAAAGAAAAAACAAGAAGAGTAAGAGAAAAAGTATGAAAGAAAACTTTCATCAAACATAAGAAAAATGTAAAAAGAAGAAGAAAAAAACATCAACAACAAAGTAGAAACAACTTTTTTATTCTGACTCCTATGCCTATTACTTTGAAATATTTAAAGGGACGACGACGTCTTTTGAAGGATGTATATGATGATTGAGGATTTTAAGGGATTTTCTTGCTTAATATATAAAAAGAATATGTTATGTTATGCTGCTGTTATAGTTGTTGTAAACAAAAATAGATAATTAGAAATGTGTCATGTGGGTGAAGAGTTAGTGGAGAGAAAAATGAAATGAAGAAAAAATAAAAATGAAAAAAGGGATGAAAATGATTAGTCCTGTAGAATAAACGCACATGTGTCACATCACATGCTATATTTATACATTATCACATGCTATATTATACGTTATATGATGAAAAATTATATTTTTTCTTTTTTCACACTTTTGGGGTTTTTTCCTCATTTTTTCTCTTTTATATTTTTTTTATATGAAAAAAGAAACTTTTAACGAAATTGAAATTCTTCTTTTTTTTTATTATTTTACTCATAAATAAATTCACTTGGCGAAGAGAGAAAAAAAAGAAGAAAACTGGGGTTAAGGAAAAATGTGTTTTTGGAACGAAAAATTGAATGGATTTTTATGTATTTTGTTTTCTGTCTTTTTTTTTTGTGTGTTTGTTTGATTACTTCAGACAGACAACAATCAGTCTCTTTTATCGTTTTTTTTTTTTTTTGTTATGCTAGTTTTATGTTTGTTCAGAAGAAACTATTGTTTGAGGTTAAAGTGTAAAATTATTTTATAAAAACATTAAAAGTTGTTCATACACAATAAGTAATGTAAATTTAATTTGATGATTATATTATTGATTTTATCCTTTAAAATATCAATAAGAAAATTAAAAAGTGTTGTGTCATTCATAACTCTTTAAGAAATACAAACTTAGAAATTCAATTTTATTCGGTTTTCATTAAAAGAAAATAAAGTACGGTCACAAATTTAACTTAATCTTTATAAAAACTTTTTATTGTTAATTAGATTGTCTTATAAAGAGAAAAACCATTAAATATAAAAAAAAATCGAAGTATTGTAGCCAAATTAAGAATCCTTTTTTTTTTCATTATTTCTTTTATTTCGATAAAATTCAACTAATTTAATTTTTTTGTTGTTGTTATTCTTTCTTGTTTTTGTAATTTAATCCGTCTTAATAAAATATCTAGTCTCACAATATTAAAAGAGATTCATTGGGTTTTTATGGGACAGTAAGAAATAAAGAAAGAAAACAACAACAACAACAACACGATGAAAAGAGAAAATCTTTCAAATAATATTTACAAGCAAACTTTTCTTATGGAATAAAAATAAAAATTAGATTAAACGATAAGTACTTCATGAATGTTATATATTTTTTTTTTCTAGAAGGACGAAGAAGAAAACATAAACACAAAAAATAAAGAAGAAAAATAACAATAAATAGAAGGATTTGCCCTCACTTTTTTTTTCCCTTTTTTATTTCCATTAAACAATTCGTGCCAAATTAAATGATGAAAAATAATAAAAATAAAAATGTTATTTTTTATTAAAAAGAAAAACAAAAAAAAAAAAAAGGAAAGCAAAGAAAAACAAAAAGAAAAAAAGGGGGAAAATAAATGGATAAATAATAATTTTGTTTCTTTTTAAGCTTTTTTTATTTAATCTTCATCTTTTTATTATTTGTTGTTACTGATGTGTGTGTGTGTGTGTGCTTTTGAACAAACCTTAATTTCGTGCTTAGAATAATGTGTTATGTATCACTCCATAATAATCGTTAGACTCATAATTGTAATTGCAGTAAAATACGATTGTAGGAGTATATGGGCATTGATAAAGGGATAAGTATAGGGGACAAAAGATAAACGAATTTTCTTCTGATTCAAGGATACAGGACTAACCGAAAAACTCCTTTCATACAAATTAATAATCCATAATTACTTTACAAAAAAAAAAAAAAGAAAAACGTTAGACAAATTAATGAATAATGAGTAAGCAATATTTGTTATAATTTAATTATGCTTAAAAGAAGTGGGGGAAAAATGTAACTAATTGATGTTTTGAAAATTTTCTATAATGAAAATTTAATAAGAAAATTTTTCATCAACTTAATCTTTCTCTATTGGAAAGTCTTGAATTTTCATTCACAAAAGATCGTTTGTTTTTTATAAATTAAATTTATTTTTTACATCTTCTATCTCTCTCTCTTTTAATTAATAAGAAAATGGTAGAAAATAATTGTTGTAAATTATATATAATTATGAATCGACAAAGTCATTTGAAATATTATTTAATATTGTTAGTAACCAACATCATAGATGCAATTTAAGATAAATCTCTCAAAGGAATATGTTATTATTTATAAAGTGTACTGTTATACTGTTATATTGTGTTATAGCCAATTATTAATTTTTATTAACAACAATAACAATAAATTACAGATAAATTCACACTTATGCATATAGTTTTCAGTACCAGCAACACTAGAAATTTAATGATAATTCATTATTCTAATCGTATTAAAATTATTGTGAATTTGGGGATTATTATAATTACTTATTAAGATAATTTAATTTATGTAAAAGATTTATATATTTCCTGATTGATAATATTCCTTTATGTAATTAGATTTCATAAATAGGTACAGTGGCAGTATATTACAGCATACATTAAATATCATAAGAAAATAAATAATATATGAGTGTTGAGAGACAGAAAGAGAGAGAGAGATCCAAATGTATCTTAATTAACAAAAAAATATAAATATTATATAAAGATAACAACGAATGATGTGTTTTGTTGTTATTTTGGTTTTAGGAAATAGAAATAGATGAAGACAAGATGAAGAAAAGATGTTTCATTATTTTTGTCAAAGCAAAAAAAAAAAAAAAATCATTTCACAACAAAATAAAAGTGTAATTTTAAATTCACAACAAAATAATTGACAATAATAATATAAACAATTCAAAATTATATTCAATGTACCTACACTTATACATACATATTGTGTTTGTATGTGAAATAGAAATAAAGTAGAAGAATAATTAATTAATTAATTTATTATATTCACTCACATTATAATATTATTGTCTATGTGTGTGTGTGTTATATATTTATATATATATATATATATATAAATTAAGAAGATTAATACATTAATTATTTATTTATATAGAAATATATTACAGAATATTATAAGATAAAGTGATAAGGTAAAATATAATAAATTATTAACATTGGAAAAGGAAAATTAAAGAAAATTTGTTTGTCAGTTTATTTAGTTTTCTATAGAGAGAAACTTTTAATTTTTTTTTCTTTATATACAAAAATATTTAACTCAATCATTAAGCAGTTTTATAAAAAATATGAAAATCAATAATAATAATTTCCTAACGTCTAAAATGTAAAATGTAACTTTCATTGGAATGAATAAAATATTCCATTAAATTAAAAAACTAATAAATCAATTACAAAAAGTATCAATTCCATTAAAAACTTTAAATAATTGATTGAATTTTCAAAACTATTTTTCTTTAAAATTCAATTTAATAAAATTGATTTAAGGAAATTATATTTACCAAAGCAAGAAGAACAATGATTCAATGAGGTACAGAGAGAAAGAGAGAGAGAGAGATATAGACAGAGACATTGATATTATGTTGAAAATTCCTTATAGAAAAAATAGTGTAAAAGTTTCACATCACGTTTAAGTTCTAGAACATATATAAAAGATAATTATGACTTCTTCCATTTTCTTTAAATTTTCATTTTGTAAATAAATATGAATATTGTTAAAGTCTAATCTATCTTTTCCTAATGGCATAGTTTTTAGTTAGAAAGTGGGTGAAGAAAATGTGATGGAAGAAAGATTGGTTATGTACGCGTCATATATAACAACTTGTGACAAATATATTAACCCAATTCTTTACACCACTCAATTTTCGTTACGCGTTAACGTTATTTTTATATATGAAAAAAAAAAAGAAAAAGAGAAAACTTTTCCATCAGTGAAGATGATATAGAATCATAAGAAAAGGAAAATCGTTATGATTATAATGAGTGATAATAAGTGAGATGGAATGAGATAGGTAGGGTGAGATAGAGTGGTACAAGGTTGAGATACTGTGGAGGAGTAAAGAAATTATATATAATTTCAGTTGTTTCTTTACCTTTAACATTCAACAACACTTATTTATTATAAGACAATTTAAAACCATTAAAGTCATTAGTCTACGTTATATTTTTCCTCGCCTCTTCTACAATATTTCTGCTTTTTTTTTTATATAATTTTTTCCAAGAAAATTGAGTGCAATTGATTTTAAATGGATGAAATGGTTTTCTTTTTCAATCATTAAATAATGGCGCAACCAAATAAAAATGGTTTGAGCCAAATTATAACATTATTTATTATTTTTAAAGCAAACAAAAAAAAAACCACATCGCTATACAACAGAACAGCGCGTTATAATTGAAAGGTTTTTGCTTTTTTTTTTTTTGATGTTTTTTTTTTAACTCAATTTTCTTCTATTTATAAACATCCATCTTCTATATAACTTTTGTTTTTTCCCCATCATTTCATAATTTTTGATATCCACCAAAAAAAATATGAGACAGTCTCTTTGAAGTTACCATTTTCTCCCCCATCAAATTGTTTGTCATTCTTTTATATGTGTATGTGTGTGTGTGTGTGTGTGTGTGTTATATGTACCCAACCGAACGTCTCACACTCCAATAACACCCCAACGAAACGAACGAGTCATTCACATACACATTTATATAAATTTATATACAAAATGGAAAGAAAAAACATATGTTGAACTTTATTAACGAATTCTAGTTGAGGTAAAACATAGTGAATAGAGGGTTAAAGATCATATGAAAGGAAAAATATAAAATAGAAATTCTATTTTGCTGGTATGAATAAAACACATAGGAAAAAAAATCTTTTACCTTGGTCTATTAAACATCCAGACACGCATTCTCATCTTTCCATTTAAGGAATGAGAAATGAAGTGTGTGTGGGTGATAACAACCTCATATCACTACATACTCTATCCTCAAATTTATTTTTTCTTCTTCTTATTCTTCTAAATAGAATTGGTAGTCTTCCATAATATTACTTGCGGAAATAAAGTGATTTCATGATAAAAGATGCAAAATAGACATGGGTTGTGTGTATATACATTTTTTTTTCTCTTTCTCTTGTCAAGAATATATTCGTATACGTATACACAGTAATATTTTTTTTTTTGGTAGCTTTCCCTAAATAACTCTACTGTCTACTTAAAAATACATTTTATAAATTTTAACTTATGACTTAAATTGAGATAAACGATATAATAGAGAATTCATCAGACACAAATACGATTTTAATTAACTAGTTAACCGTTTTCAAGCTTATTGAAGAGACGTGACTATTCTTAATTTAATGAAAACTTATGAGATTCAGGAGTTTCCTAAATAAATAACTTGTTGAGAATAATCGTCAATTCTATATACTTACAATTACATTTCTTAGTTGAATTAATAAAATATCTAACTATTGAGTTTTTGATTTATTTATATAAGAAAGTAAACTTAAAGTTCAAGTCTAGTAATAGAACACTATTATGTAACAACATAATATAATATTTACTGTGTATTACCTTTAGATGAAACATCAAAGTTTTATATCATCCCACTCATGAATTTCCTGATATTGTATACAACATTATATTCTCTACATATACAAATAGATGGAGATATTCTATGTGATGATACAAAACAGGAAAGAATATTTTATTATAAGAAATCATATATTTATATTTTCACTGGATGAGAAAAAAAAAAGTATTGAAAAAAGTTTGTTTTCTTTTTATTTTTCTGTAACTTCCGTTGAAGATAGATACTTTCTCGTTTATTGGAATATCTATATATTTATCGTATGTAAAGAAAATTGAACATTATTATTATTATTATTATTATTTTATTATAAATATCTAGTCAAATATTTGACAAAAAAAAAAATTTAAATTGAAAATCTATTGCATAGATGCAACTAGAAAGTAATAAAATATTTTGTTTTCGTTAGAAAATATATTTGCTTCTTGTGAATTTTTTCTTCTGTAGAATATAGTTTTTTTTTTTAAATTAAATTAAGATGATATGACATTTCTTTTATGAAATTGACATTTTTTTTCGATTAAAGAGACATGAAACTCTTCTATAAAATAATATTATAGGACATGAATTATGAAACATGCTGTACTTAATAAAGAAAATGAAAATTCTATAACATTTTATTTTCTATATTTTTCATTGGTGTAAAATCATCATATTTTGACAGTTCAATATTGGTAGTACTGATTTAACACGATATAAATGGATGGTTGCTTTTAACTATGAAGTTTTATATAAGAACTTTTGAAATTTATTATTCATTCGTGTGAAATCAGTGTGCTTGACGTTAAACTGTTTTTATTTATTTTTGTTTTTTTATAAATAAAAGTTTGTAAAGTTCTTTTAAGATTATCGGAATTCATTTTCTTATGGAACATCACCACCTTTTATGTTTATAAATGGAAAAGGTGAAAAGAAAAGAAAAGAAAAGAAATGAAAATTACCTATTTTAGCGCCATCTTTATTTTATGGTTTTAGATCGGTACTAAAGTGAGACTGACTTGTCAAAATTTAAAAGATGCTGCCAGTAAATGTCTAACCTTTTTACAAGTCTATGGAAGTGATATACATATTTTAGTTTCACGATAAAAGGAAAATAAAATATTATTTTATGCTTCATTCACATGTTATATAAGTTTTTATTTGAGTGTAAATCGATAATGATTTTAGATAAAAATGTAAGGTCTAAGTCAATGCTATGCTAAGCGTATTTTTTTTTCTTTTCTTTTCAACTAATAAATATATTCAAAGAAAACTAACCTTTACCCTTAAAACATCAATCAAACCTACCCTTACTATTACTTACGTGTATATGTAGAAAATATATTTTAGTTGACGATGTATAAAAAAAAAACAAACTAAACCAAATAATCTTATATAAGTCCATCATCGTTTTGGTAATAATTTTTCATTTATTGGTTTATTGAAACCAACGTTTTTTTTTTCTTCTATTTGTTCTTTATAAAAGAAAAGAAAATATTATGACTAGAATTATCTCTTGTGAATTTATGATTCTCTAACATTATCAAGATTAATAATGATCTGATGACAAAGTTCATACGAACACGAATATCTTAAATTTTATACGATTAAACCTCTTCGTCTTAAAAAAAAAATTCTTTAAAGTTGGTTTTATTTCCCTTAAAGGCAAAATGCAAAAGAAAGAAAGAAAAATTTATAATTTAAACTTTTTGCCTCTTTTTCTTTTTTCGTCGTCGTTTTCTTTTTTTTTTTATTGTCTTGAGTATTTTGATTTATTATTGTTTAAGAAAAAAAAAATATGTTTATTTCGACAAGAAAGAAAAAAATAGTAAAAGAAAAAGTTTGCTGGTGAATTTATATGAGGAAATTTAAAAGAAGAAAAAGATTGTATGATTTAAAGAGGTATCCGTATCTGCAAAAAACCTTCAACATTCAACATTATTTAAATATTTCATATTTATATATTCTCTCATATTTATTTACATTAAAATCTATCAAACATTGTTAAATAAATTCTTTATCGATTTATATGGTATGATAATAAATTTACATTACAAATTTCATTGGTTATCTAAAATTGTAACTTGATCATTCTATAATAAACCATTTATTCCCTCACTTTTATCCATCATTTTACATTTCTACCCAAACACTCAATACCAATCATCCAATAATTTCTAGTTATGCGGATGCATATGACATTTTTTTTTTTATTTTGTTGGTTTTGTTTTACTCTGCGCCATTTTGTTTTTTTTTTTTTGGTTGTTGTCTGTTATCGGAACTGATGTTTATAACCGGATGATGGAGTAACAATAAAAAAAGAACATAGGTTTTGAGTCATCATTATTTAAATTCAAAATCAGATTATTCAAATGACTATGTTTTTTATTAAATCGCGTAATCGATAAAAAGACAGAGAGATTGATGCGTCATTAAATTTTTGTAGTTTTTTTTTCTGTCGGTTTTTTCCTGAATATAAATTTTCAATTATTTTTCCATTGAATTTATTCTTCATTACTATTTTTTTTTGTAAGAAACTTTTAAAGATTGTTCGTCAAACTACATTTGCTCAGTGATTTTATTATTTTTTCTGAACAAACCACGATTTGATCCACTGAACTTAAATGGATCCATTCAAAGAAAATGTGTTAAAAACTTTCCACTTTGACCCTGGATCATTGTGGCTTTTACTTATTTTAATCAGAGGCATTGAATTTGTATAGAATGATAGGTCAATGGTCATAGATAATTCTGATTTTATACTCAAATAAATATCTCTTCATATTGATTTTTAACTTTCAAGGGATATCAGTTATTGTTCAGATTATCCCAAAGAGAATTCAAACAAAAAGGATTACGTTTTTTTTTTGTTTATTATTTGAATCTTTGTTTTGTATCAAAATAATTTAATGAAATGGAACATAAAATGTATTTAAAAATATAAAACAAAGCATTTTATGTACAAAGCATTCATTAGTCAATATGAAATTGTACACCAAAAAATATTAATACCATTCAGACTAATCACTCTCATCTCGGATTAATTATGCTAATGAAAAATAATATTCAATTTTTTAAATAACAAAAACAAAACGAACGTATTTTTTTTTTATATTTTTCATCTACAATTTCATCGCCTCATGCTTACGACAAAAATATATTTTGTATATTGTTTAGTCACAGTAATTTCATTGAATTGTTTTAAAAGTAATCAATACTCTTGGTTTATTCTACCAACAAACATTTTATTAAATATTTTTTCACTTTTCACTACCTCACATTATTATCTTTGTTGCTCTACATTTTATCGGGTAAAGAATTTTTACAAGATAAAAAAATAAACCCACAAATTTTCATTTGTGTGCCACTAGAGATTTTCAATTTTTGATTTTTTACTTAGAAATAATTTTTTTTTTTTAAATTTATTTCTTTTCGCTTTTTTTTAAATTAAATTTCTTTTTTTTTCCTGGCTAAGAATTTTTAATTTACACACCTCACCACCTCATTTGCTCCCATCTTATTTATTTATGTTTGAGTTGAAAATGTGAAGGTATACAAAGGGGAAGGACTATTACCATTTTTTCTATTATTCTTATTATTATTTTGAAATTGATTGTGGGGAAAATTTTTAAAGAATTTAAGTGAATTTTTTCTTGTTGGTTTATTTTCTGTAGGGAAAAAAAATGTTTAACAAAATAACTACGGTGAATTTCAATTACAATTTCAATCAAGTCTGATTTCTTTCTTTTTTTTTTGTTGTCGCTTTAATTATTTTCTTATATGACGATATTGTTTTGTTGATTAAAAATTTGTTTGAAGTCAGTATACAATATATTAGAGGGTTATTTGTAATCGTTTTAAAATATATTAAATTTATCTTTGTACAAATAAAACAAAATTCTGTGTGTTCATTCTAAATACTTTAACATTAAAAATCTTCTATTTTTCTTATAACAAACGAACGACTTTAATTTACTTTTTTTTCTCTCAAATATTGTTACTAGACTAGACAGATTTAATTAGAATGTTTAAACAGAAAACTATTTTCAGGATTATATAATTATACAAAAGTTTATAAGACAAATTTACGTTTCTAGAAATTTATTTCTTCTCACCATAAACAATTTTTGTTTTTGTTATTTGAATGAAACAAATATTTTTTTTTTCCAACCGCTTTAAGTTTTCAATAACGTGATAATCATCACGTTCGTTCAAGTGCATTCTCAAAGTTTATGTTTAAAATTGTTTTGAAATTAATTTATAAAAAAAAACTTAGTGAACAATTATCAAATCATCAGCGAAAAAAAGGAAACGCATCAATACTTAATTCTTAAATTAATTCAAACAAATTAATATAAAATTTCCATATAAAATTTCATTGCTAATCGTCCAGAATAAACATTTTAATAAATTGACAGAAAATTTCCTTTTGTGGGTGTTTTTTTTTGATGTTTGTCGACGTCATACAAAAAAAAAATACAAGGAAGCAGAAGTGAAAAATTATTTAGAAGAAAAATGCCAACTGTGCGATAACAACTGAATGTTGTGTGTATGGGTGTTTACCTGTGTAGAAATGTGTGTGTTTGTGTATGGGTGTGTGTGTGTGTGTGTGTAAAATAGAAATGAAATGAAGCATATTTCATTTTGTAACATCTAATATTATTAATTAAAGAGATATCATTTTGAAATGAAGTGACAACAAATAAAAACAAAAGGTGAAAATTTACTATCATTTGAAACATTAAACAATGTCAATCTAATTATATTCACAAAGTATAATTTATTAATTAATTATAATTTGTACGATATTAACATAAAATATGTAATACGTGTAAATGTTCAGTGGCAAAGTTAGAAGAATTGAGGCAATATAGAAAATTGGTCCCCTCCGGCAAATCTTAATATAAGTTGTAGAATTACAGTGTTAGTGTTGTACATGGCTAATCACGCATGAGTTCTGAAAGCTCCTATTGGTTCTAATCAACCCTGTTTTTATTATGTTACGTATCACGTATATCAATGATTATAATTATTCATATTTATACAAAATTAGTATGGAAATTTTTCAACGCACACAAAAAAAAAATAAACATAATGATAGAAGACAACATATTTAATAAAATGCGTTCATTTTGTTTTTTATTTCTAAGAAAAATGATAAACAAGAACAACCAATCACAATCATATATAATTTATTAATATTTTTTGTTCGTTCACCATTTTTTTTTTATTTAATTTTGTTATAATCATTTTCATCTCCTACCATCAATTTTCAGATAAAAAAAAATTATCCTCACACACACACACACACATACACTTTGCCTTAAATCTATAAAAATTCTTAGAAATTGAAAATTATAATTTTCAATTTTTGTTATTTCCTTTCCAGATAAATAAACAATAACAAAATTATTTTCATCAACAATATTATTGTGTTCGGTTTTCTATTTTATTTTCCTTAGTTTTTCCCGCATTTCCATTAAGAGAAAAATATGAATACAATTTTTTTTTTGTAGGAATTCATAAATGTGCGCCTAAAAAATTTCCATTTCTTTTATCAAAAAGTGTAACAATGAAAGGAAATGTAAATATAGGAAAAATATATATGGAAATATTTGTGTGAAAAATAAACAATTCCTATTCATTGATTCATTCAAATTTAATTCTAGAATTAATATAAAAAGCAGAAATGTCAGTAAAAATTCATAATTGATGAAATTGTGATTTTCTTAATTACAAAAATCACGATAAGTCTATTACAGAAGATTATAGGAATTTTATAAAAGAATTTTTTTAATTATGAAATTCAATTTATTGCGTTTCTTTCATTCTCCATTGTTGAATCATTTAAAAAGTTATTTTATTTTTTAGGAAAATTCTTCGTTAATATTTTCTATGAAGACGTTCATATTCTTTACTAAATTCACAATATGCTGTTGCTTAGTGAATTTATGTCGTAGCCTTTTATTTAATTTTCTTGTAGTCATCGTCCTCGTTTTAATTTTTTTTTTATAAGTCAAAGTCAGTAAAGTAAGACGATGAAATGAGTGGAAAGAAAAAAAAAGTTGTATGTGTGTGTGAGTTGTCTTGAAACTTTTCCTCTCTTGTTGAAAACTTTAAATGTGGGATATTTTAGAAAGACAAATAATAAAATTTTGACATTAAATATTATAAAAGGTGGGTGGTGATGGCTGGTGTCTCCCTACGTTTTTTATTTAGCCAAGGAAAAACATATAAATATTATCCTGTTGCTGGTTTAGATTTAATGAAAAGGAAAATGCGGAAAAGTAATTTCTTTTAATAACTTTTCTGTATATTTTTATTTGAAGCAACAAAAAAGAAACGGAAAATCTTTAAATGGATTTTTATTATTTTATGACCGCACAATTTTTCATCATCTTTGAAAAAAAAAATTCTTAAGAACAATCCATCAATAATAAGTTGAAACTTGAAAGTACCAATTTAGAATCTTCAATTTTGTTTTTCCTTTTTCTTTAAAAAAATTATTTTTTGTTTGTTTTTATTTTTAATGGAAACTTCAAGTAAAATGAAAATTCGTATTCATCAAATTATCCTTTAATTTTTTTAAACATTTACGATAAATAAATTATAATTTACGCACAAAAGAAAAAATAAAATGCGATGAGATAATTCTGTTCCGTTTCTTTCGTTTTTTGTTTTGAAAGAAAAATTAATTTTTTTTTATTTATTCTGAAATAACAAATTATTACAAGATTTTCTATCTGTCTTTGTCTGTTGATTGGTGTGGGTATCTGTGGGTGTGTGTATTGTTTTTTTTTTGTGTTTCCTAATTTTAATGAATACAATTTGCATATTCATAATTTCAATATTATAAAATTGACCTAAATTCATTCATAAATAGACAATTATTTATTGTGTTCCATTTAAAATAAATTCAATAAGAATTAAAAACAATGAAAAACCACAACAAAGACAGCAGCAAATAAAGGAAAATGATTATGAAGAAAAAAAAGAAGAAGAAGAAGTAGAATAAAAATAGAAAAATCTACTGAAAAGTTAACCATTCGCGTTAACCGTTATTTTAAAACCACCACTATATTTTACACCCACTTAACCTTCTACCATAAACCCTCACACCATATACTTAAAACCATACAGACAGATATGGAGGAAAAAAAAATACGAATAACAACAAGAGAAAAAAAAAAATTCTTGCGTCTTGAATAAACATTTGTTTTGTTGTTTGTTTGTTTGTTTTTTTTTTTTTTTTATATTTTTAAAGCAGAATAAACGATGTGAAAATAAACGTAAAAACAGAGAAATTATTTTTGTTGAGCGTTTTAGGTTAGAAAAGGCGCCTATTGAACTCCTTTTAACAAAGAATATTCTATTTTACGTGGTTTTACTTTTTTATGATTTCATTTAAATCCTTCTATTTTCTTAGAAAATACAAAAAAAAACGACAAAACAACGGATCTATAAAAATAATACTTACAATTGATAAGAAGAAGAAATAGAAAAAAAAGTTAGAAAATATAAAATAGGGAAGAAATTCACTCACCTGAATTGGACACCAACAGACAGCAAAGGCTAATACCACAATCACAACCATTCTTGTTACACGTTTTTTCCCTCTCCTATAAAATATAAATGAATAAATAAATAAATAAACAAGGATGATGAAGAAGACGAAAAAGAAACCTAGGACGAAAATGAGGAAAATGTGGGGGGAAAAATGGGATAAAATTATATGAATGAATTTTCAAAAACGAATTTATTTTGTTGTTGTTGTTTACACAGAAAATAAAAGTTAATATTGCATCAGATGTTTTGATTCTAATTTAATAGGATTTAGAAAGGAAAATTGGTTATTTGACTTTCATTTATAAGTCCAATATAAGACTTCTGTTATTTTCATTTTCTTTCTATTTCATATATAATGATTTACCTCAATCAATACTGTCATACTGTCATACATATTGTCAGTACAAATATAATTCAAAAGGAAGTAGAAAGAATGAAAGTACCTTTGATGTTTTATTTTTATCACAGAAAAAAGAAAAACGTCATAAAAAAAATCAGTCATTTTTCTTTTTTGTTCAAATAGAAAATGAAATGATTTCCATTCAACACAACAGAAAAAAAATTAAACGACAGATAAATGCTATGGCAACAGAATTAAATAAGAAGAGGAAGAAATTCGTGGAAATTTCTGATTAAGCTTTTCTTGAGAATATTTTTACTAAATGTATGGAATAAAATTTAATTTATAGAAGTACATAAAAAATTTTATTATGAAACTAACACGTTAGAAGAAAGTTATGTAATTTTTTCCCTTTGAATAATTTAGAAGTACTGTACGTTTTTCAAACTAATTGAAAATTATTAGAAAATGATAATTGTAATTAGAAAATCCTGATGAGTTGTTAGATTTTCGTAGAAAAAAAGAATTTACGATGCGGTGTTTATTGTTAGAACATAAAATGAATTTACGTGAAGGGATTATTAAAGAAAGTATATCGAAAAATATGTTTTTTTGTTAAATAATCACAAAAGGTGATATAAAGGACCTAACAATTGTTATCAGAATCTTATGAATATCCTTTCACTGTTTATTAAACTATTATGTTTCAAATAAAACAAACGAAAAAAAAAAAAAATAGGATGACAACAATAAAGGGAATCCGATACCAACATAAGAACAAAAAGATCAAATAACATTGTTTGGGTTGAAAAATGAATTCTCTGAAAAGGTAAAATGAAGATGCGGACAGTTAATTAATATTACCTTGATTCTGCTGATACTTTACATCCGGGTGCACCTTTCCATAGTCTTGCTAACATTCCAATATAAAGTAACGATATCAGTGTCAGTGGTATAACGTATGATGACAAGAAGAATGATATCTGAAAGAGGAAATTTTATCAAGAATTTGTTGTAAAAAATCTGTTGTAAAATTTCTGTTGAAAATTCTTTCTATTTTTTTTTCTTTTGTTAAATTATGAATAGTTAATTAATTATTAATTAGTTGATGAAAATTTCTTTAAAATTCCTTCGTAATTTATTCATCTATATCCTTTTATTCTGATTCATATATATTTTTTTCTAATTTTCTATCCGCTTGTCTCTATAAATTTCTAATGAATCTCCTCCAGACCTTTCGTCTCTCCAATACAAAATATAAAATAAAAACAAAAAATGAAATGAAAGAAAAACACTCTGAAAGTTCTCCTTAGTCATCGCGAAAATTGTAAGAGATGAATTCTATAAGGAACATCAATTTTTAATATTTCATATTTCGTGCTAACAAATATATTCAGAATATTTTTTTTGTATATTCTTCGTTTCACTATTCCCACTTATCTTTTTCATCCTTTCCCTTTAGGGAGGGACGGTAGCAATTCAGAATGCCAACTAGATTATTTTCTTTTTTTTTGTAGATGATAAAAATTGAGAGTCCTTAGACAAAGAATCGAAAAAAGAAATTGTGAAAGAATTAGAAAACTTGACCAAAAATATTTTGATTGTTTTTATAACAGTTTTTTTTTGTCTTGGTCCAATCAAAATTCGAGTGGTTGGTTTTTTTTTTATTGAAGAAAGGGCAAAAAAAATGTGTAGCTCTATGAAATTTGAAGAATTTTCATCTTGTTAAAAATAAAAAGCCCTTGAACTTTACACTTGATCTTATAAATTTAATATTTTCTTACAATTCTTATATTTTCATGTTAATTTCAATTCATTTATATATTTTTTGTACAATCTCCTCTTAAAAGTCTATTGACATACCAATGAAACCGAACCGGTGTCTTTTAATATACACACAAAAATATATTTCTTTATTCGTTTTAAATTATAATAAGATCCTTTTAGATGCTACTTTCTTAAAATATTTTAGACGATGTTTTATTTATTTATTTTGTATAAAAGATGAAACTTGAAATTGAATTACACGAAAAAAGAAGAAGAAGAAGAAGAAAACAGAAGAAAAGAAGAAAGTTAAATAATTGAATGAAAAAAAAATACCTGGAATACAACACGACTGTAACGTGCATCTTCTAAAAATAAACAAGCTGTGTAGTTATTACCACGAAAAGGATAATTTTGTTCACTGTGTGTTATTGCTACTGGTATAGCTGTTGTTATTACTAAAATCCAGACTAGAAGTATTGCTCTGTGAACATTTTAATGAAAAAGAAAAAAAATATATAATAAACACAAACATTTTGTTGTTAAGATTAAGAAAAAAATAATAAATGAATACTTACAAAAGTGCATTCCTTTCTGTTCTGACAGACATACTTGTAATTGGATGGACAACTGCTAAAAATCGATCCAGTGACATTAGAACTAAAGTATAAACACTAGCGTGACATGTGACAACGATCATGTATTGTACCTATATTTGGTTGTTTGTTTGTTTGTTTTTTAAATGAATTGATTAAAAAATAATTAAGAATAAATCAATAAATAAATAAATAAAATTGAATATTATTTTGGCATTACACCCAAATCACAAATATATTTAGTCAATAGACGTAAAATAAATTGACAAATTATGGGCTCAACTCATATATTTGAAAAGAACATGATTGATATGTTTAATTTAGTCTGATGGGTGAAAGAAATCCTGTTTCAATAATTCAACTTTTTACCCATTTTTCCTACCCCCTTTTAATATTTAGAGATTTCATCAAATTATTTTCCGTCTACTGCTATATCTTAAAGCTGAATTTACGTTTGTTTGACAATCACCAAATAAATTTTCCAACAAAAGACCAAAACACAGAAATTTAATAATAACCAAATAGAATATCCAAGAATATTCTCAGTTCGTATAAGAAGAACAAAAAGAAAATTGTCTAAGGTCAAAAGGGTCAAATAGAAGAAGACACAATTTTCTTTCTATCTTTTTTGTGTCGCAGACGTAAATTCAGTTTAAG
Source organism: Pedicia rivosa (assembly GCA_963082725.1). NCBI lineage: Eukaryota > Metazoa > Arthropoda > Insecta > Diptera > Pediciidae > Pedicia > Pedicia rivosa. The sequence continues at coordinate 47,175,531 of OY720151.1, forward strand.
ATAAATTTTCTAATAAATTGTCTTTTATTATCTGTTATCATAGATTTTTTTATTTTTTTATTTTATTTTAAAACTTACAACTTTACACCATAAATCACCAAATGGCCATGCTGGAAAAACATAATCAGCTGCTGTAAATGGTACACAAAATATAACAAATAATAGATCAGCAACAGCTAAATTAATAATAAGTAAATTTGTTGTTGAACGCATTGTTGGATTAGCAGCAACAACTAATACAACTAAAAAATTTCCTAATAAACCAGCTAAACCAATACCACCAAAAAAAAATGGTACCACCATTGATACAACCCTTTCTAATGTCCATTCTTCTACATTTGTTGTATTTTTACATATTGTTGATATGGTTGAATTATAACACGTTGTATTCATTTTGAATACGTTTTTGTTGTTGTTGTTGTCTTTTTTTCTCTTTTTTCTTTCACGTTTAACCACAAAAAAAACACAACCAACTAAAAACACTCAGCACAAACAATTTGTGGATTCCAAGTACTTCCACTTACTAAACAAATTTATTCTGGTTAATTTTATTTGTTTTATTTTTTTTTATTTAAATCAAAAATATTTTATAGAAAATTTTAAGAGAGAGAGAGAAAAAAAAAAAAACAAATCAAAAAACAAAAAAACACAAAAACATAAAAAACACAAAAAAGAAACTATCACATTTTAAAAATATTCAACTTTTGTTGATTATTTTTCTGTTTTGAATTTTGATTTTCGTTCTTCCTCTTTTTTTCCTGGTATTTTTCTTTAGGATCTTTTCTTTATTGTTGTTGTTTTTCTTTCTTTTTTTTTTCTTGTTACTTAAGTTGTGTTCATTCTCATGAATTTAATTCCACTTTTGTTGTTGAAATCATCTGCAAAATAGAAGAAAAAGAAAAATGTATTTAATTGGAATAAATTTGGGAATTTCTTTTCTTTATTTTTTTTTCTAAGAAAACAGAAATTCGATATTTTTTTTTGTTTTGCTTTGTTGTTGTTCTGAACAAAATAAGGGAAAAGCTTCTTCTTTATTTATTTATTTATTTTTTGTATTTTTTTTTTTTGTATTTTAAACTTAAATAGAGAAAAATCAAAAATTCAACTTAAAAAATCAATGATTTAGGTCAAACGAGTTTTTTTTTTTCTTTTTTCGTTTATCTGTTTTTTTTTTTGTCTCGTTCAGTTTTCAAGTAGGTAAAGTAAAGTGGATACAAACACATACATACACACACTCACACGTACAAGATATATGAAAGCACTGAATGTGTTTTAACACTTTTGATTTGAATAATTGTTAAGTGAAATTAATTATTAAATTTTCTTTGAAATAAAAAGTTTTCATTTTTAAAAGGCAACAACAAACAAAAATGGGAAAAAGTGAAAAAATAAAAAAAAGAGAAATAAAATTTAATTTTAGTTTCTATTTTGTATTTTGTTGTTGTTGTATGTTGGTTGGTTGGTGTAGCTGATGTTAAATTTAAATCCTGAGGATTTATAAAAATGATATCTGTTTATATTAGGGAGGTGAAAAAAAACACAACAAAAAAAAAACAGAAAACAAAAACAAAATAACAACAAAAAACAGAGAGAGGCAGATAACTAAATCAGAAAGTTTATCCATCTATACATAATCACATACATACACACACACACGAATAAACAACATTCGTACGTATATAAACACTCACACATATAAATGTGTTTAGGTTACACATGATACATTATCTATCTTATAGACAGAATCCTTTAAGTGGGATTTTCCTAGCGATTGTTGTTGTTGTTGTTTTTGTATGTTGTTGTTTTTCTTCTTTTTTTTTTTTAATTAAAAAATTTGTGTTTATATACGAATCCTGTTTACCTAATCTCTATTAATTATTATGGTGTTATATGTATAGGAAGGAACAGAGAAATAAAAATAAAAATGAGAAGGAAAATTGTTAATTAAAAAAAGAAAAAACGAAGAAAAAGAAGAACAAAATGAAAATGTGATGTTTAGGTTATTATTAAACGGATGATGGTGGGGGTGATGATGGAGGACGTGGTGAAGAAGGCGGAGGAGAGAAAGGAAATGGGAATCATCTTTATTCTAGATAATAAAGCGCAGTATTAAGAAATAAAATACAATTATTCATAATAAAAATATTAAAAATATTTAGTATAATGTGTTGATATGAAAATTCATTTCTCTATTGTACGTTAACACTTTGTTGTTATTTTAAAGGAGAATTCAACGTTTATTTTTGATGTACCAGTGGAAATTACAAGGAAAATATTATTCTATTCTACATTTTTTTTTGTTTTTTTTTTTTGTACGCTCTACGATTAAATAGAAAAGAAAAGAAAGTAAATATTGTATAAATTATATAACTAATTATACTAATATTTGGTGGAATACCTGTGGTGATAAGCGCAACATGATATACTGTATTAAGTTTTATAATATAAATATTATTATAATATTATTAAAGGCAATAATTTAGTAAATGAATATAAACACAAAAAGACACAGTAAATACACACAGACATACAGACACAGAGGACTTATTAAACATCTTTCTTTTTTTTTTTTTGCATAATAATTTATTTAAACTTTACAAACATTTTCCACTCACATAATAATAAAATAATATTTTTTATGATTATGTGAGTTTGGTTCAAATACAATAAATTATTATAAGATGCCTTTAAGACATCAAAATATATTCTTATTCATTCTTATTCATTCTTATTATTATTATTATTATTATTATTATTATTATTATTATTATTATTATTATTATTCGTCTTGAAAGAATTATGCCAAACATACATAATTTAATAATAAAGAAAATTCTTTCATTCTTTTAGATTAAGTTAAGAATGATTAAAGTCAAAATGAAATAACAACAAGAACAATAAACGAGAAAGGAATTGAAAGAAAAAAAGTGTGTTTTTTTTTTATTTGTGGAAAATGTAAAATTTTAAAAGAGATAAACGCACACACACACACACCCAATAAGTTTTCCAATCAAAATTAAGACGAATTCTACCAATTTTTTTTTCTTTGTCTCTTTTTTTTATTGTTTTTCTTGTTCAATGGATTTACTGAATTTATAAAATTTTCTTCGTTTTTTCTTCTCCAAATTTCCGGAATTTTTTTCCCTTTTTCCATTTTTTTTTTTGTCATTTTCTTTTGTTTTTCTTATTTTGGATAATTAATTCACAAATGAATAATAAAAATAAGTTCAATGTTATTGTGTGTGCTCTTTGGCTTGGTTGGTTCAATGTTTTTGTTTTGATTTTGTTTTTTTGTTTTAAGAAATAATTAAAATTGTTCCGCAAGGATTTTTTAAAGGAAGCTGAAAATTCCTTTTAAAAATAAACACAAAAAATATTCACTAATTAATATTTGATTCTGGTGGTTGGTGCTTTTATTTTTGTTGATGTTTTTTATTGACATTTTTCAGAATTTTTCCCTCTCCAACCTAAATCAGGTGAATTAATTTAAACTTCTTTTTTCTTTTTTTTTGTCTTTTTAAGTTTAAAACTTTTTTTTTATTTGTTATTTTGTTGTTTTGATTGCTGCTGTTATTTGTGTGGAATTAATTTGTAATTAAATGTTTTTTTTTATTTTTTTTTTCTTGTCATTTAAAATAAATAATTTGACTAATTTAAAATTTTAAATGACTTGTGCGTTATGTCCTTTTTAGACAAAAGCCTGAGTAGAGGAGGTTTGGATAGAGAATTGAAAATACTTTATGATAATTTATCTTAAAAATAAAACAAAATTCAAACAAATGTCATTAGTTAGACTTAATGCCAATAATATACAGTTTTTATCAAATTATCCCAAATGAATACAAAGACCACAACAATCTAACACTTTCCGGTTTTTACATTTTCCCAAAAGTATTGTGGTCATTCTGTGTTCCTTTTATTTAACTAAAAGGCGGTGAACATTTAAACAAAAATTTCCCTTTTTTTTCTTGCTCATAACCAAAAATGGCCACCGTAAAAAAAAAGAAGAAAATTCACACCAACTTTAAAGCTCTCGTAAAAACATCCCCCCACCCCCATCTTTTTTTTTTTAGTTATAATTAAAAATTTTGTTATAACAAACGTACACAATTTATGTGAAATTGTTAAATCTTTTATTCGTTCTAAAGAGGTTTTTAATCTCTATAGTTTTTTAAACGTTCCCTTTTTGTGTTTTATGTAAATTACAATTCTCTCCGTACTTTTTTTTTATTTTAAAATTTAAGAACAAGAGAAAGAAACGAAAGAGTTTTATTTATTTTATGTAGATTTTTTCCCCTTTGTATCCTTTTTTTTTTCTTATGAAAATCTTTTGACAGAATCTTTGTGTATTGATTAATTTGATTAAAAGAAGAAAAAAATAACGTTGAAGATTAAAGATTAAAGAAAATAGAATTAATTTAAAGAGATTTGTAAATGATTTGTAGTCAACATCATTATAACACAATTAATTTAGTTTAGAAAATTTCCACATTTTGTTAAATGAGAATTTTCTATTTGAAAGTTTTCCATTGAAATTTAGAAACAATTCTTTGTACAAAAATTTTGTATTTTCTATTTTAAAGTGGGAATAATAAAGTTTCAGATGAAATCTTATCAGTGATTCATTATTTAATGTTATTTCCGCTTCATAAATTATTAAATTAGAAATTTCTAATTTCTAATGTCACACACAGGTAATTGAAAAATGAAGAACTAAATAAAATCAACATTATCATTATTTAAATTTTTCTAATTAAATTAAAACAATGAATTTAATTTAAAATTTTACAATTCATTGTAATTATGTAACCATAACAAAAGTACCTATATAGAATTTTTTTTACTCTTTACCAATATGAATGGTTATCACTGAACTAATTGCATTTTCTGTCTGAACAATAATTTATCCAGAGGCTACAAAGAAATTGTATTTTGTGGTCAGATAAAAAGTATTTATTTTTTGTTTTTGTTTTTCATACAAAATTTACAAAATTCTTATGCAGGTTTTTATTCTTATCTTTATTTTTCTCTCTAAAAGTAATTAAAATAATAATGGAAAAGAATGAGATAGAGAAAAAGAAAGAGAGAAAGAGAGAGAAAGTCTTTTATTAATAAACGTAGAAATTAATCTAATCTGGAAGAAATTTTTGATTTAATTAATTCTTGATTAGAATGTTCAATATTTTCTGTTTTTTTTTTAAACGAAATAAAATGTTGCGGTTTTGTGGTTGAACGAAAAATATGTTGATTTGAAATTCTGACATGAAACCAAATTATTTAGACGCAATTAAATTTCAACGACAAGAATTAAATTGTGAAGAATTAGAAACTTGAAATTTATTTCTTTAGAAACAAATCAATTAGGTTTGCTTCTTTTTTTTTTTTTTGTGAAAAAAAAAAAAATTTCGAACTGAAACGGAAAACTTTTATTCTATCAGCTCAAAATTTCAAAACCAAAGAAAAAAGAAACGAAATCGGTTGCCTAAGAAAATTTTCTAAGAAACCGAAGGAAAAAAAGTAAGCAGAAAAAAGAAATTGGTGAAATCATAAAAACAAAGAAAACCGAAGAAAATTTAAGATTTAGGAAAGTTTGCAAAATATTTAGACACAAAAAAAAAGTACGAAAATGAAAAGAAAAAACTTTTTGCAAAGAAAAAAACAAAGAAGAAGAAGAAGAAGAAGAAGAAGAAGAAGAAGAAAAAATTGTTTAAAAGAGAAAATCATTTGGAGAAAATAATTGAGTCTATATTATAAGTTTTTTTTCTTCTGTTGTCTGTTTATAAAGAAAAATTTTTTATTGGAAAATTTTGTCTATGAAAAGTCAATAAAACATTAACTTGAATAAATTATTTGTCTATACAATTTTTTTTTGCTTATTACCCAAATGACCTGAAATCTATTTTAAGAGAATAAAAGTTTATTTTTTGGATAAGAAAAGCAACAGCAAACAGAAGTTTCTATCTGTCTTAGAAAGAGGAATTAATAATTACGTATTTGTGGTACCATACTTGGGTCATCACGAGAATTAATATTTCTCTCGATTTATGGTTTCTGATGCCAGAAACCGATGCAACCAATTATTATGAAATTTTATCTTATTTAGTTTTGGATTTATTCCAAAATTTATTGTAATCTTAATAAGGTCAAAAATAGTTCATAAAATAATGCGTTTGTTATTTTGTTAAACAGAATACGATAATAGAAATTATGACTTGAACTGATAAACTTTTAACCTACATTGTCTATTTTTGTACACACAAAACATAATATAATTTACTTTAATAAGAATATTTAGTGAATTTAAATTGATTAAATTCTTCTTTATAAACCATAAATATTATTTTCATAACAAATAAAGATCTGCTTGAACTCATATAAGACGATTAACTACCTATCCTCAATATCTAACTTATGGAGACTTTAGTGGAGACTTAGAAATGTTTTTTTAAATATTTCCACCTGATAGTATATTTTTAAAATGAATTTTTTATAGAGTGCACAATTGTTGTTGAAGTTTCTAAAATATTATCGTCATTTAGAAAATATCTGGAGATAATTTCAACGAAAGTCTCCACTTTAACTAGTTCCATTATTCTTATTATTAACAAAATTGACAAAATTCAGAAGAAGAAAAAAAGAACCAATAGAATTACAAAAAAATTTAAATAAAGTGAAACTTCATCAAATTTATTTTACAATTTTTAACCATTTGACTGTTTTCTGTAAAGTCAGGAAAATTATCGTAAAATCGATTTGTACAAAAAAAAAAAAATACAAAATTGTAACCAAATTTGTGTAAATGTTTTTCTTTTCACCCTTTTGAAAATGAACAATGAAAATGGAAAGGAACAAATTCTATCAATTGTTTGAATTTCAAAGAAAGAATTTCTAAAATAATTTGAAGGTTATGCTCACACAATATTTCCTATTTTATATAATACGCCATAGAATCTAAACCTCAACATCCTTTAAATGTGAAAGTTTTCTATAAAAAATAATTAATAAAATATAGAGAAGTTTATATGTTGGCATTTGATTTTTTAATTAAAATTAATTAATTTTGTGCATACAATATTTTTTGTTTTAATTAAAAATTTCTAATAAGAAAATGCATTTGAAAACAGTTTTTAGTTTTGTTTTTTTTTTTGTAGTTTTTGAACCATGACCTCATATAATAAAGACAGTATGTATGAAACCAAATAACATTTAAGATGTTGTGGTTAGCAAAAATTGCAATATACACATTTTGTTCTTGTTGTTGTTGTTATTGTTATTGCTGTTGCAAACGATTTTAATCTCAATCTTACAATTTCTTAATCTTAAAGTTTCTTAAAGCTAAAACACTTTTTTTTTTTTGTTTCTTGTTGTTGTTATAATAATAATAATATTATCATTATTTTAAATTAAGATCGGGATTGAGGTAATTAAATAAACTAATTGATTTTCAGTATTTTTATATTAAAGAAAAAATCATAGAGTGGAGTGGGATGGTTGTGAGCAATGAAGGAAATCAATAGATAATCAATAATGTTGAAGTAAATAATTAATTTTGTTGATCATAAAAATAATTTTCCTATGCTGAATATATAAATTAAATAAATGTTTCATTTCAATTATTTATTTATTGGAATGAGTTCCGATTTTCACTTGTATAATTTCTGACAGATTATTTATTATTATATTTTCTTAAGGTTGCATACGAAACCGACTTTTCACCTACGCATATCCCTCCATAATACGGCCAAAAAGTATTGAGTATACACCCTCGATTTTAATTGTAAAATTATGGAGTGCTTTTATAGAAACTTTAAAGGAAATCTTAGGATCTGAAGATAAATTTTTAATAAAAAATACATTTTCTTAATACAGATAATTAATTCTTGAAATAATTGGGTTAAAATAACCTTTACTTATGTGCTCAACATTTCACCTTTAAAGAACTTCAACCAAAAAAAAAAAAAAACAAAAAAAAAATAGAAAAAGGGAAACATAAAATGTGAAAGCTCTTTAGAAGTAAAGATTTCCATTATCTGAAAATATTCTGTATCGCTGACTTTCATAAAAATGGGGCTTTTAGCTGATTTGAACATTCTTCAATATTCCAATTTTAGCATTTTTTTTTTCACCGCACTTAGGATTCTTCCATTTCCTTTTTTTTTTTTCTTTTCTTCTTTCTTAATGCCTTTAAGAAGGAAAAGTGAAAATAATCATTTAATTAAAAATAAATTACTGTGCTGCCAGATGAAAAAAAAAATTAATTATCAGCTCAAGTGAAAAAATAAATACCATAAAAATTAATTAAAATATTTTTGAAAAAACTTCCCCATTTTCCCATACGCAACCCGACCAACAAATCCCATTCTCATTGCACCCTTTTTAAAATTGTCAATATTTCTGTATTTCACTTCAAATAAAAACTAATTAATGCAGTTCACTTTTTTAATTAATATTTCCAGAAAAAAAAAAAAATTCATAAAACAGAAACATAAAATTCAACTCAACTTTAATTTTGTTCATTTTTTTTTTGTGTTGTACGAGTTCCTAATTCCAAAAAAGTATACTCAAAAGGAAAATATTGTGAAACAGTGAAATTAGAATTTTGTTTAAAATTTTTGTTAAAAAAAAAACATAACCTCGATTAAAATAATATCATGCTCTATCTCTCTCTCTCTCTCTCACTGTCATTTTGAATTTGTTTTAGTGGATTTACTTTAACTTTTTTTTTTGTTCCTTTCTTTCTTTTTTGGTAACATAAAATACCCTCAAGTATATTAGAAAATTATACACAATCATAAGAATATTATATACAATATGAAGGCAACAACAACAAAAAAAAAAGAAGAAAATATGGGAACAACTACAAAATAAAAAAGAAAGAAAATACAGAAAAACTGGAGAAAAAAAAAAAAGAACGGAAAAATTATATTTAAATTTATTCAAAATGAAAAAACAGAAAAAGGGCAACAACAACAAAAAAAAAAATAAAGAACAAGAATAAAAGTGAAACAAAAATAAAAATGTTTAAGAAAGTTTAAAAATTTTATATTAAGATGAATTAAAAAAAGAAGAAAATCTACAGAAATTTCTTTTTTCTCTTTCTGATATTTTACATTTTTTTTTTAATTTTCATTATTTTTCATTCGTTTGTTGAAAATTAGGAATTCAGTAAAATAATGAAAATAAACAAAATGAAATGGAAATAATGTTGATTCAATTGAAACAATTATAAAAACACAAAAAAAAAACAAAAATTCCGTATTCCAAACAGGAAAAATGTTATTTTCTATTTTTATTTCCAAAAAAAAAAAAAAAAAAAATTAGAATAAAGAAAATTTCACATAAATTGATTGAATAAAAAAAATAAACATACGCCGATCAGAATCAAAATAAATGTGAATTGATGATAATGATATTTATCTAAAGACAATAAATTAACATAAGAATAAGAATAACATTAAAAACTGTTTCTATTTTCTATTTTAATACTTTCAATAATAAAGATTGAAGATATTTATTCAATCCTGTCTTCTATCTAAATATAAAATAATCAAAGACAAATGTTTATATGGTTGAGTGTATGGAATCACATTATGACATGAATTCTTATAAAATTTCTTCTCTTAAATAAAAATCTTTTATTTTGACTCGTTAGTTCAAATAATTAATCTTTTCTTATAATCCATCGCTTCTGATCGAACAAAATTCAACTATGACACAAAATACAAAAATTAGAGTGGTACAGTAGAGAGGGATGGAGAGAAAAAAAAAACACTTTACCAAAAATTGTGTTTCAATTAATTTATGATCATCATCATTTTTCTCTTTTTATTAATCGGTACATTTGTAATATTTTTTTTTTCTTCTTCTTATAATAAAATACAAGATTAAGATAAAGAAACATGAAGAAGAAATTAACAATGTAATTTGATATTTATGGAAAGGTGTAAAAACTGAAACATTCAAAGAGAGAGAGAAAGAGAGAGAGAGAGAGAGTGAAAGAGAAAAATATTATAAAGGGAAAACCATAAAATTAAAAAAATAAAAGAAATTGTAAAAGTGAAAAGTTTGAAAATTGAGTGTCGTAAATTTTATAATCCTTTATCTCTCACACTCTCTCTCCTCTCTGTTTCTCTCTGTCTCTGTTGGTGTCTTTTTATATAGAAAACTTTCTAATAATTACGTTTTAAAATTGTCAAATATATTCAAGGATTAAAAATAATAATAATAAAAAATGTGTATAAAGTTATAATCTAATTATCATTTTTTACTAATTATTAACATTTTTTTTGTCTTTCCCATTTAATGAATACAATTAAAAATTATTGTATAATTTATAATTGAACATTTATTCAACATAATTAAAGTCACTTTTGGAAATTGTATAAACTAAATTCAAATTAATTAGTGTTTAATAGTTTCTAAATTTAATCAAATAGATAAATGTCCAATCAAAATGAACTAATGAAAGAGACATGTGTGTGTGTGTGTGTTTGTTTGGAAGTTGATAGTTTTACATATATTAAAAAAAAAAATCACATTTACTTTGTTAACTGAATTTTATACGGATCCTGTTCAAATGTTGATTCTAGTGATCGATTATTGGGTTAATTATCAGGAATTCTAGAAATTTGAATGGAAACTTTTATTGCTAAAATATTAATCGAATTGTACAAGACTTTGTTAAGTTTTTTCTCTCTCTTTTTCTACCTCTTCTCTCTCTTTCTATCTCTCTTTCAATGAAGTAGTATAATTTAATGTTATTTTGTTTCAAATCACAGCATGATTCAAATTAAAGAAAAAATATAAACTAAATAATATATTTTCGCTAATAGACATTTTTCGTTAGATAATAAAAATGTTTCATTTATTTTTTTTGTACAAATAAAAAATATATTTTCATTTTCATTTTGATTTTCGTCTTTCGTTTATTTAAGAAAAATAAAAACTTTTTATAAATAGACAACATTTTCTGTCTATATAACTTCGTTATATTTTATTAGATTGAATTGCGTTAAAAAAAAAAAAAAGAAGAAGTAAAAAATGTAAACAAATAATTCAGTTTGTATTTTTCATTTTTTCCCCACTGTCTTCCCTATTTTTCCTTCTTCTTCTTCTTTATTTTAGTTTTTAAAAAGTAAATAATTGAGACGTATAGAATAAGTAACATTATTTTATTATTTTTTTTCCTGTTACTTCCTTTACTTTAATTTACTTTAATTACAAAGTAAATGAAAGATAAATTGTTTTTATTTTATTTTCTGCTAAAGTGTTAAGTGAAATTATTTCTTGTTCTTTTTATTTTTCATTTTTTCTTCTATTTATGATTTTTTTCCTTCGTACATATTCTGTTTGTTTCAATTTTTTTTTTTTTTTGTTCTATCATTTAATGTTTTTGTTCTAATTTTTTTCTCTATTTTGAATGGAACAACATAAACGTAAAAATTTAAATAGAACAAAAAACATATTTCGTGGAATTAAGTTAAATGTACAGAAATTAATTTGCAAAATGGATTGCAAAATATAAATGAAGATAATTGTGTTTCTATCCATATTTCACCGGAATTAAAAGATGCCAAAGTTAAAATTGAAAAACTACGGTGACTATTAACAATTGTGTGTTATGTTTTGACGCGATTAATTTAACAAGAAAGTTTTTCCTGCTGTTTGTCTGTTTGTTTATTTAATAAAAATAATAAAACTTTATTTCCATAAAGAGTTAAAGTTTCCATTTTATTTTATAAAAGTTTATTTCTTTTCTTATAAAAGATTATAATTCTAGTTACTCACAGTTTAAAAATACATAAAATGTTTAGATGAAATTGTCTTCTGTCTTTTGTCGTATGTGTTGTCTTGTGTTTGTTTTGTCTATTTAGTGTATTGTCGATTTTATATAAAATTCCATATATGATGTTATTTCGTGATATTTCATAATAATTGGGAATTTTGTTTAGAAAACTAAATAATTTAAATGTGAATGGATTTAGGAAATTATTTTAAATTCTTATCTATTTACCATTATTTATGGTTTTGTGTTATAAGTATTATTTTCCGTTACTCATGCCCAGTTTCATAAAACTTTCTTAACTGAGATTTTAAGCTTTATTTTGTGTCATCTTTAAAAATGATTACATATTTTTCAGTCCACCGTTATTCTTAAGTTACTTTGGAAATTATCAAAGATTTAACTTTACGCCACATACTTTTTGTCTGCTTCTATACATAATTCTTCTATCTATAATTTCATTATTTAATTGATTCAATATAAATGAATTATTGAATATTAATTGATAGAATATTTAATGAAAGCAATCAACCCACTTTTTTTTTTGTTTATCTTGTATAAATAATAAGTTGCACTTTTATAGAAAATATTATTATAATTATACAAATAATTTCAATTCAGTAAACAAATAAATTGATGAATAATTTGCATGCATGAATATACATAACAAAGAAAAAAAGTTATTAGTGCAACCGTAACTAAATGGAATGAATTTATATCAACGGTTAATGACTCCTTTATTGAAGGTGAAATTCAAGTTATATTTTCTATAATATTTGTTTATTTTAATAAAATATTAAAATTATGTAAATATGAAAATTAAATAATAAATAAACATGCCATTATTGACTATCAACTCTAACGATCCTACATGACTATTTCCTGATATTCCGACGTTGTTTGATGAATAGATTCGATTCAAAATATTTTATTCCGTGTTACCTACCATAATCAAACTTTATTTGAAATAAATGCATTAACTAAATATCCAACAAAAATTTAGTAATGATTAATTCATCAACAAATTTTATTCAAATAAAATTAATCAAACAGAGAAACAATAACAACTTTTTATGATAATTGTATTTTTTAAGGTGAACCCATTAGAAACGCCTTGATAAACTTAAGTCAAAATTAATTAAAATAGTTTCGATAAAATAGAAAATAATAAGATGCGATAATGTAGGAGTTGTGTCAAGTTATTTAATTCTGGTTGGTTGAGAATATTTTTCTTCATTTAATTTTTTTTTGTGTTCGGTTCATTTATATGCAATGAATTTTGTTAGCCCACGCAACTTAGAAAATAGGAAAATAAAGGAAAAACAAGAAGGTAATATAACCCAACATATTCTAGGATATTATTATTTGAAGTTGGTGAAGAAAAGTTTATTGAAACAAATGAAATTCTCTTCAATTTATTTGTTTCTTTATTTTTTTTTTGGTTTTTGGTTTTTGTATCTCGTTATTATAAAATAAACTGTCACAATGAAATCCACTCCTTTTCCTCGTTTTCCTTTGGTTCCTTCTTTTTTGTATTTTTTTTTGGTTATTTTTCTTAAAATGAACTTCACTGATAATCCAAAAATGATACCCTTATCACAACTAAATTTATTCAAAGTATGGTAAAATTTGGTTAGAATGAACCTCTCACGGGACACAAATAAGTTTGGTTTTCTATAAATAGGGTTCGGTGTAACAAGTTTAGTTTGACTAAATTAAGTCCTTTTTCTTTTGTTATCATTGTTGTTGTTGTTGTTATCAGAAATAAAGTTGGAAGAGATAATAGAAGATTAGATTTAGGAAGTATCCATTGAATAAGATCATTGGTCAAAATATTTAATAGAATTGTTCTTGATACTTTCTCTGCGTGAGGCCTCCCAGCTTTTCTACTTTTGCTGCTTCTCGATTCGTTGCTTTTTTCTACTTCTCATTTGTTTGTTTTTTTTTTGTCTTCATTTTATTTTTAGAATATGTCTTTCTTTGTGTAGGTATCAACAAAATAAATAAAAATAAAGCGTAACATCCATAACAATAAAAAAAAAAGTAAAGATAACTTTTAACAAATGAAAATAATAAATTTGATGAAAAAAAAGTTGACATGGTTGACGTTTACTTAACCTTTGATTAACCTTATGCATGTATATTTTTTTTTGTTATGATAACATAATTGTATCAGTTTTGACTTGAGGCACAAAAATTTCATGCTGTGTTCTCATATACACGATTTACCATCAAAAAAAAAAATAAAGTTATGAACGAGAAATCATAAAATAAAATTTAAACATTTTTCTTCATTATTATTTTAACAGAATAAAATAATGTTTTTTTTTCTTGGTTGTAAAAGTTTCTGGTTTTGATTACAGAATATTTCTATAATACAGAAACATTTGGGGTGTGGTCGAAAACATTCTTTTTTTTTTGTTGTTGTTGGACAGATGAGAATATTAACGTGTGTCGTTGGCAACTCATGGCCAAAGGTTATATAATAATAATAAGTGTTGTAAGTAAGTGGTTGATTTATTTACCACTTACTGAATCATACAAAGCAAAACAAAATATAATAAATGTAAAACAAAAGAAAAAAGGAACACATAATTTTTATATTGATTCGTTCATATTTTTATATTTTCTGTAACATAAGTTTTTTTTTAGATTTTTTACCGCCTGCTTGGATGTCATTTAACCCAAAAATTTATAGAGGAGAATTTTACGAAACCCACAAAAAAAAATTGTTGCCCCAGAGTGCCTAAAGATTTGGTTCATTTGATTAATAGGATTTTTTTTTCGTTCGTATATTTATGGCAAATCAAACTATCGAATTTATTTAAGCCACAAAATTGTAGAAAATGGAATCAAGTGGAACTTTAAAATGAAAAGAATTTGATTGAATCGTCGTCTTTATATTTTCAATTAACAAAGGTGAAGAAGCAAAATAATATTGACCATTAAAGTCTAAACACTAAACTATTATGTGATTCGTATTTTAATGTTTTAAAATTGAAGAAGGATCCATAAAAAATTAGATATGATTGTAATTTGGTTGATTGATTTTTAATCATTTTTTTATTATTGACGAAGAGAAAACTCGTATTTTCAAAGTAGATTAAATTTTTTATTTGTCACATTAAAAAAGGAAAATGAAAAAACAAAAAACAAAAAAAAAAAAAACTGAGAATAATGAAACGATCAAAACTATAAAAACAAAAACAATTTTTATTATCGAACAAATCTTTTCGTTGTAATAATCTTGATTAATAGTAAAAAAAAATTCACAATTCCATGATGTAGCATATTATTCTTGATTATGTCTTCTACCACTATCAACCAAAAATAAACTCTTTCAGTTTAATATTTTATCAAAGATATAAAGGACATGTTTTTTTTTTTCCTTATTTTCATTTTAATCTTTAGAAGATTATTATTTCAAGAGAATTTTCTCTTACATTTTAAAATTATAAAGAAAAACTTGAAAATAAAAAAAAAAATAATACAAAAGTTCTGTTGTGTCATTCGGCAACTTTTTGTAAATTTATTTAACATAATATCATCCCATTGATGAAGAATAAAGAAGAAGAAAGAAAAGAACTCCCTCAATTCATCTCTTAAAAAAAAATCCTCCCCATTTCCCCTTTTCACTCGTTTTGGCAAAAATAGCAAGAATGAAAATATTTATCTGTATTTTTTTTTATTTTTTTTTTTATTAGAACAGACACAATGAATAAACTCAGAAAAATATAACAAGAATGACATAAGGTGACGTGGTACGCTTTTCTTTTAATTTCGTAATTAATTTTCTTTTTTTTTCCAATTTTTTTCTTTCTTCGTTTTCCTTTCTTTTATGACTTGGATTTCTATTTTATTTATTTCCCCTTTTTCCCCCCTCTTTCACTTACTCTATCACTGGCTCTGAGTGTGTGTGTGTCTCGTGTTTGAAAATGACGACTGAAAATGAATTCCGAATTACTGGTTATGTCCTTTTAAGACACGATTGTTACTATTGTTGTTGTTGTTCTTAATCAACAACAACTAATTTTGAGTGACACAAACAAAAAAGTCGATATTCTTATTTATCTCTAATTTTCCCATAAAAACTAAGAAAAAGAAAAAAAAAGGGAACAGACCTTAAAAAAGTGTGTGTGTGTGCTTGTGCGTCTTCTATTTTATGCGATTGTCATAAAAATCATTCCTTTGTTTCAAATTATCTCGTAAATTTTTTCTTCCTCCTATTTTAAGATTTTTTTTACAGGATTCTATCCTACTTTCTTTTATATTTTTATATTGTCTTATATTGTCAGTGTCGTATGTTTTGTTTTATTTTTGTTTTTCATAAAAGCTTAAGTTGATACGATTTACTCTTGTCGTGTATTTTCTATTTTTTATTTAAAACAGAATTCACACTTAATTCGTTACGACTTTTAATATTTTATTTGATTTTAGATAAAACGAAGAATAATAAATATTTTGATTTAAATACAATACAGTCACAGAAGTAAACAGACAAACAGCCAAACAAACAGACAAAGCATGAAAGAAAAAAGTTCTTACATATAAAAAATAGACAAAAAAAAAGTGGAAAAGGGAAAGATAAATTTCAAGGTAAA
Source organism: Pedicia rivosa (assembly GCA_963082725.1). NCBI lineage: Eukaryota > Metazoa > Arthropoda > Insecta > Diptera > Pediciidae > Pedicia > Pedicia rivosa. Next base: position 47,191,914 of record OY720151.1, read on the forward strand.
AGAAGAATTGTATTGATACAAAAGAATCAAAGTGAACACAAATGTGGTGAAATTTTTATCCAAAAAAAAAAAAAAGAAAAGAGAGAAAAAGGAAAAAAATCAAATGATTCTCATTTTCATCTTCTTTATATTCTTTGCATTTTTCTCATTTTTTCCAGAAGCTGCTTATGTTGAATTCAAATTTTTTTTATTCTGATTTTTAAATAAAATTGAAAATTTTTTTATTTGGTTTTGATATTCATTTTTTTTTTCCTCATCCAATATTTTTTCCGTCTATTATTCATTTTTTCTTTATTCAATTCAAACATTTCTAATCAAAATAAAACGATTTGTTCAAGAGGATCCGAATAGAAATGAACCAAACATCCGTTTTATTTATTCCTTTTTACTAATTTTCCCCAAAATTTACTTTAATGAATAAATTAAAAATGTAAGTAAAGTCAGAATAATATTATGTCCATCTAGTCATATCTTCTTCTTTCAGGCCTTCTTGTCCACAAACAACAAAAGTAAAAACTTGTACATTATTTGAGAAAAGGTCAAAATATAACAACAACAATAAACAAAACTTTTTTTTTATTTTTAAGTTTAACATTTTTACTGTTGTGAAATTTTAAAGTTCAAAAGTTTCCTTCTTTTTGTAGCCGTCACAATATTTTAATTACATTAATTAAACACTAAAAAGAAAAACTTTCGCAACATTTTAATTGCTTACGATAAACAAAATTTTCATTTTTCATTCTCTTAAGATTTTTCAAGAATTTTTCTATTTGTTGGACTTTCGTTAAAGGCTATTTTTTTTAGCTTTTTCTTTTTCTCCATTCATCAAAATATAACCAAAAATGGTGAAAAAAAAATTGGAACATTTTAGCTTTCTCATGGCTATACACGTAAGCCACCTTGATTCACTTTAATCTCTGTTATTTTATTGCTTGTCGAATGTTTTATTATTATTTTTGTTGTTGTTGTTGTTGTTGTTGTATTATAGGATAAAATTTCAAGAATTTATCCGTACTTGAAAGGTTAAGAAGGGATATATGAGAGAAACGATTGAAAATCTTATTATCATAAAAAAAAATTACTTCCAAATTTTCCACTTAAACAGAAAAATATTGGTTTTTTTTTTCAAAAAAAAATGAAAAATCTTTTCTGAGAACCTTGCCGAGTAGAATATACCCATCTATAATCCTTTATTATTAGGATTTCAAATATTCCTATAAAAGATAAAGTATAAAAGAACTTTAAAAGAGAATAAAGTGGATTTTGATTAGTTTGTATCTGTCCATAAAGTCTTCTGAATTGTCTGTTCAAATATTTTAGTCACGTTTATAAATTTTCTTTTTTGTTATTTCCGGATGTTTTTCTTTTTAGTTGTTTGATACGTTCGGTTCGTTAGAATTAATTTTACAAGAAAACTTTTTTTTGAACACGTTACCAGACAATCATTTAAAATCTAGAAAATTGACAATTTAATTTCAATGTGCGACAAAAATAATTTTATCGCTACAAAGCAAAAAAAATATGAAAAATTCCATCTAACTTTAGTGAACGTAACCGAAAGTTATATAATTTTGATGTGTTCGCATAATAATTTTTATTAAAAAGTTCAAATGATAAAACGGAGAAAAAAAATAAGAAAATCTCTTTGGATAAAATTTGATTTTTTAACAATTGTTACCAAATGATGAATATTTCTTAATGAAGAAAAAAAACTTTTTTCGCCATATTTCTTGCAATGCGCGTTTATCGTACATAGGAAAAAAAATTTGTCTTGATTAATATTTCTTATGTAATTTAATCAAAAGAAAAATAACTTTCATATGGTATAAAATTTAATAAGATAAACTTTGAACTTTTTAACTGGAATCGTCTAAAACATGAAAGAGAGAAAAAAAAGGTCATTAAATTAAACTTATTCGTTTCGATCATGGCTTGTCACAACAATTTAACATAATTAAATATTTTCAGTGAAACGTAAATAACTATTTCTGCTATAATTTTCAATTTTAAATGATGAAATTTTAGTTAATTTAAATGAATGAGGATAATCTTTGATTGAGGCCAGTCAATAATATTTGCATTCAAAGTAACATAAATTAGTTATACTTTGATAATGATGAAATTCTAATACAAAATTCTGTTGCACAACTTGAATTATTTATTAATCGTCTTTACTGTTGATGTTTATTTTAATATTTAAAGGAATTTTGTTTGAAGCAATTCTAATTTGAATTTCTCCATTTAGAGAATTTATCATTAAATCTTCAAATAACTTCTTTGTATTTTCATGCCATAAAATGCATACAGATTATTTATAAATTTTCAAATGTATGCCATCACTTAGTGAAATTCTAAATAGTTAAATATTAGCAGCATAATAAAATATTTCTAATTGAAATCTCTAAACGAAAATCAAATAGAATATTTTCCTAGTGAAATGAATAAAAAAAAATATTCTCTCGATTTCAAATCTTTTCATCAACAAAGTTAAAAGAAAATAATTGTATAAAATCTGATTATAAAAATAATGTCTACCTACAGTCTAGTTATGTTTTTAATTTAATTCATCAAAAATAATATTTTCAAATTAAAAGAAAGAAAAAAATTTTACAGTTTGGTTAATTTAAAATTCAAAAATACTAAAAAATTTAAATATTTGTTTGATAAAGTTCAATTGGTGAACTCATTTGATATTCATAAAAATAATTCAAAACATATAAAATGAATTAAGTTTTTTTTTTTAGTTTATCCTGTTCGCATATCCAGAATATATAAAATTTAATTCTATCCCCTTTCCACATCCTTCATCACGTATATCCATAAAGTTCTTTAATAAAGCTTTCATTATTAAACGTATTTGTTTTATGTTCTTTTTTTTTCATTTGTTTCTTGTTTCTTGTTTCATGTGCAAAAATTAACAATAGAAAAATATAAAATGTGATTCGGTAGAATATAAAAGTGTAATTTTATTATTATCAAAATTTGAATTTGATTCAACATTTTTATGTTAACAAAAATAAAAGAAAAGAAATGAAAATGTCTCAATGGATATGTGTACGGAACGGATGTAGAAAAAAAATGCAAATATTGATTTTGATTCAACTGAGAATTTATTCAATGAAAATAGAAAATCTTTGGTATCAAATGAAACTTAAAGAAAAATGTAAATAAATAATAATGAATGTGTGTGTGTGTGTTAAATGTTAAAGGATCTTTTAACTTTAAGAGATTCTGATTTATTTTCAAAAGGGATCATTTCAAAGGAATTCCTGATTTTTGTCAGAAATAGAAAATAATTCCATTGAAAAGGATTTTCTTTAATGAAATTTATATTAATGATTCACGTGTTAAAATTTGTTGAAAATATGAAATGATTTACTTTTAATAGTATCGGGTTCATTCTTTTCGTTCTTCAATATCTGTTTGTTTTATTTTTCATTATGAATTTTTTAATTTCAAGAAAACTACAAATTACAAACGTTCCACTTCTTTTTATAAATTTTCATTAAAAAAATGCATTTCCATAAAAATGAGAAATTTCATAATTATGGATTCAAGTCAGATACTTTATATTTTTCTCTATTTAATGAAATTATTCAATTTAAACATAATTAAAATAGAAAAAAATATCAAATGGACCAATAACCACAAATTCATGTAACGTAAATTAATTTAATTTTAATTTTCCAATAATAAAAAAAAACAGACAAAAATACAAACAAGAATAAATGAATTTGTTTAGTGGAATAAAATTTGTTCACACAAGTCCATTGAGTAAAAAAAATTAATAGAAATAGGTACAAGAATTTATATTTATTTTGATTACATATTTTTATTGTCATTTTACGATTTTCCAAATAAAACAAATTAATTTGTGCTTTTGTTTTAATTTATTATTTTCAATAAATCATTAATTTATAATTTATTCACATTTTTCTCTGTTTTTGTATTATTTAATTAAATTGTAATTAAATCAGACAAAAATAATAATCAACGAATTTTTATCATAATTAGGATAAAATGATTTGAAATAATTTTTGTTGTTGTTGTTGTTGTTGTTTATTCTTCTTCTTTATTGAGATTTTTAGGTATTAATATCAATATTTCACTTTCACATTATTTAATTAAAAATGATTAATTAATTCGATTAATCATCAATAAAAATTGAATATTTTAAATGTTATCAAATATCAGGTTGGTGTTATCAGATAACCCAAAAACCGTATAAAAATAAAAATTAGGTTTGAAACTATAAAAATTCAATTTTTATGACAAACAATGTGACAAATTTCTATCATTTTTTTCATTTTCCACCTTTTTTACTGGTTGGTTGTTATTTTATTACCAAGAGAGAGAGAGAGAGAGAGTGAAAGGAACAAAAACACAACATTTGGTTGTATATTTTGAATGAAATTTTTATGATAACAAAAAAATTTCAAAAAAATGACAAAAAAAATAATAAAACAACAACAACATGAAATGAAAGAAGAAAACGATTTTCCAAATAGATTATTTTCTAGTTGATCGATTATTTTATTTTTAGGTAAAATATTGTCACAACTGAAAATAAATAATTCATTTTTTTTTTTTTACAGGAAGATACAAGAAATATTATTTACACCTTTCGGAATAGAACAACAATAACAACAACAACAACAAAAACAAAAGTAGGTAAATGGATTGTTTTCTCTCTGTTATAATATTTATTGTAAAATTGACAGCTGTCATCATTTTCATTTTTGTTTAAAATATAAATGAAGGTTTTTCAATTTATTTAGGAGTTCACTACATGAACTTAGGATTACATAAAATATTGTCCCAGTTTCTATAAAAATCTTTCAAAAAAAGTAAAATTAAACTGAATACATTTTTTATATAAAATTCTTATAAGTGTTGACGCTTTGACGAAGACTAGAAGAATATAAATGGGAACAAACTATATTTACAAATTACAATGCTAATGTGAAAATTTAACAGATTTTTCTATTCCTCCATATTAAAATATATTCCCTCTTGAATTCTATTTCAAAATGCTTTCACTTAAAAAGCTTCATCTACCAAAAAATTTCACAAAAAAACCCCTCAATAATGTTGATGTAGAACAACAACGAAGATAAAATTGTCTATATTTAAATTATAATAATTGGGTTGAAATTCTAAATCAAAAAGCTTTATATTAATCGTCATCTCTGTGTTTAGTTATCAACTTTAAGACAAACAAAGTAAAATAGAAAAAATAGGGCAAAAATAGGCTGACATACTTTTTACTCTTTAATATCATCATCAGTCAATATTGTTTACATTCATTCCTTTCGTCCGCTTTTCTTTTCTAAGATTAACACGAGACAAGCAGACATAAACATATACACACACTCGCATACAAAATACGAATTTGTTAAATTTCATTCCAGACAATGGAATAATTTTTCGTATCTTTTTTTTTTTTCTTTTTACTGGAAAAAATATTACAAGAACAACAAGAAGAAGAAAAAAAAATAATGAAAGGCACTGAAGTTGAATATTATCTTCTACATTTCTTGTGTGTCTTCTCTCTCACTCTCTCTGATTCTTTCATAGTCGCATACACATTCATATAAACGTTATGAGCTTCAGCTGAACAGAAAATTGGGAAATTTATAGCAACAGCAACAACAAAAAAGAAAAAAAAAAATAGAAATAAAATAAAAAACGAAAAGATAAGAAAGAAAAAAAAACAAAGCATAAGAAAATAGAAAAGATAAAATTTCAATTAATGCAATTTAATTTTATTTTTTGATTAAAAAACAAAATTTTTATGCTCAAAATTTTTCATCGTTTTCTCTTTATTTGCATTTTTTAATAAAGAAAAAAAATTATTGAAAGAATTAAATTAATTATAGAAATTTGGGAATGAATTGAATTTCTTTTCTATGATTTTTTCTTTTCTCTCAACTTTTGTCTGAAACAATTTTAAAGAAATATAAATTGTGTGTTTGGTTCATTGAACTTGTATATACGTTACCCTATCCTATAGTATTATTCCTGAAAATCCTTAAGGAAATTCTAAATAATTGTATACTAGCGGGAATAACGTGAATACTTAAATAAAAATTGATGGTACGTGACTCAAGTAACAAGATTTGAGCACGCGCATAATTAAACATTCCATATTTTGTGATGATAAAAAAAAAATAATATAAAAAGATGAATATCTTCAACAATCTAATCGGTGCTGACAACATAATTTCTTAAGTAATAAAACAAAGAAATTGAAATAATTTCAACATCACGCGACATAAACTTATCTAGTCTAGTCACAATAGCGATAACAAGACAAAACTATCGTTATCTCTAAACTCTATTGAAGATCATTTAACACGCCAACTGAAATCAATTATATTTTTATGTTCCATTCACAAATAGAACGGACACCAGTAATTATTTCTTATCAAATGATCCACGTAAATTTTTTTGGGATTAAGAAAAGTCAACAGGAACAGCAACAACAACGAAACAAAATCATTGTAGATTTTTTAAATCGCAGAAAACACAATTACCGTGTCTCATTAAATTTAAGAATAACAAAACAAAAAAAAAACGAACCAACGAAAGAATAAAGTTCAAATTTTTATATTCTTCCCATTTCAGTTTATTCTTTTATAATTAATTTAAAAGGAACAAGGCAAGGAGTGGTAGAAGAGGGGAAAACTTGATATCAAAATAATGACAATCTTTTATACCTAAATTTTACTGGTAGATGAGAAACACTGATTCAAAAGTGTCAATTAATTTGAGATTTTTTTTCTTCCTTTTTCTTTTGTTGTTGTTGTTGTTGTTATTTTTGTTGTTGTTTATTTTTATATTATTTTAAAGATAGAAAGAGAAAAAAAAACAGAAAATTAAATGAAAATGCCTAAAGGTGATTTCCCCATACAAACACACACACACACACACACAATTCATTCGTCTTTCATTATTTTCTGTTAAATTTGAATTATTTTTAGGAAGAAAGAAAAGAAGAGAAATTTGTAAAATTACCATAAAAATTATTATTGGTTCTTCTCTTATGAAATATAATCCTCAATGGAGAATACCGAAAAAAAAAATGCGTGCTTGGTCAGAGGTAGGAGGATGATTTTATTGTGGAAAAAACCAAATAATTTTTTGTTTTCATTTCTTTTTTTATTTTGTTGTTGTTTCAAAAGAAAATTTGTCATTTTTTTCTTTATGTGTGTGTGTGTGTACGTTTGTACGTTTGATTAAATTTTGACTGTTTTTGTTCAATTGAAGGTGATGAAATATACAATTTTGATAGATTTTCATTTAATTTAAAAAAAGGGAAATTCAATTTATTTATTTTTAAATTTATTTAATCGTACGATCTTGTCCTGTCTACGTTCATCTATATTTTTATCGATCTATTTGTCTCTATCTATACACATCTCTAACGTTATCTAAACCGACTTTCTATAAAAATAGAAAACACAAAAAAAATACAAAAAAAAAAGATAAGAAAAATGGACACATTTGAATTATTATGTCATATCCGGTTTATTTTTTCCTGGAGATTTTTCTCATAGATAAATAAATTATAAACAAAAAAAAAAAGAAAGAAAGAAAATATGATGGATAAAATGGGGGAAAAACAGGAAGACTTTATTTCTTTTGTTTATTGAAAAAAAAAAAAACAAAAACTGAGAATTAAGAACAAAAAAAGAAAATAATAAACAGACAAAAAAAAAAAAGAAAGAAATATTGAAAGAAGAAAAATGATTTTCTTGATTCTTAAACAATCAAAATTTTATGATACATTTTTTTGTCTTTCGTTTCGTTTCTTTTTTCTTTTTTCTTTGTTATTTTGTTTTTCTTGTTGTTTTTGTTATAAAAGGATGATTGAAAATCTGTCTTTAAAGATGGATTTAATTAAATGACTTAAATGATTTTTTATTGATAATTCTATAAACTGTTTCCTTCAAATCAATTTAATAAGATTGATTTCTATTTTTATTTTATAATAGAAATAAATCTATTAATACAACAACAACAACAACAACAATTTTAGGTATTTCTTCAGTTAATAAAACAGAAAAGGAAACAGAGAGAGAGAGAGACAGTGAGAGAGTTAAAGAGTTCTTCTCTGAATAAGCAAAATGTATGAAGTTCAAATTACGATTATCAGTTGTTGTTGTTTTTTTATCGAACTAAGAATTTAAGAGGATTTTATTTTAATCTTTTTATCTATCTGGGACTGAAATTCGATAAAAGGAAAAAAAAAAAAGAAAGAAAGAAGAAAACTGATTAGATAGAGTCTATCTGGGATTCCAATGAATAAAATGAAAAGTAAGATGTGCTTGCTTCGGTCCAAAATTGAAACAGAATTTATTTATGAATGAAAATTTTAACATAAAATCGTGACTTATTAACGATTTATTTATTTCTTCAATACACAAGAAAAAAAAAAGTATAGAGAAAAATAGAATCAATAATAAACGTGTGTGTGTGACTTGTGTATGTGTGTGTGTGTGTGTGTGTTGACTGATGTATTTTGGATGAGTTTCTCTACCATTTTCTGGTGTCAAATGAGATTAGTAAGAGTTTCCTTTTTTCTTTTTTTTTTTGGTTGTTTGCTTTTGTTTTCTTTACTTCTAGGATTTTTCTTTGACAAAGTCATCTCATTAAATCTTTGATGTTTCTTCTTTTTTTTCTATCTTTTTTGTTGTTGTTGTTATTTTTTTTTTGTTTTTTTCTTTTTGCTTTTTAAAAGAATTTTCCGAAGAAAATATAAAAATCAAAATGTTCAAAAGAAATGTGTCGATATAAATTTTATTAAAATTAATTTGTCCTCTTCTCCCACCTCCTTCTTCTTCTTCTTCTTTTTTAATCATTCCCACTTTGAAGAGTTTTTTGTTGTTATTGATATTTTATCACTCAACAGTCAAAACATTCACAACAAATCACACCCAAACAATTGTCTTATTCTTCACCTCTTTCAATCTCTTTCTCTTTCTCTCTCTCTCTCTCTCTCTCTCTAACTCTGTCGTCTTTAAAAAAATTATTTACCAGAAATTAATAAACAAAATATAAATTTTCACGTGATACGGCCGTTTACTGTGTGTGTGTGTGCATTTATGTGTAAACAAAATTGTAACCAAAAATTGTAACAGAAAAAAAAAGAAAATCAGGAAGAAAATGTTTAAGAATGAAAATTGTGGAAAAGTTGGGGGAAAAATGAAAATTCAAAAGGTGTTTTCCATCCTGTTGAAAATAAAAATAATTCTTACCGTTTTCTTTTTATATATTTTTCCTCCTCCTCCTACTCCTCTACTTCTTCTTCTTCCTCTTTTTCCTTTCAATAAAATTTTATATCCAAAATAGAAAAGTTTGTTTTCTTTTTTTATTTATTTATTTGCACCAACGTCTTCCACACTTCCTCTTCCCACTCGATGGCTTTGTTGTTGTTGTTGTTGTTCGAACCAAAACTTTAAATAAATTTTTTTTTCACAAAATAATTTACTGATGAGAAAACCCAAAAAAAAACAAACACAAAGATCAGAAATCACAAATTTTTAACAACGAACATCAAAACACTTCCGGCTTTTCACTTTTAGATTTTTATTTTCCGAAAAAAAAAAATGTTCTTGGTAAAATTTTTAAATTTCTGAATTTTTGAATTTTTTTTTCAAAACTTAACTTTTTTTTTTTCAAAATTCAATTTTTCTTTTCACTTTTTTTTACTGATTTGGAATATTTTCTTTTTGATTTTGGCTTTTTGTTGTTGTTGTTGTTGCGGTGAAAAGAATTCCGAAAAAAATTATTAAGAAAGTTGAAAGAAAAATAGACAAAAAAATAAATAAATGAAATTCTTCTGTGTTTGATTTTTTTGAAACGAAAATATTTTGTTTCTTTCTTTTTGAAAACTAAAGAAAAAGGAAAAATGAAAAATGGGGGCAAAAAATTAAAGAATTAAAAAAAATAAATAAAAGTGGATTAAAAAAAAAAGCCGGTGTTTGTCTTAAACTTTTTTTAATTTTATTCACAATAATTTAAAAAAAGAATTTATTTTTTCTCTTTATCACTTTCTTTACTTTCTTTTCTTTCTCTTTTCTTAATTAAAAGAATTTTTTTTTTAATTTTGAAAAATTTGAGAAAAATCACTTTATTTTTTGGTTTAACTTTTTCAGACAAAAAACAAATTCGCAACAAAAAACGAATCGTGAACTTTTTTTGAATTCTTTTAAAAAGAAAATTCTGATTTTTTGTTGTTGTTGTTGTTGTTCTTGTTCTTTTAAATTTATTTTTTTCCCTAAAAATTATTTTTATTTTATTTAATAATTTTTTATTTGGTTCGGTTTTTTTTTGAGTTGAAGAGCGCAAAAATAATAAAGTCGTACCGTACTTGACGAGCTTTTAAAATGAACTGAAATTTATTTTTTGTAACAACAAACAAGAATTGAATATTATTTCGGAATGGCAGAAAACTTGGTAGAAAATATATCTTTTGGGATTTTTCTTCTATTTTTCTTCTTTTTTTTTTGATAACAAAATGAAAAAAAGAAGTAACATACACACACACATACGCTATCTCTCTCACACACACACACACACATCAATAGACGACGAACGAAAGAAATAATGAGAAATTTATTCTCCTCCATCTATCAGAGTTCTCTCTCTACATTCTTACTCTCTTCTCTCTCTCTCTCTCTTTCTCTCTGTTTTTGCTCTCACACTCTCTTGCTTTCTTTTAAATTCTCTCTCTCTCTTGATAGTATAATATGTTTCTCTTTGAAAAATGAAAACAAGAGTAAAAATTTACCAGTTTCAGTTTTTTTTCTTCTCCTTTTCTTCTTCATTTCGTCGTCTTATGATTTAGTTGTTGTTGTCGTTGTTGTTATTGTTGTTGTTGTTGTTTGGTTGGTTGGTTGTTCGGTTGGTTGGTCTATTTTGTTGCTACAAATTAATCTTGAATAAAGTGAAATAGAATTGTGAAAATGTTGTTAAGAAATAATCCATCATTTTTACAATATTTATAAGAATTTAATGGGAAAACTCTTTATACTTTTCTATATTTTTATTTTTCTTCTGTTTTCTTGTTATTTTTCCATCGTGTTGTTTTTGTAAAGAGAGAAGAAAAGAAAAGAGAGAAAACTTAAATTCAATAATAATGATTGGGAATAATTGTCAGAGGAATTTATAAAATCTCAAAATAGTTTAATTGAAAATAGAAAATTATTTATTGTCCGATGGAGGGGACAAAAAAAAAGGAAGAAGAAAAGTTAAAGTGAAAAAGGGAAGAATAAGTAGAGTGAAATGGAAAAACTTGGGACTTTGTATAATTTAATTAATTATCAATTTTCTCTCTAATGGAGACAATTTTCTTTCCTTTGTCTTAATAAAGGAAAATAGTTTGTAAAAATTATAGAATAAATTTCATAAAAAATTAAACAATTCGCTTAAGGACATTACGAAATGGAATGAATATTTTTTAATAACGATATGAGCGAATTATTATTTCTTAATATTCTCCAAATGAAATTTGATTAATGTGAAAATGTCTCATTTGACTTTTGAAACAAATTTAATAAATTAACAATGACATTAAAAAACAAACAGGCAAAAAGAAAGAAGAAGAAAAATGGAATGAGATGAAAAAAAAAAACGACAAAATGTTTTTTTTTTTTTTTGGTTGTGGGTTTTTTAAAACAAATTACAAAATGTCTGCTGAATAATTTTATAGGATAAAATCTTTTTTCTTTTCATCATTATTATTATTTCTTGTAATATTATATTGTACAAAAGGACTGAAATTAATGAACTTTCAATCAGTATGATGTGAACGTTTGTTGTTGTTCCTCTCTTGTATTTTTTTTTTTTACATTTGTTTAATTTTTGATTTTTAATTGACACACACACACACATACACTCACACAGCATACAAATAAAGACCCAATGAAAAACACTCAGAAACATTTGAGTGTTAATTTTTCTCTTTCATGATTTATATTTTTCTGTTTTAACATTTCCTCGTTTTCTATGAAATTTTATTCCAGAATAATTTACAAGATGAAAAGGGAGTTGCATAACCAGATTATCCATCGTTAGTTCGTATGAAATATTTTTATGCTATAATTTTTTTAATAGTCGTAATTAATGCGGATCTTCTAGCCTTTCATTCTTTAAACGTAAAAACTTTCTTTGTAGAAGATTATTTTTGTATCGAATTCTATCAGATTCTTTTCTATTAATAAAACACAAATAGAAATGGAAAGAAATTCTCTTTTTTGCTTTCTTTTTGACAGATCTTCTCATATAATGTTACATTTTTTAAAATAAATCTTTTGTTTACAAGAAGAAGAAGAAGAAAAAAAAAAGAAAAACAAGAGGAAAGAGAATCAATAAAAATTACCATTTTTCTTCTTTTTTTTTTCTCTGTTTTTGACTTTGATTCATTTCTTCGTTTAGTTTTGCTTTAGTTTTTCTTCATTTTTCTTTTTCTTTTCTATATTGTTGTTGTTTTTGTTTTTATTTTTCCTTCTTTTTGTTTTTCTTCCCTTTTTAATACATTTCCCTGTACTCAAGTATAACGCCACAAAACTGTGTCAAACTTATATATGTGAAAACCAAAGACAAGGGATTGGAATTGTGTTGTAGTATTATGCGAGATTTTTATTAAATAAAGTGGGGAGTTCTTATTCAAGTAGTTAGATATACATTTATATTCGGATATAACAAAAAACACTTTTGGGAATATGTTTCGATCGTTATTGTTATTGTTATTGTTGTTGTTGTTAACTATTTTTGTTGTTGTTGTTGTTGTTGTTGTTAGTAACACTTATTATACTATATGGTTACAAATGCATGTGTACGTCTGTAGGTGTTTAAATGTGTGTGCGTGTGTGTTTGTGTATTGATGCGTTGATGATGTGATTGTATATTTTTGATACAAAAAACTAAAACTTAGTTTTCTTTCCATTTCCTCTCGTTTGTCCTAACCCATCAACTGTCGAAAATAAAAACAAAAACTTATTATTTTTCTTCTTTTATTTTATGTCTTTCGAGAATAAAATTTCATAAGATTTGTAGATAATTGATTTTTCATCATAACCATTATATTTCGATGTTTCTTTTGTTTCTTTTATTTTGTTTGTTTCTTTTTAATTCTTGTTTGTTTTATTTTCTATAGAAAATATAAAACTTAACGTCTAAATAAAACAAAAGGAAGAATTATTTCAAATAAAATCAGAAAAAGTATAATTTTTATCTTACCTTTTATTTTTTTTTTTTTGCATTGAGAATAAAATTTGTTCTTAATAATAATAAAAATGTGAAATTAAAAAACAAAGTTGTATTATAAGAAAATATAAAGAAGAAGATGAAGAAGAAGAAAGAAGGGGAAGAAAGAAAAACATTCATCATTATGTGTCAATATAGTTATAGTCTTGACTTGACTACAAATCAACACTAAAAATCTTTTCTTAATCGACTTTGGATTTTTTTTTTCTTCTTCTTGATATTATTGTTGTTGTTGTATTTTTATTTATTTACTTTGGTTTTTCAGCTTCAGCTTCTGTTTCTTCTTCTTCGTCTTCTTTTTTATTTTTATGTATTTTCACTATAATGCTTTTTGTCTTTAAATATAATATCATGTGCTTAACGTATAAAGGCTAATCGCGTATAAAAATCTAAAAGTCTATAATATAATATAAAGAAAAACATTTCTTAGATGTTTTTTTTTCTCGTCTCTCTTTTGCTGTTGCTGCCCTTTTTTTCGGTTTTATGAAATAAATTGCATAGCTTTTTAGACACTTTTTTTTTGTTTCTCTCGCTTTATTTTGTTCGTATTTTTTTTTTTTTTTCCTTTCTTGCAAATAAAACATTTTTGGAGTGTTTTGTTGTGTCATAAAAAATATATTATATGTTACATATATATACAAAAAGCTATAAAAGTCTAACGGAGAGAGAGAGAGAAGAAACAAAACATCAAAGTTGTACTACACTTCTCACCCACACATTATGTTTAATGTGTTTAATGTGAATACGTGTACAAATATGACATACACACACACCCATACACACACACAAAAAGCATGACCATTCGTATATGAATGTAACTCAATTACTTATTAAATAAAATTAAACGTGTGTATATTAAAAGTTACCCACTTCGAAATATTATTTATTATGTAAAAGTGTAGACAAATGAATTGGGAGGGAAAATTATTTATGAAATATTTAAATTTTAATTGAACTGAAGTTTTTCTGATAACCGTACTGTGAGAATTAATGATTCGGTTATTTGTCCCTTTAGCCTTAAACTAATTATACCAAACACTGATGTTAGACTGTAAAAAAAAAGATAGGTTTGACTGATATAAACTATACATAAATTATATTACACTTTACCTATATTTCTGTCCAATGTCCTATCATTTCTATTTATTAAATTTAATTACATTTACAAGATTATTTAGGGCACAGAAGGTATTAAAAAAAACACACTATAATAAAATCCGACCAATTAAATTACGTGACATACTAAAAAAAAAACAAGGTTTAATTAGTAATCGATTTTATTTTTGGTTATAAACATTCATCAGTCATACCAAAACATATGTTTATCTGTACACGTACTCTCTATAAATTCTCTTACTTTCGATTAATTTGATTTTTCTTTTTTCTTTTATATTTGTTGTCCAATAGAAAGTAATTGAAATTTAAGTTAAATTAAATTAAGAAGAATGACAGAGGAAAACCACTTAAGAAATAAAATGTAATAAATTAAATCATTCTTTAATTCTCTTCTTTTTTTTTTCCTTTAGTAAAAAAAGTTACCGAAATGAAAATCTCTGACATTTTTGTATGTTTAATAAAATTAACCAAAACATGTTTGTAAAAGATTTCAATTTTATACATTTTAAGAATATGCAGGACGAAACACTTAATCCAAACACCTGTTGGTTTAATAACACAAGAAAAGTCAAGACGTAAAAAAGAAAAAAGGAAAGGCTAAGAAGAAAATCTACCTGTTGGAATTTTGTATACACACACACACACACATCAAAACATCGACACATACACATTTCTGAATAAGTTGACTATCTATGGAGCTTTGTTTTCTTTTCACTTTTTTTTTTAAATTCACAACATGCACAACAATAAGGATTCCAATTTGAATGCGTATTTAAAAAGTTCAGTTTGTTTTTTTTTTTTTGTTTTATTTAATTAACAAACATTTTCTTCATAGAAAGTAAAAACAAATGAAAACTAAAATGAAAGAGCACAAATCAGAAAGAAAGGGGACATGTAGGGAAAATCATGTTGTAGACACGTATAAAAAAAGAAAATTTCGTCAGCTTATATACGTTGTAGATTTATAAGGGGATGAGAGAAAACAAAGTGGATGAAATGCTTAATTTGCCAATTTTTTTCTTATACCAGCAATTTTCGTTTTCTTAAAGAAATATGTTCATTGTTTCACCTAATAATTTTTCCTCTGTTTTAATTTTTCTTTTCTTTTTTTCCTGCTCTTAAAATCTCTCCCATTATAGAATTGAAACCACACTTTTTTTGTTGTTGTTGTTGTCAATAGGATTACATCCGGTCTTCACTGAATGCCATGAAATCCTCTTATAAATCTATAAGTCAGTTGTTTGTATATTATTTCTTTCAAGAGATAGATTGGTTTTTTTGTAGATTTATTATAGGAGAGAAGAGGAGAGTATTGTTGATTAGAGAAAATTAAACGTGAAACTTATATATTAAAAGCAATAACAACCATAGACAAGGAATAAAAGAAAGAAAGACAATGAATAAAATCATCTTTAAATAAACACAAGAAATCAATCAAAAATATTTTATTTAGTCGTGGGTGTAAAAATTGTGGGTGTATTGCTATATAACTAAATCTTAATCTTATATAGAACAAAAAAATGAAGGAAAGATAAACTTGAGGATACTGAAGGGAATCAGATGTTTTTTTTCATTCTTGAACAAAAAATTTGAAAACAAAAATGGAACAACAACAACAACAAATATCAAATAAAGTTTACCAAAATAAGGATTTAGTATTTTATTGTCATTGGTTTTTTACTTATTTTATTTTTCTGTTGACATTTTATGATAAAAAGAAAAACACAAAAATATTAGAGAAGATCAACCAACTTTAATTTGAAAATGTATTAAATCTGTCTTTAAGACAATTCTTCACTCACACAGTAATTTTATTTCACGTAATCCATATTATTCTAATTTCATTGGTTGACATTGACATTTTTTTTATTTCTTCATAAAATCAACAAATAATATTAAATAATGTCTCTCAAAATTTCTTCTGAAATCATTGAACTAACATTGAACTCATAACATACTTTATATTTTTATTGCTTGCGCACAATTTTTGTTGGTTTGTTTGTTTGTTTGTTTTTATCACAATAATAAAAAAAAAATGAGAAAAATCGAATAAATTTATTATTATTTTCATTGGGGAAACAAAATAAAGAAGAAGAAGAAAAAAATGCTGATAATGAATTTAAAAGAATTTTTTTATAAATAATTTATTAGTCGAATAAAAAATGAATAAAAAATGAATTAAACATTTTAACACTCAAGTGTTTTTTAAGAGGAGAACAATATTTAAATTTCTTTCATCATACTTGAGTTATTTATTATTTGCATTACACTCATTTCACAATTAGCTTCAATTGTGTTTATATTCTTCAATTCATTGTATTTTTAATCATATTTCCTTCATCTTCTTTTCTTTTTTTTTTCTTTCTTTCATGAAATAAAGAGATAGGAAAATGTGTGAATGTATTAACAGTTTGAGATCATTAAAATTCAGACTTTATCCAGTGTATGGTGATAGATTAAAGTTTTTGTATCGAAATGAATTGATGGAAAGTTGTCATATTTTTATTTTAACATTTTCAATTATTTAAAAGTCTTAAAGTATTTAAAGGACTCTTTATATATAATCACATAATTCATCACTTCAGACCTAAACTATAAATTCTAAATGAAAACACAAAATCATTTTAGTTTCTGTTCTATCAAAGATATATTTTCAGAAAATTATTTCTCGTTACATAATAATAATTCAAAACCACTTTATTATAGCTATAAAGATAATTCTGTTTTATAAACAACAATAATAAACCATTAGATTAAAGACTTTGTGTATTTTTGATTTTTTGATAAGAAGCATAAATATAAATTTCATCATTTATCAATTTTCTTAAACTAAAATACCCAATTATCCCATCATCACTGGTTTATAATATGAAAAATTATAAGCGGTCAATTTCTTACATTATTTTATGTAAACATACAAATTTCGAATTTAAATAAAACAAATTAGATATTTTTGTGTTTTTAAAGATACAACAAAGAAAAAAAAAAAAAAACAAAACGTTTACATTTATTACTAACATCTTTTTACAATAATCTTAACATAATTGAATTTTAAATGTTCCTCTAAACATTTCTAATTCTGTTAAATTTTCTTTTTTTTTTTTTGTTATTTTTGGTTCTTTCGGATTTTTAATGTTTTTGGTTGTTTTACGTTTATTTCGATATAAAACACAAGGTACATTTTAATATTTTTTTAGTCGGACATGATCTTATAATATTTTTAACGTAAATGTTTTGTATCATTTATTTTTATTTCTTCTCTTTAAAAAAAAAAAAAAACAACAACACAAATTTACAAACAAATCTTCAATTAGTGATTTATTTTTTTTTTGTTTCTTCTTCTAAAAATCAGAAACAAAATATTTTAAAGAAATTAAGATTTTCTATATTTTGGTTAAAATTAGAAATTTCTGTTTCATTTTCAACAGAGTGAGAGTGAGAGAATGAGAAAGAGAGAGACAAAATTCTATAATTAGGCCAACAGAAATAAATTTAACAAAAAAAAAGAAAAGAACAACCATAATTTAAATTGGCCTTGTCTCATTTCCATTCGATTTTAATTTTTATTATTAGAATTAAGAGTTTATAATCTGCTATAAAAAGGGGGTGGCCCGACTGTTGATGATACTTTTGTTAATTCCAGTTAATAAACCAAAAATAGAATTAAAAATTGTATAATATTCATTTTGTCATTATTATTTTGTATTTTCTAATAAAATTTATAACTTTCCATTTGATACAAAATTGTTAACAAAAAAAGTAAAAGTAAATAAAAATGACAATTAAAACTCAAATTACATATTATCATATTTATTGCCTCTTTTTATATTAAATGTGTTAAAATATTCTTTATCATTAAATAGTTATTAAAAAATGCATTATAAATTCGCTTAAAGGTCTTTTGAGAGTTTTTATATTAAGTCCCTTTGAGAATTTTCATATTGTTGCCTCCCATCCCTTGTAAAGTGTTGGAACAAAAAAAAAACAATGGGATTCATTTTACAACAAAAAAATAAATAGAATGTAGTTGAAAGCATATAAAATTTATGATGAACCATGTTGAATGATAACAATTTAATATTACAAGAATTTAATTAAAGTGAAAAAAATCATTTAGAGCAATTCAAATGTTGAGTTCAAAACAAAAACAAAATATGATTTTTAGTAGAATTTTCTATAGTTGAAAAAAATTCTGTGTAAGTGGATAGTCATATGGAAAATTACAAAGTTGTAGAAATTTCAACACAATGTAAACACCTAAACAAAACAATAAATAAAACTGTTTATTTTAATTTAATTCAATTTGAAGCTACTTTTACAATTTATACAAAATAAACAATAAACAGAAATATATAAAATTGAAAATCCATATCAATTCCGTGGTTAATTTTGAATGAATTGTTTTTTGGTTAAACATTTTTTTTTTATCTATATCAGAGTTACAAGTAAATAACATTTAAATAACACTGAGTATTTGTGTTCATATTATATTGTCTGTTGTTAAAGTTGATAATAAAAACTTTAACAAAAAAAAAAAAAAATGCTATAAAATCGAAAATTTGGATTTTTTTCTAAAGTGAAAAATAAAAATATGAATAAATGAATTTTATTTCATTTTTCATTTAAGTTTGTACGATTACTCTGGGATATTTCAAGATTTGAAATCTTCTTTTATATTGATTCATCAGACTAACTGAAATAAATCAAAATGACTTTCATAAATTTCGTTCCATTTTTGAATTGAGATTTTTATATTTTTCTGCAAACCGACACACATTAGTGAAATTAAAATAAAGCAATGAACTTTAAAGATGTGACCGGGAAATTGTTTTGTCTTTCTTGTTAGTCGTTTACATAAAAAATAATTATTTTAGCTTAAAAATGTTGAAATATTATATAATTACACCTGCTATCCTTCAGTTAAAATATTAATTCTATTAAACTGATAACAGAGAAAAAAACGAGATCCGTATAAAAAGAATGTCACTTTATATAACCGTCCTCGTTAAAGAGGACGGTTAGAAATGACTAAAAAATAAACAAACAAACATACATACACAGCTTACAATGTAATTCATTATGGACACAACGAACACAAGACAGAATAATATAAATGACGATAAAGTAATTTACGTTACAAAAGTTCTGGGGTTGTTCTACAGGAATCGTATAAACAAAAAAATTATTATCATCATCTTTTATAATCTGATTGTGTATAATCAATCATATTCTTATTATTTTCCCATTTTATTGATTATACCAAAGTAGTCTAGAACAAAACGGTCTTGGTTTTACATTCATTTTCTTTCTATTTATATTATTATTCAAAAGCTCTTCGTTATATTTGATCAAATAATAATAATAACAATAATAATAATATAAATGAAAATCGTCAGAATTAAGTCAATTCAAACGCATTTTGTTTCGTCCCATAAAATTCTATAATAAAATAAAAATAATGTCCAATAATAAAAAAAAAACTGAAGAACAAAAAAAAAAAGTCCGATTCCATAAAAACAAAAAAAAATTCTTTTGTTCAAATCATTTTTTTTATGTGCTTTTGTTGTCTTTCTAAATGAACATTTTTTTTTCTTGTTTTGATTTTCAAATAATATGTTTTTTGTTGTTTTGTTTTTGTTTTTATTAAAAAAAAAGTGGACAATATAATATTTTATTTGTTTGCCCGTTGGCGGTTAGGACAAAAATATAGACAACAAGAGAAGAAAAAGAAAAAAAAATTCAGAAATAAAAAAAAAAGGGGAAAAAGGATTGAAAATTAGAATAACATCGAATTATACAAAATGAAGGGGGTTGTTTGATATACAGGAGGCTCCTATATATACTTGAAATTTATATTCCTTTATTTATTTTTATGTAAATAAAAAGAATAGAATTTATAATGAAAAGTTGAACAATCGAATTTCTATGTTCAATAGAATAAAGATGTCAAATGATTATGACCTTTTGATATTTATTCACATTTATTTATATTAGAACAATGGGGTGTGGTAGGGAAAGAGGGTTGAACAAAAAATATTTTAATCTTATTTTAGGGATTTTAGATTCTATAATTTTTGGTCAAATAAAATCGAATAATTGTTAAATTATAGAATATTTTGTTTAATAAATTAAATTTTGCTTTGTACAATATTTGACATAATTTGTTAAAAAATTTATAAAAATGTTTGTAAGAAACTGGACATAAGCCTCTATTGCGTGATATGCATTAATTCATACAAGTAACATATTTTTGTGACATTTCTCATGTTTCTTGTAACCGAAGAAACTTTCAGGAGGATTTGATAAATCTCTGCTTTTATTATATGGACCAAAAAAAAAAACACAAGGATCAATTAAAGAATAAGAATTAATTGATATATCAAATCAGACAAAAGGAATATAATTGAATGGAGTTTGTTTCTTATTCGATCCGATTAATTAATAATAATAAAAAAAGGGGATAAAAATAAAAGAACCTTGAACTCTTCACTCTCACCCTCTCCCTCTCACTCTATACTTTATAAATTAAGATTTATAAATGAAAATTTCTCTAAATTTATAGATAAATTATTTTGATTAAAACATTTAATTTGAAACTGATTTTTCTTCATTTATTTTAAGAATTTTTTTTTTACCACTCTTCTTCTTCCTCTTCTACTTCTTCTTCGTCATACCTCACTCCTTCTCCTTTTTATAGAAGAGAAAAAATAAATAATTATCGTTGTGTTGTTGTCAGAGGTTGACTTTATATTTTTTTTTTTTTTTGCCTTTTAAGAAAAAAAGAAAAGAAAGAAAAGAAAAGAAAAGAAGGAAAAATGTTTCGTTATTAAAATAAAATTTTAATCTTTAATCATTTTAATAAAAAAAAAAAGTAAAATGTAAAATTAATTAAGAAATTCCATTAACATGAGTTATTTATTATTAATAACAAATTTTCTTTATTATTTTCCTTTACAAATTCAACAAACGAATATTTATAAAAAAAAATTCCTCTGTTCAATTGAATCAACACAATTGTAGAGAAAAAAAATTACAATAAATTAATTGTCATTTTCTTTATTTTTTGTTATCAAAGGAACATTTTTGTGGAGACTATGGAAATCCTGTTAGAAAAATTATAACGTTTAATGAATTGGATGCATTTGAAACTGATTTTTTATTCTCAATTTTTTTTTTGTACAAAGAACTTTATTGTTAAAATCAGACCGAATAATATAAAAATAATTTATTTTACATTTTCCATTTTCCATTTTCCCTTTTCACATAAAACCAAAAATAGAACGAAAATATTTTTTCCAAAGCAAATGGATAATTAATCACTTTGGTAATGTTACAACTGTATTCAATAAGGATGTGGTGTAAATATTGAATGGTTGTCTATAGATTCTCTATGGACAAGAAGAGATATTTTTCATTTATTTAAAAAGAAAAGATTTGGTGAAAATTACAAAAGGAAATTCTTTATAAATAATTATAAAATTCATACCTTGAAAAGTGCTTACAACAAAGGTCAAATAATGGTTGATGACAAGTTGGAGGGGTGGGGAAAGAATAATGGAAATTATGGTGAAGGAAATTTCATTTCAGTTTCTAATTATAAAAATTATTATCCTCGTTAATAAATTTTTCATTTTTATGGATAACATTTATGAGTTCGTTATAATTCTGTCTATTTTTATATTGTATATTTTTTGTTGTTGTATAATTAACTCACTATTCCTGATTATCCAATTTTGTTTTTTCATTCTTCATTTAATAAATATTCAAACTGTTTTTACCTTTTAATTTTAATTTTATTTATAAGCTTTGTGAATTGAACCAACTATTTTTGGGTTGGCTTTTTTTTTTGTGTTCTTTACCTTCTAATAAACATGACTCAGATGTTAGATGGTTTGTATTGGTAAAATTTCAATCAACACGTTCATATATTTTTTTTATCGAAGTATAAAAAGTTACGCTTTAAAAAAAAATGTAAATAATAAGAAGATAAATGTGAATTTGAATTAAAATTAAATTAAATTGATCTAACGACCTTCTTACTTTAAATTTATATACCTGTTTTTTTTTTCTTCTTTATTGTTTTCTTGGTTCTTGTGTTTCTTCGTTCATTCGGTGGAAATTTTTATTTTAATGGATTTATAAATAGGTAAAACGAAGGAAAAATAAATCTCTATAGAAAATGTGAAGTCTACGTAGAAATGTGGGGGAAAAAACACAGAAAAAAAAACTAAATCTTTATCTTATATTAAGAAACCAAACAAAATGAAGAAAACCAGTCATGGTAACCAAATACTGTTGTATTATTTTTATTTTTCTAAATCCAAAAAAAAAAAAAAAAAGAAAACCATTTTAAATATTTATCAATTTCTTTTCTTTTTGTTCTTCTTCACTTTAAACTGAAATCAGAGAAAAAAAATATTCCTCTCTCTCTCTTGTGAATAAAGAGAGATGAGAAAGAGAAAACATAAAATTGAAATTCCCTTGTGTGACATATTTTCTAAAATTTTAAGTAAATGACAAAGAATAAAGAAACAACTAACTTTAACGTATAATTTGTGGTTTCCATTGTATAAGAAAAATGGATCATTAAAAAATATTGTTAAAAGTCCCCAAAAATTTCAGTCCATTATTATTTATTATTTTGTTTTCATTTTGAAAAAAAAAAAAAACTTTTCATTTTTATTTAAAAACATTAAAATGAACTGAAAATGAAAGAGATTTTCATTTCCTTTAATTTAATGTCAACTTAAAAGGTCAATCCGGAAACTATTTCCCATTATTTTCTATATTTCCTTTTATTTCTCGTATTTCTTGTTTTTCTATTTTCATCATCTAAAATTTAAAATAGAAAATAAATGTAAAATCTATTACATTATTTTCTATTTACTACGACTCTAGTACTTTCTTGTTATGACGCAATGAATTATGACGTGAACATTTTCATTTTATAAAAAGAACAAAAAAGAAAAAAAGAAAAGTATTGTGCGTTGCTATTAGTAATAATTCGCTTTCGCTCCAATTATTTCAACATTTTCTTCTTATTTTGTTTTTTAAATGAAAAATAAATTAAAATTATAAGAACTTAATTAAACTGACATTTTAAAGAGCTTTGTTATCTGTATTAGTTTTTTTTTCTGATGTATAGACGGTCAGTTTAATGGTATATTTACGATGTTCGTTCTTCATATGGAATTCTTTAGGATCACAATATTTTATCTGTTCTTATTAATTTACAATGTTCGTAAATTAAAGCACAAGTGTAGGATATGTGATGCTGTCAATAAATTTACTGAATGATGAATTTAAAAATGATCATTGTGAATGATTCTTAACATATTTTATATATTTATTATCCATTAAACTGAAATTGAACAACTGGCAAAAAGTATATAAGAGCAACAATTGATAATGGATACTGGAACACACATGTGTGATTGCAAGGTATGGTATGGTACATAATATAATATATCAAATTTACTTTTAATATAATAGTGGGTAGTGAGTGGATCTCTACAAATCATAGAAAGCATCTATAAATACGTAGGTATACTTTTATATGTTGACTTTTTTCCTATTATATTAAATATCCGACTCTATAAATATAAATGTTCTTAGGTTACAACTTTTTCTTTTTCTTTACTTTGCTTTTCTTTCTTTCTTTCGTTTTTTTTTTTTTATTTATATATTTATTTATGAAATATGTGTGTGCGTCTTTATTCTTCTCGTATTTTGAGAAAAAAAAAAATGGTATGTGTTCAAGAAAGAACACATTGACTAACCCCTAAAAATAATATATTGTACCTTCATACCTCTATATTAAACCATCGATAAAAATATCTTTTACCTTAATATTATATCAGTATTATTTTAAAAAGGAAAATAAATAAAGGAGTTTAAAAGAGGTAAAGAGGAGACAGAAATCAAAAGAAAAACGCAAAATATAAGGATTGATTTTTATTTTTGGGTAAAAATTTCTAAATAAAATAATGTCATTCGGTGTAACCCAATAACGTAACGCGAAAGAAATCTCTTCTGTATAGGCATACGTTTTATTTTTATTAGATATTTTGATGAATATTAAAATGAACTGGATGTTAAGAAATGAGAAAAGACACAATAAAAATGATAAGAAATTGTGAATAAATTTATAATTTTATTAATTTATTCTAATTTTAATTATATTCACTCTGTCAAACATTCAAGGATATAATATTTTATGTATAAAATAATGATATAATTGACATTTTAAGAACGTGAACTCAATTAGAAATTATCACTGCTTTTTTTTTTCTTTCTTTTAAATATTATCCTTATTTCGCGTTGTTCTGGTTCACACACACACACACACACACACATACACACTTCCTTCATCTCCTATTCGCTATTTTATGATGTATTTAATTTTATAACGAGATTTTCTCTCTCTCTCTCTCTCTCTCTTTTCATTCTAATAATAATAATGAAATAATTATCGTAAAAAGGATTTAAACTGAACGAAGCGTGTAATAATAATCTATTTTGCTTTTGTTCACATTTTAGAAAAGAAAAAATGATTATAAATTATTTGTTTAAATAATCAACAACAGTCACAAGTGTAATAAAAATAAATTATCTGTATATTGAAATAATAAACTTTAAATTAATCAACAAAAAAGAAATGAAAATTGAAATAAAATAAAAGTGACAGACTTTAAATCCAAATGAATTTTATTAAAAAAAAAAACAACAACTGAGAATTCTTTAAAGTTTTTAGTGTAATAAAATTGTTATACAGATTCAGGATGTTTTGGCGTTTTTTTTTTGTTACTTCCTTCATTTATATAATTGTGTAAAATTTTCATTAATAAAAATGGCATGCGGAAAATTTCATTTCATACATTTTCACTTGTTTCTCTGCAAAACTGTTTGGTTTGTTTCTTTTTGTTGTTGTTTTTTTTTTTGGTATTTGTTTCGGTTGTCTTTTCTGAACCTTAAATAAATAAAGGAAAAAAAAATTTAATGTAACAATAATGAGGACGAAAACAGACATTCATTACTTAATAACCAACAAGAAGGGTGGTAGGCCTATATGTGGCTGAAATAAAAACTCTACGATCCGTATCAAAACTTATATTTTTTGTAGTTGTTGTTGTTTTGGTTGTTGTCGTTGTTATCGTTGTTGTTTCTGTTAAATGAGAGAAAATAAAAGGAAAATAAGGTATAAAAGTATATAAAAAATAATAACAAAAATAAAATAAAAAAATATGACAAAAAAAAGTAAGGAGCAAGGACAATAACCATTGCCATTCCTTCTTCAACTTCTTCTACTTATATGATGTTATGTGTACCAAAAAAAGAAAATATGCGTAGGTTCTATTTTTCAGATATTGTTACGTTTATTTTATTATTATTGTTGTTATCATTGTTTGTTATTAAACAGAAGGAAATTTTTTATCATAGATTTTCAGTTATATCATCAATTTCAATAGGATTTCCTTTTCATCAATCATTTATTGAGTTCATCCTATACACATATATATTTTTTTTTCTCTTTCATTTCATTCACACACAAACTTACACACACATAATAAATGAAACCATTTAATTTAAATAAAATAATTTCAAATTAAACCTAAAGAATTTATATTTTTTTGAATTTAAAAGCACGAAAAAAATAAAAAATAAGAGGAAAGAAGAGAATTCTAATTGGCAAGTGCTTGATGAATTTTGATGAATGTTTTGTGGTTTTTTTTTCTTTAAACAGTTTCTACCATAAGTGAGTGTGAAAGAGATAAAGAATGAGAGTGATAGATAAAGAAAGACAGTAAACGAAAATGGTAAAAATAAAACAAGAAAATCTTTTACTTAAGTTTCAAAAAGGATGGCTCATGGGAGCTTTTGAAAACGAAAAGTGTATTTGCTTGTTATAATTTGAAAGTCACAGAAGTCTATGGTTTATTATAAAGTTAATGGTTTCAAAGAGACTTTTATATTTTTATTTCCTGAACGAAAAAAAAAACAGGCAATAACAAAATGAAACAAAACAAGAACAGAGAGAAAAAAAACTTTAATCATCTGTTTTTGTAATAATTTTAAGAAATAGGAAACGGAAAAACATAAATTCCCATTTTTTCGTTTTTAATTAAAACAAAAATTTCAAATAATGAATAGACTTTATGATAAAGGAATTTATCAAATTCCCCACTGTAAACACAAATCAAAGCCATAACAAGTAAACAAAAATTGAAACACATTAAAGTCTAAACAACTCAGTTAGTTTTTTTGTCCCTTATTTATTGTATTCAAAGAACTAATGAATAAGGAAATTTAATTAAATTGTTTTATGTAAAATTTTTTAAATGATTTACCTTAAGTTATAAATAATGTTAAGACACCCTTCACCTTCACTATATTTTAGTTGGACATAAATGACCCATGTCTACAATAAACCTACCCCTTGGCAGTCGATTAAACACATTTAATACATTACATTGAAATAATTCCATAACCAGAGAGAAAAAATATACATGAAATAAAACAAAAATGTTACAAAAGGTACTGAATACTGACAAATGCTTTTAAATTACATTCATTAAATTTACTTCCCTTTCCGTACCTTAGATTTTTTTCTCGTTAATTCCCTTATAAATTTTCATTATTTGTTGTTTCATTTCATAAAATATTTTTATTCATAAAATTCAATTTTCTACATAAAGTTTTTTTTTACTTCAATAATTTTAAGTTTTTTATTTATATTTTTCAAGATTTCACTGACACTTTTGTTGTAACTTGTTACATCAACATGAGTGAAGGGGATGATTCAGTGAAAGAAATTATTATTGAAATTATATTAAATGAATTATTGATAAATAATTAGTTTTAAATTGCGTAAGTAAATATTCTGATGAATTTTTGAGTAGCAGAATTAAAAAGATTTTCTTTGAAGAAATTAGAAAGGGGAAAAATAATGTGTTAATGCGTTCAATAATGTTCAGAAAGTGACAAAATCACTCAAAACCTTATTTAAATCAATTAATACTCAGTCAATAAACAGTTACAGACACTGCCACCGAATCACTCATAAACAACGAAATCACTCACACATCCCACTCACACAATCACAATATTCCGATGTACAAATTATTTATATTTAGTTTTTACAGAAACACTCTAAAACACTCAAAAATCATAATCCATTAGCGTAGTATAATTTATGTAGAGAGTGTCGTGAACAACCTTATTAATTATCTAATTAATGGTACCTTTCCTATGCTAACACATTTTATAAATATATTATATTTGGTACAGCGTACAGGTAGGTATACATATTTACCATTATATAATAATAATGTTTATAAATTGTATTAAAATCTAAAAACAACAGCAAACAAACAAACAAGCAAACAGACAAACAAACAAACAAACAAACAACAAATAAAAACTGTACCAAAAAGCTTCCTCTTTTTTCCTTATAATTAATGAATTTGGTTGACTTTAATATTAAAATGAAGAAATGAAAAAAAATATCTAATAATTATACACGTGATGTAACCTTTTATATGAATATCTAGTTAACATTTATGTCTATACTTATATACACCCACCCCACCTTCCCTACACACACACACATGAAATGGTATATTTCAAAGAATTTCTCTATGAAAACAAAAAAGATACAAAATTTCCGCAAAAATAATACAAAAAAAAAAAAAAGAAAGAAGAAAAAATAGAAAAAGAATTTTTGTTTTTGAAATTTTCGTGCTTCAAATTTTTTTTTTTTTTTGTTCTCCCATACATCTTTCAACTACACAATATGTTTATCTAATATTCTGATAATCCTGACATTTTCCCTAATTTCCAATTAATTTTCTTTACCTGAGGAAAACCCTCAATAATTTTTTTTTTGTTCTTTTGTTTTGTGTTGTTTGTTTTGTTTGTTTTGTTTGTTTTGTTTTCTTTTGCTTCTTGTATCAGAATATAATAGAAATTTTGTATAAATATATTTTTCTATTAATAAAAGGGTGTTCATGCATATAATGTCCTTGGTCCTTCCTTCTTCTCTTATCTTTTTAGTTTTTTTTTTCTTCTCTTTGGGTTGACACACACACACACACGAATAATATTTTTCATCAAACGTGACAAACCGGCACCGCACATATCGGTTTTTTTGGGGTTTCTCTAAACAAAAAGGGATTTTTTTTTTGTGTGTGGAAAGTTTGTTTGTTTCGAATTTTTCTTCTTCTTTTTTTTCCATTTTAGATTCTTTTTTTTTTTTTTTTGTTGATGGGTTTTCTATTCTATAGAAACAAAAATCCATTTTCTTTTCTTTCTTTGTTATATTTATTATTGTCAATAAACGGATGTGTGTCGTTACAGTTACCTTCCTTTTCACAAAAAAAAAATCAAGAAGAAAAGCAACAACAACAACACAAAAACCGTATAAAAATGGAAAACTTAGTTGGGCGGATTTTTCAAAAGAGATTTTCGATTTTATTTTAAAATAAGAAAACAAAACAATAGAACAAAGAGAGAGAGAGAGAGAGAGAGTGAATGGAAATTTTTTCTGTTTTTATCGAATTACATTATTTAAATGAATCCGTAGAAAATATTGATATTAGAAATATAAAGAGGTTATGTTATTCTTCTATGAATATATACAAAATGAAGACATTGAGTTAATGTTGACTGTTGACATAATCTTCTAGAGGGTGTGATTTAATTTTTTTTTTACGAAAAACAATTGATGAAATCTTTCAAATTGAACCAAATTATATTTCATCAAAATTTTGGTTTCATTCTTTATTAGATTTAAGTGTGACAAATTCTCGCATTAAATTCAAGAATTGAACAAAAAAATCTGTGTATTAAAGTTGATATGATTTGTCCGATATTAAATGAAAAACTATAACTTTCACACACGATTCATCGTTACAATTTTCAAATTTAAGATTATCAAAGGGGTGATGGTGATCAATGTGTCTTACTAAATCAAACATAAATTCTCATTGAAAGACTGGGATGCGAATATAAAAATCACTTTATATTTCTAACAATATTAGGAATTTTTTTGCAAATACAAAGTACATTCTAATGTATTATATATCTGGTACAATATTTATACCTAACCTAAACTAAGTCTCTACCTACCTAACCTGCTTTACCTACTTTACCTACTTTACCTACTTTACGTAACTACAGAGTATTTATGCTAAGAGAATTTATAATGAAAAATGAAAATCTTCTTTATAATTTTACATATAGAAATACAACAACACTTCTTTTTCTTTTAACTTCTTCTTCTTATTCTTCTAATTTATTTATTTTTTTTTTTTTGCAAGGATTATTAATTGATTTAATTAAAAACTAAATTTAGTATTCTCTTATAAAATATGTTTAAATTAAAAACGTTAATAAACGATTATTATTATTTTAACAAATCCTCTTTTAATAAAAATGCCTTTAAGGTGTGATTGGTAAGTTCAAAACTTTTGTTCTCTGTTAAAAATAGAAAAAAAAAACAGTAAATGAAAATTTTCACTGAATATTTAATTTATTGAAAATATTTTCTCTCAATTATTATTTGCGATTTTTTATGATAAAATAGATTTTATAAGTTCAGGGATGAGCTTCAAGTTATTCGTAAATTATTTCTAGTTCTTTGTATTTTTTTTATGTACTTCGTGTCTTTCCTGTAATTATTGATTAAACAGTTTATTACACATTATACATACATACACATTACATCAACATTAGACCAAATTTGTTCACTGAATTTCTCGTATAATTGTTTGTGTCTATTTAAACAAATACGTCAAAAATTACTTTATGAGTTTAAACAAGTAATTCGAATATTCTTGGACATTTTACACATCCCTGTAATAAATTAATAAATAATGTTTTAAAATTTTTCTACTCATTGCTGTAAAGCAATAATTATTGTTTTAAGAAATTATAATTTTCTATGAAAAGGTCAAAATGTAAATTTCTCAATAAATAATTAATTTTATAGAAAATTTATTAAATATTACTGAATTATAAAGGTTGTCTCCCCAAAATAAAAAACAAAATACAAAAAAAAAAGCTCCTAATACTTTGTTGTTGTTTTTTTTTATGTGCGCCTTCAATATATTAAAGTTTAATTATATTTTGTGTATTTTAAAGGTAAAAATTAAATGTAAATTTAATTTGATTAATTTTGAAATAAAAAAAAAAGACTTTAGTGTTGACCTATACTAAAACAAAACAAACAATTTATGTTGTTTATAGGTTTAAATTTTAAATATTTAAAGCTGAAGTATACAAAGGTATTTATTGTTGTTAAAGTTTTATCATGAATTAATTGAAATAAAACTTGGTAAAGCTACTCAAAGGATTTTTGTGAACTTCGCTTTTTATAATGATGGTCAAATTGGAAATCTAACAGTTGTTGTTTAAGGAAAATGTCTTAGTGACAAAAAATATCTGTTAATAAATTATTTTTCACTTTTTGTCAAAATTTTCATTTTCTTTATTGAATTATTTAAGGAAATTCACAATTTTGATGTTAAAGATTATTTTCATTTGATGATATTTCCTGTTGTTTTTATTAAAATATCAAGTGAAGATTAAGAAAATAAATGAAGTAATCACTAAAATTTTAACATTAAAAACCATACACAATTTAGCACAATCAACGAAATTGTTAAATAAAAAATATGTGAACCATAAAATTTATAACTTTAATACTTTAATAACAACTTCCTTATAACAACAATAAAGAATAAACAAGAAACAGAAAATTTTAACAACAACAACAAAATAAAAATAAAAGAAAATTTAACCATATGGAAAAATTATGTTCAACTTATGCTCAACTTATTTTATAACAAAAAATTCTTCTTCTTAACTCTTTTTTAAGTGGTTTTTCATAAAATAATAATCTCCACCATTTAATGGTTTCTTTAAATTATAGATTTTGTCTACACACACACACACACACACACATATATATTCTACACACACATACTCTACACATATATACACAGAATGTTACATTTACTTCCACGTAATTTCACAATTTCCACAGAAGTTTTTCAAGAGAACGATAACAATAATAATAAGCCAGCACAGAAACAATATACAATAGAAAAATGTATATAAATATTCAAGTCAGCTGTTTTTACTTTCTCTCCCATACAAATCTCAAGTACATTTTTTTCTTTAATCTTTCAAAATTTACAAGAAAAATTGTTTCTTTATTTTTTGTAAAAATTGTAAAAGTAAAAAGGATAACAAGAAGTAAAGAAAGTAAAGGATTTTTATTAATTCAATCTTATACGATCTTCAAGACAGAATCACGATCATTTTTTGTTGTTGTTATTTTTTCTTTTGTCTTGAAAGAAAACAGAAAATATGTGAAGTTAGAAAAAAAAGATGAAGAAAATTCGCATGTTATTATTATTATTATTATTATGATTATTTTATTCAACGTCATAATGGGATGACACTCAAAAGTCTTTTGTTTATTTTTCAATTTCCTGTCACAATTTTTCATACAAAATATTTTATAATAAAGTTTCTTTCATTTTTTCCCCGTTTTTTTTTTTTTTTGCTTTTGATTTTATGTCAGCTTTTTTCTTTCTTTCTGTATGTTTTGTTATTTCTGGTAAACGTTACTGTTATTGTTGTTGTACATACACACACATGTTATATAATTTTTTTTTCGAGTGTTATTATCTTCCTATACTTGAGACAGAAGCTTAAAATTTTTAAAGTTTCAATCAAATTTTCAATTAACTTTATGTTTTTTAAAACAGACATTTTCACTGAAAGATTTTTAACATTTTTCTCGTCTCTGTATGAGTTTGTTTTATTTCTTTTCATTTTCATGTTCCCCTTCATTCTTTTTTTAACTTTACTTTTACTTAAACGTACTTTAATGTGAAATATATAAATTATCCGATGACACTATTATGAATTTGATTTATTGTAAGAAAATCTTCCCCTTCTTGAACCTAAACATTAACATTTTGTTATTATTAAATTCTTTTATTTTAAGATTTCCTTTGTTCTTTCTTTCTCTTTCTTTTTTATATTTTTATCTTTCAGTCTTATAGTAAATTAATTAATTGCCCTTCAACAAACTTTTATGAATTAATATTAATTTGAATCTTTCTAAAAATCACAAACCATTTGAGAGGGGAACTTGTTAGAAGAAATTCATTCGATTTTCTTATATTAGCAAAAAGGGCCGAATAATATTTTTAGTAGAAAAATATTCTGTTTGTTTCGTTGAATTATGATAATAAAAAAAAAACAAGAAAGAAAACTTTCATATCGGAAGAGGAAACGTTAACATTAAATAATAGGAAACTTTAAAACTTTAAAAGCATACAAAGTGGAGAGAGAAAAGAAAAACTTTTAACTTTTAGAGTTAATTTTCATTTTCAACCAATTTTTTTTTAATTTTACTAAAATTAATAAAAAAAAACTTTATTCTGAATAAAAATTCTCTATTGATTATACTCACGAATATAATTACATCAAATTTTGAAAAGTTTTGGAAACGAAAAACTAAAATCTAAGAATATTTTCTTTTTTAATAAATTCAATACAGTTGTAAAATTTATTTATAGAAATTATATACGTAAATCTATTATATAATATTTTAATTAATTAATCTTAAGACTTTGATTATAGAAATATTGAATAAGAGATTAACTTACGTAATAAAATTTATATAATAAAAGCGAATGAAAATTACTTATATATGAACACAAAAGTATACGCACTAATGGAAGTAAATTGTGTCACGATATTTGTTTTGTATCTTTTATATAAAATTATACCTTAAAATACAATCAATATTACGTGATGGATTCTGAAATCCAACTTATAGGGCCCCAGATATGCATGCCGATGTAATAAAAAATAATTTTTTTAAGTTAATTTAAGTTAGTTTTTAAGTTAATTTAAGGCATGCATATCTGGGGCCCTATAAGTTGGATTTAAAAAAAAAATTATGAATCCCCTCCTGTTTAAATAGCTATAAGCAATTCTGAAATTTTTTTTGAAATCCAACTTATAGGGCCTCAGATATGCATGCCGATGTAATAAAAAATAATTTTTTTAAGTTAATTTAAGTTAGTTTTTAAGTTAATTTAAGGCATGCATATCTGGGGCCCTATAAGTTGGATTTCAAAAAAAATTTATGAATCCCCTCCTGTTTAAATAGCTATAAGCAATTCTGAAATTTTTTTTGAAATTCAATTTATAGGGCCCCAGATATGCATGCCTTAAATTAACTTAAAAACTAACTTAAATTAACTTAAAAAAATTATTTTTTATTACATCGGCATGCATATCTGGGGCCCTATGAGTTGGATTTCAAAAAAAATTTATGAATCCCCTCCTGTTTAAATAGCTATAAGCAATTCTGAAATTTTTTTTTAAATTTAATTTATAGGGCCCCAGATATGCATGCCTTAAATTAACTTAAAAACTTACTTAAATTAACTTAAAAAAATTATTTTTTATTACATCGGCATGCATATCTGGGGCCCTATAAGTTGGATTTCAAAAAAAATTTCAGAATCCCCTCCTGTTTAAATAGCTATAAGCAATTCTGAAATTTTTTTTGAAATCCAATTTATAGGGCCCAAGATATGCATGCCTTAAATTAACTTAAAAACTAACTTAAATTAACTTAAAAAAATTATTTTTTATTACATCGGCATGCATATCTGGGGTCCTATAAGTTGGATTTCAAAAAAAATTTTAGAATTGCTTATAGCTATTTAAACAGGAGGGGATTCATAAATTTTTTTTGAAATCCAACTTATAGGGCCCCAGATATGCATGCCTTAAATTAACTTAAAAACTAACCTAAATTAACTTAAAAAAATTATTTTTTATTACATCGGCATGCATATCTGGGGTCCTATAAGTTGGATTTCAAAAAAAATTTTAGAATTGCTTATAGCTATTTAAACAGGAGGGGATTCATAAATTTTTTTTGAAATCCAACTCATAGGGCTCCAGATATGCATGCCGATGTAATAAAAAATAATTTTTTTAAGTTAATTTAAGTTAGTTTTTAAGTTAATTTAAGGCATGCATATCTGGGGCCCTATAAATTGAATTTGAAAAAAAAATTCAGAATTGTTTATAGCTATTTAAACAGGAGGGGATTCATAAATTTTTTTTGAAATCCAACTCAAAGGGCCCCAGATATGCATGCCGATGTAATAAAAAATAATTTTTTTAAGTTAATTTAAGTTAGTTTTTAAGTTAATTTAAGGCATGCATATCTGGGGCCCTATAAGTTGGATTTCAAAAAAAATTTATGAATCCCCTCCTGTTTAAATAGCTATAAGCAATTCTGAAATTTTTTTTGAAATTCAATTTATAGGGCCCCAGATATGCATGCCTTAAATTAACTTAAAAACTAACTTAAATTAACTTAAAAAAATTATTTTTTATTACATCGGCATGCATATCTGGAGCCCTATGAGTTGGATTTCAAAAAAAATTTATGAATCCCCTCCTGTTTAAATAGCTATAAGCAATTCTGAAATTTTTTTTGAAATCCAACTTATAGGGCTTTAGATATGCATGCCGATGTAATAAAAAATAATTTTTTTAAGTTAATTTAAGTTAGTTTTTAAGTTAATTTAAGGCATGCATATCTGGGGCCCTATAAATTGAATTTCAAAAAAAATTTCAGAATTGCTTATAGCTATTTAAGCAGGAGGGGATTCATAAATTTTTTTTGAAATCCAATTTATAGGGCCCCAGATATGCATGCCTTAAATTAACTTAAAAACTAACTTAAATTAACTTAAAAAAATTATTTTTTATTACATCGGCATGCATATCTGAGGCCCTATAAGTTGGATTTCAAAAAAAATTTCAGAATTGCTTATAGCTATTTAAACAGGAGGGGATTCATAAATTTTTTTTGAAATCCAACTTATTGGGCCCCAGATATGCATGCCTTAAATTAACTTAAAAACTAACTTAAATTAACTTAAAAAAATATTTTTTTATTACATCGGCATGCATATCTGGGGCCCTTTGAGTTGGATTTCAAAAAAAATTTATGAATCCTTTCCTGTTTAAATAGCTATAAGCAATTCTGAATTTTTTTTTGAAATCCAACTTATAGGGCCCCAGATATGCATGCCGATGTAATAAAAAATAATTTTTTTAAGTTAATTTAAGTTAGTTTTTAAGTTAATTTAAGGCATGCATATCTTGGGCCCTATAAATTGGATTTCAAAAAAAATTTCAGAATTGCTTATAGCTATTTAAACAGGAGGGGATTCTTAAATTTTTTTTGAAATCCAACTTATAGGGCCCCAGATATGCATGCCGATGTAATAAAAAATAATTTTTTTAAGTTAATTTAAGTTAGTTTTTAAGTTAATTTAAGGCATGCATATCTGGGGCCCTATAAATTGAATTTTAAAAAAAATTTCAGAATTGCTTATAACTATTTAAACAGGAGGGGATTCATCAATTTTTTTTGAAATCCAACTTATAGGGCCCCAGATATGCATGCCTTAAATTAACTTAAAAACTAACTTAAATTAACTTAAAAAAATTATTTTTTATTACATCGGCATGCATATCTGGGGCCCTATAAGTTGGATTTCAAAAAAAAATTCAGAATTGCTTATAGCTATTTAAACAGGAGGGGATTCATAAATTTTTTTTTGAAATCCAACTCATAGGGCCCCAGATATGCATGCCGATGTAATAAAAAATAATTTTTTTAAGTTAATTTAAGTTAGTTTTTAAGTTAATTTAAGGCATGCATATCTGGGGCCCTATAAGTTGGATTTCAAAAAAAATTTAAGAATCCCCTCCTGTTTAAATAGTTATAAGCAATTCTGAAATTTTTTTTAAAATTCAATTTATAGGGCCCCAGATATGCATGCCTTAAATTAACTTAAAAACTATCTTAAATTAACTTAAAAAAATTATTTTTTATTACATCGGCATGCATATCTGGGGCCCTATGAGTTGGATTTCAAAAAAAAATTATGAATCCCCTCCTGTTTAAATAGCTATAAGCAATTCTGAATTTTTTTTTGAAATCCAACTTATAGGGCCCCAGATATGCATGCCGATGTAATAAAAAATAATTTTTTTAAGTTAATTTAAGTTAGTTTTTAAGTTAATTTAAGGCATGCATATCTGGGGCCCTATAAGTTGGATTTCAAAAAAAATTTATGAATCCCCTCCTGTTTAAATAGTTATAAGCAATTCTGAAATTTTTTTTAAAATTCAATTTATAGGGCCCTAGATATGCATGCCTTAAATTAACTTAAAAACTAACTTAAATTAACTTAAAAAAATATTTTTTTATTACATCGGCATGCATATCTGGGGCCCTTTGAGTTGGATTTCAAAAAAAATTTATGAATCCTTTCCTGTTTAAATAGCTATAAGCAATTCTGAATTTTTTTTTGAAATCCAACTTATAGGGCCCCAGATATGCATGCCGATGTAATAAAAAATAATTTTTTTAAGTTAATTTAAGTTAGTTTTTAAGTTAATTTAAGGCATGCATATCTTGGGCCCTATAAGTTGGATTTCAAAAAAAATTTCAGAATTGCTTATAGCTATTTAAACAGGAGGGAATTCATAAATTTTTTTTGAAATCCAACTCATAGGGCCCCAGATATGCATGCCGATGTAATAAAAAATAATTTTTTTAAGTTAATTTAAGTTAGTTTTTAAGTTAATTTAAGGAATGCATATCTAGGGCCCTATAAGTTGGATTTCAAAAAAAATTAAGAATCCCCTCCTGTTTAAATAGCTATAAGCAATTCTGAAATTTTTTTTGAAATCCAATTTATAGGGCCCAAGATATGCATGCCTTAAATTAACTTAAAAACTAACTTAAATTAACTTAAAAAAATTATTTTTTATTACATCGGCATGCATATCTGGGGCCCTATAAGTTGGATTTCAAAAAAAAATTCAGAATTGCTTATAGCTATTTAAACAGGAAAGGATTCATAAATTTTTTTTGAAATCCAATTTATAGGGCCCAAGATATGCATGCCTTAAATTAACTTAAAAACTAACATAAATTAACTTAAAAAAATTATTTTTTATTACATCGGCATGCATATCTGAGGCCCTATAAGTTGGATTTCAAAAAAAAATTCAGAATTGCTTATAGCTATTTAAACAGGAGGGGATTCATAAATTTTTTTTTAAATCCAATTTATAGGGCCCAAGATATGCATGCCTTAAATTAACTTAAAAACTAACTTAAATTAACTTAAAAAAATTATTTTTTATTACATCGGCATGCATATCTGGGGCCCTATGAGTTGGATTTCAAAAAAAATTTATGAATCCCCTCCTGTTTAAATAGTTATAAGCAATTCTGAAATTTTTTTTGAAATTCAATTTATAGGGCCCCAGATATGCATGCCTTAAATTAATTTAAAAACTAACTAAAATTAACTTAAAAAAATTATTTTTTATTACATCGGCATGCATATCTGGGGCCCTATGAGTTGGATTTCAAAAAAAAATTATGAATCCCCTCCTGTTTAAATAGTTATAAGCAATTCTGAAATTTTTTTTGAAATTCAATTTATAGGGCCCCAGATATGCATGCCTTAAATTAACTTAAAAACTAACTTAAATTAACTTAAAAAAATTATTTTTTATTACATCGGCATGCATATCTGGGGCCCTATGAGTTGGATTTAAAAAAAAATTTATGAATCCCCTCCTGTTTAAATAGCTATAAGCAATTCTGAAATTTTTTTTGAAATCCAACTTATAGGGCCCCAGATATGCATGCCTTAAATTAACTTAAAAACTAACTTAAATTAACTTAAAAAAATTATTTTTTATTACATCGGCATGCATATCTGAAGCCCTATGAGTTGGATTTCAAAAAAAATTTATGAATCCCCTCCTGTTTAAATAGTTATAAACAATTCTGAAATTTTTTTTGAAATTCAATTTATAGGGCCCCAGATATGCATGCCTTAAATTAACTTAAAAACTAACTTAAATTAACTTAAAAAAATTATTTTTTATTACATCGGCATGCATATCTGGGGCCCTATAAATTGAATTTCAAAAAAAATTTCAGAATTGTTTATAACTATTTAAACAGGAGTATATTCATAAATTTTTTTTGAAATCCAACTCATAGGGCCCCAGATATGCATGCCGATGTAATAAAAAATAATTTTTTTAAGTTAATTTAAGTTAGTTTTTAAGTTAATTTAAGGCATGCATATCTTGGGCCCTATAAATTGGATTTCAAAAAAAATTTATGAATCCCCTCCTGTTTAAATAGCTATAAGCAATTCTGAATTTTTTTTTGAAATCCAACTTATAGGGCCTCAGATATGCATGCCGATGTAATAAAAAATAATTTTTTTAAGTTAATTTAAGTTAGTTTTTAAGTTAATTTAAGGCATGCATATCTTGGGCCCTATAAATTGGATTTCAAAAAAAATTTATGAATCCCCTCCTGTTTAAATAGCTATAAGCAATTCTGAAATTTTTTTTAAATCCAACTTATAGGGCCTCAGATATGCATGCCGATGTAATAAAAAATAATTTTTTTAAGTTAATTTAAGTTAGTTTTTAAGTTAATTTAAGGCATGCATATCTTGGGCCCTATAAATTGGATTTCAAAAAAAATTTATGAATCCCCTCCTGTTTAAAAAGCTATAAGCAATTCTGAATTTTTTTTTGAAATCCAACTTATAGGGCCTCAGATATGCATGCCGATGTAATAAAAAATAATTTTTTTAAGTTAATTTAAGTTAGTTTTTAAGTTAATTTAAGGCATGCATATCTGGGGCCCTATGAGTTGGATTTAAAAAAAAATTTATGAATCCCCTCCTGTTTAAATAGCTATAAGCAATTCTGAATTTTTTTTTGAAATCCAACTTATAGGGCCCCAGATATGCATGCCGATGTAATAAAAAATAATTTTTTTAAGTTAATTTAAGTTAGATTTAAGTTAATTTAAGGCATGCATATCTGGGGCCCTATAAGTTGGATTTCAAAAAAAATTTAAGAATCCCCTTCTGTTTAAATAGCTATAAGCAATTCTGAATTTTTTTTTGAAATCCAACTTATAGGGCCCCAGATATGCATGCCGATGTAATAAAAAATCATTGTTTTAAGTTAATTTAAGTTAGTTTTTAAGTTAATTTAAGGCATGCATATCTGGGGCCCTATAAATTGAATTTCAAAAAAAATTTCAAAATTGCTTATAGCTATTTAAACAGGAGGGGATTCATAAATTTTTTTTGAAATCCAACTTATAGGGCCCCAGATATGCATGCCTTAAATTAACTTAAAAACTAACTTAAATTAACTTAAAAAAATTATTTTTTATTACATCGGCATGCATATCTGGGGCCCTTTGAGTTGGATTTCAAAAAAAATTTATGAATCCCCTCCTGTTTAAATAGCTATAAGCAATTCTGAATTTTTTTTTGAAATCCAACTTATAGGGCCCCAGATATGCATGCCGATGTAATAAAAAATAATTTTTTTAAGTTAATTTAAGTTAGTTTTTAAGTTAATTTAAGGCATGCATATCTTGGGCCCTATAAATTGGATTTCAAAAAAAATTTCAGAATTGCTTATAGCTATTTAAACAGGAGGGGATTCTTAAATTTTTTTTGAAATCCAACTTATAGGGCCCCAGATATGCATGCCGATGTAATAAAAAATAATTTTTTTAAGTTAATTTAAGTTAGTTTTTAAGTTAATTTAAGGCATGCATATCTGGGGCCCTATAAATTGGATTTCAAAAAAAAATTCAGAATTGCTTATAGCTATTTAAACAGGAGGGGATTCATAAATTTTTTTTGAAATCCAACTCAAAGGGCCCCAGATATGCATGCCGATGTAATAAAAAATAATTTTTTTAAGTTAATTTAGGTTAGTTTTTAAGTTAGTTTAAGGTATGCATATCTGGGGCCCTATAAGTTGGATTTCAAAAAAAATTTATGAATCCCCTCCTGTTTAAATAGCTATAAGCAATTCTGAAATTTTTTTTGAAATCCAATTTATAGGGGCCAAGATATGCATGCCTTAAATTAACTTAAAAACTAACTTAAATTAACTTAAAAAAATTATTTTTTATTACATCGGCATGCATATCTGGGGCCCTATAAGTTGGATTTCAAAAAAAAATTCAGAATTGCTTATAGCTATTTAAACAGGAGGGGATTCATAAATTTTTTTTGAAATTCAATTTATAGGGCCCCAGATATGCATGCCTTAAATTAACTTAAAAACTAACTTAAATTAACTTAAAAAAATTATTTTTTATTACATCGGCATGCATATCTGGGGCTCTATAAGTTGGATTTCAAAAAAAATTTATGAATCCCCTCCTGTTTAAATAGCTATAAGCAATTCTGAAATTTTTTTTGAAATTCAATTTATAGGGCCCCAGATATGCATGCCTTAAATTAACTTAAAAACTAACTTAAATTAATTTAAAAAAATTATTTTTTATTACATCGGCATGCATATCTGGGGCCCTATGAGTTGGATTTCAAAAAAAATTTATGAATCCCCTCCTGTTTAAATAGCTATAAGCAATTCTGAATTTTTTTTTGAAATCCAACTTATAGGGCCCCAGATATGCATGCCGATGTAATAAAAAATAATTTTTTTAAGTTAATTTAAGTTAGTTTTTAAGATAATTTAAGGCATGCATATCTTGGGCCCAATAAATTGGATTTCAAAAAAAATTTCAGAATTGCTTATAGCTATTTAAACAGGAGGGGATTCATAAATTTTTTTTGAAATCCAACTTATAGGGCCCCAGATATGCATGCCGATGTAATAAAAAATAATTTTTTTAAGTTAATTTAAGTTAGTTTTTACGTTAATTTAAGGCATGCATAACTGGGGCCCTATAAGTTGGATTTCAAAAAAAATTTATGAATCCCCTCCTGTTTAAATAGCTATAAGCAATTCTGAATTTTTTTTTGAAATCCAACTTATAGGGCCCCAGATATGCATGCCGATGTAATAAAAAATAATTTTTTTAAGTTAATTTAAGTTAGTTTTTAAGTTAATTTAAGGCATGCATATCTTGGGCCCTATAAATTGGATTTCAAAAAAAATTTCAGAATTGCTTATAGCTATTTAAACAGGAGGGGATTCTTAAATTTTTTTTGAAATCCAACTTATAGGGCCCCAGATATGCATGCCGATGTAATAAAAAATAATTTTTTTAAGTTAATTTAAGTTAGTTTTTAAGTTAATTTAAGGCATGCATATCTGGGGCCCTATAAATTGAATTTCAAAAAAAATTTCAGAATTGCTTATAGCTATTTAAACCGGAGGGGATTCATAAATTTTTTTTGAAATCCAACTTATAGGGCCCCAGATATGCATACCTTAAACTAACTTAAAAACTAACCTAAATTAACTTAAAAAAATTATTTTTTATTACATCGGCATGCATATCTGGGGCCCTTTGAGTTGGATTTCAAAAAAAATTTATGAATCCCCTCCTGTTTAAATAGCTATAAGCAATTCTGAATTTTTTTTTGAAATCCAATTTATAGGGCCCCAGATATGCATGCCTTAAATTAACTTAAAAACTAACTTAAATTAACTTAAAAAAATTATTTTTTATTACATCGGCATGCATATCTGGGGCCCTATAAGTTGGATTTCAAAAAAAACTTAAGAATCCCCTCCTGTTTAAATAGCTATAAGCAATTCTGAAATTTTTTTTGAAATCCAATTTATAGGGCCCAAGATATGCATGCCTTAAATTAACTTAAAAACTAACTTAAATTAACTTAAAAAAATTATTTTTTATTACATCGGCATGCATATCTGGGGCCCTATAAGTTGGATTTCAAAAAAAAATTCAGAATTGCTTATAGCTATTTAAACAGGAGGGGATTCATAAATTTTTTTTGAAATCCAACTCAAAGGGCCCCAGATATGCATGCCGATGTAATAAAAAATAATTTTTTTAAGTTAATTTAAGTTAGTTTTTAAGTTAATTTAAGGCATGCATATCTGGGGCCCTATAAGTTGGATTTCAAAAAAAATTTATGAATCCCCTCCTGTTTAAATAGCTATAAGCAATTTTGAAATTTTTTTTGAAATTCAATTTATAGGGCCCCAGATATGCATGCCTTAAATTAACTTAAAAACTAACTTAAATTAACTTAAAAAAATGATTTTTTATTACATCGGCATGCATATCTGGGGCCCTATAAGTTGGATTTCAAAAAAAAATTCAGAATTGCTTATAGCTATTTAAACAGAAGGGGATTCTTAAATTTTTTTTGAAATCCAACTCATAGGGCCCCAGATATGCATGCCGATGTAATAAAAAATAATTTTTTTAAGTTAATTTAAGTTAGTTTTTAAGTTAATTTAAGGCATGCATATCTGGGGCCCTATAAATTGAATTTCAAAAAAAATTTCAGAATTGCTTATAGCTATTTAAACAGGAGGGGATTCATAAATTTTTTTGAAATCCATCTTATAGGGCCCCAGATATGCATGCCGATGTAATAAAAAATAATTTTTTTAAGTTAATTTAAGTTAGTTTTTACGTTAATTTAAGGCATGCATATCTGGGGCCCTATAAGTTGGATTTCAAAAAAAATTTATGAATCCCCTCCTGTTTAAATAGCTATAAGCAATTCTGAATTTTTTTTTGAAATCCAACTTATAGGGCCCCAGATATGCATGCCGATGTAATAAAAAATAATTTTTTTAAGTTAATTTAAGATAGTTTTTAAGTTAATTTAAGGCATGCATATCTTGGGCCCTATAAATTGGATTTCAAAAAACATTTCAGAATTGCTTATAGCTATTTAAACAGGAGGGGATTCTTAAATTTTTTTTGAAATCCAACTTATTGGGCCCCAGATATGCATGCCGATGTAATAAAAAATAATTTTTTTAAGTTAATTTAAGTTAGTTTTTAAGTTAATTTAAGGCATGCATATCTGGGGCCCTATAAATTGAATTTCAAAAAAAATTTCAGAATTGCTTATAGCTATTTAAACAGGAGGGGATTCATAAATTTTTTTTGAAATCCAACTTATAGGGCCCCAGATATGCATACCTTAAACTAACTTAAAAACTAACTTAAATTAACTTAAAAAAATTATTTTTTATTACATCGGCATGCATATCTGGGGCCCTTTGAGTTGGATTTCAAAAAAAATTTATGAATCCCCTCCTGTTTAAATAGCTATAAGCAATTCTGAAATTTTTTTTGAAATTCAATTTATTGGGCCCAAGATATGCATGCCTTAAATTAACTTAAAAACTAACTTAAATTAACTTAAAAAAATTATTTTTTATTACATCGGCATGCATATCTGAGGCCCTATAAATTGGATTTCAAAAAAAAATTCAGAATTGCTTATAGCTATTTAAACAGGAGGGGATTCATAAATTTTTTTTGAAATCCAACTTATAGGGCCCCAGATATGCATGCCGATGTAATAAAAAATAATTTTTTTAAGTTAATTTAAGTTAGTTTTTAAGTTAATTTAAGGCATGCATAAGGCCCTATAAGTTGGATTTCAAAAAAAATTTATGAATCCCCTCCTGTTTAAATAGCTATAAGCAATTCTGAATTTTTTTTTGAAATCCAATTTATAGGGCCTCAGATATGCATGCCGATGTAATAAAAAATAATTTTTTTAAGTTAATTTAAGTTAGTTTTTAAGTTAATTTAAGGCATGCATATCTTGGGCCCAATAAATTGAATTTCAAAAAAAATTTCAGAATTGCTTATAGCTATTTAAACAGGAGGGGATTCATAAATTTTTTTTGAAATCCAACTTATAGGGCCCCAGATATGCATGCCTTAAATTAACTTAAAAACTAACTTAAATTAACTTAAAAAAATTATTTTTTATTACATCGGCATGCATATCTGGGGCCCTATAAGTTGGATTTCAAAAAAAATTTAAGAATCCCCTCCTGTTTAAATAGCTATAAGCAATTCTGAATTTTTTTTTGAAATCCAACTTATAGGGCCCCAGATATGCATACCTTAAACTAACTTAAAAACTAACCTAAATTAACTTAAAAAAATTATTTTTTATTACATCGGCATGCATATCTGGGGCCCTTTGAGTTGGATTTCAAAAAAAATTTATGAATCCCCTCCTGTTTAAATAGCTATAAGCAATTCTGAATTTTTTTTTGAAATCCAACTTATAGGGCCCCAGATATGCATGCCGATGTAATA
This sequence comes from Pedicia rivosa, assembly GCA_963082725.1. Lineage (NCBI taxonomy): Eukaryota > Metazoa > Arthropoda > Insecta > Diptera > Pediciidae > Pedicia > Pedicia rivosa. The sequence goes on from OY720151.1 coordinate 47,236,519, forward strand.
AAAAATAATTTTTTTAAGTTAATTTAAGTTAGTTTTTAAGTTAATTTAAGGCATGCATATCTTGGGCCCTATAAATTGGATTTCAAAAAAAATTTCAGAATTGCTTATAGCTATTTAAACAGGAGGGGATTCTTAAATTTTTTTTGAAATCCAACTTATAGGGCCCCAGATATGCATGCCGATGTAATAAAAAATAATTTTTTTAAGTTAATTTAAGTTAGTTTTTAAGTTAATTTAAGGCATGCATATCTGGGGCCCTATAAATTGGATTTCAAAAAAAAATTCAGAATTGCTTATAGCTATTTAAACAGGAGGGGATTCATAAATTTTTTTTGAAATCCAACTCAAAGGGCCCCAGATATGCATGCCGATGTAATAAAAAATAATTTTTTTAAGTTAATTTAGGTTAGTTTTTAAGTTAGTTTAAGGTATGCATATCTGGGGCCCTATAAGTTGGATTTCAAAAAAAATTTATGAATCCCCTCCTGTTTAAATAGCTATAAGCAATTCTGAAATTTTTTTTGAAATCCAATTTATAGGGGCCAAGATATGCATGCCTTAAATTAACTTAAAAACTAACTTAAATTAACTTAAAAAAATTATTTTTTATTACATCGGCATGCATATCTGGGGCCCTATAAGTTGGATTTCAAAAAAAAATTCAGAATTGCTTATAGCTATTTAAACAGGAGGGGATTCATAAATTTTTTTTGAAATTCAATTTATAGGGCCCCAGATATGCATGCCTTAAATTAACTTAAAAACTAACTTAAATTAACTTAAAAAAATTATTTTTTATTACATCGGCATGCATATCTGGGGCTCTATAAGTTGGATTTCAAAAAAAATTTATGAATCCCCTCCTGTTTAAATAGCTATAAGCAATTCTGAAATTTTTTTTGAAATTCAATTTATAGGGCCCCAGATATGCATGCCTTAAATTAACTTAAAAACTAACTTAAATTAATTTAAAAAAATTATTTTTTATTACATCGGCATGCATATCTGGGGCCCTATGAGTTGGATTTCAAAAAAAATTTATGAATCCCCTCCTGTTTAAATAGCTATAAGCAATTCTGAATTTTTTTTTGAAATCCAACTTATAGGGCCCCAGATATGCATGCCGATGTAATAAAAAATAATTTTTTTAAGTTAATTTAAGTTAGTTTTTAAGATAATTTAAGGCATGCATATCTTGGGCCCAATAAATTGGATTTCAAAAAAAATTTCAGAATTGCTTATAGCTATTTAAACAGGAGGGGATTCATAAATTTTTTTTGAAATCCAACTTATAGGGCCCCAGATATGCATGCCGATGTAATAAAAAATAATTTTTTTAAGTTAATTTAAGTTAGTTTTTACGTTAATTTAAGGCATGCATAACTGGGGCCCTATAAGTTGGATTTCAAAAAAAATTTATGAATCCCCTCCTGTTTAAATAGCTATAAGCAATTCTGAATTTTTTTTTGAAATCCAACTTATAGGGCCCCAGATATGCATGCCGATGTAATAAAAAATAATTTTTTTAAGTTAATTTAAGTTAGTTTTTAAGTTAATTTAAGGCATGCATATCTTGGGCCCTATAAATTGGATTTCAAAAAAAATTTCAGAATTGCTTATAGCTATTTAAACAGGAGGGGATTCTTAAATTTTTTTTGAAATCCAACTTATAGGGCCCCAGATATGCATGCCGATGTAATAAAAAATAATTTTTTTAAGTTAATTTAAGTTAGTTTTTAAGTTAATTTAAGGCATGCATATCTGGGGCCCTATAAATTGAATTTCAAAAAAAATTTCAGAATTGCTTATAGCTATTTAAACCGGAGGGGATTCATAAATTTTTTTTGAAATCCAACTTATAGGGCCCCAGATATGCATACCTTAAACTAACTTAAAAACTAACCTAAATTAACTTAAAAAAATTATTTTTTATTACATCGGCATGCATATCTGGGGCCCTTTGAGTTGGATTTCAAAAAAAATTTATGAATCCCCTCCTGTTTAAATAGCTATAAGCAATTCTGAATTTTTTTTTGAAATCCAATTTATAGGGCCCCAGATATGCATGCCTTAAATTAACTTAAAAACTAACTTAAATTAACTTAAAAAAATTATTTTTTATTACATCGGCATGCATATCTGGGGCCCTATAAGTTGGATTTCAAAAAAAACTTAAGAATCCCCTCCTGTTTAAATAGCTATAAGCAATTCTGAAATTTTTTTTGAAATCCAATTTATAGGGCCCAAGATATGCATGCCTTAAATTAACTTAAAAACTAACTTAAATTAACTTAAAAAAATTATTTTTTATTACATCGGCATGCATATCTGGGGCCCTATAAGTTGGATTTCAAAAAAAAATTCAGAATTGCTTATAGCTATTTAAACAGGAGGGGATTCATAAATTTTTTTTGAAATCCAACTCAAAGGGCCCCAGATATGCATGCCGATGTAATAAAAAATAATTTTTTTAAGTTAATTTAAGTTAGTTTTTAAGTTAATTTAAGGCATGCATATCTGGGGCCCTATAAGTTGGATTTCAAAAAAAATTTATGAATCCCCTCCTGTTTAAATAGCTATAAGCAATTTTGAAATTTTTTTTGAAATTCAATTTATAGGGCCCCAGATATGCATGCCTTAAATTAACTTAAAAACTAACTTAAATTAACTTAAAAAAATGATTTTTTATTACATCGGCATGCATATCTGGGGCCCTATAAGTTGGATTTCAAAAAAAAATTCAGAATTGCTTATAGCTATTTAAACAGAAGGGGATTCTTAAATTTTTTTTGAAATCCAACTCATAGGGCCCCAGATATGCATGCCGATGTAATAAAAAATAATTTTTTTAAGTTAATTTAAGTTAGTTTTTAAGTTAATTTAAGGCATGCATATCTGGGGCCCTATAAATTGAATTTCAAAAAAAATTTCAGAATTGCTTATAGCTATTTAAACAGGAGGGGATTCATAAATTTTTTTGAAATCCATCTTATAGGGCCCCAGATATGCATGCCGATGTAATAAAAAATAATTTTTTTAAGTTAATTTAAGTTAGTTTTTACGTTAATTTAAGGCATGCATATCTGGGGCCCTATAAGTTGGATTTCAAAAAAAATTTATGAATCCCCTCCTGTTTAAATAGCTATAAGCAATTCTGAATTTTTTTTTGAAATCCAACTTATAGGGCCCCAGATATGCATGCCGATGTAATAAAAAATAATTTTTTTAAGTTAATTTAAGATAGTTTTTAAGTTAATTTAAGGCATGCATATCTTGGGCCCTATAAATTGGATTTCAAAAAACATTTCAGAATTGCTTATAGCTATTTAAACAGGAGGGGATTCTTAAATTTTTTTTGAAATCCAACTTATTGGGCCCCAGATATGCATGCCGATGTAATAAAAAATAATTTTTTTAAGTTAATTTAAGTTAGTTTTTAAGTTAATTTAAGGCATGCATATCTGGGGCCCTATAAATTGAATTTCAAAAAAAATTTCAGAATTGCTTATAGCTATTTAAACAGGAGGGGATTCATAAATTTTTTTTGAAATCCAACTTATAGGGCCCCAGATATGCATACCTTAAACTAACTTAAAAACTAACTTAAATTAACTTAAAAAAATTATTTTTTATTACATCGGCATGCATATCTGGGGCCCTTTGAGTTGGATTTCAAAAAAAATTTATGAATCCCCTCCTGTTTAAATAGCTATAAGCAATTCTGAAATTTTTTTTGAAATTCAATTTATTGGGCCCAAGATATGCATGCCTTAAATTAACTTAAAAACTAACTTAAATTAACTTAAAAAAATTATTTTTTATTACATCGGCATGCATATCTGAGGCCCTATAAATTGGATTTCAAAAAAAAATTCAGAATTGCTTATAGCTATTTAAACAGGAGGGGATTCATAAATTTTTTTTGAAATCCAACTTATAGGGCCCCAGATATGCATGCCGATGTAATAAAAAATAATTTTTTTAAGTTAATTTAAGTTAGTTTTTAAGTTAATTTAAGGCATGCATAAGGCCCTATAAGTTGGATTTCAAAAAAAATTTATGAATCCCCTCCTGTTTAAATAGCTATAAGCAATTCTGAATTTTTTTTTGAAATCCAATTTATAGGGCCTCAGATATGCATGCCGATGTAATAAAAAATAATTTTTTTAAGTTAATTTAAGTTAGTTTTTAAGTTAATTTAAGGCATGCATATCTTGGGCCCAATAAATTGAATTTCAAAAAAAATTTCAGAATTGCTTATAGCTATTTAAACAGGAGGGGATTCATAAATTTTTTTTGAAATCCAACTTATAGGGCCCCAGATATGCATGCCTTAAATTAACTTAAAAACTAACTTAAATTAACTTAAAAAAATTATTTTTTATTACATCGGCATGCATATCTGGGGCCCTATAAGTTGGATTTCAAAAAAAATTTAAGAATCCCCTCCTGTTTAAATAGCTATAAGCAATTCTGAATTTTTTTTTGAAATCCAACTTATAGGGCCCCAGATATGCATGCCGATGTAATAAAAAATAATTTTTTTAATTTAATTTAAGTTAGTTTTTAAGTTAATTTAAGGCATGCATATCTTGGGCCCTATAAATTGGATTTCAAAAAAAATTTCAGAATTGCTTATAGCTATTTAAACAGGAGGGGATTCTTAAATTTTTTTTGAAATCCAACTTATAGGGCCCCAGATATGCATGCCGATGTAATAAAAAATAATTTTTTTAAGTTAATTTAAGTTAGTTTTTAAGTTAATTTAAGGCATGCATATCTAAGGCCCTATAAATTGAATTTCAAAAAAAATTTCAGAATTGCTTATAGCTATTTAAACAGGAGGGGATTCTTAATTTTTTTTTTGAAATCCAACTTATAGGGCCCCAGATATGCATGCCGATGTAATAAAAAATAATTTTTTTAAGTTAGTTTTTAAGTTAATTTAAGGCATGCATATCTGGGGCCCTATAAGTTGGATTTCAAAAAAAATTTCAGAATTCACTCCTGTTTAAATAGCTAAGAGCAATTCTGAAAAAAAACAAAAAAAGATATGCATGCCGATGTAGTAAAAAATAATTTTTGAAGTTTTTGATATTATTCCACTCCTGTTTAAATAGCTAAGAGCAGTTACGAAATTTCTTTTGAAATTCTAATAAAATAGAAAAAAAAATGTATATAAATTATGTTAAAGCTTTATTTATATATTCGTATAACGTGGGTATTATATACTCTCTGAATCAGACTTTTTAATCCATTATACGACGAACAAAAAAAAAAAAAAAATATGGAAAAAAGACACCTTTGAATATTCAATAAATTTTTATTCATTTCTTATACACACACAAAACATTGAACACACACACATAAAATATTACATTATAACAATGTTTTATATTTTTGACAATCTATCCATATCCTTTCCTTATACACATATAATATTACATAATTCATTTAACTTGGTATTCACAATGGTTCTGTTCTCGAGTAGATTGAACATTGTACATATTGAAAATACAAAATGTTATGAAATTTACTCTAGACGAGAAATTCTTTTACTTTTTTGTATCATTCTTTTTTTTTGTGTTTCTTTGGCATACAAAAAAATTAGTATAGAATTATTGTGAATCACAGCAACGTTTTACTTAGATTTTTATTGTGAACAGACAAAATCTTGATATTTTACCATAATTTTTTTCACATATCGTGTATAATGTACTTTTTTTTGAAAATTCCATCAACTAAAATTATTATTTATACACACACACATATCACACACACACATACATACATCACATACTCACATACAGAAACATAATATTGATGTTGTTATAATAATGTAACACGTCTCTAATTACAGAATCAGTAAAAGCACTAAAGTTGATGGATAAAGAAAAGAAGTAGAAAAAGTAAAAAAAAACAAAAAATTTCTTTAGTCTTTATATTTACATTAAATTATATTATATACTTACTCATTCCACTTTTATGTTTTACATAATAAGTAAAGTATATAATAATACCAGTTTTTCCTTACTTACATGATTATTATTTGTTAGTAACCAAAAATATATATAATTTCTTCAACATACAAAGTATAACGTACAACGTCTAATGTACGACGTACATCTGCATGTTTCTTATACGTACAGTATATGAATTTTCGGTTTAAAAATTATCATAAAGTTCAAAATGATAGAAATACGAAATATTATCCGTACTTTGATAATGCATCATCAGAAAAAAAGGAAATCATTATTTTATCATTATAAAAATCATTATAAAATCATGAAAAATCATTATAAAAATCCATCTTTCCTTTTATATTTATATTTTATATTTTCTGTCACCATTATCTGTGCATATTTATTTATCATATACACAAAACAAATATTATATTAAATTTATTCAATCGAAATTAAATAAAATTAACTCTATACACTTTATGGGAGTTTTACTCTTAGAATGTAAATGATACTTTTGTGTACATATATATAAATTCAATATGTAGCATTTTATCATCGTCATTTTGTTAGTTAATCTTTAAATGAGAATTTTATATAAAGTTCAAATATATTTAAGCTTCTTTCACAATTCACAAAGGAATAACTTTGAATTTTAAATGAAAAATAATTCTTTGTTTTTTTTCTGTAATTTTTCTTTTTTTATCTAAATTGTGTTTCTTGTGCTTCTTCTTCTTCTTCTTTTGTGTTCATCGAACTAAATACAAAATTAACTCAGATAAATAAAATTTCTAAATAACTCGGCACTCAACAACGTTGAGTTTTACGAAAATTTCAGTAAAGAATAAAAAATGGATCCTGTCGTATTGGGCAACGAACAAAAGAGACAGACTTTTTAATAGTTTCCTGAAACTGGCCGTAAAACAATTCTTTATCAGACTTTTGAATGTTTCATGAAACTGGTCGTAAATGTAAACTACATTACTTTGTCACAGTATTATTAACTTTGTTATAAGCAAAATAATGTCAGTATCTATTTTGTATCATCATCCAATATTTATATGGATTTTATATCGAAAAAAGAGAATTCACATAAAAAAATAAAAGCCCAAATAAAAAAACCCCCCTACCTCCTAATCAAAATTGTATAAGGTTTTTTTATAATCTGATGGTTTTTAAAACTTGACGTATATTCGACGTATTCGAATTTCCATAAAAATAATAATACAAAAAGGTTTACAATTCATTTAAAAATGTACAAACATTTTTTTTTTGCTTGAGCCAGATTTTGTAATTCCATTGAAAATATCTGAACACTGTTAAAAAAAATTTACCATAATACAAAATTTCTTTTAAATTTTTATTACAATGAAATGGACGACATTAAATTTCAATCATAATTACAATTCAACAAACGTATAACAAAAATATGAATAATTTTGTTTTCTAAAAATTTTATGATCTGATTTACGATCACTGGTTAACAATGAATATTTAATGATACAAGAGAAAAATTGTGCTTACAAAAGAGGATAAACTTCAATTAAACATTATATAAATATTATAAATGTTATTATTTATTACCAATACAAAATCTTTATTTTGTTCACTTGTTTTCTACTCTCTCCAAATTAAAATTTGTAATGGGTAATATCCTCTTTAATGTTCTTGAATTGAATCAAAATAAAAAGAAAATCTACATACATGAATTAATTTACGTTTACATGGTTCATAATTTCTCATACTATCATAAATTTATGACCTCATATGTTTATATTCAAACATGAATAATATAAAACAACAATCATAAAACCACAGTGAATGCTGAATATAATTTTCTTCATTATGTTACAACGAAACAAACAACAACAACAAAAATGTAAAAAGCATTCGTTAACATTTCAATTAAAATTAGTCCTTATGTGTAAGAATATAAAAATGTAATGTTTCCGTCAAAATATATTTAACATCCTTTAACATCCATCTCTATAATGTTTTCCTTTTTTTTTTTTTGCTTTCTTTACAACAACAACAAAAACAACAAACAAACAAATAAATCTTTTACTATTAAACAGAGCGAATATTTTATAATGAGAATTATTTTCTTTATAGAAAAAAATAACTATAATTTGTGTGTGAATTAGAATATAATGAAAAAGGAATTCCTTTGAATATACATCCTTAGAAATATTTACATTAGCAAGATGTGTATGTATATGTGTGTATGGGTTTATGTTACATATTTTTACATGCAATTGCTTTTAAAATATTTTTAATTATTATTTTTGTTAAAAATAAATTTATGGGATAAAAGAACAAATAAAAAACATAAACACCAAAAAAGGATCAGATTTTTGAGCTTGATGCATTTTTTTTTTTGTAAATATGATAAAATTTTATGCTATATATTTGGAAAAATGTTGTAAGGAGTCCAGGTAATTATTTTAATTTATATGAGAAATCGGCACTTTTAAAAATGCACAATTTTGATGAAATTTTATGCCAGGGTTGCAAAATGTTCTAAGAAATTATTGATAATTCTACAAGGGTGTACTGTTTTTAAATTTCCACAATTGTTGAATAATTTATAACTTTGGTAATGAAGAAATTTGATTTTTCCCAATGGTCACATAAAAAATGGTGTTTTTCCTTTCCTTTCCTTTTATTTTATTTTTTTTTTTTTTTTGTTTTTCCTTAGAGAAATTTAAGGATTTATTTTTTCTTTCCGATTTCTTATAAAAACATTTTCTTTTTTTTTTTCATTTCTTTTTTCTTTTCCCTTTTCATGTTTTTACTAATTTGATTCTTTTATGGCAAAATCAACAATTGTTGCCTATCACTTTGATTGGATTTACTATTTAAACCTTTTATGCCTTTTTTTTCTCTCTATTATCAATTTTACCTAAGTTTTATTCTCCTATTTTTCTTGTCATTCTGTAATTTCATTCTTCTTTTTTATGATTCATTTACTGTACTTAAATACTTTTTTTTTTACTGATTTTTATTGAAGGTAATTATTTTAACTTACATCATTTATTTGGTGGAGGTGAAATAATTGATACACACAAATAATAGTGGATATCCAGATACAGATAAATAATTGAAGGTGAATTAGAATGTTAAAGGAAAAAAACAACACACACACACACACAAATTAAACGTATTTTATTGAATCATACAACAGAAACAGAAACATAAATATATAAAATATGTTGTGACATATGGTTATAGAAAAATTATTCAAGCATCAAAATGTAAATGAATTTATAACAAGTAAGTAGTATAAAAAAAATACAATTCATTGTCGTATCAATTCCATATATTTAGAGATAAATAAATTTCGGTTGTTTATTTTTCTTTTTTTTATAACAAAAATGTGTTTATTTTCTTCTTGTAGAAATTCATTATTTTAGAATTTTATTTTATTCATTGTCAGTGGTTCTTTCTATTTAATTGTTTTAATAGTGACAGTATTTTTTTTTCCATCCCCTCCTATTTCTGTTTCAATTTAAAAGTTATAATAAATTTTAATTGTAGTTTTATAATTTATTCTCTATTTATCTGTATGTCTGTACATTTTAACTTTAGTAACTAAATTATGTTGTCTAGACAAAAGTGTAAAATAATCACTATAATTTTCAATCTATAAAATTTTTAATTTAACAAAAAGAAAATTTAAATATGTTTACTGAAAAACCAAAATCAAATAATTATTAAATCAAATTAAAGTATAAAATTTACATAAATAGATTTTAAAGGTTTTAATGAATCACCTATGGATTAGTTTTAGTACAGATTCTAAATGCCTTAATTCTAAGAATGTACTAAGAAAAAAAAAAGTATTTAATTATTCTCTTTTAGGATTAGAATTTTCAATGTAGACACGAAAAATTTAAATTAATGAGATAAACTAAGAGATAATATGTGGAAAATTTTTGTTAAATTGGATTTAAATTCTAAACTGATACCTTCACGTAAATTTCTTAAAACTATACGGAAAATTCTAAAGTATATTAAAGATTATCTTCATTAACTTTATTTTGTTTATTTATTTCTTACAATTATTCGTTTATAAACTTTAGACAATTAAGAAACACCTAAAATCTTTAAAATCTGTTTAACAAAAATAATTGATCTCGTATAGATAATACAAAAATATTTTAATACTAATAACTTATAACAAACATATCTAAATACATCAATATATTTGTTAGACCACAAAATTAATATCAAATATAGTTAAATTTTTGTTATAAAATACAAAAATATTTACCCCTATAGAAAAGTTCAATAAATATTCGAGTCATATAGAGTGAGAGAAAATAATTACAGATAAATGGTAAATACATGAACAAAAATTGATATGAAAATTGTTTGTTTATCTTGAAATACTGCTTTGTATATTTTTCATGTTGTGTATACGTAAATATTATTCAACCATTTATTAATATTTATTATCAATAATAATTCTCTCATATTATAATTTTGTATTAAAATCAAAATTGTAATAATTATTAATTTATGTGTGTTATTCATCTTCAATCAATAAATATTATTAATAATTTAAATGAATGATGTGTTATTGCTTGGCTAGATACATTTTAAGACATATGAGATCTAATAATAGAATTTAAGGCAAATTTTCTTTAACCGCACAGAGGTTGAACTCAAAGCCGTTTATTACAGAAAGTCATTCGGTCACAGTGTGACTCTATTGTAATGGATCCACAATATTTTTTATACAAGAATGATTTTTTTTCTCTGATTAAATTGAAGAATTAAAACTTAAAGAAAGTTAACTTCACTAAAATTTTCTGAACTGTACTTCCTTTTAGCACAACATCTGCTTTTACATTGGTTTAATTTTTATTAAGAAAATTCTATAAAGCACTTCAATTGCTTCCAATCCTTCTTCTGATAAATTAATTTTTATTTAATTTTTATTTAAATGTAACAATAACGTTCAATAAGCTGCCGACAAGAAAAAAAAACGAGAAGATGGAAATACCAAACCAAAAATAAAATTGTGCAATTTTCCAATGAAAAAACAAAACAGATGGAAATTTCACCACTTTATTTCTGCATTAATTTATTTATTTATTTTTTTCTGTTTCGTAGATTAATTGCAATTTACAAATCAAATTAATATTTACAAAACGAAATCTTATCTGTATCAACACTTAAAAAATATTATTTCATTTATTTTATTGTTTACACAGATCAATCATATTATTTGTTATGATTTCTATCAAAAATACATATAAATGTTTTTCTTTTTTCTATAATTTAAGTTTATTTTTATACAACAGAAATGAACTCGTTCATCTGTTGTTATTTTTATTTTTATTTTTATTCTTTTTTTTTTTTGTTTCCTTATTTTTGTTACAAATAAAAATTATTTAATTAACGTCATCTATTTGGGTTGGGGGTGGGCATCATAAATATTGGTGTGAGAACGATTATCTTTTGATATAATTTTTTTTTTTATATTATTAGAAAATATTCTAATTATTAATGAAAATCAACAATCAAAAAAAAAAAAAAAACAAAATGAATAAATAAATAAAATGGATACAAAATTATTTTTGTTTTTTTTTGTGATAATCATTTATTTTGTTACTCTTGCGTTTTTTGTTTTGTTTTGTTTTGTTTTGTTTTGTTTTTTTTTTTTAATTAAAAGAAAAAATAGAAATGAGAAATAATACAATTTTTATTAAAGCACAACAACAATAACAACAACTACTACAAAAATAATGGCAACAACAAAAAATGAATTCATTTTATTTTTTTCGTATACGGAAATTTATTGTGAGCGACATAATTTATCATTCATTTTTATTATAAACGAGATTTTGTTCCAATTTTTGTTCTCACTCACCACACACCACCACAACCAACTCCACTAACACATTTACGGTAGTATATTTTTTTATTTATTTATTTTTAAGAGAAAAAAAAAATCTAATATTTTTATTGTCTTTTTTTTTATTGTCTTGATGTGCGGAAAAATATTTCTTTAATAACTGAAAATGAATGGAAAACTCATAAAATAAAAATGTTCAAGTGAGAAAAATATTTATTTATTGCTTTTCTTTTATCAAACGTTATTTGTTTCATATTTTTTTAATTACAAAATAAAAATTAGTTTTCTTCTTTTTATTTTTTGTCAGTGGTTGGAAAAAAATTTTCTTTTATGAAAATTTAATTAATTTGAAGAATAAATTTTCAACAAAAAAAAAAAAAAGGTAGGTACACAAATGAATTTTTAAAGGCAAATGTAAAATATTTTATTAAAATATTGTTTTATAGACGAGGACGTTGGGTAGACTATATTTATTTAACTATTACGACCTGTGTCTGTGTGTGTATATGCATGTATATGTGTATAGCTGTGTGCATAATATTTAACTTATAAAATTGTTCAATGTCCTTGACAAAAGCGAAAAATTCAATTCAATTTTGATCTTATCGACGTCATTATATTTCAGTTCTGTCTCTCACTCTTTCTTAATCGGAAGTTACTTACAATTATTGCTAGAAAGTTTAAATCAAACATCAATTCCTTATTCGTTAATAAAAAATAACTTACGCAAGAATTATTCAATTCATATACAGTTTTCTATAGGAAAAGTTTTTCGATTGAAATTTTTTTTGAAAAATATTTTCGATTAACAAAAAAATATAAAGTTAGAAAATTTATTTATTTGAAGATTTTACTTTTATTTGTTTGAAAAAAAAAAAAACAACACAGAAAAAAAAAGTGGAAAGATACTTTTATTATCTGGTGGTTATAAACCAAAAGCGAAGTGCACTTTATTTCAGAAAAGAAAATCAATAAACTTCATTTTATATCGCTGAACCAACGACGTTAATGTATAGAAAGAAATTAAAGAAGTTGAAAGTTAAAAGTGTTCTTCATTTTAAATTGAATTTTTATTTTTTGTTTTTTTTTCTTTTTGTTTCTTCTAACTTTAATTAACTTTTCTTTTCCCACAAAGTTCAATTAAAATAATCAGAGTAAATTTTTTGTACTTATATTTGATAAAATGTTGAAATAATATTTTCGTAAGAAATTTTAATATCAAGACAAGACAAAAAAAAAAGAAAAACGCACAGATTGTGTCAATCATAAAATTTGGAAAGAAAATTTTAATGTTAAAAGAGACAAAAAAAAAAAATTGATAAACATTTTTCCGTTCGCTCATCATAAAAAAATACAAAAAAAAAATAAATAGGAAAATATGTCATTGAAATCAAAACTGATTAAATTGATAGCGTACACATATACACATATACACATTAACACATACACACACAGTCACTCATAAAAAAAAAAGTTTATACGTTTCTGATTATATTCTTTTATAATGGTCCTGTCAAAAAATAACTGAAAGTTATTTATATTTTTGAAGATGTCTAGTTATATCAATGGATGTTCCCCAGACAATTACTAAACAGAAATATTGACTAAATTTTCTTTTCTTGTTTTTTTTTAAAGAGTCTACTCTCTACTCTCTTCTCTCTTTTTTTTTCTTTTCATTTTTTTACCTAAATTGTGAAGTTAAAAGAGACAGATGATGGAGATGAAAGTAGAAAAATGAAAAAGTTGAAGTAGAATGGAATGACTTATACAATGGATCATTTTTATAGGATGAAACTTTATAGATATTTTTTCATTTATTCTTTCATTCTTTTTAGATAAAATATTATAAATTTTGTTTTGGGTTGTACCCGTGAAAACATCACAGCATCATCACTTGACAAGAAGAATCTATATATAAGGGAGTGGGAATGACACAGGAATCTAAAAAGGGAGGAAAACACAATTTGTGTCGAATATTATCATTAATAAATTATTAATATTTTTTCAACATAAAATTCTAATTTTTCATCATAAAGTTGACTTCATTTTACTTTCGACTTTTTTTTCTTCGTTGATATTTAAGCTTTTATTTGTCAAACTCAAACACAAAAAAAGCTTTAATAAGAGTTAGATAAAAGTATATATGGGAAGCTATTTAAATGTCACGTCTCGTGACATTTATTTTTTGTTATTGTTATTTTTTCATTTACTTTTGGCTTGTGGAGTGGATTAATATTTTTTAAACATTATGGTGAGGTGCTCATTTATACCGATCGGTTTTAGGCCGAGGAATATTATTAAATCATTTTCTTTTGTACGTTGTTTGCGGTTTTCTATTTTTCTTTTTTAGAAGCAAATATATGCCAATTTTCTTGCATATCAACTTTTTTGCTTCAATCTAATTTTTATCTTTTATTTTTTTTTTTGTGTGATGCTGTTGTTGTTTTTTTTATAATTTTTATTAGAATATTTAATCAAGTAATTAAAAAATAAGTTTGAATTATATTGAATAAATCTGTATTAAAAATTATTGATCTAAATCAATAGACCTAAGTAAATTAATAAATTGTAACATTTACTTAAAAGTGGGTTGGTACCCTTAAAATATTGATTGATCGTTCTTTCTAAAAATATTTTTGTCATACTATTTTCCATATAATAAATTTATATGCTTTCACTTTGTGTGTGTGTGTGTGTGTGTGCTGTGATGCCTTTTTTTTTCTTCCTTTCACTTTATTTCTTTATACTTTCTTCTTCATCTTCAATATACTCCTTTTATTCTTTTCCTTTTTTTTTCATTTATTTGTTTGGGATATTGATTTTGTTTGTATATGTTTTTTTTTTGTATATACAGGCTGGTTGTGGGTCTAACAAAATTCTCTATCATCGATCATTAACAGTTTATGTACGCATAATGATTGAATAATTTCTGACCTTTGTACGTCAAAAGAGAAGGAATAACAACAATAACAAAGAACAACAACAGGAAAATATAGAATAGAAAAGAAAAACAAGAAGAAAATCAGTTCATGGACAATTTAGTAAGTTTATTTTTATTAGATTATAAGGGATGAATGTTTGTATAAATAAATTCTTCCTTACTTTTTATTAATAATCAAAATAATCCAAATTGTTTTTGTTTTTTTTTTTCAATTGAATTAAATCTTTGAATCAAATTATATTGATTTCCGGTTAGATTAAAATATGTTACTATCAATCTATTTTCTATTCACTATATTTAAAGGCTTAAGATATTTAAACAAATACAATACTAGAAATATGTAACATAAAATTCAAGATAAATTATATACAAAAGAATTTGTAATCCTTTAAAAACGATTCCATAATAAATTCCATTCTCTACACATAAACCTACAGTCTACACGCACAATAATATTAAATGTAATTTCATGTATAAAAATCTTTACATTAAAATTTTCTATATAAATTATTTCAATTTTGAACATTTCTTTCGTTTTTTTTTCGTTCGATTTTAATAAGAATTTTCTTATACAGAAATTCAGAAATTCTTACAAAAGTCTATATGTAACAATTCTATGTATTGAATTTTCATTTTTCAATTTTATGCATAGACCTTTGTGTATTATAGAATTTAAATTAGAAAGAATTCATTTTAACATGAAATCTGTGAATCTAACTAACAAAACAATTTTAAGATAATAATTCGTTGTTACAATATTTTAATGTTTGAAAACAAAAATTCAGCAATAATGGAAAAAAAATATGTAAATTTAAAATATTGAAATTTTTAACAAATCTTCTTCATTCGTTCAATAATTTACACAATAAATATATTTTTCAGGTTTATTTTTGAATATAAAAGCCACACACTTAGACGACATAAAGGTGAATTTTGTAAGGATTTGTATGGATTTTTATTTAAAGAGATTTTTTATGAATTTTCTCACCTTTACCAAATTATTTACTGACGTAAAGTTGAAGATTTTCCAAAAAGAAGCAACCATATCAAATCCTCTATTGCCAATCTAATAAATAAAATTCATTAAAATTATTAAAGTAGCATCAACATCAAAGACACTAAATATAATAAACGACACTGAAACCACCATCTGTGCTACACCATTTCTGCTACAATTAAATTATTAATATTAATTTTAACTTAAATGATTTGTCTTCTAAATCATTTATAATTTTGGTTTCTTTGAATAATTCTATTATTTTGTTCATCGTTGGATCGTTATTGATGCATTCCTTGATATTGGTTTGGCTGGAATGTTAAATTTTCATCTTTCTTAAGACTATTTTTGGCATTCACAAAGTTAAATCATTTTATTTACAGTTGAACGTGATAGTATTTAGTTATTTAATCTAAAATAATTCTTAAATCCTTCCATACAAATGGCAGAGAGAGAGAAAGAGAGAGAGAGCGAGAGAGAGAGAGAGATAATGTATGGATGAAGACGAATATAACAATTTAAAAGGATTTAAATCAATCCTTTTTGAACATAAAAACCTTCAAAATTTACAGTCGTCATGTCTTCGTCATAATATATCTGTACGAGTATAGTCAGATTTACTGATATGAAAATTGATACATTTATTTTGATTTCATCTTCAAAGTCAAGATCACAAGAAAAAAAAAAGAACAGAGAGAAAAAAATGGAAAAAAGGAAAATAGAAAAAATAAAATAAAAGTTAGAATAAAAGATCAGGAAAAAAACAAAATCAAAAATACTTTAAAATGGTAAAAATGGAGGGGTTGGGATAGAAATATAACACCATAAATTATATTAACTTTTTCGGTGTTATTTAGTAACCTAAACATCAAATGATATAAAAATGTAAATCCTTTTCATCGAGTTTTATAAATTTATATTCTGTACAGATATTCGATTCTCTCTTTTATATTCTTCCTTTTTTTCTTTCTACTTGTTCTTCACCTTCTTCTTCTTCTTATGACAAACACCAATTTCTTATACACCATTTTTTTATTCATTTTCTTTTAAATTTTCAAATAGACGAAAAAAAAACGAAAATCTTTTTTATTATAAATTATTTTGTGTTTTTTCTTCATTCCTTCTTCTCTTCTTCTCTCCTTTTTTCTTCTTTTATTATCAAATTTAAATAAATTTGATGGAGGCGCCAAGTAAATCAAAATATGTATATTATTTTGTAGAGAAAACTGTTTAATTTATTTTGTGCTCACGTACCTTAATTTATGTTTAATCAAAATTATTCGAATTTCTATTTCGAATCAATATTCAAAGTTTTTTTTTTAAAGAGACTTTAAAGTATCTGTTAATTTTTCCTCTTTCTTTTGTCGAAAAAAAAAACCATAATTGAAATAGGTAGTCCCCATGGGACATAAATGGTTTGGATTCGCTTTTAATAGTTGATCCCGTGTCTTTACATAACCATAACAGTTGATACAAGGCACATTAATAAGCGTAAATTACCCACATACCTACCCAAGAGCCGTATAAAATAAAGTGTACCAATCAAAAATCAGTATGATTTGATAGAATCCATTGAATGTTCAGTTTAGTGTAATTTTACCAAGTCAGCGGGTGGTTAAAATTATCAAACGATAAATTAATGAAACAACGTTATGTTTTGTTTCTATCAAGTTACTGAAAAACTAAACGAATTTTTTTTCATGATGTGATAAATAATTCATGAACATCCACAACCACTTTACACAATAAAAAGTTAAATTTATCATTCAGATTCTTGTAAAGATTAAGAGTCAATAGTCGTCTGATCTGATAAATATAAATCTTAAAACTAACAAAAAGATTCTTAACAACCCAATCCCGTTTATCCTGTAAAAAAAAAGATCTTCATCAATATTGATGGATAAATTCTTTAGCATTTAAGAAACTTCCTTGTTTTTATTTTTTTTTTTTTTGTAAAAAAAAGTTAAAACTTTCTTTTATTTTCATTTTAATATTCTAACTTTATTTTAGTTTAATTGATTACTCAATTTCACAAAACATATTCATCTCTACCTTTACATTTTGTTTTCAAAGAAACTTTTAAGGAATTTTAGTTTATTTTGTATGCAAACAATAGACATATACTTATCATTTGAAAACAAATCTAATGAATAAAATTATACTAAATTAAATTGATTTTTTTTTTCAAATGAAAATTGAAAATTGAAAGAATTTTTATATTTCATTTTGGTATTTTGAAGAAAAATTTTACACACGGAAAATAACTTAAATGAGAATGAAAATTTCTAGAAAAATGTTGAGAAATTTTATTTACATTATTTGTGTTGAATTCTCAATGCAACAATTTTCTTGATTTTTCATTTAATTATAAGGAAATATGAACGGATGAATTCTAGTGTGGAATATTTTAGAATTTTGTTCTAATCTTCCATTGTTTCAGTTTAAAACCTTTCAAATTTGTATGAATTTAAACCAACACAAATTATAGTGAAAAAGAAACGTAAAGATTGATGCTGTGTCATTTAATTTTCACATTTGTGTCACAAATTTGATGAAATAATTAAAATTTCATATGTATAGAAAATTTACAATTATTATGGCCAAATAATTTTAATAAATAAAATTTCAATGCATGAAAATGTAATTGTTTTATATAGTTTAGTTTATCAGCCATAATATGTATTGATAAACAACGGGGTATTTACACATCATCAAATATTTGTCGATTTAATTTATTTTTTTGTTTATCAATAATGTTTGAATGAAAAGTTAAATTAAATTTCACTATTTTTCCGCATATTTGTTTTTTTGATTAACAAAAAGTTACGTTATGGTTTATAGCTTTGTTTTAAATTTTTATTGATTCATCATTAAAATCCAGTCAAATAAAATATTCTTCATTTCACTTAATTTCATTAAAATTTTGTCATTTTGTTAAATTAAATAAAAATTGACAACAAAATAGTCTAAAAGGATGGAAAAGATATTTTAAGAATGACAAAATAATAATAAATAATTCCTAAGTCCTATAATTTAAAAGGACAAAGTACATAAGTACATTATTTAGATTTTTACTTGTTGATAGAAATTTCTCTAAAATGTTGATTGTTAACAGTAGAGGTTGTAAGAGTGAATTTATGTGAGTCTAGTATTTAGACTGAATTTTATATTTATTTAGTAAGAATAATTTTCATTTGATAAAATATGGATTGTTATTTTGTATTCAGATTGATAATTTTAACTCAGTCTTATGTCAATTGGCTAAAGACCTCCCACTTCTGTCTAGGTATTATTATTATCCACTTGTTGCTCATCCTATTATTTTCAATAATTATTAAATTTTAAATTATTAATTAAAAGAATTTAATCCGATTCAACTTGAGAAAAGTAAAAATATTAAATATTTACTGTATTCATTGAATATAAAGAAAATGTTTCATTCTTTATGATCCTGTAATGTTTAAGTCTTTCAGGACGAAATAAATAAAATATTTATTCTGTACGAATTTCAATTTTAAATTTTGTTTTAAAGAATTTGTAAAGAGAAGAAATTTGTTCTTTATAATTGGAATTAAATTGTGATCAAAGGGAGAAAAATTTTTTTGCGTCGATATTTATTGAATTTTTAATAAAAATTATGTAACTGCGTCGATTACCAGTTCATATAAAAGAAAAACAACCCAAACTAATTTTCTGTGTTTTTTCTACGAAAACATATTAAGGAAATTGATTTCTGTTTCGTCTTCTTTTTTTTTTATTTGGTAAAAAGGAAACAAGGCAATAAAAGATATTCAACTATAAATTAGCGTCATGTTTCCTTATGTTCATTATTCATTCATAAATAAAAATCATTTCATCTTCTGTATATATTTTCATCTAACTAATTTTCCACTCTAATTCATTTTAAATGCAACAATTTCTTTGCAATACAAAAGAAAAATAAAATGTAATAAATTTTTTTTTATTTTTCTTTTTCTTTTTGAACAAAGAAACAAATGAACAGAATTTTGTTGCAAAAATTTTATTGCTAAAAATTTTCTTGCTAAAAATTTTCTTCTCTCATTTTAAATTTTCATGCACATTTTATTGTTGTTGCTGTTGGTACTGTTAAAACGAAGATAAGTTTATAAAACAAGACAAGTGTATGAGTGCAACTGAAAAAAATTCCATGTTTCTCCATGTGTGTGTGTGTTTATGTGCGGGTGTAAGTGCAAAAATTTATAACAAAAGTTATATGAAATGCTTGGAATTGTTATTTTGTTGTTGATTATTCCATTTCATACAAAATAATCAAAAAGCTCAAATGGAATGTAAAAGTAAAGAAAGAAAAACACGAAAACAGGGAAATTATTACAAAACTTATGAGATTTTATTCAACCATTAATAAAAGGATCAATTAAATATTTATAAACATTTTCTACGTATGTGTATGTGTGTGTATGAGTTTCTGTGTGTGTATGTGTGTAAAAAATCAGTGAATAAAAATAATATTTCCATTGAATTTAATTTTTTCTTTTCATTTTCTGTTTTGTTGAAAACACAAAAAAAATGGTTTGGTTAATTTTTTTTTGATCTGTGATTTTTTCCTATCTTGTCTTTCGTCTTCGTATCATAATTTCTGAAAATGAAAGAAAAAAAAAGAAACCATAATTTATTTTTTTTAGCAACTGGAAATAATCATCGTTTTAGATAATTTTCTCTTTTCGTCTCATTTTGTTGGTTTGATAAGATTTTAACAATGATATCCTTCAATGTTGTACCAACTGAAACGGAAATCTTTTCCTTTTGTTTCCTTTATTCTTAAAATTTCTTTTCCTTCATTCTTTCTCAATAAAAATATTTCTTGACTTAATAATATGACAATTTTTTTGACAGTTTTTATTCTTCTTCTCTGTCTTCTGATTAAATAGGACTGTTTTCTACTTGAGTACATACTGTGTCGAGACTATAAAATTGATGACGTGTGTGAAAAAAATGAGTGTAATGCAGAAATATGTTTACATTTCATTTGTCGTTAATTTGATGATACAAAAAAAAGTAAGTACGTACGTGGTTCAGTTAGTTCAGTAAATTATAGGATTTCTGTAAATTTGTCAGTATGTTTGCACGAGTTAGCCTGTGTGAGCACAACTCCATGGATTTATTTAGAAAAATAAAAATTTAGAAAAAATAAACAAAAACAATCTTCTGATTATTTTGTTTGGC
Organism: Pedicia rivosa; assembly: GCA_963082725.1. Lineage (NCBI taxonomy): Eukaryota > Metazoa > Arthropoda > Insecta > Diptera > Pediciidae > Pedicia > Pedicia rivosa. The sequence continues at coordinate 47,257,485 of OY720151.1, forward strand.
TGTCATTTCCTATGCTTGTGTGTGTATGTATGGCCAATAAATTACTGTCAAAAACATTTGTCAATTACAAAGAAATATAAATATAATTTTGAATATAAAAAATTAATAATATTCGTATCGTAAATAAAAAGAAACAAAAAAAAAGCAAAATGAAATCAAAAAAAATTCTCTTTGATTTCAAATAATTTTTTTTTTTATTTTCCAAATATTTAATCACGTTTGATTGACTTTTTTCTATTTCGTTTTATTCTTCTTTTTTTATTTCATTTTGTGTTCGTTCCCTCTTTTTTTTTATCCTACCACCCTTCAGATATTTTCAACAATTTTTTTGGCGTAAACAGAGAAGAATTGTTCAAATAAATTTTCCGTTGAACTTTTAAAGAATTTTTTTCTTTTATTTTTCAATCAATAAATTTGTTTCTCGTTTCTTCCTTTCTTCTTTTTTCTTTCGTTTTGTGTTTTTACACCTTTTTTCTCTCCATCGAAATTTAATGAAGAATTAAATAATGTCTTTCCTAAAACAGAAAGTGAGAGAAACTAACGATGAACTTACGTTATTTTTGAAAGAACCAAAAAAATTTAAAGTAAAAATGAAAAATATGGGAATTCATTGAGAGAAAGTGAAACGTAATAAATTTACGAGAAAATTACGATCGTCAATGTCAAATTACGACATAAATATTGCCTAACCCTTATAGGGTTCAAATATAAAAAGGGAAAAGAAAAATTCTCAATGATTTCCTATTTATTTTTTTTTTTACGATTGAAGAAAAAAAAAATAATGGTTGGAAAACTGGAGGGTCAGGCGACAGTGAGTTTTTTTTTTTTTGCTTCTATTCCTTTGGCAAAAAATGAAAATCATTATTCTTTCTTTTTACTTTTAAAGTTTAGATTTTTTTTCTCGCTTTCACATTTTTTTTTTGTTTTCACTTTAATTCAAAAATGGTAAAAAAATTTTTGTTTTTTTTCCATTTCCTCATTCAATGGCCAAACATTTTTCCTTTTTTCATTTTCTTTATTTTTCTATAAATTGTATTTCTATTTTCTATATGCGTCTACAAGTTATAAGTAGAAATTATATAAGATGATGGCAACCAATTTTTCGTTACAATTTTTTCCATTCCTTCTTATATACGTCAACCCAAATGGGTTGAGGTTTTTCTTTCCTTATTTTTTTTTTATATAAATAAGAATCAATAGAAAAGGATCAAAAAATATTTTTTTTTCTTATATAAAAAAAAAATATATAGAGATGAATTTGATGAAGATAAATTGAAAAGTGTCTCGATGTTAAAGTGTGAAAATGTTGTTGTTGTGGTTTTATTTTTATGAGGTCAGAAACCTCATCAGAAATAATTGCCCTACATAATAAATATACGTTTCATTTTATTTGTAAGAATTAAAGTTTTTAAGCCGATAGAAGAGGATTTAACGAACGTAATGTCGATACGATTCAGTAAATGTCTTAAGCTAAAATTTTTCTTAATTGTTTCTTTTATTTTCATAATAGAGAAATTTTCTTTAATGTTCTTTCCAAGGTTCTTTCTGTAACTAATTTATTTAAGATGATAATTCTGGTTAACATTAAGAAATATTATTATGAATTAAATAAAATAAAGACCGGTAGAAGTAGAGAATGACGCCCATATTTTTTTTGATTGTTATTAAAGTTTGTGCTTCTTTTTCTCTCTCTGGTAAACATTGAAATAAAACAGTTTGCCTGAAAGAAATAATAATGAATTTTGAAATATAAATAAAACTGTATTCTTTTCCTTTTTATTATTTTTTTTCTTTTTCTATTTCCTGAACTTAACAATAAAATATATTTTTCTTTCTTTTCATTTGAGAAACTTTTATTTTTTCCCTGCTTTTCTTATTTTCTTCAATAATTTATATCAAATCAAAGTCAACCTACGTAACATATAAACATTATTGTGCTTTTATTATACTTCTGCTTACAAACATACACACACATATAGAACATAGACAAACAGGCATACACACACTTAATGTAACATAACGAACATAAAACATGTTTAAATGTTGTTTTTATTTTATAAAATGTTCCCAGTAATTTTCTTTTAACATTTATGTGTTCGTATATATATATATATATATATATATGTAGTCATGTATATATAAATATTAGAAAATGAATTTAACCGCACTTGATTGAATTTGGTTATTAAATTATAAAACTTAATATGACGGAAGTTTTCTCCTTACATTTAAAGTTTTAGTTTCAAAAATTTTTAACTTTCTTCAGGAAATTATTTTATAGATGAAAGTTGACAGGGGAAATATAATTTCCAATTAAGTTTTATATAATTCTATCCTCTTCTTCTTCTTCTCTATATAACCCACCTATTATTACACCACCCATTTCAATATAATATTTATTACACATTCTACCTCTCGTGAATGAGAGAGCGAGAGAGAGAGAGAGAGAGAGGTTAATAATTTCGATCTCCTTGCTTGTGGTAATACTTTATTCCGTTATTTTCATAATAACTGAACTTTTATTTCTTCTTTTCCACTTTGGAAAAATGAAGAAGAAAAAAAAATGGGAAAAGTGGAAAATAAACAACAACAAGAAGCTTTTATCTATTAAAAGCTTAACAATATTTTTATTGTGTTTGATTTTCCTATTTTGCTTCAATATTCTTTTCTTCTTTCGCATTTTTTTATTAACTATATTTTTCTCGATATAGAAAAGATAAAGTTCTTTCTATTTCTTTTTTTTTTAATGTTTAAAGGTCAAATAAAGAAAATTCGTTTCTTCTTCATATGTAATTTATTATGAGATTGAAACTGTTAAATTGACTAAAGTAATTTCTACGCTTACACTACAATTTCTCTTTATTTAATGTTTGAATTGTTGAATGAGCCGTCTAATATTAAACTGCAAATGTCCAAAATCATTTCTTTAATAAAATCCAACTTTTACATTTATGTGATTTAGTTTGAAAAATTCATAATAAATGTGCGTGTGTGTGTGTGTATTTATTGCGTATATTTTTATAGACTTTAAACAAAATATTGTTCAATTTTGTTCAGGAATCTACGACACAATTTCAAATCAGCGAAATTCAATAAAGTTTTGTTGTTACTGTTGTTGTTGTTATGTTTGCTTCAAACTACATTGAGAATGCAAATGTAGCATTATTTGAAAAGAGTAAAAGACAACATTTGTAACAATATTATTGAATTTCCTTAAGGGAACCAAAAAAAAAACATCTGTTTGATAAAAAAAGGAAGAATGAACAGACCATTTATCTATATCGGTTTGTTATACAAAAGACGAAGAGACGTATGGAAAGTGGAAAATAAAAAGTAGTATAGACTATATTTGATGGATAACATTAGAGATTCAAAATACACACAAAACACAAAATATACCCAACCAAAAAAAAAACGCTCTTAAACTTTTCCACTTTCCCTATTTTCTTATTTTTCTTCCTTCTTTTTTTTTTTCATTCCTTTTTTGCCAACATACTTTAAATTTTAAAGTGTTTTCTTCTTCTTAAATCATCCTTTTTTTGTATCTTCCTTCACCCATCCCCCACATCTATATTCCTTGTTTGTTATTTTCCACAACAACAACAACTAAAAAAATTTCATCTTAAACTTTTTTTTTTATTACAACAAAAAAAATAGAATCGGTTTTTAAGCCTTTTAAATTATTATTCTTTCACAGTTTCAGCTTTTACTCTCTTTTCCTTTATTTTTTACTTCAACTAAAAGTCAAAGACATTTTTTTTATTGTTGTTTTAAGAGCAACATTTAAAGATTAATTGAGGTTAAACTATTTTGGTTTCAATTGAAAATAAGGAATAATTATTTTGATTCTTTCACACTGAATGAATTGGTGGGTTTTGAGTTATTTTCAACATTCATTTGGGTTTGTTAGAACTTGTTAGAATTGGACCGTATTTAGAATTAAGATATTTATGTTAACATCATTTAATGTTGACTCTTGTAAACTTATTGAACACATTTAATTGAGTCCAAGACTTCAAGACTTCTTTTACGGCGTCTACATTGTTTACTTTATTTCTAAATGAAAACATGTCGTATAAAATGTATTAACTCTTAATGGTTCTGTTTATATAAAAAAAAAAGTGCAGACTTCTTTTTTTTTCTCCTGTCTTTTAGAAGAAAAAGAAAAAAAAAATACATGAATCAGGCCAAAAGTATAAAAATGAAAATGGCAGCAAAAAAAAAAAAAAGAAGAAAAGCAGAAAAAAAAAGACAAATATAAAAGAATTCACTAAAAATCTAAACATCTTAGGAGTTTTGTATATACAAGACACAATACAATACAATGAAAAATGAAAGAAAAATTTCCACATAGAAAATTGAGTAGAGAAAATAAAATATCTTTTTGTTCGACGACGTTTTTTTTTTCTGCTTTTCATTTATTTCGGTTTTTTTTCTTGTTTGTGTTTACAAAAAAAAAAAAAAAAAGAAGAAGAACAAAAATGAAAGAAAGAAAACCAAAGACTAAAGAAAATGTAATTTATACAAAATGAATGAATGTGGAGAAATGAAGAAAGAAAAAAAAAAGAAAAAAGAAAAAAAGACAACACAAATAATTGGCCTTCACTGTATGTGCGCTTTCCTTTATTCTTTTTGTTTCTGGTTTCGTTTTTTTTTTTTATATTGTTTCTTTTTTTTTTTTTTTTGTCTTAAAATCTATTGAGTCGTTAATTGGCCATTAAATTTTTTAATTTCCATTGAAATTTTTCATTTTTTCCATTATTTTATTATTTTTTTTACATTCATTTGTCTTCTTCTTCTGCTTCTTCTTCTTCTTCTTCTTCTTTTAATTGTTAAATGTTTTTTTTCTTTTGCATTATGAATATCAAAATCCTGACATCATTAAAATTACCTTTTAATTATTTTTTTTTTGTACATTTTCATTTTGGCTTTTTTTTATGAGGAGCAACAACAATAAAAATATGAAATAAAATTAAGAAATAAAAGAGAAAATAAAAAGGAACAAAGAAAAAAAAATGAAGAAAAATAAAAATTTATTCGTACTAATTATTTTTTTCTTTTTCATAAATAAAAAAGTTGGCAATATATAAAATCATTGAAAGAAGAATTTCGTCTCTATCTCTCTCTCTCACTCTTTCTCTCTTTTGTATACAATATTTTTTTTGTTTTTGTATTTTTTTTTTATCTTCGTTGATATTTGTTCATTTTTTTATTTTTGCTTTAATATCAACAGCAGACGAAATAAGATGAATTGGGAAATGGATGAGATTAAAAAGAAGAAAAAAGAAAATGAAGAAACGAAGAAGAAGAAGAAGAAGAAGAAGAAGAAGAAGAAGAAGAAGAAGAGAGAAAGAAGAAAATTAAAATATTTAAAATAAAAATTAAAAAAAAAATTAACAAAAAAAACATCATTTTAAAAGTCGCAATAAAGTCATTTGTTTCTTTTTTCTTTTTCTTTTTCTTTTGAAAGAAACACAAAAGAAAATTTGTCTTACCAGATGTTGATATAAAATTTAAATATACCCGTGGAGGACAGATAGATAATATGGTATGAGAATAAGTTTAATGAGGTTATGTTTGGTATAAATGTCAACCTGTTATCAAACAGATACATAACAAATTTTTCCTCTATCGAATTTTTTTACGTTCATTCAACGTCATTCAGTGTTTTAATTCAAATAAAAACAAAAATTCTCAAAAACCAAAATTATTTCCCAAATTTGATTGACTTTGATAGCAACAAACACAACAAACACAAAATAAAATCCCGAATAAAAAATATTTATTGCACATATAGGGTCTAACTAAATAATATTTGGCTTTTGTTTTTTTACAATTATTTTTAGAACAATCAAATAACGCGCACACACACGCTTCCAGTGTGTTTTTCAAAAGTGAATTCCTAGAATATTTTCCATATTTTCATAATGATATTGTGAATTATTTATTATGTGCTTTTTTTTTGTTATTAAATTTAATAAATTACCTAGACTACATAAAATTCATTAAATACAAATATTTTTTAACGTCTAATGGCCAATTATACCGGTGACTACAGACAGGGGATTATTATCAGTACATCATATTAATTTTGTGCGTTTACTTAAAACTCGTTAAACAAATAAATTTATTTACCTTTATTCTTGTTGTTTTACATTTATACCAATTATGATTAATTTAGAAAATATGTGTATCACCCCAGACCAAGACCCGCACCCAGATCCAGTCCCAGTTAAATATTCCAATATTATTTAATTTCATTTTGTTATCTTGAAAATTTTTATATCGGAAATAAATACAAATAAAAAAAAAATTATTTAATGTAAGGGTTAGGGACACCAACACGAGTATGGTCAGAATTGTTGAGTAATAATTATAATATTTTTCGGCACATTAGCTGCGAGACATATTTATTTGGTTTTCTGGGAATTTTTGTCGCCAGTGTTGACGGGTAGATAAGTGAGTTTCTGTTTATAGAATTTAATTAAATAATTAAAAATTTAATTGAAATTTTTATTAAAAATTTAAATCACGTCTATGACGTTGACGTGTGACTTTTACCCGAATTAATGGAATTGACCTTTAATATTTACATTTGTTTTGATTTTTATTTACTTTATAAAATGGGGTACAAAATTATAGGAATTTCTAAAATGTTTGTTGATTCATACTTCACTTCACTTCACTAGACACACTTCACATTTTTTATTTGATTTCATTTTCTGCTTTTTCTTTTTTTAATTTAATTATAACAACTGAACCAACTAAATACATATATTGTTGAATTGTATTATTGTTGTTATTTGTCTCACCATCAACTCCCCCAACTACATATAACAAAAAAAAAATTGTATATTTATTGAAGGATTGATATCAATTACATATGTTCAAAATTTTATATCAATTGATTCTTCTTCTTATATTCTTGTTTTCTTTTTTTTCTTTATTCTGTTGTAGTTGCTGTTGTTATTAGATTTATTTTGATAACATTGAGAAAGAGAAAAAAAAACGAATCCATTTCGTATGACACAAATTGGGTTTTTCCAGTAATATATAGGTATAACCAAAAGATTATATTATTAAAGAAGGCGAAAGATAGAGTTATATGTAAGACTGACTACATTACATACATACATATGTATGAATTGAGCACATAAGTTTACAGTCAGTAGAATTTTTTTTTTGTTTCTTTTTATTCAATATACTGACTTAGCATAGATTTATAAATTTATAGATAACTTCTTCATTTTGCTATGAGTTTATTCCTTCCCTTAAAACACTTTGGATACTTTAAGAGACAAATAATTATACTGTTCCACTAGAAACATAAATTAATTTAAGTACAGATTTAATCAAATCTAAGAATGTACTAAAACTATAAAGTTAACTTAAAAGTTTCTTATGTGCTTCCTATAAAAAAAACCTTTACTTGAGTACGAGCAGAAAGTCATTAAATTTGAAATAAAGATAAAAACTACAAAAAAATATTAAGTTTTATCGTCTTAAAATTTAACAACAGAACGCACTAATCGAGGATTATAAAATTTATTTTTATGAGCAACACTTATCGAACGTCATCTTTTTCCTTAACACAAATAATATTTGCCATTAACTGAATATTAACTTTACAAGGAAAAAAAACTTTGAAATTTTAAATATTAAAATATAAAATTCATGTAATTCAAAATATACAGAAAAATAAGTTTTATTTAGATTTTGTTAGTTAACCTTTTAACCTTTTCATAAATTTACAATTCTTGTAAGTATAATCTACAAAATTAAAGATATAATTTATCATTTGGTACAATTCATCTTATATAATTCTTTTGAAGAATATATTTAGTTCTAAGAATAATTCTCTACATTGAATTCTGTATGGGTATTTGTGTGTTTGTGTGTGAAAGAAATAAAATGAATTGTATTATGAAACATAAAATATAAACAGTGATTTCTACCATTAATTTAGTTAAAAGAACGAAAGAAAGAAAGAAAGTTAATTTCTATATTATGTTGATAATTCTATTGTATGAAGATTAATTTCTATACTCATAGAATTTATATAGGAAATAATTAAGTGTACCTACCTATGTAGTGTAGAGTAGGTACATTATATATTATGTGTACATGGAATAAAAAATTCCATATAAATCTCATACGTTGTGTTTCTACTGATTTTTGATGATGTTTAACAACTAAATATTTCTAACAATAAACAACATTATTTGTATGATATGAGAAAGATTGTGTTAGTCATATAAATATATTATTTTGTGTCTTCTACAGGTTACCTGATTTATTTCATTTATATTGAAATGGAACTCAATTATTTTTTTTTTCTCGTATTTTATTTAATCAAAATTAATTTTATTGTCTTTTATTGTAAATATAATAAAATGTAATTTATGGTTGAATAAATTGAAAAGTGTGTAAATATAGAATAGAAAAGTGTAGGTCTTGGTAGATATAAGTTGATTTCGTTTCTTTTTTATTTTTTTTTTTTCAAAAAGATTCTTATATATTTGGAAAATACTGAAGTACCATAAAGAATCATTGAATATTTTAGGCTCTCTATCTATCTATCTATTTAATGTCTATAAGATATTTATAGATGTAAACATACAAACACACGACAATTTTCATTCTAAAATCTTAGAAATCTTTCTTTTGACTACAACAAATACGAAGAAATAAAGAAGAAAAAAAATATATAATAAAAGGGAAATCCGTATTGATGTGAAAATTTTATTCACTGAACTAAATATGAAAATAACCTTATTTGTTAATGGTCCTTATGTAACATATTAAGGTATAATAAATAAGATTTGATTTGATTTGATTTTTTTTGTTGTTCTTTTTTTCACAAATAAAAATGAAACGCATTTTATTAGAATGCGTTGGAAAAAGAAATAAAAGGTACAAAGGATGTTCTAGGTAATATTACCAAGGTGTTTTTCTTTAATTTTCTATGTAGCAACAGAAATAGTGAATTTTTAAATGGAATGATTATTATTGGATTTATTATTTGTTACACGAATTAATTTATCACATTATGTTATGTTATAACAGATAAAGAAAAATAATTTCTCTATTGTTTAAATAATTTCTTTTATAGTTTGAGATGAGTCATAATTAACGCACAAATTTTTTTGACGTTTAAAAAGTAAATTTAGTGAAAATAAAGAAAAAAACTGAAGACAGAAAATTTCATAAATTTAATGAAAAATATTTTATTCGATTTGCAAAAGTTGAATACAAATAAGGGGAAGATTAGATTTTTTGCGTGTGACACTTTGTTGTTGGTGTGGTTGTTGTTGGCAAAATACTAAAAGATCATTTTTTTGTCGAATGAAAATAAAAAACAAAATTATTACTTACAAAATTGGGTGATTCAATAAAAATGATGGAACGTCAAAAATTTCACTTAATTCTTTTTTTTTTTTGGCTTATTCTTTTTTTCCGTTTATTTTTCTCAACTGAAGATGAATGAAATTAGGATAAATATTTGCATAATTTAATCTCAGTTAATTTATGAATTTTTTCTTGAGGCAATTTTCTTTTCTCTTTTTTCTTTTTACCAAAAATATCAAATGAACCACGTAAAAATTAATGACACGCCATAGGAGAGTGGCATAATAAGTCCGATTCTCATCACTTAGAGTCCCAGGTTCTTAAACCATACTGGAGAAAATCGTTGAGCACTCATCAAGAACCCTGTCAGTGAATATATTTTTAATTCAGAATAAAAATTAAATAATTTGTTAAAGCATACCAAAATAAACATCCGATTGTATTTTTTTTAGTAAAATAATTATGATAAACACAAACATTCACTTGGGATTAGAATTTTTAGAATAGCATGAAGAAGAAATAATAATGTTATTGTTTGTTAGACTTTGACATTGGCAGTGACATTGACAAATTATTTAAACATTATTTTAATTAATCCTTTAAAGGCTAAACAAATTTAATTAATTACACATAAATATTTTGTCAATATTAATAATTATTATTCACTTTTCTAATTAACATAATATCAGAATTATATATTAAAATGAATTTTCATATAAAGATAAATCAATTTGATTTTAAACCCGTGAATGTCAAGTGAATACATTTTTTGACAGTGAACAACACAAATTGATGAACTTTGACAGTCGATTAGGTATCTTAGAAATAAATTCCAAAAAAGTAATAATTGAATTTTGTTAGCTTTTTTCTAAATATACAATTTTCTAGATTCCAATTTAGTTCTGAAGGCGGCCAAGAATTTTTGTATATGGAATTTGTTGCTCAATAATGAACTGTATACCAGTATGGAGAAGGATAATTGTTTCATTTCTCATTTTTCAAATAAAGTTATTTAGTGTGTAGAATTAATAGAGAAATGCTTATTTATTGCGATTAATAATCGTCCGTTTAATAAACTTTAATTTCAGACTATTAAATAAAAGCGCAACAGGCAAAAGATTTATTCTAGTGAGGTTTTTGTTTGTGTGTTTTCTCACATTAAATTGGTTGGTTATTAAACGCTTTCTATAAACGCCTTTTTCTACTCGTTTTTTTTATCTCAAATTTTATATTCTTGTTTAAATGTGTAAAAATTTCAACATAACAAAAATAACGAATAAAAAAAAAGTGGAGATCATTTTCCTAAAATCGTTTCTGTCTTTTTTCTCATTTGTGGGTTTTGCTTATTTCTCAAAATATTTTCGTTTTTTTTTTTGCCAAGCAAAAGAAATCTGCTTCACAACAAAACAAATTTTGTTTTGACTTTGTTGAATAAATTAAAGTGAAATGACATAAAATCAATACGCAGAGATGCCTTTAAGCTCTATAAGCTATTCGCACTTCTTAGAAAATTAACTTTGACTATAGATTCGTGTTTCGTCTTTTTTATTATTTGGATTAAAATATTTTACCAAAAGAGTTGTTAATTAAATTCGTTGAATTGTTTATAAAATTGTACTTTTCCGTTACCTGTTTTTCCCAGTTTATTTAAACAGAATTTCTGAAAATACATTATTCAATTATTTGTTTATTTTCATTTAAAATCAAAAGAAACTTTGAACTTTAATTAAACCTAAAAAAAAGGAATTATAAAAAAAATGAACATTTTCTCTAATTTGCAAATTATATAAAATTAAAACAAGGATGAAAGGATGCGACCAGGACAATAACAATTACCTTAATAATTCGACAAACAATTTTTTTTAATGATTATTCGCTGAAAACGTTTTAAAACAAAAACAATAATATCTAATGTTTTTATAACTTCAATAATTAATTCTTATCGTTGTTGAATCTTATCTTATTCTTTCAAAAAACCCAGAAAATATTCCCAGCACCATTTAAGAAAAATTCTTATATTTTTCAATTATTCGTCCCTTTCTCTCTCTATTATTTTAATTGTTCTACTGTTAACTACATGGTAGGCATTAAAACCACCGTCATTTCTAATTAAAATTATTTATCGTCACAAAATAATAATAGAAAAATTTAACAAAAAATTTAACGGATGGAATTAATTTAAAATTTAAATGCATATGTTTCCTTTAATATTTGTCACTCTTAAAGTCTAAATGTCTATCTAAAATAAAAAGATAAATTAAACAATGGGAAATTTTGTGTAACAGGTAATTCTTCGTAGAGATTTTAAGGATTTAAATGAAACAAAATATTTAATCCATTCATTCATTTAGACAATTTTATTTTGTTTTGTTTTTTTTTGTTCTTAATTATTTTTGTGAGGAATATCAAAATAATCTTATTATGTGAATAAGTAAAATGTTTCTAATGAAATGAAAATATTAAAATGAAAAGCGATTATAGAAATTAAGTAAAACATAATCGACTATATATTTTTCTAAAGAATATTAAACAAAAGGATTAAAAAATTATTATTTATTTAGAAGGATGGATTGTAACGTTAATATTCGTTAATCTATAATCCTATTTGTCAGTGGCTTATCATTTTATGTTATTGCTTACAATTTTAAATATAAATTATGTTTATTTTCACATATTTTTTTTATAAAAACAAATATAAATATTTAGTATAAGATAATTTGTATAAGGACAACCGGATTGGATTAGTTTTATTAACGCTTAAATATTATGGATTAGTTTAAAACAAAAAAAAAATATTATGTAACAATAAAAATAGAATAGATTAGAAGAATGTATAGGTGTCTGTTCTTCTGTGAACTTATATTCATGAGAATAAATTTGAAATGACAACAATTATATATTTAAGAATGGAACGTAACTTAATGGTTGACAAAAAAAAAAATATACGTAGCTAAATTATATTTATAAGTACAGATGACATATAATCTAACAACTGACTTTAAATGTGAAAAACATTAATAAATATATACAAAACAATTATATCAATAAAACGACCAACTTAAACAAAATTTAAACAAACTAAATACTTTTATATTCTAAAATATATTAAAACTTAATTAAAACAATTCAACAATTATACAGTTGATAAATGGATAATAACTTTTTACCATTATTATGTTAAAGTTTTCCTTCTATTTTATATGTACTTTTGTTTCCTTTTGTGTTGTTGTATTTCATATTTATATTTATTTTATTATAAAAAAAAAAGAAACTTTAAAAGTTTAACGTGTGCATTAAAATAAATTTCTAATATTTACAATGCGACAATATGACAAAAAAGAAAAGACTTGGAACACGACTTGAAAATAGTAAACAAGAAATAACTTTGAAAACAGAAAAGTCATATTGCAGTTATATATAAAGTTATTACACGTAAATAGAGTGAAAAGAATTAAATATTAATGTGATCCCATATATCATGTTTATCCAATTTTTTTTTATTATACTTTATTATGAACAATTCCATTGAAATTTTATACAATTTTTTTTTCTGTTTCTATAAAACAAGAAAATTTATAGAGTAAAAGAGAGAGATAGAGAATAAGTGCAGTTTACTATACTCTACTGAATGTTTTTATTAAATTCATAAAGTATTTGTTTTACCAAAATAATAACAGCAACAACAAAAAGAAAGCTCCAATAATTCTTTCTTATAGTTTTTTTTTTTTAAATTTTATGAAACGAAATATAAAAGTTTCCTTCCAATATTTGCCAATTTTTTTTATAGGTCTCTCTGATGTGTGTGTGTGTGTTTGCGTGTAAATCAATAATTTTGAAACGATTGAAAATTTTTATTTATAAAAATTTCACTTGAAATCTAAAGAAAAAAAAGAAAAGGTATTTTTTCCCTCAATTGTTTTAGTCCTTTTTTTTCGTGTAATTCTATAATTGGATTCATTTTTCTGGATGGTTGTACATTGTTAAAAGAATTAACATTTTCTCTTTTCTCCTTTTTATTTTTTATCCTTTAATTTAATTTTCCCTTTAATTTTGTCTGTGCGTTGTTGTGTTTTTTTTTTTTTTTGCTCTCGAAATTATTGTGGCGAAATGGAAAAATTAACTGGTTTTTACTGAAATATTTTACATCAGGCAAAAATTGATCAAATTAAAGAAAGTAGAGAAAAAAAAAACCCTTTTTCCTTGTGGTTACTGTTGTTGATGTTGGCATTTTTGTCTTTCTAATCCGTTACACGTTCGTGTGTGTAAAATACAGATTAATAAAATATGCCTAAAGAAAATTTCTGTTTTAAAATCAAAGAAGAAAAAAGAAACAATTGAAATAAACTTTTTCAAAAGGGCGGTGGCCTTTCTTTATCTTTTTTTGATTGAAAAATATTATGCTTGAAAATCCTATTGTGCTGATGAGTGTTTTGAGTTAATTCTCATATAACAACAGAAGGAAATTATAGAAAATCCTCTTATTTTTCCATCAAGACTTTAAACTTTTCATAATTTACAGAGAATTTCATCTTTTTTATTTTCTATAAAATTAACAAGAACAAAAAAAAAGTCTTTTTAAATGAAACAAATTCATTAAAAGTGAGAAAATTTAATGTTTCCTTTATTTTTCTTTCTTTTGTTTTTATATGAAAATCAATTACATTATTTTTACATTTTATTCCTTTTATGAACTTAGCACAGAAACGAAAGGAAGATGAAAGACAAGGAAGGAAGGCAGCAAAAAGAAAAAAAAATAAGAGGAAACATTTGAATGTGGATTTAGAAAAAAAAGAAGAAATGCGAAGTGAAGTGAAATGAAGGGAAAAAAAATTGCTAAAAGCAAATAAAAAAAAAAGAAGAATGAAAATTTAAACATTTATTTTCTCTCTACTTCGTAATTTTCATTTCCCCTCTCACTCTCTCTCTCACACACACACACACTCTCTGGTATCTCTTTGCTCTCTTGATCTATTTTCAAGAGAGAGTGAATTTATTTTTGATTTAAATAATAAACACCAAAAAAATGTTGTTTGTGTAAAATATAAATAAATAAATTAAGTAACCACAATCTAGAGTTGTTTATGGTTAAAATATTTAAGTGAAGAGAGAGAAAATATAACAACAACAATGAGAGGAAGAACAAGAAAAAAAAACTATAAAAATGTCAAATTTAAATTTATATGTTGGAAATGTATTCCAAAAATGGTAAGAAAAAAAGAAATAGATGAAGAAGAAGACATAGATACATAATACTTCTGGTTCTGGTAGTCTATTTGGGTATGAATTTAAGAAATTCAGTAGATGGTTTGAGTGTTTTTTTTTTGTGTTGGTTAACTGTATACATTTTGATAGAATTTTATCCAGATAAGAAATAAATTTTTATTCCTTTCTTTCTTTCGATATTTTTTTTTCTTCCATTTTTCTATCAATGATTGGGAACTAGATTTTTTTTTATTTCAATATTGTGTGAATATACGAATATATTTCCCAATTGTATATTGAATCTCATATGATAGAAATGGAAGGGTCAATAATGATGTAGGTCAAAAAGGTTATTTGATTCTACATATACGATGACTTTTTTCCTCTCTTTCAAATCTTTCTCTACACCCCTCACAAACACACACACACACTCTTTGGTGGTTATGTTTGTTGTATGAGTTAGGGACGTAATGTAATTTAGTCAAGATGTGCTAAATTTTTGATGTTGACCCCATTTGTCTATCTAGAAACGTGACTGTTATTTTTAACTATTTGATTCTTATGTTATTTTTCTTTCTTTCTATTTAATAAAATGAATGAATGAATGAATGAATGTATATGATGTGACAATGCATATATCGTACTGAGAATGCCATCTCACTTATAGAAATAACAAAAGGGTTTTGCATTTAAATAGACGCAGTTTCTTTTTTTGTTTTTATGCGTAGATATTTTTAAATTGAAAATTTAATTTATTAAGAGAAATGAAGATTGACTTCTCGAAAAATGAATATTTGAGAATTCAGTAAAATCTAATTATTGCCGAATGTTTTGTTAACATACAATATTAGTAGATAGGAAAGGCCGGTCCTGGACCCTCCTCCTCCTCAATATTTTGAGGAGTGGTTGATGTCTCTGATATTTTACCACAAAGGATTGAGTCTGAGATATTTAAAATAACGGATTAATATCCAAGACACAATTATCCATAAGTTTGATAAGCTAGGGGATGGAGAGGGGGTCGGGGGGCTAAGTGAGGTGAGGTAAATAGTGTAATAATTGTTAAAAACATTAACAACTGGTGGTGTTGATGGTACTTGTGTTATAATCTTGAATATTATAAAGCCCCCGCATTAGACCAATTAATTTCATTCTATTTTTTGAAGAAGAAAAATATGTAATTGCATTGTTGCCTCATCAAAACTAATTCAAATTATTAAACGTTGTAAAATGTTTTAGGTAAACAATAAAAAAAAATTTATTTACGAAATTAATTAGAAAGTTGAATTTAATTCATGAAGAATTTATAAATTAAGGTAAAAAAAAAATGTTTTTGTTCATAAATGAAAACTAGGTTAAAGATTCTTCATTATATAAATATTAAAAGGTTAACATTAATAACATTAACATTAATTCTCACACAATTATTTTTACTTCCAACAACCAACACACAACACACAACACACAAAGGTTATAACATCTTCAAAAAAAAATTTACATTAACGTTAAATAATTTTATATTAAAATTTTTGCTACAACATAATTTAAAATGCATTTCATAATAATAATAAAACGTTGCAACGTTAAACTTTATTATACAAAACTAATTACTATAAAATAAAATAAAAAAACCGAAATGTTCCCATTAATGTTTGTTTGTATTTATTAACTTTTCTTTCATAGAAAACACAAACAACAAATTTTATATTCTTTGCTTTA
The DNA here is from genome assembly GCA_963082725.1 of Pedicia rivosa. Lineage (NCBI taxonomy): Eukaryota > Metazoa > Arthropoda > Insecta > Diptera > Pediciidae > Pedicia > Pedicia rivosa. The sequence continues at coordinate 47,273,754 of OY720151.1, forward strand.
AGGGAATAGAATGGATGGTTAGTTTATTATTTGCATTCATAGAATAAACATTAGAACAAATAATTTAATGTAATGTACAGGATACAGTAATTAACTTTGCTTTTAATTATTAACCGAAATCATTTCTATTTCTTCTTTTAATCAATCAAATCTTTTAATTAAGCAAATAAAGTTTTATATTTTTGTTTGATGATCTTCAAAATGTCTTTCAGTCTAGTCAGTTAATGTCAGTGTTCCAATTTGGATATCCTCATGAATGACTGTTAAAATATTGATAGCTCAAGGTTGCTGAGATTTTGTTTTAGAAGGAATAAATTCACTGGTCACGTGTATCACATTTTTTAGTCTAGATTTTAAATGTAGGCTAATAAAAATCCATTAAAAAATCTTATCTCCTTTCAACCTTAACAAGAAAAATCGAAAAAAAGGTTCTTCTTCCTTAATTTAATTCATTTTCTCCAAATTCTTTCGTAAAACTTTCTTCTTTTTTTTAAAAGAAGAAAAAAGATTTCAGAGTAAAAACATAAACAAACAAAACACAAAAATCTTAAAATTTTGTAAAAACCCATAAAAACAAACTAATAAAATTTCCACCTGATTTTCTCACTTCCAATATCAAAAATAGAATCAAAAACAAAAAAAATAACAGTAAGAAATCAGTAAGAAACAAGAACAATTTCATTATAAAAAAAAAACCAAACAAAAACAAAATTAGAAAGTAAGAAACAAAAACGTAAATTGTTTAAATTTCATAAAAAAAAAAAAATGAAAAGTTTCTGGATCAAATTTATAACAAATAAGGTTGCTTCTGTTTCTGTTTTTGTGTGTATGTGTGAATCATTCTCAAAGAAATAGAACATTTCTAAAATTGAATGAATAAAAATTAAATTTTATGTACTCTCCCTTGAATCCAAAAAGATTACACATAAAGAACATAAAACAAAAACAAAAACAAAAGGAAGAAAAAAAAAATAGAATAAAAGTTCCAATAATGTTTGGAATTGTTTCTTCTGTTTATTTGTTTTCTATTGAAGGCAAAAAAGGAGGAAAATGAGAGAAATTTTAAAAACATCGACATTGTTTTATTGAAAAATTGTTAAACTTAAACTTTTTGTTTTCTTTTGTAACAATTGGAATACACCTTACGGCATTCAAAATAATAAAAAGTTTTTTGACTTTTCACCATTTTTTTTTTCCTTTTCCTTTTTCTTTTCGTTCCGTTTTTATTTCATTTTATTTAATTTTCTCTATTTTTTTTTATTTTAAAATGAATTTTTTTCTTTCGACACAAAATAAAAAAAAAGAAGGAAAAAAATGTACAGAGAATTATTTTGTTGTTGTTGTTGTTCTGTTCGTCGTGATTTTGTTTTTGTAAAATAATGAAATTTTATAAAAATTCTTCTGTTATTTTAATGTTTTCAAATAAAACAAAAAACTATAAAAGCATGAAAGCTTTTTATTATTATTCTCTTGTACTTTTCTCTCATTTAACATAATTTTTCTTTTGTTTTGATTGTTGTGTTTTTGTTTTAAAAATATTAACATTTGATTGAAAATAAAAATGACGTCATTAAACTTTATAAAATGAAATCAAAGATTAATTTGACCAATTATATTTATTTTCCACTGGCAAATATGAAAAACTGTGGACAGAAGTAGAACGATTAAATAAGAATTAGAATTATGTTGACAATTTTATTTCAATTTAAAAAAAATTGAATGTTTGTTGAATTGATTATTTATAGAAAATTCGTACCAAAAAAATTCATCACCTTAATCATCATCTGATGAAATCTGTGGGAATTATTAATTTATTTTTAATTTCCAACACAAAAATAAATTACACACACGTCCTCTCATTTACAATATTTCTCTAAAAATAATTTAAAATTTAGTTTTCCTTTTATAAATTATAAAATGTTTACTCCCCGGCACATATTTTACAAAAAATTATTCATTTTTTAATTTAAAAATTCATTTTTCTTGTAAACTCAAATAAAAAACTATAAAAGAATAAATTTTTTAATACAAAAAAAAAAATAGTTTTTGCTTCAAATTAAATTTAAATAGAAAAGAACGAAAAAAAAATTATGGTAAAAAATTTATTTTTTGATCGCATCAGTTTTCTTTATTATTTTCTTGGAAAAATAAAAAAATACTGAATAATTCTTAAGAGTGGAAAAAGAATAATAATAAGAAATAAATTATGAAGAGAAAAATATTTTTAGAAAAAAGTTTAAAGTTAAGACTTATAGAGAGAAAGCATTTGTGAAAGAGTAAAAGTTCACGACCTCAAGAATAATATTTTATTTCAATTTTTTTTTTCTTAAGCTTTTGACTGAAAAAGTAAAACGGTGATTTGTAACTTTTTTTTCTTTCTTTTGTTTTTCTTCATCTCTTTTTCACGTGTTGTTTTTTTTTTTTTGAATGAAGAAAACCTTCAAAGGAAAAGTTTTCTTTAAAGAACAAAAAAAAAAGGCGAAAAATATGTTAATGGCTTTTGTTTGTAAATAAAACAAATATTTGTTTGTTTTGTTGGTTGTTTCTTTTTTTGTTGGCGTTTTTCTGTTTTTTTTGTTGTGTGTTTTCTTTTTTACTGTTTACATGTAATATTTGTATTTCAGTAAAATCCAATTTGTAAACAAAATGAGAAAAGTACATAAGTTTATTGTTATTGTAAAATAATTAAATAGAAAAGTTGTTTCTTTTTTTCCCCTCATAATTTCCATTTTATTTATTGCTTTTCAGTGGCATGGTTTCATCAAAAATTGCATAAGAGGATTTAATAGCAACACCTCATCTAATTTAGGAGTACATAATTGGTTGGTAGTACACCCCCACAAAAAATTATTAAAACAAATTGCAATGAATAAAAATCCAAATTAATTCAAGAATAATTGTCTTATTTTTATCCGAATCGGATTCCTAATTACAAACGTAATAAATCCATGAGAAAAGATTATTCTTATCTTTTGTGTCTTTTTTTTCTAATCCAAATTTCTATACTACATCTTTTGTAGAGCCTTTTTTTTATTTTTATTTAAGCTGAACACCTACTTCCATAAACCAGCATACAGTCACTCGTATATATTTATGAGAATTATGCATGTCAGCCTTTTTATGTAAAATTCATATACAAATTTAAATATTTTTAAATATTACTTATTGGTAAGCATAACTGGAATGGGAAGTGGAGTGAGGTATACATATAAAAAGAAGAAAAAATGCCTTAAAAAATGCTTATAAGTCTATTACATCATCATGGAGAGAATTGATTTTCTGTATATAAGGTAAAGATATTATATGGTTATTATGTTATTTACAATTTGACATTTTTTAAACGAAATAACAAAATAACAAGAAGAAGAAGGTTAAACCACAAAAATGTAAAAATTACATAACTTCATAAATACTCAAATGGGGAGTGGAGTATATAAAGATCGATTATCAAAAGACATTTTCTGATTGGCATATACATTACACATACGCACCTCATAATAACCACTAAAATATAAAAATACTCAGTTGATTTATATTTTTCGTACGAAGGTAAAGAGAGAAAAAATATAAAGTGTCAATCACTAAAAAAAAAAATCAACCCTTTTTTTCATAAAGTTGTTGAAAAATTCAATTCAATAATTCACTGAACTTTTTTATTTGGTGTATGTTGGAACATATTATACGTTGAATATAAATACCAAGAAAATAAATGACAGAAAAATGAATAAAATATTGTCAGATACTTCATTCTCTCTTATAGCAAATCGTGGCGTGTTCCTTTCATTTCATATAAATAAAATCTCAAAATCTTAGAATATTAATAATAAATTGAATAAAATATGAAAGAATGAAAGAGTCAAAACACAGTATGAGAAAAAATGTTGAAACAAAACATATAATTTATAAGTTCTAATAAATTTGTATTAACGAGATTCTGATCTTCAACAGGAAAAAAGGTAAAGTTGAAATAAACGATGACGAAGGAAGAAAGAATATGGAAGAAGAGGTTGGAAAGAAAACAACATATTCATCAGAATAAATACTGAGGTATAATTAACTAAAAGAAAATGTCACACATTGAAAACTAAATTGTGACAGATTTAAAGTTAGATTTATTATTTTCTTTTCCACTCAATTTAGAACTTCAATAATTTCCATTAATATTTTCCATTTTGTTCAACTTTTCATTAATCTTAGAACAAAAATAAACTTTATCATTTTTAATTAATTCATATCTTCTAGAATCTTAGATAATTGAAAACCGGAAGAAGATTGCGAGTAGGGGGAGAGGGGTGGATATTTTTTTTAATGTCTTTTCGGTACCATTTCCATAAATATAGAAAATTGTATTTAAAATAATAATTTATATTGTACAATTTTCCTAATTAATTACACAAATATTAGAGAAAATTTTCCATCTGAATATTACGAATATTTTAGAGATTTATAAAGTGCGGAGCAAAAAATAAAATATATAATTCTCAACTTTTCTATTTTCTATTTTATTATTTTCTTGTTTTTGTTGCTTTTTTTTTCCTCTTTTTTTTTCTTCTGGATTTTGTTAATGAAAATATAATAAAAGTGTAGGTAGGTCTACGTTTATTTATTTTTTTTTTGTTTGTTTGGTAATTAAGATTGACGTTGATATTGAATTTCCATTTTTTTTTTTCCTTTTCTTATTTTTAATAATAGAAGATATTTCTTTTGTTTTGTCGTGTAACTTGAACATTCACTTGATCTAAATTCTGTTAATTCATGTTAGTTCATTAGTTCTTTCAAATGTGCGTGCGTGTGTGTGTGTGTGTGTGTGTGTGTGTGTGTGTGTGTGTGTGTGTGTGTGTGTGTGTGTGTGTGTGTGTGTGTGTGTGTGTGTGTGTGTGTGTGTGTGTGTGTGTGTGTGTGTGTGTGTGTGTGTGTAGGTTTCTTGTTAATCAAAAAAACCGAAAGTCTTTTATAACAGACAGACAGTTGTTATGTTTTAATTGACAGAACAAATTTCTTTTGATGAATTTATTTAAAAATAAAACATAAAATAAGAGAAAAAAGAAATACAAATCACTTAATAGTGAAATCAGAAATGTTGACGACGGTGTGTAGGTGGATGGATTTTTCTGATGTTGAAGGAATTTGACATTTAATTTGGACAAACAATATTTTGTCTGCATTTTTTTTTATTAATTTTCGTTAATTTTTGTTGATGTTAAAATTTATTCCAATTTTTCATCAAATTTTTTATCAAGAAACGATGATTCCTATCGCTATATTCTACCAAACCAAAGCAAACAAAATATTTATTCCAACAAACAAAATATTTTTAAATGCAATATTTTTAGTTAAAGTAAACACAAAGGCCGAACCCAAAGAATTCCAACAAAAAAAACTGTTGGAACAGGTCAAAATTTAATACAAGAAAAAGTTAACAAAAAAGAAAAAAATTAAATTAAAACCAAAAATAAAGAAAATTCAAACATAAATAATATTTTCTTGTTATCTTTAAACCAGGTACGCAATTTTCTTTTCTATACTTAAATTTAATTAATATAATGGAAGTTAAGAATAAAGAATAAAAAAATTGTCAACGTATTTAACACACCACCATACAGAACATTGGACGTCTACCAACCAAACACACTTTAAAATAAACGCATTTTATTAAATTTTGTGCTTTGACTTTTTAAATATTGAACTTTAATATTATACCGACTGTGTGTGTAGAGAAATTCTTTCCTCAGACCAAATCTACCATTAAATAATTTAGAAAACAAAAATAATATCCCTCCTTCCCTTATTACTTTTTTTTCTTCCACCATTAATAAGTCAACAAGAATTTTCTTCTTCTTCTTCTTCTTCTTTTTCTTCTTCTTTTTTTCTTTCGTATTTACACAAAACACAACAACAAACTAACAACAAGAACAATAACAACAATCTTGAATGTGATGAAAATAAAATTCTAAATTTTTGAAATAGAAAAAAAAAGACGATCCTTAGAAAAGTAAAAATCGAATTTCCTTTTTTTCTTTCTATTTAATTTCTAAATAAATAAAGAAAATCAGAAGAAAAGAAAAGAAAAAAAAACAAAGAAAGAGAATTTTTTTCAAATGAAAATTAATTTTTTTTTATTTCTAAAAATTCAAATAATTTAAATTTCACATTTATAGCCTTTTGTTTTGTTTTCAAGTCTCATTTTCCGGCGCATGAATTTTTTTCTATTTTTTTTCCTTCTTCTTCTTCTTCTTCTTCTTCTTCTTCTTCTTCTTCTTCTTCTTCTTCTTCTTCTTCTTCTTCTTCTTCCATTTTTCTTTTATACTTTTATAAAATATTGTTTTTTTTTGTTACCTTCTAATTTTTTTTTCCTTCTTTTCTTTTTTTCTTTTGGTGGTTGGTTATTTTCTTCTTCTAAATAAGATGCGATGATAAAAGTATGAAAGAAATAGAAAAGAAAAGAAAAGCAGGAGAAGTGTAACCATCCTGTCGCGATATCTTTCGTCTGCAAATAAAAGAAAGAAAGAAAGAAAAGAAAGAAAAATAAAAGGGACAGTAACTGAGGTAAAGATGAAAATAAGGATTTGGGTTGAGTTTGGTTTCACACAGTAGGGAATGGAAAGGAATCATGAAGGTTTTTGATTGCAAAATTATTTAAATTTATTATGGTAGAAATTTGTCAAAAAAAAAATTCCCTTTTTCTGTTTTATTTTCTTTTCTTTTCTTTTCTTTTTTTTTTTGTTTTCTTTGAATTGAAAAAAATAAGCAAAAAATAAAAGAAAAATAATGAAAGGTTGCGTGTAGGTGTAAAAAAAAAAATCTATATCCATAGAATAGATATGCCTGATGGCACTTTAAATATTATGATATAATTAAATTATTTTTATTATCTATAGGTAACTGTGACAACTGCGACAACTGACAACGTCAAGTAGAAATAAAACAATAGACGCACAATTATTTATAATGAGTCTGAAATAGAGATGAAAACGCAACAGTTTTGATACCATCAAAATACATAAATCTAAAATTGAATTTGAATTTCCAATAGGAAAGAGACCAGCAAGTGTTTCTTTATGTAATTGTTTCGTTTGGCATTGGAAAAGAAATTGCCCTTCTTTTCATTTCGACGAAAAAACTAGTTGGACGATAATTTGGTTACTTTTGCAGACAATTAATTAATCTCATTTCCAAAGTGTTTTCCACTTAATGTTGTTGTATGCACAAAACTTTTTGTTTTATTGAAAATTGTATAAGAAAGAATAATTCTATGCGGACAATAATAAATAATTTTTGTTGGCGCAGATAAAAAAATATTTCCCTGCATAAAAGGATAACCAGAAATTTGTTTGATGCAATTTAATAAATGAAAAAGTAGAACAATAAACTTAGACTAAACGAACACAAAATAATGTTAAGTTAATTGAAATCAGCAAATTTAAAGAAAAAATAAGAAATTGAAGTAGGTCAAGTATTTTAAACATACTAAAGAGCCACATCTATTAAAGTAATCATGTTCTTGAATTTTAAACTAGATAATAACACGATTATTATTATTATCAATATCATCCCCACTTACGCCATATAATACTTTCACATCACGTATAACGAGAAGATGATGCTGTTGGCCTCAATGAATCTATACAAAGAAAATAAAACTTTGAACTTTTAAGTTTTAACACTTTCTGATTAAAGATTTTGTTTAGTTTTTTTTTTTGTAAACTTTCCGATTTCTGTCAATTTCAGTTTAAAAATTTTCTCTAATTTGTTGTTCTATTCTTTTTTTTTTTCTTATTGGAAATTGCAATTTAAAATCAGAAATCTAATCCAAATAAAAAAAACAACAACCAATTTATTTTTTGCAAAATTTAAATTCCATATATTCTCTAGAATGTAGTTGATTTTTAAGTTTAAAATAAAACAGCTTTTCATCGAAAAACATAAACTTTATCTTGCTTTTATCTAATTAAATATTATCCAGAATTACAATATATAAGAGGTTAGATTATCCAGAATATATAAGAGGATACCTACCGAACCCTAATTATATTAATTAAGATGTCGTGTATAAGTTTTCTATTTCTATTAAATGAAAATCTTAATAAACTTTAATTTTAATCGGATATGTAAAAGACAGAGAGAGACTGTGTGAGGAAGATAAATAATGTTCATGTGCATATATAAAATTAATTAAATTAAAAATTGTAATATTTCGCCGTTAGCCTTTAAAGATGCTTTAAATTAGTTCCAATAAAATACCTTAAAATTTTCTCTAGATTTTCACTTGGTTAACAATAATTATTTTCTATTCTATCTAATTATAGTTATAAAACATCTATCTTTCTTTCTCACTCACTCTTCTCATCTGTTTATCTTTGTACAACTCATCTTATTTTATATTAATTATCAAATTTTATCCCTATAAAAATATAAAGAGGAATGATGAAGAGGAAGAAGAAAAAAAAAATAAACGAGCAGCAAAAATAAGAAGAAAAGTTATAATGGGTTCGTTCCAAAGAAAAAAAAAATCACAAAAAAAAGAAGAAAATATAATCTTTTCGCTACAATATTTGAACAGCATATCAGTGTGTGTGTGTGTGTGTGTGTACTGTATGTATATATGTTTGCCATCGTTAAACTATATAAATAAACTTTTACATATATACATATCGACATATTTATCATATATCAGAAAACGTTTATAGGGATGAAGCGAAAAAAAAAATAATAATAATAATAATACGAGCAAGTATAAGTATAGATATTCTGGATAACAATCTAGAATTTAATGGTACAAGGATTTAGAAAGATACGTTATATGAATATCAAAAAGGTGTTTCAACAAAAAAAAAGAAAAGTAAACATTTACCGGTTATTCACACCAGCAAAAATCAAAAAAAAATCAACGAAGAAATTGTAGAAAAAATACCATCCCAGAACATACATTATTTGTAAAGGTGTCAGCCCCTTCTGTTTTTTACCCCCCACCATCATCCAATAATGCATTTTTCTTCACAAAAACCATTAAAACAATTTGTACGTCTTGTCTCTAAAAACAGAAGAAAAAAGAACGCTCTACATGCTCGATATTAGAGTAAAATTGATTGGTGTTTGTTTATAAATCTTTAAGTTTCAAAAGCTTTTGTTATTCGTTTTCTCTTACTTTTTGATCTTCTTATATTTGAATCCTTTTCTTTTTTATAACAAAATTAACTAGTCTAGTCAAGTCAAGTCACTAAAATTTCTACATACACAAATATGAAATAAAAAAGGTTCAAGAAAATGATAAAAATTTATTATTCTAAATTTCAAAAATTATTAATTTTCCTCTAGAAATTTACTTTATTCGATGAAAATAATATGAGAGAATGAAGGTTGAGTGCGTGATAAAGTCGATGATTATTTTTTTTTTGTTGGCAATATTCATTTTTGATTAATGTGTGATATTAACATTAAAACATTACAAATATTATACGAGAATAGAGAACCCCTTTTTCTCGTTTAGCCCAAAACAAAATTTAAGGATTAAAACTTTTTTTTAATATTTTTGTTTAATCGATTTTTCTTCTTTTTTGCCCATTCCAAAATAAATAGTTTCATCCATCAGAAGTAATGAAAAATACAATGATTCTTTTACAATACAAAAGAGCAACGAATATTGTGTAAATAAATTTAAAAAGTCAAGTAAAGAAATTTTCTAATTTTCCTTTATGGCAAATAAAATATTGAACAAATCTTGTTTTTGTAGAAAAAAACTCGTAAAACAATCAATAATAGTTAAAGGAAAACAAAATAAATAGACTGAAATTACTTCTTCTTCTTCTTCTTTTTTTTGGACAAACAAAATATACAAATAAAAAAGAAAGAACAAACATATATTATTTGTTGTTTGAATGAAAAATAAAAATAAATGCCCGTATATTTGTTTCTTTTTATTTTAAATTTAAGTTCATTGTACGAGAAATATAAACAATTTCCCAAATGTAACATTTTCAAATTCAATTCAATTCAATTTTATATAATGTATAAGTATAACAGTGATTCTTTTTGCTGATGACCTAAACCTTTACTGTATTCAATTAACTTATATGCCAAAGACAATTTTTGATTTACCCATATTTAATGTGTCAGTTGTGTATCATTTTTGTTATAGTTTTTCTAAATTTTATATGTTCAGATTTATGGTCTAACATTTTATTTATCACATAAATAAAAATAGTATGTAAGAGACATTGACTTTAATATATAAATAAAGAGAAAGACTTTAGAGACTTTAGAGAACCCATTAAATTAAGTTAAATCCGAAAAAAATATTTTTACTTAAATTCATAAATAGAATTATTTTGGTATTTAATAAATGAATTAAATGGGAAAAATATTTGATAAGCTTTATTACGTATATATGGAGAAAGAAAAAAAGAAGAGAAAATCAAAATAAGGAAAGATAATTTCTTATCGGTTAAAGAAGTCCATATTTCGATATTTCCGTTTCATTGAATTATCCGTTGAAAAGCTTATCCAACTGTGAGATGAAGTTATATCGATCTATGTCTATATACGCGTATACAAATTTATATTATATATGAAGTCGAAAAAAAAAAGATATATATCCTTTGCAATGTCCTTATTCATAGGCAAAGGGTAAGAAAAAAATAGAGACCTTAAAAAATAATAATCGATTTGTTAAATCTGAATTTAATATCCTTAAATAAAATTACAAAATGGATACCCACGATTTACGATGATTCTTTTCTTTTTTTTTTTTTTTGGTTCTATAAATATCTGACAACAAATAATATTCTTTATTCTTATTTTTCTATGATAATGTATGTAGTCAGTCACGTTTAAAATCCACGAAAATAAATAAAAGGTAAGAAGACACAAACTTATTTTTTACTCTCTTTAACTTTATTCGGTTAGATAATAATAATAATATCCTTTTGGTTAAATCTTTCTTATCCATTTCTTCTTCATCTTCTTCTTTTTTTTTTTGTTATTCAACGAAATCGAATTTTTTTTTTCGGCTATTAATAAATAATAAGAAAAATCAATTCAATGAAATAAATATATGGGATCACTAAAAAAGATACGGTATTGGATAATCCGCATATTGGTCAAAGTTCAGACTTTACACAAAAATATTGTTTTATTTTTTTGGGGTTCTAAATATAAGAATTTACTGAAGGCGTATTTCATTTTCTTTAAATTCCAACAACAATAACAACAACTAAAAAAAAGCATTTAAAAAATATTTCCGTTATTTCATTTTTTCCCTCTAAGAAATGAAAATATGAAGGAAATGAGAAAATGATTTTATCGTGAAAAAAAAGAAGAAATAACGACCCCAAAATGATTAATTTTCATCTACCATAACGATTTAGTTGCCTTAGTTATACAATATTTTTTACTTTATTTATTTATTTATTTATATTTTTGTTTTTTTTTTTGGTTCTCGTTCATCACACAAGGATTCCATAAAAGATTAACGAAAATCCCTCTCAAGAAAGAAGAAAGAACAAGATATTCAACTATGTATAATAAAAAACGACGAATGAACACATTTTTTTTTTGCGTCTCTTCTGGCGTGAAAATCTTTTCTAGGTTTTTCCTTCTTTTTTTTTTTTTTGCGGCTCTTTAATATTATATAGACAGACGATATTTGTTAAGATAATCATTCTATTTCAACGCCTTATTCATTGTGTATAGTAATTTTACCTTATTTTTTTAAAAGGACATAAAACACAAACAGAGGCATATCCTACTTCTACTCTTGAAATGGACCAAAACCAAAACAGAGAGAGAGACGAAAATGTGTTTATGTCATTATATTGTAATTGCTATATATTGTGGGATTTAGTTTTTCAAAAGGAGAAAAAATGAAAGAAAGAAAGAAGGACATTACGAAATTATACGATAGAAAGTAAGAAGAAAAGGAATTTCTTTTGAAACTGAAATGATTAAAATGTTCTTTATGATGATAATAGTCATTTGTGTGTTGAAATATAAAAACAATATAATAAAAGAAAAGAAAAGTCATCAACTGAATATTAGATAACGAAAAAAAAATTTGTGTGAAATCAGTACCTATAAATAAAATGTTTTATAAAAAAGGTAAAAGTAGAATTTATATCACTTAATTAGATGAGCGTTTTTTCGATTTTTCATATTGATTTACTATATAAATGAAATTGAGACAATCATTAAGCTTTTATTGTAATCATAAAGACTTTGACTTTTTTTTTCTTTTTTCTTCTTCTACCCTAAACATGTTCCTATATTATTATTATTATTATTGTGTTCCATTTATATTTATTTCTTATACTTAACTAACAATATAAAAAGTTTTTCTTTTCATATTTTCATTTATCATAATTACATACATTCCAATTCTAATATAAGAAATACAAGAGAACAAATATTTATTGTCGGTAATATGTGTAAGATTCTCACAAGGACACAACATACAAGGAGTAGGAAAATAAAAATGTAATGATAGAACAAGAAAAATATGAATGTGCTGGTCAGGTTAGTGACTTTCAATATTTTAGTAAAGAGATCAAAGGAAGAACTAAATGTTATTTCCTGTCTTTATTTTTTCTACTGAGTAAAATTTAATGCTTTTCAATTGAACAGTAATTTTTTGAAGAGTTTTATAAAAACAATCTACGAGTTGAGAAAAAGGGAATATTTTTCCTCTTTGAAAAGAAAAAAAATTGAATAAAAATTTAATTTAATAAATTATGAAAAAGAAAATTTAAACTCTGAATAGTATTTTCATTGACTATTTAAGTAAGTGATTTTATTATACGTAAAATAATACACAAAGGATGGAAGATTTCTCTTCAAAAAAGAATGAAAAATAAAGGGTATAGTTGGTTTGGACAATTTACATATTATATATTGTTGTAACTTAGACAGGTAAAAAAACCATTTAAAATTAATTTAAAACTATTTGAATATAAATTCTGTATATTAACATACTTTAACTAACGATATCCTCTTACAAATCTATTATGAATTGAATCCCTTTTTCTAATAAACTATTCCCAAATGTAAATATATTTTTAATTAATCATCAAAAAAAGTCCTTTTATTATTAAATTGTTTGTTTATGTAAAGAAGCCTATACACATTTTTCTTAAGCACAACGAGCAATAAATTAAAATCGCGAGCATGTGTGTGATACAACAACAAGAATTCATTGTTATTTTTGATAAAATATTCATTTTTCTTCTTTTAAAACAAAAAAAAATAATAACAAAACATTAATTTAAAATTATATTGATTGTGTGTTGCAATAAATTAAAGAATTCAATAAATTGTTATTGTTATTATGATCGTCTCAAATGAAATAAAAAATTAAAAATAATAAAACCTTCCTTTAATTTATATGAATAAATAATAAAAAAATCATATGCCTACGTAATTAATTATGTAAACAATTTTTTAATTAAAAAAACTACGTAAGCACTCAAATATTTAATTATATTTCATGTTCGTTATATTTGTTTATACAAATTTGTTTTGATTATTTTCAAAAATTTATTACAAATTGTATTTACGTTTTATAATTAGAATTGATTTTCAAACAAAAACAATTAAACAAAATCGCGGGCATTTAGGAACAATATTCCACGCGCCAATTTCGTTTATTTCTATCATGGAAGTTTGTAACGTTAACAACTTCAAGTCATATTATTAAAGTGTCAAAAATTAAGAAGAAGAAGAAAAATACGTAAAATTAATCAGAACATCGACGAGTAGAAATTGTAATTGAAAAGTTTTCATTTCAAAACGGACATAGAAACGAATAATTGCACAACTTAAGTACAATAATATTGACGAAATTACATCATTATATAATTATGTAAGTTTATTTTATTTTAATTTTTGTGTTTATCAGTTGAAATGTGTTACAATGTGAGGTTACAAATTTTATTATTCCACGTTTTTTTTGTATTAATTTTTAATGATAATAACTATGTATTTCTGAAAGAACTTTGATCTCCTATCATATTTTTACTGCAGATTAAGTATTAATCATTCTGATTTGATAAAATCTAATCTAACCATATTAAATGAAAACCTGAAAATAGTTAAAACAACTCATAGTCGAAAGTCTATTTTTTTATTGTATTCTTTTTTTTGTTACTTGAGTAAAGACATTGGATTACGAGGCAGTTAATACAAATGTTATAAAAAATGGTTATTAGCCCAGCGGTATATAAGCGGCTAAATAAAAATTGCAAGGATTTGGGTATAATAACAAGGTTAGTAAATTCAATCATATTTACTTAATAAGATTTTGTATTTTCCAATTTGTAATTTTAATTAGAATGTTTTTATTTAAGACCAAATGTTGGGCATGGTTTCTGGCTTAGTGGTCTTATTACATTATCATATTTACTCAACACACTAAAATATGGTTATTCAACCCATTTTGAATATAAAGTGGCTACAATTTTAAGTTTTGGTTTATTTTTACAAACCATTGAAATTTACATAAAACTCGCCGGCAATAGACTTACCAAAACAATAAATATATCAACGAAATTATTACCAGGACTTGTAACCTCATTTTTAATCTGGATATGTCTTAAACAAGGTATAGAAAACCATGCTTTCTTTCTATTGTTTAATTTTTATTAATTAATTTTTGTTTTCCCAGGAATCGTTTTCAGTTTATTAACCGGTTTTTTTCCAACATTCCTGTTAAACGGAATTTTTATATACATATTAAAAAAATTACCAAAAAGCTTTACACTTGGTGAAGCAGCAACTGTTGTACAAGGTTATGTGATATTTTTATATATTAGTTTTATACAAGTGCCTTTTTATTGGCGTTCACCGCCCTATACAGAATTAAAAAAAATTACAGCAATATTAGAAATTGGTTTATTAGGAGTATCATTAATTGTATGTTTAATACATTTTTGTAAATTTCTAAGAAAAACAGGAGCATTTTATTTAGTTATTATAACAACAATATTATCAATAATTGTTTTTCCTGTAACACAAGATCTTCCTATAAATGAATTATTTAGATTTGTATTTAAAAATATGCAAAGAATTTGTATAACAAGTTTTTTCATTATATTATTGGGTATAACTGGTTTAACAGTTTATTGGCAACATAGAAAAAAATGTAAATCATTAACAAGTGCAAGAAAACTATTTCATATATTAATAGTTTTAGTTTATGTACCTGGTCTTGCATATGAATGTACCTACCTATTAATTGCATCAGGTGTTATATTGTCAATATTCATTGTTTTGGAGGTTAGATCAATTCTTTTATGTTTATATTCATTTTTTTTCTAATTTTACATTTCTTTAATTTATAATTTCAGACAGCACGTTTAATAAGATTGCATCCAGTTTATAAAATATTACAATTATCAGTGACAGCATTTATTGATGAAAAAGATTCTGGAATGATTGCACTTACACCAATGTACTTATTAGGTGGTTGTACATTACCATTATGGCTTCATGCCTGCCCGTGTGATATAAATGATTCTGCTGATCTTAATTATCTTGCACTTTCATCTGGAATCTTATCAGTTGGTATCGGTGATGCAGCTGCAAGTTATTTTGGTGCAAAATATGGTGAACAATTATGGCCTAGTAAGTTTTTGTGTTTTTTATGATTTTAATTTTAAATATTATTAATTCTTTGTATATTTAAAGGAAGTAGAAAATCTGTTGAAGGAACTTTAGCAAATATGGGATGTCAAGGATTAGCAATAATCATATTTATTATATTCGGTTTAGTTCCATTTACATTTAAGAATATACTTTTATCAATTGTTTCAATATTTGCAACATCAATGATTGAAGCTAAAACAGATCAAGTTGATAATTTAGTGCTTCCACTTGTAGCATTTATAATATTTTCACTGTGACATTCCTTCTTCTTCTTCCTTTTTTTTAATTTTTATTAATAAGTCAAATTTGTATTGTTTAATTCTTTTTTGGTGATAAATATTATAAAAAAAAATAATTGTAAATAATAATAATAAATTTGTTAATTTTGTTTCTTATTAAAAAAAAAAAAATCTATATAAAAAAATATTTGTTTATTTTCCATAATTTTAAATTTGAGAATTAAGTCAACATTTTAATGTTCATTTGTTTGTTTATGTTTTTTTCCATTATTATTTTTATCTAGAAATTATTATCTCTTTGCACGATTAAAATAAAAATACAATGCGGTTGTTAATAAAACTTTGTAATATTCCAAGTTTTACAATTGTTAAATAATTATAATTTTCCAATAATTTTGTAACTTAATGTTTATTGAACTCAATTGTTATACATTTGTCGAGTTTCACGAAAAATTTAAACAGTCTACTAAGAATAATTAACTAAGTAATTTCCGAAAGAGACAATAATAATTCCTTAGCAGACTTCTAAATGTTTCGTAAAAATGACCATAACTTTATTATTATTTTCAAGTCTGAATTATTGATAATAATTTGTTTTTTTTTGTTTGTTTTGTACATATTTTACATAATTATATTTTTCCCAGAATTGTCATATTTGATTAAATCCTTCCCACTCACTTATGCGGTTAATGTAATTTTGTGACATTTCATTCTTCATTTTTGGTATGAATTCTATTTTATAGTTTGGCACATTGTACTAAATCGCCGAAAGTACTTTCTTCTGTGTATTGAATATATAAAAAATTATCACTCTCTCTGTGTAACTGTAAACATAATAAAAAAAGAAAGAATAATAATTGTAATTAATTTAACAGATTTTATTTGATTTTTTATTTGTTTACCTGAAAAATTTCACATATTGTTGCTGTTGTTGCAATCGGTGTTTTATTACATAAAAAAAATATTGCTTGTTGTGGTGACATTTTTATTGAATCTCTTACAAATAAATATAAATAGGATATTGTCAAGTCTGCTGGTATTAAAAATTTAAATTTTTCCAATTCTGGTAATTTACTTTTTCTCTCTTTATCAATTATTACCTGTGAAAAATATTTGTTTTAAAAAATATTTAAATGTGAAATAAATTTTAAAAAAAATTAAACTGATATGGATTACAATTAAACAAAAGATAGACTCAAAAAAGTGTCGCTCCTGATATTTTTGATAAAGTCAAATTGTTTCGGTTTATTTTGGGTTGAACAAAAATTCAAAATAAACATCACATAGATAAGAATTTTTCCAGTATCAACCAGTAATTGTGAGGAATTAATTTATAATCGTTGTCATAGCACATTTATTAATACTAAATATAAAGCTAATTAGAATTTAAGAAATCCCACAAAAAGTCAATTTAATTTTAAGTTTTTTTGTTTAATTAAATCAAATTATTCTTTTTGAATTTTATTGCTGGGAAAATTAAAAATTATGTTTTTTGAATTAATTAATAGAAATCCACATGATTTTTCATTCTGTGTCATTAAATCGGCACTTTCTGTCTTTCTATTTATATTTACATAGTGAAATTTTCATTTCTAATTAGAATTCAGTTAATTTTAATTAGAAATAAATTAAAAGTTTTATGGGCTCCATTATTTATTCAAAACAAAACACCTTCACATAAATGTGAATTACCAAAAAAACCTGTTCATTTATAATTTATTTAGTTATAATTTTAGTGAATCCAAATTAAAAAAAATGTGGTCACAAAAAACTGAACACCGGCCGATTTATCTTTAAAAATAAAACTTTAAAAGCAAACTGTTCTTAATATAAAAAATAAACGTATGCAAATTAGCAACTTTTTGTGTATTTATTTTGATTTATTTATAATGAAAAAATAATAATAATATTCAACAAATGACTCATTTTTCTGATGTGTTTAAACCCGGCTTCCAATTCAACTAACAAAAAAAATAAAACAAAGAGAATTCATTGTTATTGTTGTTATTTGATAAAAAAAACTTACTGGAATTCGATTTGGATATTTTGTACGTAATCTAACACTTTCCTCACGTCTCTCCTCAATTGTATATTTTTGTTTATATTTTGCACTCATTTTAATTTGTCTTATTTTATTTTCACTTTTAATTTATAAAAATAAACTTTCAAAAAATATTCATCCAATACAAATAAAATATTACACTCAACTAAAAAACAACTCAATTAACTGTGCGCACGTATCAAATAAAATAACTTGACTAAACTTAATCATTCAGTTTCTTGTATTCTAAAAAAAATATGATTCTATTCTAGAATTGGCTCTCTTTCTTTTTTTGATTTAAAATATAAATGGGTTTTCCCGGAAAGGGGAAAAACAATGATTTGATCTACACACACACACACACAAATATTTATAATCGTTTAATCTTAACACTTTTACGATGATGACTACAATCTTATGCTGATTAAACAGACTTCATCACTGGCAATATACTCAACCACTATAATATATAAAGTTTATATAATTTTTGACCAAAATACAAATACAAATCAATTTATAAACATATGTACATGTGTGTCAAGAGAATTTCTAAATTATGTTTCGCGTATTTATTCTTCACTATGGTACAAAAAAAAAATGTACGTAATAAAAAACTTGTTCTTAAAAATATATTCACTTCGGTTTTAGTTCGGTTATTTTATGAAAGTTTAGTTTATATGAATTAATTTTTTTGTTTATTGGAGAATATAGAGAATAGAATATAAAAGTTTTCTTTCCACTATTAATTTTTGTGTTTTAATCACTTTCATTGTTGGCTTCTTAAATATTTCATATTATTTTAGTTTTATAATTCTTATCAATTAAGACAAATGTTTTCTTAAGAAATATAATTAGGGAAAGAACAAATTAATTACACTTGAAACAATAAAAATATAAACAGTGAACAGTATTAGTTGTAAGGAAAGTAACAGGGATTAATCAAACGAACCCAATTCTGAATAAATGTAGTATTATTTTGAATTAAATAATAATAATAATCCATCAACGAAATAATTTCAACTGAATGTTTCCTTATTCAAAAATTTATTGTTCCGCGATTGGTTGATTAAATATGGCGGCAAGGACTAATTTTCAAATTTCATCCAAAACTTATATCTGCAATAAAAGTATGTATCTAAAAGAAAAGAATTGATTTCAAATAAAAGATTTATTTAAATAGACTTATTAAGTTTATTTATTCAATTTGACTAACAAGAAAATTTATTAAATTTAAAAGAAACAAACGAATACAATTCAAATTATACTTTTAAC
The DNA here is from genome assembly GCA_963082725.1 of Pedicia rivosa. Classification (NCBI taxonomy): domain Eukaryota; kingdom Metazoa; phylum Arthropoda; class Insecta; order Diptera; family Pediciidae; genus Pedicia; species Pedicia rivosa. The sequence continues at coordinate 47,292,936 of OY720151.1, forward strand.
ATTTTCATTAAATTAATAATACGACGACTTATCAAGTATGAAATTAGTTAGAAAAAAAACAGATAAAAAAAAATCATGTTTGGCTGAATAGTTATATTTAACAAAATAAAAGATAAACAGAGATAAGTATAAATTTAATATATTAATAATTTTAGAATCTTTTTAGAAATTCTTCGGAACAAATTCTAGCTCTTGCATTAACAGCTAACTTCATTTCACTTATTTCCTTATCTATTTCTTCCATAAAATGAATCACAAAATCAACTAATTTATGTTTGTACATTTGTTCTGTATGAAAATTTGTGATAAGAAAACTAATATCATATCCTTCAATTGGTTTTCGTCGTAAAATAATAAAGTTTTCAGCTCGCATCATCATAAATCTTGTAAATTTGTGGCATAAAATTTTTTCAATTTCATCTGCTTGTTTAACAGCTATGCTAACACGTACAGAATTAACACTTGTCTCAATAAGAACACGTTCTTTTTCATTTCTGGAGATCACAACGGGAGTCAAAACAAGCTCTTTACTGCTTTTAACCTCAACCTCAGGTTTATTGTGTCTTTCAACAACTTGTGATGAAAAATTACTTAAACACATCGCTGCAGTCAATGTATGACGTACAGCTGTTAAATATGGTTTTAATGTTGCCGACATTATTACTATCACTTTTATTGTATTATTGTATCCTAAAATTGTTTTTAATTCAAGACACACCTAATTTCCACAAAAAATATTCCCGATTTTGACAATTGACACATCAAAACGCTACAAAGATGATTGTACAATACAAATACAATAGAAAATTAGTGTTATTCTCGAAATAAAAATCGAATGTGGTGAAAAAGATAAAGTCTTTTGTAGCGTTTACATTAGGCGGAGTTTTTAAAAAAATTGGTGAAAATATTTCTATTAAAAATTAGTAAAAATGATGAATGATTATTCATAATTCCATATTACAACAAAAGGTTTTTAATGAATAAGATTAAATCAAAAATTTAATTTTAAGAAATGTTTTATTAAATTTTTGATAAGCTTTTATAAATTAATGTTTAAAATATTCATTGATATTTTTTGACTTAAACACTATTTCCGTCCTTTCCTTAAAGAAAACCCTGGGCCTTGGAAGGTTTGAAATTCATTGGAGTCCGTTGTACCGTTCTCTTCAGTCTGTTCAGGTCCATCACTGATAGGCCGTTTACTCCTATCAAATCTAAGTAATCCATAGGGATGATCATAATCTGGTATCCCTCTTACATAAGCCTAAAATGTGATATGAGAAATGAGTTTCAAATTGCATATTGTTATTTTAACAAACCCTTTTGTTTCCAACAGGTTCAGAACTTGTATCTTTTTTCTTCTTTCCATCAAGACGATTGCCTTCTCCTGAAAATGCAATAAAACCTGACATCATATCTGTATCCATTTCGGCCGGATCAACATCCATTGATTTTTCTGGTTTCTTTTCACGGACAGGCTCTTGATATCCCACAGGAGCGGCAAACTCAACCTGCAGGAAACCATTTGACATTTAATTATTTTCGAAAATTAAAATAAAATCAAAGCCCTTACGTTCATATCACATTCGATTATACTGACAGCGTTTCCAGGTTTTGTTTCTAACACACACAGTTCATAAATTTTTTGATTATATGTAATTGCTACCAAATCTCCGGTTGTAAGACAGGCAAAGTTTCTTAGTGCATTTTCTAAAACAGCCTTTGGATTTGTTATATCTAAGAACTCAGAACTTTGTGGTTCGAATTTTGAAAACGTTGCAACTTGAAGTGAAACACTTTCAACTTGAAGAAAATCGCCTTCATCTAATAATAGATTGTGCATCATCTAATAAAAAAAAATAATAATTTTTTGTCCTAACAAAGGAAAAAACAATCAAAATACCCAGTATGGAATATAGATTTTTCCTTCATCAGCAACAAATTCTAATACTCCAGCATGTGTTGTTCGATTCTTATTTTTATTTGATAGACGAAAAAGCATTGGATATTCTACATTAAGACGTGTTAATTGATCTAATGCTGATGGAGGCATAATAACTAAAAATAAATATTGCATTTTGCATTAAAAAAAATTTCTAATTCACAATTTATTTTGATTCACAAAGAAAGTAACTATACTTTTTCCTCCTTTTTCAACATCATGTCTCTCATTCCCAGGCAACATCGATACAGAATAACATTTGTATGAATTATTAAACGGTCTTGAAAGATCCGGAAACATATTGAAACCTCCAAATTGAAACTACATTTGAAAAAAAAATTGTTTTTAGGAAAATTGGACATTAACATCATAACAAAAGAAAATTTTACAAACAATGACGATTCGATTTTTTTCTTTAATATGATCAACATAAATATAATTCTTCATAGCTCACAATATAACAGAAACGAAAGATTTACTTACCATTTTTGTTGTTGATCGTAATATAGATATTAATTTTGATTAATTATTGTATAAAATAGTATATTAAAATTTTAGTGATTTCACGAAAACAATATTTAATGATTTGATGATTCTAGAATGACGTCACAATGTTTTGACAATTGTCAAATGTCAAATTTCTAAAACGCTGAACTGAAAAGGAACAAATTTAGAATACAAAAAAAAAATGATAGTATTGCCAGAAATCCCTGAGTTTTCACATCGTTACATACTTCATACTTTAAAATTGATCGTGACACAAACATTTGAAATAAATCCGTTTCAAAATTTATAAAATAATAAAAAATTTTAGAAATCCTAACAATTTCATTTGAAAATTTAAAAAATAAATAAAAACAAAATTATTTATAATTTAGACATCTTTAATTTTTCTTTATTTATGAATTATTATTTTAATAGGCAACTACATAAGGTTTTATATATATCAAGGTGATTTTCTTTCGAATCCAATATAATAAAATGACTTTCTTTTACATATTTATTACCTAAATCATTAATCATTATATAAATTTTCATACCTACAAAAAAAATTATCATTCTTTTTTCCTCTTCTATTCCTTTTTTTTTTTAGCAATTTTTATTATAAAGGCATTTATAATCTACCAAAACTGATGAGAAAAGAAAAACACATTTTGTATTTTGATTTTTTTTTTAATAAAAGATTTCATTAAAACTCTCTGGAATGTTGCATTACTATTTTAATTAATTGTTTTTTTTTCTTTTCATCTTTTTATTATTTATTAATAAAAAAAAATATTTTGCTAAATTTATGAAATGAAGAAAAAAATATTAATTTCTTGTGATTTTATAAAATTTTTAAAAAAAAACAGACTTTTTCAAAAATTATAATTAATTACTTTAAATTTACAAACATAAACAAAAAAAATCAATAGGAAAGAAATTATTTAGGTATTATATATTTTTATTCTTCCAACATCATATGTAGGTATGTTTATAATTTATAGTTAAAAGAAGCATTCTTTAATATAATGTTTTTTCTTTGTGTTTTATTCGGAGACGATAAGAGTAAAAATTATTTACTTTTTTCATTTGTTTTTTATATTAATTTTAATTACTAATTTTAGTAGTTGATTTTATAGAATTATTTTTAAATCAAACAATTTCTGTTGTTATAATTAATAAAATTATAAATTCACATTAAATAATTTTCATTCTTTCTAATTTTTTTTTTTTTTAAATCGACAAAATTTACAATAATATTTTCTCTTGTTTCTCTTTTTCGTTCTTTTAAGTTTCTTTTAAGTTTTTTTTTTTTAAGACAATCATCACAGTGCATAAGGCTCTGAATAGAAATTTCAATTTATTTTTATATTTCTTTTTTTCTATTTATTTATTTAATTAATTTTTTTTTTAAAGATATTTGGTTACTAGAGAGAGGATAAATATATTTATTTATTTATTTATTATGAAATTTACACAATTTTTCACTAATATTTTTATTTGTATTAAAAATTAAAAATTAAAATAATATTTAACGTAAAATATAAAGAATTAAAGTTTATTTTTATTTAAGTACTTGTTTCTTCTTCTTCTTCTTCTTCTTCTTCATCTTCTTTCTTAAGTTACATTTACAAACGAATTCTTTCATTTTCTTTTTTTTTATTAAATATTATATAGGAAAATATTTTTAAGACAACCAGACAGACAAAGATAGAGAGGGAGAGAGAGAGAGAGAGAGAATAATATAAACATTTAAGACAAATATATAATATAATGGAGATAATTAATAATTAAGAAAAATTAACTACATTTAATTATTTTAATTTAATTTAAGTTTTTTGTTTTTTTTTTTTTTTGATCATAGAAAAATAAAAGAATTTTTTTTTGTTAAAGTTTAGAAAAAAAAAAAGAAAAATGCTCATTAAAAATAAATTTTAAGGCACTTTGATTAAATTAAAGAAAAACCTAAAATATGAAATTTTAAAAGAAAAAAAAAAATTTTTTAGATTTTTTAGATTTTTTATTTGTGTTTTTTGTAATAAACTGAATTTTACTTTTCTTTTCCATTTTATTTTTATTGAGTTTAAATGAATTAATTAATTATTGGTACATTAAAAATCTAAATATAAAATTTTGGTTTTTTCGATATTTTTTATTGGACTCCTGTCCAATTTGCACAGAAAATGGAATCAAACAAAATTCTACACAATTTTTTTTTTTTTAATTTAAAATTATTTAAATTTATTCTCTGATATGTTGTGTAGAGATTTCTTTAAATTCTGTTCACTTTATTTTGTATCTTCTTTATTTTTTCTTTAATTTTATTTTATTTTATTCAATCGCATTTTCTTCTTTTGTTTTTACCTATTTTTCTTCAGAAAATCTTTTAATGAGTAAAAACAACTAAAAGCAAATAAAATTGGCAAATAAAAAAAAAATACATAAAAAACAACAAACAAGAAGGAAATGTTTCCCGTTAAAATATAATTAATTTACTTAATGAGAGAAGAACAAATTTAAATTGTATTGTTGTATGTAAAACCAACGTCATAATTAGTTGAAATTTGTTTATTCAATTTGACGAATGTTGACGTAATTCTGTCACAAATAATTTCACTTCATTTTTTTTTCTATTATTTTTTTTTTCGTATGAGAAAATATAATTTGTTGTTGTAACTTCCATCTTCGTTCACAAATTTTATTAAGATAAAGACATAATTGGTACAATTTTAAGGTATACATGGGTGTATGTGTGTGTGTGTGTGTCATTAGTATTAAATTTAATGTTTTTTTTTATTTAATAAAAGTGCGCTGACAAAATGGGTCGCATAACGCAAAAACCTAAAGAAATATAATTAATGGTCCCTTAATAATTTTTTTCTTCTTCTTCTTTCTCTTTTTCTTTTGGGGCAGTTTTTAAGAAAGTTCCTTTTTAATTTGTCCAATACAACAAAAGTTAGAATATTAGGATATTTTCGTGTATCCACATTTGAAGTGACAGATTTTTGGTTTCAAGTAAAAATTCAACCAAGGAAAACAAAAAAAAAAACGTTGAATATTTATTGTATTGGAACCATTTATTATGAGTTTAGTGTTTTGTGTCCATTTTGTACTTGAACAACAACAACATTTTGATAAATTTTTCTAGTTTTCTATTTGCTTTTCTATTCTTTCCTTTATCCCTTTTGATTGACTCTTCCCTTTGTAACTTTTAATAAATTAAAATTTTTATCTTTTCCTTTTTGTTTAAAACAAAAATAAAAATTGTGTTCACCTAACACATTGACTAAAAAACTAAAAAAAAAAACAATTAATTTTTCATATTTACATTATTTTGTTTTCTTTTTATTTTTTTTTTTCTTTAGATTTCTTCTTTGCTTTTTTTTTTAATGTTCTTTTTATTTACATTTTGATAAATATTGTTTTTTTTTTGTTTCCCCATTTTTTCTTTCTTCTTTCTTCTTTAAAATTTTATTTAATTACTTTTTTTTATATTAACGAATGAAGATTAACAAAGATTATTTTAATAAACAAAAGTACAGAACAGAACCAAAAACAAAAGACATCCTCTTTGAATTTAATAAATGCATCAATTTTTTTTTTTAGTATTAAAAGAGTTACACAAACACATACTTTTTTTTTCCACAATTCTTTTATATATAATTTTTCTTTCTTTCTATATTTTAATAATTTAATAATTCTCTTTTCAATTTAAATTTATTTAGGATTACGTCATCGTTGAAATAAACTTAACAGACGATTAGTTTTTTTAGGCACAGGCTGAGGATTTGTATTTGATGAACGTATTTTACTATCATTTAATTTATTTCTCATTTGTTCATCAATTAATTCTTGCATATCCATCTGAAATTATAAAAGAAAAATAAAAATTGTTAAATGTTTGAATAAATTTAAACAAAAGAAAAAATGTGGCGCCTCCATTTAATCAAGTACATACCTGCCACTGTTCAAGTTGTTGTGACAATTCAACTTTTTGTTGTATTGACTCTAATAATTGTCCGTTGGCTTGCATTAATTCTACACGTGTTTTGGCTAACTCAATTTCAGCTTTTGTACGTCTTGTTACAGCAGCATCACGATCAGATCGAGCCTGTGACACAATATCGTCTTGGGCTAAACTACTGTGTGATGCATCATCACGTGCACGATCACGTTCCTCTAGAGCACTTTGTAATTCAATTTCACATACAGAAAGCTACAGAAAATTTTAATTAATTATTTTATTAAAAAAATGGCCAATAAAAACGAACAAATTTATAATTCAAAATGTTGTCAATTTGTATCAAGAATTTTACCTTGCTTTCAAGATCCATAATTCTATCTTGTTTTCTTCTCATTTCATCCTCTTGATCAACACATGTTTGTCTTGTTTGTTCCAACATTGATTTAAAATGTACAGCGTCTAATGTCATTATAATTCTAACTAAATCATCTGCTACAGCTGATAACATACCACGTCTAAATTCATCCTCAATACCAGAATCAGATGGTTGTGATGAAATTGTATTATCTAATGAACCAAGTGATAAATCCGAATGTAAACCTAAAAATAGTAATAATAATAATAATAATAATAATAATAATAATAATAATAATAATAATAATAGAATAAAACAAAATATAAAAGAATTGCATTTTTTATTAGTGCAAAACCACAAAAAAAAAACATCAATTTATTTTATGCGGAACACACGAACAGCGGTGCTTTTTCTTCTTGTTATTATTTTGTTTCTTTTCTTTTCCTATACTTTTTGTATTTGTATTTTTTTGTTTCGTTTTGTTTGCTTTTTATTTTTCACCGAATAATAAACCATGCACCCCCATAGGAACAGAATACAAGACCGTAATAAAATGAATAATTAAGTAATATAGAAAAAATATAACAAGAAAGGTTTTTGAAAGATGTATTTGTTTCGTTTCAATTTATGTCTGTTCCATTTATTTTGTTTCACCAGTTTTTTTTTGCTTTCTTCTAACTTTCTTGCAAAAATAATACCCATCAAAAAAATTGTATATTAAAATTATTTAAAAGATCCCATTTAATGGATTTTCTATATTTTCATATGTTTTCTATGTTTTTTAATAACCCGATTAGATTCATTGATTTTCGAAGAATAACTTTATGATAAAAATAGAAAAAAGTTTCTTAAATCTTTTTCTTTTTGTTTAAATTTCTTCACTTTACCAATTTATGAAATATTTCAGTCTGTTTGAAATTTTATTAAATTTTCATCTGGATTCTGTCCCACCATATTTCTGTCTTAAAATTCTTTCTTATTTTTTATTTAAATTAATTTAATTATTAAATGTGAGTAAAATAAAAATAAAAAACAAAATAAAGAACAAAACAAAAAAAATAAAAGTTTGCATTTCTCATTTCACATTTTTATGTAAAAAATTTATTTTTGTTGGTATTGTTGTTGTTATAACTTTGAAAACAATTAATAATTTGCATTTGAAAGTGTCAAGTCAACGTGATTCAGATATTTCTGATTAATATTGTTTCTTTTGGAATTCTTTTGACAGAATAAAAAAAAACTTAATTAAAAAAAATTTAATTGACTTTGTCCAAAAATGAGACAAAATTTACATAATGAAATTGTGTTTTTTCATTTTTTGTATGGAAGAGGAAAATTATGAATTTGGATAATTTTTGATGTGAATAAAAACAATTAGAAAGAGAACCATTACTTAACGAAAATTATTTACAAAAAAAAAAATTCAAATTAGTTAAAGTGAAGATAAGTTCAGTGGAAATGTTTTAAATAACTAACCCATATTACTCTTGAATAAATCAACATTTTTTGTTTAATTTGAATTTTGATAAATTCAGTTCACGCCAAATAAAAATTCAGAAAAAATAATTTTATTGGTCAATTTAAAACTTTCCTAAAAACACCAGTGAATCATTAGATTATTCTTTACTTTGAAAGTTTAAATTTTACATAATTTCAATTAAAAGTTATGCATTGAATCAAAAAAATGATGTCAAAGTAAATCTTAAATAATTCAAGTTCTTTTTGTTACAAAATTCAAATTTAATTTAATCAAAACTACTTTCACTTTAATATAAAATATTAAAGAAATAAACAAACCTGAATCATCATCATGTGCACTTCTTAATGTTGCACAAACCATTTTTAATTGTTTATAAACTGAACGGGCCTCATTTAAAATAGGATGCTGATGTGTTTCATCAATTGTTGTTGATAATTCATCATCACATTCCATTTCATGTAGAAGTGATCTATGGCCTTGTGATACGTTTGGTGATCCCTATATACAAATAATTTATAAAAAGAAATAATTAAAAATTTCCTATTCACTCATTGAACCAAACAATTATTAAAAAGGGGATTAGATAAGAAAACTGATTAACTGACATATTCTCTTCTTTCACCAAAACAAACAAACCCTTTTTGATTTTAAATTTTTTTCATTAAAACAAAACACATTTTTATCATAAGAATAAACCAATCACCTAATTATTCGTTAGTAACTTTTTTTTTTCTCTGGTTAACAACATTTAAATTACCTGTGCACTTACGGATTCTAATCTTTCACTTAATGTGTTGTTCTCTCTTTGAACCCGATCCAAATTCCGAATTGTTGTCTTTAGAAAAAAATAAAAATAAGAATTTCATTAAAATAATTCATTAAAATCTATTGCACAATTTATTCCTAATCTTATAAATATTTAAAAAAATTTACCTGTAATTTTGTTTCTTGTTCTCTTGCATGCCTTTCCAGAGTGTGTATCCTATCAGATGCTTCCTCAAGTGCTGCAGTCAATGTGTCCCTCTCACGAAGAGAATTTTGTAGTCTTTTCTCTAACTCAAATTTTTTCTCACCAACAAGTCGTAATTCGTCCTTTAGACTCTCTAAACTACTAACATGATCCTATAAATGTAAACAGAAAATGAAAAGAAGAAAAGAAAGAAATGTAGAGAAATTCGTTTTGTTTTTTTTTTTTTCTTTAATTTTTGATTTGAAAACGGATAAAAAAGAAAAAACAAAAAACAAATAAATGTACATAATAATTTATCATATGATGGCCTAATTACCTACACAGTACACACGTAAATAATAATTTTATAATCAATAGAATAAATGGATAAAGACGGGGGGACAGGTTTTAAGGTACTATTTTTTTTTTCTATTTAAAAAATCATAATAATATAAAGCTCTGACTGTTACAACTTTTCAAACAAAAATAATAAAAAATAAAAGAACGAACGAAACAAAAACTACAGAAAAAAAATACTGTACAATACTATAAGAGAATTTTTATTCGTGACCCAAAAATCGGGGGTAAGTTCCGACTTCGATCAATATTTTTGCTGCCTCTAGACGTATTTGTTGTCGTTGTTTATATGCAAAAAATACAAAAAAAAAAAGAAGTGGAATAAAAATGGGAATGAACTCTTTCTTTACATTTTTCGCACGCGGCACCAATTATAATTATTTATGAATATTCTAATGATTGTATAATAATGAGGGAGTAAGCATTATCTAATTCCATGAATTAATATTTTTTATTTCTTCCATTGTACTTAATTTATATTCTTTAAACGTATCAAGGTATCATTATTTTGTAAGAAACTCAGAACATATAGTAGACAATAAATTAATTAAAAGTCAATAAATTCTGGTTCAATTCGATTTATATTTTATAAATTCTAGTTTTATTGCATAAGGAAAATCTTTCAAACTGAAAGTAATATACCCAAGTATTAAAGTCTTGCAATTTTAAAAATAGAGGCCAATAAAACAAGCAAAGACGGACAAAATAGAGTTTGAATAGTGAATGAATTACAAAATTGGATTAAAATAATTTAAAGTGGGTCAAACATTCAGCCAGCCATATATATAAAATTGCAGTATACAGTAGTTTCACCAATAAGTGATAACCCAACTTAAAGTTTCACAGTTTCTATAAATATTTGAATTTATTCTTATACATACTACACTGCACAGCACAGCACTTAAATGTCTAGTCTACTGTCTAATCTTTTAATCGATTGATTTGACGACATTCGAAAATTGATTGATTGTGATGAGGATTATCACTATACCGTATATATATATTTTCTTCGTCTTTTCAGACCCTTAATATATTTATTTCTTAATAGAAAATTGTTTTTCGATAAGACGAGAAAAAAAAAGTCTTTGGCTGGCTAGCTGACTGGCTGACTGGTTGAAAGAAAATTTATAACTTCTGTTCAGACTAAGAAAAACAAAAAAAGAAATGAAGAGATATAAGTCTTGCCGAAGTCTCTTCTAATAATACCCCGATGGATAATATTTGTCTTCACCCTTTTAAGCTTTGACCTTTGACTTATAAGATCATTTTGGAATTATGAAGATCTTGTCCGAACAGACAATTATTCTAAATGATTCATCAATTGGGGGGGGATTTTTTTCTGAAATTTGGATATGTACGTAAACCCTTTCAATACCCAGACATTAAAACTTGGACCAATTTCATTACTGCCTTATTCTACAATAATAATGTTTTCTATACGTTTTATCTCCAAATTTTGAAAAAAAAAATGTGTTCGTCCAATATAATGTTCAAGGTGACTGAACGGGTTAAGGTTACAAAATCCTTTGCTTATAAATATTGTACGTGCAACAAAAAAAAATTCTTGTAATGAAGACATCACAAAATCGAACCATGTAAAAGTAAAGGATTATTTATTTGTGCTATTTTTTGTCTAAGGAGGAGAAGGAAATTGGACAATATAGCCCAACCCGTTATTTGAGCATTTTCTTTATGAGCATTTCTGTAAGCTCTTTGTAGAATTATGCAACTTTCTCGATCATAATAATTCATTGGAAACTTGTTTCTGATAACAAAAATAAAGGAAAATATTAGTCGGGTTGCTTGGGGTAACTGCTATAAATTGTATGACCTGTAGTTTTTATGTAATTATTCTTTTTATGTTTTCAAATTAAAAAAAAAAAGGATACTAACCTGTAAACTAGTACTCCTCAAACTATATTGGTCCCTTATTTCTTGTAATTGTGTTGTTAGCTGTGCTTCTATTTGATTGGTCTCCTGTAATTGTACTGTTAATCTAGAATTTTGTGATGATAACTCCTCAATAAGTAATGTTTTTTCACGTTCAGCTTGTCGTACAGATGCTTCCTGTGCATCAAGTTTAGTACCAAGCTCTTTAAGATCACTTTGCAATTCCAATACTCTTGATTCACCTTCACTTTGGGCAACCGAAAGTTTACGTCGTAAAACATGTTTCTCTTGTTCAAGAATCTGGAACAAAAATATGCGAATAAAATTAGAAATTCGTTTTTTATTTTATTTATTTTTTGCGTTATTAATAAATGGATAAATTAGTAAAAAGATTATTAATGTTTAATTAAATATTATTTATTATTACCTATTCTCTAAGAAAATGATTTCTTATAATTGTTTATATTTATTTGTTAACAATTATTATTTTGTTCAAGTTTATTTTTTTCTCTTTTTTTCACTTGCATTATTTATAATTTTATAGAAAATTGTTTTCACTCTTGTCTCGTATACGAAAAATTTATTATTGATTCATTGTGATTTATCTTTATTTTTGTTTACATTAAACAGAAAATTTCACTAGTGTGTGTGTTTTTTTTATTGGTATCCATTAAAAGTGCGGTAATCAAACTAATATAATCTCTGCACTCATCATAAAATAAAACAAAAAAAAAATAAAATGTGATTAATTGATAAGCTACGAGCTGATAACAAAAAAGCTCATAAAAAACTAAAAGGGATCATTAAAATTACTCATACAATTATCCTTATCCATCGATATTAACATTTCGATTTAAATGTTTTTTCTTCGAAAAATTGACTTAGTTTTTGTGTCTGTGTGACATTATAAGAAGTTAAGTTTTTTGATCCTGATTCATTTCCTTTTGTTCATAAACGCAAAATTCAAATTAATATTTTGCGTTTTATTTTGTAGTTTTTTATTATATAATTTCATGTTTCATAAAATACAAACAAAAGTAAAGTCAAAGCCATTTAAAATTTGGGATTCAAAACAATAAAAACAGAAACAGTGTCAAAGAACTCAAATTATAATTTTATTTATTTAGCCGAGAATTTCGAAAATATTTTACATATTTTCTTTGTTCCTATCAAATTTAAAAAATGAACTTTTGTAAAGGTGAATTGAATTCAACTTAGACACAATTCAACACGAACAATAATTGTCCTAAACAAAAAATAAAAACAACCAAAGAAACGGATAATCGAATATATTTTTCATAAATGCAAATTTTTTTTATCTTTTGAATTAATTAGTTATTTTTATCTATTATTTATCTATATTTATTTATATATATCAAATTTTCCTTTGTTATAAAAATATAACATAAAAATTATATGTCTTAAATTCTTAAGTGCAATAAAACATTTTCCAGATGTGTTAAAAAAAGTAATTATACAAAGTCTAGCTGAAAGTATCAGATATCACGGATAATCACTAAAGTTTATTAATTAATTTTTTTCTCTCGCTAAAAATTTAATGAAGTAAAAAAAAAACAACAAACGTCTACTTTAATATTATTTATAGCCCCTCTAATCCACCCCCTTTGGTTGTTTAGCTTTATTCGGTTAATAGCATTTTAATAAGTTCCTGTCTTAATCATTGCAAACAAAATTCCACGAATATTCGTTTTTTTAATGCTCGTTTCTGTATTTTGTTGTTTTTTTAACACTTACAAGATTTTATACTTTTTGTTTTTGTTTTGTTGGTGAATATTTGAAAAAGTGAAACAAGCAGACAGAGAGACAGACAAATATATATCGAAGGTTATAAATTAATAAATAAAAATGAATGAACTCTTTACAAAAAAAAAACTTCTTTCTTTGTTGTTATTATTATTATTTTTTCATAATATAATTCTTTATAATTAAGTTTAAGATCCTTGACCATTCAAGATTTTAATCAAATAATTCAACCGATTGATTTCCGGTACAAAATAGGAAACGCAATTCAACTAAATAACGCACATACCTACACACACACACACACGCACACATACTCACACCAAATATAAGTTTCAAACGCAGTTTTTATTTCAAAATATGGACAACACGACAAAATATATCACAAAGGCATCAAAATAGAAATGCAACTTCCCAAACTAAAAAAAAAAAAAACAAACAAAAAAAAGAAACAAATACAAAACACTTATTTTTTCCATTCTTCTTCTTCAAATTTTAATTATTAATAAAATGCGTCACGCCATTGTATTCCCATAATTGTTCAAACAATTTTTCTAATAATTTCCAAAATTTTATACATTTGTCCATATTCACCTCAATAATTCACCGGTTAATCCGTTATTATATTTTAACTTTTAAAAGTCGTATAAAATAAAAGAAGCATTTAAATTAATTAAGAATTAAAGTCACTGAATGTGAAGTCACTTAATTTCATATCAATTAAATCAAAAGAAATCGAATTATATTTTGACCGAAAGAGTCGTATATTAATTAATGAGTTTAAAATTAAACCGATTATTATTTGTTATGATTTTATTAAATTTGTATATAGAGAATTTTTGGTTTAAATTTAAATATCGATTTTATTTTCGAAAAACTTTAAACGTGGAACTCATTTAGTCATTACTTTTATTACTTGAATAAAAACGTTAAACTCATACAGAATCCAATAAAAAAAATGGTTATTAAAAAAGTACCAACATTAACATTAACAATTATAAACTGAATTAATCTAAATGTATTTTAATAACTATGATTAGAATGGAAATTTTCTAATCTTAAATGTATTCAAATACCGCAAACAACAATTAAACCACAAATAAAATCAAATTTTAAAACAACGTTATTATTCGTTTAAAAATTTGTCTTAAATTCAAATAAATATTTATACTTTATGAATAAATTGTTTTTTCTCTAAGTAAAAAGATTCCATTAAAGACAGGAAACTATTATAACAAAAAAAAAAAAAAGGTGAAGATATAAAAGAAATAAAACCAAAGAAAAAATTTATATTAAAATTCAGATTTTTTTTTCTTTATACATCCGAAAGAATATTATTTATGTATGCGTAGAAGAAGGTACAACATTTTATTTAAAAGGAAACAATTTCTTGATTATAAAATATTAGTAAGGTAATATTTATAAACGAAACAAAAAAGAGAGACAGGATGTTATTCTTATGTTTATTTTGTTCCATCATTTTTAATGGTCAATCACAATTTTAGTCTTTAGTGGTACGCACTATATTTTTAATATTGCGGTCAACAACGATTTTATGCGGATGAGAAAAAAAATCAACAACAACAAGGATGATGTTGTTGTTGTTGTTGTTCTTTTTTTGTCAAATCACAATTAATGTTTATAATATGACAATGACAATGGTCAGTCAACGTAGAATTATGTATTCTTTTTGGATCCTGTATTTGTCTTCTTTATTTCTTTAAATCTTAACAATTATGTTTTGTTATTCTTGTAATTTATTTTTAATATGATTTAATGTGTATTGTCTCATTACCTATCTAGTATTATTTGACTATTACACTAGTCTTAATTACTAGATAACTAGAGCATATATAATAAACCCAAAAATATAATGTCAGATAAAGATTAGATTAATTGAAATCTTAAAAATATTTTTAAGTGAATTTTTATTTGTGGATTGACGTTGAAGGTCAACAAAATTAATAATTTTATAAATAATTAATTCTTTATAATTTTGACAAAATAGAAAATAAAAAAAATATTGGTTTTTTTTTATTTTAATTGTTATATTTTAGAGGGGGAATGAGTTGATCTTAATTTAGTATACAAAAATATATATATATGGATTAATTTCCACGTTTAAGAATGTTAATCCATATAAATTTACCTAAGCAATGACCATGAATTTGAAATAACGCCCTCGCGCATTTCAGTATAGAAGAAAAAATAAAACCCGCTTTTTATGCTAATATAATTAATTGTTTATGGATCGTGCTTCGTTTTGTGATTATTTAAACATGATCATATTTTATTCCATTTTATATATCTACCATCCGGGATTTAAACTCGTTCCAGAGTAAAACAAACCAAACCTCAATATGCTAAAATCTCATAGTGTTTAGAAACATTTTCAATCGATTATGAGTTTATTGCAAAATAATACCTAAAAATTCTATAACATTTGTATATATAAATAAAATCGTTCATCCCCTAAAAATACCTTTATAAATGGAAAACCAATTGATTTGAAGAAGGAAAACTATATGTATGTATGTATGTATATAATAAAAACAAATGTTTTAGTCTATTAGCTTTTTTGATGTTGATGAAAAACAGAAAAAACGGATCAAATTTATTATAGAAATTACATTTTTTTTTGGGTGTTTTTAAATAACCAATGAAGTAGAAATAAAATGGAACAAAACCTGATGATCGTAAATTTTTTATGAGTTTTCCCAAATTAAACAAGCAAAATAATTCGGAGGCCATTTTTAAATACAAGTTCAGTGTCGCCATTTTTAAAATATAATAACAAAATTATATGAGAGATTTTTTTGTTTGTTTTAATTTCCTTAAATACTCGTAGGTATAATTTTCTAATCCATAAAATTATCTGATGTGAAAGGGCACCAAACCTAATTTAACAACTAAATAATAAACAAATATTATTTTTTTATTATTGTTTTAAATAAACAATTAAACCAATATTATTTGTATAATGGTAAAGTTAATGTTTGTTAGAAAAGAAATCAACTCTTTTATAATAACTATAATTAGATTTTAATAAAGAAGTAAAGACTGAACCATAACATATTAATATGTGTGTGTGTGTGTGTGTTCTTCTTTGTTGATGTTAGGGTTCAAGTCAAATAAATATACGTATTTTTATTATTAACCTTAACTGTTTTTTTAAAACAAACAAAAAACTGTAGTTAGTAAAAAAAATTGTAAAAAAATAAGAAATCTCCACAATAAAAAAGAATATGGACAAACAGCAAAATCATGCAAAAGAAGAAAAACAAAAAGGGTGTCAGGGTCAATGATTGGACTCTAGGTCGAATAGTTTTTATGGTTTTTTAATTTTATTCTTCTTTTTTCTCTCTTCTATGAATCAGGAGATTCAATCGACCCCAAAAACTTTATTATTATATATTAAATTTGAATGGATGATTTGACTCTCAATGTTAGAGTTATGCAGGGAAAGAATTTGTTAACTATATGTATGAAGTGGTCAACTGTAAAGAATTTATGAAAAGCAAAATTCATTAATTAATCAGAATATTAAGTTAGAAAATCCTTTAAAATTCAAATACTAGCGTGAAGCAACATAAATAAAAATTCTAATTAATCAATTATAATAAATGTTTTAAGAATGTTTTAGACCCCAGAAAGCAAACAATAATTAATTATAAACGCAATTTAGATACAATTTTTTTTTTTTTGATCCAAGGTTTTTTTTCTCTTCTGTTCTTTTGGTGTTTAATTCGAAATTATATATTTTCATAATTATATTTCTGAGTTTTTTAAATCAATTTAAAATTTTAAATAAAGAAAAGATACAAAAATAATTATTGTAAAATAAAGGCACGCATCAAAATTTTCTGGAAAGGCCATTTCGTCTATACACAAATTTATCTACATTGTTCCCCTTCAACTCTTTGATTTTATTGATTTTAACAATTTTAACATTTTTCTAGTATTTGGAATTAAATTTAATTGCAACAAAAAAAAATGTATATAAATCGGTCACAGTTTTTGCATAACAAAAACCAAAAAATAAACTAAAACTTAAATTTAAATGGAATTTTATAATAAAATTGGTTTTTTTTTACAAACACATTTGAACAGAATATTGCAGTCAATATTATAAAAATCTAAAATCATAGAGTTTTACCAGATTGACGCAGTCACGATTTTATATTTCAACTTTTATCAAAATTAAAAATCAGAACAAAATAAAAAAAAACTTATCAAATAAAGTAAATCTTTGTGTTTTTTGTTATTGTTATTTTTTTCAGAGGGAAAAAAATATTAGTAATTAATTTTAAATTATACAAAATGACCAATTAGCTCAATTATTAATAGTCTAGAAAATCACGCATGCATTTTTCAAATTTTAATTTATAATCAAGAAGAAAAAAGGTATTTAAGCGAACGTCATTTAAAAAAAAGGTTCATCAATTTAGACACAGTTAATAATAAGTGACAGTGTTTTATTCTGAATTTAAATCGAAATAATTGTTCAATTAAATATGAATTATAAAATTCTATTACCGTTAACATTATTCGTTTTTATTAAAACTTTCACTCAAGCAAAGGTATTGTATTACATAACTTATCCGCAAAGTTAAATTCTTAAAGTCTCCACTTTAATTTTAACTTAGAAAATATTATTTAATGTAAATTATACAAAATTCTTTAAATGATTGACGAAGAGTTCAACTGTAAATATTCTATACTATAAATAATTTGTCATGTTTTAAAATCTGACGAGATGTTGTGAATAAAATTTGATTTTTCAAAAAGGTGAATAACGTAGAAGTAAGATAATAAATCAAATGATTTGCCTTTTTTTTTTTGTGGTGAAAATCTAACTTTAATAACTCAAACAGAGTTAAGTCTTCCTTTTTATGAATCCCGTCGTGAGGACAATTTGTTTTTTGTTCACTTTTTTTCTTTTTTTTGCTAATAAAAGTAAATGAACTTTAAACCTTTTCTTCACATATATTTTTTTTCCGTTATCGAGACAAAATTGAAATTTAATAGATGAAAATATTAAATTGAAAATAATTGATTATGAAAGAAATCCTTTCTTGTTCGTTTTTTTTTGCTCATTAATTATATTTTATGCGAAAATAATTTTATTTTTAAATAAAGAAACTCTGATGGAATAAAAAGTTTATGTTTTTTCCCCTTTATTGTTTTGATTGATTATTGAAATGAATTAATTGATTGATTGAATATTGAATATTTTTCGTTGAGAAACGATAATCAATATTTTATGAATTTTATTTTAATAAATTTAATTCATAAACTCACAGAGCTTTATTTTCAATTTTCCAACAAAATAAAAAGAATTGTTGCCATCTGCTTGTACTAAATCTAATCTTTTTCGTATCTCCTTAGATCCTTACAAAAAAAGGACAGATTTATTGTTAGAATTTAAATTATAAATATTTTATTTCTTCTCAGGAATCAGAAAAAAATTATGAAGTAGATATTGAATATGTTCGTCCAAAAGAGGGAACACCAACAGAATACGTTGATTACAGTAATTTGAAAATTAAAAAATTTAATCGTACATGTACTGTTGTTACTGGACCAGTAATTGTTAATATTAATGTGACTGATGATATTCTGGTAATTATTTTTATATAATTATGTTTTACATTTTTAATCGGGAGAATGTTTACTCAATAAAATATAAACGACCTTAACTCAATGCTAAAAAAATTCTAAATAGTTTATTTTCAATTTTCTTAAATTTGTGTTTGCCGTTTAAGAATTTGATTGATTACATTTCGTATAAAATCAATGAGTTCAAGAATTGTCAATGTCAACTTTACATTAATAATTCTAACACGCATTTAATATTAAATTCAGAATATAAATTCTTTTTGTTTATTTCTTCCTTAGGTAAATATGAAAACGTATGAGAAAAAAGGTGGACGATATTATGAAAGTTTTCTTAAAATTGATGACATATCGGTTTGTAAGTTAATGGAAAAAGATACTTTCGTTTATCCAAGCCTTCGTGAATCAAGTAATTTGCCACCAACATGTCCAATTCCTCCACAAACATACACAATAAATAATTGGATTGTTGATATAAAACGTTTACCCGCACACATACCTGGTGAAGCATGGAAAATAATTTGTGAAACAAGAATGGGTGGTAAAATTATTGCTGTTCTTGAAGTGTCTGTTATTATTAGTCATAAAATTAGTCGATTTTAATCGGATTCCTATAAGGAAATTTTTACAACTACAAAAACAGAATAAACAACATTTTTAGTAGCAATTCAAATGTATTTAATTTTTTCATTTTAACTTTAATTAGTTCTTCCGAAAAATCTAATCAGTTTCAGTAAATGAATGAATTTCTAATGAATAATTTTTTTTTTGACTGAATTCCGCATTAGCGATAAAATTTCTGAAATTCACAAGAAACTTTTAGAATATTCTATACAACTAAGAATAATTTATGTGCTTACACAGAAACAGAATATGAGTGGGTAATTTTCGGTATTACATTTTTCATTCGTTTTTTTTTTCTTCAGAAAAACTGAAAACTTATACAAATGGGAAAACGTTAACTTTTACAATGCGGTGAATAAAAAATGTTAACCACAAAAAAAAACACATCAGCGGTAACTCAAAAAAAAACAATCGTCCTCTTAAAAGTTTATAATTTATCATAAAGTGTTTCCTCCTCCTCCTCCTCCTTAATTTTTTTTCTAATATTTTAAAGTGAAAAAAAAGACGAGCCAAAACTTTCAAAACTTTCACTAACAGTATTTTTTCTGTACGTAGAAAATAATTTAATAATGTAACAAAAACTAAAAAAAAAAAAAATTGAAATTCTCGATACGTGATGTTACCTCCCTATAAATCCACTTATATTCATCAACTATGCTCTATAAATACCCTAATTGCAACAAAACATAGTTTGTCTTTTTTTTGTTTTGTAAGTCAAGATAACTTCAATAAGAAAGAAAAGAAATGAAAAGAAAAAAGCAGAATGAAAAGTTTAGTGGTTTCGTTTTTGTGTCTTTTATAAAAGAAAAAAAAAATGTATATAAGATTTGTGCTGTATTGTAACGGATTCTTTGGTTCCAGTACACATATTTTACAACAATATAAAGATCACATATATTCACCTAAATTCACTTTAATTTTATTTCTTAACATTTTACTTTTATTCATTTTTCTTCTTTTAATTCTTTTTTGTTAAAAACTTATGACGTCTTCTTCTTTTTCTTTTCATTTTTTTGTTAGGAAAAAAAAATAATTAAACTTAATTGAGACAAAAACTAAAAAGTGTCTTACACAAAGTAATGCATGTAGAAGAAAACAAAAAAAAAATGGGTTAAATAAAATAATATTATCCGGATGGGAATTATCAGTGATTTGATTTCCGTGTTTTACAGTCGATCAAGAATGAACTTTCGTATATTAAATAATGAAAGTAAGAGTGAAATGATGAAGGAATTTACATTGTTGAGGAAAATTGTTGCAAAGATATGAAGTGGCAGAAAAAGTTTTATTGGGAATAAGTTGATGACTTTTGTAAATTTCAACATAAAAAAATTAATTTTTATATTCTTTAGAAAATTATTAATGATGGTAAATTCATCATATGCATCATGAATGTAATTACTTTGAACGTATTTTGAATTATTAGCACTTTTACTTGATGATATTGAGAAGCCTTAGAAATTCTCCATTATATAATTTTACAAAACTAAAATCACGAGGACGTATTGATTTTTATTTTATTTAAAAAAAAAAAAAAGTTTAAGCGTCAGAAATTCCATTGTACTATTTTCTTTATTATATTCTTACATAAAACAACAAAAAAAAAACGAGGTCAGTCAGTATTATTCATGTTGAGTACTTTACCCAGGAATTGTATTAAAAAAATGAAGTTCTTTTGTATAGTTTTATTAGTCATTTAAAACTCGAACCATACTGAACTCACACTAAAAATGGATAAAAATTGGTTTATTGAATTTAATCTTGCAGAAAAATGTTCTAAAAATGGAATAAAATAAAAAATGGGTCAATAATAGGAGAATTTTCTCAGGAAGACAGAATAAAGAATTTAAATATAAACGAACTTTATACTTTTAAGTTAATGAAAAATAGAAAAATTAATTCCTTTTAGGTAATTTGTAGAACTGATTAAATAAAGTTAACTGATTGGAGAAATTTATTTCGAATCAATAAGAAAAAATTGAAGACCCTTACAAAAATGTTTAATTCAATTTTATCAAAATCCAAGGAATTTTAATTGGATTAGAATGTTCGTCATACAACTTATGTAATATTATTAAAATTGTTTAGAAAATATATTTAATTCAAATTAACAAGAACTAAAGTTCTTGTGGAGGTTTAGGTGGTAGAGGGGTCTAGAAAAAGGAAAAAATAAACTGAATCGATCAACACACGCACATTTTTATGATTTATAAATTTTCTATTTATTTTCATTTATTCAAATTTTCAGTGTTGTTTTTTTTTTTTCTCTCTATTAAATTGTGTTCCACTTTTTTTTTTTCTTTGCTATACATAATTTTTTATGCTTTTTAAGAGTTTTAAGAAAACACGGAAAACATAATATACTCATAATATTGTTAGCGTGACTACAATTTTAGTTTTCTTCTTTATTTTCTTCATTTTTTCCTAAGAATAATAAGAGTTTTTTTTTATCGTCTTCTTCTCCTCATTTCTTTATAATTTTTTTTGTAAAAGAAAAACAATAGAATTGCTAACGAAAAACAAAAATATTGTTTTTTGTGTATTTATCAATTTAGAATTTTAAAAGTTTTAACGTTTTTATTTTGTACAAAAAGACAAGACAAAGTCTTAACTCTCAAAGATATTGAAGAACAATGATTATTTTTTTATTGTAATTGGTTTTGTTGTTAAAGTTGAAGGCTTGTGAGTTAGTGCTTTTGATTTTGTTGTTGAATACTTTTTAATTTGTGTTTCCATCTAATTAATACGGAAGATTTAAAATAGATGAGCATAATTATTGAAGCTCATTATTATGTGAAGAAGAAATGGAGTTTTAATTTGGACAGAGGATGAAAACATATAAAATTCTTGTTTGGCAAAAAAAATGTAATTTTGTAACAAGATTGTTAAGATCAATTTACAAAGTTTTGACTCTTGAAAACAGTTCGTTTAATGTAAGAAGTTCATAAAAAATAACTAAGATAATCAATCAATCGATAAAAAAACAAAACCAACGCAAAAATAGCAAAAAAGTGTATTTTCAATACAGACAGTCACGAAATACTTTGTTGAAGTCATCTCACGATAACGTGTTACATCTAAATATAAACAATAGAAACTTGTATCAATTTAATTCATTGTCTATAAACCTTTGAGACATTAAATAAATAAAACTTTATAACATTAATAAAGAGTGTCAAAAGGGCACATTAAAATCTCGTACATCTTGTTCTTTATTTTACCTTTTTTTTTCTTTTAATTTATGACACAGTTAGCAGAAAAACAAAAACTAAAAAATATAATGTAAAACTTTTCGTTTGATTCTCACACGCGTTAACAAAAATAAAAACAAAAAAAAAATTATAACGTGTAACGGAAAAATGTCACCTACAAGAGAAGACAAGATCATGTTCCATTACGATGACCTTTTATACCCTATCACATTATCATCATGAAGTAATTTATTTTTATAAAATCATAAATTAATTTCTTTTTTAAAAAACAATAACAAAAGAATAAGATTTTTGTTTTGTTTTTATGAAAAAAAAAAAACAGAAAATGAATTGAATAAGTCAACATTTGAAAGTAAAATAAAATATAAATTCTGCTTTTTCTTCTTATTTTTTTTGTGTAATGTAATTTATAACAAACCAAACCAAATGAATAAAGAACAAAAAAATAAATAAACAAGAAAAACTGTAAAAATCTTCATCATGATAAATATTATAAATCTCACATCACGACATAACTAAATTAATGAAATCATTTTTCATCTTTTTCTTTTATTCTTTTCTTTTAAATTCATTTTGCATTTACGCTTAAAAATCTAAATCTTAAATTTATAATTATTATAATAAAGGGGTGGGTGGAGGAAGAGAGTTCAGCAAGTAGTTAAATTAAATATTAAAGATTGTATAATTAACAAAGAGAAAGAATAAAGGTACTTTACTTACTAAGAAACTTATTATTTATTTTTATTCTGTTACACTAATTATCCTATACAGTAAAAATTAAAATGTCATCGTTACTCGACCAATTCAAGATATGGGATGCTTAATGAAGATTATAAGTCAGACAAAAATATAACATAGTCCAAAATACAATATTTTATTCAATTATTCTTCTTTTTAAGTTTTTTTTTTTTTGTTTTTTCAAGTTTTGTAACCGCAAGTTTTATTTTCTTTTAGTTGATTTTACCTTTTACGATTTTAAACCAAAAAAACATGAAAATAACAAGAAAAAAACGAATGTTTATCCATTCTGTATGGATACACAGAATACACAGATAAGGAATACAAGAAAAAATTCTTTATAAATGAAATGAAAATTAAAGATTTTTATAAAAAACTGAAATTTTACAAATCAGAAAACATAAACGAAAAAAATTATAGATACAAAATCAAAAGAATAAAAATACAATTTAAAAAGTCAGAAAGAGAAGCAATGAGAAAAATTACCATTTTTATAACAAGTTTTTTTTTTAGCAACATTCAAGAATTATAAAGACACCAATCCAAAGATACCTACAAGGTATTAAGAGGCATTCACACTTTCAAGGTTGATTCATATAAATTTATCATACTTTTATTGGCATTTAAATATTTTCAACAGTGTCGGAATCATCAAAATATTACCTTCTGTTTAACCGATTATTTATTTAATTTGACTTCAGTTCTATGACCCCCCTCTCTTAGTGCATTTATATACTAATCCATTTATTTCAATAAAATAAATGAATCTTTATAAAAGCCTAAAGGGGATTTCCAAGTATAATTGGTAAGAAATATAATTGGAGTTATTATTGCGGATTAAATTGTGTACAAGAAAATAAAAATGCTGTAACACAACAAGAAAGAATATGAATGAATGAAGTGAAGGCGACCCAGTTTTGTTTCTTTTTGATTAAATTATTAATTCTGACATCATTATTATCATCTCATTTTTTTTGGACTTTCTTGCATATGTTTTTTGTTTAGACAAATTCGATGGATTTAGAAATTTTTGGATTCATCTTCATTATTCTTGGTTTTTGTTATTTTTTCTTTCTTATGAATACATTTTTTTTTGTTCTCTTTTATTTTCATGATCAACATTTTTTGTGTAAGTAAATTCTTTTTATATTTTTCTTAGATTCCAGAAGTAATCCTCTCTGTCTATATATTTATTTCAGGTTTCCACTGACTAAATAGATTTAACTTTAATTAACTTCATTCAAATTATTTTTCTTTATGTAAATAATTTACAAGAAATATTATTTAAAGATGTGACGATGTGAAAATGAATGAAGACACGATATATATTTTCTAAGACTATATTGGAATGTCATTCACATAATTAAGTTGATATATTTTTCACGTTCAAGTTTAAAGATTATTTACAAAAAAACAAATGAATTAAAAAGAATTAACTGCTGAACAAGAAGATGCTGATGATGGATAATTAACTTTTAATAGACAGAAGAAAAATAATGAATGAATGAAGAAATATTTTTGTATAATTAATGGTTAGAAAATTAGTAACAAATTAGAGATCAATAACATATAGGTAGGTACATTAAGAAGAAGAATTTAATTTTATACTTTCGCTTTTTACAATTACAAGTAACAATTTATTTATCGCATAATTATAAATTATAATTCAAAGAACATATAAAGATTACATCGACTTTTTTCTATTTATTTACTTATTTTTTTTTTTTATTAAAAAAATATAATAATTAGATATTTTGCCATCAATAATTGGTATGTTATGATGTTTAGATTTCTAACAATGATGTTTTTTTTTTCTTTCTATTAATGTAGGTAAAAGGTAAACTTTATTAACTGTATATTCGTCTTAACTGTACGATGACAATAAATTTTTTTTTTCTTTTACACAATTTCATAATTGTTACAACAAAAGTCTACGAATCGAAAAAAAAGACTAATAATAACAACAACAAGTAGAAGTACTTCGTTATAATTGTTATATTGTTCCACAACACTAAATCGACTAGATTTTCTAAACTTTGTTTTATTGTTTTTTATTTTTGTTTTTGTATAACTGAAATAATGATTGCCCGACTCTGACTACTTCTGTTTGTACGTATCGTACATATTCTATAATCAGAAAGTTTACAATTAGTTTCATTCATCTCGCTCTATCTCTCTCTATCACTCATTATAAACTTGTTGTTATTATTATTATTATTCAACATTAATAAAAGCATTAACATATAATCATAATTTATGTATTCTTATATGCGTTCAACTAGGAAAAACAGTTTGGAAGTTATAAATGATGTCATATGACAATTATTATTATTTGTCTTTTTTACATTTTACATTTTACCTTTTTTTTTTTTATAAATTTTTTTCTTTGTACACAAATTTCTTCTTCTTTTCACTTTTGCACTTTTGGTTGTACTTATAGACATTTTATTTTTTTTTTTCGGGTTTTTTTTTGTTTGTCGTTGTTATTGTTGTTGTTGTTGTTTTTATAATATACGAAAATTTTATTTCATATTATATGAAAATGAATGGATGTGAATATTTATATAAAATACAATAAAGTTAAATCTATAAAAAAAGAAGTCAAAGTTTAAATGTCTTTTGTAACGCATATGTTGATGATTCTTTACGAATAAAGCAACAACAACAACAAAAAAAGTCAACCAACCCAAAAAGTAAGAATATAAAGATAAATGTTGAAGAACCGGATATAAATTAATTCCAATTGATATCGTCAACATCCAGTTTGTTTTCAAAAGATCTTATTTTTTTCCTTGGGTAACTTTTATATACATTTTTTATTTAGTTTTAAACGAAAACTTTTATTCCAGAAAAAAAAAAACTAAAAACTTACCAAATAGTTTTTTTTTTATTTTCTTCTCTTTTTATAAATAAATTAAAAAAAAATGAAGACATGAAAAATATTTTTAGACATTTTCAAATAAAGAACGATAAAGACACATTTTCACGCGGATCATTAAGGTCAAAATAAAGATGAAAATTTCTCAACATCACAACCACCACCAAAAAAAAAAATAGAAGATACTATACACGGCAGTTGATAGTTTCTTATTTGTTTTGGCACCTTTTCAATGTCAAACAATGATTTATAAAAGAATTTTAAATATTTTCTAAATCATTGTTAGAATTCAGGAAGTCTTATAAAAAGAAAAAGAGAAAAATATTATACGGGACACAAATCAATTTCATGATGTCATTTTTAAAGGTCTGTCATATATTTTGACTCATATAATTGAAGATGTTATAATAGTTGATGCCAAACCCATAAACATTAAAAATTATAATAATAAGATATTCTGTCATCAGCTTTAGTCATGTACGATCATTGATTTTTCTTTTCTTGTCTTTTAAAATCACCTGTGATGAAGCTTCCTATCAAAAGCACCGACTTCTTATTGTCTGTATTTTTCTTTCGCTCTTACTGAATATTTAATTATGTGAACAAAGACAACAATCAAACAAACAGACAAAAAAAAAAGAATAGAAATCAATCAAATGTGTAGAATAATGAAGAAACAACAAACAGTGTTGAGTGAGAGACTCAAAAAAAAAAAAGGTGTAGGTGCGTAAATTAAAGTTAAGTCCAATAGAGCAAAAAACAAAAAACTTAATAAATTGTATAAGCATCTCGTGATATGATTTTTTTTTCACTTTATTTTACTGTAACATTTTTTGTTTTTCAATTTTTTATTTTTTATTAAAAAAAATATGAAATTCATATAGAAAGAAAGAAAGAAAGAAAAGAAGAAAAAAAGGCTTTATTTAGAGCATAGATTTTTTGGTTTTGTTAACATTAACCTCACCCATGAATATTTATTAATATTTTTTTTTTTATATTATTGCAAGACGATGTGAGGGGGGTACAAGAAAGAAGACGAAAGAAAATAAAAAAAAACATATTTTTTTGTAGTTATTAGTTTATTATTTAGTTTTTTTTTTTTAGAGTGAAAGCTAAAAAGAAAAAGAAGAAAACGAAGAAGAAGAAGAAGAAGAAAAAAATGTAATTCAATTCAACTTTGCGTAAACAATTGCTATAAGTTGTACATATTTATTTGCACTTTACTTTACTTTTCTTTACAATTATTAAATAATTTATTAATTTTGTATAAACTTTTGATTGTGTAATAAATATTTAATGGTTAGGGAGGTGTGGTGAGAAGGTAAACTTTTTAGATTTTCATTCAAATTTTAAATTATTCCGAATATTTGAAAATATATTGAAATTATTGAAAGTGTCTGAAGTAATGACTTTGAGTGTAAACTTTTAAAGAATTGACATTGAGATGATGATGAAAGGGAAAATGTATATTAAAAGATGAATCACAGACAACGTAGAAACATTCTAAACCAAAAAAAAAAACTATTAAGTAAAATTTAATATAATAAATTGAGCATAGACAGAATTTAATTTAATTTGTTATGCACTTGGCTATCCTTGGTTAACAAGATTTATTTTTGTGTGTTAAATGAGTTCAATTCATTTGCGGATTTATGAAAATTGGCAAAAATTAATTCTATTTAATTAATTATTTTTAATGAATTGGCATTTTTGTTTTTTCTTCACTTAAAAACATGAACTCAGTCATGCCATTTTACTGAACATCCATAACAACAACAGAGAAATCCCAAAAATCAGATTGTTTTTTTTTTGTTTCCCATTTTACAAAAATTTCATCAACAAAACAAAAAAAAAAAAGTAGAAAATTAATTACAGCAAAATTTATTAAATGAAAGGAAATTAAACCGATAGAAACAATTGATTTTTATTTTCTTTTGATTACTGATTACTGATTCTGTCATGTCATGATCTTAATGTAAGTATATGTTTTTAGGTATTCATCCTAAATCACAATTGTGGAACTCCTACGTTTTTAGTGAGGTTACACATAAGTAACCCTACTCTCACAACAAATATTCAGTCCAAGATAGCAAAAAAAAAAAAAACATAAAAAAAGGAAAAAGTCATTTTGTTGAATTAATAAAAATTTCAAATTTTAAATCAAAATTATGAATCAGAAAACAAATTCTGATGTCTTGTCTTATTTGTTTGTTTTTTTTTTAGGTTTTTGTTTGTTGTTTATTTTTTTTTTTTTTGCTTTTTAAAGGAAGGAATAAAATTTTAAAAACCAATAAAACTAATCAAACATGGATATTCATATGAATAATAATAAAAAAAATATTATTTCTGTTGTTTTATGTGTGGGAAAACTAGATCTTATAAATGGCGAATGAATCTATTACATCATTCCCCTTATTTATTTTTTTTATTTATTTTAATTTAATTAAAAAGGAAGTTAAAAAGTTTTTACAAATAAAAACAGAGAGAGAGAGAAAGAAACAAATTACAAAATAACCAAAAACAAAACACAATTTTTTTTCCATTTCAATTTTATTGTTTTTATTTTTCTTCTTATTTTTGTGTGTGTTTTTTTTTTTGCGAATTTCCTTATTGGGCAAAACCAGATTATTTCAAGAAATTGACAATAATCACGTATTTCTTCTTTTTTCTTTTCAGCTTTTGTTTAATTATAGCATTTTTTTTTTGTATTTATTTGTTAGTTGATTTAACATTTTTTGATGATGAATACTTTTTAATTTTAATTTTTAATTTTTAATTTAATTTACTAACAACAAGAGAAGAGAAACAAAGCAAGAAAAAAAATAGAAGAGTAACAGAGAGAAACAGAAAAGTGATTACATACTTAGATGATTTGAGGTTAAAATGGAAAATTTGTATTTTGTTTTTACTTTTTTTTTTCATCAAATCCTCAAATATTTCTAAGATGAAAGTACAAAATTAATTTTTTTTTTCATTTTAATTTCGCAATTAATTTGCTAAGCAAAAAATAAAAATAAATAAATACCAACAGACAAAAAATGACATTTTAATGAAAGCTTTTATTTTGTTTGTTTTATATTTTTTTATTAATTTTTCCTACTTATTTTGGATGAACCTTTTGAAAAAATGGTCGAACTGAATGATGATTTTGAAATAAGATAAAATTATTTGACTGACCATAAAATAGTAAAAAAATTATAAGTTGTAGCGACTGAAATAATTATTGGACACGCAGAAGTTAATCATACTGTTTTGTATTTTTTGGATAAAGATAAACAAATAAGGTCATTCATTCAAGGCAGGACATTTTTACAATACAAAACCAAAAGACTGAAAAAAATAATAATCGTCATAAGCAGGATTATGACACAACCAGTGACAACCAGTTTTAAAAATAATTATATTCATCATAATCCAAAAATTTCGTCCGGGAATAATTAAATAAAGTTTGTTAACCTCATTAATCCATTTTATTTCTAAATCTGAATTATCCGTTTCGCAGTAATTTTTTTATCCCACACTTCAATATTCCTTATAAAAAAGAAAAAAAAAGTTTCAAATTACAACAACAAAATTATGATCGGGACTAATTTTACAAAATCTTTTCTTAAATTAACAAATCAGAGGAGAATAAGAGAGAAAAAAAAAACTTTCAACGTGCCTTTAATGAATATGGATGACTAATAAAATGACCATAAATAATATGAAAAAAAAATATATATATATATATCTGGGGTTTATTATGAATATACGCGGAGACAATCAGAATATCAAAACAAAATAAATATAACTTATTGAACGCCTTCAAAGCCGGATATGTGCGGATCTTATACATTTTACTTTTATTGTATAAATGACATTTTTAATCGATAAAGTTTTTCTTTTTATTATAAAGTAAATTTATTTAATAATTTATTAAATGCTAAATGTTAAGAGTTTCAAATAGTCACAACTTTATAGTGGGATTTGTAATAAATTATACATTTGACATTTAGTGAATTGATTTCTTTTGTCTAATTACGTCTAATTACGTCTAATAAAATTTCTGATTTGATTCCAATTAATTTTGTCATATTTCTGTTAATTTTTGAATAAAAAAGAACCTTCTGTGTTTAAACCTTCGTTCAGTAAAAACATCGTTCACCCATTTTTATAATTAAATGTTGTATGTGAGTATTGGTAATGTCAAGTCTTTAAATAAATCAATAAAATGAAATAAATTGGTTAGGTATAGAAAATATCACGACGTGCACTTACCATAAACAAAACAAAAAAAAAAACATTCTCATGACCAACAAAAATATAATTAATATTATTTAAAAGTAACAAATAATTCATTGGAATGCATTTTAAGTTAAAATTAAAGACACGATTATATGGTCATCAACGTTTATTCTTCTTCTTCTTCTTCTTCTTCTTATTCTTCTTCTTCACCATCCACTTACTTAAAATATAAAATCATGCAAATTTTTCCTTTATGGTTTAATAAAAAATAATAATTTCTGTAGTCTCATTAAAGATTCAATTCACGATCTTTTTCATTATTATTATTATTATTATTTTTGTGTGTAGCTTTTTTTTTTCCCCCAGTTTTTATTGTTGATAGTTTTTTGTTTTTTCATTTTGGTTCATATAATGACAATTTGGTGTAGTAGTTGTAGTTGTGATATATAAAAAGTGAAATAGTTTTACTTATTATTACTCATAAAAATTACACAATATAAATTTTATACACGAAAAAAAATGTGTAATAAAAAAAAATTACACCAGTTTTGCTTTTGTTTTTGATTTTTTTTAATTAAATTTTTTTTTTTTTTTTATTCAAACATAAAAAAATAAAGCAAGTTTCTTTTAAAATAAAATGCAATAATCTTATGAATTTTATTTGTCTGCGCGTAGAAAAAAAAAAGTGATGATTAGTAAAGTAAAGAACATCTTTTTTTTTCTCTTTATATAAATAATTAATTATAATTATTAACGGAAAATTATTGTACAAAGTGTACGTTTAATTGTATTATTTGATGAAGAAGAAGAAGAAGAAGAAGTGTTGTACATAAAACCGTATGATTTTGTCACGAAATTTAGTTATATTTTGTGACAAACAAGGTTGAAAATTATTGTTTTTTTTTTGTGTAAAAAAAAAAGAAGATTATTGCAAAATTAACTGTGACACTGTGAGTACATGTGATTTTAATGTTGACTGTCATAGGTGTAAATAAAAGCACAGTAAAAACTGGTAGAGTAAGTAACCAATACAACATTTACTCAAATATGAAGCTTAAACATTTTATTTTGATGGGAATTATGACAGCACAATATATAAAACATTTTGGTAATATTTCGTTGGTAATTATGATAAGTTAATTTAAGGTCAGATTAAACGATTTTTATTTTTCAAATTTGTGGTTAAAAATTGTTTGGAGGAAGATCATTAAAATACTCATCACTGACGTAACGATTGGTCATCTCAATTACAAACGTTCAAGTTAAAATATATTATTAAAATAAAAGAAGAATAAATTTAGAACGTCAGAATAATAATTATTTGTAGTTTATTAAATAGAAACAACACAACTTTGGAGGCTATTGTAGTAGGTACGTTAAAATGTTTTACATTTATTTAAAAATTTATTAACCTTGAATATTGTCAATATTTAATGTTTAATGATAACAAAAGAAAAACAAATGATGATATTATATTGTTTTTGTAGAAAATGAAACAAATTTTCAGTGTGGATATAGCAGCTGTTTCCTTATAAACAATCTGTTTATTTCGTGTTTTTTTTTTTTTTTGTTTTCATGATATTAAATTATCAAAACCAACTAATCACACATATCATTAGTCGTGCAAACGTCATCACCATCATCATCATCACCATATACTCTCCTACATACGTAAACAAAATATAAATTGTGCAAATTAAGGGAAGGTCTATTCACCTTAACCTATACAATATTTTAGCCTAACCTAACCCAATGACTGGGTGTAGGTAAATTAGCACGATGTGATTTCTGTGAAATAAATAAAAGAAGAAGAACAAGAAGAGGAATAATAATAATTATTTAAAGTAGAAATGACGTAAACAAGTATAAAGATGATGATCATATTTTTCTTTGAATATAAATTGACATAATTTCCAGTCTAATATGGATGTGAACTGATGAATAACATTACCCACCATCAATCACCTGTGCATTCATTCAATTATACTTTTTTACTTGTTTTACTTTTTATATTTTTTATTTTCTACAAAATAAATTCAATTGTATTCAAATTTTTACAAAAATATGTAAGTAAATTAATATTTCATAGAAATCTAGAGTGATTCATATAATAATAAACTAATTGAAATAATTGTAATGACAACATTTTTCAACAGGAAAAAAAAACAAAAGGTAGAATTTATAAATCAGCTGAGAAGCATGAAAGAAAAAAAAAGAAGTAAAATAGCCGCAAGCTATTTTTGCTGTGTTATAATAATGTTGTGTTGTCTGCGTAGAAATATAAGTTAAATTATTGGGTTTCTCCACTCTTCAACATTATATTTTTATTTTTTTTTGCGATAAAATATCACTTTTATAGAATTAATTTAAAATAAAATAAAATATCAAACGCGTAGTTATTTGTTGAAGATAAAAAAAAAAATTAATAATAATAAAAAAAGGTATGAGCTCACAGCTGTGTGGAGTTGTCTTGTAACAGACAAAATAAAAAAAATATATAAATGTTACCATCATATAAGTGGTAAAACGTAAATCATTACCAACAAAAGTAAACTTCAAATACAAAAACAAAAAATAAAAAACTATCCACAAAAAAATGAGTCATTCTTGTCTTATATGACAGAAAGAGAAAGAGGAGAGAGAAAACCTTCGCACATTTTTACATATCGTTTTTTTTTTTATAAAAACAATTTTTTTTTTTGTTTCTGTTTGTTCTTCTTTTTATTTCTTCCAATAACAAAAAAATGTATACTTTCTACTGGAAAAACAACAACAACAAAAAATAAACCAAAGTAAAATGTTGTCATTTTTATTTATATATTTATTTATAGAAAATATTCAGGTGATGGGTGATGGATATTTGTAGATTTGTTGAATGTAAGATAAATACAAATGAATTTTAAATTTGAAATGAAATAAGATGATGTGATGTATGTGATGACGAGTTAGAAGGGTTAAATGTAGAGAAATAAAATCATTTATTATTTGTATGGTAAATTAAGGATTTTATTTTTTATACAGAATTTATACAAAAATGACCTTTTACACAAATGAAATTGGATCAAGATACATACGTTTTGCCTTTCCCTACTAAACAAAAAAATATACAAAAATATAAATAATAATAATAATAATAATAATAGGTGTGTGGGTTTTGTTTTTCTGTTATAGTTGGTGTGTCAAATTCATATATTGTTCATAAAAAATAAAAAAAGTCAGACAGATTATTCTCATATCACTGATATAACATATGATATCGCATATGACTCACCTGAGTAATAAAACAAAATTTATCTAATCTAATTAAATAAATGTACTTGACACTTTTTTTTTGTCTTCTGTCGTTTAAATTTAATCGATTATGATAATTTTTTTTTTTTGCAATTGCTATGTTGCTATTGAGTAATGTAATAAGAATTCATAACAGGTAACACAAGTAAAATAAAAGTAAACGATTTTTATAAATAATGATAAAGTTATGAAGACAATCTACTGAACGATTAAACTCTTATAATTATCGTCTGAATTATATAATAATAAATAATGACAAAACAGCATATTTAAATTTATGATTTAATGGAATTCACGCGGATATAATTAGTATAATTTTAAGATTATTTCCTTTAGATTAAAAGAAGAAAGATCATCATCATTTAAAATGTTAATCTTTTCGTTCTTTCTTTAAATAGGAAAAGTTTTATAATTTTCTTTTGTATTTATTCTTTAAGTAAACAAAAATAAAAATAACAGAAAACAAAACACAAGAAACAATAATTTTCTATCTCGATAACGTTGACTCTTACAACATCTTTAATACAAAGTTTTCGTTATATAAAATACAATTTTTCATTTATACCATCGGGAAAGGGGGAAAGAAGAGAGGAACTCCAAAAAATTATACTTTATAAATGTACGTCTTATGATTATTTTTTATTATAATAAAAAAAAAAGATGGAACACACGAACACAAAAAATTCCTAATTACATTCAATAATTTACTTCTCAATTTTTGTTTTTTGTTTTTTTTTTTTTATCTAATTCAACTCCCATGGCTCATTTAATATCCATATGGATGATGCTTTATAAGTTATTTCATCTTTTTTATTTGGATAAATAATCATAATATTAATCAACTTCTAAAACATTTTTAATTTCTTGATAAATGATCGATCATTTTTTTTGTTTCGCACTTAATCAAAACATGAGAAAAATGAGCGAAAGAATTTTCATATTTTCGTTTTTTTTTTATAAACAGTAAATGGATATTTATAGATACAACGTGACCAAAATATAATACATGAATAGATGAAATTCAACATCATAGATATTATTATGCCTTTTATAACCTGTCCTGTCATATAAAGTAATCAACAAAAATAAGAATAAAAGTGGGAACTGTGAAAATGACAAGCAATGGAGAATTTCAAGTATTTGTTTGTGCTTTTAGTTTTAGTTTTTTTTTCTTGTTATAAAAATCATGGGCAAGAGTTTAGTGTATCAAAAGTTATCATCTGCCATTTGCCATTTCCCATATAATAATATATTTTGGCATTTCCCACATGAGTTTCATATATTTATGTTTAGTTCCATTTTTATTATTAAATCGTTGAAAGAAATATTAGATGAGGAAGTTATAATATAGAATAGAAAGAATCCTATAATATCTATCTATAGACTTTATTTTTCATCAGCTGAGAGAGATGGCTTTTGTTTTATTATATAAGAAAAAAAAAACCCTAAAATAAAACTCCACACCCTTTCTTGCAATGGAATTTTATTTGTTTTTTTTTTGACCATTTTTATTCGTGTGAATACTTTTTTTTTTTTGGTTTTTGAAGGCCAAGGTGTGTGCAATCCTGCGTGTTAAACTGACTGAAACATATATACATCAGTATATATAAATGTTCACCGGAGTTATTTTCTATATATAATAAAATACCAAAAAAAAGAAAGAAAAAAAAATATATAGAATAGATTAATGACTGCGTGCGTATATCGCCTCTCCTATATTTTCATATTTATAATATTCTCTATAGATACCTAAAATATATTTATATACAAATATACATATAAACAGATATTTATAGTTGACCAAAAAAAAAAAAAAGAGCAACCACCCTGCTATGCTTTATTCAAACATAAAAAATATAATTCTAATAAGTGAATTGAACAAATATCATTAACATCGTCTTAAACAACAAATTATTGAAGACAAATTATCAATAATAAAATTATTTTTGGGTTAGAACATGGAGTTTTATTTGTACTGAATAAATATACTTATTTGTTTTATCAAAAATTATTCTTAATTTATAGATTTTGGCCTAACTGATTATACAGACTCCTGTGGAGAAAAAAATGTTAAACGTGCGTAAAGAACAACAACAAAACTGTTGTATGTCTAATGAAGAGTAAAAAAAAAACATGGTGTACAAATATCTTTATTACTCGCGAGACTAACTAATTTCTATATATGGAATTGAAATGGAAATTCAACAATAAATGTATGTCAGAATTTCATTATTAAAAGCAATTTTGAAGGATATTAAGGGATATTTATTTAGCATCTTTATTATTCAGCCAACATAATTAAATCTCCACCCTGTCATTGGAAATAAAAGTTTCACCCTCATTCATTAAAACAAATAAATCAACATTGAAAACAATGACCACAAATGACATATGCAGCATTGAAATTGTCATAATAAAAAATTAGAACAATAAATTTGAACTGTAGGTTGGCAATTGTAATCGCAGAAAAGAAAAGAAATTTAATCAATGAAAGAATAAGATAAAAAAAATAAAAATTAAGTAATATTTTATAAAGAAATGAAAACAATTTAACTTATGTTCTTATATATTTTATCTTATCTTATCCTGTCCTTCTTCTACTTTGACTTTTCTTTCTCATTTTGTTATCATCCAAGAAAAAAAATACTTTTATATTTGATCGTGCGAAATAACAATTAACTAACGAAATATTGGAAGAATATTCACGCCTTCACATAATTTTTGTTTACACACTTTGTTGGTTCTCATATACTTTTCTATTTATTATTTACCCATCAAGCCATCAAGAGTCATAGTCAATTGAAAAATATCTTATATATCTTGTATGAAGTAATCTTGATTCAAGTAAAATGAAACAAATATTCTCTTCTACTCCTTACTTTTTTTTTGTTTCTTTTCTCTTATATAAAAAATCACGAGATAAGAATTCCCACAAGAGTGTAGAAAATATATAACAAATTTATATGTCATGGATAAGAAAAAAAAAATTCATTTCAGATACACACACACACACATACACACACAATTTTTATTTTTCGATCTCTTATATTATTAAATAAAATATAGTAAAAGACGTATAGACATTGTTTAGAATTACAATAGAAAATTTATTTGTAAATAAATATAAATGGTTCATGAGTGGTAGTTGACTACCACTTGTAATTTATGTGAATTCATACAGATTGTATTTTCTTATTGTTATTATTTTATTTAATCATTATACAGTAACGAAAAATCACCGGAAGAAAGTATAGTTAAAATAGTAAGTAGATTGTCGTGTTTGGATCTTTTTTCAAAGATATACTATGAGGATACCTACCTACAAACAATAAACAACCTACAGAAAACAGCAGAAGTTAATAATAATGTCAAACAACTGAACAACAAACACTAATCATATATATTTTGTATACAGTGCCGGATAATCATTATTATTATTATTATTTTGTAGGATTAGGTTGAATATACCCCGGTTTTATTATTAGAATGAACCATTTATTTATTGACCTGAAAATTTTAAAATCACTCCGTTTTTTTTTGTTTAATACTTTTTTAATATTTTTAAAACGATTTGTATAAATGAACAAAATTTAATTTTTGTATCAAACAAAAAAAAAAGTACTTACTCTACCAAAATGGAACAATCTTTTTTTTTTTGTTGTTACTGTGGCTGTTGTTGTTGTTGTCATATGCTACACCGATCTCAAATTTTCTAACAATTTTGTGTCTTTCATATTTTTGTTATTGATAAATCGTGTTATTTTGTCTGGAAAAAGCGTGTACTAAAATAATTATAGTTATTTTGTCTCGTTTTTTGTATCTTTTGTTTGACGGTGTCATGCGTGGATTAGAACACACGTGAACTTCCGGATCAATTATAATGTAAGTTTACATTTTTTTTTATAACGTTCCTCTGAAATGATATCCGGTATATATGGACGTATGAGTCTACAATATAATTATTATTGATTTAATTTTCGGTATTGTAAAACTTTTGAAATTATAAAAAAATTAAATTTAATTATTAATTTAAATTACTCAGCAATATTTTATTAAATTTTCTATTTCACAATGCAAATGAATAATAAAGAAAAAAAAATCCATTATATCCTCTGGACATTTAATTCAATGTAACAAATTTATATATATTTTGTAATTCACAACTTAATGCATAGAGTGAATATTATAGTACCGAACTGAAAATAGAGAGAGGTTACTTGTGTGTACTGTTGAAAAAATATAGCACAAGGAATTTGTGTCACAATAAAAAATCTTATCAACTTGATTTTATCATTTTACCTACATTTCTTATAATACATATTTTACCGTCTAATTGTGTCGTTAAAGACAAATTTAAAACACGCCAAAATAGAGAGAATTGCTAGACACACAAAAATAATAATCTTAAAGTTATAATTTCTTTATTATACAATCGGCTGAATCACCACAAAAAACAACGACAACATAAAAAAAAACGAAAACGGACATACCATTAAATATTTTCCATTTTGCTTTTGTTACAATAAAAAGACAAAAGACTTGACTCTTGTCTATATTTCTTATACAATCAAAATTTGAAAAAAACTTAAATTAAAAAACTCATACTGCCAAAAAAAAAAAAAATACTGCGACAAAAACTACAAAAAAACTTGTGAGAGTTATTTGTGTTTTGTGCTACTTTTTTCTTCATCGTCGTGCTTTTTTTTTTTTTGCCGTAGATATTCAATTAGCATACCGCACACAACACAACTTAACTTAAATATTATTATTTGTCTTTATAAAAAAAAAACGTTTAAAATTGTCATTCTAAGACAAAATATTTTTTTTACGCCTTTCAACAAGAAAAAGAAAAAGTTTTAAGTGTTAGAAGAAAAAACAACAAAATATTCTTCACTTATACAAAGAGAGAGAGAGAGAGAAAAAAAAGTACAATATAATATTGGGTGGTGATAGGCAGCGCCATCCATCAACACAATAGATTCGCCACAATCTAGTTAATGTTTAAAAAGACTTGAAGGTTAAAATAAACAATTAATCCATATAAAATCTATCACAATTGTTCATAACTTATACACTTTTTTTTTTAAATTGATTTCATATGATTTATAAACATGAATTGACAAAAACATCAAACCCACCCATTTTCTCTCTATGTACATATGTTCAGGTTATAGAAAGAAAAAGCATCAACATCAACAAAAACAAAATAAATAAATTCTTTATAGCATTAAATCACTTGCCTACAATCCATTTGTTTGATATTTCTTTCTTTCATTCTTTCTTTTTTTCTTTCTGATTTAATAATTTAACATCTTTTTTTAGATTAATGTTCAGAACAAAATGCATATGGGAAATGACATGAAAAATAAAAAAAGATAACTTCTCTTTCTCATATTCAAAAAAAAAAAACAATTTTTATGGGCTGAGAACTTTTTTTATTCTTTTATTTTATTGTTGTTGTTCTTTTCTTCTCATTTTCTTCTCATTTTTTTTTCTCTTGTTAATTTTTCACATAAGACAAATAGGAAATAGATTAATGGAACAGAAAAAAAAAATGTTCTTTTGTATATGAAAATCTAAGTTTGTACAAGAATTAATAAACAAAACCAAAGAAAAGAAAAACAACAAATTTTTTTAAAGTTATGAGTTCTGACGTTGTTATGATATCTATAATAATGTGGAACACATTTTGGAATATGAAATGAGTTAGTCATCTCCAGTGAAGCAATGAAATTAGAAGGAAATATAATCAATGTCTTATCAATTATTAAAGTTCATTATTTTCTTTTGTTCAGAATAATAATTTCTTATTAAAAATTTACTTGCTATTAATTCATAAAAATCTTTAATAATTGTATAGTTGTTATGATCAACCAATTTACCATTTCGATGACTTTATAATAATTATTTAATTAAAATTTTGTGTCCATCAATTAACTCTTGTATAAAATTAATTCATTTATAAACTGCATTTAGCATTGAAATGAAACGATTTGAAACAAGAACAAAAAAAAAATGAAACATGAAAAAACGCCTACTTTGTCTTTAAACCGTTTTTTGTTTTGAATTTTTATTAGATTTCCTCTTGTTTCAAAGTCAACTGTTTTTAAAATTGTTTTTAGACTTCGTATTAAACAGGATAAATAAATTTTACAACGTAAGCGTTTATATAAATTCTTTATGTAGAAAATCAATCAAATTCAAACCATTAACGACTTACAAATTATTATCATAATGCGTTTTATTTTATATTTATTGTGGTAAGAAGTTAACTATTGTAAAACCGCAACATTCTGTATAATGCAATTGTATACTTAATTTTATTTATTTACCTGCTTCATAACAAAAGAAACTCTTGAAAAGTTAATCTGAACCATGATACCAGCAATGCCTATTATATAATTCCATAAATGTACGTTAAGTTATTTTAGAATTATCACAATGAATTCGGATATAACGACTTTATATCAATCCTTCAATTATTTTGGGAACTATAAGATTTGTTGGTGTCAACTGACATTGAAAGCTAAATAAAATGGAAATATAATCTTTTGGTTATAAAGAATTCATTACATCGTCTTTCAATTCTCTTAAGTTTTTTCGTTGTGATCTTTAAATACTATGAATCATCTTGAGCTTAATTAATTTAGAACACTTTATTACAAGAAACAGCTGCATGCTCTAAATATTTTATAAGATTAACCACAAAGATTAAATTCATATTCAATCTTAACAAATCTGAGCAATTAAAAGTTAAGCTATCGTTACCAAAGTTAGTTGTCTGAGTTTTATTATAATTCTTAAAGAAATGCAACAAGACACATTGTTGAAGAAGTTTTATATGTCACAAAATAGATTAGGATCCTATTTACCAAATACGAATATACTTTATTCTGTAATGAATTAGAATTAGAATAAAAAATTTTCCAGAACATAACAAATAAAAAGAATGGATAAAACCCATACACAATAGATAATAATGAAAATTATGCAAAATAAATAAATGTAGATTAAATTATATTTAAAGCCTTGACATCTCTCTCCCTACCTCTCTCTCCCTCTGTTCTAATGCGGCATTAAATAACTCTAAAATAATAAACTATATTATAATAGGGGTATCACACGTGAATTGCTAGACTTCATAATTCCAAAAATTATTTTGAGTGCGAGAGAGAAAAATTAAATTAGATAGCAATACAGTTTGTCATAATATATCGTTTTAGAACAAATGGCAACGTAGTGAAAAATAAAATTTATATCGAAAAATGCAGTGTTGCTTTTATCTATTTAAAATAATTTAAACAAAAATTTAAATATAATTTTTTTTTATGTAAAATAATTAATTTTTTAATATAATAAGTTGCTTTGATAACTATTAATCTTAAAATAATTGATTATATAATTATTAAATAATATTTTACGTTGGAAAAGAATTAATGAAAATTTGGGAATTGTAAATGGTTTTCAATTCCATGAGCGTAGCTATTATTTATGTATTTAAAGTTGGTATTAATTCCCGTAGACATAATTTTTGAATTTAAAAAAAGAGACGGATATACACATTTTTTTTTCATTCTATCTCGTTTATATTCATTGGTTTTTGACAAGTTGGAATAGAAACCAAAATTAAATTGGCTAACAATTCACGTGTGATACCCCTATAACTGTGACTTTTTATTTGATCATCGTGTCCTGAATCCCTTAAAATAATGTCCTCCATAAAGTTCATATATAAAACAAAAACAAAACAAACAACAACAACAACACATGATATAATATATTTATATATTTTGCCTTCCTTTTTTTTTAAAAAAAAAAAATATAATATACTCGCGCATGCAATTTCGTAGAAAATATTATCGTGAATATTATTATTCTCTAAAGGCGATAATAAGAAAATAACAACAATAATAATAATAACAACAATAACAAAAGAGAAAAGGGGAAAAAAATGGAAAATAAAACGCGCATTTTATAAAAATATAAATTATTTTAAGGTGTGAAATTTTCTATTTGTTGTTTTAGTTGTTTTGTCCTTTTTTTTTTTTTACTTTTCTCATTGCTTTAAAAACATTTTAGTTAAAATACATAAACTACCTACTATAGTATGTTAGTATGGTCGCACGAGGGTTAGGAAGGGGTGAAAATAAAAAAATAAATAAAACATTCTAGTAAAAATTAAATAACTCTATTAAATTGGTTTACATAAATTATCCAAAAAAAAAATTTTAAGTAGAAGTGAATTTTTATTATATTTATAATGATAAACATCTTTCAACCTTGTACAAAAAATATATAGAAAAATATAAAAACCTCTGGACATATAAATTTTTGTGAATGAGTTATCAGTGGACATCATCACAGTCAGCACAAATTTATTAAATGTTCTAAATGAACAGAAAACATACAAAAACTAACAAAAAATAAATTTACGTATGTTACATATTTATTTGGTGAAATATTAGATTTAACATGTAAAAAGGTGTTTAATATTAAGGAGTGTTGGGCACCTCCCAAAAAGAAAGAAAAAAAAAACAACCACCACATACCCCTTTTAATATTTTCTTTTCCTATTCTACCTTTTTTTATAACAAAACTTCGATCGTTTTCTCTACGACAAATAATGATAATAAAAGGCAACAACAAAATTCCCTTATATTTAATGGGTTTGGTCAGCAACTAGTTGGTTATGAGTTTTATTGTCATTTTTCTTTTGCTTATTCCTTCGATATTTTGAATATAAAAAATAAAACATTTTCACTAAAGTCATTTTTATGTTTTTGACATTTTTATTATTTGTTATTATTTGTATCTTTCTACAAAATCATCACCCTCCCCCAACCACCCTGTTATTTTTATTACTGTTGGTAGTTTAGAGAAAATTACTTTGAAAATATATAAGAATAAAAATGGATAAAAATAAATTGATAGAATGTAAATTGTTTTGAATAAAAAATTTAAGATTGATTTAATATTTTAGAAGACGAATTTTTATTTTTAGTTTTAGTTTAAAATATTTTTTTGTCTTTGGTAAAATTTTTATTCTGTTAAATGAATATTGACTCGACCTAAGTTTACTTCAAAATTATCAAATATAGATCCTGAAATAAATAAAACATTCATATAAAGACAGAATCAAATAAAGATGACAGTAAATATTCTTCAATAAATCTGCTTAATTTATTTAATTTCTTTTTTCTATTTATTAAGTCAAGTAAAGATTTTTATGAAAAAAAAAGAAACCTTAAAGAAAATAAAAAGAAGCTAGAAGAGATTTTAAAAATTCAAATTTTGTGTTTAGACGTCGGGACAACCACATCTGCAAGTAACACTAATAAATTTATCATATACAAATCCTTTTCAATGGGAGAAGATCTATTGTGTAAAATGTAAAAACACAAATTTATTAGATATTTAAGTTATCAAAATGAAAATATTCTCTCATATCTAGAACCATAAAAATTTGAATATATTTTTTTATTTATTGCCTTTTACGAGTATGTAAACCGAACTGAACCAACCAAATATGCCAATATCAGATGATGGATAAATTTTTTTTTTTTGGCTAAATTTATTTTTATGTACAAAAACAAAAAAAAAAGTGAATGCCAAGAAATAAGAATAATAACAATAATTTTAATCAAATTTAGTCTTCTTTCTTTTGGAAATCCATTCTGGAAGTGATACAACACTCACTCGTACGTTGTGTAAATCGTATATAATGGATTTTATATAGAAAAGTGACATGTTTTTATATAAATTGATATTCTATATTGACAAAGGCAGATACATTTTTTTTTTTGTTTTTGGTGTCTTATCAATTTCTTTGTCAATATTACAAACCCCCTTAACCAATTATAGAAAGAAAAAAAACTAAAAATAAATATAAACACACAATGCTGTCATTTGTGTCATTCATTCCATCGGTTTTTTTCTTAAAAAAATTTCCACTTATTATTTTATCTGACAATAAAATAAGAAATTGAAAAAAAATAAGAATTTTCATTTTCAAATGAAACAAATGGGAGAGAGAAAAAAAAAACGATAAGAATGACGTCGTTGCGGGTGGACACACCAAAAATTAAATACATTGCTTTAAAAAAAAGGTACTTGCGTG
Organism: Pedicia rivosa; assembly: GCA_963082725.1. Classification (NCBI taxonomy): domain Eukaryota; kingdom Metazoa; phylum Arthropoda; class Insecta; order Diptera; family Pediciidae; genus Pedicia; species Pedicia rivosa. The sequence continues at coordinate 47,336,817 of OY720151.1, forward strand.
TTTCACGTACTCAATTTTTTAGTTTAAAAAAAAAACACACACACACACATACAACAAAGCATTTTGATAATATTTCTTTTAACCTATATAAAATTTAACGATCGACACCAACTAAAAGTGGGTTCACACATGAAATATTAGCGTAAAAAATATTGACTGTATAATATTTCTCAATGTTGCCTTAATGCCACATTTATAGTTTTTCCATTTATCCTTCGAATAAATTTTCATTCTTTTGTACAGCAAAAAATTTTACTATTTTACTTACTATTTTACTTGGATAAACAAAGTTGCAACATCTTCACACTTTACTATTTATTATTTCAAATGAATCAATATTTTATTGAAGGGCAAATTCCATTACCCCACGAAAGATTGTAAAGGATAGTAAAAAAAAGGAGTAATTCAATATAATCAAATTACATTAGTTGCGTAAGAAATCCGATACAAATACAATTATTTCTTATTTTAATTGTTATTGTTACTTTATTTCTGATCTTTATAATTTTTTAATTGAAATTAAAGATTAAAAATAAATGGATAATATTTCAATGTGCTCTCCCTTTTTCTCTCTCTGACGGAATTTTGTATTATTGTGGTGATATGAAAAATATAAGATTCATTCTAATTTTAATTTAGAAAATTTAATTTAATTTATTTAACCTTCAGAATATCTTCCAGTCATTCAGTCAAACGGAACCACTGCCATAGTCGTTCTTCATTATTATCAAATTCCATATTTTTATAATTTAATTTAATTAAATAATAAAAAATTAATAATTAGAAAAGAAACCAACGTCAACAGTAATGGAACATCAACAAAGAAAAAAATGGATAATGTACGTCGCGATTTATAAATAATAAATAATCATCAAATATAACAATAATATTGTGTCTGTTTTTTAATTCTTTTTTTTTTATTATTATTGTTGTTTCTTGTTTTTGTTGTCATTGAGATTATTGATTTTTTTTTTGTGTTGTTTTTGTTGTTAAAAAAAAAAAATAATATAAAATAAATAACTGAACAATATATACAATATTTTCAATGTCAAAAGTAAATGAAACAATATTATAGATTATTTAATAAATATACAAAAATAATAAAAAGGTATCGTTAGAAGTCCACAACATTATTACCATGGAAATATTGATTAACAAAGAAAATATGGAAAACAGAAATAATACAACAATAATACAACAACAACTAAATATATGGTTTTTTTTTTTGTTTTTGTTATTAAATAGTTAATTAGACAACAACAACAAAAAAAAATTAAAAAGAATAAAAAAAAAAAAACAATGGAGAGAAAATCAAAAATCTAACATTTCCATGAATAAATTAATTATTAAAAAATTATGATTTTGTATAAACGTTAAACGTGTCATTTTATTTACAAAAAACAAATTTTCTATCAAACACATTTGTTCTCTGTTTCAGTTCTTCAATTCGATTTCAATCGATTATTTTTTTGATTCATTTTTATTGCGTTTTTTTTTTTGTTCTTGTTCATTGTTGTTGTTATTGCTGTTGTTGTACGCAAAAGGAAAAAAAAAGGATTAGAACAATTCTGTAGAATTTATTTTTTTTTCTCTATCTTTCTTTATTTTTTGTATTGACCTTTTACACTGACCGCAACTAACCTCAACTTTAGTTGGCCTTTCCATGAATATATCGATCTGGGAAAATTCACAAATTTTTATTTTTTCTCTTCATATAAACTTATTTCTGTATTTTCATCGTGACATCAATAATATCGTGTTTAAATGTAGTAAAAAAAAATTAATGAAAATGAAAGAAAATTCATTTGAAATCAAGGGAAAAAAAATAAAATTTGATTTTAACGAAATTTTTGTTCCATCAAATTCTTAGAAAAAAATTTTTATGTTTTTTTTTTCCCAAGGTTTTAAGAAAATATAAATAACTTGTGTAATGCGTTAATCTAATGGAATATATACAAGTTAATCATGATCATCCTTATCCATAATTTTATACTTTTGGTTTACCTAACATTCCATAGTAGGTATAAAGAGAATTCTCTGTGGTAACGTACTTTAAGGACAAATCCTTGAAGATTTAAAAACTTTGAAATTCAGAAAAGAAAAAAAAAGAAAAATAAAGAAGCGATTCTAAAGTTTTCCAAGTTAAAAAAAAAATAAAGAACTTTGAAAATTGTTTTCTTTACTTATTAAAGATTTCCCACAAATTCTGACATTTTATCGATTAATTGAAAAAACGTTGTTCTTGTTTTAAAAAATATTATTTTTGAATTTGTACTTTATGCTTTTCCTAATTGAATGAATGTTTATGATTAAAAACAGGAAGTTTATATTTATTTACTTATGACTTATAAGAATTAGTATTAGTCTTTAGGTCATTGAAATTTTAAATTTAATCATGAATGATTATATAGAAGAGAAATTCAAATGAAAATTGTTAACAAACATTTTCAGTTATGGTTTAAATTACTTTTTGGTTCTGGATGTTTAACGGTAATTTATTTTGCTTTAAAAAAATAAATGTAAGTAGAACTTTATAAACAAATAAAAACTTAAAAGAAATGAAAAGAAAGAATAAACAAAGGAGATGGGAAAGGGGGAAGCAGTGTACCATAATACCATAAATCTAATTCTAAATGTAGATTTTTTTTTGTTATATAAACAACAACAAATATTTTTATTTAGATTCAATTGAAAAATAAAAAGAAATAATTCTTCTATAAAATTACATAAGAATAATAATTAAAATAGCCGCCCAAAAAACTATTTGTGTTGTGATTTCCTCTCTATTCGGTTTTTATTCTGTTCGCGTAAAAAAAAGTTATACACCGTATAACTTTCTTGTCTTTATAAGTACCGCACTGTACGTATTTTCTAAGAATCAAATTTTAAACAATTTTTGGTTTTTTTTTTAAATCTAAATGGTTGAATTATTATTCTTGGATTGAAGAAGACACAAAAAAAACAACATCATCAACAGTATATTAGCTGTGGGGGTATGGTTGAGGAAATATTCAACTACGCTCGGATAAAGTTCTTTCTTATAAAATTAAGAGACAAATAAGAAGAATCAGAAGAAGTTTTCTTCCAATAAAAAAACACGAAAAAAAAATGTAAATTTATTCATTTGAATTTCATACAATCGCAACAAATTTAAATAATATTTTTATTTATTTCAAATTTGTTACCAATATTGATCAAACCAAAAGCTCACTAAAAGCGTTCACCTCATTCACATATTTATTGTTTATTGTTTATTAATATTTCATTCAAATTTTAATATTTATTTGAAAAAACAGGAAAATATTACACAGAACAAAAATTGATTTATAAATTTTATTATTTGCCATACACACACACAATATTATTTTTATTATTGGGAAAATTAGAAAATCCATCGTTTGCTTTTTTCATTCTTATATTTATGAAGAAAAATCTGCAGCAAAAAGAAAAAAAGTTAACACGTAAAAGTGTTCCAAGTTTTTCGTTGATGTTTGTAAAAAAATAAAAAATAAAAGTATGATATGGAAAATTTATTACCGTCGTTTTATAAAGAAATTTTTTTTGGAAAAACCACATTGAAAGAGAACGAATAAATAATAAGAATAAAATTGAATGGCAAAAAAAAATGTAAAATGAAGTAGATAAAATGGGAAATTTTATACATAAAGCGAGAATTAAATTGTAAAAATGGGTTAAAAGGTGTCTGTCTGTGATATTTTATTAGCAACGATAACAGAACAATTTTTGAATTGTATTTGATTTACGTTATATTCTTACGACTTACGATATGACGTAACAAAATTAGAAAATGTTAAAACATATAAGAATTATTACCCTTAAGTAATCGATTGTGTTGACCATTTACCTCAACCATTTGTTTATTTTCAACTTTTGTTGCCAATTATTCAATTTATGCATACCCAACCTTAAATAAATCCATAATGAAGAAAAATGTTTAAAGAACATGCAAGAAATAGAAACAAAATGTATGTAGACAGTTTAGTCGCATAATTCTTTGTGCTGTGGATCGATCTGGTTTCTTTAAATCTTCCCAATATCTTCATTTTTTCTAATCCAATATGATCACAGTCAGTTGAACAAATAATTTATTGTCATAATATTTTAAAGAAAAAAGGTTGGCACTTATTCCTTCAAATTTCTTATCTGCAAGGTCTCTGTGGTAATGATGAACGTTAACCGCAATAATCATGTATTTTTTTTTTTCAAAAATATTGTCTTTTTATGGTGGTTTTTCTAAGGTTCAAGCATATTTATTTCATTTCTTAATTAAAATTCTAACATAGACAGTTCATTAGAAAATTTAATGTTCCGTAAAGTTCTTAACACAAATGGAAAAAACAACAACAACAACAACAATAAAATAAATAGAAAGAAGGAAAAAAAATAGGTGAATAAGTTTTAGTTGGGATTTTTCGAAAATTAAAGAAATAATAAAGAAAAAATAAAAAATAAAGATTGGTCGTCACTCCCTTTTTTCTCTAATATTTAAAAGGAAAGAAAAAAAAACTGTATAATAAAATATAATTAAAATAATTTGATTAATGAACACAACAAACTGCACCCGAAAATATATATAAGGTCAAAGTAAATTATTATCAATTTTTTTTTTCTCATTCTTTTTTTGATTAGGAAAAACTCACTTAAATATGTAAATGGATTTTGATGACGTAGCCAATGTATAAATATATAAACAAATGAAAAAAATTTAAAAGATGGGGAAACAACCCGATATATTTGACATTCAACTGAACATGAAAAATATTTCTTAGAGGGTTGGGTGTTGTGGGTTGGGTTACGGTTTATCTTTATACAAATTTTCCAAATATAATATTTTTGTAATAAGAAAAAAAAAAGGGAATTTTCTTTGAAATAAAATCATAAGTCTGTAATAAGTTTCCCTTTTTCGGATTTCGATGGGATTTGCACACCTGACTCAAAATCTTCAAATCTAAAATTAAAATTTACTCTAAGATCTGTCTTTGAACTGTACACACACACACACACACTCAAATACGTAACAGTTTCAAAATTGATTTTCAACAAAAACAAAATCAAACAAAAAAAAACGGTGAAGAAGAAGAAGAAGAAATACACAAATCAATCGAAAAAATCTTGTAAAAAAAATAACGTAAAAAAAAAAAAATAAACAAAAGAAGAAAAAAAACCTTTCTTATGATTTTCCATTTATTTTTTTCTATATTTTGTATTTTGTATTTTTGTTAGAAAAAAGTCTTGGTTGGTTAATCAAACACAAGAACATCGACTAACAAACATTAACAATTCAATACTTTTTTTTGCATTGTCTATTTTGTTGTTCTTATTTTTTTGTTTGTGTCTTTTTTTTAGTTAAAAATGTTAGAACTTGTTAGTATTGTTGTTGTTATTGTTGCTGTTGCTGTTAAAAGTAAATAACGAGAAAATCGGTTTGGTTTGTTGATTTCTACAAAAAAAAAAAAAAAAACAAAAAAAGTCATAATAAAATTTATTGCATTTTCCATTAATTAAACATAAACAAATTGATAAACAACAACAACATTAAATATGTTTACTCGTCTATATGGACATGGATGTAAATATAAGAAACAAGAATTTAATACAAGTGAGTAGAGTCAGAAAAGGAAATTAAGCAATCTTGAATATAGAAATTCAAAGAAAACAGAAGAACAAAAAAAAAACAAAAATGTTCAATGTTTATCGTTCGTTAATATTTTTTTTTGTTGTTGTTGTTGTTACTGTTGTTGTTGTTGTTATTTGGAAAACTACTAAAGAATAGACAATTCATTTTTTTTCGTTTCATCTTTATTAAAATTTATTTTCCTCTTCGTCTTCTTCTTTTTTCCAATTTTTTCTTTTGTTGTTGTTGTTGTTTGTTCTAACATTAAAAAAAAAACATTATTTTATGTAAATCCAAATGTCCGATGATTGTTTATTTTTTTATTTTTTTTTGTTATTGAATTTTTGTACTTACTATGAAAATATAAACAAATCAATCAGAAAGAACGAAATGAAATCATTAAATTCGTTTATTTATTTTTTTTTTTTTGTTAAATCGGGGAAAAAAATTATATTATGATGAAATTACAACAACTACAAACAGAATGTACCAAAAATAACGAAATGGAAAAATTGTTGACTTTATAATAACAATAACAAAAACCAAAATAAAACCAAAACAAAATAATAAAAAGTGAAATTTTTAGGTCATTTGTATCGCATGATTTATTATAATTTTATGATTATTATTAGTTTGGATCTTTGAATCTTTGGATGCTGCACTAGATGGTATTTTGTGTGTGAGATGATTCTTTTTTTTTTCATTTGTTTCGTAATCCTTTCTATTTTGTTTTTCTTTTTCGTTGGGTTTATTTCACTTTTTGTTTGTTTTTTTTTTTTTTGTTTTAAGTTTCTTCTTTTAAATTTGACAAAATAAAATAAAAACGAAATAAATAAATGAAGACATTTTGAATATTTCTTACATTTTGGTACCTTTAGAAATACAAGAACAAAACCCCATTCTCTCTCAAATTTGTTTCTTTTGACACAATAACTTTCGTAATATATTTTTTTGTCTTTTCATATTTATGAAGAATTCATATGCGGAATTAAAGTAGAAAGAGAGAACACAGATAAAAGTGTAAAATCCGTCTTAAATTATAAATGAGAGTGTGAAGAAGAAAGAATCCAATACAAAATATATTATTGTTATAAAAGCCTAAATAAGATTAAGATATGACATCTGAAAATGAAACAACAAAATATACACAAGAAATAACAAAACACAAAAATTATAACATTTTGACCTGAAAATTATATTATTAATTTCCGTAACTGATCTGGATCAAATTTCAAAAGTTTTATAACAAAAATATAAGTAAACCAAATATTATTAAGTAAATATGCGCAAAAGAAAAAAAACAGAAAACAGAACAGAATATATTATGGAAATTTACGCAGATGCAAGATTAAGAAGAATTGAATAGAAGAAAAAAAAAACACAACATCATCAGTGATTCAAGGAATGAGACCTTTTGCTCTGTCTCTGTCTTTCTCTCTTGGGTCCAATATCCATCGACAACAACAAAAAAAAAAAGAAGAAATAAACAAAATAAAACGATAACTGTTGAGTTTTCCTGCCTTTTTTTTTTAATCTCAATTTTACAAATAAAATGCATTTCTGATTGGATGAATTTTCGGTCCAGATTCTAAATATGACACAAACATCTGTTTCTTTATGGATAGAAAATTTTCTCTTCATTATAAAAAAAATCTTCTTTTTCTTCTATAAATAAAACAACAACAAGAAATGAAAAATCTTATACGAACTTTTAAACGCAAAGTATTTGGTTGATGAGAGAGAAGAGAAGAGAAGAAATGAATTCAGTTTTGTAATCCAAATTAAAAAAAAAAGAAAAAAAAAACTGGGTTTTATGTTGTATTTTTGGTATGTGTTTATGTTCAAAGAAAGAAAAAACTTAAAAAGAAAGAAAAACTTGAAACAGAAAATAAGAAATAAGAAACAACAACAACCACAATCGAAAAAAAGAGAATCCAATGGACGAGGAAAGACACGCGTGAAATTCCTCCTATGTTATATAAAAAGTGATTTGACTTGACTTCTGTTAATTTAATTTATAATGTTAATTATAGGATTGTCTTAAAAATTCATATATTTTGACAGATGATTTTTTTTTTGTTGTTGTTTGTTATTTTTTCTTCGTTTGCTTAATTTTTTTTTTTTTTTTGATTCAAAGAAAGAAAGACGAATATTTGTAGCAAATATTTCTCTCTTTTTCTTCTTTTAATAATTTTAGGCAGTTTCAAATTGACATTAGAATTTTCCACAGAACTTACTAAAATTTGTATTGTGTATTTACAAAATTATTTCATAATTTCAATATTTCTTTTTATACTTTTTAGAAGACAAAAAAAAGAAAATATCGAAAAAAACAGAATAGCGAAAACAGCAACAACAATGAAAACAACAACAAAGGAATACTGAATAAAATTTGGATTTCATGTAAACGACCTTTAACGTTAATTTATTTTCACAGTTTAAGTGTTTGTTGAGTGTTACTTACTCTAAAAAAAAAACATTTTTATTGTAGATTTTTCTGATGATAAAAAAAAAATCAGTCTGGACCAACGCCAAAAATTTATTTTTCTATAAATTTAAATATTTCATTATTATTATGGCATCGTTGCAAATATTACATAAAATTGTAATGCATTTTTTCAACAACTTTATATAAATAATATACAACTGAAAATGGGAAAATTGGTAATTGGGGGTAAAAAAACATTCGTTATTAGACACATTTTTCACTCTTATATAATTTATTGTGTTATTGTGTTTGTCTTATGTTAAGTCAGTCAGTAAGTCAAATACATTTCAGATTTTATGTCTTGTGGGTTTTTCTAGATTTCTTTTATTATTAATCAATCAAGACTGTGACAGAGATATAGATAGATAGATAGATAATTTGGTCTGATATCAACTGCCAGGGTCAAGTAAGAGACATGGAATCTAAATCTAATATTTTCCAAACCATTATTTCTGCCAGGCTTAGATTTAAACTCGGGACTATATTGATGTGAGTATTGATGAATGTTATACCATATTCTCATCAATAGGGTCAATAAATAGAGAAGACTTTCCAATTTTAATTGTTAATAATTTACAGTTTCTTATTAAATTTCTTTTGTTTTTGGGAGGTTTTTTTTTATCTTCTCTTGAAATTCAATTTTCTCTCATTACTTTGCAAATTTTTTTGATTTCTTTCATTGGAAGTCCAAAAACAACAAAAAAATCTAAATATTGAAAATCATTTAAAAAAAAAATGGTTGAATGTTGAAATAAAAAAACAACAACAATAAATCCATTAAAAGAAAAAACAAAAAACAAAAAACTTTGAGAAAAACGGCACAAAATGAACGAATTTTATTTTTATTCGGATTTCTTAATTTTAAATTATGAAATTGATTTTCAATTTTGTTATTTTTTTTTTTTTTCTGTTTTTTCTCAATAATGATTTTTTTAATTTTATTAAAACAAAAAAACCAACATGAACAGATTGTTTGCCAATTCAGATTGGTTGTAAATTTTTCTTGTTCATAACAATAATTACATTTGTTTTTTATTAATTATTTTTTTATTATGTTTGAAAAAAGAAGAAGAAGAAGAAGAAGAAGAAGAAGAAGAAGAGGAAGAAGATGAGAAATTAAAGATCTGCCAGAATGATTCTCTCGTTTTATGTAAAAAAAAAAAAAAAAAAATAACAATAACGAACAAATTAAAGTATAAGGTAAAAATTTATTAACGATTGATACTTCCCATTCATATTGTAAGAAAAATGAAAAGAAAAAACGTGTTAGATGGAGAAAAAAAAATTTTCACACGCATTTAATAACAAATTAATAAAAAGTATATAAGAAAAAAAAAACAAACAAATCTCTTAAAATTGGAAAGAAGAAAAAAAAAATATAAGAAAAAGAAACAAATTGATTTCTCTAATCTAAAAATTAAATCAAGGAAGGGAAAAACATCAATTTTGTTGTTATGTAAAATCCTAATTTAATAATATTTTCTCATCTTATATAGATCGGAAAAAGGTGTTTGGTTAAGAAATATTGTAAATTGGAAATTAGGAAACAGGAGGGGCTAAAGTGAACAGAAGTAAATGGAAGGGAGTTTAAATGTTTTTGTGGCTTTAAAACGATAATTTGTAGAGAATAGAAATAATGAGGTCTTCATCTTGTTTCTTCCGGTAGAAATTTCCAATAATCCTAAAGACTTTGGAATAATTATCATTAATATTAGTCAGTGTTAGATGTTTGTATTGGATTAGTATCTTCTACTCTATGTGATTTTTCTTCATTAAAACTAATTGGACCATGGTCCATCAAAAATCTAACAATTGTACAAGAAATTCGTTCATTTAATGGTTCTAAGTTCAATTCCAGTTAGACAGTTAGAATTACAAATGAGCAAACAAAATGATTTTTAAATAAAACAAAAAAAAAGCAAAATGCAATAAAATGAATTGTTGTTGTTCTCTTGTTTTTGTTGTTGCTGTTTGTTTTTTTTTTTTTCAAATTAAAAAATTCTCTTTATTTGTGGACACGATTTTGACACTTTTTTTTCATTAATTTCTTACAATTCAACAAAACTAAATTATAGTAACAACAACAACAATAGTAAAAGCATTTCCTTAATTTTCATCCGGTCCATTGTTATTATTTGACTTTTTTTTTTGACGTGTCAAAACTGAATGGGAAATGAAGAAATAATTAACCAAAAAAAAAAAGTAAAATTTTTCACATTTTCAAAAATTAATTAAATTTTTGAAGACAAACAAATATATTTTGGGTGAAAACTTTTGTTCATCCAAATATACTAGAATTTGTTTTATTTGTCTTCAGTGTCACCACAGACATATATGGATTGTTAACATGAAATATACTGATTTGATACGCATAGACAAAATCAGACCGACAGACCAAAAAAAAATAAAAAATACAGCAAAAAAAAACAAAAAAGTAATAAAAGAGAAATGAAAGACAGAACTTTTTCTTTCTTTTTATATTTAATTATATTTGATGTGATGATAGTTTTTCTATAGTTCCCCCATTTTTAATGACAATTTCACCGTATACAATCAAAATAATAAAGCTTTTAGTTTGTTCTTTTTATTTGTCAATCAACTTATATTTTTTTGACAAAATACTTAAGTTTTGTTCAACATTTTGTTCGTCATTTTGTCTAGACTAAATCTTTCTACTTTTATACACTTATTTTATGTATTAAGTAATTGAAAACTGATTCAACTAACAATTCACAATAAAAATCGAGAAGAAAAAAAAGAATTAAAGGAAAAAAAAAAGTAATGAACAAAATTTTATTTTATGCGAATTTGTTTTTCTTCTGATTTTATATTCATATTTTTTTTTTCGTCTTAAGAGTAAATTCCGCAGATATAATCCGAAACGAAAGAAAGTGGTTTAATAAAAAAAAAATGCTCGTATATGTGGATTAAATAAGAATATATTCAACCGTAAAACTTATAACTGAAAATTCAGGCACAATTGTCTTTATTTTATAAGCGCATCAAGACACAACAATTTATTAAATCTTTTAAAGATTGTAAAACGTGTTTTGATAGAAAGATCCAGTTAAAAGTTAGTTACATTTTTAATAAATCTCAAATTTAACAAAAAGCTCAAATGATGATTGTCGAATAGAGTTAAAGAGCAAAAGAAAACTTTTGACAGTGAGTGAGAAGGAGTAAAAGAAAACAATTAACAAATTCATTTAATTGTATTCTGTCATATGTAACGTCAAAACAATAGAGAGTGAAATACAATAATAAGTAATAATTGTTACAACTAAAACAACTAAACCACTAAACCACTAAACGACTAAACGAAAATATTCCTATGATTGTTATGTATCTGTCTCAGAATATTATTTAAGTATGATTGAATAAAAAAACTGTATAGAAACAATAAAAAAAAACTCTTAGGATAAACAAAATAAATAACAACAACAAACAACAACTAAAAATTATAATTTAAAATTTTATTTCCGGGATAAAACAAAAAAAGAAAAAAAAAAGAGAACAATTTAATGGTAACAACAATATCAGAAACAATAACAAAAATTTGAATGTAACAACTTGTTCTATGTAGCTGAAGTAATTTTTAAACTCTTACATTATAATATATTTTTCTTTCCATAGATACATATTTTATTACATGTTTTAGCTATTAACTATTATTAAGTCTTTTCTGTGTTGAATACATTTTTTTTTGTTGTATTTGTTGAAAAATTGGTAGAGAAGAAAAAAAAAACAACAGAACACACGACTTATATCGTGATATTGAAATTCAGCAAATTTATTTATTTTTTTATTTTTTTTTTCATTCCTCTATAAAATATTTTCACTTTTACTTTTTATTTCTTTTTCACGTCTATATAATTATTGTATCGTTCTGTCTCTCTTTTTTTTTAATAACTTTATTCAATGAAACAGAAAAAAAAAAAAACAAAAAATAACAATCAACATCAATTGTTTGTAATTAAATTTTATTGCAATTGTTGTTAATAATTGTTAATAACAACGAAACATTAAAATGAAGGTGAATTGAAGTAATACAAATTTTGGTACAGCGTACAGCATTCAGGTAAATATATTAAATTGCATTTCTTACTCATTTTTACTTTATTTTACTGAATAAATAAATATTTTTGTGGCTTATTTGTTTTTTAATCTCAAAATTTAAATGCTGTGAAAGTCAAAATACAAACTACTAATTTTTAATAAAAAGGATTTTTAATTTGTTTGTTTTTTTTAAATAATTTTATATAATTAACGACTCCAAAATTTTGCATATACAAATTCCAATATTCATGTGTGCAGAGTAGAAAAAAATATCAGCAACACAGAAATTAAAAGTTACATTCTAGTTCTTAATTGTAAGAAGGTAAAATACCTCATTAGTGGGTTAACATAAATTATGCAATAATATTTATTTCAATCAGAAATCAGATCGTTTAAAAATATATACTTCAATATTTCCAATATTGAAAACCCCTCCCCCACTCTTCTATATTTCAATAATAATATCTTGTACAAATAAGTTTGCAGTACTTCAACTTTCAAAATATAAAATATATTTTAATTTAACGCTCGAATGGAATTCATCAAAATGAAAAAGAATGAAACAATAAATAAATAAAAATATTTAACTTAAGTAGCAAGTACTGACGTACTAATAACTAAATAACTAACTAACTAACTAAGTAAGTAAGTAAGTAAGTCAGTAATAAGCATTTATTTTGAAGCGATGATTAAATCGAAAAACAGCAACATAAAAAATGCATAATTCATTTTCTTCTTAAATAATTGCGATAAAAAGAAAATAAAGTAAGATAATTTGGTATGAACAAAAAAAAAAAAAACAAAAAAAAAGCGTATCTGGATTAAAAGATGATGTAACGAAAAAAATGTTTACGCTTTAGAGTTTTTTTTTTCCTCTCTTGATTTGATTAAAAAATAAAACAACAACAATTTAATCGTAGAGAAGAGAATAAATTAAGATATTTTCACTTTGAAATAATTATGATTAAAAAAAAAAACAACAACAACCAAAGTAACAACATCAACAAAAATAATAATAATAACAACAACTGGAAAAATTTTGTTTCTGTGTTCAACTTTTATTTCCAGCCAACAAAAAAAACAAAAAAAAAAACAAAAACAAAACAAAATTAGAAAAGAGGAAAATTACATTCCAAAAAAAAAAAAATAGTAGAAATAAATAAAACGAAGAATCTAAAAATATAATTATCCGAAAACAAAAACAAATTAAATACAACAACAATAACAATAACAACAACAACAACTACAACAACAACAACAACAACAACAACAACAACAACAACAACAACAACAACAACAACAACAACAACAACAACAACAACAACAACAACGAAAATTAAAAATGATAATTATGTTAAGGAGAACCAAAAGTGTAATTTAATTGCTTTTAGTTTGATTAAATTTATTCTTCTAAGTATTTCTTGTGTTTTTTTTTTATTTAATTATTTTTTATTTCTGTTTATGAATTTAGGAATGTCTTTTTATGATTATTTATGAAAGGCAACGACGAGTGTGACTGTAATTCTACTTATTTTTTAATTAGAATTTTCTCCATTTTTCATTGTTTTTTTATTTCAATAAAATTCATCAGAAAAACCAGAATTTTTTAATACTGGCCTAATGAAAATTTCTTTAATTTCCATAATTTAAATTACTGACAATAAAAAAAAATTATCTCACCACTGTACACGTTTGGTTACGTAAACCATTAAAATTAGTTTAAACATTTTTAAATTTTATGATCAACTTTGACTTAATTTCAAATTATGTAATTTATATACCGCAGACACAAGACGCAAGGCACACACACACACACACAAAAACAACTCAAGAATCAAGACAGAAAAATATATAACACATAAAGTGACAAGACATTAAGTCACAAGATAAAAAACATATAAAAACAATGATAAGACGTAAAGACGTAAGAGGAAAATTTAAATCAAAACGGAACTAAAATAAAAATTGTGGGGAGGGACGAAGGATTTCTTATTCTGTCTTTAAATCAATTCACCTAAATAAAATGATCATAAAAAAAAAAGTAGTAAGAAGTAATAATTTTTAAACGTTAAAGTTAAGTTTCATTTTGGGAATCATATAAGTCTTTCGGCGACGTCTTGCACGCGATGCATCCAAATTTATTTTATTTGTTTTTTTTTTTATAAATAAAAGGAAACTTCATTTCTGCTTTCTTATGTTTTTTTTTTTGTATTCTCACTTAAAAATAGAATTTGGATCAAACAAAACGAATGAATAAACACAAAAATTATTTAAGAAAGAAAAAAAAGAAAGAAGAAAAAAAAATAGTGAATTGAAACGCGCGCGCACGTTTTATTTGATTCTCTTCCGTGTGGTATCTTTTCTATTATTATTTTCAATGATTTTTTAAATTGTGTTAATTTGTAAATGAAAATAAGAAGAAGAAGAAAAAAAAAAACGTTTGATCTTTTATTACTTTCAAATAATAATAATAATAAAAAAAAGATGAAATTGAAATTGAATGCAGTGGCAGAGTTAATATAAAAAAAGTTCAAAGTTCATTGAAAACAAAATTTTAAAATTGAATGAATAAATTTTAATTGAAACGTTAAAAGTGATTTAAAAGTGGAATCATTTTAATTTCAATATATAAAGATCCGGATATACGTGGAATTAGATTGTGATATTTGTTTTTGTATAAAAAATTGTAACAAACATATTTTCTTAAATAGGAAAAAAATATGAATAAACAAAAGAAGGTAAATAAAATATAATAAAAAGATACAGAAACAAAAATCCTCTTAACTCAAGGTTTTCTTTTTAGTTTGTGATTGATGCATATACTTAAATCTTCTTCTTAGAAAAAAATAAAATAAAACAGAATATGAAACGTTAAATAGAAGAAACCAAATCAAGGACGAAGAAAAGATCATATTCCACTCATATATTTAATATTTAATAATTTGACTTTGAAGTTTCTATTTTCAAATCATACAAATTTTGTTTCTTTCTCAAAACAAAATTATCTCAAGATTTTTGTTTTTTGGTCTTGTCTTTTAGTCTTGTGTGTTGTTAAATAATTTTCTGTTTATATATTTTTATCCATATGTGGTCCAACAATTTGTGGTTACCCAGTAAAGGTGTAATTTGTCATTTTCATTCATCGCTTCTCTCTGTTTTTCTTTAAATTCTTTTTTAAAACAAAAACAATAAATATGATCTTGTACCAATAAAATAAGAAGAAGAATAAACAAAAAAAAAAACACTTAAAATAGAAACATTTTTGTATTTAAGTATAATTAGATTACGTGGCTTTAATACATACAAAATTTCATCATAATTCTTCTTTTTTCTTCTTATTCTTCTTCTTCTTATTCTTATTAAAATAATAATAATAAAAAAAAAATGAATATAAATTATATGCACATCTGGTGACTAAAAAATTATGAAGACATTGGGACAAGAGACAAATAAATAAAGATAGATAAAAAGAGACCGATGTATTATTGATGAAATGAGACAACACAATAATTTACTGTTTCAAAAAAAAACAACAACATTAAATTCGCAAATTTAACGACATGAAAATAAAAACTTAAATGAAAAAAAAAAATAATAAAACAAAAAGTTAAGAAAAGTTAAGATGAAAAAAAAAATAGTGGTTTATTTTTTTTTTTTTGTTTGTTTCTAAAAATGCACTTTTGTATTATTATTTTTCTGCTTGCTTAAACATCATCATCATCATCATCATCATTATCATCATTATTATCATCAAATTTATCATCAACATTATAAATAAAATGAAACCAAACTGTGTAGCATTTCACTAGACTATGAAAATCAACAGTAACAATCATTTTCCTATAAAAAAATCGTTTTCCGCATTCATTTAATAATGGCATAATGTAACACAGTAAAAATATTACGTTAACCCAATTATAAAACCGTTTTTCTTTTATTATGCTTTTCAGTTATTTTTGAGAACCTTTATATATTGACCATGGGACAAAATTACTTGCATCAGTCTTAAGAGGTTATCGATTAAATAATGGAAAATTCTGGTCATTTTATGGTAAGGTTTGAATTTGTGGAGGTGGTCACTTATGAAGGTCTTCTCTGTATAATCAGTGAATATTATACATTAATTAGTGTTGCTTGTCATTTTCTTATTTATTTATGTTTGTTTGTTTGTTTGAATTTTCTAGCGATTTGATACTTATTTTCCATTACCCAACACACAATCATTGATTGTGTCTGTCTTTCAAAATATTCTATAGTTTAGGAAATTAATTTATTGAATGGAATAAACTTTATACATAGAAATAGAAATACTTAGTGATTATAGGAGTGAGATATAGATGAGAAGAGATTGTAGTGAGGAGGGGGTAGAGAATAAATATAATGTTAATGATATTATAGACTTAAAGATAGACAAACAGACAGACAACAGTAAAATATTATGTAATGTTTATTTTTATTGGTAGATTCGTAGATATTGTTTCTTTTAATCATTTCATTTTTATTAAAAACAATTAGACTTATAAATAAAACATTCAGTAATTTCGATATTTTATTATTCGTCCAAATGTCTGACTTGACTTGAATAGATTGTGTTAATTTCATTTTAATTAAATCGACTTTAATTAAATTTATTTTTTATTTTTGCTTTTTTGTTTTTGCTTTTTTTTTGTTTTTGTTTCATTGAAAATTATAATAAAATTTTTAAGAGCTAAGGTACTTCAAAACTTCATTTATAAAATATAAACTGGTGAAGATAAACTACAATTTGGCACGATATTTATCTTTCAATGAATCGGGCATGTTGTCAACAAAAACAAAAAAAAAAATCCCCTGTCAAAACAACAACAAGAAGAAAGAAAAAAAATTGAAATAAATTTTGATGATTGTGATGATGATGATGATTATGATGATAGGTTTGAACTTATAATTTGATGACAACCAACCTCTCTAAATCAATTAATTAAAGCACAGGTTATTTTTTTGACTTTTCTTTATTAATTAATCCATTTCTTCTTCTTCTTCATCTTCCAATTTTCTGTTTTTTTTATTGTTTTTTTTTTCCTTTTTCTGTTGATGTCGTTTACTGATTGAAAATAAATGTATTGAAAGAAAAATGAAACGTATAAAAGGAACTAAATTATGTGTGACGTTAAGAAAAAAAAAGGCAGATGTTTGTTTAATTTTTTTTAACACTTTTACCTCTCGCCCTTTTCCCTCCATCCATTTTCTACTTCGATCTAATAATAATTTAATCTCACTAAATTCTAGATAATTCTAAAAATTCAAATATTTTATTTATTTTTCTAATGCACGCACGCATGTTTATAATAATACTAATATTACACGACAATTATTTCTATTGAAGAGTCATATGAAATAACATAAAACCTAAACACAAACAACAACAACGACGACAACAACAAAAACGTCTGTTTCCCAACAGATTCGCGCGCGTAACGCTTGTCACAAAATATAATTTAATTAAAATTAAATTAATCAACTAATTAATTTAGTATAATAAATAAAACTCCAACTCCTTCATTTCACTTTTTGTTTTTTGTTCTTTTTTTTTTTTAAATTTTGTTTATTTTGTAAAATAATAATAATGAATATTAAAGAGTAAATAAATGTGTGTGTGTGTATCATTTATAATCAGTAAAAAAAGGAGAAATTAAATGGAAAGAAAATGTTTGAACATTGTAACAAACATATTTTTATTATTTTGTCATTCATGGTGAACGCTATAAATATAAAGCGTAGGTGCGCTTGTCCTCATGAACATCCATCCATCTATCCATTTTTAAATATACTGACTCTACTACTCCACTACCAGTTGTTGTTATTGTTTTGTTTTTTATTTTTGTATTTCTTTAAAAGGTTATTTTAATACTAAATATATTTAGTTTCATGTCCGATAGTAATAAAAATATTTTAATTTATAAAACTAAAAGTTAATTTAATAAGATTTCCAAAATAAACACAAAACAAACATATGTTCGGTGAAGAGAAATAAAATTCTTCTTTTTAATTAATTTATGTACAAATCATGCATACACACACGTACACACATAGAGAGATAAAATGCAAACGTAGAATAAAAATAAAAATTATACTCTAATAAATAACAAACAGATTTCACTTAATTACAATAAATAATAACAATAATAAGTACAAGTAAGAAATAATGTAACTGCGAATAATAATTAAATATTATAAGATCAAATAACAATAATTATTAATATAATAAGAAAAAAAAAGTAATGCACCAATTTTTCTTCTATTATTTATTATTTATTTATTTATTGAGTTCATCTCTATCTCTGATTCTAACCAAAAACAGATTTTTTTTTATAATTTCCATTTTCACCATATGAAGTTTTCTTTCAGTGAATTTCTGTTCTTCTTGAAATCTATAAATTCGTTGAATCATAAACTCATTTTATTCTAAAATTAATAAACTTTAATTAATTTAATTAAATATATGTTTGCCTTTAAAAATTGTTCATCTCATGTGTTTTGATTACTTCTATCAATTTCTACAATGTAGAAATTGATGGAATGGGCCAATGGATTAACGCTGTATAAGACAAAGTAACTGAATTTAATGAACACAATTCATATTCACACAAATTTGATATTGAACTTGTGACTTTTATTTGTGTCTGTCTGTGGTTTATGTCTTAATGATCTTAGGTTCAAAGTTTAGTAGTTGTTTGTTTGTCAGAAAATATAAATTTTGATATGATCAAGACATGAGTGAGCTCATATTTATATTTTTATTTGTGTTTAATTTACGTAAGAAAATTTTTTTTGCTGGGTTTTTTCCCTGATTTTAGTGAAATAATAATAATTGAAGGATTATTTTGTCTTTCAATTATTCTCTAAAAGTAAAAACTTTCAGTTCGTTTGAATTGAATTGATGCAAAAAAAAATCACATCAATTTGCTTTAGTTTAATTTAAAGAAAAGAAAAAATTCTTTCATTTGAACATTTTTGTTGTTTCTGATTATTTTCAATCAAAAATATGAAATATTTACAGAAATCAAATTTCACATTATTTGATTACATTTTTTTTATTACCCGCGAGCACACACACACACACAAATACAAACAATATAACAAGAATTTCATTTAAACAACAAAAATAAAAATATAAACAATTGTTAGAATGATGTGAGTCATAATATGTCAGGTTTAATGAAAATGATGATGAAGATGAAGATGAAGATGATGATGAAGATGAATATGATGATGATGAAGAGGAAGATAATGGCAATAAAAAAAACATGTTATTCGAATGTGTTCAGTGTTTCAGTGTTTATTGTTCATTATAAAAATAATTTTAAGTACTTTTAGGCACACGATATTATTAAATTAAATATAAAGTGCAATAACCAAAATATCTTTTCAATTATTAAAGATGAAAATGTAATGAGTTTTTATTTGATGATGTTATGGATGTTACATTTATGACGGTACATTTTATAATTGAATTTTAGTTGTGTATATATGAAAAAATTTCAATTAAAATTAAAAACTAAAATTTTATTAAGAAAATAGAATGAAAATTCCTTTTGGTTTTGTATAAGAAAAATTCTTTTATCTTTGGTAAATCCTTGAACGTTAAACATTAAATTATCATAGTTTACGTTGGTGTTTACTGAACAATTTAGTATTAGCGCACTTTTTTTTTTTATATAAACAAAAGCCATTAAAAAACAACAAATTAGACATCAAAATTGAAGCCATAAAAATGGAGAAAAATATTCATTTGGTGATAATCGAGTTTTTTTTTCTATAATCAAATTGTGAAGGAAAACTTTAAAGGTCTTTTTACATATTTATGTGATCAAAATAAAGATATCAGAATTAGGTAGGTATTATTCCCACATTTAACAACGACAACTAAAAATTAGTTCCACTTAGTATGGAGAATATTCTATCAGATTTTAATCTCGCAGAATTACAAAGATCAGTCATTTTAATAACAAAACGTATTAAAATCGATTCACAGAAATATCTTTACAAGGTTTAATGATTTTTCTCTCATTTTTTTAGATTTGAAGAAAAAAAATGATTAACAATATTTGGTTTTTTTATTCATTGTTTCATAAGATTCAGGGATCAGCCAAATAAAACGCGAATATTTACATTTTTTCATTTATTTGTTTTTGTTGTTGTATTATTGAGTAACAAAATAAAATAAATGTAACGTATAAATTCACGCTTCTTTCATATCTAAGTAAATATTGTTACTTCCAAAAACCAAAAATGTTGTAATTATAAGAAAATCCTATTGTAAAATATTTATTATTGCGTATCATAAAAATATAACAATACATAAAAAAACAAAAACAAAAACAAAACACATAATAATGATGATGATTGTAGTGCGAATGATACAAATGACTTAAGTCCTTGTCCAGATTCAATTTCTATTTATACTATGGAGTTTTTTTTTTCTTTTTATAGGAAATACAATTGATTGAAATTAGTTGGATTTAATGGATGATCTTCTTTTCTAAATATTTATTACATTGTATTTGTATTTGTATTTCAATTTTTTATTAACCTAGTACATCAACGACTAAGGTTATTAGTAACTAGGAGACCTACTATTTTTGAGGTGGGTTCTGAACCACCTAGCATCTGCACATGCATTTTTAATTCGATTCGGCGCATTGCCAGCTCTTAGGAAAACATGCAGATTTCCTAAGAAGAATCGTTCGGTTAAAACCTTATCCTGCACACCGGCCGGAGGGTCATAGATGTTATTAATCATTGCCCACTACTTTATGTATGTTTAGTACATAATTAGCCGAATGAAAAATTCCATCCCGCCTCGGTCAAGATTCGAACTCGGTACCTCCCGCTCCAAACGTCAGCATGTTGCCATGTTGCCACCTTGGTCGGTTATTTATTACATAATTAAAGAGAATCAACTAAAATGTTATAAGAGGGAAAGGCAACACAAAAAAAAAATGTAGAAAAGGAAAATAATGTAACAGACAGAATAAGATTGTAAATTAAAATAATTTGAATAATTTAATGACATTAATATTGACTGCTGTATATCTGTACGTATTTATTCTAACAAATAAAAGACAATTTTCTCTTATGAATTCCTATAAATAACTTTATGAATATGTAATGGCTATGACTCTTATATTAAATTCAATTTTATTTTTGAATAAACTACGGTATAGAAACGGTAGACTTTATGGCAACAACACACACACACACACAATATAACTTATTATTTAAGACAATTTAAAATATATTTTTAAATATTTCATTCTAATTCTATTTATGTAATGGTAGAGTGCATTTTATTTATATTAATGGCAGAGGGTCAACAAAACTATAAAAAATAAATGAATAAATGCAAAATGTTAATTGTATAAATATTTTTAATGGAAATTCATTATAACTGGGATAATGCATCATTTCCTATAAATTGAACATCAAAAGATTAATTATTCTATCAAATAATTATTGTTACATTCAATCATCATCTAACACTTTATTTTGTTCATTTTAAATTTTAAATTTCTTCATTAATTTGATTTCAATCCAAAGAAAAAAAAATACAAAAATAATTTTAGCAGAGTTCACAAAAAATATGAATTTTTTTCATACTGGAATAGACAAAAAAAAAATTATTTCTCTATTACGTCATTTATACATTTGTGTAATTTCATCCATCTACTTTAGTTTATTATTTACCAAAAGAAAAAAAAAATTAATTTAAATTAAAAGTATAAAAAGTAAAAAGAAGAAATATTTTAATTTTTATGCGGAAAAGTAAATTTAACTGAAAATTTTGTTTTTTGTTTTTGTTTTTGATGCGTTAATATTTTTTTTTTTTCTTCTTTTCATTTATTTTCAGACAATTCTTACATATTGTTGCTGTCTTTTTAATTTTTTTTACCATTTTTTTCCTCTTCAGTTTTTTTTTTTTGTTTTGATTTATTAAAATTGAGTAAAAAAACCAACACAGAATTTTGTAATAAAAGAAATAATAAAGAAAAGTGTATTAATATCCGTTTGTTATTATTATTATTATTATTTTTTATTATATTTAACGTGTGTGTATATGTTACAAGTGTTAGTCTAATTAACTACACAACTACAACTACAACGTATATAAGTATATTTGTGTAATAAAAATCTATAATAGAATTATATAGAGAATGAAACAAAAATGTTGAATATTACGTTAATTATGAAAATTATGTAATAAGGCAAATGAAAGGAATGGAATGAAAAGAAAAGGAAAGGATGAATAAAACTATACCAAATTGTTTTACCCTTTTTCTATAACAATTTAATATATTAAAATAGATTTGTATTATGACGTCATTAGTATACAATTTCTCTATTAACATTAAAACTACAATGACATAAAAACACACACACACACACACACAGACACAGACAGAATACACACCCAAAAGGTAATCATCAAACAAAAATAACGTAACGAATAATTATTTAATTATGGAAAAATATAAAAACGGAAATATTACAATCATCTTAAATTAGTCCTTATATTTATGCAATTATTTTGCCTCTTTTACGTCTTTCCCACCCAAACCCCTATTCATTCATAATAATACAATTAATAATTCCTTAAGCTCCTTAAACAATGTAAAATAAATTGATATTCTTTTTCTTTCGATTTTCATTTAATTTCTAATTAAAATTTTTTTTTTCGTTTAATTCTTTTATTAAGTAAAATTGATTGAATTGTGTTTTACTTTGAAGAATAAACAAATAAAGAAATACGTCACATTTCGTTAGTTATTATTATTAAGAATATATTTTTAGTTATTAGTTAAGTATAATTAATGTTACCTCTATTCCTGCAATGTAGGTATTTTTTTGTGTTTGTATGTATATTTAATAAATAATTATAGAAAACAGGATTACAATTTTTATATAAAGATAAAATAAGTAAGTATGCAATTGTTTTATTGGATTATTGGATTATCATTACTTACTTTATTTGAATTAAAAATAAAAACTAAAAAATAACAACAAGAAAGAAATGAAAGAAATTAAATAAAAGAATAAAGTATACTAATCGGGGTGGGGGGAGTTACTGACGAAATCATTTTCTTTTTACTTTTTGTTTTATTTTATTAAAAAAAAACACAAAATAAAAATTTCGTCTTCTTTCATTTTGTTTTTGTATAAATCCGTCATTAAATCTAAATTTTATTTGAAGGATTTACGTTAATACGCCGTTTAGATTATTCTAAACTGGACGAACAGATAACATAAATTTAACGTTCATTATTAACATTTTATGTTTTAGATTTTATTTTTCGTAAGATAAGACAAATAAAATTATTAGAATTAAAAGTAAATAAATTTCTCACAAACCTCTAATTTTGTTGAATATTCCTCAATAATTTTTTCTTGATTTTTAGCCAATTCCTCATTTTTTTCTAATAATGCTTTACCCAATTCAGCTGCTAAAACTAAATCCGATTCCTTTTGCTGTAATTGTGACCATAAGTCACCATCAGCTGTTTTACCATTTGTTGTTCTTATCTCCATATCAAATATATAATCCTCTAAAGTTGGTTTTGTTTTTGTCGTAGCCGCCATTTATATCATTTAACACACAATTTATTCATAATCAATAAATTTCAATTCAATTAAAAACATTTAAATAAAAATTTTACAAAAAAAAAACAAAACAAAAAACAAATGAAAATTTAAGTTTTGTTCTTTAAAGATGATTTTTTTTGGCTTAGAAAAAATGAAATATTTTTTCTTTAATTTTGGAACTTCTTTTTCTGTTTTTGTTTTTTCTTATCCCGTTGATTTTATGAGAAAAATCCACCAATTTTTTATTTTATTTGAGTTAAGAAATGATTCACTATTTTTCTTCTGCTTCCTCTTCTTCTTCTTCTTCTTCTTTTAATTTACAAAACACACAAAAGGAGACACGTTTTTTATTTTACGTAAAACTTTTATATTAAAAAAAAAAACAACAACAACAATAATAATTTTTTGTGATTTAAAACTTTTTTTATTTAGAGACAAAAAAAAAAGAACTTTGGAACACAACAAAAAACAACAGAAAAAAAAGCACAATTTGCACTCACACAGAACACACACAAAACTGTGTTAATTAATGTATATTTTCTTGAAACCTTTTTTCTTCTTCTTCTTCTTCTTCTTCTTCTTCTTTCTTTTGTATTTTTATTTTTTGATTAATGATGAAAAGATTTCCTTTACAACTTTTTTTGTTTTTAATCGTGTTCTTTTATCTTTAATCTTCTGCTTTTAATTCTTATGTTCATCCAAAATGATCATCATCAGAATTTTATATTCCGTGTCTTAGAGAAGAGAAACAAACAAAAAAAAAAAGGAAATGTTGAACAAATTTTTATAATTGTTGAAGAATTTAATTAGATAGAAAAAATAAATAAATAAAAAAATAAACAGCTAAGGCTCAAAAAAAAACCAAATCTATCGAAGAATTAAATGACGTAACGAAAATAAATTTTAATTATGAAAAAAAAAAGTACAAAATAATCACTGATAAACAAATAATGACAAATGGAAAGTGTTTCCAATTATAAATCTTTCATTTACCTTACACACACACACACACACATTAAAGTAAAGTAAAGTACGATAAGATATAATTATTACAACAGCAACATGCAATTAATAATTATTGTTAATAAAATAAATAAATAATTAAAGTTAAAAATTATGTTTAGGAAAATAAGTAAAATTCTGTTTATAAATTTTACAACAAAAGAAAAAAATATAAATTGAAAAATCAGGTGAAAATAAATAGAAGAGTTTTTTTTTTGTTAATTAAATTGAAAGAAATTAATGAAATTAAATAAAATAATTCCATAGACAATAATTGTTCATCTCTGTTCAATTTGTTCATCGGCTTATTAATTTATTTTATTTTATTGCCCCATTTTTTTTTTATTAATTATTTTTAACTCGCTTTTAACTTGTAATTTGCAATTTGTTTTTTTTTTTTTCTGTAAAAATTATAAAATAAAATTTACTTAAGTTTAATTTTTTTCTGTTATTTGAATTTTGAATTAATTAAATGAAGAAAAAAAAATGATTTTGAGACTTTTTTTTTTGGTTTTTTTTTGTATTTTTGGTATTTAAGAAAAATAAATTTAAAATTTTTTAATAAAATTTTCTTGTGAAGGAAACAAAAGAAGCAGACTGAAAATGAAGATTCAGCACATTTTAACGTAATAAACGTGTATTGTGTGCGAATGACTTTAAAACATAAAAAGCAAATTCGTTTATTTTTGTTGTGGCGAATTTTATTGTCACCAACCACCTTCATCTAACTCTTTGATTGAAGGTAAAAAAAAAAATAATAGAAGATACTTTACAGTAGTTTCTTAATGAATTGAAAATTTTTACTTATAATTATTAAATTTATTTGTTCTATGAATCATTTGACATTTTTAGAATATTTGGATATCTTATCAATTAATTGGTTATTTATACGTTTTTGTTTCTAAGATAAGAAAATTATTATTTAAACATAGTCACACACACACACACATACACGCACACACACACACACAGTAATTATTCACACTTTACTTTTTGTTTAGTTTAATCTTTAATCAGTGAATTTTGGTTGTCATTTGTTCTTTTCGTTTTTTTTTTTTCTATATGTTTATTATAAAATACCTGATGATTACAACAAGACAAAAATAACAAAAATAAAAAACACCACACACAAAACAAAATAAAAATACGTCACGCGGATAAAATACAAAAATAAAAAAAATATGGAATATTTTTTTTTTATTTCTTTTTTTATTCTTTTTTTTTTTATTCTTTTATTTTTTTTAACCGAATAAACGTGAACACACCGAACAGATGGATGCTAAAAGTGTACTGTGTTGTTGTGTTTTTGTTTTGGGTTTAATTTTCAAATTCATGTGTTTTTTTTTTTGTTTTTGTTGTTAAGAGAGAGAGAGAGAGAGATTTCAAACTCAGAGATATTTTCAACACAGAAAACAGACAAGCGCCAAAAGAGCTGAAAAATAAAAAGAAACGAACATTGAAATGCAGAAGAAGAGAACTGGTTTAACTAATTCCGATGACGTTAACTGGAGGGAGCATTTGAGAGAACAGAGAAGTTACACTGTTACATATGGAAGTGGAAAAAACTACAAGATTTCTAATAAAGAAAATAAATGTTCCCAAGGGAGATTCTCAAAAGATTCGAGTTGATTTTAATTTTCTTTCAATTCAAGTTCCTGTTCAGTTGGACCATTTTCTCTGTCTTTTCCAATTCCAATAATTTAGAGAAACTTTTGTAATTTTTAAAAAACTCTGCTGGAACTTTAAATAAAAATTTCCTCAAATGAAACTTTTGAAATTTTTAAAGTAAAAATGAAAATCTAAAAGCTTATTTATGAACTTTACAGTGTTTTCCTGATTCGCTCTCGTTGAGTCATTATTGGAGGCCTCTCTCAGTTTATATAAAACTAAAGAAAGAAAAAAAAAACACCGTCACCGACACAATCAAACCGTACAGAAAAGAAACAATCACAAAATATTCACCCACACTCATAACACCTGTGCTCTTGTACCTTTGTTAATTTTTTTCATATACAAAAAAAAATCTATTGAAAAGCTTTTTTTTTTTCAACGTTAATTGTAATTCAAACGTACTTTTAAAAAATAAAGACAATTAACAACTTCTTATTAAAAATATAATTTATACATTTATTAATAATTATTTTTCTTTTCAATTTAATTATAAAACAAAAAACAAAAAACAAAAGGAATAAGTAACAAACAAAGAATACAGTAAAAATACAAAACGAAGAAACATAAAATTGTGTTTTTGACCAAAAGAAACAACCTTCAGGTAAACATCAAAAAAAGAAGTAACTTACCGTATCTCCAAGTCAAATCCAAAATTAAATCGAAATATTCTAAATCCATAACTAAAACAGCTGACCTTTATAATCAAAATAATTCTATAAACGGAATTTTTCACATTTTTATATTCGCTAATTTATTAGAATTTTTTTTATGTTTATTAAATTTTGTACAACTTTTTTTACTCCTCGTTTTTTCTTCATTAAAGCAAAAATATATTTTTTTTTATTATTTTTATCATCGATAGATCTATTCGGTTTATTATCAATTTTTTGGTTTTTTTTTTCAGAAAGAGTAAAATATAGAAAAATACGCATTTTTTTTGAAAATAAACTTTTATCGATCAAATAACGATAAAACAATTGCTTAAAACTTAAATTAATCATTCACAATGACTTCAGCAAATATTGAATTATTTCTTTTTTTTTTCTGTTTCTGTTCAATTTATTTACAAAGTCATCTGAAAATAAATTCGCAATATTGCAATTTTTTTTTTTTTTGATACAAAAAGAAATTCAATTTTTATATATGGGTGAAGGTTCAATGAATTTAGTTCTTTTTCATTTCACGTGTACTGAAATATTATTCTATTAACTTGATTGTTTTTGGTGGGTTGTTTTATGTTTGATAATTTGAGTCCATTTAAAATTAAAATAAAAAGACGAGAAGCATAATGAAAATTAAGGTAAAGGTGAATTTTAGTAGTTACATAATAAATAAACGTTTAATAACTTCATATGTCCCATTCAATTTAAATTGAGTTGTATAGTTGGTGACATATGGTTCATATTGAATTTATTTGAGTCACTATGTATTTACTATGAACGAAAGAAAAACAAACAAATCATTATACTATTTTCAAGTTACCAGCACTATTGGCCAGGTGTTTGAAAAAAAAAACAATAATATTGTTATAAAGGTAAACTTAAAACAGAAATATGTTTTAACGATAAACTAACTAACATCGTGTGTTGTTGACGCAATCCACCGTAACGTTATAAATTCACCATGGTTACCATTTGTTTTTTTGTTGTGTTCTTTTTTTTTTTTGTTGTTTTTCCATATTTCTTTAAGGTTTTTCTTTGATTTTCTATTTTGTTCTTGTCCACATTCTTTCTTTCTTCATTTCAAATCTTATACGTATTGTTTGATTTTGGCATTTTAACTTTAATGTTTTCATTTTTTCAATTGAATTGATTCAGTATTTTTTTTAGATTCAAAAACGATTCAATTCAATTTAAATAAAGTGAATTTTTTTTTTCTCTTGTATTGCATAACTTTTTATGTTTTATTCCTATTTTATTGTTAATTGTGGTTTGAATATAATTAAGTGATTGTTTCTAGTTGTTGTTAGAGGTTGCTTGTCTATCTGTAATTTATAGACAACAAAAATAACAACAACAACAGTAACAACAGCAGCAAACATTTTTAACTTTATTGTTAAATTTTAAAAATAAATCAGAGAAATATCTTTTAGACCAAACGAAAATAATTGAATTGATTATGAAATTATAATTCAAATAATAATTATAATAAAAATTATTAAAAATCGTTTAAAAAAAAGTTAAAGTGATTCTAATTTTTTAGTAAATCGATTTAAAATCAAAAATTTCTTAATTAAATTCAAATTACATAATATTCATTTTTTTTTTTTATAGAAATCAACATAAATAAACAATAAAATATAGTAAAACAAGAAATATTACAAAAAAAAAAAAAAAACGAAACAACAACAACAAGAACAACAACCAAAAGAAAAAAAAAATGTCAAGCTTAGCTAAACGAACATCCGGTATCGGAGTAGCAGACCAATTTGAAATGGACCAAATGGCTGAAACAGAACTCGTTAAACTACAGAGACAAGTATATACAATTATACATCTTATCTTTATAATACAAACAATACAAATATTATTTCTATTTTATTTTTATTATTTTAATGTTTTCATCTTCAATACCGTTCACCATTTGTCATAGTTACATTTTAACCCTCCACTATTACAATATTTAAGTAACTTCTTTTTTTTTTTTGTTGTTGTTGTCTGATATTTATATTATTATTTTTGTTGTTGGTAGATTTTCATTTCAATTGAACATAAGTATTGATACATATCTTATATTTTCTCTGTCTTTATTTTTATCTCGCATTCAATATATTCATTATTGTTGTTGTTTAATTTTTTCTTTTTTGTTGTTTCTTTTTTTTTTTTCCCAAAACCATTAACCGGATATACAGAAATATTGTAATATTGTTGTGTGATGGGTAGAGGGGGCGGATGGGCGAGGAGGTGATTGTATTTAGAAAAAAAAAAGTGCATGAAATTAATGTTTACGTAAACTTATTTTCTTTTGAATTATCTATACAAATTATGTTATAAGAAAATATTGGAATGAGAAATTACGGTAACGCAAAATAAAGACCAAACAAAAAAATGTAAACGTATTGAAATACAATTACAACAATAACAACAACAGTAACGTACACAAAATATTTTAATTATTTTTAATTTTTTTTTTAGAAGAATAAATAAAAAAATTTTATAAAAATATAAAGTTAAATTTGAGTACGTTTGAAATTGCAAAGTAATTAATAAACAATTTTTTTAGTTTAAAATTAAAATTCACTTATGATTTTTTTTTCTTTTCTTTCTTGTTGATTTAATTTCATTTAATTTTAATAAATGCAAATTGTTATGAGTTACGTTATTGGTTAATTGAATTAATTAAATCAAAATGAAATAATAATTATATGTGTGAGAGGATATTGAAAAGAAAAACACCTTGGCCTAATTTATTTTTTATAAATAACTTCATATTTCTGTAAAATTTTATCTTAAAAATAAACCCAAGAAAACAAAACACAAACAAAACCGACAAAAAAGGGACTGATTAGAATTTTTTAGTAGATTTAGGTGAAGGTACAGAGAAAAGGTGAAATTTTAATTATTGTAAATGACACAAAAAGTACTTACACTTAATTAAGAAATTTCTAACATTTATAAATTAATGAGATTTCTTGTTTCTCTTTGCTACAGTAATTCTGACAATATTGTCCATCTCGTATATTTGTATTAAGAATTCATTATCTATCCTTAAATATCTATGTTCCTCTGTGTTCTTATGAGAGATTCCGTCTATGAGTAATTAAATAATAAACGTGATTTTATCCTAAAATTTCAATTATCATTTTTTCTTTACGAAAACCATACCACAAAAATCATGATCTTCTAATTTTAAGTTCAATCGTGTTAATCCACTCAGCCATCGATATTAACTCATCCCCAAATAATAAATTTGTTGTGTAATTATTTAAAATTAAATTAGGTTGAAAAAATTTTGTAACCTTCTTAACAACTCATCAGTTAACTTGTTTTTACCGCACGTACTCTATTGCACTTAACGAACTAACTACATTCAGAATTCTCCCCTATTACACAAATTATGTAGATAAAATATATAAACTAAATCTCGTTTATCAAAACAAGTACATGAACTTGATGTAATTCAC
The DNA here is from genome assembly GCA_963082725.1 of Pedicia rivosa. Classification (NCBI taxonomy): domain Eukaryota; kingdom Metazoa; phylum Arthropoda; class Insecta; order Diptera; family Pediciidae; genus Pedicia; species Pedicia rivosa. The sequence continues at coordinate 47,367,411 of OY720151.1, forward strand.
AAGAAAATATGTATATTTAGAATGAGTAATTACTTCACCCTCCTCTTATACGTTAAATAATCAAAACATATTCACTCACTTGAGACTAGAGATGAGAGGCACAAGTTTGTTTTTTTTCTTTTACTTCAACACATTTCAATGGAACTAACCGCTTAAAATATACTCGTACACACACATAATATGTGACAAACAGCTGGTAGGATGTCCTGGAATTTCATACATTAAAATATAAATATCTCACACCCTCGTATAGTACTCTACACAGATAATTTATAAAGATGAAAAAGGGAACGTTACGTAGAATATTATTCCATAAGGGATGGAATCACTTGAAAATCATGTTCAGATAAAAATGTGCAAGATTAAACCGGATACTTTATTTGATTACGTAGAATGACAAAGTTTTTAGCTAACCATTATATAGAATCTTTTCATTGGCTTATCCTTCAAAGACTATAAGAGGTGGAGAGGAAGGAAACGAAAAAAAAAACCTATCATATGTACAGAAATCTAGTTGGTCCCTCTTCTGATGCTATAAAAAAAATATTTCCACAATATGTTCCAAGTCTAATTACTGAATATCCTGTCATGTTTCGTTTAAACACATTTCATAATAAAGAAAAATAAATGCAGGTACCTTTTATGTATTTCCAACATATTAATTCTGTCCTTTTATATAAATTCCGTATGTGTTGTGGAACATCTGCATTTGTACTTATATGTGGCTCGTGCCAACTTTTATACAATGAATCTCGAGACCAGTGTTTATATCTGTGATTTCTAAATAAAATTATATCAGAACAGATACTTTTATTATCATAACAAAATCTATAAAGAATATATTGTTGTAATCTTTAAAAAAAAAAAAATAATAAATGAAAGGAAGATTATTGGGAAATTTGTTTTTAAATGAAATATGAGATAAATGTTGTTTTTTTATGTTCTGAATGAATTTCAATCGAGGATAAAAACAGATGCGTTATTAATGGTACAAGAAAAAAATTGAATTCAAAATAAAATTTGAAGTAGGTTCCTATATTTGGCTCTTGACCTGAATCACACACAATAAAAGAATCACGATATTTATTCCTGTAGGTTGTTGTTTTTTTTTGTAATTTTCATCATTATCTTAATGTCTGCCAATAAACTACTGGACTACTGGTTTTTTCTTAATTCTGTTTTTTCTATTTTAAAACATATTTTTTATTTAGAAAAAAAAGAGTCAAACAAAACAATAGAGTTGTTGATTTAACAGAGTTTTGTTTTGGGCGATTATAAATAAACTGTCAACAAACCAATTTATTCAGTTTAGTTCATTTCCCATATATTTTCTTATAATAAAAATAAAATACGTCAGGATTTATTAATAATGATGTAATTATTTGATCTATTCAGTTATAGTGTTTGTTTAGTAGTTTTATTTATTTACTTAAAATAGATAATTAGATTGACCCCAATTATATATTGTCCATTTATTTATGAGTGTGTAAATTGTAAAAGAAGGAATATTAGGGAATTCTGTATATAAAGAGAAAGGGGAAATATATTTATGATGAACAGAGATTGTATATGAGTTGAATATTAAATTTAACATCCTACGTTGACATACTTTACCTAAAGTACTGTGTTGTTTTTCTCTGTTCAAGAAAGATAATTTTTGATTTTATAGAATTTAATTTAGGTTTTCATATAAAAATATAAAATTTGTGTTAATCTCAATTTAACGCTACATAAAAATTGAACATTGTCCTATATATTTTCTTCTTTAACATTTTTTTATTGTACTGTTGTACTGTTTTTTTATTAAAGAAAACAAGTAGGTTTACCTAACACATCTCGTATTCCTATTTATTATTTGCTTTTAGTGTGAGAAATAATTTTTGTTTTACGGTTGAAAAAAAAAAGTGCTTACGGTTTTTTTATTATTTTCAATGACATAAATATCTCCTTGTCCATCCTCCAATTTTTGGTCGTTTTATTTTTAACACTTCCATCCAAATTAAAATTTAAGTTTATTTTTTGCGATATTTATAAAAATGCAATGGTTGTGTCTCAAAATCATAATTTATAAAAACGCTTATTAGATCGCTTTAAGAATATTTAATGTAAAATAAAATGGATGTCACAACGGATATGAACTCCCATATGTTTTGTTGTTGTTTTATCTTTGTATACATTTACAAGTAGTTCCTTAATAAATTCTAAATAGTAGTGTTAATCTTTACACAATTCTACCATATAAAATAAATAAAAACTGAATAGGATATTATTTATTCTAGTGTCGTACAAATGATAATGAACGTCTTATATTTACTGAAGATAAACTTAAAAAACAAAGAAAATATAAAAAGTTAATAGAAATTTTAACAAAAGAACGTAATCAATTACAACTTCGGTTGGAAGCGATTCGTCAGGGACCACATGCAAAACGTGAAATTGAGGTATAAATTTTTTTTTTAAATCCTACCTACAACTTACAACCTACACAATTTACACATAAGAAAAAAAAATGAGGATTTTATGTCAACTTCAAAATAATACCCGCAGACACATAAAATTTGTGTCAATATTTACGTTCTCCAATAACAAAACAAAAATTATGTTTTATTTGTTTTTCTTTTTTTTTTGACAATAAAAAGGATCCGACAATACATATAAAATTTATTTTCCGTTTTTTTTTTTATTATTATTTTGTGTCATTTAAAAATCTATTTTTTTTTTATTATTAAAGCTTGAAGTTGAAATCCAGAAGTTATTGGAAGATTTTGAGAACTCACAAAAATTACTAGATAGTGAAAAGGCAAATTTATTTGAATTGGAAGGTCACATAAAAAAGGTAATAATAATCCATCAATTAGGTATAATTTGTAAAGTACCCTAAAGCATATTGTCGTATACAATTTTCATTTCAATAATTTTATGATCCTCTCTATTTTTGGGTTTTATTTTAGTTAGAAAAAGAATTAAATGGTCTTAGAGGTAATGAAGTAACAGATATACGTTATAAGGATACAATATTTAAAACACAAAAGGATGTTATAAAACTTGAAAATCGTTTAGATGTTACAAATAAACGTGCCGGTTTAGTTATGGCAGAAAATTCTGAATTAAGACAATTAATTGATCATATGCTACAGGAACGGTAAATATTTTTGTTTCATTCACTTTATCTCTGTATCTTCATATAAGATTTTATTCTTTCAATTAATTTAATTGAATTAATCAATTATTTATTCTGTAACAAAATGGAAGATCATCTTTTAACGATATGTGGCAGAAAATGGTGAATAATTTGAATTTAGGTAAAAAATTAATAATGGATTTAATTGAACAATCAACGGCTGCTTATGATCAACGTGAAGAACTTTGTAATAAATTACAAGTATTAAAAGATCGAGGTCAAGCGGATAAAATGATTCATATTCAAGTAAAACATTGAAAAAAATAAAGATTATGAAGAATGTTGAATAAAAATAAAACAAATAATTTAATAGGAAATGCGTGAATTACAACGTAAACTTGATCACGATGCAAAATTACAACAATTTCTAGAGATTAAAGGACAGCACAGAGTTAATACAGAATTGGAAGCACGTGAAGCTTTTAAGAAACTTCAACAACAGGAGGAATTAGAAAATCAAATGAAAGAATATGAAGAAATATTAAATAAAATTAAGGTAATAGAATTTTTGTATTTATGTCTAACGTTTTTCCTATGAAGCATAAAATGTATAAAAATGCGTCTCCACTTAATTAATGGTCGTATCACACCTTTGACTTTTTTCAACAAATTCTTACTTTTGATGAATTTCATTAAATTTAAAATTCGGTCTCAAAAACAAAACACAACAGATTCGTAAATTGTAAAAATAATTAAAACAATAACTTCATTATTTTTACATTTTGACAATGACTTCAAATAAATTCGTTTGTATTTGCTGGTCATCAGTTAACCAACCATTTTTGATAACAAAGATACAAATATATTACGTTTTTTTTTTCTATATTTTAAAATTCAATTTTAATCGTTTTTGATTAAAGTATATTTTCCGCTTCTGGTATATTTATAAATTGGATTAAAAAAGATTAACAAATTTATTATGACTTTTTTCCCAGACTTTAAACATTTTTTTTTTTGCATAATTTAAAATTTTTGTTTTAGAAATTATTTTTATTGTATTTTTTTGTTCACAAGTGAATTTTGTAAATTTACCACAAACACTTCTTCTTTGATTATTAAATAGAAAAAATGAACAATCACATTAAAAATTTTTAATTTTAATTAAAAAATTTAATCTAAACGTATAAATCAAATTAACACAAAAAACGATCTATCAGATCCAGAACTGAGATACAAAATTTCAATAAAATTCATTTATAAAAATTTTTCATTAATTTTCTTGTTTTGTCATTAATATTTTAAAGACATTTTCCAATGAACAAGATGTTGATAAATTATCTGCACAATTTATGAAACAAGAAGAAGAAAATTTTGCATTATTTAATTATGTTAATGAATTAAGTCACGAAGTTGAAACATTAAATGAATGTGTACAAATGTTAGAAGATAATATTGGTGAGTAGCAAGAGTTATAATGAATTTATAGTTTTGTGTTTCATTTAATTAATTTTATTTTGTTTATTATTCTAAAGGTGAACAAAAGGATTTAAATGCAAATAGAGAAAAATCACAAATAGAAACAATTTCATCATTAAAAAATGATTTGGCTGTCCAAAAGGAAATTGTAATTATTACAAAAATCAATTGAAATGAAGAAATTTTATTTTTATTTCAATTTTCTTTATTTTTCTTATTTTCAGTCAAATAAAATGGAAAACTTTAAAAATGATGCAGATGAAAAATTAAAAGAATTACAAATGGGTGTTGAAAAAATATTTAAAATAATACGTTGTGAGGATGCTCCAGTTTTAAATTTACTTGGTAGTAATAAATTAGTCTCAATACATAATGTTGATTTATTTTTGGGTATTATCACACGTAGAGCTAATCAAATTATAACATGTATTAATTATACAACAGAATTACCATCAAGAATTTTAGCTAAAAAAGATAGAATACCAAAGTTCAATGTACGTGAATCAGCTAAACAAAAAAAAAGTGGATACTAAATTAATCTAATTAAATTATTTTATTTCTATTTAATTTAAGTTTTTTCTTCATGAATATTTTTTTTAAATTTGTTTTTTTTTCACTTTAATAAAAAAAAACAAAGCGAGTAAAAAATGAAGAAAAAATCTTGTTTTTTTTTGTTAAAAAAAAGAGTTCAATATTTTAAGTAGGTCATTCTTCGGTGAGAGAGGTGAGCGTGTAAAATGCATACTTTTGCACCCATGTCTTTGTTGGTACATCTTCTATACAAATATTTAATTTGAACTGTAGCTGAATCATTCATTTTTAGCTACTTTACGAAATTGGGAAAAGCTTTAAGGTAAATGTCTCTTCTGATTCTGAGAGAAGATACTTGTATGAACAGAAGTTCATTAAGTGATCATTCTGAATTAATCCTGATTCCTGTAATTTTTCACCAAATGAAATAAAAACACAATTCTATTGTTATTTTTACATCAATTTTATTTCATAAAAATTAAAATGGTTTTTTTTTTGTACTTTAAGAGTAAAAATATTATTAAATTAAAAAAAGGAAAACAACATACTATAAATAGAAATGTGCTCTCAGAGTAAGGACCCAGATTAAGAATCCCAATTGGAGGATTTACACACGTTTATTAATTCTACTAAATTTTAGACATCCTCCTTAAAGACTCTGAAGTTGAGCTTTTATAATTGTTACAACAAATAAAAATTTACTAATTGATTGTCCTGGGTTTTTTTTTTTTTTGTTTAAAAGATCTCGAGAGAGAGAATATCTAACAGCAACTTTATTTACTTATTTTCTTTTTTTGATAATTACTTTTTATTAGATTCCTTTTTTAGTTATTAGTTTTATTTATTTTTAAGTTGAAAATGCCGTCGTGATTAGTTTTGCTAAATTTTTATTAATTTTTTATGAAGATTTTTTTGTTTACTTTTTTGAATAATTCAGTAATTTTTTTATTCCTCATTATCTACTTTTACTGATCATTGAAAATTCAAAAATGATTTTGTCATTCACAAAAATCTACTGATCACAAATATTCAAAAATACATTTAATTATTTTACGTTTAAAAATATTGAAATTGAAATTTTTTTATTGCTTAGAATTTTTATATTTTTCTTTTTTTGTTTATTCAAAATGTCAAAGTTTTTTGTGCAATTTTTTTTATTTAAAAAAGATTTGATACTATTTATTGAGAAAGTGGTAAACAAGTGTAATGAAAAAGACGACAAATACGATCCAAAAATGAACAACAAATATTAATTACTTTGATTTTTGTTCTTTTTCTTTACGTTATTATTTTGAATCAATATTAATCGTTTTTTTTTTTATTTTTCTGTTAAATAATTACAAGTACAACAAAAAACTTAAAAGCTAATAAAAAATTTGTTACATTTTTTTTTTCATATTTATAAATTGTAAAGAAACGACTATTAATTTGTATTTATATGTTTTAATTGTTTAATTTTTGAGAAGGAAAACATTCAAATAGATTTGGCTGAGCATTATTTATAATTTGTAAATTTATAATTTTTGCTAAAAAATATTCTAATACAGTGAATTTTAAGTTTTCAAATGTTTTGTTTTTTAATTAATGCACGTATAATTCTCTAGTGACTGTTTTAACTTCTCAAATTTATCTGATTTATTTATTAATTGATTATTAATTTCTGTTTCTATTAAGACTAGAATATTTAAATGAAAAATAAATTAAATAAATTTATTTCACAATAAACAAAATAAACAATTTAGTTAATTTTTTTTTATCACAATTCAACTTTATAACCTTTAATAAATGGTAAACCAGTTGGTACTTTTTTTTGATATTTATAATAATCTTCACCGAAAAAATTTAATAATGTTATTTCTTCTAAAAATATTCGATCATTAAAAAATTTCCAACTTACTAATGTATATAATATAATACAGATTGGATTAAATAATACAATTTGTGTACCAATTGACCACCAAAACCAACCGACATATGATGGATGACGCATTAAACTGTATACACCGTGGGTTACTAATTCATGATCTTTAGCTCTTACATATTGTACCTGTAACCAAAAAATAATTTAAATTTATTATTAAACTATAGAAAATAGAAACAACAAAAAAAAATGAAACAAAAGATGGAAAATTTTAAAGGTTGCGATAACAGAAAAGCCGTGTCTGAATTTTTGTTTAATTAAAAATTATCGTAACATTTTAAAAATAAACTTGTTGATTTCATTCATATATTGAACTTCCAAAATTCTATACAATTTAGTCAAATAAGTTTGTTTTTTGATTCCTTTACGAAAAAACAAACTGAAAAATTATGTTAGTTGAAAAACTTTTTTAAAGGAATAAAATGAGAAAGTATTTTCTTTAGAAGAAACACATACAAAATGTTACTTTCTTTTCAATGTTTATAAAAAGAAAATGCGTCATAAGCAAAATAAAAACAAAAACAAATATTACACAAAATTGTATTTGAAGGCCACTACACCATTACGTCATTTAAAAAAATTATTTAAATTGTAGGATGAACAAGAAATGTTACAGAACAAAAACGAAAAAAATTGTTTTGTTTTATAAATTAGATTATCATCAGATATTAAGATAATTTACAATTTATAGATTTTTTTTGTAAATTAATTACTTTAACTTAAATGAACATTCCCATTTACTGCTTTTCAAGCAATTTAAATTACAAAATTTATCAACCTTATCAAATTTACAAAACAAAAAAAAGTGTTTATAAACAAAACACGAAAAAACCGATTGAATAATTTTTGATATAAAACAAATAATATATATTTTGCGGTATTGATAAAAAAAATTAAATACAAACCAAATGGTTGAAATTGGAATTAGCTGTTATCATGGCTAATTTCCTTAAAATTTCACCACCAATACATAAAATAAATCCAATAATCCATATTATTTTATATTCTTTAATGTTTGGAAAAAAGTATAATTCAACTAGAAATTCGATCCAACTAGAAACAGCTGCCACCGTATAATGAACAGAATGATTTAAAATAAATGAATCAACTGAAAGTGTTGTTGGATTTGACCAAGCAATTCCTAAAAATTCAGAATAATGAAAAATTGACATAATAGCACCATATATTCCTAATGGTTTCCAATATATTGGTGCATTATAAAATATTATACAGCTAACTGAAAATATGAAACCAAGAAATGTTGCCCTAACTGCAATCTGAAAAAAATAGAGAAATAAAAAAAGACATTAAAATAACTCTGATTTATTGAAAATTTATTATTTTAAAATTTTACCTGATAATTTTCTTTGCACACTAATCTTAGTATCATATTTAGTAATGCATAATATAAAACTGGACCCCAAAATATGGCCCCACATGCTTTTGGAACAAAATCAAATAAAAGTTCTGGAAATGATAACACTAAAATGAGAAGTGTTGAACCGAAAAAACAGAAAACACTTAATCTTCCTTCATAACACAACATTTTTCTTATTTAAACATTAATAAACAATTAAAAAGAACATTAATATATTTATTATTGTGATGTTTAAACACAAATATTTCGTTTCAAACTTTTATATTTTTTTAACAAAATAAATGAAAAGGAACAAACGTCATATTATGACATAAAAAACAAAAACAATGACATTTTCATAGAAGGATGGACTATAGAAAACGAGTGATAAATATTTATATTATTTGTGGAGTTTTTAACTAATCTGCTTTATCGATGAAATCGATTAAATTTATTTCATCAAAGTATTCAATATTTTAAAGTTTTTTATAGTCTTAGCATTTATTTACTTATTAAGAGAATTATGGGGTTTTATTTTTAAAGAATAAATTATATATTTTTTCAATTATTTTATTCAATTTTTTTTCGAACTAAAAACAATTATTATGGTATATTAATTTTTTTAATAAAAAAAGATATAATTATTTCACAAAAAAATATTAATAGTATGAAACTACTAAAATTTAAGAAAAAAAAATTTTAAATTTCATTCAGAATAAAGATTCTTTCAGTTTGGTCTGTGTGATTTTTCATGAGCACGAATTTCAGCATATGTTGAAAATGTTTCATCGCAATATATACAGTCAAATGTTTTTACAGCTTTATGCGATTTAACGTGTTCTTTTAAAGTTCTAACACTTGAATATTTCATGGGACATATTTGACAGTGGAAAACTAATGCTCCTAAAATATAAAAAAAAAAAAACATTTTAATTTAAGGGAAAAAATAAAATTCAAAAATTTAAATAAATTACCTGAGTGTGAAGAAAAATGTTTTTTTAAATCTTCTGAATTTGGCAAAAGTTTCAAACAAATGTGACATTTAAAAACTTGTTTATCTTCCTTTATTTTAAAACCTTTTCTTGTACTTCGTATAATATTATGATGTTTTTCTAAATGTATTTTAAGTGATGGACGTTGGGTAAATCTTGCTTTACAAACTTCACATTCATATTTTTTTTCTCCTAAAAAAATAAGAAAAAGAAAAATTATTTATGATAAAAAAAATATTTATCTTAAGACTTTAGTGATGATAAAAGATTATTTTAATTCAATTAAATATAGATACGATCGAAACTCACCACTATGAGTCAGAATATGTATTTGATAATTATAAGAATTAAAATATTCCTTATCACAGATAATACATTTAAATCTTTTTAACCCGAAGTGAATTGATTTTATATGATCATTAACACAACCAGTTGATGAAAATGTTTTATCACAATAATCACATGAATGTCTAATACCTTCATGACGCTTTTCATGATATTTTAATGCTTTTTCCGTATGAAATAATTTTTCACATATTTTACATTTAAATTGTGGTAAGTTATGTGTTAATTTATGTTCAGCTAAACTTTCATTTGAATTAAATTCAGCAGAACATATTTCACATAAGTTATTATTTTCTGATTTATTGAAACTATCTGTTGTCACATTTGTATCTAATATATTATTTGATGATTTATTGCATTCATTAGATATTGTATTATCAAAACTACAAAAAAAATCATTTTCATCAGATTCCAAATAATCAACCTTCATTTCATCTAAATCTTCATTGTATTGGTCAATGGTTACTTCATTAGAGTCACCATTTATTTCTTCATTAAATCCATCATTGGATTCTTCAAGAAATACATCGTTAATTTCAGAACTTAATACACGGCTACTTTCATCATTAATTTCATCCTCTTTTTTATTCTGTTGATTTCTTTCATTTCTAGGATTTAAATTTGTTGAAGCTTCTGTTATAGAATTATCAATTATTTTTGCTCTCTTTAAATAATTAATAAATTCCGAACCAAATTCACATCCGTATTTTCGTTTATTATCTACCGTACTTGATTTTTTATCATTATTCATATTAGTTTGAACAGAATTAAATTTATGATAATTATGATCAACTATGTTTTCAATATTTTTAGATACATTTGTGTTATCCTTTTCTATGATTTCCTTTTCTATATCTTCCTCGTTTACATCATTCTTTTCTATATCTTCCTCGTTTACAACATCCTTTTCTATATCTTCCTCGCTTACATCATCCTTTTCTATATCATCATCTTCTACACCATCCCCTTCTATATCATCCTTTTCAATTATTCGACTTCTAGCTGTTTTTACCAAACTTGTTTGCAATGCATAAAATATTTTTATTGAATTATCACATTGTTGTTTCAATTTTTGATAATCGAAAATTTTGTCAGCACAATTATTACAAACAGAATTTGGCAATTCATCATTTCTGATTATCTAGAAAATAATAATTTTAACATTATTTATTTAATTATTATTTATAAAGTAACTAAAACTAACCTTAACATCAACAAAACTATTTATTATATTAACAAGTAAAGGTTGTGATATTTTCTTATCATAAATTGAATATTTCCCTTCATTTTTTAAACATATTAGACAAGAATTTAATTTTATATAAACAAAGTTTACATTTTTTCTTTTTGTTGAAGTATTTGATGTTATAGGTGTTGTTCGCTTAAGCTTTTTCAATTTACTTAAAGGTTGTCTGAAATTTTAATAAACAAAAAAAAATTAATACATGTTTTATTAAAATCAAATTTTACTCTGGATCATTTATATCGGAATGTAAGAATTAATTTATATTTCTCATCGGAGAATAACTTATTACTCAATATTGGATAAAATACAAAAAGAGAAATTCGATATTTACATTTTTTCTTCGGAAATAATGGTATTTGTAGTTTTCAATTCTGTAGTCGCAATGGTTTTAATTATATCTTTTTCAATATTCAAATTAGTTGTTGGTATTGGAACAGAGACTTCTTTTTCTGGTAGAGAATAATTGTCTGATTTAATCGATTCCTTTATTTGTTTGCCTTTTTCTTCTTCTTCATCAATCAAATATTCAACTCTGTAATATTTGAAATATTTTAAAATATATTTAAATAAATTTGTAAAATTTTTAATACTCTTCATAAAAAATCGGTTCCTCAATTCCTATTGTAGGAACACTTCCTGGTTGTAAAAATTTCACACCATTTTCTTTCATACCAAAAATATTTTTATCAAAATGTTTTGAACAAATACGATGATTTTTTTTTAATACCCAATGTGGATGACTGAATATTTTAACAAATTCCATCCATTTTTGTCTTAAAACTGGATTTTTGGGAAAAGAGTAAAATGAAATTTTACCATTTTTCGTGCATTTCCACGAACATCCTTTAATGGCACAGACTAACCCTGTTGATATATCTTGTGATTCTGAAAAGAAAAATATGAATAACGAAAAACTATAGTTAATGCTAACATGGAATTTGTACTTTTAGGCGACTGTGAATAATTAACTTCAATTTTAATTTGATCTGGCTGCAAGAAATAAAATCTTTAGTTTTTTATTAATTTTACGAGCAACATTTTAACAAATCTTACATTTCCACTCAAAATATCTGACAAATTCTGTTCTTGATTACCATCTTTTAAATCTTTTGTATTTTTAATTGATTCTAAATTACTAATGTCAATATTATTCTCATCTGGCTGCAAGAAATAAGATGTTTAAGTTTTTTTAATTTAAGAGCAATATTCGAACAAATCTTACATCTCCACTTAAAATATCTATCAAACTTTTTACATCTTTTAAATCATTTTTAGAATTCAATTCCGGATTCTCAGGGAACTTTGATGGTACAGCAGTTCCCTTTAATTGCTTTCGTCCTATATAATTATAGTTTATATTAAATAAAGTAACTGCAATTTTTTTATGAATAGTAAAACTAACCAGTACTTAACAAGGTATAGTCGTCCTCAGTAAAATGTTCACTACAAATTCTTGCATATTTTCCTAATTGTTTGTTCAGTTTTTTGCACCACTTTGTAAATATTATCGCATCTTTGGGTACTTGATGACACTTTATTATAGAATTTGGTACAAATTTTGTATTACAAAAAGTAACAGCACAAGAATTAACCATTTTTGATTAATGATTAAAATTAGAATCCTATCATCTGCAATAATAGTATTTTTCAGAATAAATAATTTTAGAATTTTATTATCGTTCAAAAAGCTGCTTCTTTTTTGTACATATAAATATATATATATATTTATAAAACATTGAACTAAAAAACCCCTACACTGAACTCTAAAACAACAACATTGTCATAGTTTAGTAATATTACCAGATTAAATTTTCATATTTGATAGGATTGCTGATATCGTTCTAAACGCTGTCTTTTTGACAGCAATTTTTTTGGTTGATATTGCAGATCTTTGAATATATTCCATAACCTCAAAACTGCACAGTTGACTAAATATTAATTTACTAAAATTATAAATATAACATTAAAATAAGATGGTATTTCAAACATTAGTCCAATTTGTAAGGACTAGAGGGCCTGATGAATTCTGGAGAAAGCGTAAAATATTCAAATTAACTTCTGTAAGATTAACTAATTAACTCTTACTTCTTTCTATAATAATCAAAGATTTTCTAAATTTTTTAGCACTACTTTGGACGTCGAAGGAATTGTTATTCTGTAGCAATTAAAAATGTGCATCGAGCACTAGTTTATGCAACGGTTGGGCGTAAACTGAAAAAAGAAGATATGGCTGAGGTAAGATTAAGTTTGTACTCATTATGTAATCGTTCTAAGTTATTATTATTTTTCCGTAGTTATGGGAAACTAGAATAACAGCTGGATGTGAGCAACACGGTATAACGTACGAGACTTTTCAAGAGGGCTTATCCAGGAATAATATTCTAATTAATCGGTGAGAATGGTTAAAAATAATTTTAAATTCCTTTATTTCAATTTAATTTTCATTATTTCAGTAAAGTTTTATCCGAATTAGCTGTATGGGAACCAAGAACATTTGAAACACTTGCTAAAATTGCTCGAGAAAAGGCAGCAAATGATGGTTTACTGGGGCTTCAGGCAAAAGACATACCGAATGGAGTTTTCACGAGAGGAATGCTTAAAAGAGATTCATAAAATGGAAAAATTTAATTGTTTCAAAAATTTGTTACTTTAAATAAATTATAGAATTTTAATAATTAATGAACAAGACTTTTGAAATATAAAGACCAAAGGTATCAAATAAGTTTTATATTTTATTCATTTTTGTACAAACAAACATCAGAACTATAACCTACTATACAGTAATAAAATCAACTGTACAAAAATTTAGTAACAATTGTGTACAATTTGATTTTATTACATTCCCATTCGTATTTGAACCCACGAACGCTTTATATATTTTTTAAATGCATTTTAAGGTTTTTTTTCAAATCAGCTACTTTAATATAAAGAATTGAAATTCACACTGGAAATTGTTTAAAAATTAAATGTATTATAAAATTAGGATTCAACTTTGGCTAAAATATCAGCTTCACGGAATAAATGAAATTCTTTGTTATCTTCTAATTCGACCTTTGTGCCACCATATTCCGGAAGTAGCACTGTATCACCAACTTTGACTCCTAATGCAACATGATCACCATTCTGTAAATAAAAACTTGTTAACCTATGTCAAACTAATGAACAGCATCAAACATTTACCTGATTTCTTGCACCTGGACCAACAGCAATAACAGTTCCTTGGAGTACTTTGGCTTGTGCTTTTTCTGGAATGACAATTCCTCCTTTTGTTTTTGTAATAGCTTCCGCTCTTTGAATAAGGACACGATCCAACATTGGTAAAAGACGTTTAGCTAATTGAGACTGAAAAAAAAATTGAATTACATAACCTCAATATTTCATCATACTTTTTCCATTCTTTTGAATGATTTTATTATAATTACTAGCTTTTGACTTAAAAGATAAAAAACTGCAGTAAATTTTTAAGAGAAATAATTAATTAACTATATAAAAATCTAATACAATATTTTTCATCTACGTATTCATTGAAAATTATTATTACTAAAAAGTTTAAACCAATTCCTATTATTATTTATTATGAATATTAAAATATTTAAAGAGAATTAACTCACCATTATATTTTTTTATAAGAAGAATGAAGAACGAAAATTAATCACAAAACTATAAGTTTTAATAATTTTTCCAGAAGGAAAGAAGCAAACGAGCATGGATGAGATGAATTCTCGTACTTACTATATACTTAGCAGTTCAATGTACAAATAATTCTTTTCAGTTCAATGATTTTGTTGTTGTTGCTTAATTGACGTTTGGATTTGATTATAAATTATTGTTATATATTTTATTAAAAATTGTTTAGTTTTTTTTTAATATTATGACTATAATATTTCGTTTTTTAATCCTCACTTTGTAAGCAAATATATAACTATAATCAATTTATAATTAATAAAATAACAATCTGAATTTCTAAAATGCTTGAGGAAGAGGGAGTGGAAGAAGAAAAAGAAGTGCAGAGATCTCGAACTCGCAATTTGTGTAAATAATTTTAAAAACATCTTTTATAAAAACGCTATGATTATTAATTAATTATAGGGACGGACGATGAAACTTTTCGTCTGATTGCAAAAAGAACAGAGTACAACAATTTATTTCAATTATCAAGAAAAGGCTTTAATTCATTTAAAAGTTGGATGTATGTAATTAGATTAAATAGAAATTTAATAAGATATTTTATTTTTTTGTATTTTAGTCGTGTGAAAAAAGAAGCAAAACTTTTTAATAGAACAACAATTCAAATTAAGAAGCGTTGGAACTATCTTATAAGACATTACAAGGTTAATATTGATTTACATTATCACAAAAAAATTATTCATTTGAAAACATAAAAATAGGAAATTATGAAATCAAATAATATTGGGATTGGACCTCGTGAACATACAGCACAAAATTGGACATTCTTTCAGGATATTCATCAATTTTTTTTAGACAACCCACAAAATGATAATTCCTCAAAAACTATAATAAAAATTGAGGAAGTTCATGTTGATTATAATTCGGATGGTGAAGTATATGTGAGCGATGATACAAACTTTGAAAATGACTGCTTGTTTGATTATGTATCTTCTTCCCAGCCCGAAGTAAAAGTAGAGATTAAGAATGTTAAAAGTAAAAAATATAAAACAATCAAATTATATAATACCAATTCCTAAATTCAAACGTTATAATTTTAGCTAATCCAATTAAGCAGAAAAAACAAGAAGCACTGACCACAGAAGGTTTCAAAACCAATTTTTTTATATCTATCAGGATATAAAATTACCTTTTTAATATTTTTTCAGAAAATAAATCTAGTTTAAATTCAGCAATTTCAATAACACCTGTGAATGTGCTTAATATTGATGAGGAATCATCAGCTACAAATACCTGTAATTTTTTTTGTAAATCTTTGGCGAGGGAATTAAAAAAAAGTGCACAAGTTGACGATTCAGACAGTGCATATACGAAATATATTTTAGCGGAAATGAAGTTAATGTCACAAAACAAGAAAAAAGATTTTAAAATGCTTGTGAATACATTTTTTAATGAATAAATTTTTTATTAATAGAAAATTTCTCCGTCTTCTTGCTTATTTTTAGCTATTACAAAAAGCTTAAAACTTACCTTTAATGACTCGAAAGTTAAAATATTATTATATTAGTATATAAAAAAAATACATATTTCATATGGCACCTTTTCTTTTTATTGTAAATACATATTCCAATGGATATATTAATTAATTTTTATGGAAAAAAGCATACAATTTTAGTGTGATATTATTTAAAAAAGTTTTTTTTTCCTTAAAATTGTTCTAATCGTAATCTTAATAATGACTTCAATGTGCAAACATTTATAAGAATCAGTTGATTAAGAGCGTTTGAGAGATTTGGATTTTATCAGAATTTAAATGATTATAAAAAAAATAGGAACAATCTGAAAATTGAGGAACCATTTCGGATTTTATTATTTTTACCCATACAGGGCATACGGTTTAGCTATTAATGATCACAGCAATTATTTTTATAAAAGTAAGCAAAAGCGAAATATTTTTTGATTGGTTACCTATGCAAACCTATTTTTTTTTTAAATTTCAAGTTAACATTAAATTTGATTCTAAAAAAAAATTTGTTTATTGCAATTAATTTTTTGTATTAAAAATTTGTTTTAAATTTATATACATTAACATAATCATTCCCTCTATAAATATAATCTGATCCAACTCTTTTCAAATGACAATAAAAAAAATTAATAAATTTAGTATAAAAAAAAAATTTATTTTCATTTATTTCTTTTAAAATTAAAAAATATGGTTCGAGTAAAAAAAAAACACAGAGTCAAAAAAATAAATTGTATTAAAATTAAGTAGGATTAAAGAAGATTTTTGTTACAAACAAGAACAGGACATAATTAAGATTCTATTTTGTTCATAAATGAAATAAAATGATAAAAAATCATTTTGCATTCATTGTTTTGAAAAAGATTATTAAAAAAAAATAATTATACGAGATAAAATATTATCCTTGATTTAATTTGAACATTTTTTATTTTCATGATTTTCTTCTTCTTCTTTTTTTTTGTATAAAAAGCAAAAAAAAAAATTTAATTAGCATAAACATGTTTTTTTTATTATTAAAAATATAAAAAAAAGGAAAGTAAAATTATTAAAAACAAAATAAATTATGGATCAACAAATGAAATCATAATATATCTTGTACCACTATTTGTTATTAATCCTTCATGGAAATGTGTTAGTCTTCCTGGATGCATTAACATCCATCCTTTTTTGGTATCTTTTACAGAACAATTATAACGTAAAAATCTACAGCCACCACCATCATAATCAATACCAGCATTATTAAGTGCTATATTAATTGTGTAGGTTGATGAATCATGATGTGGCCTTAATGATGGTTGTTCATCAGGACGATAACGTACAACAAAATTCATTAAAGAACGTGGGGGCTAAAATATAACAAAGAATTAATGATTAGGGAGTTTTTTTTATTGAATTTTAAGTTTAATGTGAATTATATTTCGTGTTTAAAACTCCTCCAATTACTAATATAATTTTCATCAACTTATTAATGGAGTGACTTACATCATGATAATATCCTAAAAAGACTTTCTCTTGTAGAGGTCGAACATATAAATATAAGAATTTCAACCATATTTCTTCTAAACCAACTTGATTCATATGGATATCACGTGTTGGTACAGCCTCATAACCACCTTCTAAACGGTTATCCTAAGTTAAAATTTTTTAATATTAATACAATTCATACAATTTAATTAAATTCATTTTTTTTTTACTTTATTTGAACCATCTGACCATTTTCCAAAACCTTCAACAATTGCAACTAAATCATCACAAAATTGTTCTGATGCAATGGCAAACCAATAAACATCTGTACATGGTTGTATTGCTGTTGCATTTGGATCTAATTGTTTTATATAATCAGAATGTATATAACGTTGTTCCCAATCAGCTTGATTTGTTAATAATTCATAGAAATCAGGACGTGTTAATTTTGTATTAAAATTTTCACCATTTACTAAATGTCCATAATGTTCCATATTGATCACATACATAAATATATTCTAAAAGATATCAAAAACAATAAGTAGAATCAATTTTTGAATAATTAAGAATTATCGTAAAACTTACTTCTTTTCTTAAATTTTGACAAAAAGCCATATCCGGATCTAATGTCTCATGTTTATAAATCATTTTAGTGAATGCAGATTTTTTAACCAGATAACAGGATGAAACATATGGAACGTTCCACATTCCTCTGTAAAAAAAAAAAGAAAGAAGAATTTTTAGTATAAATTTCAATTACGTTTATTTAAAAACAAAACAAAAAAAAATTCTAGTCTACTTCCAAGTCAATTTAAAATCTAATTCAATGAATGAATTGTGTTTAAAAGTGAGAAAAGACAAAACAGAGAGAAGAAACAAGCTTTAGAGAAATATTATCTAACAAATTAATTTAATCAACATAAAATAAAACATAATTTGTTTTTTTTTTTTTGTCTCTTGGTTTATTCAAATACGCTTTTGACTAAATTTTATAGTTTAATAATGGCGTTGGTGGAATCTAAGTTGAAATTAGTTTAAATGTACCGAAAAATTTGTACGCACAGAAATTCATAACTTGGTTTAAATTAGATTTTAATTAGATTAAACACAAATATTGCGGGAAGAATTGTTTCAAATGGAAAAGGAAAACACAATCAGTACAAACCTTATTGAAATTAAGATTTTTTTCATTAAACGACGTAATCTCTGATCAAAAGAATAAATCAAAAAAATCTTTATAACAAATAATTTTCTATTTATCTGAATCATCCTCAAAAGTTTCAACGTTTAATTTTAAATCAGAAAAATGATAATCAAAATATTAGATGTTAGAATCATGTACGCCACTTCAAGATATTCCATGATCGAAAAGAATTATTCAATTATTTTAATTGAAAATTATAAACAAAATAATTTTATTTGTATTAAAAACAAAAATGTAATTGAAAAATTGAATTCAATTTTAATCACACTTTACTCTCTGTCTCTTCAATAGAACACGTTAACTATCTTTGATTCTTAAAAATTAATAATAAATATGTTCTTGGATTTAAATAACAAAAATAAATATATTGTACCACACAGCCTCCTCTCTCTCTCTCTCTCTCAATCTCTCTTTAATTATGTTATTCTCTGTTTTTTTTTTTTTTTTTTAAAGAATTCGATTGATTTAATTTAACTCAAAGTTACTTATATAAGAAAAAGAAGAAAAACAAAAACATATCAAGGGTGATAAATTTATATAAATATTTTAGACCTTTAGAATTTTTTTTTTTTTTAAATAAATCAAAATTGTTAATTTTATATTTTAAATCGAGGGTACACCACACACATCCACCATTCATTTTGTCTGTTTTTAGTTTGTAAGTTTTTTTTTTTTATTTTTATTTCAATTTCATTTTCTTTCTAAACTAAAACAGAATTAAAGAAGTAAATAACTAAATAACAAAAAAATAAACTAAAAATTATTAAATTTTATTTAGTATTAAAACGGCAACATAAGAAAACACATCGGATATACGATAAACGTTACACCATAAATATTTTATGTGTCCATATGTCTGTGTGTGTGTGTGTGTGAGCGTATCTATAATTTCTTATTATTTTTGATTAAGAAAAAAAAAATACGTGAAAGTTTTCATTAATAAAAAAGAAAAACTTGAATTTTCTTCCTTTTTTCTTGATTATTATTCAAAAGTTTTTAAATGTCAGATTATGTTAAGTTGAAATTTAAAAAATTTTAAACAAAAGCCAACAAAACCAATAATTTTGAAAAACTTTAAATTAAAAAAAAAATTTAAAAGGAAAAGAAAAAAGCACACAAAGGGAAGAAAAGAAAATGAAGTGGATTTTTATGTTTGTACTTTTACTAATATTTTCTGATGTTTGTTATTCACAACGTGGTCATGGTTTGTTCATTACTTTCAGTTTTTTTTTAATGTTCTCTAATTAAAATAAATATTTTCCTTTTTTTTTTGGTTTAATTAAAAAAAAAAAAAACAAAATACCTAAATAAAATAATTAAATAGGACGTCTTGGTGGACGTGGACGTGGTGGTCGTAGAAATTATAGTGGACGTGTACCAACGGTAATACAACATCGTTCACCATCAGCCATCAGTTATTATGATCATAAAGATGTAATTTTAATACAACAACAATCAAATTTTCTCTATCATTATTTTTTTATTTGATTTTTAAAATTAGGGTGCAAAAATTGTTAAATCATCACATTTTGAATTTGATTATATGTTAGGAAGAAAGATAACATTCTTTTGTATGGCTAGAGGATATCCAAAACCAGAAATAACATGGTTTAAAGATGGCATTGAACTTTATCAGCATAAATACTTTCAGGTAAGAAAATAAACGAATAAAAAAATTACGAACAAATTACGAGAAAATGTAATTGACGAAAAAAATCTCATTGAAATGATTTAGTTAATTTCCATGGAAACAAAAAATGGATCCATGGTAATTTTTTATTTCTTTTAATTCTATAATTTTAGGTTCATGAATGGACAATCGGCAATGATACAGTTAAATCAAAAATGGAAATTGATCCAACAACACAAAAAGATGCCGGTAAATTATTATTTAATTTTATTTCCTATTTTTTAATTTTTCTTCTTCTTGACTCGAATCAAGTGATTGTTTTTATTGGCTTTTTAGTGACTTTAGAAGAATAACCCAGTTATGTAAAATATTCTTCTTCTATCCTAACTTTACTAAAATCTACAATATTAGAAATTCAAAACTTGTACAAAATGTTGAATTATTTCTCTTTAATTTAGGATATTATGAATGTCAAGCTGATAATCAATATGCAATTGATAGACGTGGATTTCGTACCGATTATGTTATGATTAATTATTAAAAAGGAAAACAAACAAAAAATGTTCAAAAAACATAAAAATATTTGTCTAATAAATTTTATAGTCTTTTTTTTACATTTGTATTATATTAGTTATGTATTTACGTCTTTATTAGTTATTAATTATTTTTATTATTTAAGAAGAAAATGAAAATGAAAGGAAAATTAATAAAGAAAATTATTAAAAACAAAAACAAAAGTTTTTTATTTTGTTTCTTTATTCCATTTTTTTTTTTTTTTTTTTAGATTTGTCCAGAATTTTTACACGTCTTCATGTCACACATTTACACACACACACTCACATACGAATCTCAAAAATCTCTCTCCTTGAACATTTATTTAAATCAAATTATTTTTCATTATTATTTCTTATTATTTTTATTTTATTTCTTTGTTGTTCTGTTGTTGTTGTTGTTATTTTTTTTTTTGTTTTTGTTTTCTTTATCACAAATAATTTCAGGTGATGATGGATAAACTAACAAAAACAACAAAAATAATAAAAACAACAACAGCAACAATAACAATAACAACAAATAAATAACAAGAAAAATTTAATATTTGATAAAAGTCGGTTTGAAAAAAAAAATAAATATATGACGCGGAATTTAACAATTGAAAATATTATTATTCAATTTATTGTTGGGTGCAATTGTTTAATTTACTTTTTATAGGAAAACAGTGTTGGTTTTAGGTAGGAATTTAGATGTTCACAATTTACTTCTAAAAACAAACAGGACAAAAAGTAAAAATATTTGAAATTTTAATTTATTTGTAGGAAACAACTGAATGCTGATTAATTCTTAAGGTTAGAACAACTGAATGATGACAACTGAACATTTTCTAAGTATACCATTTTGATATGCTTTTTTTATTCAACCGACATTAATTTTTGAAAAACACATTTAAAACGTAAATCATCATATCAAGAGAGAGATCAGACCAAAATACACTTCTGTAAATTTAATAAAATAAATGGTGAAAAAAAAACATTTGGGGTTAATAAAACCGGGTAAGTAATGTAGAATCATGGATATGATATTTATATTTTAATAATATTATATGAAAGAGAGAAGGAGCAAAACAAAAAAAAAACAGCAACAACAAAAAAGAAAAAGAAGAAATACAAAAAAAAAACATAGAAGTACCTAATTGGAACAAATTTCAAAGTTCAAAATATAGTCTTATTTGAAATACAAAGCGTATTGGATGTGATAAAAAAAAAACAATATTAAAAATAATAAATAATAGAAAAAAAGGTCTAATTAGTGTGTGTGCGTGAAATTTTAATGTAAATTTCAAATCCAAAAATTAAAACGATTTGCTTCTTTTTTTAATTTTACTGATTTTAATAAATTAATTTCAAATAATTAATTTAATTTGTAACCAAAAACGTAAGGAATTATCAAAAGTAAACACAAATCAAAGAGAAATAGAAAAGCAGAAAGAAGAAAGGAGAGAAAATAATAATTAAAATGAAAATGAAAATAAATCAATTATTGATTTTGTTAACAATAATTATTGTTTGTATTCAAAATGTGTCAGCACGTCGTGGTCGTGCTAGAGGACGTACCAAGTCTCGTGTACAAATTGGATTACCAATAACTGGTAAATACAGAGATCCCGAATCAGATCAATATTATAATAATAATAATGTAAGTAATTATTTAATTAGAATAACAGTTTGAGACACTTGGATGTTTTATATTTCTATTCTAATAAATAACAAAAATAATGGCAACTAGAATCTATTTAGAATAATTCTAGAATTCAATAAAAAAAAAAGCAGTTAATTGGAACATTTGTTGAATTGACTTAAAATTAAAGAGCAATTCGTTTTTTTTTTCTATATAAATTTATTAAACTAAATTGGCCATTTAGAATATTTTCGACAATGAAAATTAAATATATTTTTCTTATTTGTTTTTTTTTTGTAGGGAGCAAAAATTTTATTAGCATCGCACTTTGATTTTGAATACGTTTTAGGACATAAAATAGCATTTTTATGTGTGGCAAAAGGTAATCCAACACCACATATAACTTGGTACAAAGACGGCGTTGAAATATTCGTCCATTTATATATGCACGTAAGTAATAAAAATTAATAATCACGATTATGATGAAGATTTATCATTATTAATAATAATCAAAATTAACAAAAACAATAAATCAGAAAAAATTGTTTTGTCAATGAATTATATTTTAAGTGTGCATGTGTAACTGTGTTGTGTGTGTGTAAATACGGTGTATGTGTGTGTACTTTCAATGGAGAATGTATGTAGAATGCGTATGAATTCGCAAAATTCATTCTTAAATTAACAAATTATAAATTTGCGAAAATTATTACGAAAACATAATTTGTCCATTTTTACATATTTTAAGTTTTATATTTTGTTTCTGTTATTTGTAATTGATTGCATTTATTAAAATATTGTTTAAAACTTTATCAACTAGCAAATTGTATTTAACGTATTTTTGGAATAAAAAAGAACCGATAAAATTAATGAAAGATAAACGAAGATAAATGTTCTAGAATTAAATCATTTTTTATCAATTGATTTTTATATTTTTAGGTACATGAATGGAATATTGGAAAAGATAAAGTCAAATCGAAAATTGAAATTGATCCGGCAACACAAATGGATGCTGGTGTTTATGAATGTACAGCTGATAATATGTACTCAATTGATCGTAGAAGTTTTAAAACTGATTTCTCTATTGCATTTGATTAGAGTTAAATTTTTTTTCTTTTTAGAAAAAGAAAAGAAAAAAAAAGTAAATAATAAATAAATAATTTAGAGATTAGTCTATTCTTTAATTAGGATTTATAAAGAATATAAGCATTTAGATTATCATTACTGAGACGCTGAAATATGTGTCTCAATATTGATAATGTGAATGGATATAATATGTTGATTCTTATTAAAGGATTTTCTATAATATTTTAGTGTCAGAAATATAATCAACACGTAATAATTATTTATAAATAAATAAATATAAAATCAAAATAATCAAAACAAAATGTAATTTTTCATATTTTTGAATAAAAATCATAAATTAATAAAAATTAAAATATAAGTCTTACTTTATATCTTGTTTGACAATGTCCATATAGTCAATTGATCTTGCATAGAAACCATTTTCACTGAGTGCACCCCAAAAGTTACTCCAAACTTCACCAGGACGTGTCAACATTGGTGCAATAAACGATCTGTGAAAATAATGGGGATTGATGGATTTATGTAATCAGAAACAATTATTTATTCCGTTAGTTTAAATTTACTTACTTATTATATTCCATTAAAGTTTTTAACACTTTTGGATTATCCAAACGAACATCCGAATCAACAACAAACAAATAATCACTTTCTTTCAGTTCTGATTGTTTTCTGTGAAACGATAAAAAAAATATAGGTTAAATTTCTTTACTTTAATTTTAGTCAAATTAAAACTTACACAGCTAAATCTCTAGCTTTTGACTCATTTATACTGTCATCAACACTTACTGATTTAACACTTTTGTATTCATTACCGAATTTAGTTATAAATGTTTTCGCAAGTTCTTCATGAAATTTAACCTTAAAGGAAATAATTAACAAATTATATATAAAATTTAAAAATTCCTTATATTTTTTAAATAAATCCAAACTTACATTATTGTGAATAAATAAATTTAATTTATGTTTTGGATAGTCCAAAGATAAAACGCTATCTAAAAATTCTTCAAAAAATGGCATCGGTTGTTCGATAAAAATAGCTAATGAAACAACTGGAAGTTCACTTTCCTAGAAAACAATGAAAATAATAAATAGAAAATTCAACTAAAAACACAATTTAAAATTATTTACTTTTAATTCAATTTTATTTTCATTACATAAATGACAAACACCATTCACAAATGAATCAGCTAAATAATTACCAAATTCATTTAATTCTACTTTACTTAAACCATTTCCATGAATAACGCTTGGTTTTGTATCGAAATTTTTATTAACAACAAATGATTTACCAACTGTATCAAATTCTAATTTAACATCAGCTGAAATAGAAAGTTTAAAGAGTAAAATAAATTAACTAAGAACAAAACAAATTTATAAAAAAAAATCCTTACCAAGTGCTCCGTGCAAATTTTGGAAAATTTCAGATTTATGATCTAATACAAAATTGTGTTGATTCCTAAATTCTTCATTTAAAAATGCATTTGTATAAAATAATTGATCGTCATCAGTATTTTTAACTGGCGTTTTAAGCATTTCATAAATATCAGATGCGTACCCTAAAAAAAACCAAAGGAAAAATCATTTAATAAAAGATACAATTGCCATTAGTCATAATAGCCTTGTTATTCTTCAGAAAAAGTTGTTAAAATACATTTTTATTTTCGATCATAAAGAATAAAGACGATATAAATGTGAAAATATGTCAATATTGAATGGCCTTAGTTTATAGAAGAAAAAAGATAAAAAGTTAGAATGGACATAAAAAAGAATAAAAAACATTTTTTTTTTATGATTTAAGTTTCCGATTATTCACAATTATTTAACTTCGGTTTTGTTCGTTCAACATAATTTAAGAAAAAAAAGACTTAATTGTTTTAAATTTGAATTAAGAACAAAACAATTTATTGCGATTTTTTTTGCTTTAAAAAAAACTTTTATTCGTCTCAAAAATTTCTTACCCATAAACATGCCAGAATTTAAAAATCTTGATTCTGTTGGTGTAACTATTGGATATTTTGTTCTAAGACTATCATTAGGCCAACAGAATTTTTCAGCACTAAAAACAATTTTTGCACCGGTTTTTAAAAATTTATCAACAATTTCTTTCAGTGATGAAACGAAGATGACGTCATAACTGTAATAAAATAAATTTATATTTTCATCTATATATTTCCATTTAAGAAATTTGGTAAAAAATAACCCACCTGTCAGTAACTAAAATAATTCGTTCATTATCACTTTTATAGGGTTTTAATGCCTCTTTTAATAAATTAATTTTGAAGCCACCACCCATGGATTGCATATCACCACCAAGCCATTCTTTTCCCATTCCAAGGGCTTTGAACTAATTGATGAAAACAAAAGTTTATTTGTTGTTTATAAAGAAAGAGTTAAATCGATCTATTCAATTTTTAATCTAACAAAAAATGTTACGTTAAGAGTAAAAGAGAAAACGATATAATGAAAGATAGAGAGAAAGAAAGATTTAAATAAAATTTTAATGAAAATCGACATGAGTTTATTTTCTAAGTAAATGAATAGATTTTTTATGTCTATAAAATAATCAAACCTCAATTCCATACTGCTTAGCTGATCTAGCAAATCTTTCATATCCATCGGTAGGTTCTGTTGCGACAGTAAAGACTAGAGTATTTTCTAAAGAAAGAAAAAAAAAAATAGAAAGGAAAAATAGAAAATAGAAAATGGTTTCATTTTAAAAACGAGTCAATTTTTTTTTAATTCTATTTTAAATTTTTCACGCTACATTTAACAGATTTCTCCAAATAAAAATAATTAAAACATTTTATTCTGAGATAATAAAAAACAACAACAAACAATATAAAAAGACGACGCGTGTAAATAATCGACAAGAAAATTAAATTTAAAACTGAATTATTGAAAAAATAAATCTATTGACAGAAAATTTGAAACGCTATAAAAATAATAAATAATTCTATTTGTTTCGCTTTCACAATTTTTATAATTTTAGTTCTGTCTAAACTTTTAAACACAAGCGCCTTCTGCCATCAAACAAACACTTTCAAAGTTTAGGAATTTCAATAAAGGGAAAATATTTCAGTATAAAATTTTTTAACCAAAAACCCACAATTAAAAATTCAATTTTTTGTATTTATAAACATCGAGGTTCGATTGTTTTAAATTTAATAAAAATATTTGTCGACAAACAATTTAAATTTAATGAACTGTTATTTTATTTTTTTATTGTGTTTAATAAAGAAATTATCTAAAAGAAAAAAAAAACTTTTTAAATAAAAATAAACAAAAAACCGCACATCTGTGCGATAAAAGATATTGCACAATCTTCGAGTCGTCGACATAACAGATTGCAGAAAAAGTATGGGGGTGAGACAAAACGAGAATAAAATAAAAAATTATGGCCTTGATTTTATTATGGAATCAATTGAGAATTCAGGTTCTTCAAGTGATTTTTCTCTATACAACAAATTTCAAACAGTTTTTTCCAAGATACTTGAGAGAATGAAATATTATAAAATTTCATTAATAAACTTAAATTGAATGTCTTCACATTAGGTTTAATGTTATTAAGAAGAGATTACACTTAATTAATAATGCCTATCAATGTATCAATTTATTTTAGAAAAAACTAACAAAGCCATTGAAAAGGACAGGATTTTCGATTATAACGGAATTCAATACATGTTTTTTCTTACACGCTAAGATTTAAGCGAACGTGATTAAAATAATGATAATACTTTTATTTTTTTTTGTGTTTGCTGATGTGGACGAATCAGATACGTATGACTAATCTGTAACTATTTTCTTATACGAATCATTTAAAAGATAAGAACTGGGAAAAATAGTGAAAACCAATATTTTCTGGGTTAAAAATAGATTTTGTTAATTTAAGAAAAACTTCACCGAATGATAATCCGCATCCCCATATTAGTTGTATATAAACGAGTAAGTTTAGGTTTTTTTTTGATAACAAAAATTGTGGTAAGGGTTACGGTTTCAGTTTCATTTGTAACTTTGGGGTCTGGTCGATTGAATCATCCTTTATTGTCGTATTTATGTTGATTCTCTCAAGGTTAAAAAATATTTTCTCCATAAAAAAAAAGAAGAAGAAACAACAGAATTTCAGAAGGATTTAATTTGATTTGTTTTTATATTTTATTTTATTTTCTGTCTTCTGTTTTTGTTGTTATTATTTTCATTTCATCTTTTTCTTTCTTTTTTTTTATTGTTTTTAGTATTCGGAGTAAGTAGGTATATTTTCGCTTATAATAAACAAAATATATGTTTATGAAAGTAATTTAATATTCTAAGTATTTTTAGTGAAAACAAAAAAAAAATAAAATAAAATAAACAAGAAAAAAACAGAAGAAGAGGAGGTTAATAACTTTTGAATGTGAAATATTTTTCGTTATTTCTTGAATTTTTAAGCACCAAAAAAAAAATGGAACTTTTTCATTAAATTATAAATAAATTCTGTTCGCGTTTTTTTAAAGAAGATTCCAGAATAAATTTTTGTTTGCAAAAAAAAAAAAACAAACAACAACAACAAAGAAGAGCAACAGCAATTGCGATTATCAAAGTAATTTACTTTTTTCTCATTACAATCTCTAAACATTTGAGAATAAAAATCCGGAAATCCTTTTAAAAACAATATTCTTATCTCGTCTATTAAAAATGTTTACAATTTATTCATTTACATATTTTGTTTTGTTTTTTTGTTAAAATTCACTTTAACTGACGATGATTATGAAATCAATCAATGCAATTTTTATTCTCTTACACACATTGGGATTTTTAATTTGTCTATACTTTTGTCTAATTCTATTTTTAAAATAAAACAAAAATTATTTATCTAGTTTAGTTAGAAAGTATAATTACAGAATTTTGGTAAGAGAAAAAAACTAAAATAAGATTTTTAAAGAGACAGTATGAGACGCTGTTCCTTTTTCAAATGAGATTTTTTTACAAAAATTAAGAAAAAAAAACTGAAGTAAAGAAAACAAAAACACTCGTGGGTTTCAAGTTTCATGTTGAAAATCACGTAATCGAAATTACACACATGAAATAAAAAAAATACATAAAATAAACAGAAACCAACAGAAAATAATCTTATGTAAAAAAATTATAAAATAAAAATTGAAAGACAGAGGAGAAGAATGAAAGGAAAAAAAGATGATGCATAAAATATAAAATGAATTCAGTTGAGTTAAATTTCATCTTGTATAAATGTTCTCATCAGTATATACAGAAACACATATGCATTTTATAAGAATTCGAGGAAATATATAAAATACAATAATTATAAAAAAACAGAGCCGTCATACAAATTGTAGGGACAGTCTGGAAAATATCTTTTTTGTTGGCCCTTTTCATAAAGAATACATTTTAAATTTATTCATATGAATTAATTTCATAAAGTTTATGGTATGATATCTTTGACCAGACGATCTAATCTACTTACATAGAGAGTTAGATATTTAGAAAGTGTAAGTACAATTGAAATTTCAGAATCTTTAGTCGATTTGATAAAATAAGGATAAAGAAAATTTATTTATTTAAGAAAGGACTCAAAAATAGAAAGCTGAGTTCCATTAACAAGAAAATCCTGATTAAGTATATAAGTGTACTAATAAAATTCTATGCCTTTTGCAGTGTGCACAACAAAAATTTGTGTTACTTAATTCTGCATAATTGAATTTTTTAGATTAATAATTATTTTGAATGAAAGAAAAAACTGTGTCAAAAATTGAAACAACATTTAAAATAGTGTGGGCTTTTCATTTGAATAATTTAATGAAATAAAATAAAAGTAAATTTTAGTTCCACAGCAACTTTAACTGTCTATTGTATTAATTACAAAAAATTAAAACAAGCCAGAAAAAAAGGACAAACTTAAGTTTGTATAGTGAAGCCCGGCATCAATTATTAGTTTCATTATGCAAAAATTAAATCTCTAATTAAAATTTAATCCTTCTTGTACCTAATCAGTAGAACTTTTTATATTAAAAAAAAAAAAGAGATGATGATAAACAGAGTGAAAATATTTCACTTCCTTAGTAACAAAAATTTTATTTATATTTATTTTTTATCAATTTAAATTTTTCGTTGTTTCTCTCTTAAATAGAATATTATTTTAAATTAAATTGTAGGCCAACAGTAGTAGTAAAGCACAATAAAAAAATTATTTATTTATACATTTTACTTATTATATGTTTGACCTTATGAACTTTCATTTAAAATTATCTTAAATAATTTTTCTTTTCGTACAAGAAGACAGATAAAAATACACAAAAAAAAAAACAAAATAATAAATAAACAAAACATATTTTGGTTTGAGTTTATATTCTAGCATTTTCTTCTTTTAACTAAAAAAAAATTACTAGATTTACCTTCGGTTTGGCATATGACACTATTTGAATTAATCACTAAATATATTAATGTACAACTTAAATATAATAATATTGAATTCATTTTGTTCACTATTTTATTAATTCATTACGCACAAAAAAAATTTTTTTTTATTCAAATCCTATCAAATCAAATGAAAAAATTAAACTAAAAATAAAAAACAAAAATTTTTCTGAAATGTCATAAAAACGCTACAAGAAAATTTGTGAGAAAGAGAACACGAGAGTTTATTTTCGAGAGAGAATTATTTTTCAATGTTTCTTTTAGCGTTATTTATCGTCTATGTTTTTCAAAATCAATTTGAAACTCAAATTAGAATCAGTTAACTAACAAAATAAAATAAAATATGAAACTCACAATTCCAGTAATATGGAATGTTTAGTGCACTTTATCGGAGAACAAATAGAAATAAATTTAATAAATAAATACTAATGATTTAATGATTTAATTAAATACCTATTTTGGTTGTTGATATTTTTTCAGTATCAACACAATCCACTTTATCAGCAGAACAAAATTCAGAACAAATAACTGAATGTTTATTTAGAAAAAAATTATAAATTAATAACAAATTAATTATTCGTAAAAGTACAGACATTTTAACTCGACAAGAGTTCGATAATAACTAAAAATTTGCTTATCAGTTAAACAGAATTTATTAATTTTTAAAAGTAAAAAGAGACAAAAATAAATAATAATAATAAAAAAAAATATTTTAAATTAAATTTCGATGATGCATAACGCAATCATAAAAACACTTTCACGTTTTTTTTTGTTTATTTCTTTTATGTTCGTTTTCTTTAAAATAAGCGAAAAAAAAAATATTCTTTGCTTATTGCAAAAAAAAAAGTCATTTCTCTGTTTTGGTTATTATTAAAATTGTCAAAACATTTTTAATTTTGTTTTAAAAAAAATTGTATTTATTCAGCTTTTATAATTTTATTTTGTTTTTTTTTCTCAATGGTTTTCTACCATAATCAGTTTGGGGTTGTTTGATGTGATTTTGATTGAATAAATTCGAATGAATTTAAATTTTCAGATATTTTGCCGCACATTGATTCATTTCAACAAATATTAAAATTTATTTTTTAAATGAATTTGAATAAAAAAATAGGAAGTCTAACTCTCTTCAACTTCCTACAAATAATAATATCAAAAAACTATAATTGAAGCATGACATTGAGCTTGAAAGTTTTTTCTATAAATGAAAAAAAAAGGCAACAATCGTTGAAAATACTTTCAAGTTGTTTTGGTAAGAGTTTTCACAAAAACGTGAATATAATTTAAATTTAGTTGAAACACCTCAAGTAAAAATCTTTAAAGAAGAAAACGTAGGCATAACAGTTAGTTCCACACTATTATTAGAAGTTGCACAACAAGCTAAAAAAAAGTTTCCCCAACAGAAACAAAAAAAAAAAAAATCGATATAGAATTTTTTAGGAAGAAAATTTTTATTTTTCTATTGAATTATTTGAAGTTTTGACATCATTTTTCTTTTTCCTTTTAACGAATGGTAGTAAAAAATATATTCTACAATTTTTTTGTTCTTCATTGAAATTCTAAAAATCTACGTAAATAAATTCGAAACTTGAATCAATAGAAATCATGAGCATAACCGATGTAGAACATGTTGAAAAAAAAAATTACATTAAAAAATCATTGAAATTTTTGAACGAAACAAAACAAAAAAATCTAAATAAATATAAATTGTACACATTAAAATGCCATAAAAATGCATAAATCCATTTAACTAATTGTATTAATAATTTGTATTCGATGTTTTTGTATATATTTCCGTTTCTTTAGTTTTATTCTCTTTAATTTTTATTCATTCTTTTGTTAAAACTTGAAGTTATAAGTCAACGATAAAAACATCACGAATTTATTTAAACACAAAAAAAAAAGCCACATACAGAACTTTAATTAAAAATTAAAATTGAGTGAAAGTGTTAAATTTATCAATTGGTTCAATCTGTAGAAATTGTTGAATCTCTTTTTTATTTCATTAAAAATTGAAAATAAAAACAAAAAAAAAAAACAGACAAAAAGAAATCAAAATAAAATTAATAAAAAATGGTGAAAGATGATCCAGAAACTGCTGCATTGAAAGAGGAATTAAATGGAATAATTAATAAAATTAAGGTAACTTTACGGTAAACTAACAGAATTTTTGTTCAATAATAATTTTCTGTTGCTTTTTAAACAAGATAAATTTACATGGATTTGATTAAAAAATTATGCATAACAATTGGAAAACTATCCAAAGTAAACTCAAAATTGCATGCAATAAATATTGAAAGATTATTTATTTCGTAAACTCGTGTTAAATAGTGCAGGAAACTTGGGGTTTTCAGCTGATATAATATAAATTTGATTTTTTGTGGTTGCGAAAAAATATATTATATTTGTTTCCTTCATTCAAATTTCAAATATTAATTTTTTAGTATTTTTTTCTGAATGAATTTCTCACACCACAAATATTTAAAAGAACTTCAACTTAATTGTTTCAACGTTTTTACCATTTCTCTTTGGATGATAAAACCATTTCAGTTTTCTTCAACTGAAAATTCAAGCAACATTTCAAATGGACACTTGTTCATTTTCTTTTCATAAAACAAAAAGCTTGTACAAAAGAAAAAAAAAACTAGAACTAGCGAGAATAAAATGTTGACCTAATTTAGATTAAATTTGATTAAAAAAGAAAACAAAAATTTTTTTGTAAGGCTTTAAGTTTTTTTTTTTGTTTCACGTTAATTTTTCAATCAATATTCACGTTTTATTTTGTAAAATAAAGATTTTTTTTCTATATAGGAAGAACAAAAGAAAATTGCTGATTGTACATTAGGTGATAAATGTGGTGATCTGGGGGATGTAGCGAAATTAAGGCTAGGCACAAAAAAATTATTAAAAGGGCATATTAATAAAGTTAATTCAGTTCATTTTTCTGGAGATTCAAGGTTCTTTAAAAATTCGTTGTTTAAATTAATAAAAAAATATTTAAACGTTTTCTTTATTTTAATTTCAAAGACATTGTGTTACTGGATCATTGGATGGTAAATTAATTATCTGGGATTCTTGGACGGGAAATAAAGTTCAAGTAAATTATTTTGTAATTTCAAAATAAATTAATAATTAAATCCAATTTGAATAATAAAGGTAATTCCGTTACGGTCATCATGGGTAATGTCTGTAGCATTTGCACCATCTGGTAATTTTGTAGCTTGTGGTGGAATGGATAATATGTGTACTGTTTACGATGTTAATAATCGTGATTCAACGGGAGCGGCAAAAATTGTTAGAGAACTTGCTGGTTATGAAGGATTTTTAAGTTCTTGTAGATTCCTGGATGATACACATTTGATAACAGGATCTGGTGATATGAAAATGTAAGATCACTTTTTTTTTTTTAAGTTGCAACTTATTGTTTGATTAATTACTGTTATTTAAGATGTAAATGGGATTTGGAATCAGGAAAGAAAACAAGTGAAATTGATGGACATTGTGGAGATGTTGTTTCAATATCATTATCACCAGATTTTAATACATTTGTTACTGGTTCAGTTGATAAAACTTGTAAACTTTGGGATGTACGTGAGGAAACACCAAAACAAACATTTTTTGGTCATGATGCTGATGTTAATAGTGTTTGTGTAAGTTTTATTATAATTTATTTTAGTCAAATAATAAATAAATTTTGAACTTATAATTTAAGTTTCATCCAAATGGACAAGCATTTGCAACAGGATCAGAAGATAAATCAGCACGTTTATTTGATATTAGATCAGATCAACAAATTGCTAAATATGAACCACCAAATAAGTCCAGTGGATTTACATCATGTGGTAAAAAATTCATTAACTCGATGCAATTAGAATTAAAGAAAAAGTTTAAACTTAACATTAAGAATTAAATTCATAATATAAAATGAAATTATCACAATGCTTGTTTGGTGTATTGAGACTAAAAGTCGATAACATTTTCGTATATTTTTTTTAGCACTCTCACAAAGTGGACGTTACATAATGTGCGGTTCGGATGATAATAATGTTCATATTTGGGATTCTTTAAAAGGAAATCATAATGGTAAAAATCCTTATAATTAATTTTAATTATTTAATTTATAATTAAAAAAAATTCAGGTGTTTTAAGTGGCCACGAAAATCGGGTTACATCAATTTCAATGAGTCCGAATGGTATGGCGCTCGCTTCATGCAGCTGGGATCAATATGTACGAATCTGGGTTTAGAATTAAGAATAAATAAAAAAACAATTCAATTTTATTGGAATTCATAAAGTAATATAACGTATTTTTTATTAATTTATTCATTATAAATTCACTAAATAACAAATTCAATAATTTATAGAAAACGAAATAATAGTAATTACACTTTGCAAATTATTTATACAATAAAGTAAATTTCTAAACACTATTCCAAATGGGTAATCCTCTGAAAACAATTGCTGATTTAATTTTTAATGAAATATTCTCATTCGCACGTATATTTGCTATTATTTCAGCCAAATTTGGATTAAAATTTGTGTCTTTTTCTTTTTCAATTTTAACTGTACTTTTATCATCAAATTCTAAAATGTTAATATAATAAAAAATTATTTAATAATTCAATTGTTATTTTATTTTTATTACCAAGAACTCCTTTACGAAATGATTCTTTATTAATATGTTTAAAATGTGGAGTACTTTTTGATGGAATCCAATTACTTATAATTAATGCTGTTACCATATCAGCATCAAAATCTGTTGCAATAAAATTCATTCCGACAACAGTTGGACTAAAAATATAAATTCATATTTTATAATTAATTTTGTTTCTAAATATTAATATTTTTCAAAATTATGTTACCATTGCGCAATATGATAATAAATGTGTGTACCAAACATTGGTGTATTGTGACCATAACTCTTCATAGTTGTTGAATTACAACCAAATAAAAATACAATACAATCTAATTTCTGTTCAATTATATTGTTTGCTTTCAGAAATTGTAAACCAGAACCATGCCCTGAATAACTAAATACATTAAAATTAGAATATTATAAAAACAAAAATGTTATAGATTTATGTCGATTACTATGTTTCGATAGCTGAGTACAAAAATCATACTTATCTATTTAACAATTTTCTTTGAACAAATTAATTTATAAACACAGAGTTTCGTGTAAAATTAAAATAATAATATTCGATCAATAAAGATACTTACTGGTTATCTTCTTTATGTCAACTATAAATATACTGAATTCGATTTTTTTTTTTATTATACAAACTTAGATTACAACTTACATATAAGCATCACAGGATTTCAAAAATTCTATTGACTCTTGTTGTGTTAATTTTTTACCTATCGAGCATTTCCAATTTGGTACCCAATAATTAAAGAATAGAGACATTCTTTTTTCCATATCCGCTAGATTAGAATCTAATTAGAGAAAAAATATTAATTTCTCTTCTTTTCTTTTTGTTTTTTAATTTTACCTGGATTAATTAGACAATTACCATGTTCAATTGTTTTATGTAAATAACCATTTTTTATTTGCTTTTTATACTTAGTAGATAATTTAATTAATAAGTAAAAAGAATACATTCGGCAAAATTCTTGTTTATTTAAAACCATTTCCCAGGGAATTTGGTCCAAAAGCTTGAAAAAAAAAGTTATATTATTGATACGATGAATCATGTCTTTTATCATCAACTTACTTCATCAACAATTAAAATACATGGATAATAAGCAGCATCATCAATAAGAATTTTATTCTTTAATGATAATAAAAAATTATTGCATAACATTTGTTCTGTTTTTTTGGATGTTATGTATTTGGTAGCTTCCGATATATTTTCATCACTAATTAAATGTAATCCACGAGCTATTAAACTAGTTAAAACTATTTGACGTTTATTATACCTAAAAAAATTAAATTTTAATTGAGAAATTTTCTTACAAATTTTATAGGCTCCAAACTACTTTTTAAGTTCACAAAAATCATCAACTAATTTAAATAATTTTTTTTCCTTCATTAAATGCGATCTAGTTTTAGGTTTTCCTATAAATAAACATATCCATGGACCAATCCATTCTGTTATATGTTTAATAATGGCCTTAAAATAAAATTGAATAAATATTTGAAATAGAAAATAAATATTTGCTAATTACTATTAATAAATTTTGAATGGAACTAATTAACGTTGCATAGCGTTTTTTATCTTCTTGCGTGAATTTAGTAATATTTACGTAATCAGTAAGTTTTGCCAATTCTTGTAAATACATAGATACGTCGTTAAAAATATTTCCTGAATCTTAGAAAATTAAGAAAATTTTATCAAGTTAAATGTTTTAAAGAACTTATATTGTTTTTTCTTACACTTTTCAGTAGAATATGGTTTTAAACAAATACAAATTGGATTTTTATTATTTAATTCCCAACGTGAATAAGTTAATAATGATAAATAAATTGAACTATTATATTCAAAAATATCTTTTGAAGTCATACAAAATCCATGAGGATTGTATTCTTTGCAAATTTGAATTGTTGTCCATTCTGAAATTTTAAAATAAAAAATTATTTGTTTACTTTTATTCGAATTATTTAACCTTTAGGTAATTGGTCACATTGACTTTTTAACTTAGAAAGATCAGCATTATGATTTACTTCATATTTTTTTACAGGAGTTTCTTCCTCTTTCGGTTTCTCAACTATTGGACTTGAAAAAAGTTTCTCTCTTAGTTCTTCAGAACTAAGATTATCAAATGAAATACCACGAGTAATTGTTTCAAGAATTTCTTTGAGATTAACTGAAACAACAATTGTTAGTAAAAAATGTTAGAAACAAACAAATGCGATTCGATAAAACTAACACATCTTATTTTTTTCAAAATCATAATTATATTCTACTCCAATTCCAATAGCTTCGGTTTGGAAATAAACTGTCTCAACTTCTTTGTTGTTCTTAAAATTTAGGAGAGATAAACGAAGTAATTCACCTTAAAATTAAAGAAAAAAGAAATTCATTTTAAAACACAACCTCCAATTTACATTTTTCATTCTTACTTCGAATAGCTGCTTCACTCATATTTGGATCATAAGCCAAATTGGTTTCATTTAATTCTTTAATTGAGGATCCTTCTATTTGTTTAACTAATTCTGTAAAACCATCATCTGAACAGATAAAAATATAAACAAGTATTCAGTAAATCAAATAATTTACCGTGTTTTGTAAGTCTACTGGTTTCACTACAAGACTCGAATTCGGTAAACATATCTTCCGATATATTCATGTTTTATCGAATAAAATTAATTAATTTATTAATTTTTAATTAAAAATAATCATTTTTAGAAAATTTAACCAATCTCAATAATACAAACTACAAAATAAAGAACTGTCAAAAAATTACTTGAATTCAACAAATTAACACTGAACTGAAAGAATAAATCTAAATAATATTGCCAGTGTTAGTTTTTTTAATAATCTCTACCGCCATCTTTTGACAATTCCACGTAAAGAGAAATGTTAATTTTACTAGTTTTTATCCGTTTAACGCGCAAAATAATTATAAGATACACAAAATGTTTATAAATTAGGTATAAACCAAAAATTTTATCTGTTAAATTGACATTTGAATTCATAATTAAATATAATTGTGTTTATTCACAAATTTGTTCAAGGTCTGCAATCTTCAAAATTAAAAAAGCCCAGATTTTTTTAAACTATTTTTTTTTATTTTACAAAAAATTTACAAAAATATCAATTCAATTTATATTATATAATGATCAATGCTTAAAAAAAACTGCTAGTTCCACAAATTAATTTTATTATTAGTGTTCATTAATTTGTAGAACAGACATAGTTTTCTTAAACATTGAACATTATTTAACCCAAATTCACAGTTCTCACAAATATAATTTTCTAAATTAATTCATTTCGGATTTTACATTTAATCTTGCACTTTAATAAGCTGCGACTGTCTCACTAGCTGCATTAGCTCCTGCTGCTGAACCGGAAAGTCCTCCATGTCCATCAGCGGTGAATGTTTGAGATTGTGCTCCAGCTGTGGCAGAAGAGCCTCCTTGACCACCATGACCACCACCTGATCCAAAGGAAGATGAACCAGCAGATGCACCTGAGCTACTGCCACTTAATCCACCACCATATCCTCCATGTCCTCCACCCTGCTGACAATATTAGATATACGTATTAGAAAAAATCAAAAACAAACATCAAAATGAAATTACTTGACTAAATGTTTGGCTTTGAGATCCGGCTTGACTTGAAGAACCGCCACCGCCGAATCCTCCTCCGAATGGGAATTTTCCACCACCACCTTGGTTGAAACTTTGTGATGATGCACCAGCTGAAGCTTCTGATCCGCCAAATCCACCACCTCCAAATCCACCACCTCCAAATCCACCACCTCCAAATCCTCCTGGGAATCCACCTCCGAACCCACCTAAATTTTTTATTCAATAATAATGTGTATCCAACGTAGACAAAATTTAATAGTTACCTTGATTAAAGCTTTGAGTTTGAGCACCAGCATTAGCGGCACTGCCACTAGCACCACCACCACCACCACCACCTCCGTGATGATCACCACCTCCATAATGTGGGTCTTCATGTGCAGATCTTACTACACGGAGAACTGTAGACAGAAACGAAACTTAATTTAGAACGGTTTTCTTTGTAAATTTTCAAACTTATTTTTTTAAACATTTTTCAACAATAATTTTAAAACAAAACTTTTTTTTAATAGATTAATTTTAAACTTACTTTCGTAGGTTGCAGCATTTGTTAAAACTAATGTTGCTCCGAAGAGACAAAAAACTAATAAACTTTTCATGATAAGGTAATCCTTTTGACAAAATCAAACTGAGTATTGAAAATTAAATAATGTTTCAGCGTTTATATAGTCTTTATACTCTCTATATTCTTGTTTATCTACTTTTTTTTTATATAATAATTCTTTGAAAAATTTGTTGTTTGTTGTGTTTTTTTTTTTTTAAACTCTTCCATTTTTGGTAATTAATTTTTTTATTTGAAGTTCAACAATGAATATATATGTATATACAGATAATATACTTTTAAAAAGAATCTTTATTTCTATATTGGTAAAGATTTAAATAATTGTCGGATTTTAGTTAACGTTTAAAAAACTTGTTTGGACTATACAGAAAAAGAAAAAACAAAACAAAATTAACGAATAGTCAAAATAAATAAAATAAAAATTGTGTGGTAAAAGGCACGTTTTATATTTATATTCACAAATATATATGAACATGATTTATATATAGACAGACTGCAATTCATAGTAATTATTTCATATGTTTGTTTTTATTTTAGCAAAAGAAAAAAAAAAAGATTAACAACAAAAAACGTTTAATGTTATTTTCATAATAAAAAAAAGAGAAGAAGATCAAGAAAAAAATAAACAAAAATAAAATGAAAAATCGATTATTAAATATAAAGCTTCTGTTTATTTAAGAAATTATTATACAAATTATAAATATGCTAATTTAATTAAATTTTTTTTTTAGAATATTTAGAAGGAAAAGAAAAAAAAATCACAAATCATTGAAATATTTGGTCATATGATTTTGCTTGGATGTGTTTATATATTATTTTTTGTAGATTATCTGGAATGCATTGTTTGTACTTACAATTCTGCTTCTAACTGATAATATCAAAAATATAAATATTCAATATCCAGCTCTCCTGTAAAATCTAAATCTGGATGAATCAGATATTTGATGAAATAAATAAACTAAAAGAAAAAACAACAATATAAAAACATTGCATTAAATCATAACTCGTTTGTTTCTTCAAAAAAATTAAAAAAAAAAGAGAAGAATTCTCGCTTGACTAGATTAACTCTTTTTTTTAATATTTTTGTTTTATTCTAATTAATCCAGATTGCATATATAAAATTATTCACAGTCATTTTAATGGATAGGAAAAAAAAATCACAATTTAGATGAATTTTGGTTTCTTTTTTTAAAAAAACACTCAAATAAAATTTTGTTTGCGGGATAATTGATTCCATAATATTTTTATTTTCGTCAAATTTTTTGTAAACCAAATAAAATGTATTATGTTGGTTGAATATTTTAATGGAAATAAAAGTAATTTAAAAACATGACGGGAAGATAAAAATCAAATTAACTCTGGTTAAAACTTTGGTCTAACAAAAAGAGAGTCAACGAGATACAAATTCTGAGAAAGGATGGATTAAGGATGGACAATGATCTAAATGACCATATCTTCGAATATAAGGTGTAACTCTAAATTAAACAAAGAAATAAGAAATATTTAGAAGTAGAATATTCCATTTCATAGAAAACTTGTGTCCCATCAGAGAGAATGTCTGTAATCTGGATGACTCAGATTGTTTGAATTAAATAAAACGAAGAACATGAAATACACTATAAAAAAAAATCGCATTAATTTAAATAACTTGTTTTCTTTTCGGGAAAAAAAAGAGATACACCATCACGAGATAAATTTTTTTTTATTCTAATTAATACAGCTTCCATATATTAAATAATGCATACACATATTTTATTAGATAGCACAAGAAAAACCAAATCACAATTCGAAGAGTCTTTTTTTCTTTATTCTCATCTAAGAAACAATCATGTTGTTTTTCCACAAAAAACTCACACTCAAATTGAATTAAGTTTGTGGTAATTGATTGTATCTACTGCTTTCATCTTCTAAATCAAATAAATAAATTGTAACAATTTTGTTTGGTTGTTTTTTAACACAATTTATTATTTTTTAAAAATATTGTAACAAAGAAACTTAAAAATATAACGAAGAGTAAAATGAAGTTAACCCTGGTTAAAAGTTTGTGATGATGCTCCAGCTTGAGCAGCACTTCCACCGAATCCACCACCTGGTCCACCACCACCAAATGATTGTGTTGCTGCATTTGCTGAAGCAGCACTTCCGCCAAATCCACCACCACCAAATCCTGGGAATCCACCTCCTTGATTAAATGATTGAGATTGGGCACCAGCACTTGAAGCACTTCCGCCAAATCCACCACCACCAAATCCTGGGAATCCACCACCTTGGTTAAATGTTTGAGATTGTGCACCAGCACTTGAAGCACTTCCACCAAATCCACCACCACCGCCAAATTGGCCTGGGAATCCAAATTGTGGAGAACGTGCTACACGTACAAATTGTGGAATTTCTTCAACGGCAATCACTGTAACACACAAATAAAATATTAAATTAATATTTTTTTTCTTATAAATCACAAATAACACATTTTTCTTTTTATTATCCAAAATCACCAAAAAGAAAACACAGAAAAATTAGCTTACATTGATAAGTTGCCCCACTGCATATTGACAAAATAGCAAAAAGAAGGGTTAAGGCACAAACTGTTTTCATGATGAATACTTTTACAATTTCAAAATCTTATTGACGCTTTGTGTATTGTCAACAGTGACTTATATACTACTCCCCATGTTGATGTTTTTGGTAAGCCTGTTTTACGTTTTAGCGGAGGTTAAATGCTTTAAAAAATACAATAAGTTGCTGAAATTTTCATTTTGGAAATTTTTTTTTTTTTTTATCGTTGCCTGAATAAATAAATGAATAAATTATAGACAAATAACAATTAATAAGACACATCGTGTGATCTGCAGAAAAACCAAACCTTTCGCATTTTTTCTTTATTTAAAATTTAAATTTTATGCTAAGAACTTAACTTTAGTGTTGATATAAATTTTTTAAGTAAATACAACATTTTATTGGTGTAAAAGAACAAATTTCCCCGTGTTAATGAAGTGTTAATTTACACTATTCAGACTTGGCCAAAAACCGAAGTATGAATATACAGATTTATTATTACAAACAGATTGAATGGAAAACTCATTTATGGAGAAAAAGAGAAATTAAATTATAATTGATTCATGGTATTGGTGTTGATACGTCGAGCTATCAAATTCTGATTAGACTTTACAGAAATTTCATAGCTTTAGTTAATTAAGCATTTACTATTTTGTATTGTGTCTTAATATCTATAATAATATTTATTTACAGAAATTTCTGTTTATCACAACTTTTAAACAAGGTTCGTCGTCTCTTTCAAATTAATAATCGAAACATTAAATAAAGCAAAAACAAAAATTATCTTTACCTATATGAGATTTTGTTGTAATTTTTTTGGAAGAGATGGAGGACATATCTCATTAGTTGTCAAATAATTATCAAATGAATATGTAAATCAAAAATTTAAATATAATTTGAATATTAAATAAAAATATGATTTGGGTGGGGGTATTGGGGATTTTTTTAAATTAAATTTGTATTAATGTCTATGACGAATAAATGTGTAAATACAAGGTGTAAAATTATTTTGTGTGAAAAAAACATATGTGAGAGAGATAGAATAAAATATAAAAGGTAGCAATGAACTTAAATATTGACCTTCATCCATGACATTAAAATCAATTTTATTATCAAAATAAATTATACAACATTTTGGCCATGATTTGTTTTTTCTTATGACTTCCGATGTTGAGATACCAATACAGAAACAGAAAAAAAAATTGAGACAGCGGACGATGTTTTGATCATTAAAAAATTATAAGACACATTTAACTTTTTGTTTTGTTTAAATTTAAATTTATTTAAAAATATTTTGTACAATTATTACTATTATTTTTATTATTTTTATTATTATTGTTATTATTATTATTAATGACTAAATCTTATAAAGATTTATCCGAAAGCTTGGGTTCCAGCTTGAGCGTTGGCAGCAGACCCTGAAAGTCCACCTCCAAATCCTCCTGGGAATCCTCCTCCTGCATTGAAGGTTTGTGATGAAGCGGCAGCATTAGAGGCGCCTCCACCCAAACCACCAAATCCACCACCTAAACTTTGTGATGAAGCGGCAGCATTAGAGGCACTTCCCCCAAAACCACCACCTCCATGCCCCCCTGGGAATCCTCCACCCCCACCGGCATTAAATGATTGTGATGAAGCGGCAGCATTAGCAGCACTTCCACCAAATCCACCGCCACCATGTCCACCTCCGCCATGTCCACCCCCATTAAATCCTCCACCGCCATGATGGCCTCCACCTCCTCCTCCACCACCATAATCATTAAAACCACCACCTCCACGATGACCCCCACCCCCACCTCCGTGATGACCACCTCCACCACCACCACCGCCATAATCATTGAATCCTCCTCCGCCACCGTGATGTCTACGACCACCATGTCCTCTGCGCCCGCCACCACCATGTCCATACTGTGGAGCACATTCGGCAAGCAAAACTGCCCCAAAAAGTGCTAATACGATAAAAGCTTTCATCCTGATGTATTAAACTCGAATTGAATAAAACTAACTTATTATCAATGTTGAATTTTGCTTATATACCAACAGACTCCTAATAGTCATGATTCCACAATAAAAACAAGTAATATTTTTTACCGGTTTTTTTAAATTATTATCATTATTTTTTTTTTTTATCTTCTGTCTCGGGATTTTCCTCAAAGTATTTTTATTCACTATAGTTGTATTGTAATTATGTGTAAAAGAACAAAAATTCTCGTTTCTAATTTTTTTAAGTTTGATTATCTGACATTTAGAATTTTTTTAATTCTTGTTTTTATTTTGGTTTTTTTTTTACTGAATTTGTTAATTTATTTATATTTTAATTTAATCTTCTCCTATGTGTGTTGTGTTTACATTGCAATGGTTTATTTATCACATACTTTTTTTTTGGGCATCTACCCTTAGAAATGAACCAGAAATTATTTCGTCCATTATTTGTCATATGGGTTCACGATTTGTTCTAAACGTTTTGACTGCCTTCTGATTATCGTCTTTCAATCATTAAGTACTTTTTTTTTTCTTTGCGTTGAACATTTTTGGACATATATAGATTTCTTATGTAATTACATAACATATTTTATTCATTTTAACTTGATTTTCATTTATTTATATATTTTTGGTTTATTAAAAGTTCTTCTGCGGAACACTTGATAGTAAATAACATAAATAATAGTAAACGTTTCAAGTGTTTATGTACGACTGTACTTAATAAGTTTTTAATATAGTAAAATATTAGTAATATTTATTCAATGAATATTATATAATTTTTTTTTTGTTTCCATTAAATGATTGAATTTTATAAAAGCTTTTTTTTTAGATATTTAGAAACGTGTTTCTTTTATCTAACTGAATTAAAATTAAATACGAACTTAAACTTTAGAATAAATACAAAATTTAAAACACGTTTATTAGTCATCATGACTTTATTTTGATTAGATAAACTAAAATTACAATATTTATATATTTGTATAATTTCTTGTTTCAGAGTAAACAGCTTTTTCTTTTTTGTTTTGTTAACAAATTAAGCTTCATTTTATTTAAATATTTATTTTGATTTTTTTGAGGGGATTTTTTTTGTTAATTTTTCAACAGAACATTTTAATTTAATTAAATAAAGACGACTAAAAATAAATTCATCTCTTTAATTGATAAGTACCATTTGTTCGGTTCATTAACGCACGTTTAAATTTTATTTATAGAAATTAATTTAAATTTTTTTTTTTTATTTCATTAAGAACTTTTTTACCAAACGAATTGCATAAAAACGATTATTAATTATTTTTTTT
This sequence comes from Pedicia rivosa, assembly GCA_963082725.1. Lineage (NCBI taxonomy): Eukaryota > Metazoa > Arthropoda > Insecta > Diptera > Pediciidae > Pedicia > Pedicia rivosa. The sequence continues at coordinate 47,412,157 of OY720151.1, forward strand.
CCTCAAATATTAAAAAGAAATATTTCAGCGCAAAACAGTAAAATAATAATTGTGATAATTGGGAATAATTTTGTCAATTTTTCCTCTTCTGTATATTTTTTATTCTTAAAAATATTTTTAAAATCAAAAATAATGAATACGGAAATAAACAAAAAATTAGTATATATTTATTGTGACCATCACAATCACAATAATAAATTACATCATTCATTAGTGTTTTTTTTTTCTTTCTTGTATCTTGTGAATAAAAAATATATCGAAGAATAAGAAAAAAAAACCGTATAGACAATACAAAAAAGTGCGAATGAATTAATTATAACTGAGTAATGAAGAAGTTTCTGATTAATTTTGATTTTAATATAAATTGAGGAAATGATCGTTTTATTATCAATTATTAATTCATTTACAAATATAAACAACAAAGACTCATCTTCCTATATAGAATAGAATAAAAATATTAATTGTACAAAATCAACACAAATGTAATAAACGTTTGTTTATTTTTCTGTTCATTAATTCATTTGCTATGAAATTGTAATTAAACAATACAAAGAATTAACAAATTAAATATTATTAGTGGTATATAATTAACAAAATGTGTAATTTTTTTTCCATTAAATAAATTATTAACAATTTATTAAAAACGTAAAAAAAAAAGAACTGTAGAGAAAACAAACAAAGAGTTCTCAAGAAAATCACGCAAATAATAAAGTTACTTTAAGTCAATCTTTTAAAACTTCTTATTTAAATTCATTAACCAGTTTCTACTATTTACATTTACACCTACATAGTTAGAATCTGCTATGCAGATATTTATACTTTGACACATCTTGAAATGATCCAAAAAAAAAATGTTTAATTGAAACAAATGAAATATGTCAATATTATGTGGTTTGGAAATTCCCTACGTGATTATTTTAAACTTCAGACTGAAACACTGGGATGATTTATATAATTAAATTAAAAATGAGGATAGACGAAACATTGGTTTGATTTTTGTTTTTTTTTCCAGATAATACTATTTTTTTATATGCACAATTTAAAATCATTAAATTTTATACAAATACAATAAAAAACAAGTTCTGAAATGTTTTTGGAGGTCGTCTGTATCTTCAGTTCACTTTTTAATTATTTTTTCTTTTTAATCATTTTTTGTTGTTTTTTGTTTTTTGGTCAAATTTAATGATTTTATTGAAATCATAATAAAAATATTATATTTTTAGTACAATAAGACGTGACCTTATAACAGAAATATTGTATTTTTTTTTTTTCACAATTATTCATTATATTTTGTCGTTAATAAATAAATGATCAGTGATCACATTCGTAATATTAAAATAATTCTTGACTTATATATTATTAAAAAATATTGTAAATAAAAATGTAAACAAAATTTATCACGCAAAGAAATTCCCGAAGGTCATGGTTAAAACACATCAGAGAAGAAAATCATTGTGTAAGCAAAAATATAAATATACAAAAAAAAAAAAATAAATAAATTAACATTACAGTCTCGTAGAGTTTATTAAACTGAAATTTAATTATATTTAGAATATAATTGAAGAATCAGTTGTGTTTTTTTCTATTTGTTGTTGTTTTTTTTCTACTCTATTATTTTTATTAAACCATAAAAAAAAAATCTATCGAATTGTGGTTAATATACGTAAATCATTCACTCGTGATATGCGATTACGTCAAAGTTAATTCATTACAGTCAGTTTAAATTTCAATTTAAATTTGACCAATATCAAAATAATTAAATTTAAGAAGAATTTTTTAGTAACAAACATTAACTAAATGTATTTTCCTTGTAAAGAGAATCTCAAAAGATTCGTTTAGACGTTACGTTGGATTAGGATTTAGAAAATGGTTTAAAATCGCAAGTCTTTAACGAACTTTTTATTCTTAACTGCATTATATTGAAGATGTTACTAAAATTATTTCCATTAAAATAAAAAAACACAAATAATTTAGAGGCTCTGGAAAACCAGTTGAATTAATAAATAAATCTGCTTCTAATTTTAACCTTGTGTAACATTTAAAATTTCTTATCAAATATTATATTCTTGTGTCTGTGTGTTGGAATAATAAATCTGAATTTGTTTATACCTGAATCTTAATATTCATAATATAGAATATATATATTTGTGGTTAAGACATTTGGCACGTCATCAAAACCAGTTCAAAAATAATCTCGTGATGATGATGGTGATCATGATGATATAAATTGATTTTATGGAAAAAAAAAAAAAAACTAAAGCCACTAACAAAAGATAAGAAACCCAAAATATGAACTTGAAATTATGTTATTTGTATATATTTTCTATAGATATTTCCTCAAATGCGACAATCAACCAATTTTATAAGAAAAAATTATATGGGAAAAAACGAATAATTGGATCGAAGGATTCAACTATTTCTTTTTGTTGTTTCTTTTCGGTAAAAAAAAAGTTGTTTATTTATTGTTTATTTAATTTTGATTATATTAATTTATAATATTTAAATTTACATAAAATTGATCGTGTTTCCAATAAACTTACTAATTCTAACTTTATAATTTAATTTGAAACTTTTTTAAATTGTTTTTGACTTTTTTTTTTTGGCTTTACCGAAAAAAAACAACAATAAACTTGTTTTCTTTTTGCTAACAATTTTAGCAAATATGAAAAAAAAAACGAAAAATCAAAAAACAAGAAAAATAAAGTCTTTTTCTATGAAATATTTCGTTACTTCTTGAAAGTTTATTAAGATATCGTTGAAATAATAGAAAATGATTGGAGGTTATTAGTTTTACAAAAATTAATAATTTTCAATAATCTGCCGTGTTTTTTAATTCAAATTTAATGCAGAGAAAATCTACATTGCAACTATTCTGCGATATTTTGAATTTTACAAAGATGTTCAAGCTTCTAATCCATGAATACAAAAAAGAATAAACCGTTTTAATTGATTCTAGTGAATAATTTGGTTGCCTCATGAGAAAACTAAATATACGAAAAGCTTTAACCAAATTTTGAAAATCTTACTAAAATTAGTTCAACTAAAAAGCCAAACTATCAATGGCCCAGATGGAATAAAATTCAAAAAGTACATAATGTGATAAAATGTTAAAGGAAAAAAATCTCCTGTCATGAACATGAAGTTTAGTGCTTTAGAGCTTTTCAAACAATACAAATAAAAAACCCTTTCGAAATAAGAGAATGAATACAAATTTTAATTTCTGATCAAAAATCTAAAAGTGAAAAAGTGTTAAACGGCGCTACTGGATTTCTTTTGAATGTTCAAGATTTGACTCAAACCAAAATTATTGTTTAACGCTTAAAATGCGTAGAGGTCATTGTTTAATTTTATGATGTTTCTTTTTTCGTTTAAATTTCAAGATTAAATTCAAAAGAAAAGACGGATGGCTCTGTAAACAGTAAGAAGAATTTTGTTATTTAATTGAAAATAAAAAAAAATCAGTTTCAAGTTTATTCAACTATGTAGAAAACTATAATTAAGTTTAAGGTCGAAATTAACGATATATTTACATGCATTTTTTTTACAAAAATTTCATATGAATTTATATTTCCTAATATTGATTCTTCATTCAAATATTCTTCTCATGTTATTATTTGCTTTCTTCTTTTTTGTCGCTTATGATTCTTGAAATTGATTTGATAATATTTAAAAACAGTTACAAGATATTGTAGTATTGTAACATTGATTAATTACATTTACACCGTATGACCTATGATCTATTGACTAAGTTTAAATTCAAAAGCTCGCTCATTAACTAATTTCTTTATAACGCACCTACACAAGAGATGAGCCAATTTGTTACGATATCCATCAAGTAGAATAAAATTGATAAATTTAACTAAAAGCTAAATTTATTAACCGAATTACGAGACATTTGATTTAACTAATTAATTTGATGAAACATTTCCAAATATGATTTAAACAAAAAGTCATAAAATTCTATATGCGAATATTTTATGGATTTTTATTTAATCAAAATCATAACTTCATTTTTTTTCTCCCTGGAACCTGTAGAATTCGTTAATTTTTGGTACTCTCCCAAAATCCAGTCTAACCTGTTGTATTAAATATATAAAAGAAGAAGCAAAATGAATGGACCATGGACATATATTAACAAATATTTGTTTAATGTTTTATTTAAGAAGAAATAAATTATTTAAATTTTTACCGAACTAAGAAAAACCATTAAATAATAACTAGTTCCTTATGGTGATAATAAAATAATGACCATATTTAGAAATATGTGTGGTGTTGAAGGGGGTTTTATACATATAGCATATATCTATGATGATTGAACAAAGACCATCACCATAGACAACAAGAAACATATAAGAATCCATGGCGAATCTGTTTTATATTTTTTCTTTGTCACTAAAATCAAAAGTGAATATTTTTACAGTTTCAGAAAGAAATAAAAAAAAAAAAGATTTTAATGTCAAAATTATGTAAGATTTTTTATTTTTGGTTTATTCTGGATATTTTGTTTTTGGTAAGAATTTTTTTTTTTTTTGCAGAGAAATAAAAAAATTATTGAATTTTTATCGTTTTTATTTTTTTTTTTAAAAAAAATTAATTTATCGTTTATTTTCTGTTTTTTTTTTTGTTTTTTGTTTTTTTTTTTGTTTTACATTGACTTTTGTACAGAAATTTCTAGAAACACAATAACAATTTTTATATTTTAACAAATTTTTTTTCTTCTCAATTAAAAATAAAAAATTAAAAAATTAGAAATTAAAAAAAAAAAAATTATGATAAGAACAATTATATGGCTTATTTTATTTTAAACACAAAAAATATTATTTATTTGGAAAATCAAATATATAAATTTTTTTTGTCCTTTTATAGAAGAATAAAAAATAAATCATTTAATTAATAATTCATAAATTATTAATTAGAGAACTTAATTAAACATACTTATTTTGTATATTAAAAAAGAAAAGAAAAAATTATAAAAAAAAAAACGATTTTAAATGGCAGCTTCTTTTTTTTTTTTTTTTTTGAACATGATTTTTAATTTTATATATTTGTTTTTTTTTTTTTATCTATTATTTAATAATAGTTTTTGTCATTTGGTATGTAGTTTCTATTAAAGATGTTTTTTTAACAGCTGAAAGAAAAAAAAAATAAAGTAGAAAAGTCAATATTTAGTTGATTAAAATTTTTGGTTTTTGATTTTTGCTGGGTTTTTTTTTTTGATCAGGAAATTAATAAATTAGAGGTCAATTGGATAATATATATACGAAATCAAATGTTGACGTAATGAATTAACATAATATGAAATTTATATCATCGCGAACACATATTTTTTTTTTGGCAAAAACATTTTGTTCTTCTTCTTCTTCGATTTTACTTTTGCTTTCACTTAAATATTTCTATTAATAACTTTTATTTTTATTATTTATATTGACTCATTTAAAAAAAACTGATCTGACTATTGATGAGTTCGTGTAAGCATAATATTATTAAGTACGTTAATTTTAATCCGTCGTGAATTATTGTAAAAAATAATAATTAATAATTCATTAAACGTTCAGTCATGTTACGACTGTATAGTTTGTGTGAAAATTGTTTTCCGTAACAATAAGATCATTCCAGAAAATTTACGTGATTTGAGTAAATTTTAAGCGTTTGTATTAAAAATTTGCGTTGTTGATAAACGCAAGTATAGGGTGATTATGAGATATGTGTTTAAAAGAATAAAAGTTATACATACTCTCGGCCCCATCCTCCATGGCCACCACTGCTCCATCCTCCATGACCACCACCGCCATAGCCACCACCGCCATAACCGCCGCTAACTCCAACAGTTTGGTATTGGACAACATGGCCACCGCCGCCGTATCCTCCATGACCACCACCGCCATAACCGCCGCCTCCATAGCCTCCACCGCCGCTATATCCTCCACCTCCTACATAACCTCCTCCGATATGTCCACCGCCTCCATATCCACCGCCTCCATATCCACCGCCTCCATATCCACCGCCACCATAATGACCGCCTCCATGACCACCTTGTTCACGAATAACAATTGTGTGTACATCTACTCCACCGCCATGTCCTCCTCCATATCCACCTCCGCCATAATGTCCCCCTCCATATCCACCTCCGCCATAATGTCCCCCTCCATATCCACCTCCGCCATAATGTCCGCCACCATAACCGCCACCTCCATAACCGCCACCTCCATGACCGCCAAATTTTCCACCGATGAGACCACCAGCAAGAAGGCCACCCCCAACAAGTCCTCCGACTAACAATTTCTTTTTAATAAGAGCGCCCCTAAGAAACGTAAATTATACGATAATTAAAAAAATTATTTAATGGACAGCAGGATATAATTAACTTACCCAAGAACTTTAGCTAAGAGAAGTTTCTTCAATAAAAATCGTTTTTCTCTGGTAACTTCACTTCCTTCATTATCAGAATCAGTAATTAAACTACCATCTTCTTCAACACTAAGTAAATCTGTTTTTAAATCACTAACAGCGGCGTCTTGTGGTTGATATTCAATAGCAACAGGTTGTTCTATTTCATATGTATCAGCATAAGCAGTTACAGCCAATGCCAATATAAAAATGGCAATTTTCATTTTTATTTTTAATTTTTCTTTTCAACTAAAAACAAAAGAATTAAAAAAATTAAATTAAAGAAACACAAAATATTTTGAAACTTTTTCTTTTTTTTTTTGATTTTTCTTTTAAACAAAAAAATAGGGGAAAATTCTAATTTTCTTTCTTTTTGGTTTTTAACTGTTATTTTTTTTAAATTTTGGGCTGAACACTTTTTTTTTCAAAAACAAAAAAAAACAACATTATTTCTTTAATTTTTACTTTTACTTTTGACACAACAACAACAACAACAACAACAACTAAAACAACTACAGCAGCAAAAAAAGATGTAACACAAAATCCAAGAGTAAAAAATTCAAAAAATATTTTTTTTTTTTTGCTTTAGAAAATCCAAAAATTGTTAAAAAAATTAAGAAGCTTTTTATTCCAAAAAGAAGAAAGAATTTCTTAAAATCACATTTTTTTTATTAGAGAAAACTTTTTACATAAAAAAAGCTTAAATTCAAGTAATGAAAGCTTATTCTGTGTACAGTTGAAGAGAACGTACCGTATAGTTTATTGATAAATTTTTAACTGATACGAAATTTGTGTATGCTTTTATTTATATATAAAAATAAAAAAAATAAACAACTGAAACAAATTGTCTGGCCATTCGGCATTTTAAATATATATTTTTTTTTATCCCTACTCCTCCCTCCTATATTCAAAATATAAGTTTTTTTTTTGTTAACAAATTAAAATTATGTGTGTGTGTGTCTGCGTATTGTGTATAGCAACTAAAAAATACATATTTTTTTTTTAACGTATAGATATTGAGACTAGAGCGTACATTTGAGGTGGCAAAAATTATATATGATTATTTATGTGCGAATTTATTCATCTCTCTTAATTTACTAAATAAAACTCTTACTGATTTTTAACATTAATATTTAAACATTCTTATGTACGTGTATTAACACTAACATAATTTATTAATGTATTTAAAATTATAATAATAGAATGAAGGGAGGATACCGGATCTACTTATATTCGCACATTTATAAGATTTAAATATAAAGATGAAAATGAAGAAGAAGAAGAAAAAAAAAATGTGTGAAAATAAAAAAATCTAACTAATTTGAATTTATAAAGAACAAATAATAATATAAGAATTATTGTGTAAATAGATTTTTTATGTAAATAAATAATAATCATTAATATTGAATGAATAATTTGTTTTAAATGTCGTGTGTATGTAAGGAGGATATCATTTTATTAAATTTTATAGAAAAGTTACGTACAAAAATATATATTGGGAAGATTTGAATATTGAATATTATAGAAATGTGAACGTGTTTGATTGGGGGGATATACCGGAAATTATCTATTGACTTTATGGTTTGGTCATTTAGTTTTTTCTTTATTCTGAAATTTTTGTTTTATTTTTTTTTGTAAATTTGAAAATTAAATCTTGAATCGGTAAAAATTCATTGAACAATTTATTATGAATGAGGTTCGTGTTTTTGCCTTTTATTAAATTTTAATTTGAATAATTTCAGAATCTACAAGAATATCTAAACTAAGTCAATTTTATTTGTAAAATTTATTAATATTCATAAAATTTTGTTTTTTTTTTGTATTTTATGTTTTTCTGTAAAAAATTAAAATTGAATCTATTTTAGCATCTCGCACAGAAACAAAAGGCATTATGTAACAAATTTTTTTTATTAAATTCCTGTTCCTTTAGAAATATAGAAAATTTATGCTGAATGTTGAATCATAAACCCAACCTATCGCAATTAAAATTAACGATCGATAAAGATGGATTTGAAGGTTTTTTTTTTCAACATTTTCTATAAATTTAGACTGACCAGACCAGAACATATAAATGCAAATTTCATTCTTATCAAATGTGTTTTTTTTTAATTTTAACACAAAAACGATTTCATAAAAATTGTAAGTTCTGTTAAGGAATTCTTGAATAAAAAATAAAATAAAATAAGATAAAATATTTAATCGAAAGTTATAAGAATAGAACAGGAATAAATACATAGAATGAAACGGAAGAAAAGTTAAATAATGTATGAAATCATCTTTAACTTATATTTATTTATTTGTCATAAAATGAAAAAGTTAACTTTTTATGGAAATACCAAAGAATTCAAGAGTTATATAAAAAAAAGAGACAGAGACAAAAACTTAAGAAATAAATAATCATCTTTATAATTTATGTCAATGTCACATAGTGAAAAAAAACCTGAACTGATTTTTTAATATGTAGAGACATTAATTTGTTTTTTTTTATCCATCGTCACATTTTACAATTTATTGTTATTATTATTAGACATTTTTTTTCTCTTTGTATAAAGTCTAAATTGATGTAAAAAAAAATTAATAGGATAAAAATTCATCAACGCCAAACGTGATTATGTTTAGGTTCGTCACTTTATATTTACAAACGCATTGAAATCTTTTGTACTCTGTTATTTATATATTTAATATTTTTTAAAGTATATATTTATTTTATGCAATAATCAATATTTACATCAATAGTACAGCAGAGGATATTTAATGATTTACAAATTCCAAATAACTCTCCCCGTTTTCTGTGTACTCCCTTGAACTATAAGTGAAAAATTATATTTTTAATAAGAAATTATTGTATCAAAAATATTCACAAGGCTATCTAAATGATGTGTTAAACAATATTTGCAAAAGAATAATTTTTCTTTATTTCCGCTCGCATCATTATCGATTAATTTTGGACATTTTGGAAAAAAATAACGATATTAGTCCTTCAAACTGTGTTTAAATTAATGTGTGTATAAAAGTCGTTGACTTGACTTTGACTTTTCTCTTATTATAATATTTTATTTATTATATATTTGCATGAACTTGATAAGAAATTATTGTAGAAATTATGCAATTAATAATTAACTTTGTATTTCTTTATTATTTTTTATGTATTTGCTTATTTTAACGATTTACGATTTCCAAACTAATTCATTAGATAAATATTCAATATTAGATATTTCAAAGTTGAAGCAATGTTAAGGTAAAATTTTTAATATTCATATTTAGTAAATTCATATTCTTTTCAAAAATATATTCTAAAATTTCTGACAAAGTCATGGTTTATTGATTTATTTTATATTTTAGAAAAGTTATGTAACACAATATATGGAAGGTTATATTTTACTCTTGTTTATTTAAGTTCTAAACATTTTTATTTGTTTTATTTTTTGTTAAGAAATAAAATATATTAAATTCTTAAGAGCCACAGACAAAACACACACGCATAATTTTTAGTTCTGTTAATTAAAACCACTTGGATAAAGTCCGAAAATACTTGAGACTTTATTTAAACTAATTTTTTTTTTGTTATTTTGCTTTAAAATTATGAATGACCAAATTGGACATAACAGTAAGGTTAATTGTTCGTAAATTGAATTGTTTGCGGAGAACGGAAAATAATTAATAAATTATTCAAAAAAATACAATAATTTTTTTCTCGTTTAAGTTTCCTTTCCCTCTGATTTATCGCTTTAAAAAAATCAAATGTTTCACTTAACTAAGACACTTAATTAATAATTGAAGTATAATGAAAATTAATTAAATTCCACACCTTTTTCTTAATTAATATTTCACCTCTATACATTAAAAACGTGCTTAAAAATTTTATTCAGCGTTCGTCATAAGAACATACAGTCCAGGAATAATAAGACACAAGTGACAATTGTGAATATATTTGCCATTTGTAAACATCATCTTTCTACCTAATGCGGACCTATATAAATATTCATCTTCTGATGTTCTAACAAATATTTATTTTCCTTGTATATTATTAATTATTTTATTTCAATTTTTTAAACAAAACAATAAGCATAACAAAAAAAATCTTTACGATAAAATAGAAAGAAGTTTTTTTCTTTATAGACAAATGGCTCAACTATGTCGAAATAAATTTATTATAATTTTTTTTTTTTTATGATTTAGAGGGATTTTTTTATTTCTATTAAGAAAATTTTCGGACCGGATTTATTTCAAGTTCATTTAACTTCAAATTTTAGTTATGTTAATTTTTAGGAGGGTCAATAAAACATCTTCTCAAATTATACGAGCAGAAACATGTAGCAACTATTAAAAAAAAAAAAATAGAAATTCAGAATTTAAGTTAATCATTAAAGAATTTTAATAAAGGCATTGAAACATTTAGTTATTTTAATTTGATAATATTAAATATTTCATTAAATCTATTTGGACATATTTAATTTATTCATTTGCAAGGAAACATTAAATGTGGTCAGGTTGATTGTACTTGCCAATCAATTAACATGATTTTATAAGGTGAAATCTATTTGTTTTTTTTTTGGAATCCCAAAAATGGTCATTTCTGTTTTAATAAATAATAATTAATATTGCTCACAATATTTGTGAAACATTTTTTTATTAAAAATGAATTGAAAAGAAATTTTGTAATACAAAATTATTATTTCAATGTCACGTAATAAATTAACACTTGTTTTTTTTAAATTTGATTGATTTAATTATTAAATTCAATTTATTATTATTTATTTATAATTTCAGCTAATATCAATTGTGTAACAGAATCTTTTGCCATATGTTAATTAATTCTAAATAAAATAATGACTTTATGTTGGACTAACAAACACATCAGTTTAATAATAAGCAAATAAAATGAATTATAAATGAAACAAAATACAAGAAGCTACAGATCAAATAATATTTTATTTGTTTGAAAAAAATCAAATAAAATTAAACTTTCAACTTTTGATTTAGAATCATCGACAATATTGAAAGTACTATACAAAAGGAATAATAATTTATATATACAGATATTTTGAAAGCAAATATTATAAAAATTTTCAAAGATATAATATAAGTTTAATTTAATATAATACACTTTGGTTCATAAAGTTCATATAATTAAACTCTTACTACTTAAATTTAATCCACCAAAATAAAACAAAACAAAAAAAAAATTTCACTACAAACAAAGAAAAAGCCACAAACAAAATATATGAAATGATTTTTAACTTTGTTTTACATAAGAAAAAAAATAATATGATGGGAATAATATACTAAAAGGTAATCAAAAAGAAATTCTCTTACCACACATAATACACACATTATGAGTGTAAAAAAAATAGAATCAATGGATTGTTTTATAAAAATATTGTTCACACAATTTTCATCTTTTAAAAATGACAGTAAAATTTAAGACAATAAAATTATGCAATAAAAACAAAATGTCGATGTTTTTAAATTATTGTTTACAAGAAAAAAATCTTCTATTTTAAAATTTAAAGAGATAATTTCTATTCATTTTTTAACTTACTAATTAATTTTTGATGACGATTTTGTTTGAAGCACCTTTAATATGGGAAAGCAATTCAAGTCATTCTAATCATCAAATAATCATTAATCATTTCATCAGGAAGAAAATTAAAAAGATGTTAAATTATTGAATTCTTTAACAAGAATAAAAATGTTAACAATTTTGTTTGTTCTTGTAATCTCAAGGATTCATCATAATGTTTAAGGTTATTGTCACACAACCAATACCAAATATGTCATTTGAAAAAATTATAAATGACTGAGCATATAAAAGAGAACATATAAAAGGTACATTACTTCCTCAGTTTCCTCTTAAAAATAAATAAATATGTCTTTTAAAACTCGTAACAACGAAGAATAAAAATAATAAAAATAAAAAAAAAATCCAATAAAATTGATTGTTTATTATTTATTTCTTTCAATGACCCTCACATCTGATCAATTTTTAAAGGTTACATAATCGAGAAACCAGTATAAATAAAGTTTTTTTATATAAATTAAGAAGAAGTTCAATTCAAAATAATAAATAAAATAACATATTTTTATATAAAGATATCAGGCAAGCTAAACACCAAACAAGCAGTTTGGACAAGTCTCTTTTAAGAGGACACAGTTGATTCTTTTTCTCTACTTTTTTTTCTGTCTATTTTTCTATTTTTTTCTTTTTGGGTAATTCCAATCACAAATCTATTATTATATATTTTAATAAACAAAATCAAAAACAAAAAAAAAAAGCAAACAACAAAAACCGCTTTACTTTCGCTTACAACAAGCAAAATGAATGTTCTTGAAAAGAACGTGAAAGTGAATCTGATTTCATACATACAACATTACCAACATTAATATGATAATTTTTTTTCTGGTATAGAAAGAAATGAAGAAAGAAAAAAACTATATTTTTTTTTTATCTACATTGATGGATCAATTCTATTATGTAAATTGTAAATAAAATGGTAAGTACATACATAATGTACGTATTTATAAATACCTTCACACCGTTTAACTTTTCATCATTCAATTTTCATCAGTAAATAGTTAAGTAAAAAGAAAAAAAAATATGTCTCCTCAAGCACTCTCTATCTATCTCTCTCTCTCTGTCTCTCTCACTCTCTTACTTAATGTACAAAGTTTTATTGTCGTAAGTGTAAATAAAAAAATTCAATTAAATACATTTAAATGCAATTAAAATATAATTACTAAATAAACTATAGTTAAAAGTTTAGTATACGCGTATTAATATTTTTCTTTTCTTTGGCTTATAACTAAATTTCCATTGTCTTTTTTTTTTTTCCACTGCCTAAAATTAAAAATGGTAAATATAAAGACAAAAAACAGAAAAAAAAAATTAAATAAATAAATAAAACATAATTTAGTTAATTAATTAATTTAATTACTTTAATTACATAATGTCATAACGAGAAGCTGATTTTTTTTTTTTAGTAAAAACTAAAATTATATAAAAATAAGAAGAAGTAAAATTTACAGAAAATTCCATAAATTTGCCAAAAGAATGTCGTTTGGATTTTTGCAAAAAAAAAAAAAAATTAAATTAAATTTTTATTTTTCTTATTTTTGTTGTAAATTTCCGTATATCTTCTTTCTTTGTTTGTTTCTATTTCTTTCTTTCATTGACTTTGCTTTGTCAAAATTATTTTCAAAGATTTTTATCTCTAATAAATTATTAATTAATTTTTTGGTCACAAACGTCGGGATTTTCAGGAATTGAATAAATGTTGTAAGGTTATATGGATTCTAATTAAACCAGATTTTTATTCATGTTTTACAAATTAATTTCAGTGTTGATATTTGGCCAATTATATACTGTAAAGATTATGTTCCGTCTTTTAGACTTCTTTTTTTCTTATCCAAAAAAATGTTTGTTGGAATGTGGGAAATTATTGTGAATTGCTTTACTAAATTCTTGTATCAATCTTACATTTTCTAAGGATGCCTTGAATCTTGATACAAACAAAGTATAATCTCTTGAACTAGATTTCATTTAGTTGTAGGTAGATTCATCTAAATTATTAATAAAGTTACGAATGGTAACGTTTTGTCTTTCCATTAAAAACCAAAAAAAAAAAAGAATAAGAAAGTAAATATTTACGGAAAACAAAATAAGAAAGAATCCAGAGAGAAGAATGGAATTTTTAATTAGGTAAATTCATTAAGTTAAAAAAAAATTATAATTTAATAAAAATAATTTACCTTATCTTGAAAATAATAAAAAGACCTTGAAGAAAAAAAAAATAACATATACCAAAAGAATTTGCGATAATATTCAAATTAAAAAATAAATACGCAACGCACAGATATTAGATAAATTGATGATGTACAGGTAGATTGTAGAATGTAGATGATGAGATGCTTTGTGAGCTGTTCAATTTAAATAATATAATACCTGTGTGAAATGTAATAGTGAATGAAATTGAAAAGATTATTATTAAATAAGCGAAAATTATAATCATTGTGTTTTTGTATTATATATTTTTTTTTTGCTTTATTTAACTTTCGTTTCTTTTTTTCTTTTTTTTTTTTTGTTTCTGTAAAAGCAATAAAAAAAAGTTCATCTTTTGTATAATTGAAATTATTTTTACATAATTTCATCGATTTATTTTATGAATTAATTTTTATAAAACAAAATTTTTATTTAATAATTAATTTAATTAACTCAGATTGTCAACATAAATTCAAATCAAATATAGAATTATGATATTTTTTAATATAAAAATAAAAATAAAAATAAAAATACGATGATTTGGTTTATTTTGATGGAGTCCAGATGTCTGTTTATTTATTAACGATATTTTAAAAAATATTATGTGTCCTTGTTAATGGCTTTCATTTTTATATTTTTTGTATCTCGCTTGTTATGAAATTCATAATAAAACTTTATTAGTTATTAGTTTGTTTTGTTTTTGAAGAGAATATTTTTATGTCCGTTTATTTGTGTTAATTTTTCTGTCGTTTATAAATTAAAATTTAGAGTGATACATTTTTGGTAGAATTTATGAATAAAATTTTGTAAGATTATCGTTATCGAATTTTGATTGTAACGTCTTTTTTTTATTAATTTTGATCAAATTTTACATAATTACATAATAAACATTTTTGTGAATATCTTTTTCATAATGTTACGTTAAATCTCCTGACACAATAAATATTTATAATAATTTTAATGCCTCTAATATATAATTGCCTGAAGGTACCCGACATCAATAAATAATGAAACCAGAATTAGAGAAACAAAAGGTAAGCAAGAAAATAAATGTTACATAAAAATAAAACTATACTGACGTTGAATTAAAAGTTATATGATATTTAGTAGTGTGTCTTTGAATACATGTTGTTATTTGTAATTGTATTTATGTTTTTATGTGAGAGTAGAATCAGCATAAAATTTTTTTTTTTTTATTGTATAATGTAAGATTTTGAGAATAAAAGAGCGTAAGTGGTAAAAATAATAAAAAAATTCACGTTTCATTTTTAACAAATAAGTTTTTATTTTCTGTTCAATATTCTTTTTTTTTCTGTGCTTTTGTTTTGTTTATTTATTTGTCAAGGTAAGTATTTTTTGTGGTTTTTTTTTTTTGGTTTATTTTCTAAATAATTTCAAAATATTAAAAGGAAAAGAAGACGATTGTGTTTTATTCTACTAATTTTCTTATTGTATCCGACATGCGTGTATTGCTTTTATTTAGAGAAAAAAAATCGTCTTCCGCGTCGTGTGTTAATTTTAAACCACAACACGAGGCAAGGCAGTCAAAAATGTCGTTAATGCAAATTTTTACAAAAAAGTTACAAATAAGGAAGAATCCATGCGTTTGATTAGATTGAATTCATGAATAAATTTTTGCGATTATTTGGATTTAAATTTTTATCAAATTTAATTAAAAAATGCGTTTACGAAAGACATAAAACTGTTTTTCCCTGAATCTGAAATCTTATCTTGTTCTTGAATTAAAAGTTGGATTACAGTCATTATGAGACAAAAACAAAACAATTACAAGAGAAAAAAATACGAGCAGTCTGATAAACTGAAGGTGAACTTTTAATTCCCTTGAATTTTTTTTCTTCATCTCATAAAAATAAAAACTTTCTTTAATAAATGAATACAGAAGAAGTCTTCTTATTTAACCTACTCAAGGACAATTAAACGTTTCATCGTTTATGTAATTTATTAAATATTTCTACGTTTAGACATAATTACATAAATTTCAGTTTGTTTAGATTTTCTTTATTTCCAAGAGAAATCAATTTTTATGTCAAATTGACATACATTAAAAATTATGAAGTACCTACCCAATTTATTCAACAGACATATATAAATGCCATTGATTTTGTCTGAAATTAAAACATAAACGATTTGACCTTCAAAAAAATATTCAACTGTTTTTTTTACCATAACGAAAGTTAACTTGTAGAAATGTAGAACAATACAAGTTCAGTTCAATGAACGAAACTTCATTCATTTATTTTTTTTTTACATATAATACGGAATGAGTTTCACAGAAACAGAATTTACAGACTACTAAATGTTCACGCTTTACTTATTTCATCAATAAAAAAAAAATCGATTGGGTAAACTAAAAATTATTTAAAAAAAAAAAACGTCAACAAGTTTTCAAACGAATTTCTTCGAATGTTCAAATTTCTTCGTATTTCTCTGATTGTTCATTCGTGTTCATTTCAGCTATTCGGATTTATTAAGAACAAATATCCAATGAATAACAATTATTTGGTTTTGTTATTGGAACCTATACTCTGGTCTGGAACTCAAGTCATTCACTATTACACTCTTTGAATTTCTTAAAAACTAAAAATAAAACAAAATATTTTTTTTCTTCTTCTTTGTTTTTTTCTTTGAAGCAAATGATATTTTTTTATTCTTTTTATTGCAAAAATAATTATTTAATGTGACAAAAAATTAATTTTAAACAAATATTTTAATTATTTAATTGGACAATTAATAAGAGTTTCACAACGTATTTTTTCACCATTTCCTGTTATCAAAAAGTTACCTTTCCACACAGCATCACCATTTGAATTTGTTTTTAAATCAGCTTGCAATTTTTCCCAAATCTATGAAAATAAACAAAAATTATTATTATATCTTTATTTTAGTGATTAACTTAATTTATTGATTAACTTTTTAAACAAATTAAGTTTGAAAAGAAATTTTAAATTTTAAATAAAATTGTTTTCCTGCTAAATGGAAAACAATTTTAATACTCATAATTTTTAATAAAAACGGAAATAATTTCCGATTGCATAAAAATTTCAATCTGAAACAATAATGTTCAACTAAAAATTTATTCAAATTAAAAATTAATGAACGACATAAACTTGAATCATGTGAAGTATATATAACCGTTTTTTTTTGTCCGATTCATAATCATAACATTCAGTCTGCCTTTTAAATATTTCTCTTCTTTTTTTTCTGTTTCTTTCTTTTAAAATAAAAATCCCATCTAAATTCTTTGTTTAGTCTTTTTTATTTTGTTGTTTTTGCTTTTTCTTTATCTTTAGGAAAAAAAACAGAAATTTATGAATTAAAAATAAAAATTCCCGCAAAAAATATGAAAAAAAAAAATTCATAAATTTTGTCTGTTATAAACAGAGAGTAGAAAATACGTCACGGGCATATTTATTTTACGTTCCTAGACAGAAAAGACAGAAAAAGAAAAACAAGAACAAAAAATTATCGTAAAATAAACAGTAAAAAAAAAACAAACAACAAACGGAATGAAGATCGTATTTCGCAATTCATGCCTTCTTATGTACATCGACCTTAAGAAAGAAAAAAAATAATCAAAAAAACCAAAAACAAAACAATAAAATTAAATTCATTCTTTAAATTTGACTGAAACTAAATAAAAAAAAAATATTTAAATTTCGTAGAAATAAAATTTTAGAAATTGATTCGAGTTTTTTTTATTGTCTTCTTAGAAATCAATGATTTCAAAATCGACCACAGGAAATATATAACATCATTTGTAAACACAACAGGAATTATACATTATTTATTTCGGGATTTCTAAGTACCCAAAAATATTCATAGACAATTTTTATTTGAAATTTTAACAAATGACGTCATTAAAGTAAAGATAAAGGATTTCCAAGTTCTAAACAATCCAATTGGAATTCTATTGTTACTGTTATTGTGGACAATTTATTAATTGAATGGATAAATTAACTAATGGATTAATCGATTTCTCATGTTCTTAGAAGAAATTCTCTTTTCATTATTAGTTTAAAAGTTAAGAAGAAAAAGTAATTAAAAGTTTTTGTTGAAATTTCCATTTAGCAACAACAACAACAAAAATTTAATATCCGTTCCGTTTGTGTTATTTTTTTACATTTTTTTGTAGGTGAAGGGTTTTGGTTTTCAATTATTCCATTAGGTCTTTATTATAAATTTCAATAAAAAGAAAATTATTAGACAAAAAAAGTCAATTAACGAATAAATAAAGAAATAAAAACGAAATGAAAATAGACACAAAAAAATAATAAAGACACTTCATCAATGAAATCAAGACACAGAAATTTGAATTAAAATGCAACTCACAAAATAAATACAAAATGTAACACGCACACACACACACACACACACAGAGAAATAAACATAATAATATTTTTTGGCTACCAACTTTGTTTCTTTCTTAAACGATTTAATAATCCATTACGTAATTTAATATTTTTGTTACAAGAATAACTAATTTCTTTTAACAATGTTTTTTTTTTTATTTCATTTTACACAATTTTCTTCTTTCTTTTATTCATTACAACTTTTTTTTTTACGATCAAAATTGGTTTTATTATTTGTTGTTGTTGTGCACAATCGTGTGAAAATCTACAGAAATAAAATTAGAATATCGACTTGAAAATAAAAATAAAAAAATCGGTTGTGTATGATGGTTAGAAGACGTGTACAAATTTAGGGAAAGTTGCAATTTTTTTTTATTGCTTTTTTAACAAAAAAAAAAAAATATAAAAAAGTGAAAAAAGTTGAATTTATGAATTTTTTTCAAAATTTGTTGAGTACGTTAATGATGTGAACAATTATGAGACAAATATTTGATATGATTTATTGTAATGCTAATGGCACTTCTTCATTTTCGTTTGAACATTCTTTTTTTTTTCTTATTTAAGTTTTTTTGGTTTCAGTTTTAAAATTTCAACGGGAAATTCTTACCGAAAATTAAAAAAAACTAAATTTTACCTTTTTCTTAGGATTAAGAACTTCATCAGGATTTCCAGTGTAACCTTCAACAGAAATTCTATCACCAGGAGCACAACCATCAGGAATTTTAATTGGTTCAACAGCTGTATGATCTTCACTGTAAAATTAATTATGAAATTCTAGAAATTAATGAAAAATATTTTTTTAAACTTACTTTGATGCACATAAAACCATTCCTTTTGATTCAACACCACGCATTTTTGCTGGTTTCAAATTACACAGAACCGCAACAAAACGATTTTGCATATTTTCTAATGGTACAAAATTTGCTAAACCACTAACAATTGTTCTTGGTTCTGCTTCACCCAGATCAATTGTTTCAATATACAATGCATCAGCGTCGGGATGTTTTTTTGCTTCAATAATTTTTCCAACACGAATATCTAATCTACTTGGATCGTCTTCTGCGGTATTTACAGCTGCCTCCTGTTTTGTATTTGTTTTAGCTGGTTTTCCTGGTAGAGGATAAGCTTTAGCACTCAATGCCCTAGAATGAATAGTTAACGTAAAATTTTTTCATTTTATTTAATGAAAATGGATATTTACTTTAATTCAGGTGATTCAAAAACTTTTCTAATTGGATCTAATAATTTATTAATGTAAATTTCAACTGAAGCCTTTAAATCGCCAGGATGTACTTCCTCTTTAGCAAAACTATCTTCTAAGTCTTGATATTTTAGATAGGTTACATTACCACCAAATTCTTCTTTACGTGAAATTGTAAATCCTAAAAAAATAAAATAAAATTTATGTCAACAAATCAAGGCAGACAAGGAATTAAAAGTTCATACCTTCATTTTCTTTAAACAAAGAAAACAAAACATGTTTAACAAAAGACAAAAGTCCATTATCTTGTATATTTCCAGGCTCACAAAAGGCACGTTTTAATTTTTTTTTAAGATTAGCTGGACTATCAATAAGGTCAATTTTTGAATCTTCTTCTGATGATGACATTTTACCACCAGCTAAGCCTGGCACCATTGGATTCATTAAATGAATTCGTTTTTCATAACCAATTTGTGGTAAATATTTTTCAGCAAATGTAAAAATTTTTCTTTGATCAACACCACCAAATTGTGCATCAACTTTTAAGTACTCTTCATCTAATGCTTGTAATCCAGGATATAATAAACCAGATAATAGAGGATGCTCTACTTGTTTTACAACTTCAGCACCAGCTTTTCTTGCATCGTGTTGTGTTACAACTGATGTTATTTTATAAACATCCAATGTGTATTCCCTGGATAATTGATAATCACTACCTTGTACAAATCTAAGAAAGGAATTTTATATAATTAATTTAAGTAAGAATGTTAAAAATGCAGTTCAGACATACTTTAGTTTATCTAAAGGAACATCAATTGATGTCAACATTGCTTTTATTATTGCCTCATAATATTTTGTTCGTAACATGAGTAATTCCCATGGTGCTTTCATATTATCCAAGTACGCATGAAGATCGGCAAATAAAATCGTTACCTAGAATGATTGTTTAAATTTAGAAATTTTATTACCTTCCAAGAAAAAATATTTCATCATTCTAACCTCACATCCGGCTTTGAGAAAGTCGGCAATTTTTGACATTGGTACAAAGTAAGCAATATGTGGTTTACCTGTTGTAGCTGTACCCCAATATATTTTAAGATCACGTTCTTTAATTATAGTTGCTAATTTATCTTCACCGAGAACTTCTTGAAGATTTCGTGTGATCAAATCTTTCTTCAACTCAAATGCCATACTTTCACCCATTATTATGCCTGAATTTCACTGTTTACTGATTGAATTATAAAAGGAAACTGTGCAGAATTATTGCTTGATTTATATTATTTTTATTATTCAATAAATAAATGAATTTTTTTTGAAAAATACTCAGCAATTGTGAAACTGTAATCTTATCATGCCTACACACACACGACAACGTCACAATTTTCAATTTTTGACGTTTCTAAAATTTAAGACCTTGTGTCAATCGTACGTATTGCCAGATGCTTTGTGTAAATGGCTACCCAGCAGAGAAATCGTAAGCGAGAGATTAATAAACACTCTATAAACGGTGAAAGCAAAGACAGACGTTCTACAAAAATTCAATGAGAAAGAGTGAAACAAAAATTATTTGTGATGTGTGTTCTTATACCGTCGATTGTATATGATTTTAAAGACCTTTTATAGCACTTATAAAGACTTTACGCATAAACAGGTCTACATGTGTGTGTTTATGAGAATTTACTAATTCTGTGGTGTTGGTTATGACATTTTGATTTTATTTATGTCAATACCATATGGTGTCGTGTTTTGAGGTCCAACATTTTGGTAATTAATTGGAACTATTAATATTTATATTTAGTGAAAATGGATTATTTAAATAAAAAGTTAAATAATCAAAATTTGCGACTCATGAGCTAGCAAGTTTTAACTTAAGAAAAAGTTCTTATTTTTAAATTTTAACTTTGTCTATCTTTTACAGAAAACATAGAAAACCGTTGAATTTAGTGAATGTAATTAATAGCAAGCATGGAAATAACATAGTGGTTATAAAAAGATGATTCATTTATTTTATTTTAGCATATTCACAAGATGAAAGTGGAATTAATATATTAAATAACTAGTCATTTCATGACTCTCTTACCCAGAGCCCTAATTCCTTAGATTTCATAAATAAAAGGATATCGAACAACCATATAGAGCATGTCCATTGTAAGTACATACAATAATTTTTATTAATTTCTTTTCATTAATTATACTTTACAGTACGTGAAACCGACATTGATGTTGACGTTAATAATGAAACAGACAATAATACAGCTTATGGTAAGTGCTATTGTTTAATATATTTATTGTAAATAATAAAAATTTATACAAATTTCAGACATAATTTTAAAAGAACTGGCAAAGATGGATGTCAACATTAATTTCATTAAAAATATTCAACATAAAATTTTAGACATTGTTCAAAACAAAGAACAGGAAACAATGGACAATATAGACCTACCTATTACAACACCCAATGATCTGAACGAGTATGAATAACTTTCTGGAAAACTGGAAGACAATATGTATGCTATTCATTTACAATGAATTATTATGATATAAGAATGTAAAAAACAATTATATTTACAAATAAATTAGTTTTTTTAATAGAAATTTGCATTTAATTTAGAAAAAAATGAACCCCTTTATTACTACTTGTAAATGAACACTAAAAGAGGGCTTATGTTCAAGGTCCTAGTCAGTGCTGACAAGAGTGTTTATTCGTAAACACTGAATCAATGCTTTAATATACCGTTTACGTACGGCTTCACCTTATATGAAACATAAACACTTGAACACTATTAGTGTCAGCGTTTATCGTAAACACTTGGGTATTTATGCATAAACACTCATTCAGCACTGAATAAACGCTGATTTCCCTGCTGGGTAGTTTGACGTTTTGGCCATGTGCGTTTGTATGTATGTATGAATGTATAAATAGTTAAACAACATTGTGCAATTAGTGAATAGTGAAAGTTCATTTTTATTGTCAGTTAACGAAAATATATTAAAATGCAACACGTAGAATTATCTAAATTAATTGAATTACAATCTTCATCATGTGTAAGAAATGTTTGTATTTTAGCACATGTAGATCATGGTAAAACAACGTTAGCAGATTCTTTAATTGCAAGCAATGGTAAAATTTTGGAACTAGATAAATTAATTACTCATAATGTTTTCTTTAAAAAATGTTTGATTTTGAATAGGAATAATGTCCAGTAAATTAGTGGGTAAACTTCGGTATATGGACAGTAGAGAAGATGAGCAAAAACGTGGTATTACAATGAAAAGTAGTAGTATTGCACTTTATTATAAAGGTTATTGCTACCAAAATGAATGGTTAATCAATTTGATTGATTCACCTGGACACGTAGACTTTTCCAGTGAAGTATCAACAGCTGTTAGATTATGTGATGGTGCAATTATTGTGGTTTGTATTCCTTCAATTGCTCATCTAAAAAACTGTCTAATATTTTTTTTTATTTTGTAGGTTGATATTGTGGAAGGCGTTTGCCCTCAAACACGAGCAAGTTTACAACAAGCATATACAGAAAAATTAGTACCAATTCTTGTATTAAATAAAATTGATAGGCTTATTGTTGAAAAACGAATGACAGCTTTAGATGCGTATTATCATATTGTCCAAGTATTAGAACAAATTAATGCTGTTATGGGAAATATATTTGCATCTGATATTATGGCAAATGAAGTTAAAACATCAGATGTAATTTTGTTTAATTTAAGTTTTTATAGATATTTATTTTAAAGAATTTGATTAATGTTTTAGAATGATTATACATCAGGTCTGGAAGATTCAGATGATTCTTTAATTTATTTTACACCAGAACGTTCAAATGTTATATTTTGTTCTGCTATTGATGGTTGGGCATTTACTATTAGTGATTTTGCAACAATTTATGAATCAAAATTAAGTACGCAACTTATATTAAAAATTATATGTAAAAGGTTTTTTTCTACTTAAAAATTTATTTTCAGATATTTTGCATTCTCAACTGGAAAAGGTGTTATGGGGTGATTTTTATTATAGTCCAAAACAAAAGTGTTATGTTAAAGGTGCTCAGGAGAAGGCAAAAAAACCAATGTTTGTACAATTTATTCTAGACAATATTTGGAATTTATATGAAACAATTTTATTTCGAAAGGATAAAGATAAGATACCTGGTGAGAAATAGTGCTTGTATTTTTCTCTCTAACTTCCCATTCTTATATTCATTAATAAATTTTTAGGGATCGCTGAAAAATTAGGAATTAAATTAACATCAAGGGAACTTCGTCACACAGATGGTAGAGTACAATTACAAAGTATTTTTACTCAGTGGTTACCAATTAGTAGAGCTGTATTAGAAAGGGTTGTTGGTATTATACGTATTCCAATTATGCCAGAAGATAAAGCTGAAAAATTAATGTGTTCACTTAATCAAAATTTTAATTCATATCCAGAAAAAACAAAATCATTAAAATTAGAATTTATGAAGAGTAGCGGTTCCAGTGAACATGTTATCGTATTTGTTTCAAAGGTAAATTTTTTAGATAACTCTATAAAAATGATTAACTTAAATATATTTGTTTTTCTTGAAAGATGTTCTCTGTAAATCGTTCTCATTTGCCTGAGAATAGAGCAAAACCACTAACACATGAGGAAATGCAAAAAAGAAGAGATATTGCTCGTCAACGACATCAAGAACGATTAAATCAAGTAAATACAACAATTGAAGAAGGAATAACACAAATGACTTTAGAGGAAAAAGAAGAAATTGAAAATAAAGCAGAAGCAGCAGATAGTATTGATGAATGTGATGAAGTTTTTATTGCATTCGCTAGAGTTTATAGTGGAACTTTACGAAAAGATTCTAAAATTTATGTTTTAAGTCCAAAACATGATCCAAGAACAATTGAGTAAGACTTTTATTTCTTTCCTGTCTTTTTTGGATAATCCAGAAATTTCTTTTCTCTTTAGTTCAGAAAATCCTCTAAGTTCTCCTCACATTACAGAAGTCACTATTGGAAATCTTTATTTATTGATGGGTAGAGAAATGGAAAGTATTGATGAAGTACCAGCAGGAAATATTGTTGGTTTGTGATTTTATTTTCAAGTTTGCTTGTATAAAAATTTTACAACATAATCAATTTTTCAAAATAGGAATTTCTGGACTTCAAAATGTTGTCTTTAAAACAGCAACATTAAGTACAAATGTATTTTGTCCATCATTTACTGAGTTAACAATGACAGCCACACCAATTCTTCGTGTTGCAATTGAACCTAAAAATCCTCTTGAAATGCCAAAATTATTAAAAGGCCTTAAAATGCTTAATCAGGTAATTATTTTGTTTATATTCTTAAATTCGTAATAATGTATTTCAATAATAATTTTTTTATTGTCTAGGCTGATGCTTGTGTTCAAGTACTGATACAAGAAACCGGTGAACATGTTCTTCTTACATTAGGTGAAGTACATTTAGAACGTTGTGTAACTGATTTAGAAGAAACATATTCTAAAATTAAACTAAATGTTTCAAAACCAATTGTACCATTTAGAGAAACAATTGTCCCTAAAGAAACAATGGATATGGTTAATGAAGCAATTGTTGTTAATGGTAAGTGGAATCTAAGTTCAATTTAATTGGATTTCATTCGATATTTATTTCTTCACTTCCTATTTTAGAACAAAAAGAAACAAAAGAAAAAGTGGTTACAATGAACACACCAAACAAACAAAGTTGTGTAAAAATATTAGCTGTTCCTTTGCCAGATGAAATGACAGAATTATTAGATACAAATTCAACAATTTTAAGTGTAAGTTTTCAATATTTTACAATACGTTTTATTATTTATTTCTCTATTAAATATTTTCAGGCTCTTTCTCAAATAACAAAAACAAAACTCTTATCAGATCGTACAATTAAAGAAATACAAGAATTAAAAAAAAAAATGACAGAAATATTGAATGAAGATAAAAGTGGCAACTTTCCAACAGATGCAATTGAACGTATTTGGAGTGTTGGTCCAAAAAAATGTGGTCCTAATATTTTATTAAATATGACTGATTATAAGCATGTAAATTTTTGGGAAACAAATTATGAAACAATAATAACACATAAGTCAGATGAACGTTCTGAATATGATAGTTCATTTTTAAATGGTTTCCAAATGGCCACATTTTCTGGACCATTATGTGAGGAACCATTACGTGGTGTTTGTTTTATATTACAAGAATGGACATTTGAAAAAGAAGATGAAAATTGTCAACGTGTTTTTGGACCATATTCGGGTAATTTTATTTTAAATTGATTTAATTGAATAATTTTACTAAAATATAATTTATAATTTCAGGACAAATAATGTCTGTCGTCAAGGAAGCATGTAGAAAAGCATTCCAAAATCAACCGCAACGTTTGGTTACACCAATGTACAGTGTGAATATTGTCGTTAGCCCAGAAGTATTGGGTGAGTACATTTTAAATTTACAAAATTGATGATTATAACAAAACACAAGAAAATTCAAAGGTCTGCAATTTTATAATTGGGTTACCTAAAATGAATCAGTTTAACGTAACTTTAGCTGGAATTTTTGTCAAAGTTATTTCTATTGAATTCAAGGTAGCGCTATACTTAATACAAATCCTCTTTAATTATTCTTTTTCAACAATTCAATAATCCGTTGTATAGAATTTAACTCTTCAAAAGGTTTATCTAAATTCGACAAGAATAAAATGGAAAACGGTGAAATTTACAATTTAAAAAAAAAAAACAGAAGACAAATTTATTCTTTTCTCATGTAATCATCGGGTCAGCCCATTCAATTTTTTTTTTGTTGAGAAACATTTTTTTTCCGTTCAACCCATAAATCAAGCAATTAACTAAAATAATATCGAAATTTATTACAAAATTGATATCAATTTTAATTTATCAAATTTAATCTTTTATACCTTTCCCCGAACTCTTTCACTCTCGCATTCTGTGTTTATAAAAAAACATTTTCATTATTTGATTGGAATTAAAATCAAATTTATCATTAAAAGAAAAATAAAGAAGAACGATCAAGAAATAAATGAAAATAAAAGAATCAATTTGTCAAATATGGGAAAATAAAAATATTGATTGATCACCACCAATTGGCGATTATTTGCCATTTTATAAAATAAGAAAGAAAGATCGAATAAAACAAATACAAAAGATGTTTTTTTTTTGTTATTGTAAAAATGTTTAAAGAATATTTTGATGATTTATTTAAGAAAACCAATCGATCAAAATATTCAAAAGTATGTAATTCAAATAGCTTGGAAATGTTTTTGTGAATTTATGACAACTATTTTTTTTCAATTCAATTTAAAAATTATTAAAAGGAACAAAAAAAGAAATATTTAATTGAATTTCTCTCTGTGTCAAATATGTGAATTTAAATTTTTTATTTTAAATAATAAAAAAAATAGCACAATCGTTGACAAAAGTAAAATCATTAAATTCTATTTTGTATTGATTTTTATTCCCGTTTATTTACCCAATAAACTTTATTTCTTTAATCCGCTTGTTAACCGATAACCAAATTAAATATGATTGGTGAACTATTTTACTTTTTTGGTGTGAATATTTAATATTTATTCCGCTGATATTTCGTAGAAAAGCAAATAAACATAATTCCTTTATGGATTAATTCCACAATGATTTTTATCGATCATAAATTATCAATTCTCCAACAAATTTGATGAAGATTCATTAAATCGCAAATAATTGTGTCAACGGCATATCCTCCTTGAATTTCTAATTATTAATTGAATTGTTTGTTTCCAAATCACATCGTATAAATTTCAATATTGTCACCAGGTTTTTTTTAGCTTTGTTCCAATAAATTTTTTTTGGATGTGAAAATAAATTTTTATTTGCCGCATTTTACACATTTTTGGTTTTGGTCAAAATCAAGTTGGATCAGAAGTTATTGATGAATTTGTCTCTTTTGTTTAGTATTTATTGTTGATGGGAATACTTTAGCCATTTCCTCTTTAAAACATGATTCTTCCGTTTTTGACCCGTTTACAATTTTTGTCTTTATTTTTTTTTAGTAAAAGAACATATTTGAAATTTTTTTCACACAAACTAATTAATGTAACTGAATTTGAATGTTTGGTTTATTTAATTTTTGTATTCTTATTAGTCTTTTTTTGTTATGTAAATTTTTATATAATATTAATAATAAAGACTTAATAAAGATTGGTTATGTCACAGTCACACATAAGAAAACAAGAAAAAAAAAACCGAGTGACAACGATATAAAAATTACAATAAAAACAAACGCTGTTAGATTATTTTAAAAGAACAAAAAAAAAAAAAAAAGATAAACAAAAATAAATGCAAATCTAAATGCGTTTGATTAATGATTTTTTAAGTTTTGTAGTAAAAATTTATATTAAGAAATTAAGACTTTTTATTCCGAGAATTTTAAATAAAATCAGAATTGGAATTTTTGTTTCTTCAGTTCTCGCCTTGAGTCATTACAAAAATTTTGGTTCTTTATGGAAAGTACGTTATGTCCAGTTAGAATTTTTTAAAATTTTTAATATATTCTCTATTCAAATTTGGTTTACAAACGTTTGGACTAGACTAGAATTTCTGACCATCAATGATTCGTTGACGTTTAAATTTTGTTTGATTTTACGTTACTTTATTCCTCATTAACGTTACCATTTTTAATTAAACAAAAAATTGTTTAGAATTTCAATTTAAAGTTACTAACAAGAGAGATACGATAGATAATATTTAGGCTTATTAACGTGTCTTGTATCAAGATACGAAATCTACACTTATAATAGAATCCAAAATCATTATTTCTACCACGCTGAGGTGATGAGTTGATGAGAGTCTGTCACAGTATTTGATTAGAATTTTTACCTTTATCAATTTCTAACTTTTTATATTTATCATAAAATAAATTGAGACAGTTAGAAAATTTGTGTGTATATTATTTCAAAGTAAACTTTTAAGTGATGACAAAATTCTCATAATTAAATAACAACAACCACAATTTTTTTTTTAAATATTTTATTTTTCCTTTTTTTTTGTTTTTGTTTTTTTTTTATTCATTTAAATTTTTATATAAAAAAAAATTGGTATAATTTATTTATTTACATCACACGCAAAATTATTGTTCGTGTTTTCTTTAATTTCTTTCTTTAATTCTAAAAATACATATTTTGTTTATTTGCTTTTGTTTTCTTTTTGTTAAAAAATAAATACCTTAAACTGATAAAAAATTGATAAAAATAAAAATATTTTAATAAAAAATAAATTAAAAAATAAAATAATTTAATTATGTTTTTTTCTTTAAATTAATAAAATAAATAATTTAATTAATTTTGTTTTTCTATTTTTTGATTTTCTAAAATTTTTTTTCCTGATTTTTCTAAATTTTCTGATTTTTTGTGATTTTCTATTTATTTTTTTGTGTTTTGTTTTTTTTTCTGTTTATTTTTGTTTTCTGTAATTTTTCTTGTATAAATGCAATTAAATAATAATAATAAATTAATAAAAGGTAAAGTGTAAAAAGTGTTACGTGTAAAAGTGTATTTATCGATGGAGATAATTACTACAAAGAAACAATTTCCATTCCATTTAATTTCGATTTTTATTTCAATTTGATTTCAATTTGATTTCATTTAAATTTCAATTGGATTTCAATTAAATAGTTTTGTCCATGATTTCATATAAGCTGTTAACTCCAACGATATATTTTTTTATGTAGTGAAAAAATAAAAATAAAAGAACAGTGATTTTATTCAATTAAAAAAAAATAAATTAATATTTTTTGAATGAAAAAAAAAAAAAGTCACCGTATTGTGCGAACCCCCGAACTTAAGACTTTTAGGAAATAGAAAAAAAAAACGTTGTCTTCCTCTTTATTTTATGTGAAAAGAAGATTTTTTTTTAATTACTAAATTAAGGAAAGACAATTAATTTTGAATTAAACAAATTCAATAAAACTAATTAGGAATTTTTATAGAAAATTCTAATTCGATTTTTTTTGCTTTTTGTTTTAAATTCAAATTTTTTTTTTCTAATTTCTGTTGTCAGAATTTTATATACAACACACACACACACACAAACACCCTTTTTTTATATATTTTATTAAAGAGATTCTAAAAGATTCTGTATAAAGAATCTTTCTAGATAAACTTCTCTCTTTTTGTTATTAATTTTTTAAATTATTTATTTTTTTCTTAGGAGAATTTTTTTTTGTTGTTAACTTAAAAATAAGATTTTAAATTTAATTTAAATAAAATAATTATGAATTAAAAAATGATAATTCCTGTACGTTCTACATCATAAGCTTTATCTTTTATTTTTAATCCCAATCAAGTGAATCATGTAATTCTTTAACTCGATGCCATGGAAATTCTGGCATTGATTCATCATCAATTGATGAACGTTTTCTTCTACTTAAATTTTCATCTTCATCTTCTTCTATTTGTTCCTCTTGTTCTTCTTCTACTTCTTGTTCTTGTTCATCACTAGTACGACCATAACCATTACTGAATACTGGTACACTATTTTGGTATCCTTGATTACCACTTGGTTTATTAATTGGACTTCCTGGCCTCTTTAAATATTGATAACTATTTGATTGATATAAATTATCGTAATCATTTTGTGTTGTTGGTCTTATTGATGAATATTGATTTTGAATTGTTGGTCTTACTGATGAATATTGAATTGTTGGTCTTGCTGTTGAATATTGGTTTTGATTTGATGGTCTTACCGAGGAGTATTGATCTGCTGGTCTTACGCTTGAATATTGATTTTGAGTTGTGGGTCTGACAGTTGAATATTGATTTTGATTTGATGGTCTAACTGAAGAGTACTGATCTGCTGGTCTTACGCTTGAATATTGATTTTGAGTTGCGGGCCTTACAGTTGAATATTGATTTTGATTTGATGGTCGTACTGAGGAATACTGATCTGCTGGTCTTACGGTTGAGTATTGAGTTTGAGTTACGGGTCTTGTTGTTGAATATTGATTTTGATTTGATGGTCGTACTGAAGAGTATTGATCTGCTGGTCTTACGGTTGAGTATTTATTCTTATTGGATGGTCTTACTGTTGAATATAGATGCTGATTGTGAATGATTGTGTGTGGATTTTGAATTTGAATTGTTGGTCCTACGGTTGAATATTGACCAACAATTGGTTCATTAAAATAAGATGGTTTTTGATTTTGATAACGTTTAATTGGTGGAATTTCTGTTGGTCTTCTTATAACAGCACCTGGCTTAACACACATCATACCGAATACTCTGATACCAGGAACACTTGCATATGTTGGTTGATCATGAGCCATGGGTCCATCTGTTGAATTAAGTTAATATTTTTTGATTAATTTTTAATTTTGTTTCAAAATTGGATTAATAAGTTAATTATGTTTATATTTGAAAAGAAAAATTTATAAATTGAGGAAATTGCGAAAAATTAACAAAAAAAAAAAACAAAATTTGCGACAACACAAATTATTTGAAATTTTTTTTTCGCAATAAAATAAATAAATTAATTGAATTTTCCTGAATTTTTGATTCATAATTTAATTTATTTTTACCTAATTTATAATTATCTGGGCAACGGCAAATAACCAAATAATGCGATTTTCCTGTACGTGTATTTTGTAATGCTAATAATGACCAATCTTTAGGTGCTCGACATTCACGCATTTCAGTTGTTGCTTCACATGTTTTTGCCAATGTTATTGCCTACAAAGAAATAAGAAAAAAAAATTATGTATTTTAATTGTTACAACAAAAAAAAAGTCTATAAAAAATATACAGAAAATCGTTGTTTTCTATAATCACAGATAAAAGAAAGAAAAGAAACAAAAATTGAACGATAAAAGATTGCGGGAATAAAAATTGCATAAAAAAGAAAATATTCTCTTTGCTATTTTCTTTCTTTATTCTTTATTTGTTTTTTATTTTGTTATAAAACAATTTCTTATTCAATGCGTTACCGTCCATTATTTTCATATAAAAAAATATATGAAGAAATGGAAGAAAAAACATTTTATAAATAATTTATTTATTGCAACAAATTTTAATCTTCATAGATTGTCAATATTATTTTTGTTTCTTTCATTTTATCATATTTTGTCGTATTGTTTGTGTGTTTGTTGTTATTCAATTGTTTATTTTATTACAAAAAAAATCTCTTCAAGAATATTATTTTCTGTATTCTATAATTTTTATTTTTCTCTGTTTTTTTTTTCTTGATAGAAAATAAAAAAAATACAAAATCTTATAAACAATCGACATTGGTATGTTCATGTTTTTGTATGATTAAACCATCAAAATCTGCATTTCCGTTAGAATTTGTTCTTCGTTTTTATTTTGCTTAAAGTTCAAAATGTACTGCTTGCTTTTTTTTGTCTATCTCTTGCTTTTATTTTGCAAAGATCATTTTGTTTATTATTATTATCATTATGATTTTTCTTTGTATTCTTTAAAAAAAAAGAAGAAAGAAAGAAAGATGAAGAATATCATCATAATAATGGTTTATTTATTTTTTAGTTTTGAATTTACAAAAGAAATTTTAATGAAAAGCGTTAACTCTACGCTGTACACTCATATTATACTCTGTGATTCTTAATATTTCTTCTTCTACGTTTTTTGTCTTATGACTTTGTCTCTGCTATTATTTAACTATTTTTATATGGGATAAAGTGTATTGTCTCTATTAGAATATTTATATGTGTTCGATTGTATAATAAATAACATAATGGTTATAATATGTTGTCATATCGTGAGTTACAAATTATTACAAGAAAACAGAAAGAAAGATTAAAATCGAAATAATAATTCAAAACAATACAAATCAGGTTTTTTTTTCAAAAACAATACAAATCACACTGCTAACAAACATAGACAAAAACAAAAAATGTTAATTAACAATTTAATGGAAAATACAATGAAAGTTTAAATCTTTTCACTTTGAGTTAAAGATGATCTTGATCTTGATCTTTATATCGTAAAATTGTGGAAAAAGAATTAAATTTCATTTCCTGGACCCAAAGAATTAATCTAAATAAATTCTAATCTAGAATCATTTCTTCTTCTTTCTTTTATTTTTCTTTCTTTCTTTTTGATTTGATCCCAAATTTAATTACAGTTTTTTCTTGTTTGTTTAATTTCATTAAAAAAAAAAGTCATCGTCATCTTTCAAAAGAAAGATGAAATATTAATTAATTTTCTGAATAAAAATAATTAAAATTATAAAATTGATTGAAACCAAAAAAAAAATTAATTTAATTTTAGTTTTTATTTGTAGTTCGTGTTGTTATTATTATTTTTGCCAATTAAAAGAAAACGCAATAATTTCATAACAGAATAATAATAGTTAGGGGATTCTATCATACGTCAATTACTTTGTGTCTTAAGTTTGAGTTATATAGTTTTTTGTTGATATCTTAATTTTACGTTGCAATCTTTAATCTGATTAACTGTCTGGTAGATTTCTATAAGACAGTTATTATAAAATCTTAAGCTTCCCAATGGTTATTTTTTTATAAATTAATTCTAAAAAGAAATTTCTTAAATTATAACTTTATAGAATTGTCTTAAGTCTGAATGAGTTAATAGAACCACTAAAAATGATCTTGACCATTTTTTCTTTTTGTTATTTTTGCATCAAGAGGTAAATAAATTTCTAAGTGAATTGTTAAAGTTTTGTACAAACTTTCGATAATTTAATTTATGCATGAATATATTGACAACAATTGTCAATTTTATCTACCTAATTTCAAATTATGGTCAATTATTTACTTTCTATAAATTGGACAGTTTAATCTTTCCTTTTTCTTTTCTGTAGATTTATTTCTAATTTAAGAAATTCAATTCACATAAAATCTTTCAATATCTACAGTTTAAGTGCAGCAAAAGATTTATAGAGAAAAATGGTCAATTCATGTTTATTTCTTTTTCCTTCATATTAATTGTGTCAATTGAATTGAAGTGTGAGGAATATTTGGTTCAAAATTTCTATATTCGGTGCAATAATAAAATTTTGAAGATAATTAAATAAAATAAGAGAAGAATATAAATTTCATGTAACGTAAACCGTACGAAAGTGTCTATATATTTATTTTCCATCTCTAATCACATGCACTACAATTCTTCTTTTTGTTTTATTACAAACAAAAATCTTTTTAGTTGTTTCTTATAATATTCTGAGTCTGATTTATTCATTTGAATTTTATTCTAATTATTTTTAATGCATTCTCTAGCGTATAAAATGTGCATTCTAAATTCTAATGATATTCTTGTGTTAACACATCATAATTTTCAATATTTAGATTGACTGCATTATATTTTCCATATTTTCTTTCCTTTCGTTTTCCCTTCAATTCACCTCACATTTGTTGTTGGGAAAATTAAACAATTCTTAGAAATTTTTTTAAAAGAAAAACAACAACAATTTTTTTTTTCAACTTGCCTGACTGAATTTTATTATTATTCTGTTTGCATTTTTAACTTAGGTCATAAAATAAATGAAGATCATCTTTCTTTCTTCGTAATAAATATTTATGCATAAAAATAAAAAAAACAACAACATTGCATTAATAAAAAAAAGAAAAAGTAATATATACACAAGTTTTCATTATTGTTATTAACTATTATTATTATTATTATTATTATTATGTTCGTATATTGTTTAAACTTTAAACAACAAAAAAAAAATTAAATAAATGCATATCCGTGGAGAATAAAAAAAAAGGAACAACAATAATAACAATAACAACAACCAACAACAACAATATTCAAATCATGAATATTGAAATGGTTGATTGTTAAAAAACTGTGTGTACTCATATGAAAGAAAAAAACAATTTTTTTTCTCTCTGTATCATCTTAAACGGATCTTTTAATCGTATCTTTTTACCATTCAATGTTATTTAGTTTTGTTGTTATTCTTATTATTTGTAATTTAGATTTTTAGAAGAGTTTACAAATAACAAAAAAAAAGTAAAAGAAGAATTGAACTGAAAGAAAATATTCATTTGATGAAAGAAATAAAAATAAAAGAGTTTTCAGAAAAATTCTATAAAAGAGAAAAAATCATTTTCCGTTAACTTCTCTTTTCTATTCGATAGAAAGAAAAAAAAATGCAATTATTATTTTTTTATTGATTCTTATAAAAATAAAAAAGAAGGCAATAATAAAGAATATTGAAATTATTATCAAATACTCCAATCAAGAATTCGATTTTCTATTTCTTTTTAACAATTTTCTGTTTGTATATTAAAATAATGTTGTAAATCTTTAATCGTCTCTTTTCCACTTAGAATAGTGTGAAATAAATAAATAAAATTGAATAAAAGAAAAAAACATACAATGCGTTCAAAAAATGCAATTGAAAAATTCGTGTCAATGAATAACAAAAAAAAAATAAAAATATTTTGTGATTTGATAAAATTGTAAAGTCATAAAAATGAATCAAAAATTCTTTATTCTTTTAACGTTTCTTATACATTTGTGAAAAAAAAATTGAAGAATTGAACTTTAGATTTCTTCGTTTCTTCTTAATTCTATAAATTATTATTATTATTTCGGAATTCAAGACATTTTCATCGTGAATGAAATTTTAACGATTTAAAAAAAGTTTTTTCTAATTTTAATGTGAATCAAAGACGATTGTTGATTGAAGTTTTCTAATTTAATAAAAATACAAAATTCCCGTACACCCAACAACAATTATAAAATGGTTCACTTTTTTTTTTTGTTTAGGAATTTTTTTTTTTTTATGTAATTTACACATTACTACGTGCAACCCATACAATGATTAATTGATTTTAGAATCTCCTATATTTTTTTTTCTGTTCTTTATTACAGAAAAAGTTTTTCATTTTATTATTTTTATTCTCCTGCAACGAATGACGTTATTATTCTCATAATGATGGTTACTTTTTTTAAACAATAAAATGAAGTCATTAATTTTGTATTATATTCATATATGAACATCATTATTATTCTGTAATATTCGCGTTTTTATTCATAGATTTTTTTCTTAGTGTCTTAGAGTTACATTGTAACTTTGTAACTAATTATTTATTTATTAAAAAAGAAAGAAAAGAAAAAAACAAAGTATGTATGCCAAACAACATTACATTGTTCTTTTTTTTTTGTCTTCTCTCTTCATATTATTATTTTACCATTTAACTAATGTAGACAAACTTACAGTATTTGGTATTAAAAAATTCTGATGCATTACAATGTGATTTACACTCACTATAATTTTTTTACTAATTTCAACATAATGATTTTAGTGACTCTGGTATTTCTAGTGATGACGTAAATTTATAGTTAACAATAGGATTTAAATATAAAGAGTTTATGAATTAAAATTTTTAAATGATTTTAAATTAAGTGTTTTAATTTTAATAAATAATAATTTACTGTTAATTATAAATAATTAAATTTAATCAACATACAAGAGAAAATATTAATTTCTTTTTAATAATGAAAAGAGAACAAGTGTTTTGTAATTAATTAATTTATTTATGTAAATCGTCTACATTTGTTCTTATTCTTCTTTTTTTTTAATTATATTTCGTGTCTTTTTGTCTTTATTTGTCTTTTGTCTTTGAACAGAAAGTATATTTAATTAGCAAACTATCTATTTAGTATTTATTTTAAAGTTTAGATTATTGAATTTGATTTGTGGAATTTATTTCTTAATTTTGCTTTAATTGTTCTGTTTTATTGGTTATGGCGGACGTGCTTTGTGTACAATTAACTAATTGCATTCATGAAATATGAAATTATTGTTCTTTCATTGTTTCTAATTATTTTAAATAAATCATAATGGTATTGTATTGATTTATGTTTTTCTTTTCTTTTCTCTTCGTACTTCTAAGACGGTAATTTCTAAATAAAAAAAAACAATTATTATTTGCCTGTACAAATTCTGTACATAATTTCAATTCTACACAATTTCGATCAGTTTTAAATTATCTGTTTAATTTTTTGTATTTGTTTGCAGTAGGTACAGTGAAATTAATGAATAATTGTGTGTGGTAAAAAAATGGATTAAATTTTAATTAAAGTAAAATATTTGTAGGAAAAAATTATAAATTAACTTTGTTTGTTTTTCTTCTTCTTCTACATCATAATTATTATATTTTCTAATTATGTCTACTTTATTTTTTTTCTCTTTTTAAATTCTCTCTTTATGCAAAATAATTTATCCGACATTCATAAAGTTATTTTTATAACAAATTGTTTTGTATAATTTAAATAAATTCCACAACATCTTTATTTATAAATTTCAATAATGTTGTTTTCCAATTTGAATTTGAATTAAGAAAAAAAAGTGTTGAATTTTTGTGTAGAGCAAAATTCAAAACGATAAATGTAAGGTGAAAGAGTTTCAGTTGAAAATGATTTCATTCAATACTCGATTATACATTTTTTTCTGTTAGAAGTAGAATGGAAAATCCAATATTTTTATTTTTGAATTTTTAGAGAAAATTCCCAAAATAATAAATTAATAATTTCACTTTTAATTTTTATTTAAATTTAAACGAAAACGAGAAAATATTTTTAATTTCGTTTATATTTTTTTTTTGGTTGCTTTGACTTGTGATTAATTAATACTTTTGCTTTTCTAAATTTTAAATTTGATTTTGTAAAAAACGTAAAACATAAAATTTGGTTCCTTTGAAATTGTTGGTAAAAAAAAAATCAACAAAAAGAATCAATTTCAATAAGTTTTGTTTTGTTTTTTTTTTTTGGTATAAATCTTTAAATGCATCAACAAACACATCAAAGACAATGACTTTGAAAATTTTCAAATGAAAAAGAAATTTAAAGAAAAAACGACAACAAAACAAATAAACAACAACAAACAGATAATGTCAAAAGGTTCTTTTCAGTCAGTAAATATTCGATTAATATTTTAAAGATTTTCTTTATGTCTATTCAGTCATTTCTTTAAACAATTTACAAATCAAAATAATCTTCTTAAGAAGAAATAATAATAATAAGAAAAATATTACAATCATATCTGTACATTTCCAATTCCAATTATCTCATTCAATACTTCAAGCAAAGAAAAAACAACACACAAGAGAATTGCATATTTTTCTTCTTCTTAAAAGTTTTTTTTTTTTGCATTTTGTTATTGCTGTTGTTGTTGTTATTTATTAAATTGAAATTAAATTTTCTTTAATAGACAAATAATTTAGCATAACAACAAAAAAAAAGGAACAACAACACACAAGAAAACGTTCCTAATTGGTTTTTGTTTTCATAGACAGAAAATTATAATTTAAACTTTTTTTTTTTGTGAAAAGAAAAAAGAAAGATCAAAAGGTCGTCGTCTCTTTTTTCTGTTTCTGTAATTTTTTTTACAGAAATCTCATTTGTGTCAAGAAATTATTAATATTTCTAAATGTGCGCGATAATAATTAATTTTACTAAATCGATAAATACAAATGGCAAGAAACAAACAAAAAACTTGCAATGATTTGTTGTAAATTTGAACAAAAAATTTATTTTCTTTTCTTTTCTCAAAACTCGATAAACAGACGTAAAAAAAAATTGTCTTTAAGGCAACTTTATTTCTGTTTTGAATTGTTTATTGTCGTGTTCTAATTTAAAGTTGAGAATCGTGATTTTAAATAAACGCATTTAAATATGAAAAGAAAGAAAGAAAGAATAAACGGCGCGCGGTACTTGCATTTTTCTCTTTTTTTTTTTTGTGTAATTTTTATAATTTTTTTTTTAATTTTAAACGAATAAATGGAGGGGAAGGCAAGGAAAAAAAATGGAAAACAAAAGAAATTTTTAAGAATTTAGAGCGAAAACACTTTCATTTAACAAAAAACAAACAAACAAACAAAACATGAATAATTAAGAAAAAAAAACAAACAGATTTGCTAAAAAAGAAACAAGAAAGAGAAGAAATTTTTTTGTGAATGAAAAGAATTTCTTTCTTTTGTGACAATTATTTTTTTTTTTTTTTTTTGAAGAGAAAAATGGAATTAAAGTAAAAAATATATAAAAGAAATTATGACTAACCTTCCTCTTTGCGTCACCAATTAATTTTGTTGTATGTAAATCATCTTCATTTAAACTGGCTGAACATGGATCTCTGTATCTGTAATAAATTGAATAAATAAAATTTGCGATAAGTTAAAAAATTATTCAACTGCAAGAACGCGAAGTCGGTCAAATATTTAAATTTTTTGTGATTGGGGAAGAATATAAAAATCGTGGGAATAATCAGTTAATAAATTGCGTTCACATTTTTCACAAAATTCACCGATTTAAAATTTCTCTGCTTTTAAGAAATAATTAATTTTTTTGGTACAATTTTTTTTTGATCTCGTGTTACTTTTTTTTTGGTACAAACCAAAAAAAAACAAAAACAGAACTAAAAAATTATACCAAAAAAGAAATAAATTTGTTATAATTTACCTGGAAGGACAAGCGCACAAAGGTTGTGTATAATTTAATCGTACATAAACAGCATTGCAAACCTGTTGAGAGAAAGTTTTTGTTTTTTTTTTTTATTTTTTTTTAAATGCATTTTTGTTGTACTAATATTTTTTTTTCTTTTGAAACAAAAAATAATTCATTCCAACAATTATTATTAATTTATTAAAACTTTGAATTAAATACAAAAACAAAAAAACTTACTTGTTGTATCGCACATTCTGGTAACAAATAAATATGTTGATTATGTGGGTAATAATGGTACTTAGTGGGTTTTCCCGTTCCAGATGTTGCTGGTGTTTTCTAAAAAAAAATAGAAAAAAATAGAAAATTAAGATAAAGAATTAAATAATACACTTCAATTGTTTTCCTGAACTAATTAAAAAAATTATAGAATAAAAATGATAAAATAATACAAAAAAAATTGATGAGTTCCCTCCACACACCACCCCTCTAATCAACCGTTGATCTTATAATTCTTTTTCTTTTAAATTAAAACGTCATAATTCTTGAATAAAATTTTATTAGAATTGACTCAAATCAAAACTGATGAGTTATGAGAATAATTTTTATCCGTTATTTTGGTTTAGTTACCTACTGACTATAATTCATAATCACATCATCATCACAAAAAAATATAATCATAATTAAATTAGACAATAAAAAAAAATAACATAAAAGAAAAAAAAGACAAAAAGACAAAAAAAAAACAAAACAAAACAGAATCTGTGACGAATCATGATTTATTTTTGTCTCACATTCATCGTCTTTTATATTCATCTTTGATTATTATTATTTATATTTTATTAAAAAAAATAATCGATTGATGATGGCATATATCGTGTCTCTTTTATTTTATTTATTATTAAAAATTGAATTGAAAGACTCGAAGTTATGTTTCTTTGGTTTTTGTTTTGTTCTTTTTTAACATTATTTTCGTTTAAGAGTTTTAGAGGCTTTCTTTTTGTTGTATTGTAAAAAAGTGTGGTAAAACGCAAGGTCGTTCATTTTTTTTAACATACAATTGAGATTATGACAAGAAACGGCAATTTATATGTTACCGAATTTTTCATTTTCTTTGATTTAATTTTTGGATATTTTTTGTTGTTGTTTTTATTTCAAATCAAATAAATTCTTTAAATTGAATTTCTATGGTTCTTCTTCTTTTTCGTCTTTATATATACAAATTTATAATTCTGAAGAATTCTAAGAATAATAATAAGATATATAAGACACGAGACCAGGTCAATTTTGAGTTGACTGTTATGTCAACAAGCGATTACGTTTTTTTTTGTAGATGATGAACATTTGTAATAATTAATCATCGGCAATATGTTATTTATCTTTTAAACAGTTCTTCTTTCCTCTATACTCTCTAATGTCACTTGTGTTAATCTGCCTTTATAAATTACTTTAGGTCGTAACGTCAATTTTTCTTCTTCTTATTTTTTTGTTTTGTAAAAATTAAATATTTTTAGCGAAACAATTTTAAAATTGCTATAAAAAACTGTATTTACAATTCATCTGAACATTCTTAGAGGATTTAGATTTTGGGTGCGCATATTGAGGCTTTTAGGTTTGTCAATTATTGCTTTTGTTATCAAAATACGGAACAATGATTTACTTTGCAGAAGCTTCTGTTTGCCTTTAAGACTTTATGTTATGAAATAGTCTTTCATCAACAACTACAAAAAAAAATTCTTCATGTTCATATGTAATAAATTTTACATCCGCGTCTAAAGAAAAATTTTAAAAACAAATAATCGCTTAAAGGCAACAAAAAAAAAGAAGAAGAAGAAGATAAAATTAATAGTCGTTAGTTTTCCTCATACGTTCAAACATATTAAGATATTATTTGTTATAAAAAAAATATTGAACATTTGAACTGTTAAACAATTGTGCTTTTTTTTCCTCTTCTTCTTTTCCTGTTTATTCATGTGTATCCTGTATATGTGTGTATGTAGATAAAGGTACTGTACAAAATGTTGGTAATTCAAAATAAATAAAATAAAAGATAAAATTGTAAAATCACGAATAGGCGGGTACACACAATTTCGATAGCCTTTAGCTATTTTTATCTTCGTCTTAGTTTTTTGTATTTTATATTTTGTTTTTCCTCTCTTATAAAGAAAAAAAAATGTGTTCTTTCTATAAATTCTTAAAATCTAATCTAAACAAAACAGAACATAAACAAACCTAACCTTAAATTATTTATAGTTTATTTCTATTTTTTTTATTTTGATTTATTCCGTAATCGACTAAAACTAAATTGTTTTAATAAACTATACCATTTAATTGGAAAGTAATAAACCATCTAACATTCAACTATATTCAGAAGAGTAATAAATTTTTGTGTGGAAACGTTATTAAGCTTATGTGTGTTTATTTTCATTTGTTTCCTTTTTTTGTGTTTTCATTTGCAGATTTATTTATTTAAAGTCAAATCTTTTCATTTAATTATCAGAATTGAAAAATCTTTCATCTTTTATAAACAAAAAAAAAAAAAAGAAGGCCAATTAAAATAAAAGACTATCTGAGTGCATTATCTCACTGATATAAACAGAAGAATGGTAAAAAAAAATTGCCTCTATAAGAAACGGATGAGTTTATAAATTTTTCATTCAGATTGTGGCGAATTGTGGTCTGTCATATTAAATAGTTAATGGTGCATATCAATAATGCAATTTAAAATCAAAATAATTCACATAATTAAACACATCTTCATATTTCATTCTTCTTAACGAAATGATTTAACGAAATAATAATTTAATCCTTATTTAACGTAACGTTTTTTTTCTTGCAGAATTGGTACCGACAGAATTGGTACTCAACAACAATAAATTGCATTCTTGTGCTTGCACTTTGTATTATTGTTTTTGTTGGTTTAAAGAATTTAATTTTTTTACTTAGAAAATATGAACGATATTTTATTTCATTTCATGGTTTAATAGTCTCTAACTCTCTCTCTCTTTCTCATTTGAATTTTCTGAAAGTCTTAAAAGTTTTTCTTTACAAATGATAAAAAATGCAATTGTGAATAATTATTATTGTTTCTTTTATTCTTATCTTGTCTTGTGGTTATTATTTTAATAAGAAAAAGAGAAAATGTTTTAATGAAAATGGATTCATCTGAATAATTGTATAAATTGCACATCTTTATGAAATGTTCATCTTATATACTCTTAATATTCTTCAGTATTATAAAAAGCAACTGAGATTATTTAATGATTAATCATTATTTCATTATATCAAAAGAGGTTCATAATTTTG
The DNA here is from genome assembly GCA_963082725.1 of Pedicia rivosa. NCBI lineage: Eukaryota > Metazoa > Arthropoda > Insecta > Diptera > Pediciidae > Pedicia > Pedicia rivosa. The sequence continues at coordinate 47,454,614 of OY720151.1, forward strand.
TTATTTCATCGCGTGGTTACAGTTTTTTTTATTTTTTTTTTACGCGCATGCTAATTTTTTATCAAAAGAAAATATGAACATTTTCATCTTCTGTCTTTATTCGAAAATTATTCCTTTATTGTTTCTTTTCTTTATTTTTCTATTTATTTCATTTCTTTCATTTAAATTTTATAAAGTTAAAGAAGAATAATAACAACAATAAACATCGTAAACCGTTTCTTATTACATATTATTATTATTATTTGTGTTGCACGGTGTTGTTGTTGTTATTATTATAAATTTGATGTGTTGTGGGTTGTGTTCAATGTGTTGATCTCTTCACTTAACATACACACATATAAACATAATGAAATAATATTTTATGTTCATTAGTGTATTTACTAAGTATTATGTAGCCTCTTTAGGTGAACTTGACTTTTGATTTTTTTTTATTTATCAATAATTTTTTAATGAAATACGTGACATAAGAATATAAAATAAAGGTATATAACCGTCTCTTCAATCAATTTTTCTTTCGTTCTTCAAAATTATTATTGAGTTGTGTTTATTTTTTGAAAGTGTTAAATTTTATTATTTTCAAACTATTTAACACAAGCGTGAAAAGACAAAGACAGAATATAAATTTCTTTTAAAAAAATTATAAAACATTAAATACGATGAATAAGAGGAAGAAGACGAAGAAGTAAAAATACCACAATATTCGACCTTGACCTTAAATTAAGATAAACCTATTTGTCTAGATTGATGCTGTATTTTTTTTCTCTTATTATTAAATATCGCATCGTCAAAATTTTATTCAGTTAAAAGTTAATTTTATTTGAATAAAAAAATATTTGATAAATTCTACCAACAAATATCTATCAGTGTGCACTTAACTAATGAGCCTTAAAATCTATTCTTCTTCTTTATTTTTTTTTGTTTTTTGATAAAGTGAAATGGTAAATTAACATTTAGTAACATTTTTTCAGTTCTCAAAGATGTCTTCTTCATTTTGATTTTTTTCTGTTTTTTATTTTGTGATCAGAAAATTAATCAAAATATCTTCGATTATTTTTTTTTTGATCTTTTAATTTTTTTGTTTTGAAACCAAAAATATGAAATTAACGTTTAAATGATTTTTTTTATTCATTCCTCAACAAATTGATCATCTTATTGGTTGTGTTTTGTTTCTTGAGTTAAAATTAAACGCGATTCATCATAATAAATATGCTTAATTTGGCATCGGCAGAATAATCGAACATTTATTAAATATTCACATAAATCAATTGTTTTTACTCCTCCTCTCACACATTTAATTGGAATTAATTGAATAAAAACATCAACGTATAAAAATAAAAACAGAATAACAGAGAATAAAACAATAATCAAGAATTGATATTAGTTGCGTGCAAAAATTAATAAGAAGTTGATGAAACAAGAAAACCAAAAAAAGAAAAAAAATGTTAATCGAAACGAAAAAGAAAAAAAAAACAGATTCATCTTTTGACATTTAAGTGGGATCTTCAAGAAACAATAAATTTTCATAATATTCGGTATATTTTTTTTTCTTCATCTTCTTCTTTTTCTTCTTCTTAATGTCTGATCTTTCATCTTTTTTACCTTATAAATATTCTCTAACGGATAATAATATTTCTCTTAGAAAAAATCTTTCCTCTTTGAGACTTTTTTTTATTAAGTCTTTTTGTTGTTGTTGTTGTTGTTGTTATAAAAGAGACTAAAATACCTGTAGATGACTTTCTAATGTTTATATAAAAGATAGAAACCGCAAGATATCTAAAATTTATTTCTACTTATTTGTTGTTGTTGTTTTATCAGAAAAATCTGCCCTTAAGTTAAAAATTAATAAAAATAAATATGAAGAAAAGTGTTTTAAACTCTATAAAAACGAGAACAAGATTACTGAAGATCTTCTTTGTTGTTTTTTAATGTTTATTATTGAAGTGGAGCAGAAGAGTTTTTTTTAAGTGTCTTTTAACTGTTTAAATAATAATCGATTGAAAATAATAATTTCGATTAGATTTGATTTTTTCTATCATTTTGGATGTTTTTGCTTTTTTTTTGAAACAAAAATCAATTCTAGATGAATCTAGTCTAGATGAAACTGCGTTTTGCAATTAGATAATCGTTTCCGTTCTTTTTATTTCACGAAATAAATAAGGCGATAATTTGTGAAGAACAAGAAACAGAAATAATGTTAAATCCAGTTAAAGAAAAAAAATAAAATACTTAACCCAAATTCAATGAATAAAATAATTGAAGTCATTCTGGAATTTTATTTCTCTGTGTTTTGACTCAATTGCCAATTGTGTTCCTTCAAATAAATATAAAACATTTTTGGTTTACAATTGAATTTAGTTCAATTGACTAATTTAGCCAATATAATCCATTCTTGAAATTCAGTTTTAGAATTTTAATACAATTAAATGAATAACTTTACACTGCTTTACGGTAAACTTTAAGAAAAAGAAAGAAAAAAAAAAAAAAAAATGAAATGTAAATTTTTGTAATTCAAGAAGCGAGAGATAATTTTTTGTGTTTACAAATTTCTAAAAAAATAACAAATATAACGAAGATCTTTTGCGAATTTTCTTTAGTATAATTTTGTTGTAGTTATGCAAAAAAATAATGAATGGTTTTGATTCGTTGTGCGGTCAAGTAGTTATTGAACTTTTAACAATAATAAATGAAAATCAAGAATAATTCAATAGTTTTTGTTTATGTTACATTATTTTTCATCTTCATCTTTCATCTTTCATCTTATTATTTTTTTATTGGTTTATTTGTTAATGTTCTGCTGTGCGGTTCTTCATAAATACTCTTTAAAGTGTTCAAATTATCATTGAGGTAAAATACCACTCCATTTGTACTTAATCATAAATAAATATGTTATAGTTGTTGTCTTCTTTTTATTGTTCTGACTGAAAGAACACAACCAGACGATAAAAAATTGAAAATTAAAAGTTTGAAAATTTTTAAAAGAAAAATTTTCATATAAGAAATATTTTTATTCTGTTATTCTTTTTTGTTCTACAAAATTTTGGGTGTAGGCTTAAAGCTGGAATGGTATATTACTACTGTAGCACATATTAAAGATGAATATAAATCATTTACAAAAATGAATCATTCATTATGTTGTAGAAGAAGTGAAACAATTAAAGAAATTCTTATTCTCTTCTTCTTTTTCTTCTTCTTAAAAGGAAAATTACAAAATCTAATAAATTCATAAAGAAAAAAAAAATTTATGATCGGATTTTTTTTATTTTTTATTTTTTCTTTTCATTGGTTATGTTGGTTCAACTTTGTTTGAAGAAAAAATTAAATTGGTAAATTCCTGTTATTTTTATTTTCTTTTTCTTTCCCAAAAAAAAAAGCAAAAGAAAAAATGAAGAATAAAAACCGAAATTTATTTTATTCGGATTATGTTTCTATATTTTCTACAACAAAATTATAACAGAATCTTACTTTTTGTTTTTGTTTTTCGTTTCTTCTCATTTTTGTGTTTTGAGTTTTGTTTCTGTTTTTTTGGTACTTTATGAGGTAAAAAAATAAAGCTAAAAGGTTACAAGAGTTTAAATAATTTTTTGAAAAACAAAAAAAAACAAAGAATTAAGTTAACTAGAAGAATAAGAAACAGAAGAAGAATTTATGATAGCATAACATAATGTATCATGGAAGCTGTGATGTGTCTTATTAACAGATCTTTCATCTTTTCTCTTTTAATAATGATGAAATATTATTGTGGCTTCTTTTTGTTTTTCTTTCTTTTTGTTTCGTTTTTGTTTTTTAAGCGAAGAAAATTCGTTAAGAAGTTTTCACTAGAAATCTTTTTCGAGTAATAAAATTGAGTAGGAGAGATTTAATGAAACAAATTTCCTTTAACATTCTTTTAAGAAATTTACAGTTCAATTGTTACAAAATAATGAATAATCAACGTTGACTGTAATCGTTTTGTTTAAACATTTCTCTGACGAAAATCATCACATAATTAAAGTGAATTGGATCGTTTTGAACAAAATAAAAATAGACGATTGCAATTATTCTGCATAAACAGAGTTGTTTTATGTTTTTTGTGCCAATTACATTTGACATAATTAAATAGATTTTCCCATTCAATTGTCAATTCTAAACACTTTTGTTCTTATTTATGTGACAATAATTGGTTTTAATTTCATTTAAATTACCATTTTTACTCTCAACTTATTTTATCATCAGATCCAGATGATCAGGTTCAATCACTATACGTTCTTAAAGTTTGTTAGTTTGTTAGTTTGTTAGTGTTAAAATTGTTTCATTTAAATTCCATAAAAATCTATAAAATAAATTTTGTGTAATAAAGAAGAAATTATCTATTTTTCTTGTATAAATTTCTTAACGTATTTTTTTTTAAGTTATAAAATTTTATTCTTATTATTATTATTATTATTTTCTTTTGATTTTTGTTTATAAGAAGAAAGGAATGAATTATGTTCGGACCATCTAACAGACGAATTGTATAGTGCGCGCGCGTTCAACAATAAATACAAAAATAATAATAATTTATATCGGAATTAAAATTAAATATAAATTTAAGAGATCATCATCAGATGTTTTTCTTTTTATATAATTTAGTTTTGTTATTGTTGTTGTTATTGTTTTTTTTTCTGAATTTTTTTTTTAGTATTTGTTGTTGCTGTTGTTGATTATTTCTTTTTGGAACGTTCCTCTAACATAATTTGATTGATAGAAGTAAGTAAAAGAAAGAAAAAAAAAATTAACAACAAAAATAAAAATGAAGAAGAATTTCTTGGCTGAGTATTCGCTTGTCACGAAATAATTTTTGTATACCTTTTTTTCTCTACTTGTGCTAATCAAAAATTATATAGTGTGAGATTGGTGTTGAAGTTCTTCATTTTGTTGGTTTTCTTTTTCTTTTTGTTTTTGTTGTTCTGTTTTTGTTTTTTCTTTATTTATTTGTTTGTAGTAATTTTTGTTTTGTTACTTTTTATAATCAAGATAAATAAATAAATTGCGTTGAGATTCTTATTTGTCTCTTTTGATGATGTTTCTATTGTTTAAAAAACTATACCTGCGACAATTTTTAACGTGTAAAATAGAACTTTCTGATTCATCAAAACAAACAGAAAATATAGTTTATAGAATAATTGAGGTTAAATTTCATTTTCATTTTGTCGCAAAAAAAAAAATATAAAAGAAAAAATTAAGACAATGATTCAATTGACTAAAGCCCGCATAGTTTATTGAACAAAATACACGAATCAAAACTTAACTGACTGTCAATATTTTTCTATTCTTTCGAAGAATTCTTAATGAATTTCTGTTTTTTTATTTTTTTTTATTTTTGATTTTTCCAACAGTAAACTTTTAATGATAATTCAAAAACCTGAATAGATGGATTTATTATTCAAATCTAAATGATCACTAATTTGAGGATTGTATTCTTTTTTTTCTTGTTTACTTTTTTTTTTCAATTTTCAAAAATTGATGATCTTTTACTTTATTACAGTTTCTGAATAGTAAATGTAACATAAGTGTTTTTTTATTACAGAAATCTTATTGAAATAAATCCAAGAATGTTACATTAAAAAATGTACTTAGAGAAATAATCCGTAAACATTACATAGTTTGAAATAATTAACAAAACATATTTTATGCAGGTTCGTCGCTTTCAGTCTTTTGATTTTTTTATATGAAATTTTCGGGTTCGTCGTTTTCAGTCTTTTAAAATTCATATGAAATTCCAGGGTTCGTCGTTTCAAGTCTTTTAACTTTCATATGAAATTTTTCGGGTTCGTCGTTTGAGGTCTGACTTTTTTTGCATGAAAATATTTGTTTGGTTCAAAAAAAAATTTCTTTCAATAATAGAAACATCAATTTAATTGTGTAATCAGATAAAATTAATGAAGTGTGAATGAAGTACATTGCGATTTATATTTATACGATTTGCGCACAGCGTAAAACAGAAAAAAAACCTATATCTCAATTGACCTCCTGCCAGTAGTTATTACAGATACGATGATAAATTTAATTGTGAAAAATATTTATAGAAAATAAAGTGAATGGAATTTTGTTTTCTTCATACACGTGAATGATTCGTCAATTTTTCTTCTGTTAAAAATTAGGCCGATAAATGAAAACATTTAACTCTTATTCATTGAGATTTTCAAGATTGACTTAAAATTTAAATTGACTTAAAAAAAAATAAGATGAACGAATTAAAAACAAAGAAACAAACAAACATAATTTTAGTATTTTTGTGCAAAAAAAAATGTTCCCAAATTATTCTTAAGAGTCAAAGCAACAACAACAACAAAAGAAGAAATTTAAATAATCTTTATTCTTCTTAATAAATAATAATATAGAGATGAGTGTTTATTTCACAGAACTTTTAACTCAATAATAGGAAGAGAATGAAGATGAACAAGAAAGAAGTCTTGTGTAAAAAAAAATACACCAAAATAAAATATGCTAAAAAAATAATAACAGCATTTTTTTTTGTTTGTTTTTTATGATTATTATTTTTTATTTTCTTCTTTAAAATGTGATTATGAAAGATTTACCGGCTATACTTTATTTTCTTTTTTTTTTCTACCATCTTAAGTAAAGTACTTAAATCTTTTAAAACACAAAATAATAATAAAAAACAACAAAAAAATTATTATTATTTGTTTAAGATTTCATACGTATAATTTTTTTGTCTTGCACTTTTTTTCTGTTGTTATTGTTGTTTTTGCGGAAGTCATAAAATTATTATTTAATTTAATTTGAATTAAATGAACCCGGACTTTTATGTGAAAAAAAACAACAAAATAAAAAGCAAGTAAATAAGTAACGTGAGTATGCTTCTTTTAGACCCCTCTGAATTTAAGTTAAGTCATATTTTTATTTATTTGTGAATATTAATTGTTTGTTGTTTGTTACTTTCAGTGTCCATAAACTATTCTTCTAGCGGTACAAGACTGTTGCTTTTTCTTCTTGTGTTTTTTTTTTGGTGGAACAAACTTATTTCCACTTTATTTTTTGTTTGAACAAAATTGATGACCCAACTTTATTAATAAATTTTCTTCTAAAAAATGTTGACATTTTTCATAATTGTTGCGGTTGTTGTTATTGTTGTAAAGATAAGATTAAATTTTTGGTATGTAATTCTGCTGTATTCTCTCTGCTATATTCTAAATAATATTTCTTCTTTGATAAATCAACCAATTAGAAACAACGGTGACGTTATATATTTTTATTTTATTGCTCTGATAGTTATGATTTACATTATTTTATAAACTAACCGTAACTGAATAGAGAAAAATAGTTTTGTTTCTTTTTTTTTTAAATTAAAATTAAATTAAATTCAAATGAAATTTTTTAATCTCTGCATTATAATAATTTGCGTATATCAAATCAATCAAATTTTCTGATCAGATTCTTTTACGAAATAAATACTTTAATAGATATTTATAAATTTTAATAAGATCTCTCGTAACAGCAAGACATTCTTTTGTTGTGTACCATTTAAATTTATTATAAAAATAATAAATTCAATTTTGATTTTTATAAAGGTGTTATAATGAGATAAATATTCAATCAACAATACAATCAATAAAATCTTATATACGTCCGGACTTGAGCACAAATAAAAACTTCAAATAATAAAAATTGAAAATAAAAACTTATTTTATGTATTATTGAAATTTTTTTTTTGACACGGTTAATTGATTTCACGTTCAAGACCTTTTTTTACTTCTTCTATTTCTTCTTCTTCTTCTTCTTAATTCATTTAATTTCATTCATATATAATGAAATGCGAAACTAAAATGACATAGATTTAATATTATTAGAATTATTAGTTGAATTAGGTCATTTATGAATTGTATGCGCTCTATGGAAAATTTGATATCTCCGGGTATTATTTTTGTATTAAATTATTTATTTTCAATTTTTAAATCCTCCACTTGTGAAGACTAAGAAAAAAAGTAATATTGTGGGTTTTTATATTTATTAACATTTTTCTTTATTTTACGTAAACAGAAATTATTGGTTGTGCATATTGAGTGTCAGCTACCCATTTTACTTGTGTTATATTTTTTTAACATCACAACAAAAAAAAAAGTACATTTAACTTTAATAATGGGCATACAATAAACGCCTTTACCACTTTACTACATTTTTATCACTTTAATAAATTTCAATTTAAATTTTTTTTCTTATAAATAAAAAATTTCACTCATAATTTAAGATTCGAAGACTGTGAACAAAAAAATATGGTACATTCGTGTATTTAATGGAATGGGAAAAATAAAATAAAATAGACACACACATGCCTTACCCACATTCAATACTAATAATCATAATAATAAATAAAGAATGTATGAAGGGCCCATCGTATCGGATTGAAGTACACAACATAAAAAAAATGAGTAGAGTCGAGAGAAAAAAAACCTAATGGTTTTCAATTGTCAGTTTCATCATTTTGATACATTTACCATTTTTTTTTTATGTTACGCGCGATTGTGAAACGGTACAAATAATTTTCTCTATTTTTTTTCTTCAAATTATGAGAAGAAGTACCTTCAACTCACAGTTTTTTAATGTACTTATTTTTTTTTTTTTTCAATAAAGAAAAAAAAAAATTGAGGTTCGTAGTTCGTCTCAAATCTAAATCAATGAAGGTTTTTTTTTCATTTAGATTTTAGATTTTAGAGAATGAAAATTGTAGACGAAGAACAAAAAAAGAAAATGATAGATAATGTTGTTGTTTTCTTTTATGATTGACAATTTGAATGTGCTCTGGATTTAGATCTGGATCTCATATTTCTGTCTTTGTTGTTATTCTTCTCATACGAATAATATGAAACTTTATATAAAAATATGCAAATGATATTTTAACATGATTAAAGTGAAATAAATTTCATTAATTAACCAAAAATATACAAAAGAAAGAAGAAACTGGACACGGATTTAATTCTTTTTTGTTTCTGTTTTTTTTTTTTGGATTTCATGAAATTGGCCGGCGCCTCATTTCAACATTCTTTTAAACATCTTCTGTACACACTCATTTAAATATCCATATTTTACTTTCTTTTACTCTACTTTTAGTTATATTTTTTAACTGAATTAAATTGAAAAAACTTAAAAATCACGTTTTCAAGATTAAAATATATTTTTTTTCTGTAAAAAACAAGAAAAAAAAAGAGTCAAAATTTAAATGCAGAAAAATTGTGAATTTTTTTTTGCGCTCACAACAACAACAAACAGGAAAAAATAATAATATTAAATAAACGAGAGCAAAGTCAAAAGGTTGCTGCTATAATTTTACAATAATTTAGAATAGAAAATTGCTTACAAATTTTTGCCGTAAAATTATTGAAATTATCTCCAAAGGAAAAAAAATTAAAAAACAAGAAGAAGTAAACGTTCACACATCATCCGGTAATAACAGCAATAACAAAAAAAAAAACTTCTTACAACAAATGGAAAGTTCAAATTAAATTAAACTCTCTGAGTGTAAATCTTTTTTCAAATTAAAATAATTACTGAGAATACAAAACAAAAATAAAACAAACAAATAAATAGATAAAATCTCTGGATCTTCTTTTGTTATGATTTGTTAAATATTAATTTTAAAGTGGAGTAAAATTATCCATAGGTCATGGTTTTCCTTCTACTTCCTCTTGTTCATAAAATGATCTTAAAGAAATTATAAGAGTAAAATAAATAAACCGTATTTATTGTAATCTCCTCCTTGAATTTAGATCCTCGTTTACAGAACTAAAATCAATAAAAAGTACCAAGAAATCAAAACAGAAATATTTTTCTCTGTTTACTTCTTGACTCATGTTACATAAAATACAGCATAAGAAAACAACATCAAAATTAACAAACAAAAATGGAAAAATAAACAATCAAAGATTTATTAAAATTTTCTAATAATTTTTGATGTGAAGAGAAAAAGTGTGCTAACGCTAATGTTTTTCAACAAAAACTTTACCATCATTTTATCACAGCAATTAAATTTAATCATTTCTTTTTTTTTTCTTTTTATCTTAAATTCTAAAGAATTGAATTGAACTGTTACTGTTGTTGTTGCCGTTGTTGTTGTTGTTGTTTTAGTAAAGGTCTTTTTTTTTGTTTTACCTTAATTTGAATGAATTCTTAATAATAGTCTTTGATTTTTTTGTTGTGTTTGTTATACGAGCTCAGTCTAAATTAAGATGACAACGAAGATGTAAAGTTTTAAGTAAAACCAACACAAAAATGATTTATTTAAAAATGAGGGGAAAAGTAGGGAAATTAAGTTTTCATAAAAAATTCATAAAACAAAAATAATAACTTTTTGTTTATCTCTTTTGTGATTTCTTAGTTTTATGTTATTAAATTGAAACTGACCCAACCAATTTAACTAACCAACAAAATATAAATAAACAGGCACATTTCCTATTCCCATTTTGTAAACGATCATTGTTCCAACTATAGAAAACAAAAACAAAAACAAAAAAAAAGTGTGAAATCTTATCTGCACATTTTTATTAAGTTTTTATTTTGTTTATATTTTTATTATTATTCTTTTAACGTTAAACCATCATCATCATCATCATCATCGTCTTTTATTATCCAAAAAATATCTGGGTTACTAGAATGTTTGTGAATCAGAAAGGAAGGAAGTGACGAACCATATTTTCATTGTTGTTGTTTCTGTTGTTTTTCCATCATGAATAATATTGGCTTTGACTTGTTGGTTCTATACAAAAAATGTTAACCCATTTTTTTTTTGTTTTTTTTCTTTCTTTCTGCGTTGTCTGAATTTTTTTTGTCTATTTTGAAGTTTCAGAATTTTTTTTTCTTTTTCTTTTCTTTTTTTTTATTGAAGTTTTTTTTTTTTCCTAAATGAATTTGGGTTCAGTCGGTTTTTTTTATTGTTTATTGTTGTTGTTGTTGTTGTTCTTTTTATTGGCTTGACTGATTGATATTTATATCTACGCGATATTGATCTTCTTCTAATAATAATTCATCAAAAATAAAACGAAAATTGATGTGTAATTATTTAATCAATCATAAATTACAATAATCAAAAAAGGAATCAACAAAAACAGCAACAACAACTACAACAACAAAAACATTTAATAATTCTTTTATTTCTTTCTGTTTTTTTGTTGTTGTTGCTTTTTGTGCTTTTTGTTTGACGTGAATTCAAAAATTCACTCAAAAATTTTTTCTTTCTATTTCTTGTCGTCTATGAATTTAAAGGTGAATGGAAAGAGTAACAACAACAACAATCAACAAAATTTCAAAAAGGCGCAAAGAAAAACTTTCGATCACATTTATCGTGTGAATGCAATTTTCAAATGCATAAAATTAATAATCGATTAACTCAAAAAAAAACAACATGATTTTAATTTATTTTAAATTTTGATTTAATTGGTGTCTCTTTTTTTTTCTTGTTCTTGTTATTCGACTAAGATGAAGTAAAATGGTCTGTTTTTGTCTATAAAGATCAAATTTGTATTTTTAAAGAACGATAAAAAAAAACTGTTAAAACAAAAATTTTGAATTATTGTCTTTTGGTAGAAAAATTCACCGTTTTTTTTCTCCTTTTTTCTTTCTTTTTTTTTCTTTTTGTTTTAAAATTGAAAAAGAATAATATTTCGCTTTTAATAGAAGACGCGAAACATAAAAGAAAAATATATTAGCTACAGAAACAACAACAACAACAGCAGCAGCAACAGCAAAAACAAAAATATAAAAAAATACGTCTTTTTTTAAAGACTAAAACCGTGCGCGGCTGGCTGGCTGCGTTTAATGCTTGACGATTATGAAAATCAGGTCGAAAATTAAATTCAATTTGTGCGTTTTTTTTTTCTTTGCTTTTAATTCTGTCTTCTTTTTTGTTTGTTAAATTTTTTTTACTTCGTTTCAGTTTTCCTTCCTTTTACAGAAAAAAAAAATCGTAGAATAAAATTTTTTTTTTTTGTTTGAAGACAAGACGAAAGTTTATTTTGTTTGCATGTTAATTTTTTTTTTCTCTTTTTTCGCAATTTTAACATAAAATAATGAAGAACAGGAAGAAGAAGATAAAGACGAATAATGTGAGGTAAGGAAGAATTAGATGATACTCGTAAATTATTATTCTTCTTCTTCTTTATTTTAACCTGTACGATAGAAAAATTTTTTCGTCATTTTTCCCATCCAGACAAAACAAAAAAAATCCTCACGAAAGAGGAATACAGAACACAGTGTATGAAGGCATACACGAACATAACATTAAACGTACTTTGTGTTAACCTAAATTTTGTTTGTTTACTTTTTTTTTTTTTTGTGTGTTTTTTTTTTTTTTAAATTCAAATTTATAATAAAAATATATAGACAGAGAAATAAGTGTGAGAACCTGGATAACAGTTACATATTATTGTAATATGCCCATGTGCATGCAATATAATTGTATTATTGCATAAAAGTTTTAAATGCGCAGCCGTATCACGTATTAACTGTGTTTTTTCTCTATTCTTCTTCCTCTTCCTCTTCTTCTTCTTATTTTATTGTCTAAGTTATGTATTTTTTTTTTGCTTCACTTAGAAGAAGAAGACGAAAATATTAACTAACCTAAGATTATTACATCAAGAGATTGAAGAAGTAAGAAAAACAAAACAAAATGGAAAATGTACAAATTGCTTCTTTATAAATAAAATTTCATGAAAACAAAATAAAAATTGTTGGATGATGATGAGTATTGATTGATGGTTGATTGGTACTTCTTTTTTTTTCTCTCTATTTTCTTGATAAACAAATTGGAAAAAAGAGTCATGATCATGACGTCATTATAATATTATAAAAGAACACGAAGTGAGGAAAAACTAAAAAAAAAAAAAAATTCAGATGATAATCGCGTACGTTTTTTTTTTGGACTTACAGTTTAACAAACCGTGAGATCACTTTGTTTTGTTTCAAGTAGGAAAATTGAGGTTAATTTAACGTTCGACTGTCTTCTTCTTTTTTTGTTGTTGTTGCTGTTGTATATTTTTGTTTTGTTTCTCTCCATTTAAATTAAATGGAAATTTTTTTTCATTTAAAAGAAAATTATTAAAAAAGATTTAAAAGATCGTTTAAAGAGCAAGTGTTTCTTTAGGTTTGAAGGCGGGCATATAAGAATTTGTATATTTTGTTTGACTTTGTTGTGTGATTTTTAAATGATTTTCATTTTTATTTGGGAAATAGAACATGATTTTTTAGGTTGTTGTATTTTATTTGTTTGTTTTGTTGTTGTTATTGTTGTTTGTTATAAAGATACAAGAAAAAAAAAGTGTTAAGAAAGAATGATGATCTTGATCACTTTTAACAATCTTAACAATTTGATGTCATTAACAATTATTAATTGATTACATTCTTTGTTGTTATTCTTATGGTTGTTTCTCTCTCGCTCTCTCTAAAATATTAATTATTAATTAAATTACTTTTTTGCTTTTCACCATATTGAAAGACAAAAAAAAAAAAATGATACTTAATGCTGGTATAAAAAGCTTGTTTCTATAGAGAAAAAAAAAGTTACTTTCGTTTGAAAAACAACAAAAATGAAATTGTATTAAAATAAAATTAGTATTAGAAAGATGAAGAAGAAGCCATAAGAGATGAAGAACAAGAAGAAGATGGGAAGGAAAACTTGTTTAATTAATAATTAAATATTAATAATAAATATTTCACTGATTAAAGTGTAATAATTTACAATTTATGATAAAAAATTCTGGATAGAAAAAAAAACAACACACAGATAGTGTGTATAAGTGGACAACAACAACAACAATGAAGACGACGATTTGTATAAATAATTAATATAAAATTATAAAATATTCAAATGGATCGTGCATAATTTTTGTTAAGAAAAAAAAAAAAGAAAACAGAAGATTTGTTGTTGTTGCGTCTCTTTTTTTTTTCTTTTTCCTTTCTCGTGATTCAAATATAAAATATGAAGATTTATGTTATTGATCAGCAGATGAGACTGTCTAATGACCATTTTTTTTTTCGTATAAAATTATGCTTTTTTTCTGCTTAATTATTCCATTTTTCATCGGTTTTGGTTTTGTTTTTCTCTTGTTTTATTTGGTGTGAGTGAAATTTTTTATGCTTCTTCAGATATTTTTATTATAGCCGCTTTTTCAATAAAATTAAACAAAAATAAACAACCAAAAATGTAGAGAGAAAGGGGAAACTTATGCAAAAAAAAAAAAAAGAAAGAAAGAAATAAAAAATACAAAATTTAGCAACTTTTCGTTTTTCTTTTAATTAAAATTTGTCCCACATTTTTACCTGATTATTCTATTTTTATCAATAAACATAATTTTTTTAATACTTTTTACGTAGAAACAAAAAAAAAAACAAAACCAAAACGTTTAATCCAATAGAAGGTTCATCTATAAATTTAATTTACGATTAAAGAATGAAAGAGGAAAAAAAAGAAACAAAAACAAAAAAAAAAAAACAATTTCTTCTATGAAAGTCTTTTTTTTTTCTTTTCGTTTCATTTAATCTGAGGTAAAAAAACAAATAGTATGATGGTAAAAATTTTACCATCTGTCTTCAATTGAAGACTCTATTAAATTTTTTTGTTTATATAAAACCAACCAAGATCTTAAAATATTTGAGGTCATAAATAATCTACGATTACAATGTACGTTAATAATCATAATAATAACAAAACAATCATCTGTTTCTTTTAGTTTTTTTTCTTTCTGTGTTTAAAAATAATTTCTTACAGCACACAAAACAATAAAAATAATAACAACAACAACAAATTAAAGTAAAGTAAAGTAAAATATTATAATCTTGGATGAATAAGTAGAGACAAGAAAAGTAACAACAGAAAAACTAAAAAATAAAAATTCATAATCTAAGAAAAATATTTAAACCAGAAAATTTCAAGATATAATTGTAATGAATAAGAAGAAGAAGAAAAAACAACAGCTAATCGTGAAACGAAAAGTGTCCAGATTATAGATTTTCAAATTTTAGAATTTAAAGAAGAACAAAAAAAAAATACAAAAACTGGGAAAAATGAAAGAAGAAGAAGAAGATCCAAAAAATGAAAAAAAAAAATGCTAATCCAAAAGAAAACATAATTTTTTTTTTGAATTAATTTAAATTTTGATCAGAATTTTAAATTGAAATTTATTGTGTTTTAATTTTCGTTTTCTTTTAACATTCTTTTAATGCTGCTAAAAATGTCGTGATAACTTCTGTTTCTTCTTCTTCTTCTTTTTCTTCATTAAATTAAATTAAAAGTAGAAAGTAGTGCAAAAAAATCGAATTTTGGACCAAACATCAGTAAATTAATAAAATATTATCAATTTAGGCAGTTTTTTTTCTTAGCAAATTTTAATTAGCAAAAATATTACAACCATTGTAACGAATAAATTTGAATATTTTGCTCTAAATATTTTCATATACAGAAATTATCTTAAAGAAATCGATAAAAGAAAATAATGTCGAATAAAATTGAATACGTTTAACTTGTATTATTTTCTATGAAACTTGGTTACAAAAAAAATTTATTTGTTTGATTTTTCTACACATTGACTCTCGCATCGTCTGTTGATTCCCAAATGTGTTCATTTTGTTTTGATTTAAAAATATTATTACCTTATACACTTTAAAGAGAACATTTCCCATCTAGAAAAGTCATTATTCAAAAGAACAGGAGAAGAAGAAGAATAATTTTCATAATTCAAAGACAACTAATGAATTCGAAGTGAAGATATTTTCAAATGCATCTTTTTCAAAGTTTTGATTCAAACGTCATAAAATAAATTACATAATTAAAACGATCGATATAGATATTTATTTTACCTTCTTCATTCAATTTGATCTTGATGTTGAACTCTTAACAAAAAAGAAAGAATCTAACGTGAAATTATATAATATTGATCGATTCATTCAAAACCTTCAATATATATTTTTATATTTCTTAATTAATTGTCTTTTCATACTTAATAAATAATAAATAATAAAAGTTAAGTACAATTGATGATAAGTCAATAACAGTAAAGATTAACGGAGTTTTTACATTTCTACATACATAATTTTCTTTTGTATAACTTCATCCAAAAAAAAAATGACTTCACTCTGTTTATTATTATTGTTATGAATTATGTCTGTCTGTAAACCATTAGAGAGAACATATAAGAAAAAAATATTCAATGATTATTTAACAAAACAGAAAAAAAAATATCTCAAAGACATTTTCATTAAATAATTTCTTTTATTATATATTCAAAAGATGTTCAAAGTACCAAAGTACAAGAACCATATTAGGTATAATTATTGATGATTATTATTATTTGACGTGCCTTCATGATTGACATTTGCGCAAGGGCCAATTAACAGATCCGACTATTTTTTATAAAATTTCAAATCATTATTGTCTATTTAGTTGAGGGATTTAAACTCACGAATTTATGATTGTGAATTTGTACGTGTTATCTGTTTTACCACCGGCGACGAAATGGCTACTGTATATTAACAATAAGATAACAAAATAATTAATGTTTGTTGTTGTGTTTCATTCCATCCATAAATATACATAAATTAGTCAATTAGTTCTGATTTTTTGTTATAGATTTTGTTGTTGTTTTTCTTTCCTTCAAACTTTAAAATGCAATCTTAACACCAACAACAATAAAAATGCAATCAAAGAAATGTCAAATAAAAATAGAGACGAAGAAAATTTGGGAAAAAAAAAATGAAAATATAATTTCTACTAGAAATGACGAAAAAGAAACAAAAGTTGATTGGACAAAATGTTTTTGTTAATGACCGATAACTGCCTATTATCATATTGTGATTTTTAAACGTTAATATAAAGTATGTTAATTTGTATTAATTATTTATTAATTTTTTTATTTGTGAGAATTTGTTGATTAATAAAAATTTGATTTCATTTTATTTGAAATAAATTATAATTTTAATTATTTTATTATCAAGAGTGTGAAAGAAAGAGAGAGTTAGAGAAAGAAACAGAACATAAGTTAAATTAGAAATGTTGTTGGAATCAACAAAACATATAAGTTTTCATATGGAAATTTAAATTGAAAATCATATATACAAATATACTATCAGTTCATATTCTGTATTGGATTCTCTTAGCAGAATGTCCAGAATATCAAATAAAGAAATTTTCAGACCGAATCAAAAATATAAACATTTATTGTCTGGCTTGTGTTTAGAAAAAAAATATGAATGAAATTTTAATCTTTACAATGTCATTTATACATTGTCAACGTACGATCACTTGACGAACTTTTTAAAACCGCACAAAGAATAATAAGATGTCTGTTTGATGTTTGTGTTAATGCCCATTTGTGCGTGTGGCTGTGTGTATGTAGAAGTACAAGAATTTTCTACGCAATTTTTATTGAGGTAAAAGTAAAAGTCTCTATTTGAAAATAAATGATGGGAAGGAAGAGGAATCTTTATAAAAACCAAATAAAAAAAATTATGTTGATAATGAAAGTAGGGCTTTCTTAATAAAAAATGAATTAAAAATCCGTATTGGAATAATAGACAGACAGACAACCACACGCACGCAATGAAACATAAATAAACAAAAATCAAAGAAGAAGTTTTGTAGTTTGATACAAGTAAAAGATAAATTATAATTTTTTATTGATTGGTTAATGAAATTAATATTTTTCGTGGTTTCTTATTTATGATGTGTTTTGTTTTTTTGTTTTTATTCATTTTCAATGTTACTTGGTATAAGTGGCATAAGAGAAGATGAATTGAGTTTGCGATTTCTCATTATAGATACATATCTCTTGTATATTTATATTTATTTTGTGTGTTTCTTTAGTTTGTTATCTTTTTCCATTCATTCTTTTAATCTATTTCTTTTGTTTTTTGTTTATTTTATAAATATTTGATTGTCAAAATAATACGATTGATTCCCCCCTGATCGAAGAATATTCTTTGTTTATTTGTAGAAATATTGTTGTTCTGTAATACAACGTTATATGTTTCAACTGACCTTGATTTAATTACATCCAGTTTTATATTTTAACTAACGGACTAAGGAAGTTGTCCAATAAAAAGAATATTTATCCTAATGTGAAGATAACTGATTCTAACCTCACGTTGTTTATTGTTTTTAGAAAGAAAGAAAATAAAAGAGAACATAACGAATTGGTTAAAGTGCAAAATAAGTGAATGTTTCTTTCAGAATACTGTAAAATTCGTATACTGGAAAATTTAAGTACATCAACACCAAAATTATAAAATCGCATTATTACTTGAATCAAAACCAAGCTGAAAGCATTTTGTAGTGATGTAATTCCAATTTTTCTCAATTATGATGAACAACATTTATTTATTTCTTGCTTTTTTTTGCAATTTCATCAAAGCTCTTAAATAACAATTTTTAGGTTAAACACCCGTTCTACTAAGTTGAATCTTCTTAGAAATTTTTGCCAAAAAAAATCTAAAAATAGATTTTTTTTTGTTTTGGCATTTTGAATTTCTTTCACATTTTGATGTCACATCGATCACAGACAAAAGTTTCTGATTCTATCAAGGAAATTTTAATATAAAAGGCAATAATTAATAATGAAAAGTGGTAAAAAAAACGTTGGTGTTTATTTTTCTGTTTCAATAAAAAAAGATCACACGAATAGCATAATTAATCGACCTTGTCGTATTTTTGACCTAATTAAGGATTTATTATTCTATTAAGATTTAATGTTTGATGATGTTTTTTTTATTTTGTTTTGAAACAGAAACAAAAACAAATATGGAAAGAAAACGGTTAAAGTTACAATTTATACAAAATAAAGAAGAAGAAGATAAATAAGAAAAAAAAAAATTACTGCAAAAAAAAAAAATGCAAATCAAATAAAAATTCTCAGATTTCATAATTATAAATTATTAATAATATATTATCCCACATATATGTGAATCTATGCCTTAATATTTATGGCTGCATCTGAATTTTATACGCAAAAGAGAAAAAAAAAAACACAACAACACAAAACGTGTTCATAATCTTCATCATTTTTTTCAACAGCAAAAAAAAAAGCATTAACTTAAATCACAGATAAAGTTAATAAGAGAGCAAAAAGAAAAAAAATTTTTTTTAAAGTGTTCCTAATCACGTATAAGAAAGGGGATTTTGAGATCAGTAACACATTAAAGTAAATTTGATATTTATGAAGGTAGAATCATAAAGTTCAGCCTAGAAAAAAAAGAAGTAACACTAAAATATTTGTCGTCAAAATCATAATTAAATATTCTATAATTAAATAAAAATGCCAAATTCATGTATGATCACGTCATCGTTCTTAATTTTTTTGTGTTTATCGTTAATTTTTATTTATGAGCGCGCTACATTAAAAATCGATTCTTTATAATATTTATGCGAAAGACGTTAAACTGTTTGTAGGTGAACTTGAGTAGGCTAAGTAAATAAATAACAACAACAGAATAAAAAATATTACTAATTGGTTGTTTATAATGAAAGTTAACAACCACTTTCTCTCTGTTGTAACAATAATCTTGACAAATTATTTATGTTTATTCTTTTTATTGTTTCTTTAACTTTTGTTTCCTGTTTAATTTTTTTTCTTCTATAATAAATCGATTAATCGATCATTTTTTTTCTATTAAAAATAAAACTGACAAATTATTGTTTTGTTATCTTTTGGCATAATTTAATAATCGATCATTCTTGTTGTTGTTTTCCCAAACATATAAAAGTCATGTTTGTATTCGGTACAAATTCTAAATGTGGGCTATATGAGATGTTTTATCTTTAGTGGATCATCTTGTGTAAACATTGAGCTTTCTGACCTACAATCGAAGAGTATGTCCTTGAGCTTTTGTCTCACATTCTCTCTCTGGCGTACCCATTCTTTTATTAAATCGTTAAAAATTTATTAAACCTTAACAAGAATTTATATTTTGTTTTTTTTTTTTTGTTTTTGGAACAATAAAAAAAACTGACCAAAAGTAATTTTTTTTTCCTTTACGTCATCGTCTCTATTTCTCATTTAATGTTTTATTAAATTCTACAAAATAAAAAAACGAGTGTAAAATATAATTATAAGAAAAAAGCGGTTTTATTTTTTTTTTCTTTCTCTTATTTTTATTTCATTGAAATATTTCACGCTTCAAATTTCAAAATAATAAATATGTTATGTGTGAGAATTCCTTTTAAATGAAAAAAAAAAAAAAAAGATTTATATTTATTAATACATTTTTCTTCTCTTTAACATTTATTATACAAGAGAAGAATAAAAAAGAAGATAAAGTTAAAGATGTGATGATGATTCAAGACGCTAAAAAATTTTTTTTGTTACATGCAGTGCATTCAGAAGGGAAATAAAAAATTATATTAACTTTGATCTAATGTGTGAGGTAGTTTATAGAAGTAAAAAAAAATAATAATAATAAAGTTTATCAGTTAAAGTATTTGTGTGTGGTTATGGTTAAATGATTTTCTGGGTTACTGTAACTAACTTACATATCGTTTTAATCGTAACACATTATTTACTTTTCTTACTTCTTCTTCGCAGTTTTTCAATCATTTTCTATCATGAAGAAAAATTCTTTTTAATATATGAAAATTATAAGAATATTATTATTTTTTTTTTTTTGTTAAATTGTTTTTATTATTAAATTATATTTTATTTAAGTTGATTTTAAATGACGATACTGCATTTAAATTTAGAAACCTACTGATGATGATGATGATTGTTTAATGATAAATCAAAAGTTTTTATGCTGATCTGATTAATAGAAATTTACGTTTTCTTATGAATTTTCTATTTTTCTTTTTCATTTAAAAGAAAATCAATTCAATTTAACACGAGAATATAAAACGACGAGACAAGACAAACCTTTTAATTATATTTATTTTATTTTTTGATAAACTTGAACTAATTTTTAACTTTAATATATAACAACAACAAGTCATATTTATATTGAAGTGATGTAAGATCAAGATCAAGTTCAAGATCAAGATTAAAATTTTTTTTTCTTCAATATTTTTTTTTATTCTCTTCTTCACTTTGCATCTTTTTATTTTATGTTTTTTTTTTGTTAACATCTTTCTAAATGCAAGTCAAAGTACACAAAAGTACATTGCTTCGGTGATAAAAATTGTTTTTATAGGTTTTTTTGTTCTTCTCTTCCTTCCAACAAACGTGAGAAATCACGAGAATTTTATACAAAAAAAAAAGTTTCTTTTCTTCTTCTTCTTCTTGAATCAAATCAAAAAAATTAGAAGTAATTTTCACATTTATGAAAAGAGTTCATGTATTGTGTGTGTGCTGAATGGATTATATTTACTTTGTTGTTTTATTTTTAACTTATTCTTCTTCTTCTTCCTGTTATTTGATGAGGTAAACATATTTCTGCAATTTTGTATTTTTCTGTTAAAAAGTTAAAACAAGAAAAATAATTTAAACGTAAAAATTACGTGATTGTTTTTCTATCGTTTTGATAAAAAAAGGAACAAATTTAATTTTCTTTCATTTTTTTTGCTTCAAAACAATTTAAAAGAAGAAGTTTTATCGCTGGATATTTTCATTATTATTATTATTTTCCATATAAACGATAAGCCAACACCCTTTTTTCATATATTCCGTTTATAACGATATTTTCTTTCTTTATAAAACGTAAATAATTGTGTGTCGGCACGGAATTAGATATTATAAGTTAAAAAAAAACAAAAAATACAAAAGTTATCTTTGGATTTATAATTTGAAAGAAGAAAAAACGTAATTGTACAAAGTACGAATTATTTTTCTTTATGAAAGAATTTTAATATTTGATTGGGTTTTCCTTTGGAAGCTAGAAATGTTTTCAATTATTTTATTTAACACGAAAATAAAATTTATCAGAATAGACGCACTTTGTATTATTGGTATTTGTTATTTTTCTTCATCATCATCATCATTATCAAGAACCATTATCATTATATCTTTTTCTTATTCTAATCTAATTCAATAATTTGCAACATTCTTTCTGCATTGTAATTTTTTCCGGTTTTCAAATTGAATTGAATTCAATTTTAAATTATAAAATTGTTTTCTACTTTTCTTTCACAAACCACAATTTTCTGATGCTCTTAAAATTGTAAAGAAAATTGATTTTAGGTTCATCGATTGAATTTTTATTTAAATTCAAAGTTAAAAAGTTATTTTGTAGTTTTCAAACTTTTGTCAATTACGAATTAATGAATTTCACTAAAACTTAAAGTAGATCGCATCAAAGATTAAGATTTTCGGATTTTCATTTATGTCGTCAATAACTAAGAAAAGTCTTAATATTTCAATTTCTAATTTCTAAAACTTTTAAACTGACAAACTTTATCAAATAAATTCAAAGTTGAATATATAGACAAAAAGTTTTGCTGTTTCTACATCACGAGAAATTGTAAAATTTAAAAGTTGGTCCAATTAGAGGATGCTAACATTGAATTAGGCATTCGTTAAAAAACAAAATTCTCTAATTGATTGATTCAAAATGAAATTCCAATATTTTTGTTATTATTTTGCTGTTTTTATTTAAATGTAAACATTTTTTCTTCTGTCGTGCATTTATTATGGAAATTTTTTTTTAGAAAATAGTAAATTGGCATAACAAATACATTTTTGATGATCATGGTCAACCAGGGTGGCCATAATCTTATAAATAAAATTTATTTAATTTCACTTTAAAGTGAATGGGAAAATCATTTAAAGCAAAAAATATCGTCATCAATATTTTTATTGTTGTTGGTTGGTTGTTATTTTTTATGAGCTTTTTTAAATTGTTTTTTTTTTTATTTTTTTTTCACTTTGAATAAAATATTTTCTCTGGGGTCAAAATACAACAACAAGAAAAATAACAATTCAGTTAAAAGTCTTATCAATATTTAAATTTTCACAATCAGGAATTATCGAGTAAGACAGAAATTCTTTAATTTATACTCGTAATGTGCCAATCGTGTTGATACATTTGGTCACAAAAAAATTTCTACTCGTATTAGTGGATTAAATGGGACATTATTGTAAAAAGATAAAAGCATGAAAAACAATTGGTACTGTACCTTTGAAACAATTTACATTTTGCAAATTAAATTACAAAAAAAAAAGGCAAAACTTTAAATAAAAGAAAAGTATAAATGGAAATCTTTAATAAACAATTGTTAACATGTTCATGTAGATCAAAATCTTCTACATATAAGACGGTTTTTAATGGTATTCTTGTTTTTTGTCTATTCGTTTTATATTTTATTCTTTCTGTTTTTATTTGAGAAAGAAAATAACAGAAAAAAGAAATCCTTTATAATTCTGTTTGTTTATTTATGTTATGTTATGTTATGTTCACATGATCAAGGTTAACTGTTTCAAAAACACAAAAAAAAGACACAAAAGAAAAGGGCATCATCTTCAGAGGAGGAACAAGAAGACTAAGAACAAGATCAAGACGAAGATAAAAGAGAAACACAACAAAATACAGTGATAGAAAAAGAAAATTCAGGATAAAGATAAAAATCAAATCGCAAAATGATCACAAAACAAACAGAACAAGTAAAGAGCAAACAAACGTTAATTTATAATTATCGCGGTGAATTTGATCGTGTCTTTCTTCAATAGTAATAAAAACGATAATAATTTCTGTTTAGTGAAGATTTTAATCTTATTTATTATTGGACGATTGAGTTTCCCTTTTTAATTATTAATTATGTGTTTTTTTTCTGTTATTTATTTGAAGGTTTTTTTTCAAAGGTTTTCAACTTAATTAAGATTAGAAATTTAAACGCATTTTGAATACAAAATCTATTTTATATGAAATATTAATTTAATAATTCCAACTAACGTCTTATTAAAAATCTTTATAAATAAATAAGAAATATAACGTTTGGAAAAACGGAAAAATAAAATAGAATCACTTGAAAAATGTCTAATAACCAAACGGAACGTATCTCCAACATAAGTTTTCAATGAATGTACGAGGAACATTAATGTTATAAAATGAAAGAAGAATAATTGTGTGCGGTCGGTTCGATCAGTTTCAGTTGTGATCAAAATATTAGTCATCACATAAAACAAACAATAATCAGTTAAATTATTCAATTTTTTTCTAAAAATATAAAAAAAAAATAACGTAACAGTTTTTTTCTTTCTTTCTTTTGATTTCATTTTTTATTTTCTTTCTTTCATTTTTTTTCTCTCGTTTTGATTTAGCTAAGAAAGTTGTAATCAGCCAATAGTTTCCGTAATACAGTTAAAAACAAAAATAACCAGTAGAAAAAAAAAGAATAATTTAGAGAGAAATGAAGAGAAAAAAATTTTTATCTGAAAACCAAAAATTTTTAATCCCAATTTTTTTTTTATTTCTTGCACTCTGTTCGTCTACTTCGTCTTTGAATAAATAAATTCCAATCGAGTTTAGAACTTGAATAGAGTTTTCTAAACATCAAAAGTGTGACGGTATTTTTTTTTCATTACTTTAAATTCAAGTCTACTGAAAGAGACACAGATATGATTAAATTCTAACATTTTGGGTCCTGTAATTTAATAGATGACGTTTGATCATTTGATGAAATGGATTTATCAAAAGAAACAAATTTAACACAATAAGAAATTCGTTCCGATAAAGGCAACAACAATAATAGAGAATACTTTTGTATAGAAAGAAAAAGAAATAAATTCAAAATTATAAAATTGAAGAAAAAAAAAACACAATGGAGGAGAGAAAAAAAAACAGAACAAGAAAAAGAAAATAATGTCTTAAGTAAGTTGATTATGTTTTGTGGTAAAGATGTTAAGCGTAATTAAGTTAGAAGTTTTGATGTTGATACTTTAATTGTATTAAATAAATGACTTTACTCTGACTATTTTTTCTTACTTAGATTTTGACACAAAACATTTTTTCTTATGGTTTGGAAAATTCAGAATCAAAATTATGATTTTAATTCTGTCTAATTAAATTCATTAAATCACGAGAAAATCACAAAAACGTAGATTCTTAAAGATTGCTAAAAAAACTAAGAAACTTCCTGTTTCAATGAGGAAATAATTTTTGTTTTATATAAGAATAAATTAATAGGAAAAACCAAAAATTCTCTTACCTTATTTTTATTATTTTCAACTAAAGTTTGTGGTCTTTCACGTACATGAAAATCCTCACGTGCATTATCTCTTGATAAACTATCAATAATTGCTGATGTTGTTGCATTATCACCGTTAATAATTGCGGTCGGTTCATTGATATCAATATTTTTTTGGGGTTGTTTTGTTGTTTGTCTTAAATTATTCTTTTTTTTCTTATTATTTGTTTGTAATTCAATATTAATTCCTGTGGTTTTACTTTCAGCTACTGTTGTTGGTATTTTTGCTGTTGCTGTTGTTTCTTTTAATTTATTATTAGATTTATTATTAATAGCAGATGTTGTTGTTGTTACTCTTTTTGTTGTGGCCTTAATTGAGGACATTGGCCTATTTGTTGTATTTATTTTCTTTTTATTAACTGTTTTTGATGTTGTTGCAGTTGATCTACCCTCATTTTCATTTATTTCAGTTGTATCATTAATTGTATCTGTATTTGTATCATTATTCATTATTGATACACCATGTCTTGCAATACGATCAGCAATATTTTTAATTAATAATTTTTGTTGTTCGGTTAAATTTTCTTGATCAGAATTTATATAACGTTGAAAACTTCTTAAATAACGTTCATCTTTTTTTTCCTCTTGCCTTAATTTTTCATTACGATCAATATTCTCAATTTCAATAAAACGTTTTTCTTCAATATCATCATTATTAATAGGCACAAAATCTTTACTAACACGACTACGACGATTATTATTTCTATTATTATTAATATTTTTATTATTATTTTGTACTAATTCCACTGTACCAGGAAAACCATTTTTTTGTGCATTTATTAATAAGAAATTTAATGTTAAGTGCAATAAAAATAAATAAAATAATTTAACTTTTTTATTCTCCATTTTTTTTGTTTAATGTGAATTTTTTTTAAACAAGAAACAATTCCTTTTAAATATTTTGTTTTTCTTCGAATTAACGAATTTTCGGTTGTTTGTTTTTTTTTCTCTCTTGAAATAATTTAGTTTTAGTTTTTTGTTTTCTATTTTTTTTTTTCACTTAAAACTTTTTTTTCTTTTCTCGTGTTTTGTTTGTTTTTTTTTTAATTTCTTAATTCTTAATTTTAAGTTTTAAACAAGCTTAAAAAAAATAAATGAACCAATAAAAGTGTACACTTTGAATATACTTTTTTTTTTAATTTCTTTTAAATTTTAAAAACACATTTTTTTTTTGATTTTCTTTAAGAAACCAAAAATAATACAATTTATAATAAAAAAAATTGATTCCACAAAAAAATTATCCTTTTCTTAATCCCCTCGAGAGTATAAAAAAAAACCAAAAGAATAAAAATCACAAATTTTG
Organism: Pedicia rivosa; assembly: GCA_963082725.1. NCBI lineage: Eukaryota > Metazoa > Arthropoda > Insecta > Diptera > Pediciidae > Pedicia > Pedicia rivosa. Next base: position 47,481,040 of record OY720151.1, read on the forward strand.
TATCGATCGATTAATCGGATTTAAGCCAAAAAAAAAAGAAACAGAATAAAAAACGAATGAAGATCACTTAGAAAAATAAAACACGGTTAAAATATAAACGTACGAACGAACGAACACAGTGAAAAAAGAACAAAAAAAAAACATTAAGCACCAATGTTTTCTTCAGCAATGTTTTATAACAAATGTTACATTCATTAAATATCACAGAGCTTTATAACATTTCTCATGTCTCTTCTATTCATTAATATTTCAATGTATTTGTGTGCTTACGTTTGTGTGTGTATTGTTTCTGCATCTGTTGGTGTGTATGGGAATGTGTGAAATGAATACATAGAAATATTGCATCATTTTAACTTTTTATTTTATATTCAAAAGGAAAAACCATTTCTCTCTCTTTTATCTTTCTTTCTTTTTTTTTCCTCCTCCTTCCTCATCGTCTTCTTCTTCTTATTCTTCTTAATAAAGTTTATTTTTAGGAGTTTATTTTTACCATCTTCTACCTCCTCTTTTTCTTCGTTGGTCTTATGTTATTAAATTATTGTTATTATTGTTATCTGCTATAATATTTTGATTGTAATTCGTTTTTTCATATTACTCGCTCTCTCTCTCTCTTTGTCTTCCTCTTTCTTTCTCTTTCTGTCTTTCTCAGTATAAATAATTTTCTGCTCTATCTCTTTTACATTTATATGTTTTATGTTACTTTGAATTATGTTTTGATCTTTGACGAACATTTTGATCAACGCGTTCAGAAAACCAAAAAGAATCAAATGACGTTTTTATTAATGTTGTTGTTATTTTTTTATTGAGTTTAATAAAAAAAAACAACAAATTTCTAACGAGAGAAGAAAGATAGAAAATAATTGTGTGCGTCTTAATAAAAAAAAAACTTACAAATCGCGGGATGATCGTGATTAGGCCTATACGCGCTCTGTACAATAAAAACTTTTTCTTCTTCTTATTGGTGTTTTTTTTTCTTCATTAGGTAAAAGCAATTTTTTGGATGATGATGACTTAAACAATTTTTTTTCTATCTATCAGAGTGAAAGTACCAAATATCAAAACAACAAACCACAAAAAAAAAAGACACAACACTTGAAGAGTTTTGTGTGCATATGGCAATAATTTCTGTTATTTTGTTCTCCATCTTTTTTGCTTCTTCCTCTTCTTCTTTTTTTTTCTTCTAAACGTTGACAGATTTTCATGATGCTTCTTCTTTTAGAAATAAAACGCCAAATTGAAAAAAAAAACACAACAACTTTCATTTTTGATAAAAAAATAATTTTTTTTTGTTGCTTTTGATTAAAATTGTTGTTGTTGTTTTTGGTTTCTTAAGAAAAAAGAAATTAATTTTTCTATTCTTGGCGAAACAAAGTTTTTGGTTTTTGGCTTTTTGTTGAAAAGGAAAAATAATAACAATAAATTTCCACGATCATTGAATAAACTTTGAATAAAGAATTCTGTTTCTATAGATCGTTTGACCTGACCTCTAACAAACTTATAATGTGAACTATGCCATATTCTGTAGACCGATTAAGATTTATTTCGTAGAGAGAAAAACGAGAAAATGTGTGTACGTACATAATAATGAGAATGTGTCACTTCGTAAAGTTACATCTGTGTTAGTGCGAGATGCCCGAAATGCTATGATACGTTGCAGCGTTTCTATGCTTTTCATCGCCCGTTTTTGAAATATTTCTCACAACCTACTATAGGTTGTGGGATATTTTATGTATTATTTATTATTATTGTGTTGGTGTATTTTTATATTTTTTAAACTGTAAGTAAATTTTAAATTTATTATTTTAATTTTTACTAGTATTTATATTGATTTAAAATTTTAAAACTTAATTAAAAAATTTAAAAGAATAATTTAAAAGAAACTATAATAACCTTTTTATCATTTTTTAGAATACAAGAAAACCGTGTACAAGAAAAAAAAATTACAAAATGATGAGTTTAAACTTAAGTCAGTCAAAAGGAAAATGAGAAACAAAATAATTTAATTGTGTATATTTATTTTTTTCAGCAAAACGTTCTTGACTTACGGATAACTATAATAAATAATAGGAATAATAATAATAATACTAGTAGATAATAATAAATAATTAATAAGTATCAATAAGCTATAAGTAGATATAAGTAATACAAGTAAATTGTAATAAAAACTAAAATAAAAAAATTAAATTGTGTTTTTATTTATAATTTTTAAAATTTTTACTATACCAAATTTGAAAATGAATATATGTCAGTTTGAGAGCGATAGAATAATTGTTGAAATAAATGAAAAGTAATCAAAATGGCGCATAAGTTAGCTTAAAGTGAAGTAAAGCACGACGTACGCATTTTGGGATTTTATATTTGTCTCTTTCTTTTTTTTTGAAGATTAATAAGCGACACACTTTTTTTTAATATCCCGAAATACGAAATATTTCTCTACGAAATAAATCGTAATCGGTCTACTGTTCGTCTTTTCAAAATGAAATTTACAAAAAAAAAATAAAGAAGAAAAACAAACGAATTCTCTCAACATCAAAGAAAAAAAAAACAATAAAATCTATAAAATGAAAAAAAAAACAGAATTTTTCTTAAAAAAACTATTTCTTGCTTTTTATTTCGTTTAAAAGTCATTTCCATTTTTACTTTACTTCTTATAACTTAGATTAAACGACAGAAATGAATTCAAAGAAACTGAAGAAAAGAACTGAAGGAGAGAATTGAAGTGAAAGAAATAAAATGAAACAGAGAAGAAAAAAAAATTGTGTCTTAAAATTTTATTTATTTTATTAAAAGTATTTAAATTTTATGTTCCAATAAATTGGCGTTCAATCAAGATTCAGAAAATGTAATATAGGAGAAGAAGAAAGAAAGAAAAAAAATTGGGTAAACTTCAAGAATTTAAGAAAAGAAAACAAGAAAGAAAAAAAAACAAAGACTTAAGCCAAGGTAAAAAGAGACTAAAATTTACTGTTCGCAATTGTTGTGGGTCTGTGATCGCTTCTCGTCTTATTCCTTCTCTATAATTTTTTCTTCTTTTGTGGTTCTTCTAGTTTCATTTTGAAATTGCATTAAATTTATAATAATGCTGTTTTATTACAAACAAAAAAATAATAATTGTAAAATCTAATTAAAATATTAAAAACGCTTATGATTATCGCTTAAGTTTTAACAGAGAAAAAATAATAAACGGAATAGAATAAAATTCGCATGTTACAAAATTTCCCATTTCTTCTTCTTATTTCGTCTTCTTCTTCTTCTTTTAAATTAGTTCTTTATTCCATTTTTTTTTCTTTTAATTCAAATTAAAAATTATAAAAGGGAAGACAGAATTTAGCATGGCCACGCTAAATCTTACATAATTACTTTTTATTTATTTATTTCTTTTTTTCATAAGAATTTTGTTGTTGTTGCTGTTGTTTTTGTTGTTCCTTCTTTCTTTACCTTAAAATGAATTTTAAATATGTGCGAATACCAACTTTTTCTTCTTCTTCTTATTTTAAGTAAAAAAATAAAATAAAATAAAATAGACGTGAGATACCAAAAAAAAAAAAAAAAAAAAAAAATATAAACCAAAATCTAAACTAAAAAAAAAAATAGGAAAAAAAAAACAACTGACAAAAATTTACAGTTTATTATTAATCAGCGTATTCATTCTTTCGGCTTTTTCGTTTTTTTTTTTTTATTTTGGTCGTCTTATTGCAGTTGTGACATTTCAAGCATAGAAAAAATGTAAACTTTTTTGCTTTTTTGGGAGAGAAAAAATAATTAAAAATCAAAAAAGAATAAATTTTTTTTTGTTCTGTGGCTGTGTGTGTGTGTGATTTATGGACCGTTCGTTTGCATTACAGTAATTTGTTTAAATTCTGTTTACGCGTCAGAATTATTGTTAAACCATTATCGGAATTTACCAATTTAATTAGATTGGTTAGGCTGTCAGTGTCAAAGTTATTCGCATATAATGAGTTGACATAATTTGTGACAACTAAAAATGATTTTTAAATTAACCACCCAGCACCCTAATGTGTTTTACCCCCACTCAGACATTTTACCATTTAATTTACCTTCAATAACTCCAACTCTGTTGTCTTCCTGTAAGAAATACGTGAGATACATAAATATTCAATTAAGCTCTTTAAGAAATATTTAGACGGAAGTGTTTAAATTTTTAAAATTAAAATTTATAAATATTGTGTTAAAATTTATAAATATTGTGTTACCATCAGAGAGTTTGCCTCCACTTAAGACAAGTTTTATGTCAAAATTAATATTCTAATGAAGTGAAATGAAAATATTAATTTAGAACATTATAAATGTCAAAAGTAATTTGATTGATTTTATTAATTTGATTTAATTAAAAATATTAGAATGACAGTGGATGAGTTAGGGAGTTAGGGCGTTAGGGAAGAGGAAAAAGTTTCATGATAATAAATCAAAATACATGAAATGATGGAATTTTAATGATTCCTATTTTGGTTTAGAATACTAGGAACAGTATAACTAGATTACAGACAGCTGCTGGATGCTTGCGCCATAGTGAATTCAATCTTTTTTTTTTTATTTATGCTTCTTCTTCTTATTCATTTTTTTCACTTAAGTCAATCGCGCATAATTTAAAATGCGAATAATAATTTATTATATTTCAATTGCTTTTAATTTAAACTATGACGAGACAGTTGCGCTATACATTACTTCTTTGATTGTTATTATTCTTATTGTTGTTGTTATTGTTGCTGCTGTTGTTGTTGTTATTATTGTTTAGCTTTAGTGCCAAATTAAGATGATGAATGTTTCCATCCGATAAATTTGCTAAATTATCGTGCTACTGTTTCTTTCTTTCTTTTTTTTTCTTTGGTTGCTGCTTCTTTTTTAACTACCGCACATTCTTTATTATAATAATGTTACATTTAGTTTGTTGTTACTGTTGTTATTATTGTTTAGTATTTTTTTCTACAATTTAAATTAACACAGAAGAAGGAAAAAAAAAATGTTAATCAATACAAAGTCATGTTTTATAATGAAATGATTTTTTTTTTCTTCTTTCCTCTTTTGTGCGTTTTTTTCTTATTTGGCATTTTTAATCAAATTACGTTTTTCTATTATTTTTATTATTAAGTTGTGACAGAAAAAAAAGTTTAGTGAAAAAATAAAGATTGTCAAAAAAATAGAAAAGAAAACATATTCCAAAGAATTTCTTTTGTGGAAATTGGATAAAAATTTAAGGAAAAATTAATACAAAAAGTTCATCATGAAACTTAAGAGACAACATTTTTGTCGGAATTTTTAAAAGATAAAAAATTCTACTCTAAAAATTAATAATTTAAAAGAAAAAAAATGATTGTTTCTCTTTTATTGAATTGAAAATATTGAAGGCAAACAGAAAGACAGAAGTACATTATTTTTTTATTAGTAGTTTACTGGAGCAAAGACCTATTCGTGCATGTAATAAATTTAAAAACAAAAAAAAAAAAGTAACTAATAATAATGACAAATAAAAAATACAAAAAAATATTCACCTGTTCCATCGTAACGTTTATCTCATCTCTTTACATTTTAGTCGTCATATTCCCAGTTATTCATTTGAACCTACCATTATAAAATAAAACTGGAAACAAATTTAGATTAAAAAAAAAATGAAAAAATAAAGAATAACAATCAACCAACTTTTGAATAATTATAAAATGGGTCAAACATATAGGACCAAACGAAAAAAAACAACGTGAAATGACACTTCAAAATGAGTTAAACGAACGAAGGTTTTTCTTCTTTATTTATTTATTTATTCTTGAGTGATGATGACGATGATGATTATACTTACTGATTTGATAGTGATGATGATCGAGACAAGTGAACCATTAGTTGGTCGGTTTTATTTTTTCTCTACTTTTTCTTCTTCTAGGAAATGACGTTAATTTAAATTTAATTTTTTTCATTCTTTTTCTGTATTTTTTTCTTAATTGAATTATCAATTTGTTTTGTTTTTCATTTTATAATTTACATACCTTTCTTCCTCTTCGTCTTATTCTTCTTCTTCATATTCTGCTACTGCTATATGTACTTTTTTTTTCTATGTGATCATAGTTGTAATTAGGGTAATGACTTTTTGTGGTTATAAAATATGCTTCCTGAATTTTTATTTAATTTCTTGTTAATTTTTGTGTTCAGTTCAAAGTTCAATAAGAAACTGTGGTCAGTTTTTTTTTTACTTTTTACTTTTTCCGAAGTGAAAATACAATTTTTAATGGTCCCACGAATAACAAATTATTTTCTTTTAATGCAAAATATCACAGCCTATGATGCCAATTTCTCTGAATTGAAATTTTCTCAAAATTTCCGCTGATTCCTGTCTAATCCTTGAACATATATGAGAGCAAAAATGTTTCTATTTGAAATATTAATTATTTTTGAATTATTAATTAAGATTTGACAATTCGACATTACTAAAAATGGAAAATATATCAATGCATCAATGAATTAATGAAGAAAATAATAATGACAAAATGACAGGAGAAAAATGAACCAAGCATAGATGATTGTTATGGGAATTTTATTTATTTAGATTTTTGTTTAAACTAAATGATGCAAATAAGTCCATTCAACGTTAAAAAATAAGAAACAACATAACACAAATCTCATAATGACACATTGAATTTGTCTCTTTATTTCCATTGTTTCATTTTTGTTTTGTTGTTTTTTTCCATGAGAAGACATTTTCTTTAATTAACAAAAAGTATTTTTTGTTCTCGCGCGGCATACCCACGTTTCCCTTAATATTATGAGTATTTTTTTCTTTTCTTCATTCTTTTCTAATAATTCGGGACAGAAAACAAAAAAAAAACTTTCTTTCTATTCTATAAAATGTTACAGTTTTACCTTTGTTTTTAAATGATTTCTGATGATGATGACGATGATGATTTGTTTTTTTTTCATCTCTCTCCATTATTTTGACATAGATCAAGTGAAGAGGAAACTTTATATTTTTTTCAAATAACGTAAAATATATAAGTAGAAGAAGAAGAAGACTTATAAAATTCAAAAACAAAAAAAAAAACAGACGACTTTGAATCACAAAAAAAAAACTAAGAAATTGAAAAATTAGAAGAAAAAGAAAATTATCAGAAAATTTTTTTAGATAAAATTGATTGACTCAATAAGATTGGTTTGGTCATATCTAAAATATGACTATTTCAGTCAATTATTGTTTATGGTGTTTAATTTTCATGAAACCAAAACACAGCGGTAATCAAACTGTTGTTTTGATTGTTTCTTCTTATTTTTTTTCTTCTATTTTTCTATTTCGTGTTTTTGTTGAAATGAAAAAAGCCGACAAGAAAAAAATGTATTTTTATACGATAAAGTGAAATAGCTGACGTCAGATTTAATTCTTTATTCTTCTCTCTCAATTCTAATTTTATTAATTACGTGGTTGATTATCGTGTATCTAACATTAATCATTCAAATTTTTATTTAATTTTGCCCATAAAGAAATCTCTTTATTCTTCCTCTTTTTATTCTTTATTCTTTCATTCATTTTCATTCTTCGTCTTTATTCATTTAAAAAAAAAAAAAAACAAAACTGAATTCATATAAATAAATTCCAGAAGGTAGAAAATTTTTCAAGACACTAAACTGTTTTCTTAATACAATTATTTTAATTTGAACTTTGACCTTAAAGACCAAAAAAGTAACATAAAATATAACCAACAACAAAAAAATTAGGCTAAATACATTTTACAAATTAATTAATTAAAATAAAAAAAAGTCTTTTTATTGTTTTTGTTGTTGTTCTTGTTTTTTTTTTTGTGTTTTTTTTTCTTAAAGAGGGAAAGGTAAAAAGTTTGAGAATCATTTTCAATTCATAAAAATAAAACGATAAATTTTTGTGTGTGTGTGTGTATTTTTGTTGTTGTGTAAATTCTGGGCGCGCGCACTTCTTTTTTTAGCAAAAGAAAAATTATAAACATAAAGATAATAATAATAAATCTTAAAGGTCTCTAGTACAGCATCAATACAGATTTTTAACCAGTGGTTAACAAAATCAAAACATACAAACAACAAACAATTTGAAATAGATAGTTATTTGTAGGGCAACTCAATAAATTTTATGACCAAATTAAGTCTAATGATTTCCAAATAAGGTGAATTCTATCCGGAATATAAATTCTTTCTTACTTGTACTTCTTATTTTCTTTTCATTTCTTTTTTGTTTTTCTTATTATTAGATTTAATTATGTACACTAACACTGACAGTGTGTATAAGTACATACCAGTGAAAGGGTTTTTATTTATTTATTCTAGTAATTAATTTTAATTCTCTTTTGTAATAATTGATATAATTATGGTGAATGAGAATGAGATTGAGATGAATGACTGTTTTGTTAGTTTGCTTTTTGTTCATATTTTGTTGCAAAAAAAAAACTCATTTGTTTCTTTTTTTGATTTATTGTTTTTAAAATTGTATTTCTTCTTCATCCATATTTTCCATCCGTATTAAAAATGTCATAAATTAAAATTTTCAGAAGGGACATTCAATAATAAAATTAATCGGTCCACATTGGTTATCGTTATTAAATATGAAATGTTTGATTTTATAGGATGTGGCAGAGTATTAAATTGTAGTGATTACAGAATGATATTTATAGTTAGATTTTTCTATAAAAACTGTATGTATTTATCCCTTGAATAACGATTGTATCGTATAAGACCTATTGACCTATTGAATCTTTTACAATAATCAATAATAACATATTCCGTGACCATTCCAATACCTTATTTGAATATTATTTTAAGGTATAAATTTATAAGTAGCCATCAATTATGTGTAACTACATTTAATAAGGCTGTTTCCGAAATTAAAACACGTAACCGTTCCATTTGTCTTTCAAACAACTTATACGACACAAAAATATTCTGTCAATCGTATTATGTTGGTCACAAAGTATCATAACCAAATGTCTATCTAAATTTAAAGAAACAATAATTAAGAAATGAGCGACAAGTCAACACACTAATTTAAGCATAACTTTTTTTGGGTAATTTAGAAAGAAGAAGAAGAAGGTTTGGTATACGACCTTAAAATCTATCAAAATGCATTATGTATAAATTATCGATTATCAATCAAACGATAAATAATATTAAACATTAATGCGTCTATTCAACGTTTTTTTTGTGTTTTTGTTTCGCGTTGTTGTCTATAAGGCGCATTGTTTTATAATAATTTTTCAATTTTAACGCGTGGACATTGTTGGTAGATTTTCTTTTTTTGGGTCAATAGAAAATATTTTATCGTATAGAAGTTTTTTTTTTGTTTAAAGAAAACAAAAACAAATTTCTATTTAATAGGAAATGAAATGATTAAAATAAAATTATATTTTTTTAACTGGGAAGTGAAGGTTGTTTAGTCAAGGTGCGTTTATAAGGTTTCAATGACGAAACGGTAATATACGCGTGCGGTATTTATGTAGGTACACATTTTCTATATTTATAAAAATTCCGCACATTTAATTTATATTGATTTCTATATTCTTTTTCTTCCTTCACTCCCATCTGTGTATTGTCAATTTATAATTTGTAGTTCCATCTGATTAAACATTTTGTGACTTGAGAAGAACAAAAAAAAAAAATTTTGGATGATAACAATCAAAAGACAAAACGTCTTAATTTATTAACACGTCTGAAATGGTAATTGTAAGAGATGGGTTATTATTTTGTGTCTTCTTTAATGTACTTCTGTATAACTGTAGAACTATATAATTACTCAATTAGCACCAGATAATTATCTGATTAATAGTTGTTTAGTGTGAGATTTGGCAAAAAGAATTTAATTGAGGTTTTGTGCTTTTTTTTCATTTCTTTTCTTTCTTCTCTTTTTTTTTTCTTTTTTCTGTTCTGTGTTCACTTGGACGCAAGAATTACCGAAAAAAAAAAAAGAAAAAGAAAAGAAATTTCATTTGATACAAATAAATTAAAATGAAGAAGAAGTGAAGAACTATAAAAGACGCAAAAGAAAACAAAAAGACAAATATATATATATATATGAAAAAGAAAAGAAAAATTGTGTAGTAGACTAACCACCTAATGTAGATTAGTTCTTTTGTTTTTTAATTAAGAGTTTTCAGTTTTCAAAAAGAAAAAAGAAAAGAAAGAAAGATTTATTTAATTATTTTATTATTTTTTTTTAAAAAAAAATAAACAAAAATCACATGAAAATTAAGACACGGTATGTCTTCATTTGTCTTCTTCTAAATGAAATTAATGAAAAAAGAAATACACTTTTAAAAGAAATAAACAGAAAAATTAAGACGATAAAGAAATTCACATAATTAAAATAAATCATTAAATTTATGTGAAAAGAAGACGACTTATGTGTATGAGTGAATGTCAAATAATTGAAATAAAAACAAAAATAAAAAATAAAAACAAACTAGAGTTTAAGGTCATCAATGTTGTCTTCTTTTATTTTTTTCTGCTGTTTCCAATTTTTTTTATACTATCTTTCTGTCAATCTTTGATGTTTATTCTGTTTTTTTTTTTAATTCTTGAAATTTTGGAATTGTTTGGTTTCATTATTTTGTGTGTAGGTAAATATTTATTGTAGGTGGAACATACTTTTCCTCTTTTTATAAAATATCAATTTTTTTCTTATTTAGTTCAAATTTTATCCATAAAAGAATAATGTCCGCGATTTTACTTCTTCTTCTTCTTATAAATATTGGTTGTCTTTAAAAACACTATTCGTGTCTTTCCTTTATTTATATTTTTAATTTTCTTCAATTATTTGTTCTGGTTGTTCTTGTTGTTCGTCTTGTACTCTTATATGATTTATTTCCTGTATTTAAATTTTGTTATTTTATTGGAAAAAAAAAAGTTTATTGTTGGTAAATCGTTTAAAAGAAAAACAAATTATGATTAATATTTTTGTATTCATATAATTTTAACCCTTTCATAAAATGGAAAGATAATTTAGACCTTTCTACTAATTAAAACACTTTTATTTGATCTCAGAAAAGCGACAACACTTTATAAAGAATAAATAAAATAATTGTGGTTCACATAAATAACTTCTGATGTTGTATATACGACAAATCATGTTTTTCTGATCAAAATAAAACAACTTGATTTTGTATAAATTTGCATTAAAACGAAATTTACGTTGGTGTATTTGACCCTAAATTTAAATTGTAACAAATTTTTTTAAAGTCAGCAACCTTAAAAATAGTAGGTCTCATCGACTGGTCTCGTCGGTGGTAGAAGGAACGTTAAAGATAATTTCACTTGTTAGTCAAGTACAAAACCATAAGAAAAAAATAAAAAAGTCAGCTACTGGTTTTTTTTTTTTTTTTTTAAATTCTTTATTTGTTTTAATATTTATGGAATGTTCCGTATTTGGCATTTGATTAATTTTTTATTTTAAACCTTTTGTAGATTATTTAAATTTAAATTTAATTTGTTTCTTTTCTTTTGTCTTCTTTGTAATACGATTTACTAAAAAAAAAAATGTAATTCCGATACGATTTTCTTTATAAAACTTCATAATTAATTACCATAAATTAATCTGTTATTATTTGAAGGTTCAAAAACTGAAAAAAAGAAAAGTTGTTTATTTTTTCATTTATGAATAATTTACAAAAATCAAAAATTAAAACCTAAAAAAATTCTTCTACGATGAGTTTTTTTAATTAAAGACAAGAAATTTCGTTGCGTTTATCGAACTTATAATTTTAACCAACCATTTTATAACTAATAATTCTTAATTAATCAGTCTTATGAATTATGAAAATTAAATTGTGCAACTTTAAATTGACCCTGGTACACGTCTATGAGTTCATCGAAAATAAAAAAAAAAAGGATTAAACAATTAATTTCAGTTAATAGTTTTTATTTACACTTTTTTTATTTTTATTTTTGGCAAACAGAATTATGAGTTTTTAAAGGCGAAATTAAGAAATGTAGAGAAAAACCCATCATCTTTAATAACACCCAAAATATTTATAATGTAGGATTGATGACCGATATTTAATTTAAATTAGAATTTAAAAGATCAAAGATATTTTTTTTTTTACTTTTCTTTCTCTATCACTTTTTTTTGACTTCACTCTGTCTTTGATTTTATGTTTTCTTTTAATTTTTTGATTGATTAATGATGATTCGCATAAATAAAATGAATGAACTAAAAAAAAAAAAAAACTTTATAAAAGAAACAATTTGCTAAATACTTCAACCGAATCGAATTTTTAAAGCCCTCACATACAAGAATATTTTACATATTGGCTTACATACACACAGTCACACATACAGTCACACATAAATGATCACTTATGTTTTGAAGATGAACAACAACAAGTGAAATGTTAAGGAAAAAAAGAATTAAATTGAAATTAAATGATTTAATTATAGACTTTTGAGTTGAACATAAACAAACAAACGAAATTACAACAAACAAAAAATGTTAATCAGAAATTGCAACCAAAAAAAACAAAAACTCCTCTTACTTCAGTTTCTCTGTCTTTTTTGTTTTTTGTTCTCTTTAATCAATTTATTCGCGAGATTTATTTTCTTTCACGGATTTGTGCGAATTGGTTTCTACTGTTTTTGATAAAAAAAAATTAATCAAAGTAATTGTTTGGCTGGCATTTTGTGATAAGGAAATTTGTCTATGAAAAGAAGAAAAGAAAATGGATAATCAGTGAAGAGGCAAAGTTTAACTGAATAAAATAGAAAGGGTTCATTATTTTGCATGAAAAAGAAATTAAAGTTTAGAGAGAGAACTAAACAAAAAAAATTATAGAAAAGAAAAAGGTAACAAAAGAACCAACAGCAACGCACTAAAAAATAATTGAAGATCCGCGTAAGAAAATGAAAGAGAGAAGATGAAATGGAATAATTTGGTATTTTATATTACAGTTTCCAGAGCCGGAATTTAAATTGGGTGAAAATCCTTCATAGACGAATTGATCACAGTAAATTGAATTCTTACTGTGAGATTAAAATTTGCATGATGCTGGTTGATTCCACAAATTTTCGGCACTGACAGATTTTACTGTATTGTTATTTACCGTCGCGGATCTTTCTGAAATCTCTTTCAAGATCTTTTGGATTTCGATTAAAAAGAACAATATTCCGCATTTTATCAAAATGACAAAAAAAAAACAAAAATATTTGAATGTTGTTGTTGTTGTTATTTATTATTTGTTTTTAATAAATTTAAAAGAATTAGCATAATTTATTCAAAATTCAAAGAGCGAGGCAGGTAATCAAAAGAACGACCCCCTTTTTATATATTTATTAAAAAAAAAAGTGCCAACCAAACTGTGTCATCAGTGAAATTATTTTCTGTTTTTAAACAAAAGACAATTTTTTTTTTTTTGATAAGTTTTCCTTTTTATTTGATTTTTTCTTTCTTTTTTTTTTCTTTCTTTACAAAAATTAAAATTTAATCGAAAGAAAATGAATTAATAAGAAATAATTTCTAAATTTAACAAAAATTGTTTTTGTATGAAGAGATTTTTTTTTGTTTTTGTTTTATTTTCTTTTTCGTTGAGTTCAAGTTGGACTCATCGCGTTTCTTTGCAGTTTGATTATTTAGTTTGTTTTTTTTTTATGTTGATTACTTTCGTTTTTCTTCGCGCGCCTTTTTTTTGTTTGTCTTCTTCTTCTAGAAAATATAAATTGATTATTTCTTTGATGATTATTGGCAGAAATGCTTACAATAATATGTACCCAATTAACTATGGCGGTGATTTTATTCTTTTTATTTTTTTTTAAACAGCAAGAGAGTGAGAAGGATAAAACACTTTTTAAATACTTTAAATATTTTGTTGTTGTTTCATGATGACCTTTAAGACTTATATATGAGTGAATGACTTTTCTTTTTCATTTGAAAAAAATTAATAATTGTTTTCGATTTTCTATTTTTTATTTATATTTTTTTTTCTCTCAATAAAAACAAAATTCAATAATTTATTGGCTTCCTGTTTTAATTTCGTTTCACTTGACTTTTATATTTTTTATATTTTTTTTCTATGTACTTTTGTTGTTGTTGTTAGTTTTTTATATCTCTGTTTGGTTGGTATTTTGATCCAGTGAAAGTGATTATTTTTTATGGTAATTTTGAAATAATGATCTTATTAAATATAATTAAGAATTAATAATATTTTCTTTTGTGCGAATTAAAATTAAAAATAACAACAACAACAATAAATAGAAAACAACAAAAAAAAAAAATTAGAAAGAAAAAGTTTGAATCTCATTCCAGAAGATTATTTATAGATCCTTTTTTTAATCTCTACCGGAATTTTTTTTGTTTTCTTTTGATTATTTTTCAACTTCTGATTCATAAATTATTGTGACGAATTTATTTTCGTTTCATAAAAATTTCTAAATCGAAACAAAAACAAAAAACAATACATACAAAACAGTTTAATTTATAAAGTTGAATTAAATGTCGGTCCGACAATCGATTCCCGGTGTTGAGACAATAGGATGTTGTATAAATGATAGTTCTTTTATATAGCAGTAATTTTTCAGGTGTTATAATTAATTGTACAAATTTAAAGCAGTTATCTTCTCTTAAAACAATTATGCTAAAAATCTGTTAAGAGGAAATTGTTTTAAAATTGATTATTTACAGTGGACCTTTATTTTATTTTTTTTTTGTATTCTTTGATTAATCTCTATATGTGTGTCTATCACTGTTGAATGTTGAGGTCGACCGGTAGCAAAGTATTATTGTCTTGAGATTTTCTCTTAATTTGTTACAGTGAATGAATATCTAACATTCTGTATGCTGTCATTATATTGTCATAATTCTATGGGTCCAACAGTCAGACCGTATATGCATTAAACATTATGAGATCAAATGATCATGTGTAAATACTTTGTGTCATCATAACGTTATACCTCGATGATGTCATTCATGAATTACAAGGGGTTATCCATGAATGACAAAATATATATTAAAATAATGTTGGAACAAATAATAAAAATTGAAATCTCTTAATATTTAATGTGTGTTGACTTCAACCTTAACTTGATCCATGAACTACACTAATTGGCTAACAAAAAACCTATATGCGATTAGTTAATTGCAAAACTCAAAACTCAAATGAAGAAGAAAAAAGAATGATTGAATAATAATTATGATTTTTTTCTATTTAACGTAACGCAAATTTAAAATCCTTGATAAATTATCTCTATATGCATTCCATCAGATTATTATTAATAAATTATTGTCTAAAACTTAAAACTTAATCAAAAGAAGGTAAATAGAAAGAAAGAAAGAAAGAAAAAATATATATATATAGAAATAAATCTCATTAAAAAATGTAAAAGAGAAGAAATAAAATGAAAGAAGAAGAAAAACGTCTTACCACTAATCTTTTTAATATTCCAAAAAATATTTCGCGGTTATTTTTATTGTTGTTGTTGTTTTTGCTGTGTTTTTTTTTCTTCTTCTTCTTTTTGTTGGAATAAACAGTTTAATGACCGTTACAATATTATTGTGTTTTTCTCAGTTTGGTCAGTTTAGTTAGGATCTTCATTCTCTTTCAGTTATAAAAAAATAATTTTTATGTAAAAATAAACAAATCAAATTGAATTTAGATAAGAAACAATTTAGCGCGGTTTTTCTTTTAAACATTTTTTTCTTTGAATGAATTATTTGCATTTCTTCAATGTTTGTTTGTTTGTTTGTTTTGTATGTTGTTTTGTTTGTTTTGTTTGGGAAACTGATTTTTTAATTAATGACGGGATGGATGCATCAATTTTTTGTTTCATTTAAATTTCTAAAGTATTTCACCATTTTTAGTGTTTTTATTTTTTTTGCTTCTTCTTCTTCTTTATTTTTAATTTCTGAAGCAAAAAAATAAAACTAAAGAATTTAAAATTCTTTCATATTTTTTTCACTCATTTCATCAAACTAACGAATAAAAAATATACTTTCTTAATTTGCAAAAAAAAAAAATTTTTTGTTGTGTTCAGTCACACATAAATCTGTTATATCGTGACAAGAAGATGGTCACTGAATATTTTTCTGTTTTTTTATCTTTCCTTTCTTCTTCTTCTTCTTCTTGTTATTCTTCTATATTTGACGTCATTTTTGCAGAAAAAAGAAACGCTTCATTAGTTAGTTAGTTAAAGATCAATAGGTATCCAATCAAGAAATAACAGAATATGATCTGGGTCTTTTGCCTTTTGTTTAGAATTCAAAAGTATAAAAGATCCGGAACGGATCTGAACAAAAAAGAGAAGAAAAATGTTATTTAAAGAAATTAAATTGGAACGGGACTGAAATTATAAAGTCTCTTGGAATTAAGTATTTTTTTTTCTATTATTTAAAGGGCCAATCATTCAATCAACAAAGACTTCATTGACTACGGGTATAATTTATTTTTCAATTTATAATTAAAAGAAGAATTATTGTGCTTGACCAATATAATTTTCAACATAATAATCGTTGATTTTTTTTTTTTACTTTTGTCTTAATTAAAATTTGGAATTTCAATTTTCTTTTCCTTTTGTAGATTTTCATATCTTCACTCTAATATTTCGAAGCTTCATTGTTTTAATCATATTCAATTCCATATTTCCATATATTGAAACAGCGGAACCAAGTTTCTACAGTTGTTAACAATATTATCTAATCGCAACCAATTCAAATCTTTATCATAAAGACTTTTTTTTTAAAATCAAAATTTAAAGTTCAACTTTTAGAAAAAAAAATTCATTCCTTTGAATTTCACATAAGAAAAGAAACAAAAATGTCTAAACATAAAAACATGAATAATTTGGTTTCTTCTGTGAATAAAGAATAAAATAAAAAATAATAGAATTGACACAAAAATCATTGAATTTTTTAAAGTAAATCAGTAAATTAATTCTTTTTGATGAATTTTTGTCAATCCTCCTAATGTTGAATAGAAAGAATTTTTTAAGAATTTTCATTCAATTGTGTTTGAGGACAGTTAAAGCATTTTATTAAATTTTTTTTCTAATTGAATTTAATAAAACGTGACCATTTTATTTATTTTCAAATTTTATTGAAAATTAAATTCCAAAATTCAAATTCCAAAAAAAAAAAAATTAATCTTATTTTTTTTTTGTAAATTGCAAATTTTGAAGTGAAGATAGTTGAATTAATTTGGAGATGTTGTAGTCTGTAGTGAATATAGACTACAACATAATTTACATAAAAATTCATTTTTAAATAAAAATGACAAACCGTAATTTTAATTAATCGATTAAATTATTTTCAGAGCGAATCAAAAACATGTTTATTATTTTCATTTCTTTTGATTTCTTGTACAACACAAATTTTTGTTTTTTTTTTATAGGACACAAAAAATTTTATTCGTATCAGATCCACAAGAAATATTTCTTGTTTGTGCTTCTTCTTTTTTGTTGTCATCTTATATTTATAATCGAATTAAAAGAAGAAAAGAAAAAAAAGTACTCTGAAAATTTGGGTTTTCTTTCATCATAACAAAAAAAAATTTTTATTTAGTTTTTTTTTTAAGTGAACCAAATTTAACGACTTAATTTTCAATTAAATGTTTAAAACAGAAATATGCGCGCGACAATTAACAAATTATTATAACAACAGCAAAACAACAACAACGGAATAATCAAATGAAAAAAGACAAGAAACCAAACCTAAAATAAATGAATTAACCTCAAAAATTTATAAATAAAAGAACACAACAACAACAAAAAATGTCTCTATATCAGATAAAAAATTAGAGTTTTATGATTTTTTTTAATTAGCGCGCACACAATTTAATTTAAAGACAAAAAAATATAATAGAAGATTTCGTGCAGAAATCAGAAACAACAACAATGTGTTAACTATCTCTCCTTCCTTATATAAAGACATTTTTTTATTTATGTTTATGTGCATGTGTTTTTTTTTTCTTAACATTGACCCCAAGACCTCTATCCAAATCCATTCGCGCGCTCATAATATGGTCAACATTAATTGGCGGTTTGTGTGGGCGCCATCTTTCTCTCTCTTTTTTTCTGTTTTTCTTTTTTCACTTCTTACGTTATTTATTAAGGCACTTTTTTTTTCTTAAACGTCTTTCTTTTTTTTTTATCTCTCTACAATAAATAACAACAAAAATAACAACAATAAAAACTAAAATTCACAAATAATAAATAAACAACTAAAGAAGAAATGTATGTAGGTACATGATAATTGGTAATAAAACAATTGTAAATTTTTATTAATGCAAAAAAGAAAAAGAAGAAGAAAACGAAGAATAAGAAGAAATTGCGGTATAAGATTATAAGAAGGAAGTAGGTATAAGGAAAAGATGTATATTGTAATGAGCGTATTAATATAAATGCTAATGAATTTATTTTCTTTCATCTTACACAAAAAAAAAATAAACAAATAAAATCTATGAAGAAGAAGAAACTCCATTGTAATTTAATTAAACTTTGGAAGAATAACATTTTTTACAAAAAAAGTTTAGAAATTTCTTCTCGTTAAAAGACATCGCACATCAAATACGCAATAAACACAAATAATATAATGTGACATGGCAAAAAAATAAAAATAAAAATATGAATTAAACGTATTGTTCCTCTCCTGTACATGCATATGTGTATGTGTATGTATATTTAGAGAGAAAGCATTTAAAAGAAATTTACTGATGTATACCTTCCAATTGTAGTTAATTTACCAAAAAGTAAAAATTTTAGATGAAAAAAAAAAAAGGACAAGAGCAAAAATTCAAATTAACGAAGAAAAAAACAACAACAGCAACAACAACGTAACTAACTAACTATATCATCTTTGACATTGAAATATATTTTCAATGTAGAAGACAACACTAAAATAATAATCACATATACAAACCAAATAAACACAATTTTTTTTTTTAGTTTCTTAAAATAAATTATAAAGACGCGTATCGTCTTTTCTTGTGTTTTTTTTTATTATTGTTTTGGGAATTATTCTCTCTTGTTGTTTTTTGTTGTTGTTGTGGTTGTCTTTTTTTTTTTTTGCCTTGACCATGCATATACAGCTATGAAATTGAATTGATGATCAAAGTTTAATAAACTTCAAAAAAGTAAAAGTTAACAAATATATTTATTTATTTTTAATTTTTTTTTTGTTTAAAGAAGAAATGAAGATGATGATGAAGCCGAAGCAATAAAGAAGAAGAATAGTAAAACACAACAACAACATGAAAAATTGTTTATTTCTCAAAATGCAAATATACCATTTTTTTGTGTCTTCTTCTTCTTCTTTTTTTTGCTATTTATAAATCAAATGGAACCGCATGGTTTGCTTTAACTATTCTTCTTCTTCTTCTTCTTCTTTTTTCTATTAAAAAGAAAGAAAAATTGTTTATGAAAAAAATAATAATAATAATTGTTATTCGCGTGCGTGTTAAATTTATCTTAAAAGATGAAAAATTAACATTTATGAGTGAAAGAGGGAGATAGAGAGAGAGAGAGACATTAGAAGATTGTTATTTATGTAAAATATAATATTAGGAAAGACAAAATAAAAAAAATATATAAGAATTACTCTAAGCAAGCATCCAACAACAATAATCATCCAACGAGACAGCAACAACAGCAATAACAACAACTTAAATATTTCAATTCTATTTAATTTTTTTTTTGTCTTTATACATTTCGTGTGTGAAAGTTAGACAGTCGGAAGTTTTTGAAATTAAATCAACAAGAACAACAACAACAAAGAAAAATTCATTTAGCATAATACAATAAAAACAGCAACAACAGCACTATAAAACAAGGATCATCTACCATACTGTGAAATATTGTTTTACACGCAAATAAATTTTGAACCGAATTGATTTTTTTATTAAATTATAGAAACAAATATATAGATTGAGCTTCTTCTGTTTTATGTTTTTTTTTTATTTTTTGTAAGCGATTTCTAAAAAGACGAAAAAAAAAATAAAAAGACAAAATTATAAAAATAACGATGAATTTATTTGTTTCGTTTTATCATTTTTTTTTTCTTCTACTCACTTCTTCTTTTTTTTCTTCTTCACATAAGTTTGAAGAACGATGCTTTTTCTATTTTCAAATTGATTTTTAATAAAAATTTCCAAAAATGGAAAAAACAAAACAAAACAAAAATCATTCAAACAAAGAACATTAATTTTTTCTCTTCCACGAAAAAAAAAAAATCAATTAAATTTATTAAATTTATTCTGACATTATTTCGTTTCTTTATCATTTTTTTCTTCTTCAATTATTATTCGTAAACTGAATTTTGTGTGTGTGTGTCCATGTGTCTATGTATGCGTTTGAATTTTCTTTCTTTATATAAAATCATAAATGACAAATGATTAATAAACAATTTAACCAAATAATAATATAATTTCACTTAAATTATTATGAAAATAGAAAATCTTTAAAGGTTTTTTTTTTATAATCGGACGTGTAAAAAAAAACAGAGAATACCAAAAATACAAATTTTTTTAATGTTTTGTGAAAAGAAACAATCATATAGATAGACAATAAAAAAAAAAGGGAAATTAATTATATGTTTTGTATAAAGAAGAAGAAGGCGAAGAGGAATGCGTGGTGAAGGTTCACTCATTTGTTATGCGACAGACATCAATTTTTTTTTATTTGATCAAATCAAACTATTTTCTTTCTCTTGTTATTTATTTAAGATTACAAATAAGATAAAAGCAAACATAGTTGTGTGTGTGTGTATGTGGATAGACATAATAGAAAAGTGCAAGTTGTCTAAAAATTATGCATTTTGTGTGTGGATTTAGGTGAAATCGTTTTTTTTTTGTCTTTCTTTAATTAATCTTTATCTGATTACTTTAAGTTTTTAGTTTTTGTTGTTCTTTTATGTTTTGATAACAAGAATAGGAAATGAAATTCTACGTTTTCATTTCTGGCACAGAAGAAAAAACTGAGTTTCTTTCATTCAATGTTTTTGTGCTTTTTTTTTCTTCATACAATTTTAGATTGTTTCACCTGCGCACCTTCAATTTTTCTTTATTTTCCATTATTTTATTTTTGATTGTTTTCATCACACAAATAAAATTCACTTTCAGTATTGTGATAATGACGTCAATATGAGTTTCATATTTTTTTGTTTTGATTGAAGTTAGTTAATTTCTAAATTTTCATTGAATTCATGAAAAGACTTTTTACAATTAATTTCTCTTACTACAAATTAAATTTAACTCTCGATTGACCTTCTGCACTTACCAATCCTCTTTTATGAAGGTCATACCAATGCCCTTTATATTTGAACAATTTCCATTTGATGTTTTTTATTGAAATTTTCGACCATTACGATGACGTTTGTTTATTGAAAACTAAAATTTCATCAATCAACTGATAACAAAATTTCAATGAATTTTTATAAAACTTTGTAATTTGTCAAAACGGTCAGATGTAATGTCGACAATAATTAAATAATTCAAATAAATCATTAATTAAATTAATTAATTTATTCAAGTGATTATCATTTATGATTCACGATCATTATGATGAGATGAGATTATGTTTAATCTTATTTGGTAAAATAATAATTTTCACTTTCACACTTTTATTTAGAATTTTTAATGATTTGTGTGTTTTGTTTTTCTTCTTCTTCTCTGTCGGTTTGTTTTTTTGAATAGACTAAATTATGTAGGTAGTGGAATATTATTATTGTCAATATTCAATATTTACTTTTCGTTTCATTTTCAATAATATCCCATCGTCGTATATTGTCTACACAATTTATTTATAAATTTTTTATACTGCATTTAATTTTAAGTGATCCCCGTTCATTGTTGCTGCTGTTGTTATTGTTGTGCTTAAAAAAATAATCAAGTGTCATAAGTAATACGATTTTATTATTTTGTTCAAAGTTTATATATTTTTTTTTGTTTTATATTGACGATGACAATTGTCATAAAATATTATTTGTAGAAGTGTGAAAAAGAATAAACACAACAAATAGGGTCAAAAAATGAAATCTGTGCTAAATCTTTAATGGTTTAAAAAATTTTAATAAACAACAAGACTTCTGTCTATCGTGTTTTAACCTTTAATTTTCATTTAATTCTCATTATTCTCATTATTAATTTTTTTTTTAATTCATTTATTATTCTTATTCTCTTTAAATAAATTTATCCAATTCTTTCGCTACCTACTGCTATACACATATTTTTATAGTACATAGGCACACATAACCATTTACAAATAAGAATAAAATCAAATTCATCAATTTTTTATTTATATTTAATTTTAATAATTTGTAACAGATTTTTGTTCATATGAAACAATTCTTTAAGAATATTTTTTATTCAGACAAACAAACAACCAAAAAGAAAAACAACTCATAATTGGTTATCTCGATATTATTTTGAAGTTTCTAGTTCGTTAAATCCCTTCTTTGTTTTTGTTTTTGTTTTTTGTTCTTTTTTTGTTGATCTCGTAAGATTATGCGAACAGAATGAATATTAAAAAATTATTTTTTTTGTATTCTTCTTTTTTCCAATAGAAAAATGCGAAATGAAGAAGAAATAATAAATAAAAGAAAAAAAAAGAGATCTTTCCGTTAGAACAACACGCGAAAATTATTACACTAAAATACGTTATAAACAAAAGAAGGTGGATATTATATCATTAATTTATTTACGTTAATTTACGTATATGTGTGTACGTATCTATGTTATTTATATCGTGTCTAACACACGTCATAACTGACTATCTTTATTTTATTTTTAGAATTTTAAGTGAAAAATGTACCGGTTGGGTGTAAGAATTCTTTTTTGTTTTTTTTTTTGTTTTAGTGGGTTTTTGTAATTTAAGTTAATTTGTTTCACCTTCAATAGTATCCTTCCTTTTTTCTGTTTTATTAATTTTAAAAACGAACTTTGATGTTGTATTTTGTTCATCATTATTTAAGTACAATTCCCATAAATATTTGATTCTTTGTCTTCATTTAAATTTCTTTGATTGTTTCAACTAAACGTTGGATTGAAACTGAATTCAGTTATTATTATTATGATAATGTAACTTAAACTAAAATCTCTCTATTTAGATATTTCTTTGAAAATTTATTGAGTTCAGTCATTTTGTTAATTAAATTTTTAATTTAACAAAATTTGTGTAATTTATTATTTCTTAAAGACTAGAATTATAAACCAGAGATTCAGTGACCACACGTGTAGATTCTTTACAATTTTTATATAAAATCAAAAGATTCAATTTAAAATGTTGAAAACTGTAGATGTGACTTAGGGCCCTAATTTTCCAATTACTGTAAAAAAAAATAGTTTTAAATCGTTTTTTTTAAGCCAATGAAAATCTTTAAAATTATCCGTTTTACTCCCGTTCAAAAAATTATGGTTGGTACCTTATTGTTAAAGATTTTTCAATTTATATATAATTTGTTCAAAACCGATAATTAAAAGTTGATGGAAATTTATCTTATACATACAACAACTGCTGATGTGTAGATTAAGTAAACACGTTAACCATAATAAATTGAGATTAATTGCTGGGAATTTTTACATAAAAAAAAAACAAACAGCCCTCGTGTTCTTTTTTTCCATTTTTTTTTTTAGCAGAATGCAAATTTACATTTTACCGTTTGTAGAAACGCTAACACATTTAATCTTATTCCAAATTATCTTAATTTCATTTAAACAATGGTAAACTATTTTCTTTTGTCATTTTCTATTTTAACGCTTCAATGTCAATGTATCCAAACGGGGGTTTTCATTCAAATCTATATTTTCCAAACCCTCAACATATATGTAACCGAAGCATAATATTTTATTCAATAAACTCTTTTTAATAATTAAACAACAGATACGCGTATATTTTTATTCCACCTATAATCTAACTGGTACCTGTCAAAGTTTATCCATTTCCATTTGATTATTAATTATTTTATTTAATTTAATAATAAAAAATAATTCCGACCAATGAAGACTTTTGAACAGAGATCGTGAAAAAAAAACTCTTTATTGAAATATAAAAAAAAAAATACCAAAGTGATCAAATCGATCTCTATTAATTTGCTTTAGATTTTCATATTTTCTGATTTCATAATAAATAAAAAAAAAAACGGTCAAATATTTTAATTATTTCTTTCTTTCGTGAAAAAAAAAACGAAAGAGAAAAAACTACTTTAAATTTTAAATAAATCAGCCACAACATTTTTATATACTGTTGTTGTTGTA
Organism: Pedicia rivosa; assembly: GCA_963082725.1. NCBI lineage: Eukaryota > Metazoa > Arthropoda > Insecta > Diptera > Pediciidae > Pedicia > Pedicia rivosa. The sequence continues at coordinate 47,505,219 of OY720151.1, forward strand.
TTTTATTTAAATTTTGTAGAGAAACACAATAACAACAACAATAATACAAAACAAAAAAAAAATTTCAAGTAGCATATTTTTACAATAAATCAAATAAAATACTGAAGAAGTTAAGGAAAAAGAAAAAAATAAACTCCAAAAAGCTTAAACCACAAAAAAAAAAGAAGAAGAAGAAGAAATAATTGAAAGTGAATGCCATTTCTAAAAGAAAAAAATAGAAAAGAAAAGAAGAAATAACAAGAGTCGTTTTTACAAAATTTCACAGAGTTTTAAAATATATTCAAATTATAATTAATTAATTTTGAACGAAAGAAAGAGAGAGAAAATTAATTTTATATGGTATTTTTTTTTCTCCCTTTTTTATTCAAAGTCAAATTCAAATCCAAAAAATCTTCTTAGATTTTTTTTTTTTGGAAGAAAATAAAATGAAGACAAGCCTCCTCATATCTGAATCTGACGTTAAATTTTCTATTTGAAGAGGTGAAATATATTGTTTTGTTTTTGCTTCATGAAAGACGTTTTTTTTTTGTCTTTGTTTTGCTGACGAAAGAGAAAAAGAAGGTTTTTTTTATTTCTTTTATTTTTATAGAAAATGAGACAGAATTAATTGAATTTTTAGTTTATTTGATTAGAGAAGGTTTCTATTATTCTTGTTGAAAAAATGTTAGACAAAATGTGAAGTGAAGATACGAAAGACAGAGGGAGAGAGAGAGAAAACAAAAAGACATAAATCTTCTTCGTGTCTTCTTCCAGATGATATGTTTCACTTGAAGTAATGATAATGATTTTTAAAATTTCAAAGTCATAATTGACGCGCAAAAAAAAAACGTAAAACAAAAAACAAAAATAAAAAAGCATGCACGAAAAAAGAAAAACGAGAGACGAAGGGGGGGACTAGTGATTTACTTTCGGATACTAAAAGAAAGTAAAAGATAAAATTAAAATTACAATTAAAAAAAAAATTGGCTTTTTTTTCTCGTTACGAGAAAATTCTGGATTGGTACCGATTTAAATGAAAGAAATCAAAATTATATTAGCGTGAGAATTTATGTTTTCGATTTAAATTTTTCTTCTTCAACATATGTTGCCTTTTTTTTTGTACTCACCAAAATAATTGAGATATGTTGTTACCTTTCTTCTACAATTAATGTGCTTTCATTTTATTTTTTTGCTGCTGTAAAAAGATGAAAACAAGAGAAGATTACAAATATTGATTATTTTTACAAGAACAAAAAAATACACACCATAAAAAAAGCAGAGTAAAAAAATGTATAAAAAATTTTACTCTGTGTCTGAGAATGAAGTAAAATGTCGTAGTCAATATACAAACCAATGTAAAAAAAATATTGTGGAATTTATCCAAGGCACACAAATTTACATTTTCGAAAATTATCTAAATTGTGGTAAATAAATCTTATGTGTGAAAGAAACACGAGAACGACGAAAGATGATCCAAAATGTATGCAATAAAATATCCAACGGTTTTATTAATTAAATTTAATTGATGAATTAATTAATTTTATATTCTTACCAAAAAAAAAAGGTAAACAAAAATCGTTCATTTATTTGCCAGGAAACAATAATAATTCCGTATTTCCCTGATGGTCATAAATGTCATAAAATTTGTAAAAATATTTTTGTTTTGCATTTTATGTTTTTTTTTCTTATCAACAATTCCTTGTATTTTTTTTTTATGTTATTTTTTTTTTATATTTTATTTGTTCTGTTTGTATTTGTTTGTTTGTTTGTTGTGTTATTCGATAAAATTTCATAAAACATCACGTTTCTATATTGATTCAATAACAACAACAAAATAAACATAAAAACACTTAAGATTGGCTACTTTAGATTAAAAAATTTCAATTGAATAAAGAATTGACAATTAACAAGAATTTCGTGTGTTTGTACTTGTTCTTCTTCTTCTTTATATTAAATAAATAAAATAGTTATCAACACACAACTGATGAGTTGTGTCAATAAAAATAACCCATTTAACCCACCTGGAATAATAGTTTTTTCTATAGAAATAAAATGGGTAAGATTTTAATCAAACTTCAACTTTGATATCAATAAAATGAAATTACAAAGTACTTTTTATTTTTTTAAAATATTGATTGAAATTCTAATTAATAAATATAAACTGCAGTCGTTACTTTTTTAAATTTTTTTTTCTATCTCGTAACTAAAGTTACAGATTTATTTATTCAATTGTAGTTTTTTAAACATTTCATTGAATTTCTTGTGAAATATATTTCTTAACTTTGTCTTTTCATTATTTATCCTGCGGCATTCCCATTATACTTTGGTTTTACTTTTATCTCAGCTTTTAGAAATTTTATTCAACACAAAATTTTATTTTTAACTTTTTATTGAAGTTTTTAAAGTTTGACTAACGTGAAGTTTTAAAATAAAAAATAATGTATTGAGTACCTTTTCTTCCTCACCAACAACACTTCAGCCAACCCAATCTATTTGCTCTGCTCTCTTTGATGATAAGACACGAAAGGAATTCAAACAATAAAACAATAATTTATTTTTTGTGTTTTTTTTTTTAATTTAAATGAAATTTATTACAAATGAAATAAAAATAAAAACCAAAACAAAATAAACAATTTTTAAGAAAAAAATTACAAATCAAAAAAAAATAAAATTAAGAATTTCAATTTTTTCTTTTTGTTTATTTGTTTATTTGTTTTGTTGCGTTTATTTGTTATTTGTTTATTTTGTTGTCTTTTAGATTTATAAATAATTACATAATACATAAAACATAATTAATTAATTAATTAATATTTAAATTGTAAATTTATATAATTTAAAGCTGCAAATCGAAGTGTTTACACTTGTGTGTGTGTCTTGTTTTTTTTTTTTTTGTATAAATTCTACTTATACTTTTTGTTTGATATTTTTTATTTGTTTTTGTTGTTTTTTTCTTTTTAAATTTAAAAACAAATTAAAACAATAAAAATTAAGAATTAAAATTAAAATTAAAAAAAAAAAGAAAACAAATGAAAGAATAATAAAGTTTATAATTTTTTTGTTTTTCTAAAAATAATGGAATTTAATTGAAACAAAAACAAAAACAAAAAAAAAACTTTATTATGGGAAAAAATGATTGGAAATTGTTTTTGTCACTTTTTAACTTCACTTTGTTTTTCTTTTTTGTTTTTGTTTTTGTTTTTCGTATTTCGTATTTTATTTTTCTCTTGTCGTCACTTAAAAACACTTTTTCAGGTACATCTATCTATTTAATAATAAAACTTTCTTCTTCTTCTTCTTTTTATTCTTTTTGATTTTGAATTTAAGAGAATCAAAGAAAAACTCTACATTTTCTCTCTCACACTCACACACATAGGCACACAAACACACATTACTTGTTTAATTAAATAAATATTTAATAATTTATTTAATTTAAATTCTTCCATCAACTGTTTCATTCACTCTTCGTCTACTCAACTCAACTCAACTTAACACAAATAATTTTACAAAATTCAACAAAAGAAAAAAAAATTAATTTACAAAGAATAAACAACAACAATTTAATTGAATTTTTGGTTGAATTTTTATTTTAAGTTTGTGTTAATTATTTCCACCACAACTCCCAGATTTTCATTTTGCTCTCATTCTCTCTAGTTTTTCTTTTGAGTTAATTGTTCTGTTTTTTTTTTTTAACATTTTTCCTTAAAACTTAAATTTTTTATTTTATTTTAACAATAAAAACAGAAACACATTAAAAATAATTAATTAAAAGAAAAAATAATTAATAATTTTTATACAAAACAATTTTCTTTTCTTTTCTTTTGTTCTTTTGTTGTTTAATTTCTTGAAAAAAATTAAAATAAAAATATTTTTTATACAATTATGACTTCTTTTAATTTATCCCTTCCTCCCTTCTTCATCCTCATTTCTTCATTTGTTTAAATATTTAAATTAAAGAATATTCTGTTTAATGAATTAATTAACGTTTTTAGTTAACAAAAATTAGATTTAAATTTTTTCCCTTTAGGTTAAAAATGTTACATTAAAAAAAAATTCCCTTTCATCCCATTCCATTCCCATCCAACCGACCAACTACACTCTTTTGTGTTTTTCCTATTTTCCCTTCTAAAAGTCTCATCTTCCAATCTTTCTTTTCTTATTTAAACAATAAATTATAAATAGTTTAATTGATTTTTAGGTATAACAAAACGATAACACGTAATTTCCTACACAATTTTACATCCTTTTTATTTTCTTCTTCTTCTTCTTACTTTGTTAAGTTTTTTAAGTTTTCTAATTTTTAAATATTTTATTTTAGTTGATTTTTTTGATTTTTTGTTTTAAAATTAATTGAATTATTCCTTGGACATACAATAACCAGAATACGTTCGTATATTATCTTCAATATAACTTTTACCAGATATAACACCAGTGTCTGTATGATGTTTTGGACATGAATGTCCTCTTGGACACTGACATAAAGGATTTGTATTTACTTCATCCAAAAATTCTTGTCGTTTCCGTACTGTAAATAATTTACATGGTTCCTTTCTAAAGCATCGTAATCTCTGTTTAAAGTAAAAAATAAAAGAATTATTGTAGAAATTATTTCAGTTAGAAAAAAATCAAATTTAGTAGTGATAATTTTTAAGGTAATCAATTTTGTCTGTCGATAATTTAAATGAATGAAGAAATGTTTGAATTAATTAAAAATTAGCACGACTGAATTAGTTTGTAATGGCAAAAAATAAAATTACTTACACTTTGTGGTGAACAAGCAAATAAATAGGTATAACCTAATTTACCAGATTGTATTGGTTCACGTTTTATTAAATAAGTAACGGAATTTTTAGGACATTTACAATGTACAACCTGTTCAGTTGCATTTGCTTCTGGTGATGATTTCAGTGTCCATGTATAATCACGGAAATATCTTTAAAGAAAAAAAAAAAAACAAAATTTGTCATTAATAAATTATTTTAAAAATGAAAAACAAATAATATAAATGTACCTGCATGTTGGTAATTTATGTATTGGTTCACAAAGTTTATATTGTCGTGTTTTATCAGCAATTGTATGTCCATCATCTATACCAATAAAACTAGAACAACCACTAATTGTTGGAAAATCAATTCTATGTCCACCAGAATGTCTAAACCTTTTTTGATTATGTGTTTCAACATAATTTTCTGTATTAAATTTATTACGTTGCTGTTGCTGTTGTTGTTGATTAATATTTTTTTTATGTTGATATAAATAATTTGAATCATTTTCAACATGTTCATCATCATCTTGTATAATATCATCAGAATTATATATTGTACCTAATTTTCTTAATATATCTCTAATATGACGATGTTCATCATGTAAATTATCATTATGTTCATGATGTTGTTGTTCACCATCATTATTATTATTATTATTATGATTATGATTTAATTCAATTAAACGTTTTTGTTGTATCCTTTTTTCATCATCATAATATTGTTGATATTTATTATCAATTAATTTATTATCTTTATGATGATATAATATACGTGTATTATGTTGTTTTATATCTGGACAACGGCATTGACGTTCTATCCATGGTGTCTCATATAAATCAACTTTTGAACATACAGCATTTTGTGCACAAATTGGTAAATCATCTTCAGTATTCTAAGTAAATAAATTAAAAAAAAAATACATATTGAATAAATTATTTGAATGAGTTAATAGAAGTAGACAGAAGAAAAGACTTAACAGACGAAGGACACGATTAATTAACGTTTAAAGTATAATTGAAAAAAATAGCTTGAACATTTAAACTTCACTTGGCTTCATTCTAAAGTCTTTACATAATGTAAAATATTTATGAGTTTCATGTTGATTTTCTTTATCAGAAAATTTAAAAACCCTTTTTGTCTGTCAAGTTGAAAATTAAATAATTTAAAATTCATTTCCTATATTTACACTGATAAAGTTTACTATATTTTATTGATTTTTTAGGAAAAATTTGTAAAATTCTAACGTCAACATAAATATATTGAAGTTATTAATTATCACAACGAATTTTTATCTAATCAAAAAAAAAATTAGCACAAAGTAAATATTTTTGAAAAAATTATATTTAAGAAAAGAATTAAAAGAATTAAATTAAAAATAAATAAACGCATAATAAGAAATGGCGTACCTTTATTTACATTTATATTACATTGATTTTGATACATAAACATCAGTATAATAAATATATACAAAACTTATAATATAATATAACTTCTTGCCTATTTGATATTCACTAAATTACAAGCAAAGTAAGTAAGAAGAAGAAAAAAAAGCGAACAAATTACCATATAGAAAAATTATTACATGGACGTGCCCTGTGTATTTTATTGATGGGAACCATAAATATCGTTGTTTTTTTTTTGTTTTTAGCATTTCTTAAAGATTAGTAGAACTTACAAACACAAGAAAGAAAAAAATACAAAAAGTCGGTGGGAAAACATTTGAAGAAGAAAAAAAATAAAGGCCCGTCAACGTGTTTTGAATGATCCAATCTATTATATTAAATTGCCAAGTATAATTTCTTAATAAATTATGAAGACGAAATATATACAAAATAAAATCTAGGGTGGTTTATTACATACATTTCTTAACGGCTTTTAATTTCTTCGAATTATTTCTTATTTCCTATTTTGTTCAGCCTTTGAACATTATTTGTTGTTTATTGGCTCATTTTTGATTTGTGTTTTAAAGAAATAAAATTGATCAGGTCAAAATTCTTCTTCACAAACGAATTTTTTTGTTTTTTTAATTTTTTGTTTCTTATTCAACAATTATTTTTTGATTATATACAAGTTATGTGTCACCTTCATAAAATCTTAACCATCAACATCAGAAGAGATTTTAAAGTACAAAATTTATGTATTTTAATCTTTAATTATTGATATAAATTTATGTTGTAAGGTCTCCCCTTCCTAATCGTTAAGTAATGGTACGCCCATGTATTTATTTTTTTCTTTTATGTAATCCAAAGGAGTGTTAAATACACTTGAAATATTTATGGTGACTTTTACACGATGTCTTTTTAAACGTTTTTTTACAGTAGGCGTTTGTTTTTTTTTCTTTTTTTTATTTACTTTATTGTAATAATTGAAAGTTATTTCTTTTTCTTATTAAACAAAAAAACTATCAACATCAGATTTTATAATTATTCAATATTGTGATGATTATGATTGTGATGATAATGATGATGACAATTGATTACATCTTGTATCAATTAACTTTTACGTTTATTAAATGTCTTGAGAATTCAAATATTGAAATTCATTCAAAAATGTGTGGACAATTTATTTTTGTTGTTGGCCTTTACATCAAAGAAAATTTAAAATCTTAGAAAACTAACGAATAAATTCTAAATGTCTTTATAAATTTCTTTAATTGTACATTTCCCCCGATTCCCTCACCGTATGGGTGAATTTAGATTTGCAAGAAAACTGTAAGACAAAAGTGTTAACTTTGTAATTGCATATAGAATGGAGTCTGATTAAATTTATTGTCTTTAATTAATTAATATTTATATTCTTAATGTATTTCGTGACGATGACTAAAGTAAGATAATTGGTTAGAAAGACATTTAAAGGAAAACTTTTAACACATAAAGAGACAATGTGAATATTGTTGGATGTTGTTTTTTTTTTGTTCTTTAATTATACAAAGATCTCCTATTTAACTTTACCCGGAAATTGGACAGAAATTATATGTTGCATTTCCATTTATGTATTTGTGTTTGTATGTGTGTGTGATGCTGACATAATAATTTATTTCTAATAAATGTTTTTTTATTTGTTATTTAGAAAAATAACAATTTCATTGGAAAGGAAAACGTAATTTAAATACAACAAAATGTCAATTTTAGAACAAAAAGCAAATTCAAAATTTACAAAAATTTCTTAGAAAATTATAAATCGTTGCGTGTGCGGGTTAAAGACAAGTTTTTAGAATTGTTTCATCTTTTGTTTTTTTGATTTAATTAGAATTATTTGTGACATCTGGTTTTTTTTTCTATCTACATTACTGCGAGACTTCAATAATAACTTGAAAGATGTAATTAATTAATTAAAGCATAATTATACAATTAATAAATTAAATCTAAGAATTTCACTTTAAAAAAATGCGTCAATTTATGTTGTTTTCTGTTAAATTGTCATTCTTAAAATTGACAATAAAATTTATGACAATTCATTCTAGGGTCAATTATGATAACTTTGGTTGTCGATGTTTTTTTTCGTAACACAATAATTTTACACAACATTTAAAGACCAAAGGCAGAAATTATTACACAAATTAAGAAAATGTTCATCATCTCTGAAATGGATGTTTTTGTTGTTGTTATTGTTATTTTTGAAAGATTAATAAAAAAATATTATTCTTCTAAATTACGCGCATCTTTTTTGGAAAATGGGTTGGGTGTGACGTCAATATTGTTTTATTTTGAGAGTTTGAGAGAAAAAAAAAGCGCATACACAAATAATATTGGCCGCGCACAGAGTTACATTCACATATGAGTGAGTGTAGAAAAATTCTTCTTGTTTTTGTTTATGTTTTCTTGGTGTTGTTGTTATTCTATTTTGTCATTTATAATATCGAAAATATTATAATTAATTGGTGTTTTGTTCTTTTTTATCCAAGGACGTGAAATATATTGGGAATTGGAATGTATGTGAATATTACATAACAGAATATAATAAATAAATAAATCGGATGTGTTGACATTCTCGACTTATTTAAAGATTCAAGAAATTGGAGCTTTTTATTTTATTTTTATTGTTTCTTTAGAAACAAAAACAAAAAACCAATTTTGTTCGCCTTTGTTGATTATTATTTTATATTTTAAATTTAATTGAGTCCCCCATATTTAAAAATTGGATTTTCCAGTGATGACAATAAAAAAAAAATCTTAGTAAACTTAGGCGTGCAATTTGTGATAAAATTATTGCATGTTGACTGCAATTAAAATTCACTAAAATTATACAAAATATATTTGTAGGATGAATTTTACAGTGAAAGGAATCTGTGTGACTTTGACTGAAAACAACAACAACAGCATAAATAATATTATTTTTGCAAAAATTCAAAATCAAAAAGATGCGAACGGTTGCGTTAATTCTGAAACTTTTCATATTTATATTCATAAGAATTTTGTTGTTAGTGTTTTATTTTTTGTTCTATAATAAAAAACAGCAACAACAACAAAAAACAGTCTGTGTCTGCATGCTTTCGTATTTATTTCTTCTGTTTATTTTTTTTTTTTTTCTTATTTTTACAATCAAAGACATTCAACTATTTTTCATTCAAATCGATTTCCGGTTCTTTAAATATAGTCTTCTACAATTTTTTTCTTCTTCTATATAATTCAACCTCTCTCTAGACACAGCTTCATCTTCATCTCTCTTTTATATATTTAAAACAAATTTGAACAAGATGAGGATATTAGATTCTTACTTATTTTTTTGCTGTTGCTGCTGCTGTTGTTGTTGTTTTTTATGTTAAATAGTTAAATAGTTTTTGCTTGTTAGAAAAAGAACAAGAAGATGGAGGATGGATAAAAGTAAATTGTGTTTTTGCATTATTATTTTCTGGTCTTGCTTATTTTGTTCTTTTTTTTTCTCTCTGTGATCGGTTGGCCTAATTTTCAGATCTTTTTTTTGTGTTCCATTTTTTTTGTTACGTTTGAATTCTTTTCGTATTTTTTCTTTCTTTATTTTGAGCTAATTTTGTGTGTGTGTGTGTGTTTTTTTAACACAAAACAGAATAAGAAAATAAAATTTAATATGAATTGGGGTTTTGCTACCGGATTTACTAAAATTAAAATAAAATTACAATAATTTAGTTATATGTTGGATATCCGATTTATTCAATTAATCGATTAATCGAGTTTATTCATCGAGGTTATCAGCATTTTATTATTTGTTTTTTTTTTTTTTTGTTAACTAAAATCTTTTTATTCATTTATTCAAATTATTTACGAATATCATTTTATTATAAAACAGGAATAAGATATTTGTATAAAATAAACGTAAAACCTAAAAATTATGACATCACGATTATTCTAATCAATCAATGTCAGAAAATGCTAACCATTATGAAATTCTTTTAAATTTTTTAGATGCATTAAAGAAGACTTTGGTTATAGAAAATATTTTTAATTAATCCTTCTTCATTGGAATTCAGTTGTTTTTGATGTTTAGCAACCAAGCATCGTTATAATTAAATGAATGAATATATTCAATTTCATGGTAATTAATTTGGTAATTTATATGAATCGTATTTTTTCATATGAAATTTATTTATGAAAATTATTGGAGGTCTCATGCATTGTTCCGGGGACAAAACAGAAAACCCTTTCTTATATAACTGTCCAAAATTGATCAATATCCTTGAAGATAAACCATGAACTAAATTTGTTCGTTTAACATTCTAAATGAAAATTAAAAACAACAACAATAACAGTGAAACTATTAACAAATTTATGGTTGTGTCTTATTCCATTAATTCACTCTTTAATTATCTAATTGTTTCTTTTCATTCTTTCATTTCAACGTAAATCTTTCTACCTATAATATTACAAGATGTATAGACAGAGACAGACAATTTATAATAATAAAAAAAATGTCTATAATTATCATAAGAACATAATTTTGCCTCCCTTTTTTTATGCTTTTTTTTCTGTGTTTTACATCAATTAATGGCGTCTAATTTTTGTTTTTCTTCATTCGCGCATGCGTTACAAACTTACACGAAGAATAAAAAAAAAATTCTAGAAATAATCGCAAATTAAAAGTTCCCATCATTGAATTATAATAATCATTTTTTATCTGACTTCTGACTTCTGATGATTTAGATTCATTGTTGTTGTTTTGTTTTTTTTTTGTTCATGTTGTTTGGAATTTTGTGTATGTTCTTTGAATGCTTTTGGACGAATAATTCATATTAAGATTATCAAATACTTTATTCTAAGAATAATGAATGGAAAACAATTAGATCAAATGTAAACAGAATAGAAAAATAATCAACAACAAACCAAAAAAAAACTTATCGAAAATATTTAAATCGTTTTTCGGTTTTAGAGATTTTTGTTTTTGTTGTTTTAGTTATTTGGTTATTAAGAATTCTGTATATGTGAAGTCAAGGTTCTAAAGTTGAGTCATCCTCAAATAAAATTATTGCAATAAATAACTAAATATTAATTTTGATTAAAATCTAACTATAAAAAAATGTTTTAAGTGTTTTTTTTGTTTGATCAAAACTCACGAAATACACATTTTTTTCTTTCTGTCTCTCGGTTTCTCTCTTCTAAATAATTCAATGTCACGAATTCTTTTATATATTTTAATTAATTATTCCGCCCTCCTAAACATAATTTAAACAAACTTATTAGTCTAATAAATTTAACTTATATTTTCGAAATAAGTAAAATAAATATTTAAATCGAAAAGAATTAAAAACAAACAACAACAGATAAATTAAATGACTTAACGTACAATTTAGAGACTTGACTAAATCTGATTTTATTTATTATTAAAAAAAATATTGTCTTAGATTTGTATATGGGTCGTCTTAAGTTTATCTGTGATATGATGTTGAAACATTGCGTGTTCATAATATTTTATTCCATCATCCAGTTGAGGGTTCCAGACTTTAAATATATTATTTAAAAATTATGATGAACGCAAAAAAAAAAAAAGAAGCAACCACAACAACAACAACAAAAATCTTATTTATTAAAATTAAGAAAAGAAGAAAAAAAAACTAAAATTCTAAGAAGTTCAGAAAGAGTGAGAAAGAAAGAGAGAGATGCGAATAAAAGAGAGATGAAAAAAAATAACAAAATCTAAAGAAACGATATACCTTCTAAACCATCATCATCAACCTTCCTAATCACGTGTTTTATAACTTATGATGGGTTTTTTATGATTTTTTTTTTAATCTTTCCATTTCTTCTTCTTCTTCTTCTTCTTTTTCTTCTTTTTCTTCTTATTTTTTTTTTGGTTGAACAGAAAAAAAAATCATAAAGAATAAACTTAAAATTTTTATGTTAAAACGGCCAAATAATTTTATTTATTGTTATTGTCTTTCCTCTTTTCCTCATCGGTTTATCCATCTATCACAATCATCTAAGATTTAATTTTTATTATAAAATTTAATTGAATCCGTTATTCTCTTATATACGATAAATTAATGCTAGTCCCTTAGAGGTGATTGTCTAGCAAAAAATATTTACACGATTATTGCATTCAATATTGCAACAGTTACAGTAGAGATAAGGGATTCAATTCAAGGTAATCAAGTGATTTTGCTGCATTGTAATTTTAGTTTAGACCAATGAGAATATGTATCGTCGAATAGATTGCTGTTTAGTTCTGTTATTTATGTTCGTTGACTTTATTTGTATATGAAAATCAATTCGGATTGGGGTTTTGGTTTTTAATGTCGTGACAAATGTCTATTTTATATTGTTTATTGATTGTCGCTAATACAAACTTTTCTAATGTTTTATGTGCATTTTATTTTCTTTCATAAAAATTGTGTCTTACATTAAAAAGTAAAAAAAAAAACCTGCTTTTATTTTTTGTAATTTTTGTACCTTTTCATTTTTTACTAAGAAAATATTAAATAAATATAAATAAATAAATAAACAAATCAAAGAAGTAGGAAAAAAAAATAAAAACCCACCATTAATGGTAGGCGACACATTTGTGTATTCTAGATGCTTTTTTTAATATAAAAAATGTTAATATTTTTTTAATAATCGTAACAGAAAAAAATCTTCCAATAAATATTTTATTTAAATTTTAACAAAATAGAAAAAAAAAAACAAAAACAACAAATATAAGCGACAGAGAATGAAAACATTTCATCCAACCAACGTTTCTTGTGTAAAGCAATTCGTTTGTTTTTTTTTTTTTAATTTTCAAATCTCAAATAGAAAATAACCGGAGAAAAGAAATCATTATTGACGATGATGATGATGATGATTATTATTAAAAGAAAATTATATTTATAAAGAAAAATCAATTACTTCCATTTCCGTTACACTTTAACCTTATTTCTTAGCTTAATTTTCTTTATAGAAAATTAAATACATAAAAAAACTACAAACTAAAAATATCCAACAACAATAACAGTCAGAGAAAAATCTCTTTTTAGTTGTTATTGTTGTCAGTCAAAAGTATTTCCGGAAATAGGAAAAGATTTAATAACCTCAAATTGTGGAACGCACTACAATGATGAATGCTTTTGTTTGTGTGTGTGTGTGATTGTATGTTTTTTGTGAAAAGGTTTTTTTTTCTTTCTTTCTTTATTTATAAAAAGACGATAAATTTAATTTATACTTCCGATTTTTTTTCACTTAATTCCTGTCAATTTCTTATGTTTTGCGTCGTTTTCCGTTTTGAATTTGTTGTTATTTTTTTTTATTGCTTCTTTTTTTTTTGTAATTCTTTCAAGCAAAAGGAAAAAGGATATATGCAATTTAGACTTAAGAGAGCTATGTATGTTGTGTGTTTGCTCCTAAAAAAATTTGTCTTTTTTTATTACATAATTTCCTTCTTCTTCTTCGTCTTCTTATACCTGACTTTGTAAGTTCCGGTTTTTTTCTAATTCTATAAGAAGTACAAAAGTGCGGAATCTATATCAGCGCCAATGTCTACCTATGTGTGTGTGTGTGTATTGAGCTGGAGATTAAAGTGCAAAGTATAGAATAATTTTTATTACAGCACATTTTTTAGTCACATAATAATACAACAACAAATTAAGATGAGAGTGGGTTCATTTTTACTTTATTATTTAAGTTAAGGAATTTATGTGCGGGTGAGAAATTATGAATTTTTTTTTATTAAAGGTAGAAAAAAATTATTATTATTATTATTATTATAGTTTTGTTGTTGTAGTTTATAAAATTTTTGTCTGTTATTTTTGGACGGTAATAAAATAAGGTAGAATAAACAAATAAAGACAGATTCATCTTTCTCTTTCTATAAAATTTATTTCTTTCTAGAATATTCTTATCTTTTTTAAATAAATCTATCTATACAGTCAATCAACAGAATTATATTCAAATATATATACAAAAACAACAACAAAAACAACAACAAAAACTAACTTTTTCCTCTCTTAAGAAATATTTTTATCTTTAAAATTTCAAAGTTCAACGGTTAATAAATTAAATTGGTTTATTTTCTATTATAAATTATACGGCCTATAATTATATATTTGTTAATTTCTTAGAAATTTTAAACAATAAAATGTGTGTGTGTGTGTGTATAATTTTGTGATGTGAGGACGTTAGTGAATCTCTTTAAATAATGACTAACGTATTTTTTTATTTTTTGTGGTAAGACAAAAATTATCTTTTAAGAAGTTCACAAATAATAATGTTTAAAAATATATTTAAAGTGAATTATATAATCAACAATGTATAATTTCAATAGAAAGTCGTGTGTATAAAATATACGTAATGCTTTGACATGCTAACTTTTTTTTTATTAATCTTTCATAAGTTTCATATAAAAAAAAAGTACAAATTTTTTATAATTCAACTTACATTATACGGTTTTTGTTGTGTGTTTAGTAAAAAATTTGTTACAAAATATTGTGTTAACAAGTTTACATTAGAAACTATGTAACAATTATGATACAGTTGATAGACATTAGACATTAGAATTCCTATGAAAATGTAAAATCTGTAATTCATTTGAACTGAAATGTTTCAATTAACATTCGCGTTAACAAGACCATTGAATTTAGTGTCGATGAATAAGAATTGTACGATGATACATACCTCCCATCTATTAAACATATACCAATAATTTAATGGTTTTTAGTGTTTAAGGAAATTCCATTAGACAAAGGAACAAATAACAAAGGCTAATTAAATTTTCTAAAGTTCAACTGACTGACTAAACTGTTATGCATTCACATTCTATATAAAATCCCAATTCTTATAAAATGAAGAAAAGAAAGAAAAGAAAGAAATGAAAGAAAAAAGAAAAAGAGAGACAGAAGAAAGAAATTCCTTAAAGATGAACCATCATCATAAGACATATATAATTACGAACAATAAACATTTATTATGAAACACCTCATATTTAGCCACGTGCAACCCTCGTTCCATTTTTTTTTCTTTTTTTTTTTTTTTTACTTGTGATTTCCTACGAACCCAATCCCAAAAACCAACCAACCTTTAACTAAATAATAAAGAGTGAAAACAACAACAATAAGACAACAGAAAGAAGAAAAAAAAACATGAAAAATAAAGAAGCAAAAGATTGAAATAAAAAGACCATATCTTTGAACATAATGAAAAAGCCATACGCGTTCATCTCAAAATACACTTGGAGCGTGGGAAAGGATCCTTCTCATTTTTATACATACATACACACACACACACATACATACATGTACATTTATAACGAAGAAGAGCAAAATAAATCTGGCCTATGCCTGCTTGCTTACTTACTTGTGACAGCCTGCCTGTGCCTGGATCCGTTCCGTTGTGTATTTGTTGTTAAAATATAAAATCTATTTTTTTTTTGTATTCAAAGAAATATAAGATGAAAAAGAAATAGAAGAACCAAAAAAAGTGGTATAGAAAGAAAAAAAAAACTAAAACCCTTAACAAACGATGATGAAGAAGAATAAAAAAAAGAAAAAAAAATCGAAAAGGAACAACGTTGCTCTTGCCTAGAATTATGTGTAGGTTTTTTTTTTCTTCTTCATAAATGCCTTCTTTTTTTTTCTACTTATAAATAATGAACAACCTCAATACATAGAAACATTACCGGATGTCCGGTTTCGGCATAAACACGAATATCTGGAACACTTGCACGCTTCATCTCTCACTAAAGGACACGCCTTTAAAAATAAGCGTTAATTTTTTTTTCTTTCTTGTTTTTTATGTTTTTTATGTTTCTCTTTTCGGGTGTTTTTTTTTCTATATTTATTATATTGTGACATATGTATGCTTGTGTGTGTGTGAGTAATTGTATTTTCATTAATGGGAAGTGTTTTGTAATATTCAATTTAATACGTACATAACGTACATTAGATGACCATTTTATGTTTGCTAACAATTTTTTCCCCCTACTTTTTATTTTCGCCAGAGGAAAACAATAATTTTTGTATGAATTTGCATTTATTGTTTACAACAATATTCAGCGTTTACCACATCTTTTGAATGCATCTGGTCTGAGGCAACATTGTCACAAAGAAAAATTACGAATAAATGAATTAATGTATAGACTAACGATTTCCCTTTTCAAATTATATTGTGATTATTTGTTATAAAAAAAAAAAACAAAAACATCAAAATAAAATTTACAATTTTTCCAAAACAAGAAAAATATAAATTTCTTCAATTAAAGTTTTTCCACCCATTAAAGAATTTCTCCACTCTTATGTTTTTGCTTTGCATTGCTTTCTTTTCTTTTATTCAAATAAAATAAAAACAAATCATAATAATCGTATATAAAAATAGAAAAATAAAAGAAGAAGAAGAAGAAGCAAAAAAATCTAACTGTTGCCTACGTATAATTTGTAAAGGTAATACACACACATAAACGTTATACGACAAAAACAACAGAATAAAGAAAAAAAAATTCGACTTCTTCTTCTTCTTCTTCTTCTTCTTCTTCTTCTTCTTCTTCTTCTTCTTCTTCTTCTTCTTCTCTCATCCTCAACTCGATCTTATATTATTTATGTAGCTTCTTTTTTTTTCTTTTTTTTTTATAATAAATTAATATAACCAAAAAACGACTTTTTTAAAAGACGCTCCAAAACTATAAGAGAGACAAAAAAAAAGGCAAGAAACAACAACAAAACAAGAATAAATAAAAAAGAGAGAAAAAAAAAGCACACAAAATATTTCAACATTTTTTTTTTTTTAAAGTTGTACAATTTCCATTGGAATTGTTTGAGATTCCTCATTCAGATATTTTATGAATGAAACGTATTTTTATGAATGGCAAAGCCTTTTGGCCAAATAAGAAGAGAAACTGCACATGGTTTTTTTTTTCTTCTTTCTTTCTTTTTTTTATTATTCTTCATTCTTTTCGTTCGTTAAGTCGTCTTTTTTTTTTTTCTTCATTCTTCTTATATAAAATATATTAACAGCGCGGCTTGCGCATGCGTAGATATATAATCTTTCTTCTTCTTTTTTTCTTTTAACGCAAGAGAAATACTTTATTCGCGTTTTTTTCTTCTTCTTCTTCTGCTTCTTTTGTTTCTTTTTACCTCTTTTTCAATTCATTCTTTTGTTTCTTTCTTTCCCTCTTATCCATGCATAAACCGAAGATAATAAATACGCTTATAATTTACTTCTTATTATTATTTAGTTGACAATTTTATTCATAAATTGTTCTGTCCCTTTTCATCTTTATTAAATCATACAAAACAATATATTTTCAATATATGAATGAAAAAAGATTAAAAGAAAAAAGAAAAGAAAAGGAGAAGAAAAAATATTGAAGAAGAAAAGAAAAATGATAAAGACAAAAACAAAAAAAAAGTGGTCATGGCCGTGTAAGTCGCGCGCAATCTTTTTTTTTCTCTTTTTTCAAATTAACATTTAATTTTAGCATTTTGTGTATTTTTTTTTTAAATTTTTGGCGATTAAAAAAAAATCGTATTTTCTGTTCGTTCAATATATTTTTTTTTTTCAATAATTTTTTCAAGAATGAATTTCTACAATCATGAATCAATTTACAATTATGGTGTACACACACACACACATATTGAGACGACTTATAGATAGTATTCTTTGCGTTAAAATTATTCAAGTACTTATTTACAGTACCAAATACTATAATAGGTTGGTAAAGTGCCATAATATCTACACATACATACACACACACACACATGCAAAAGGCATTTTAAAAGTTGTATATGTTATAAATTATAGAAGATTGAAGAAGAAGAAGAAGAAGAAGAAAAAAAAATAACAAACTGGATCCAATTATATTGTAAAGTAGCAACAAGCGGCTTTATTTCAATTGCGCCTATACACATGTAATCAATAATTTGTGACATACATAAATTACCGTCAATTAAAACCAATTTTATATATATATATTTTTTTTATGATTATTATTATTTTCTTCTTCTTCTTCACATTTTCTTATTATTATTCATCATCATCATTATTATCATCATCATTATTATCATTGTCTTCTATTATTGTCTATAAAAATTATAAGATAGATTTTTTTTAACAACCATTATTAATTTAATTTGTTTAATTTTGAAGAAAAAAGTAAGAAACAGAAATTGGTTAATTCGAATAAGAAATTTGATAAATCGGAACTAATGTTTGCATTAAACTCAATTTTCAATTAATTGTTTGTATAAAATAGGGATGGTCGTGAAGGCATGGATATAATCCAGAAGGTTTTCTTTCGTTTTCCAAATGTGTCACAAAACTTAATAAGAAAACATTAAGACCTTATGAATAAAACAGTATAAATGTTAATTTAATATCTGTGACACATCTTTTGAAATTTAAATCAGATAATCGAAATTTCATAATGAAATTCGTGTATACTAAAAGAAAAAAGATTGAGAACAACAATACATTTAATTTCATTAAAGTTCTTCATTTGTCATTGCGAGAAAAAAAAAAATTGAATGTACAAAAAAAAATGCGTAACAAAGTGAAATTGAACGCACTCATTCTAATTGAATTTTAAATAACAACAATAACAAAATAAAAATGATGGAAAAGAAAAAAAAAACAAAAACAAAATACAAAAAATGACCGTTACTTGTCAGCGCCATTTTTAAATTGTGTTGCTTTGCTTCATTTTTTTTCGTGTTGTTCTGTAGTTTTTTTTTTTTCTTGTTTTAATCTTTTTAAATCTGAATTTAATGTGATTCATAGAATTTAATCCAAGCAGACTTATAATAACAATATAATGAAAAAAAAAATGAAGTAAGAAGAAAATCTGTAAAAAAAAAAACAACTAAAAGGTTAAATTACATTCGTACCTTAAGGAATTTTTTTTTACTTCTTCTTCTTATTTTATTTATAAGAAGAAAAAAAAAAAGAAAGAACAGCAACAACAAAAATTGTATATACAAAGTAAAAAAGACTTTTCAAGTTTTTTTTATTTATTTATTTTTTTTTTTTTAAGTTTTAAAAAAGAAACAATTTCAACAACGTTACAGATCATTGACTGCGTTCGCATTTTTTTTTTTCTTCTGTTTTTTCTGTTTCGTTATATTTTTTTTTTTTTGTTTTTTTTTCTTCCAAATAAAAAATTCTTTAAAAAAATTGAAAATGAAACTGACCGAATTTTTTTTTTTTTAAAAAAAGATTTTCGTTTCTAGTTTTAGATTAGATTGAATGAATTCTAATAAAAGAATTAATTGATTTAAATATAGATTATATGTTGTTGTTGTTGTTGTTGTTGTTGCTTATTTCTTCAATTCACCTTCAGTCACTTAAGTCAGTTGTTGTTTTTGTTGTTATGTTTTTTTTTTTGTTCAAATTATATAAGTTAAAGGAAGTGACTTTAAATATTAAAGAAAAGAAGAGAAAAAAATTTGTTTTTTAATCTTATTAAATTGAAAAGAATAAGAAGAAAAAGACGAAGAAAAACAAGAAGTAGGAACAACAATAAAAAAAATGTGAATATAATCCGTTTCTGTGACATTTATATGTTTTCATCAAAAAAATCAAACTTGTGGTTTATTTTTTTTTCCTTCCTCTTCCTTCGTGATTTGTCTCATTTTATATTTTTTTCTTTTTTTGGTTGCTCTATGTGTGTGTGTGTATGGGTGTCTGATGTCTAGTCTCGATTTTAATTATTTTTAATTTGACGCTCTTAATTTTTTTCTTTTTTGGTCTCGCATTAATCAAGGTTTAATTTTTGAATCAGTAAAAAAAAAAAATAACAGAAAAACAAAATTATAGCAAAATTGCTATAAAAAAAACGTAAGTAGGTAAATCGCTATAAAAAGTCAGTCAAACAGATAACGTGAAAAAAAAATGGATTACAAAAAAAAAGGAGAGTAAATAAGTGAGAAAGGAATAGTGAAATATTAGTGAGTGAGTGAGAGGTCAATTAATTAATTTTCTTCATTTATTGTTTTTCATTTAAAATAAGAATTCATTGATGCATAAAATGTTTACTATAATTACAAAAATCTTGTCTGATTTATAGGTAAAAAAAAAGGTAATAGACAAACAGACAGACATACATATATAGATAGACAAGCAGACAGACACATATAGATACCATAATTATTAGATATTTAATTTCAATATAAGAAAAGATTTTTATCCAAAAATTTAAATCAAAGATTCTTATATAAAACATCATAAAGGGATATATATACATAAAAGCGTGTTAGCCACTCTCTTAGCTCATTTAAGTGTAAGAATAAGAATAAGAATTTTCAAATTTATATTAGAAAAGAAACAGGTGGTCAGTCAGATGGATGACGTATCGAGACGTACAAAATTTTCATTCATTTTGTGTGTTGTATTTTTTGTTCCTTTTTATTCTTTTCATTTCAATGTTCAGTTTTTTCTTTTTGTTGTTCTTTTTTTTTTCTTTTTTGATTTTGTTGTTGCTGTAATCGTGATCGTGTTCACGTTTCATCATAATATTTCTTACCTTTATATACCTTTTAGAGTTTAGACTTTAGATATATACATAAGAGAAGGCACACAACACAATATATTCATAATAATATATTTATAATACAATATACACGTATCACGTACTTAAGACACGTACG
Organism: Pedicia rivosa; assembly: GCA_963082725.1. Classification (NCBI taxonomy): domain Eukaryota; kingdom Metazoa; phylum Arthropoda; class Insecta; order Diptera; family Pediciidae; genus Pedicia; species Pedicia rivosa. The sequence goes on from OY720151.1 coordinate 47,525,973, forward strand.
CGTATCGCGTACATTATTTTGCTTCAATTTTTTTTTTTTTTTTTCATTTATTTTTGTGTCAGTTGTTGTTCTTTAAATTTATTTATCGCGTTCTTGTTTGTTTTGATTATAAACATGCATACACACACACACAAAATAAAAAAAGAATAAGGAGTTTCATAAAAGAGAAACAGAAACAAGAATTGAAGACTTGAAGTAAATTTATTTGAACAGAATAAATTTTTAATCATGTTACGACAATCATATGTCAGAGAGATGTCAGTTCAAAAAAAATACATATTTTTCCTATAAAAAGAATAAGGTGGTTTTGTTCCGATGTTTTTGTTACATAAAACCACTAATTTGGTTAATTAACCTTACGCCATTTTAACCCTATAAAACTAAAGGTAAAAATTCAAAAGAATAATTTTTTCATTATTTTGCTACAAAATCGAAATAAATTTCAAACCGAATAAATTCTAATATCCGGTTGAACGCACTTTTACTTAGATGAGTAAACTTAACTAATTATTTTGAGTTAAATTAACTAATTGTTTTATGCTTTTAACATAAATCAGTTTTATCGTGTATTTTATTATTTTTCATTTGTTTGTTCTTTTTAGTTTTCTTCTTACCCCAACTTGATATAAAATTCTTGGTGTTTTTATTTCAATAATTTGTCGACCTCTACGTTGATCTGTACGTAAATTTGTTGTTAAATGTTGTAAATTATTTTCAACATCATGATGTTGTTGTGACGTTGTTGTTGGTACTTCAAATACTTCTAATGGTAATCTGGTACCATAAAGTGTTTGATGAAAACTAAATATTATTAAAATTGTTGCAATTTTTGACGACATTTTAGTTTTATTTTTATGTTTTTATTTATTTTAAACTTTTTAAGAATTTCTTCTTCTTATATTTACTATTTGGCCTTTGTTTTAGAACAAAAACAAAAAAAAAATCACTTTTGATTTATTGATTTTGGTTCACTTTAAATTATTTATTATTTATTTTTTTGTTTTTTACTTAAAAAAAATTCCAACCGTTATCGCACGTAACTTCAATACATTGACAGTCATCAATCAAATATCGATTATTAAACATTATTAGAAAATCTTTGTAACTTTTTAAAAAATAATAATCACCATTTTTAAATGGAAACAATGAAAGAGAGATAGTGATATTAAAGATAGAAAGAGAAAACAATAGACACGAATTAAAATTTTTACAAAAAAAATTCTTTATTATAATTTTTTTTTTTGTTTTCAAGAAAACGAAACTGATTTAAGAGAAAAAAAAATAGTACACACACACACACACGTCACTGTAATTAATCAACAATATGTAAAAGAAAAAATCAATATTTTTACTTCTTCTTCTTCTTCTTGCCTTTATTTTTAAGTTCTTTGAAACGAATTAAATAAATTTGTTTTTTTCGTTAAAGAAAACTTTAACAAATATTTTCAATTATAATAAATAAATAATTATAGTTTTTTTTTTTGTTGTTTTTCTTTGTAGAGAGAAAAAAAAAACAAAATATTCAAAATAAATTATTGGAAAAAAAGGCGCTCTTTTATATTGTTACTGTTTTAAAGCACTTTTTTTTTTGTTCTTTTACGAAACCACGAAAAGAATAAAAACACAATTCACAAAAAAATATCTCTCTGTCCTTCTTGAGATTCTTTTAGAAACTAAAACTTAAAGAAAATATTTTTCTGTTGATACATTCGATCATTCAAACACAACTCTTGAATTGAAAAAGAAGTAAAAAGAAGAAGAAAGAAAAAAAAAACAACAAAACTCAACAACAACAACAACAAGAAAAAAAACTTGAATGAATACAAATACAAACATAAAACATAAGTAAAAAAAAAAAACAACACACAGATTTTGTTTTTTTTTTTTCTTTCCTTCTCTCTTGTTGTATTCTTTATATTTTTTTAAACGAACACACTTACAACGGTATATATAAGGCTTACGTCTTTTTACAAATAATAAAATTTTAACTTACTATTAAATGTACACTGTTAAAAAACATTCATACATTTTCCATATTTAAAAGATTTTTATGTGTACATTCCAATAGAGGCGCTGCTATCAATATTATTTGTAGTTAATTTTTTATCCGTCAGATGTCAATTAGTTTAATGAAAATAATAATAAGTTGGTATGAGACATTGTCTTTTATCATTTTCACTTCTTTTGTTATTTTCTCTAATAATAGACATTTCAGAAAAATCAATGTTTGTGTACTTTTTGATGCGTCATGTCACTCAAAAAAAAAAAAAATAAAATGAAAATAGAATATTGTTTTTTTTTTTATTCGTCATAATAAAATAGACAAAAAAAAAGAAGTGCATCATCGGGAAAATGTAGGTTAATTTAAACTTCAAATGACAAAATGGAAATATCATCAATAATTTATGAAATGTCAGACTAAAAATATTTTTAAATCTAAAATGGGATCAGAATTAGTAATATTTTTATTTTGAAACGTCGCCATATTCTCGCACATTTAAATAAAAAGAATATTTAAATTCTTAAGTTTCAATACGGAAATTATTTTTGTTTTCTTTTTTAAAGAACAGAAAAAAATTGAATTAATGTAATCAAATTATGCAGGTTTAAACGTCAGTTTGTCATTATAAATCTAAATTGAAATGCACTTTTGTATTTTCTGAATTTTGATTTGTCTTTAATCAAATCAGCCATATTGTTTCAATGTATTTATCTAATCTAAAAGTCTATCAATTAAATATTCAAAGTCATCACGTCCACCTACATTATATCGATAATTCAATTGACGTTCTGTTTTTTTTCTGTCTTTGATTTCGTTATGGATACTAAAAAAAACAATAATATATTAATCTTTTATTCTCTAATAAAAACATTGCATCCACTTTATTTATAAGAATAAATTTCCTAACAAATATTATTTGTTGCACGCATTTTCGTCCCACTGTCTTATACGGAATTTCATTAAGTTTTTTTTTTCTTCTTTTCTTGTTAAAATATTGTTGCTGCTGATTGACATTATGAAATTCTATATAATAAATCGATGGTTTTTATTATTTTAAATTGTGAAGGTCGTGAATGAGAGCGCACAACCGCACACACAAAATAAAAGTGTGAAAGTTAAACTCTAATTTAGATCAATAAGCAAAGTAATTGTGTGTGTGTGTTTTTTTTTTGATCCAATCCTTCTTATTATTATTATTATTATTTTCAGTATTTCTGTTTGGGTTGTTCATTTAACTCTGTTCTTTTCTTTTCTTTTACCCATTTAATAAGTTTCTATATTTATTACCTATAATCTCATACAAAACAAGAGTATATAATCTATGTAGGTTGGTCTAGTGTCAGACCTTTAAGTGGTAAAATCTTCTAAATCATTTCTTATTTATTTTTATGGTCGTTGTCTTTTTATACATATGTATTTTTACTTGACTTTAAAGTCTCATCCTTTATAACTTACAATTTCTTAAATTTTCAAATTTAAACTTACGGTTCACTTTTGTTTTTATTTTATTGGAAAGAGAAATAAAAAACAAAAAAAAAAAAACAATGAAATAGATTTTTAGCACCTGAAGAGGTGTGACAGTGTATCAACACATAATATATTTCTTTTGAGATGTCTGGGTTAACAAATACTAACATAACAGACATTTACTTTGCCTACAAATGTATTACAAAAAAATAAGAAAAAAAATGAAAGACTAAAAAAATAAAGAAAAAGAAGAAGAAGAAGAAAAAAAAGACAAGACAAAAAAAAAATACTGTGTATAAAAATGCTCGAGGCAATATTACTAGTTTTTGTTTTTGTTTTTTTTTTGTTTTTTGTTGTTTTCCTTCTCTTATTTACAGTCGTGTCCCTGTACATAATATACTCTTTTTGGTTTATATAGAAAATATACACACACACACAGATGGGTTTTATTTTTATATATAAGAATACAAATTTACTAGGCATCTTTGTGTATTAGGTTTTTTTTTTTTTTTGTATTAAAACTCCAAAGACTCAAGACAGAAATGAATGAAATTTAAAAAAGAAAAAAAAAATATACGCATTTTCAATTTTGAACAATTTCTTGTTGTTGTTGTTGTTGTTATTTATTTATTCATTTTTTTTTCTTTTTGTTTTATTTTTTTGCCTCTTCCACTTTTTCACTCTTCACCGAACCCCCTTTCGTACATTTTCTATACACTCTTGTAATTTTGTTGTTGTTAGGTTTTGTTGTTTTTTTTTTTATATAAAACAGAAGAAAAAATTCAACTAAATTTTTCTTGTGCTTTAAAAAAAATAAAGAAAGAAAACTTAAAAGATTTTTAATTAAATATTTTCTTTTTGTGTTGTAGGTAAAATGTATGCTGTAATTGCAAGACGTCATGGAAAAATAATTTTAAGTGATTTAATACAGGGTAGTGGTACATTTAGTGTATCTGCTGTAATACCTGTAATTGAATCTTATAATTTTTCACAAGAATTTCGTAAAGAAACATCTGGACTTGCATATCCACAATTATTATTTAGTCATTGGGAGGTAAGTTTTCTATATTATTGATCTATATAATTCTAAATATGTTGTATTTCTGTATTTAGATTTTTATTTTACATATTTTTTTTTTATCTCTTGCGACCGTTTATTTGTTTACCGGCATTATAACCGAAATAACATCAAATCAATAACCGGAAGTAAATATATAACCTTAACTATATTTATAGATATGTGTTCAATATTTATCTGGATGTGTGTGTGTATGTGTATATGCGTTAAGAAAAAAAGCCTGTTTTCACCTGACCGTTACTCAGATTTTGTTGTCGTCATTTTCTTCATATCAGCAAAAGCCACACAAAAAAAAAACAATAATAATAACAACAACAACAAATACCGACGACGACAACAACAACAACAACAACAAAATTACAACGAAAACAAAAAAAAAATAATAATAATAAATTTTTGCAAACAAAACACGATTGAAGTTGGAAGTAGGAAGAATAAGAAGAAGAAGAAGAAGAAGAAGCCGATTACAATAATAATAAAAAAAGCACAAACAAACAAAAAATGAACAACAACAAAAATCGAGTGTGTGTGTTTTTTTTTTGTGTATTTAATTGAAGAACACTTTTGGGTTTTTTCATGTCGTTTGTGTATGTGTGTGTGCGTGTATGGCTCTGTTTGTTTTGTTTTTATTTCTCGTTCAAAATGCATTTTATAAGAGACAATTCGCAGGATTGTCCATTTATTTTATTTGATCCTATGAAAAAGTTGTCTTCTTTTTTTGATTTAATTCAATTAAATATTTGTCTCACATGCCAACCCTTTATCAACCAACCCTTCTGTCATAATTGCTTTTTTCGGTAAACAGATTTTATTCTTGATTCATTTTACCGGTTTTCAATTCAAATTATAAAAATGGCTGACAATCGATTGACAACAACAATAACAACAGAGGCAACGAAAACAACAATTACAACAACAACAACATCAAAAAAAGGAACAGACAAAAAATTGTCTAAGTAAATCTTTTATTCTAATCTGAAATTGTCACCCTGTGTTTTTTTTTTTTTATTTTGGATCAAAATAAAAAAGAAAAATAAAGAAGAAGAAAAATAAGAAGTGACGTGCGATTATTGATACAATCTACGTATTTCAGTAGCTGGTTTGTAAATTACTTTTGAATTCAAAAAAAAAAAAAAAAAACAAAAACGAAAGAAAAGAAAAAAAAACTTAAAGATTTTCTGTTGTTGTTGTGTTGTTTTTCTCTCTCTCTCTCTCTTCATCTTTTTTTCTGTTTCTTTCTATTTGATGTTGTTGCTTTTTTTTTTTGTTGTTTTTTTCTCCTTTTTTTCGGTTTATTTTTTTCTTCTTTTTTTTTTTTTAATTCAACGACGACTACGATATAAGACTTTGTTGTTGTTGTTGTTCTTTTTTTTTCTTCTTCATTTAAGACCCGTCGTCCGTTGTGTACAACACAAATGTTTATGATGATGAAAAAAAAAAATGAATAAGAAGAAGATGAAAAACGAAGAAAAAAGTAACAACAACAAAATGTGAAGAAGAAAAAGATTGGATGTTGGTGATACCATAGGCAACAGTAGAGAGAGAATAGTATTACTGATGAAGATGAGGAATGAAGAATGAAGAAAAAGGTACAGAAGACGACAACAACAAAAAAGAATTACGAAGAACTTTTTTTTATGTTTTGTCTTTTTTTTGTTCTTTTAGTCGGTTGGAAGATTTGATTTAATGTCGTATGTGTTTCTATGTAATTCTTCCCTCCTCTTCTTCTTATACCTTCACCTTAATTTGGACACAAATAACTTTACGCTAAGAGAAGCGCTCAAGTGGATTCTAATGTGGCGTAATATTCACCCTAGATAGCCGGCCATTTTCTTATTTTAACAGAAGTGCTGGATTGGATTATCGTTTCCAAAAATTAAGCTTAAAGAATTATTTATGGTGAGACGTTGACGGTATTTTTTTCCTTATAATTGTTCTTCTGCTTTAAAAATAAAATTTAAGAGATCGTTGTGTTGTTGTTGCTTATTATATCCGAATCAGAATAAAGCGAAAAGCAGAAAAAAAGTAGAATCTCTGAAGAAGTAAAAAAAATATAGATTTGTTAGGAACAATAATTAGATTATGCAATTTATTCTTCTTGACATTACAACTGAAAATTAAAAATGAATGAAAAAGAAGGATAGACTAACTAATGAATAAACAAAAATCTTACCTTTCAACTTTTAATCTTAAGATTGTTTGGATGTGATTATCTTCCTCTTTTTCTTCTTTCTCGAGTCTTACATTTTTTTGTTGTTATTTTTCGTTTTTTTTTTTAAGAAGACAAAATTTTATATTTATTGTGTTAAAAAAAAAGTGTTTATCTGATGTTGTTGTAATTTTGTTACAGGTAGTTGATATCGACCCATTTTGGGTACCGTCAACAGAAGAAGAATATATGCATTTTGGTGAAAAGGCAGACACAGTTAATCGGGCTAAAACTTATATGGATTCTGTAAGGAAACGAAAGGGTTTAGCTGTTGAAGAAAAACTTGTTGAATTTGCTGAAAAACAAAGAACTTTATCAAAAAATAAATAAATAAAAAAAAAACCCTTCAAATTGATTTAATTTTTTTTTTCGTCTCTTTTGTAACATTTGAAGTTTAATTTGAATTATTGAAAAGTTTTGATTAATGTGTGTGTGTAGACAAAACAGTGACATTGGTTTGAATTAATTTTTTGTTATCGGATCAATCATGACTCCTAAAATTTCTATAATCACAACCATCACTTAAAATCCCCTATGCCGCATTATTAATCAAAACTGTTCGATCAAAATTGTTAATTTTTCTTCTTATTCTTAATTAAAAATGAATTAATTTTATTTTTATTTATTGTACTTTTTTTTTTTTTGTTAAATTAAATAAAATATTTTTCCAATAAAAAAATCTCTTGGAAAAAGAAAAATTGTGTCTTTTTATTTATTTTTTTAATTCCAGCAATAATTTTCAGGAAAAATTTCAAATAGTTCAGACGACGACAAGAGTTAAATACAATAACAACAATAATATAAGAGGAGCCAGTTAATAGCTTTGCGAAACCTGATTCCAAATCGTAAATGTGAAATCCTTCTTCTTTTTTTTTCTTTTTTTTTTTTTTTTTTGTTTGTCGCCGGAATAATTAAATTCATTCCAGTTTTATTTTGTTTGGCTTATTATTATTTTTTTTCTTTTCTAAAGAATTCCATAATTTATTATTTTAGATTAAAAAAAATGATGAAGGGGTTATCGAGGGGGTGGTGAGAAGGGGAGATTAAAAAAAAATTAATCCATTAAAAAGTATTTAAAGTCAAAATAAAATTATTAAAAATAGAATTCATTCGGATTACACGTCAAAATGAACATATAATTAAAATTACATAATTTTCGAACCAGAAATTATAAATTTAATTCTTTTTAATTTAGATTAGATTGAAAGATAAAGAAGAAGTTGTTTAAATCTTATAATTAATTTTTAAATCATGATTTCTTAATTTGGATAGAAAAAAAAATATTTAATTATTTAATTATTTGATTCTTATTAAAAAAAGAAAAAGAAAAAAAAAAAATGGTGAAATGAAAAGAATTTAATTGAATTCTATTTTTTTCTTCTGCGTTTAATATTTGTCGTTTGTTTTTTTCTCTCTCTCTCTCTCTCTCACTCTCTTTTTTATTGTTAACTGCTTCGTCTTCATGATGAATTCCACAAAAAACAATATAATATTTATTGAGTGACATACATACATCCTTTAGTTTGTTGTTGTTGTTATTATTTTTTTTACATTTTTACATTTTTCTTCATTTCTTCATTATTATGTGTTTTTTTTTTTTTCTCTGTTACTGGCTTTTATATAAATTTCTTTAAACAGGTACTAACATTAATAATTGTCAACATCCAGAGAATGGCGCGCCAACAGAAATCTGTCAGAAAAAAAAAAACGAACGAACAGAGTTTAAAAAACAAATATTTCAAGATCGTAAGTATTATAACGTGAGTCAAGCAAATCAATTCAGTTCAGTTTTATTTGTAAAAATATTTTTATTTTTCTTCTTCATTCTTTTTACTTATTTTTCTTTTTACTAACTTCCGTTTCTTAAGTCCCCTTCAGGCTATTCTGTTGAATTTTTTTTCTTGTGTTTTTAATTTCATAAAAGATTGATGAATTGATGAATGAATGAGTAAAAGAACGTTTAAAGACGCATAAATTTTTTTATATAATTATGTTTGCGAGTTTTTCAATTTTCTAAGAGGAGTGACAGAGAGGATGTGATACGTAAGAAATTAAGAAAATAGTCATTTCATTTTTCATGGATATTTCATATGTAACAGAATGGTTTGTGTCTTCACTAAAATGAACTATTATGTTTGTTGTATTTGTCTACATTTAGGAAATAAAATTTCACAAGATAAAAAACCCTACAAATTCCAAGAGCAATTAAGGATTTTTCAAGAAAATTAGAAATAAAACAAAAATAATTTAATTACATATTAATACTATTTATTTGTACAAATTCTAAATAATAGAGCTGAAAATCCCAATGCATTATCGATAAACTATGTTAAAAAAAAGCACTTTTATTTTTGGGATTCAGCAGCTGTCTCTTTCCGCTGACTGACGAATCACAATTTATATTAAATTTAATCAGAATCTTTTTCTATTGTATTATTTTCAATCGGTGGTTCAATTTCTGGTACCGCCAATGATCTTCCATGAAGTGTAATGTGAATAATTCTATAAAATATAAAATATTTATTAAAAATAAATTAATTAAACTAAATTTTAAGAAACTTACAAAATCAAACAAAAAACAAGAACTTGTGTTAGAAAAGTTAACCAGAATATGCTTGGTGGATAAGAATCTATGGTCCTTGCATAAATCTAAACGTGAACAAAAAAAGATTATAATATTAATAATTTAGATAAAATTGATTACGATTAGAAACTTACTTGACTATAAAGGACACCACTAAAAATAGGAACAGCGTTATCAAACACTGATAACAGAGCGAAAACTTTACCACGTTCATTTAGGGCGACAACCTTTGAAGTCATCGAACGTAAAACAGGAGCAACAATTGGCCCAAAACTTGAAATTGCACCACCAACATATAATAAAAATCCTGAATCAGCAAAAATAAAAAAGAGTCTGGCAATTGCGTGTGCTGATGCTCCAATCATCACTATAACCTATTAAATTAAATTGAAAATGAATTAGAAAAAGATGGCCAACAAAATTATTATTTGAAAAAATCTTACAGTATCCTTAAAACCGAGTACGTTACTCATTAATGGTACACCAGCTAACATAACGATAACATAAGCACTTGATTGAAATACTTTAAAATTACTAAATTTAACTGTATCCCATTTAAATTCAAGTTGTGTATATAAATACAATAATGGTTTTTCATCTCTTTGAAATGTGTATAATGCCATTGTTATCATAAATATCCATAAATATAATCGACGATTCATTTGACGTTTTTTTGTTAATGTTTTTATTGATTCGATAACATGTTTTTTATCAAAAAAATCTGCTATTATACCGCATGGTAAAACCTCTTTAATTGGTCGTTGAGTTGATGTTGTTTGCCACTAGAAAATATAAATTATAAATAATTACAAATTTCCTTTTAATTAAATAAGGGCAAAAGGATCAAACCTCTAAATGTAAAATTGTGTATACAATAGCTAATACGAGCAGTGAAGCATTCACCATAAACATAATTGGAAATGATTTATTCACAACTTTACTATATAAAAATGAACCTAAATGGTGAAGATGAAAGAAAAATAAAAGTCTTTTGAAATCAATAAAATTTGATTTGAATTTAAAATGGAAACTCACCTAAAGCGACCCCTGTTGGCATAGTAGATAAATAACAAACATCTAAAATTGTTACTCTTAATGTCCTTTGCTTTACACTTGAGACATCTGAAATATAAGCAAAACATGACGCAAAAATTGCTACGTCAGCACCAGTTAATGCACTCGGTATTGTTGCTGTATAAATAACGTACTCTAAAGGCCAATCAACTGCAATAGTATAGACAAAAATATATATAGGGATATTTTATTCAAATTATCGTTCAATAAAATATTATTCAACACGACAAATTTAAATTAAATTATATAAACAAATTACCTTGATATGCATTCACAATAACCATAAGTGAGTAAATAAGTTTACCAACTAAACCAAAAATAAGTGGTAATTTCCTACCACGACGATCAGACCATGATCCAAGAAATAAGGCTAAAATTATTGGTACTATATGACCGAGTACACTATTCCATTGATGAAAATTTGTAACGGTCACCTGAAAATTAATTGTGAAAAAATTTAACAAACATTTCATTGATTAACGAATTACAGTGAAATCCAATGAACTCACTTATTCATCGTGATGATTATTATTACTAAAAATAATGTAGGCAATATTGCGATACTTAGCAGAAATTACAATAAAAAATTTATGAATCTTTTGCGTGACGTTTGCAGTCCAATTACAAGAATTTGTAATTTGATTAAATAATTAAAAGTTTTACAAAATTTTACTGTCTATAGAAACTTCGTATTATTGAAATTTAAAAAAATAATCATTTTTGTTTTCTTACCTGAACAATTTTTTTAATATCTTGATGATTTTCTAGATTATCACAAATATCATCTGAATAACTATGATTAACACTACAAGCTTTATATAAAAAGAATGCTTGCTCAATTACTGATGTTACCATAAATGCCATCATGTAGAGGAACATTGTTGGCTCCACCGTTATATATTTATACCATTTTTGACTTTCTTCTCTCACTACCTGTAACAAATTTTGTTTGTTAAAAAAAATTATTATTTTACAGTAAAAGCATCTTATCTAGCGGACAAAGGACTAAATTTTAAAAGTAAATCGTTCTGTTGTTTTTGAGAAATTCATCTAAATCCTTACAAATTAATATTCTAAACAACTACAAGAAGATGAAGTTAGCCGTGGTACATTTTTTTCCCTATTTGGGGGATTTCTGTTTGTAGCCATTTTTTTTTCATTAACAAAACAAACAAATTTATTTGTTTTTCCCAGAAAATTAATAATAATTAATGACATATTTAATTTATTGTTATTGTATTCGAAATATAGTGGGATCATAAGATCAAAATCAATACGATAAGTTACAGTTTATGTTATATGTACCAAAAAAAAAAATTACACTAAAGCTAAACAAACAAAAAACAAATTCATTTAAAAATCTGCAACATCGATCTAATATTTTTCTAATAAATAAAACCCAAAGTTTTAGAAGCCAAAGTCTCATTGATAAATAAAAAAAAAAAAAATATTCACATGTATTTGTATATTCTATTCTGTTTCTCTGAGTTTATGTCTCTGCGCAAATTATATAAGAAACAATTTTATTATACAAAATTTTTGTTTGCCAAATAAATGTGTGCACGAAAAGAAATAAAAACAAAACAAAAAAAAAATATAGCACATGGTGTATATAGTTGCATTAAAAATAATAAATAATTCTCTTAAATAAACTCACCTCTTGTTGGTTCACTTGATTATCCATAATGTTGAGAAAAAACTTATACAAAATTATAATAAAAAAAAAAACAAAATAAAAAAGTTGACACTTTCTGTTATATTTTACAACATTTCACTGTTTTAATTTTATTCATTATTTTCACAAAAACAACGGCCATTTTGACATACTAAAAAAAGATAATTCTTTTTTTTTCGTGCTGTTGTTGCTGTTCACAAAAGTTTTGACGCTATTTGTTGCACTAAAATTATAGAATGATTTACAATTTTTTAATATTAAAATAAATGTGAAGAGGATTCCTGTTTCATTTGGAATATTTATCAAGTTACACATATTCTCACATGACAGAATAATATACAAACAATAAAAAATAATCAAAACTAAAAAAGTATATAGACAAAAAAAAAATGTAAAGAAGTTTGACACGTTTTTTTTTCCACTCTCTGTTTGTTGGCTATGGCATGTCGAGATCTCACACAATCAAAGATAATTCACATATGTGTGTGTGTGTGTATAGTCACATATAAATCATATGTATTTTATGCTTTATTATGTTTAATATGTGTTCCAATAAAAAACAAATGAAGATCACACGACCTAACATAACAAAAAATAATCAATATTTTTTTGATATCTTTGTGGACTTGACTAAGAGCAGATGGGTAACGATGAAGAAAAAAAACAGAATCAAATTATCAGCTGAGAGATTTTTGTTTAAATGAAGTAAAAAATTATTACAAATTTATTATAAAATAATTATTTTCATTCAATTCAGTTTTCCATTTGACATTTATTAAAATTAGGATTAGATTAATTAGTGGAGTCTCTTAAATGAACAAACTAGAAGCAATTTGAGGTTAGACACTTCATTTTATGAGAAACATTTTTTAAATTCAAATAAAAAATAATATTTTGGATTCTAGGGAAATATAATTGTTGGTAAATCCCATCCGTAAGTTGAAGAACTTGTGAAATATTGAAATGATCTTTAAATTTTTTTATTCCATTGAAATTATGTTAATTTTTTTATTTTTACACTAACACATTAACAATTGTTTTGTTATCATTACACAAATGTTTCTTAATTTTTGCATTTGCATTTCTGTAAAAATATTTCATTTTAAGAGACTGTAAAGAATAATTATTATCACAGATTTAATAGATTTTCTTATCTATTTTTTGGAACGTAATTAAAGGAATACGTAATTTATTTACTGATCGAGAATTGTACTACGAGATAAGATAAAGTATAGATGGAAATAAACCCACGTTTTTTTTTTGTTCTTATTTTCTAATTAAGTTAAAAAATTAGAATAAATTTGCATTATGAAATAATTCATCAAACAATTAATATTTGTTTATAAATTTCGTTTAAATTTAGATTATTAAAATTAACCAAACCTACTCGGTAAATGGTTTTTGGATTATTGGAAAATTAATAACTAAAGTCCACTTAAACACTTTTATTTAATAATATCCCTGCAACTAAAAAAATAAACAGCACAAGAATTAACACAAAAATGTTTTAATCCACCCATAAGTGGAGTAACCATTGAATTGAATCCATTGAATAAAAATGAATGACTGGAATTGATTGCTGCAAAGTTTTTTTGTTTTAAAAAAATCACCTGATTTAAATTAGTTTTGTAAAACTTTAATGTCAATTTAATTTATATTTAAGTTGTCAACCGTAAGTCACAAGAATTAGCAAACAAGTAAAGACATAGACTGAAAATTTAAACGAAAACAAAAAAAGAAATAAACAAAAAGAAAAAAAAAACGTAATCTTTATTCGTCTGCAACATGAGAAGTGAAATTGTTGCTATTGTATCATTTAATTTAATTATTTAATTTTTCAGCAATTAAATCACAATAACTGATTAAATTTTGTCAACGAACATTTCATAGATAATTTATTTTCAAGTACTCATATTTTGTGTTTTAATTGTTACAATAAATAGATTAAAAAAAAATTGTTAAGAGACGAGACTTTATGTTCTCTAAATAAATTAGAGGTGAAATGATTGCAATTATATTTGATTAATTGAATAGACATGTTTATAGACGATTATCGTATATACTTTAAATTAAAACTAACATCCACTAAAACATAAAGTTTGATTATTTAAATTAAATTAATTTTGTTTAATTGAAATTGTTAAATTTGGGAAATCAAAATAGCCTAAATGCATACTTTTTCTCTAAACACCAGAATGCATTTTGCCTCAACCTAGGCTATTTATTTTGTTTTTGTTCTTTTTATAAAGTCGACACTAAATAAATATGAAATTCTTTTATAAAATCTGAAGAAAGAAATTTTAAAAAATTTTTCCAGTGTTTGAATTCAGTGGTTTTTATTTCATAATTATTTCTATTTTATCTTAAAAATTGAAGAAGAATTTAATTAAATTCTCTTTCAATGCTTCTCATTCCGCTCTAAATGTCGTGTTCTTTATAAAAATGGTAGATATTTTGATTTGAATTCGTAGTCCATTAAAATGGAATTTAAATTTAATTTAACAAAAAGCAATAAATTAGTAAAGTTAATATTAACAGAGTAAAAAAGAAGATAAGCATTATTATTCATTGACAAAATACTAAAATCGTTAACCATTGTGTTTGATCAAATATACATGGTTTGTTCACCTCATGACATTTTTTTGTGTATTTATTAAGGAATCATCGTACAGCTGGACAAAAATTAACTTATATTATTTTTTATTTAAACTGTGTTTTCTTTTTTCATTATTAAGTTTGCCTTTACATCTTTAATTTTTGTAATTTTATCTTCAAAATGTCTGCATTCACCAACATTTTGATTTGAATCTTAAATGTCTTTGACTTGCTTTTACTTATATTAATCCTTCTTCTCTTTTATTCTTTATTGACTGGAAGTAAAATTTGTACGGTGAAGCTGGGCATTTTTTTTTACATTTTTATACATTCAACACAAAACTGCTAATGATCAATAAAATTGATTGACCAAAAATTTTGTTTGTACAATAAAGTTGTTCTTGAAAATTCTATAAAAGCCGAAAACCAAACAGAAAAATAATCAGTTTTGTTTTGTTTCTTGTAAGAGTTGATTTGGATTTAAAAAAAAATATAACAGTGATTCTGGTTGTATAATGTTGAGACTTAGAAGTGATTTATTTGTGATTTTACTAATTTATTTAATTGTAATCTCAGGTGAATTGATTTGATTAATTATTAAGTTTATTATGAGTTGTGACATGCCATTATATGCCTTTAATATAATTTTTGAGATATTTAACATTTTTTTCCCAAAAACCTGAATCGAAAATTTAACTGTTTATTTTCGTTCGCCTATTTGGTAAATAGTGTTTTTAATCAAGAAAGAAGGCTTTCCCAGGCTTATTAGTTTTTGTTTGTTTCTTTTCTTTATTTTATTGTTGTTAGTAAATTATTACTGTATTAAAAATAATAATAATAAATGTTAGAGCGTAACTATTAATTATTAAACAGCTATAATATTGATTACTTAACTAATGTTTTCAAATTAAATAATTTCTTCATATATATTCTTAACAGAATCTAGAACTGCAATTGATTTTAAAACCAAGTCAATTGAAGATCCAACGAATTTAATAAAAGAATCTTTGACAAGGCAATGTCCATCAGGAGTAGGAATTGTTCCTGTGAATCTAGACGAAAATACTCAAATAAATTCTGAAAATTGTAACCCACCAAACCTTCCAAATGAAAATATACCAATACCAGATACAGAATTGCCAACTGAAAACTTACCGGATGCAAGTTTTCCCTTCGAACCACCAACGATTCCCGACACTGGTTCACCAACAAAACCTCCATCGATACCGCCAACCACCAAACCACCAACACTTCCTGATACAAACCTGCCAGATGCAAGTTTTCCACTCGAACCACCAACGATTCCCGACACTGGTTCACCAACAAAACCTCCATCGATACCGCCAACCACCAAACCACCAACACTTCCTGATACAAACCTGCCAGATGCAAGTTCTCCACTCGAACCACCAACGATTCCCGACACTGGTTCACCAACAAAACCTCCAATGATAGTAACAACCACTAAACCACCAACGCTTCCTGATATAAACTTACCAGATGCAAATTTTCCAATCGAAACGCTTCCCCAAACATGTACATGTTCACCAACAAAACCTCCGGCGATAACGCCACCAACGCTTCCGGATACTAGTTCGCCAACAAAACCACCAACGCTTCCAGATTCAAATTTACCAGAAGCAACTTTTACACTGAAACCACCAACTCTTCCTGATACAAGTTCGCCAACAATACCACCAACGCTTCCGAATTCAAATTTACCAGAAGCAAATTTTACACTGAAACCACCAACACTTCCCGATACAAGTTCACCAACAAAACCACCAACGCGTCCAGATTCAAATTTACCTGAAGCAACTTTTACACTGAAACCACCAACTCTTCCCGATACAAGTTCGCCAACAAAACCCACAACGCGTCCGGATTTAAATTTACCAGAAGCAACTTTTACACTGAAACCACCAACTGTTCCCGATACAAGTTCGCCAACAAAACCACCAACGCTTCCGGATTCAAATTTACCAGAAGCAAATTTTACACTGAAACCACCAACTCTTCCCGATGTAAGTTCGCCAACAAAATCTCCATCAACACCAACGAAACTGCCCACACAACCAACAACAACAAGAAAACCAAGAGTATGTTATAGACCTAATGAGGAATTCTTACAATGTGGACCAACACCGGCTTGTGTTGAGACATGCACTTTAAACCCTAAACCAAACTGTAAAAATGAGTGCCAAGCAGGTTGCGCATGTAAACCCGGTTATGTAAAACATCGACGTCGTTGCATTTTACAAAGTCAATGCCCAGGTAAATTAATAATACTTCACAATTATTTCATAATAAACATTTCCATTTTTTTAGGTAAAAAATGTGGACGAGATGAGGAACATAAAGAATGCGGAAGTGCTTGTCCAGAGACTTGTACGAATCGTAATAATAAGGAGGTAGTTTAATCTATATTTAAAATTGTGGAATTATTCCAACTTTGATTATTTATTTTTAGACCGAAGATTGTGATGATATTTGCGTTAACGATTGCTTTTGTAAAGTTGGTTTTCTTAAAAATTCACGAGGTAAATGTGTAACTCCAAATCGATGCGACAAATAAAACTTTACGAATCTTTTCTTTCTATTATTATTTCATGAAATTTTAGTTTGTAGAATTTTTTTTGTTAATAAAATTAAATAAATATTTAATAAAAAAAGGTATTTTAATTTGTAAAGATTTTGTAATTGAATGGAAAATACGTTTCGTAAGTAAATATTTGCTAATCAATTTTAAATTTACTAAAAATTATTAAAAAAAAATTTGACTAATTGCATATGGGGTCAAAAGTTAAAACTTATATTTAATAATTAAGCCTCAACATATAACACAAGGACATCAATTTATATTTCATTATAAATATCTCACTGCTGTTACGTTGAATAAATTTCTATAAAATTAGTATGGATTGTAATTAACAGGATTTCTATACAAAATTAAACAAACAACAAACAAGAACGTGATAACAATTTAATGTCCACATATATGTGATGTGAATTATAAAATTATATTATTGTTTAAATTTCTGCATGCATGAATTTATTCTCTATTGCGTGTCCACATTTTGTATATTTTCTTTAATAGTTATCATTCAAAATCTATTGTTTTCAGTTAAATTCCACACAAATTCACATTCCTTAAATTCAAGAACTAGTTTCCAAATTGACTTTAAATTACAAAATTTATTGAAGTTGTAATTGTAATGTATTCATTAATATTTTAAGCGAATATAAAATTCAAAAGTTTAAAGAAACTTTAATTGCTTTTAATTATTAGTAATGTTATTTTTAATCAATAAAGTATGAAATTAAATAAAAGTTTCATGTGTCCCCTTTAAAAACAGAAATTGAAATTGAAATTGAAATTACATTCATTGGTAACTTTTTAAATTGTTTCCATTGTTTCAAACAAAAGTAAATGAATTTTCTTTCATTAATTATAAATGAAATTAAAGAAAAACATATACTTTGTTAATTACAATTAAAAAATTATTTCAACTCTGCTGTGGAATGATTATCAAATAATAATTATTAAGAAGGAAAGGTTAGAAGAGTCGTCATGAAATTGAAAGGTCAAATAACAATCAAAGATCAACGGTCATGTCCTGTTAGTTATTGAAATTGTATATTTTTTGAAATGTAACAACAAAGTGGAATAATTCTTAATGCCATTTTACGTGTCACGTGTTTACCAATGAAACTTTAAATCTAATTATTTTGTTTTTCCAAGAAACAATAAAGTAATTTTGATAGTTTTACAATTTCTTAACAATTTTACAAAGTAATTAGTTTCATTATTCTAATCAAAGATAAAATCCTTTAATCCGTTTTCCCCTTCTAATACTTTTCATTAATAATAATAATAATAATAATATTGTATTTTTATAAATTTAAATATTTACTTCATAATAAATCAGTTAAAATAATAATAACAAGTTTAATTATCAAACTTACGTAATTTGAAAACTTAATACATCAGACATAATAAGAATAAAGAATTTTCTTATCTTATAATTTGGTTTTAAATTAAAGTAAAATAATATTCAATAATTATTTCACATTAGAATCCAAAAAAATAATTCAATAGGAATCTTGTTATTATTACCTATTTTCAAATTGTTTATACTAAATATAATAAACATGAAAGAAACAATTATGTTGTATAATCTAAACAATAATATTTATAAGAAAACATATGTTAATTATATTAGACGTTGATTATATACGTTTAATTATAACGACGTAATTGATTTTAATTTTATATAGAAAGATTTCTTTTCTAATTAAATTTGTTTGTTATTTTTGCTTAAGGTAAAAATTACATCATCCAGAGTTCAAAATATTTACCATAATTTCTCTGAAATAGACAAATTTTTTTTACTAAAATTATGAAACTTACTAAAAAACAAAAAATAGAATTTTAAACGGAAATAAACTTCTAAGAAATTTTTCTTTTTTAGTTAACAAATCGTTTAGTTAATTTTAATGTCATTGACTGAACATAAATGAGATAATTAAAATAGAAAATTTATTCACAACAGAAGCATATGTTTGATTCTTTTAGTTTGATTCTTTAAAAGAAAATCTATAGTTTTCCAAGTAACAGAATAATTAGTTAATTATTTAGAATAAACAAATTTTGTTTTTTATAAAAATAGACAATAAAAGAATAGATTTAATTCCACTAAAAAAAAAGAAACTGTTCAATGTAAATAAAATGAACCGGAAATTTATTTCGTTAAATTTATATACATTTGCTTGTAATTTACCAATTTATGGATAATATGTGCTGTTGCTGGGTTGAACATATCATCTTCACTTTTTCTCTGTTTTTTTATTTTTAAAGAAAATTAAAAATGAATTTAGAAAATTATTCACTAATTTTAATTATTTTTGTTGTTGTTGTTGTTATTATTGTTGTTTAATATGATCGTATATATAATTTCAATTATATTTCAATTATCTTAATGAATTTATAGGTAAAGAATATTTAATAATTATTAAAAAACAGTAAAACCAATTAAGAATTTTTTAATTGATTCTTGTTTGAAAAATCTTTAATAAAATTGAATAATTATTTGATTAATTTGAATATTTCAAGACAGATTAAATTTTAATGTTAATATTTAATTCTTCTTATAGAATGAAAATTGAAAGCTCTAATATTTAAGTACTAAACGTATCGGTAAGTTAAAAGGCTAATATTGTTTGAAAACTTTCAACATGTTTGCACTACTTAAAATAATTACTGTAAAATTCACATGATTTATTATTCATATACAGAATCAAATACTAATTTGTCTTCATACATTAATACATTTTGAGTTGTATTTGGATCCTTCTGACAAATTCTAAAACAATAAAATAAGGGATGCATCTTGAATTAATTTACCATAACTACTTACCTATAATTTTAATCTTTTCTCTACAACTTCAACAAACTTAGCATAGAATAATATTTGATCAACTTCACTTATTAATCTGTTACTTCAATTAAAATAAACAATTTTGGACCTTTAGGATTTTATACAATTATTTATTCTAAAATTTTTCTAACAAATAAATTTGTAAAAAATCAAAATAGAATTTCATTTTTTTTTCTTGTTTCTAAATTTCACTGAACTCATTCCAACATTAAACTCTGTTACATGTTTTTATCAATTTTTTTTCTAATGAAAATATCAAATTACTAAAATCCTATTAATTAAAACTAAATAAAATCAATATAGAAAATCTCTCATTCCAATAAATCAATGATGTTGATGAATAGATTGAGGCGTCTATAATAAAAAATTTTTGTTACACAAAAAAATAAAATGGTTAAAATTTTTAAAAATTCACAAAAATAAACACAAAAGAAATTTTCGTAAATAGTGTCACTGAATTGTCTAAAATGGGGTTACTTAAGAAACATTTCAAAATATTTAATATTAAAATTTAATAATTCCCCTCTTTTTCTTCTAATAAATAAATTTTACAATCGTTTCATTTCTATATATAAATTTTTATAAAGCTTTTGCTATGCTGTTGTGATTCATTAACCATAAATACTTATATATATTTTGAAAGCTTTATTCTGTTATTCGATTTCATTTTCTGATGATTTTTCTCATGAAAATAATTTTTTTTTTTTTTGTAAATGCGAGCAAATCTTTGTAAGAAGAGAGAAAAATATTGTATTTTCATTGTCGGTGTTATAATCATTATCATCATCATCAGCATCATCATCATCGTCAACAGTATGTGTGTGTGTATAGATATTTTCTGTTTGATTTATGAGACAATCTACATAAATGATGCCATTAAATCATCACAGATATTTTGTAGTTCTTGTTACCTTTCAACCATATTACTCAACCTAGACGATATATTTGAACGTATCAATCTGAATGTTATTATGTATAAATGTCGATATCTTTATTATTAGATCAAAATTGTGTGGTTGCTTATGAATTTGTATATTTCTTCGCTCAACACAATCCTTTTTTTTAAATATTTTCATGTTTTTTTTTTCACGATACGAAATGTTCTTCATGAACTTTCTTTTTTATTCATTTTTATTGATTCACTTTTTGTTCAATTTTAATAATTCACAAAATTGAATTATTAAAATTATGACAGATTTTTCTGAATTAAGCTTACTGATAGAAGTCTTCATTTAATAAATTCATTAAATTAATAATTTGATAATTGGATAATAAATGAGAATCTTATTCAATTCGTGTTATAAACCCACAAAGCGATGAATCCCTTTAAAAGCTTGCAAGTGTTATAAAAATTTCTTTTGCAAAACACAAAAATTTAACAGACATTTTTTCCCTTCGATTACAAAAAATTTAATTCCCTTTCATTTAATTTGTCTTCATTTTTCTTAATATTTTTTTATTATATATAAATAAAAACGGAACGAACACAAGAACGTAACATCTTTTCCATCAAAATCATAAATTTTTCATTTTTAAATCCAAACAAAAACAAAACAGAAAAACACAAAAAACAAAATAAAAGAAAACATAATCCGATCAAATACTTATCATCATCATCATCATCTTTTTACTTTATCATAAAGTAAGCACGTGAACACCTCTAATCTTTTTACATTTATATAATCATCATCATCATCATCATCATCATCATGGGTGTAAAACAACAAATAACAGAAAAATAATGCAACCACAAAAAACACAAAAAAAAAGTACATTTGATGAAAATGAAAATAATAAAAAAAAAAGGGTTGACTTGAAAATATGTCAAGTATGATGATTATATTTTGTTTCTGTTGTTCTTGAAACGTCACACAAAAAAAAAAAGGATAACTTTTATTTGTTATAAATGTTTCATTTTAAAAGTTTTTATGTTTATTTTTGTATTTGAATTTGGATTTGGATTTTGTATGAATTTTTCATTTTAATACAACAGAGAGAATTACGTATTTTAATGTCTTCCATAAACATTAATTTTTTTTTTGTCTCTGATGAATGTATTTTTTTTTTCTTTTTGGTTTAATAAAAAATTTAATAATTTTTATAATTAGAAAGGATTTTTGTATACTGAATTTTTATGTAATTCACAAGAGAGATTTTATTTATACATTAAATTTGTCTGACCAACCGTATACTGAATTTGTCTGTTTCCTCAGTAATGGTTTTTGAAAGCCTTCGTAATTTTAATTAACTCATCTTTAATTAATTGTATTGATTTTTTTTAAGAATATTGTCAAACCTTGTCCCTAACAAACCACTTCCAAAAAACAAATCTGCACATTTTTTTTCCTAGATTTTGTGCAGAAAAAATATTACAACAAAATTGTGCAGGGGCATAAAAAAATCCACGAGAGATTTTCCAAAAAAAAATTGAAAATAACTTTTATAGAGAAATTCCCAAAATGTAAAATGTTTATATTTTATTTCTTCTTCTCACCCTTTGAGGCACACCTGTTGATCTTAACCACAATAACCGTCTTCTATACCTATACAAATAAAATCTGTGAAAAAAAAAGCAGCTCCAAAGGGATCTATTCATGTAAACCTTTTTTTTTATCCTTGATATTCTTTCTAACAAAAAATTAACGGTTGTAAACGATTATAAGAGAATAAACTTTTTTTCTAAGACTTAAATATTGTCATTCACACACAATTTGTGTGTGTGTGTGAGCTCACTGAAAATGGAGACATCAGTATTTTTAATGGTTTTAATATTTAGACAAGACAACAAAGACAACATTAAATTTCTGTTTTTGCACTCCCACCATACAACACTTTCCTTATTTGAGTCCACCCTTTTTTTCCTAGACTCCAAATATATTATTCTTCTTGCCTTTTTTATGTGTTTCCAGTGAATCTTTACTGAAAATCTTTCATACACACACAATTTTCTTTTATGTTTTATGTTTTTGTTAACTCTTCTGAACAACATAAAAAGAGAGAAGTTTTTTTTTTTTGGTTGGTTATCGTTTTTTATTATTTTCTATTTTCTGTTATAAAAATAAATTTAATGATATTTTAAAGCTTATTTAGATTACACGTGATTTGCATTTAAAAATGAGAGAGAGAAATAAAGAGGGGAGAGTAAAAAGATTGAAAGTTAAAAAGGAACGAAATAAAAGGCAAACAATAACAACACAAGTGAATCTCATAAGAAGCTGTTGAACTCAAAAATAAAATGTTTAACGTTATGTACAAGAATAAATCAATTTTGGAAGTCAATTGTAGTTTCTATGGGATGACTACAATAAGTAGTTTAATATTGAATGGGATCACTTCTATCATTTCAGATTTCACTTAAGCTAATTATTGTGAAGTAAAGTCCATAAGTGAATTTGATCTGGGTGAGAAAGATAATCAATTTTTATTTAAAATAAATTGTTGTCTTCAAGACAACAAAAACATAAAAAAATTGTACAGTGAAAAATGTCCATTTACTTGTGTTTATTTTTTAATGTTGCGTGTTTGTATTTTTTTGCCTTGTCCAAAATAAAAATTGTTTATATTTTGATTGAACAATTTCAAATATTATTGTTTGATTTTTGTTTTGATTTATTATTATTTTAGGATACTTTTTTGTGTGTTTTGATTCGGATTTTTTTTTCACCCGTTTTCTTTTTTTTTTTTTTTTATGAAATGGTTAAAGGCGATTTTTTTTTCACTCATAATAAAAGAAAAAAAGGGTAACACACACCCGCATATTGCTTCTGTAATAACAACGAAATGTTTTTTGTCCGTTTTTCTTCTCCTTTTTTTTTTCATTCAAAAGAGAAAACAGAAAATGATAAAAATTTGTATCAAAAATTATGAAAAACAAAAGGAAAAAACGTTCAACATTTTTAAATCAAGAAAAAACATTTAGAAAATCATTAATTTTCTTTTTCTTTTTGGTCAATTAAATTCTAATTTAGGTGAAATTCCATTACGTCAAATGACCCATAAGAAAATCAGAATTTATACAGAGTTCCTTTTTCTTTTCTTTTCTTTTTTATGTAAAAGGAATTATTTTTTGTGTTCTTTCCTTATTTCTTTGTGTTCTTGTTTTATTTTTTTTTTTTTGGTACAATAAATATTTTTTTTCTTGTCCCCACAGATTTGAATAAATTAAAAATAAATTGCCCATCTGTTGGTAGAACGTATATAAAAAAAATAAATGTGAATCAAAATGGTCCAACGTAATAACCAAATAGATATAGCCAAGAAAATTATTTATAACAATAACTCACTCCCTCCGCATTTTTTCCCCCATAAGAGTTTCACCTTTTTTTCTTCTAAAATTTTTTACTTTCCTATTTTGAAAGAATTCAAGAAATTATTTCTGCAGAACTTTTGTCTATTGAAATTTCTTTTGAAAATATTTTCTAGAAATCTGTAGGCTGAAAAATGATGTAACTTATTTAATTAAATTAAAGGAGTAAAATTCATAATGATAAAATCAGTTTTTTTTTTGTGGGCTGACATTTTGTCATTTTGTTTACGTTTCTTTAGGACAATAAATTTTATTCTATTGAATTATCAGATTCTTATGTCAAAGTACCGAATAATTAAAAGTGTCATCGTGGGCCAGAAATGTTTTTGAATTGCAATTGATGTGTTCACTTCTCATTCAGCCATCTGTTGTGTTTAAAATCAACAACAGTAAGAATGATTCCCAAAAACTTATTTCTATTTTTTATTTCATAAATTCGATCCTTTCATCCCTTCTCTAAAATTTGTAAGCAGTAAAAAAATAACAATAAAGGACATCCCTCTATTTTCTCTTTATCATTTTTACTTTCTAAAAATCTATAATTAAAATTAATTGAATAAAAAAAAACAAGACTGTCCAATATTATGAAGAATTAAGAGTGACGAGTTTATGAATATATATTTTGTAATAATTTAAACAACAGTGAAAGACAAGAAAAATTTTTTAATCAATAACTGAGAATTTAATTACGATTAAGAAATATAAAGAAATACGTTAAAAGAAAAATGATTTATTGGTAAGTGTAGTAAGAACGGCAACAACAATAATAACTGGTTCCTAAATAAAGAATAAAGTCAGACCAACAGTGAGACAGATTATTAATGATTGCATAAAAAAAAAGATATTCAATATTTTTTGGGACTGAAACGCATTTTTTTTTTGTTAAAACAAAAATCTTAAAAGTTAAGAAAAACAACAAACAAAATAATGCACGTTGTTTTTGTTGTTGTT
The DNA here is from genome assembly GCA_963082725.1 of Pedicia rivosa. Taxonomy (NCBI): domain Eukaryota; kingdom Metazoa; phylum Arthropoda; class Insecta; order Diptera; family Pediciidae; genus Pedicia; species Pedicia rivosa. The sequence continues at coordinate 47,551,352 of OY720151.1, forward strand.
GTACTCTTTGTGTATATCTAACATTTTTTACTTGTCTCTTTTTCACTCTCTGACTTTATTCTTTTTCCACCTGTCTGTGTTCTGATAAGAAACATACATTTTTGTTCTCATTTTATCTATTTCTGTTGCATGACTTTATTTGTTCAAAATATATTCACTCTTTCTTTCACTCTCTCTGATTTTTCTCTCTTTGTTTCTATATAAATTCCCCTTCTCTCTTAAACTAATTCAGTGCCAAATTAGTGTTGAGCACAAAAATTCTCTCTTTAAATATTTTTTGTTTTAAATTAAAATTTCAACTCATTTATGTTCAAGTTTTCATTTATTGTTCCATTAATTTTTGTGTTCAGTAACTGAATTCACCTCTTCAGATGTTTGTAAGATTAAAGAGAAATATTTGCAATTTACAATTTGCAACAAAAATTACACAGTTAAACATTGTCATGAAATAGGAAAAATTATTTATGTTGTGGCGCCTCCACTCAAAATAAAAACTCGAGTATAACTCATATTTTTTTTATAATGGGATCCCCTTAAATATTTCACATCTCATTACAGTTCTGTTTATATGATTCGTGCTTTATAATTTTCCTCTCTTAAACTGTAAAAGTTGCAAATATGAAATAAAATGAAAAAAAAAAGAAGAAGAAAGATAAAAAAAAAAAACAGTGTACCAAAAAGTTGTATAAAAAAGAATTTTGTTGAACAAAATTTTTTACAACATTTTTCAGTTATTGGAGTAACGTTGATGAATATAAACGCGCGCGTTTATCTATACAATTAAATTAAATAAAAAATAAAAATAATTTATCTAAAGTTCAACTTTTTTCTTATTTTTATTTTGGTTGTTTAATTTTTTCAACAAAATAAAATTTACAAAAAAAATTAAAAATTGCAAAATAAACGAAATTTAATTTAATTAAATTAAATTAAATAACGTTAAAAAATTTAAATTTAATGAGATAAAAAAAAAAATTTCATTTATTTTATGAGAAAAATTTATCGATAAACAAAAAATAAAAAGATCAGTTTAATTTTTTTTTTTTTTCTGTGTTTTGTACTTTTATTTTTATTTTTATATTTATTTAATTAAATTTAATTAAATTAATGGTGAATCTGTTCGTTCGTACCACTTTGTCTATATAAATTTCTGTGTGAAAAATAAAAAAAAAAAAAATCATGATTAAAAAATGTTGTGTTCTCAATTAGTGTCAATTGTGTTGTTGTGAATTGTTAAAATAAAAAGAAAAGAAAAAAAAAAAAGTATTAAAAATTAAATAATTAAGAAAACGAAGAAAAAGAAACGAGAAAATTTTCAATCTAAAATTCAAAATCAAAAATATTTTAAATTGTCTACGTAAAGTTACATAACGTAAAGTGACATAACGTAAATTTAAAGTAAAAATGTGAATTGTCTAAATTAAAATAAATTTGAAAGTGTTTGTTGTTTATATTTTTGAGGTAACGTAACGTTAACGTAACGTTAACAAATACGTTAAAAATTTTCAATTTTTCCAAATTCTCAATTTTTCTTCAGAAATTCAAAAAATAAAATCTAAAGTGAAAAAAAATCCGTATCGTAAAGTGATATAACGTAAAGGTAACATAACGTAACGTAACAAGAATTAAAAAGTATGTATTTTTTTTTTTGTAAAGAAAAAAAAAATAAATCCAAGAACCAAAAAATAAATAATTCAATCTAAATTATCACAGATTAGACATTAACGTAACATGACGTAAGCGTAACGTGTAACATAAGACAAAATGTCAACATATAACAAATACATAACAAAACAATGTAAATTCTATAAGTGGTGCAAAAATAACACCCTACTTAACTAAACATATTCTTCTTCTTTTTTATGTAAACATAAGAGTAAAATCGAAATGTTTATTTCAAGGGGGAATAAAATGGGTGGAATGGAGAATTGTAGGATCTTGGGTTGGGTTGGGTTTGGTTATCAGAATACAATACAATATATGTATGTAGAGAAAGAGGGAAAGTATAGAGTTATTGTTATGTCTGTTATATATAAGTGTAATATAAACATATACAAGACACACACACACATATACACAGAGAGACAGTAACGCAGTCATACACACTTCACGCAAATATCACATTAGACAAAAGACAATTTATATTTCGTGTTACTACATCTTCTTTATCTATACATTTTCTTTTCTTATTTGTGATTCTCAAGAGGAATGTGAGAAAAAGACTAAAAAAAAAGAAACGAAAGAAAACTTCATCAATTTCATAATTCATGTACCTGAAATTTGTTTCTGTTTCATAATACAAAGTGGAAGTGGATATTTGGTTAAAAGAAAATTTAAATGATAAAAAATAGAAGAAGAAGAAAAAAGAAATGGGAGGGTGACATAAAGCCGTAATTAAATTCCCATTTCGCGATTGGGGACGACCTTTAATTAAATGAAAATACAGAAAAAAAGAAGAAGAAGAAAATAAGATTCAGAGAAAAATGGATAAAAAAGACGGCAGAGAAAAAAAAAGAAGAAAAACCTTTTTTCCAACACAAAAATTATTTTCTTTGCATATTTAATTTATAATTAATTTCGCTTCATATTCACAAATTCACTTGAATTTATCCATCTTTCTTCTTTTGCTTCTCCATTTTTTTTTTTTTTGAATTTAAACACTGGGTTAATGTCTGTTACTCACTCTACACTCAAATATTCTTCTTCATCATCATTCTTTGTTTTTTCTTTTAAGATCTAGACTCAGAACTTCTATCTTTTGTTTCTTTTTTTTAGTCTTGTTGTCTACTTTCTTTTCTCATATTTTTCATTTCTTCTTTTTTTTTTCTCTAGTTAATTTTTATTCTTCTTTTATTTTTGTTCATGTTTGATTAATGACGTCATTAATTTTTTGTTTTTCTTTCACCCATTTTTGTTGTTGTTGCGTTTAAATTTTTTTTTCTACTTTGTTCTTGTTGTGTTGTTTGTACTTCGTTTCTTTCTTTTTTTTTCATCATTCAAGTAAAGAAATAAATTTAACCTTTTTATTCAAGTGTTTGACACTAATTTGACACATTTTCTCTTCCCCTTTAGAATTTCTGCGTTTTCTTTCATTCCCCTCCTCTTCAGTTTTCTTCTTCTTTATCATTCGCATCGTTTTTACTCTAGTTTCCACTTTTCTCTTTTACTTTTAGTTCTTTCACATTTTATTCTTTGTAACAACAAAACAAAAAAAAAAGTTTTTTCGTTTTTTTTTTTTGTTTAATTTTTGTTTTCAATTTTCTTTATTTTCTTTACATTTCTTTATTTTCTGGGCACTTAATTTCTCATCTTTCTTTAAGATTTAATTTAACTTTGTCCAACTGATACAGAACAACACAAAATATACAATTACAAAGTATAGTTAGAAGATCTTTTATTCATTTGAAAAGAAAAAAAAAGAAGAAAAAGAAGAAAAAACATTGAAAAAAAAAATTAATGGGAAAATTACAGAGAAGATAAAATGATGAAGTGGCGGAAGTTCACTCTAATGAAAATTGGTGTGATAATAAAATATAAATAAATTTGTATTTTATGAAACAATAAAATGAGAAAACATTTAAAAAGAGTTTTTTTCTTTGAAATTCTGTTGAATTAAATCCTCATTCACAATGAAAATTAAAGACAAACCGTAAAAACGAATTATTTGAATTTATTTTCATTTCACAACTGAAATTTATTCTTTGTAATTTGAACAATTTTTCCAGTTGAGTTGATTTCCAAATTAATTCTAAAAACAATTTTTAATTCTTGTATTTCACTGACAACCAAAAACAAATTTTTTATTACATTAAATTCATTTCAACTAAACCAAAATTTTATGTATGTAAATTTTAACACGTTTGAAAAATTTAATTGAGTCTCGACATAAGTTCTTAAATTTCATTAAATTTTAAATTTAATCTTCTAAAGAATATAAAGACAATATGATCATTAAATCATTGTGAACGATCTGTTACCAATTTAATATTATTCAAAAAAAATTTGTTACTTGTAATAAAAAAAAAAAAAAAAACAACACACGAGAAGTAAAGGAGAGAAAAAAAAACAATTTCATTTAACGCAATTTAGTCGTCTCCGGTTATTTATATGCAAATCTGTAATTTCAAATTATAAAGTGTAATAAAAACTGTGATGATAATGACGAGGGGAGAAGATGATGGTAAGAAAGAGAACGAAAAAAAGTAATATAAGCAAAGTAAAACATAAGAAATTTTGTCAGGTTTTATGAACAATTTTTTTCTATTGAGAATAATATTTTCCATTTAGCAGCTAATTAAAAATGTTTACTGATAGCCAATCTTATAAGTCATATTTAATGTTTCTATTGTTATCATTATTATTAACGTCATCATCATCAACAATATAATCAGTATTAATATAATCATCATTAACCATCATCATTATCATGTTGTTAGACTTAGAGTGAACATAAAAAAGGTGTCCAATAATTATGAATTAGAATATGATGATGGATTAAAATTAAGTCATCATAATATTTGCATATATGGTCAACCATAAAATACATACGCACAGTAGAAAAAAACCTCAAATGAGAGGCTCGTATACGTTTTATTTTTTCTTCTTTTAATTAATTAATTAATTGTAAAGAGTTGTTAAAAATAAAAAAGGTCTAATTAAGATGACAACAATTTAGACCCTGAGCTGTAATATTTTTTTTTGTCTATGTGTTAGGTGTGTTCTGTGTGTGTGTGTGTGTACATCGTTTCTCTATACGTGTGTGTGTGTATGATTATGATAAATATTAACTTGAAAATGAATTTAATATTCATAGAATGTGACGAAGGAAAGAAGATGTTATTATATTTTGTAATAATTTTTTTTTGGTAGAAAAAAGAAAGAAGGAAAAAATTTAGGATGAGATAAACAAACAATGATAGAGCGAGAGAGATAGATAAAGATGTAAAAATTGTAGGTGAATTGTGTATACGTATTACGTTGAGAGGTGGGGATAGGAAAAAAAATGAAGCAGGAGAATTATAATGTTTATAATATATTTAAGGGAAAAAGGATTTTCCGTGCCATATAATATCTTTCATGTGTTGAAAAATATTTACCTGAAGTTTTTCATTTCGTTCTTCATCGTCTTCTTTTCTTTTTTTTTATTTTAGAATAAAACTTTCTTTTGAGAGATCCATAAATGTTTTGAAAAAGTAAAAGAAAAACAGAAGAAAAGAAAAGGAAGAAAATGGGGAAGTTATGTAAGATTTTTTCTTTTATTTTTGTTACAGTTTTTGTTGTTACTGTTACTGTTGTTGTTGTTATTGCTGTATTTTTTCATTCGCTCTTTGATGAAATAGGAAAAATTAAAGAGGATTTATGTATCGCCTTAAAGTAAAGAAAAATGAAAAGTTTAAAAATATGAAGAAGATTTTGGTTTTTCTTACATTTTTTTTTATTTGTACTTTTGATCCAGATCAGATTTCAGGGGAAAAGAAAAAATGTTCGTATGAAAATTTATAAATAATTTTACAACAAAAATTATTAAAATATTTCATGGTAGAATCCGTAGAAAAATCCTTAAATAAAAAATTATTAAAAATTCTACAATTCATTTTTTTTTTTCTAAATAAAATTAAAAATAAAACTCACATGATTTTGTTTCAGAAAAAAAAAATGTGTTCGACTGAAAATACAAAAAAAAAAAATACGCGTGTGCCACGTGCTTTATGTGCGTGAGTAGAACAGAACAAAAAAAAAATATTCTACATACGTTAAGCTTGGCACAACCAACAAAAAAAAAAAAAAAAGTTGTAAATTTGTTTCGTTTTTTGTAGTAAAAAATTTTGAAAACAAACAAATTGACTCATAACATAATACTTCTAACAGTTAAAACAAAAGAACAAGAAATATAAAGAATTATTCAAGGCAAAATGAAATAGTAGAAGAAGAAGAAGAAGAAGAAGAGAAAAAAAAGCACAAGGGATCAAAGGATTAGAGAAACTTTTCTTATATTTATTTGTTCTTTTTGATTTTCATTTTCTTATAGGAATTTGTTGAAATCTTTAGAAAGATTGTAAATAATAAATTTTCAATTGATTTAATTTTTCTGCATATTTTTTTATTTCTCGTTAAACAAAAAAAAAAAAACATCAAATTCAATCAATTACAAGAAATGTATTGGGATATTTTCTTCTTTTATTTTTATTTTTTAAATAAAATCATTCAACTGAATTCAAAGTGGTTTCTCGCTAAAGTTTTTTGAGACACAAAATTAAAAGCTAAAAAAGATTTAGAAATATTCTGTTTCATTAAAGTTTTATACAAAATTTCACTAAACATAAAAAATTAATCAATTTTAAATTTATTTTTCTTTATTCGTCAAAAAACAAAAACAAAAACTAATCAATGTTCATTCTTTCACTAAAAGTTAACGGCAGAAGGAAGCTCCTAGTTTTTTGTTTTCTTTCTTTAGATTGCAATTTTCTCATCAAACAAACTAAAAATATAATTTTCTAAACGGAAATTGTAAGTTTTTTTTTTCATTATTCAATCATGAAAGGTAAAAGAATGCACAAAAGTGTAAAACATAATTGTGTTAAAGAATAACAACAAAACACATTCTTATGACGTTTAAAATTTGTTTCGAATCGATTGAATTCTAATTTGAAATATTAAGGCAACGTTTGGTAAGGATACAACTTCACTATTAACTGAATCAAATATTAAGGTGACGTCCGGTAAAGAGAAAAGAATTACAAAAATTATTATCCCAGTGAAATCTAATTCAGAAGAAAATAAGAAGAAACTATTAACGAGATTAAAAACGGATTTGACATTCAATTAGTTGAGAAACTTTTATGTTTTTTTTTTTTTTGAAGTGAAGCAAATAATTCAATTAAAGCGAAAAAAGAAAATGAATCCTTTAAAACAATATTTTCAATTATAGTCGTTCAGGGAATTTATCACATTAAATGGATTGTTCCCCACTCCTGTCTAAAATATTTCCCATTTAACAGGGAAAAAAATCGTGTCCCTTGGGAAATGCCATTTTTATTTTTCACAGTGCTGTTAAAGAGTTTTCCGACTTATAAGAGTTTTGCTCTCCTGTCTGACACAGAATTTTCCTTTATCCTTTTATTCATTTATTTTTTGTCCTTTTCAGTTGAAGAATTCTCAATGAAAAATGTTGAAATAAGAATAACAATTTTTTTTTTGTATTTGATGCGGACTTTTGTTTTGTGTCAATTAATTTTACAATTTTCCTTTCAGCTTTCTTCGTTTCTTCACATTTTCTAATTTAAAAACAAAATGAAAAGAAAATAATTTTTCTTCCTTTTTTTTTTATTAAATTATTTAATTTTTTTTCATCTTACATTTTTTTCCTTTTAAGAATTTTTCTTTTTCTTCGGATTTTTTCATTTTTCCTTCAAAAAGTACAAAATAAAAAAAATGTTAATAAAATTTCATCCTTTAAGCTCCATTGGATCACACCCAAAAAAAAAAAAAGAAAGAAGGAAAATTCAAATTAGAATATTTTCCGGGTGCGTTTGGTTAAATTAGAGTTGACATTGAAAAACTTATTTCTAACAACAAACAACAACAAACAACAAACAACAAAAATAAGTAAAATAACAGCAGCAAAAATAAGAAGCAATGAAATTTGTATCATCTGAAATGTTCTTTATGTCTTATCTGATCTTGTCTGTATAATATTTATAATATGTAGAAAAAGCTTACAGCAAAATGAAAAAGCTCACAACAAAATGACTGCATACTAAAAGTTTAAAATGAAAGATAAAAGAAAAAAAAAACAGTAACCCAAGCGAAGGAAACACAAAAATTATATGAAGTTTAGAATTTTTTTTTTTCTTCTTTCGTTTATTTTTCTTTTTAATGAAAGAATCAGAATGCGGAAAAAAGAAGAAGAAGAAGAAGAAGAAAAAAAAGATGAAGTTGTGTGTTTCGTTGCTGTTGCTGTTTTTTTCTGTATGAAAAAAGAGAAGAAAGAAAATTATTAAATCCCAAACACAAACATTTGGTGGAAACACAAAAATATAAACATCTGTTTATATTTTTCTTTTTCTTTTTCTTTTTCTGTTTAGTTTTTTTTTTCGTTCATATATTTATATTGTATAATATTTGTATCATCATCATCATCATCATCATCATCATTATTATTATTATCAATAACAACAACAATAACATCATCAACATCATAAAATACAGAAACATAAATAAATGTCTTAACAAAATAAATACAAATGAAAAATAAATTCTGCGTTGAAACAAAAAAACAAAAACAAAAACAAAAACAACAACAACAAGAAGAGAAAAAAAAATGACAAATGATGATGAAAAATTTTTCAATTATTTAAATTATTTGCTAAATAAATAAATACAATATAATTTCTGTCATTTATAATTTTGTTTATTTGCCGAATTTTAACGACTATTCCTTACCATCGTTCACTGTACTCAGTCTACAGTCACGTTACCTTATTCAATTCTTAGAATTGGCGTATGAGTAGAAATATTTCTATTGTTATTATTGTTGTATTGTTAAGATTAAATTACATAAAATTTTAAGAAATTACAAAAATATTGATCATATTTATTCTCATTAAGAGAATGTGCAGAAGAAACACAAAATTATGTGAAAAAGATCAAAGTGAATGAAAATGAATTATGAAAATTTTTTGTTTGTCTTATTTAATTGGATTCTTAAAATTTAAGAAAACAGTCAACTGGATTATGTTAAGTAATGTGCCTTTGGTACTTTAATTATTTAAATTGTAAGCACAGAATTTTTCTATTAAACTTTTCGTCACTTTTAAAATTGAATTCAATTTGACACAAAAAAATTTTGTGTTGATTTCTACGATAGAAATTTTTTGTGACACCAAATTTTATATTCCATAATTTTTAAAATGAATTTTTAACTCTAATTTTTAATGAAATGACTAAATGAATAAATTCTTTGCCCATAATAATTCATGTTTGACCAATAAATGGACATGTAGATTGAATTATATTTCGTACAATCAATAAATAAAATTATCTCCTCATCAATCAATTAAAAATATCCCATTATTATTTTATAATTTTAAAATTAATACAGAAATTAAATCAAAACTTTTTAATTTGTTGCATTATTTGTAAAAATTGATTTGACAATTTTTAGTTAATCGGTTTACATGTTGAAACTTTCATGTAACGATTAAAAATTTCTGAATAAATTTACAACCAAAATGAACATTTTTTTTTACTTACTTTGTGTTTAAAAGTTGAAAACTTCCACAAATATTCAAAGTTTTCGGTAATTTTATAAAATTGTAAATTTAATTGTTCATTTAAATTAGCAACGACAACTGGCATATTAAAATTAAACGACAGGTAATTTGATTCTTTAAAAAATAAAAAACCTTCTGACCAAAAACATATTTTCATTTTTTTTAACGATTCATCAGAATTTTATCTGTTGAACATTTTCTTCTTATAATCTTTTGTTTCAAAACACATGAGTACGTTCATTAATTGTTGTTTCGAATGTAAAAATCTCTCTCACACACTAAATATTTCCTTTTTCTTATTGATAAGATTATATTGCAGAAACTTTATTTTGAACTATTTTTAAGTTTTTAGATAAGAGAAAAATATTCATTTGTTTATTTACAAATAATTCATGGTAAAGTTCTTTTATATTTTTCTTTTAATTTAGATGGGGGATAAAATATGGATGAAAAATCTTTTCACAAAAATTCAGTTTATGAACCAAGATAATTTAATAAAACAATTTTTTCTATCTAATTACCTTCAAGTTTTCCAATTTCTTCATTGTCTTTTTTTTTTATGTGTCGGCATAACGACTAAAAATATTTAAAGCAAAATATTAAACGTGAATTCTAAGAAATTTCCAAAAAAAAAAAAAATTATAAAATTTTTCCCCTTTCCACTCTCTTCCTTCTCTTTAGTCCATACAACATAAATAAAAAATTGGAAATACACCAACCGAAAAATAAAAAAGAAACACCTTTTCATTTTATTTCATCTCAAAAAAATTTGCGCGCACACACACACACACACACCAACACATACACGCAATAATAAAACCATTTTTCTTTTGTTTAAAAAATAAAAGAAGTAGATGAACATTGCACGTGACCGTCTTAATTTTTAATTTAATTTATTAAATACTTGTACATGCACACTCAAACACAAACACTCACACACACAGCCACCGATATATATATAAAGGTGGTAGTACACATACATATACAAAATAAAAAATGTAAAGAATATTATTTGTTGTTGTATTTTTGTTGTTAAGAAAAAGAGTCTGTATTTTATATACACACGTTAATCTGTTTGTTTAACACATTTTTCATTGTTGTTGCTGTTGTTGCTGTTATTGTTCTTCTTATAAATTGTTTTCTTCTTATCTTATACATTTTTATTAAGTAAACTAATTTAGACCTTGACTAAATTGTATATAATATTTTAATTAATTGTTTCATATACAAAAAAAAAAAATTGTCAATTTCTACGATCCATAGATTTTTTTTTTGTTTTTTGTATTTCCTTCTTATTACCTATTTTTCTTTTTCTTCTTCTTTTGACATATTAATTGTATTAGAAAATATTTCTATAAAGGCTGTATACGAAAGTTTCTTAAAACTTAATCTGTTGCTTTGCCTTAGTCAGTCACAATTACAGATCGCTTCATTTAGTGAAATCCAAATTGATTGCAGTTTGAGATGTGAAGTCATTTTTCCAATATTGTTGCATGCACTTGTTTCAGTCTTTTAACTTAACTTTTTTCACTATATTGAAAGAGTTATGTGAAGTATCCGAAGTTTCGTGCGAATGATTTGGATCGAGCCTAAAAAATTCAACATAAAACAAAAAAAAAAGCCAATAACAACAACGAGAGAATAAAATTAATACATTTGACACGCACAGGTAATATCAGAAACACAATAATATTCTATAGCATGTTTATTTAATAATAAAAAAAAAATTTCCATTAATTAAAAATTGAGTCAATACATATATGAAACATCTAAATAAAAAATTAATAACTGATAATAAGGAATCGAACCATGGATATTTTATTTAATTTAAATTTCTGAGAATTTTTGATCAGCCGTGAATTGCTTGCATTTTATATTATTTCCAATAATTATTCATGTAAATTCATGTGGACCAGAGAGAAAGAGAGAGTGAGAGAGATAAATGTGAGATGGGGAGAAACGGTATTTTTTTCTTTTGTAATGAACAGACGACCTCAGGGTATAAAAATTAAATTTTAAATGTGCGTAAAAACTCATATATTTTTTTCATCTTCTTCTTCTTTTTCGGTTTAAATAATTAACCGCATCTCATTAAATTCACGTCATATTTTAATCAACCTGAACTCAAGGAATGAAAAAAATATATATAAAAATAAAAAGTTGTACCTATAAAAAATATCTTTTATTACTGGACTGAAATGTACAACAACAACAACAACAACGGGAAAATCCCCTCTCGTTCATCCACTCAACTGACAGTCACCATCCTTATACATAAAAACCTCCTACCACCCACATTTACCCTTATAATACCCAAAAGAAAGGAAAAAAAAGGTATTCCGTTTTCTTTTTCTTTTCTTCTTTTTTTTTTTTGTATAAAATACATTTAACTAAATAGGAAGATATATTTTTTTCGTGTATGTCCACTTCAATATTCTATTCTCGATTACACGATTACACGATTACGGATTATAGATTAGTCCAATATTTAGGTTCAAATAAAAAAACTAACAAAAAAAAAAAATAGAAAATAAATTTCTTTACCTTTTGTATTTATTTCCATAAAAAAAGTGAATTAATAGAAGAGTCCTTTGACACAATATATTCTAGTAAAAGAGAGAGAAAGAGAGAGGTAGAGAGAGAGTGAGAGTTATCTAATCAAATTAAAAATTAATCAGAAATTATATTTAGATATTAAAATCCTTACATATTGTTCTTTATATTATTTCTCTAGAATCCAGACACACACACACACCCAATCACACAATTTTTGTATTTTAGTAATAGAAAATTATTGTCATCTTAATATTCTTTTATTAGATGTGAGAAATGCTTAATTGATTAAGTATAAAATGGTGAATAAAATCTGGATATTTCTGAGTGTATAAATTATGTGTGTGTGTGTGTGTGTGCGTACAAGCATAAAGCCATAATGGATAAAGTATAGAAAACCCCACTGGAAATAATATAATCATAATTTATTAATTAATAAAAGGTTATTACATTTATATACAGTTGTTGTATTAAATTAGTTAACTGTATCAATGGTACTAAACATACACACACACACACAACCATACACATGTAAATTTCACACATAAAAATGTCTAAATAATTTTACCTATTTCAATGTAAATTTTGATAAAATTTAAATTCAAGGGTTTTATCCAGTACACGCACACACCCACACACACAATACTCACACACATCCACATGATTTAAATAATTAAGCTTTTATATAATTACACATCTGTATAGGGTCATCAGAATTATATATACAACCAAAGTCCGCATTAAAGGGTTTTCTTTTCAGTCATGCAGATTAATCTTAACTTTATTATTATTGATGTATATGAAAATTATTTATGAAATAAAATGAATAGAAAATCAAAAGGAAAATTTACTAAACGTTAAAGCTCGATTTTTGCATAAACTCTAATTTTGTTCCCCACTTACTTTCAAGATCCCTAAACTCCAGTCAATTTCTATTAAGAATTTAACACAATAGAATCTTACATACGTTACCTGTATAAAATATTAGTTGTTGGTTACTCACTCTGTCCCCAAAGACATAAAAGATTTGTATTTTGATAAAGAGGGAAAAAAGGTAACAATGTAAAACAGATTACATAATGTAACTATAACTGTCCAATTATCTGTCAATTAGAATATTATGTAGGTTTGTCCCTTATGAGTTAAAATAAACAGAATATTTGAAATTGAATTGAATTTAATTGAATTTTCCAAATCAAAATGTTTATTGATTCTTACCTAATTTTAATCCAAATAAATGAAAATTTTAAGAAATTTTTTTGCAATTCTTTTCCTCCTTTCTTAATTCTTATCAATTTTTCTTAAATACTTTTTCAGCAACCCATTTATTGATTATTTATTGTCCATTACATAAGGTGAACAAATATCGATTATTTATTGTAACAATGGAGTACTAATTAGCGATACTTGATTTCCTTACAAAGAATGATTGAAATAAATTTTTCTTATCCAAATTTTCTTTAGATAAAAGGAAAATATATTTTCGTTTTTCCATGATTATTTTATTTTATATTTTTTTTTGTTGTTTCTAATGCTTCTTCAAGAAAGCCTTTAAGCTTTTAATTCTTCGTAAAAATTCAGTCATCTCTTCTTGTCATTGTTTCAAATTCTTTTTCTTTTTCTATTTCTTCGTCTTATGATTTTTGATTTTATTTTCTAAATTAAAAGATGAAATGAAAATTATTTCTAAATTAAATTGGCTTAAATCTATATACATTTTTCTCTTGATAAAATAAAACAGAGGAAAAATGTGAAAAGAAATGGAAAACACACAATTTTTCAACCCGCAAAAATAACAAAAAAAAGGGAAAAAAAAGAAACATTAAAATTATTTTCATTTTCATAATTTTTTCCTTGTTGTAAAAATATAACAATGATAACAAAATGGAATTGGTTTTAACCATAAGCATAAGTCTATAAGTGGGTGATTTGAAGGGGGGTGGCAAATTTTTTATTTACAATAAAAGGGAAAATGTCGTTTATTCTGTGATATTTAGGTACAAATTACATACAACAAAGGACTCCTGAATAATTTATAATAATATAATAAGCAACAACAACAACAACAACAGTGCACTAACAAGGAATAAGAACAATAAATATACAACAACAATGACAACCAGAAGGGGGAAAAAAAGGAATCAATAATAAGCGATTTAAAAGCTTTCATTGAAATATAGAAAATAAGCCACTGTGTTGATGTTTGATGATACAAAATTTTTGTAGATAAAATTCGCAAAAGAATATTTCGTGGAATGATAAAGAGGAGGAAGAGAAGGAAGAGGAATATTTCATTTGTATATGAAAAAAAAAAAATAATTTAGACGGAAAACAACAGAAAATAAGGAAGAAATAAGGAAATTTTCTAATTTGATTTTAATCAAGAAAATGAAGAAAAATTTTCTAATTTTATTTAAATTTCTCTCCAATACCTTTCCCATTTTCATTTTTATTTTTCCTATGAAATAATTTGAATATTTAAACAATAATAACTTTTTTTCCTTAAACAAAAGATTGTATCTTGTTGTTGTTGTTGTCGTTGTTGTCGTTCTTGTTGTTTCTATTCTTTAGTTTTTAATTATTGAAAATATAAATGAAAATAATTGGATGGCATGTTTTTTGAATTAAAAATTTTTATTTTCTAATTATTCAGGTGTAAAGAGAAATTCTGTTATTTAAAGTTTTGAAAATTTCAAATAAAACAATATCCTCATCATTTCCTTCTTATCACAATTTTATCATCATCGCATCTAATTTTCTATTCTGTTCTTTATTCTAACAAAATAACCACAATTTATTCATTTTACTCTCACTACCAAGTATCAACAAAACACCCACATGACTTTCAAATTTCCATTTTAATGTTGTAAAATTTTAAAGTCTATTAAATCGATTGAATAAACGAATTTTAATCATGTGAATGCAATTAAATAGAAAGATTCTAATTAAATTGAAATACCTTCCCTCTATTTAATCAGAAATTTACAATTTGTATATTTAGATTCTACAAAAAAAAAAACTGAGAGACAAAAGTGCAATGAACTGATTTTTATTGTTACGAGAAAATACAAACAAAAAGAAAAAACACTTCGGAACATTAAATTTTATCAGTAAAAAAAATGATCACCAAGAGTTTTCTAAATATTCGTTTAAATAAATAAAAAAAAAACACAAGAGACAATTCAAGTGTGTGTGTACACAAATGTGGTTATTGTGAAACCAAAAAACTTTTAATTAGTTAATTCTCTGTCGAAGTTTATTTTTCTTTTTATTTCTTATTCTTTCCCATTTCTAGTCTAATCCAGATTGATGTGAAAGGTTTTTTTTTTTGTTGATGTCTCAATGGGTGTGTTAGTGTCTAGTCCCTTTTTTTTGTCTCCTTTAACTTTTGTTCGTTTTTTCATCTTTTTGTGTTTTCTGTTTTTTTTTTTTGTTATCAATTTAAAACACTGCACGTTATTATACGATGTTTTGTAGAGAAAAAGAAGAACCTAAAAATCACAACAGAAAACTCTTTTTTTTTCTTCTTTTCATTTCTGACTTTACTTTATTTTATTTTTCGAAACAAATATTTTCTTACTTTTTCTCATCATCTTCTTAAATATTCTGGGTAAAGAATATTTTTTATTGTATTTACTTATCTTTTTATATGTTTTCTTGGATAAATAAAAATAAAATGGAAAAAATGTGTTTCAAATTTTTTTACTACGAAAAGAAAATCAAATGAAAAAGACGAAAAAAGAAAACTTCTTTAAAATAACTATTATTTGTTAAAGAAGGAGATTTAATAAGGAGAGTGGGATTGAGGGTTAGGAAAAACCAACAAAAAAGGGAAGAGAGGAATATGAATTCAAATCGGAATGTAACTTTAATATAATAAACGTAAATATTGTGACAGTTTAGAGAGGTTAAGTGAAGAAGTCAAGTAACGAAGGAAAGAACATTTATAAATTGAATAAGAATGAGTTGGTTTCTTTATTGAAACTTTTAAATTATTTTCAAGACTCCAGATATTTTGATTTTATTTTATTGTAATGCTTTACATAAATTTTTCAGTTATGTAAGTTGGATAGATAAATAATTTAACCCAGATGCACTGACGTATAAAACAAATAGTCCAGAACAAACTTTGTGGATTCTATACAACCTTTTGTTATTAAATCATTTGTTATTATTTTTTTTTTCTTTTTTGTTTAAACAAAAGCTAACTATAATTTATTATTTTGTTTAAATCGATTTATAAAGTTGCACGTAAACTTTTCAAATAAATATTCAAATCGCTAAAGTCTTCTTGTATCCTGGCCACAAATACAACATTTTAAACCGATTAGGATCTTTGACATTTATAATAATATTCTTGTTTTGTATGTTGTTTAGATTTTAAAATAAAGCCAAAAAATTTTAAGCCTTTTGCCATTCACATAAAAAACTTTAAAAATATTGATTTTTTTTTGTACAAAAGTTTTATTTTGTTTCATTCCTCCGATTACGTAAACTTTGGACAAATATTCGACATTCATTTTTAGAATTTCAATCAATTCAAAAAAAAAAACGAAAAATAAAAATCGGACAAATGAAAAATTTAAAATTTCTTTTTCATAAAAAAAAAATATTACAAAATTTTTAATTTCTGCTTTTTTTGATTAGAAAAAATATTTAAAAAATTAACAGAAGAAAAAATTAATTAAAATTCATCATAAAATGGAATAAGTTCTAATTAAAAATCAATTTACTACAAAAACTCTTTTTTCTTTGTGGTTGCGGGGCGGGATAAGTGGTTTTTATTTGCCTTTTTATCAAATAAGAGCAAAAAATTAAGAAGAAAGAAAATGAGTCTGTATAATGGTAGTATACTACTTTCACTACATACTACAAATTATACTATCAAACTTTAAGAGTAAAATTCTATAATTTTATTTGATGTTATATTGTAAATCGTGTTTTAACTTTTAACAGGTTCAGGTATTATAAAACTGAAGACAACAAAAATTAACCAATAAATACAAGAACAAATAAACCGCATTATACAGACATTTAAAAAAAAAAAACAATAAGAAACACAAACAACAAGAAACAAGAAACAAAAACAAAACAAAAACCAAATTAATTTTTTTTTTTTTATTTGGTAATTTACTTTTGTTTTATTTTATTCTTAGTTTATTTTACCATAGAATATGGTAGAAAATACAATTGTTTATTGTACACACATATGTGATTATTATCCAGTCCAGACAATTGTTTATTTTCATAAAAACAAAACAGCAAAAAAAAAAAAGAATAATAAAAGAAAATTCATAGAGTGAGAATGAGAAATGTATTTGTGTGTGTATGTGATTGTTATTGTTCTCGTTTTGCAAAAAGAAGGAGGTAAACATAAAGTTTTTTTTCTTGTTAAACATTTGAACCCATTAATTTAAAGGTTGTATGTCCTTTTTTTTTTTCTTTAACTTTTCTTTTTTATCTTATGTCGTCTCTAAATTTTAGTTTTTCTTTTTTGAATGCATTAAATATTTATATTTGAAAGAATGAGACGTAAAGATACATTAGATAGAAAATGTGCTGGGATTATGAAAATTCACTACTTTATACCTACGGGAAATTTATAGTTTTATTTATTCTTATTATGAATGTTTGCTTTTTAAATGCATCTAAAAGACAAACTAAAAAGGATGGACACAATGATAGAGAAAATTATTTTAAGTTAAAGTTACTTTAAGGTTTTTTGTTGGATGTACTTCAGTTACGTGTTTTAGTCGTGATTGTATAATTCAGTTTAAATTTTAATTTTGTTGGTTGACCAAATCTCGTGATTAAAATCGTCACACTGCATTTTTGTTTCTTTGGCTGTAAGTAAAATCTGACTCATCACTCTTGGTTTTTTATTATGATTTTTTTTTGTTTTTTAATTGAAATATTGTGAAAATTAAATTATTGTATAAATGACTTTTTGTCTGCATTATTCGGTTTTATCTGGAATAAATTTGGTAAAAATAAACACATCAGAAAAAAAGATGTTACGAAATATTAGAGAGAGAATATGAATGACATTATCAATGTTAGTTGTATGTGTGTGTGTGTGTGTGTATCATGACAGCCGACACAATTATTTTATTTAGTTAACTGACATAAAAATGTCAATTTTTGGGTTCTGCATTAATATATTTTTTTGTATCATGTTCATGTACAAATAATATTTGAATAATGATGTCTAATATTTATTCGAATATTGAATTAGAAATTTATAGATTATTCGATATTTATATATATTCAATTTACCTTTACCCCCTTCCTTATCTATTTTAAGAATATTCTTACAACGATACAATTTGTTGTTGTTCGTTTATCATTTTTCTTTCAATATAAAAATTAAAGATTTTCTTATAAAAATTTAAATTAAGAAACTGTTTTGAAATTCATTTTGTTTGTTTTGTTATTTTTAAGCAGAAAATTTTACGGAAAATAAATCTGAAATTAAATGAATAATTAATTTAATTCAATTAAATTTCAGTTGGTAGAAAGAAAAAAAAATTATCTAATCGCATGAATAAAATTTTGTTTTTAATATTTTTAGGTTTTCTTTAATTTTCATGAAATCTCATCGTATTTATTAGATTATTCCATTATTGAATTAAACTTTTAATTTAAGTGAAACAATTCATTCTTTAAATAAATCTTTCTTCTTATTCTTCTTGTTGATTTTTTTGTTTGTGTTTTTTTAAATGAAACACAATTACAGAAATAATTAAATAATTTGATTTGAGATCAACAATAAAAAAAATCCTGAACATTAAAAAATGTAAATAAAAGAAAATGTGAGCAGATTTAATATTTTTTCTTCCCATTAATATTGAAGAACTTTAATTCACTGAAAATTAAAGCAAATTTAGCTGGAATAATAAAGTGCACAGAAATAACCACAAGTTCATTATCATCATTGGATGATGATGATGATGATTATGATGATGAAATTCTTATAACAATCCTTTAACAAATGACTTTTTTTTCTAAGAAATTTCACCTAACATTTTTCTACGTTTTGATCTTAGCTTGTACTTTGTAGTTTTTCCATTTTTTTTTTCATTCTTACAAAGAAATCTATCGGAAATTTTTCAATTTGTTAATATACAAAAAAAAAGTATTGTATGCTACTCTTGATGGCATTCTTGAATCGGAGAATATTTATTTAAAAGAAAGTAAAATGAAATGAAAGAAAGAAAGAAGGAAAGGAAGGTTGGTAGAAGAAGAAATGGAGAAGACGACGAAAAATCGGATATAAACAATTATAGAAAGGATTATCCCTTTACATAGCCGAATGCTCTTATCTTATGAATGTTTTTCAATGTTCAAAAAACAAAAAATATCATTGTATGAACATTTTTTGTCCAGAATAAATTCAAAAAATAAAAAATAACAAAAATATAAAAGAAATAATATAAAAATGTTTGTTAAAAAAGTTAAATAACTTTAGAGCTTTGTAAAGCTTTAAATATTGATTGATTTTTATACAAAAATAAACAGAATTTTTTTTACCAAAAATTACATATTTTTTTGTTTCTTAACAATTTTAAATTCATTACTCAGACACACACACACACACAGAGACGCGTGTATTAAAATTTTATATAGCAAACTGTTGCTTCATTTGCATATTTTATATATAAATTTCTTAGAGCGGGTTTTGAATAATTCTCTGTCTGTCTGTCTTCTTTTTTTTTTTTTTTGTTGTTCTTGTTGTTTTTTGGTTTTTAATTATTTATATCAACAATTATTTAAAGCCCGCATAAACGGAATTAGTTAAACTAAAAAAATAATTACGAACGTAAAACAATTTAATTCACATTTAAGCTAGACGACATTCAGTTAGACGACATACAGAATTCTTAACTAAATCTTTAAATTCTTACGTGAATATGTCTGATGTTCAATCTGTGCAAATACTTTTTTAATTGCATTTTTGATAAATAAAGGAAAGGATAATTAAAGTGATTGTGCAAACATACAGGATTTTTAACTTTAACTTGTTACAAACAACTGGTTAATGATTGTCTTTCTTTCTATATTTAATGAAAGAAAATTGGAAACAAATTTATATTCTCTTCCACATGATTTAATTGAATTTCACTAAACATCAAACGTTTAACTGAAAATATAAAAGCTGTCAGTAAAATCATCATAATCATCATCAACATATTTAGATCTTTAATCATCATCATTCATTATTATCATCATCATCATCATAATACATAATAACATAACCCACAACATTTCTATGTTTTCGACTTTATTTTGATATAAAAGCTTACAAATATTTACTCACTATGTCTTCCTGCCTATGTGTCTTTCTCTCTGTCTCTGTCTCTTTTTTACTAATGTATTATGATTATTTCCTTGAATATAAAAGCTTTTAACGATCATAATTCTTCTGTTCATCTGTTTTAGTGTAGTTGAGAGTGTGTACACAGTGCCAGATTTAATATTAAAATCGGAAAATAGAATAAAGAATATTATACAAGAAAATGCATTAAAAGATTTCTTCTTTTTTCTCTTATTTGAAAAATTAGACGATAAATTTTTTATCTTACTGCAGTGAAAGAAAAAAAAATCCTTTTGAATTGTTCATAAAATATTAAAATTACATGCAAGCAAAATATGAAACATCTGTGTTTTTTATGCATTTCAAAGTGGATTTTTGTCTCTTCAGTTCAATCGATTAAAGTTTTCAATGGAAGTGGTTGAGAAAAGAATTTAGTTGTGGGTGGGATTTTACTCAAACTTGGGTAAAGAAAAAAAATATGTTCACTTATACGTTGTGTAAAATACAATATAATAGTCAAATATTGGTAACAGTTAAGCATCTGTTTTGTCAGACGTTAGACAAAATGTTAAAACGGTTACACATTTTTTGCTTGATATTTTTATAACATTTGTAAATTCTTGAAGAATAAACGGTGAAGACGTCTAGATTGATGTTTTTTTATAATTCGGAATAACATGAAATAAATACATTTATTTAACGAATAAATGTTCCATTCAATCCACTACACTACTGTATACTAAAGACACTGTGACTGTGACGTATTTTCTTATGAATATAAATTTATAAAGAAAAACATAAGATAATAAAGATTGAAGTCTTCTTTTTTTTTGGGTTTATTTTGTTTTTCTGATTTTCTACTTTTCTGTCTTTTTTTTTGTTTTCTTTGGTTTTTTATTGTCATATTTTTGTATTTTCATTTATTTTCCTTTTTTTTTGTGTTCAAAAAGAAAAACAAAACATTGTCGAATAAAATGAAAAATAATAAAGTAAATTATATAAAATTTTACATTACATTTTTCTTCCCTCCGTCTTCTCTCTTACATAGAGCATGAAGAGGAGGGAAGAAGGGTAAACGCGTGAATATTTTATTTATACTGTTATTTCTCTTTCTTCTTCTTCTTCTTCTTCACAGATTTAACCTTTAACCCCTAACAAAAATTATTCAAATATGGAAAAATAAAAGGATTTGAACAAAAGTAAAAAAAAAAAACAAAAATTGCCTTTTATACATTTATGTGTTTTGGCGGTTGTGCTACGAGTGTGTGTGTGTGACTGAGTAAATTTCTTTGAAGAAAAAAAAATCAATCATAAAAATATGGAAAAATTTTAAAATAAATTATAAATAATTTTCTAATAGTCTGTTTGGTCTAATTTGTCTTCAGTATTGGTTTCTTACACAAATTAATTCAATTTGTAATTAAAGTTTAACCAAAGTTTAAATTAAATGAAAGAAAATATTCAATAAAATTTAAATTGAAAAAACTGATAATTGTTTTGTTTTTAGTGGAATAAAAAATACAAAAAAAAATTATTTTGCTTACAAAATAAATTAATTGTAACAAAAAAAAAAGAGTTAAAGTTAAATAAAATTCTTTTTTAAATAAAAAATTAAAAATTAAAAATAGAAAATAAACAAAAAATTTTATCTTAAAAATAAATAAATTAAAAGAAGAGAAAAAGAAAAGAGTCAGAATTAAAAAAGTATGTCTGAAATTGCTGCATCAACACCAATGCTGAGATCTTATTCATCAGACAGTCAAAAACGTGATTGGGGTAAACGTTTATCATTACGTGGAATTAGAAAAGCAAGAGAAGTGAGTACCAAAAAAAAAACAAAAAATCATAACAAACAGTAAATTATATTTTTTCAGCATTTTTGTCTTTTTTTTTTGTGTTTTTTTGATCGTCATTTTAATCAACAAAGAAAACATCTAAACCACACACACTAATACACACTTATACTCATTCACACACACACACGTGGGAAAAATGGGAAAACACAAGATTTTTGACGACATCAAATTTTTTGTTCTCGTTTTTTTTTTTACATTTTTGTTTACGCAACATTCTGATGATAAGCCATAATTTTTTTTGATTATAAATATTCTCAATCTTTTCGTCTTCTTCTTTCACCTCAAATTTCTCAAGAAAAATCTTTTCTGTTTTTTCGTTATTTTACACAATTATATTGTACCCACGTTGGTTTTAGCATTGATAAGTCTGGACCATTAAAAATTCAGCTTTCCCGAGTTTCTTAAAAAATTAATTTTTCAAAATAAATACAAGTTGATTGGTCAAAAAAAGCTCCTTAACAAACAAACTAGGGGTGACATCTTAGAACTCTTTTCGAAATTTTCTACTGATCCGATTGTTTGTTAAGGTAGGTAACTTTAATGGTAATGGTAACGGTAATGATAATGGTAACCGCAATGTTAACGGTGAAGGTGAAGGAAATAAATCAATCTAAAGAAAAAATAAAATGGAATGGAAGGGAAGAAAAAAATCTCAAAAGATTCAATACAAATTTTCTTTTATTTTTCGTTCATTTTACTTTATTTTTATTTTCATCAACTCCAATTTTCTTTTCCTATTATGAATAAATTTTTTTAACCATAAAAAAAATATTTATCGAATTTATAAGAAGGAAAAAAAATAAAAACGAATCCAAAAAAAATGTACTTGGAGAAAAAAAAAACAAAAAATAAAAAAGGATGAAGGAAAGAAATTGTTTTGGCTGAAGGCAGTTTTTTTTTTATTTTAAGTTATTTATAGAAAATATTTAATAACTTCAGGTAGGCAAATTCTTTATCTTTTCGTTATTCAAAAAATTTTCCATCATATTTTCTAAACAAAACCAAATATTGTGCATAGATTTTTATATTTTTTTAATATTGGATATTCTTGTCCTGTTTGTTGTAATTAATTTATTGGACTATACAAATAGTTTGTATACAATTGACGTATTCTTCAAATAATAGACAAATCAATAAATTGAACAGGTGCATCTTTCAGTATCAATCCTCTATCCATGTTAGAAATCTACAAACTCAACATGAAAATCAAATCAAATTTATTTCACGTATAGAATTTATCGTTATAAAATATAAATTCATTCGGTTCACGAAATTCTTCATAATATTGACTTTTCTTCATTCGTTAAAAGAAAATTTTTTTCCTAAATAATCAAAATTCAAGCAGAATAAACAATTTTTAGTCCAATTTTTGTGTTAATTGTCCGATCATAACTTTTCTCTTTCAGTCGTCCATTATGACGATGAGAAGAATTTCACCGAAATTAATTAAATTAAAATTTTAACAAAAACAAAACCCAATTTTTGTTTCTTTTCTTAATCAGCAACAACAACGAAATGTATTCGTTAATGGCTTTTATTTTCTTAATGGATAATTTTTTTTTTATTCAAAATTTTGATGAGACAAAAATAATATCCAAAAAAGAAAAAAGAAAAACATTTCAACTAAGTTGATCGGATAAAATCAAAAAGAGAGAAATAGGAAAAAAGTCTCAGCTGTATTTTTTTTTTTTTCGTTTTGTGCCTTAAGTACATCACATGAAAAAAAATAAGGATTTTTAACGAATTTTCTCACTCCCTTCAGTCTTCTAAAAAATAAAAAGGATTTAAATGAATATTGATTCAAATTGAATACAAATCAATTTGACATTTATCCCAACAAAATGATGATTGAAATGATTTGAATTTTTTTTTTTGTATGATGCAATGATTAATTGTTAGTCCAAAAATAAACCAAAATATATAATTCATATAAATAACAACAACAACAGCAAAAATAACCAATAACCATAAAGTATAAATGTATATAAAAGGATTTTCCTCTAAACTCCTAAACTCCTCATTTGTTATACGGTATTTTATTTGCATTTAATTTAAATTGTTTTTAGAATATTTTATTGAAATAAAAAAAAATAAAAATATAATTTAAGTTTGGTAAACCATTGGAACAATAATGAAAAAAATTACAAATAAATACAAATACAAATGGTATTATTTGTTCCAAATTCATTTTTATTTTGGAATGAAAAAAAAAATCCACAATACAGAAATTAAAAATAAACAAAAAATTTCAAAATTAATTAAATGAATATTTAATATTTTATGAACAAACAAAACAATACCAACATTTTTACGGTTTCTTTTTTTATTCCAATTGTAATAAATATTTGTCTCTGTCATAAATATTTTCCATCCTGATCATCGTCCATTGTTCCATTGACTACATTAAAAATTTGCCATCAGTCTGTATTCACATTTTCTATGAACAAATCTAAATAAAAACAGAAATTCCATTTCAAGTAGAATTTAATGTCTGTAAATGTTGTTAAAGAATGAATTTTTTCTCCTAAAAATCGAAATGATTCAATAAATTTTTAATGTCTAATCCAGCGGGTGACAAGAGGAAAAGAACAAAAACAAAAGATTCTTTTTCTTTGTAATTTTAGTTTATGGCAGAAATTAAATTCAATGTCTGAAGTGATAAAATGTATAACATAAATGAAGATTTACTTTTCATTTTGTTTGTTTTACGAATCCTGTATTGTCTAATTTGAATATTAAAAGACATTATAATTGTGTTTACTTCTTTGATTTATCGAAACACTTTATCATATAATTATCCTTCGACTTCAACTTCAACTTTATATATTGTATTTTATTAAGTAAAAGAAATAAAACTTTAAAAGAACTTCTGTCTAGCCATAAATGAAACAAAGTAATAAGAATATTTGATAAAATTATAAAATTATATAATTTATCAATGTTCTCTCTGTTGGAAGAATAGAAAACGAAAAACCTCCAACTAAATAATAAATAATAAAATCAGATTTAAATAATTACCGACACGCCAAATTAATTACAAAACATTATACAATCAGAATAAATGAAAATGGTATTAATTGTTAGCGAAACGAATAAACGATACAAATAATTTATTGTAATTCTATAATTATTCTTATTAAAGGCAACAATATTATTTTTAATTTAATTCTATGAAATTGGTATTCTCAAACTGTGGCCGAATTACCTGAAATGTATAATTTCCCATTTTCCGTCCAATTACAATACAGAATTTGATCTCAATAGCTAACAAATGAATACTACAACCATTCCATGTAGTTCAATGATAGTTTGGATCATCAAAATGTATGAAAAAAAAAACTGAAAATTTCCGATAAACTCGTGAAACTTGCAAATGTTTATTTTGTGAATATCTGACCTGCTGACATTGTTACAGAAAATAAAACCACCATCAACAATATTATTCTAATTCTAAAAATATACAAATACAAAAATCATGTTTTATTTACAAGATGATTAACTA
This sequence comes from Pedicia rivosa, assembly GCA_963082725.1. Classification (NCBI taxonomy): domain Eukaryota; kingdom Metazoa; phylum Arthropoda; class Insecta; order Diptera; family Pediciidae; genus Pedicia; species Pedicia rivosa. The sequence continues at coordinate 47,576,849 of OY720151.1, forward strand.
ATAAATATAACTGATGCGATTAAATAAATAATAAAAGAGAATTAAAAATCAACGCTTCTATTTTTTTTTTTTTTGTTTTATTTAAATTTAAACGATTTTTAAAAATTGTTGAAATTCTGGTGAAAAAAAAAACAAATTAAATTAAATTAAACGGCAAAAATTAATTCATTGTTTATGAGGAGGAAAAAAATAATAATTAACTCTAATAATTTATTTATAAACAATTTTTTTTTGTTGTTGTTGTATTAAATGGATGATAAATAGAAAAAGTGATCAAATAAATAATGATTTTTATTTGTAAAATAAAGTAGAGTAGAGTACAGTAGAGGTAGAGTATAGTAGAGGTAGACAATAATAAACAGATTATAAATCATAATAATGTTATTATTAATGTCTTCATTACCCTCCTACAATTCATAACTTGTCGAAATAATGTCAAATGTTAAATCAATAAATAAATAAATTCATACAAATAAATAGAAAAGAAATGAAACTGTTTGAGATTATTTATGTGTTTTTATGTATATAATTTTAGGTACATATTTTCAATACATCCAATTCCACGCATAATAATAATAAATAACAAATATTTTTTTTGTTTCTTGTTAAATAATGGAAACCAAAAAAAAAAAAATTTATCACACATTTTATTAGATTGTTATTTATTATTACATATTTCATTTTATCTACCTACAACCTAACAATTTATTCATTATTTCATGGTAGATGGGAATAAATATGTATTATAAGTTTATAACTTCTGTATTATTTATTGTGAAATTATAGATACTCATAATAATTGTGTTGAATTTTAATTTTGTGTTCATTATTTAAAGAATAATTGTTGCGTGATTTAACAAAATTCTTTATTGAATTATTCTTTAGGGTTGCAGTCATTTTTACTAATTGTTATTTTGTTTAATGATAACTTTATCTCACTGAATTCATTAATTACGGAAATGGCAATCAAATCACACATCATTTACACTTTGTAGATTACCAAAGAACTGATATCATCACTAATGGAAATTATTTCATTTACGTTAATCAATTTATATCGAAACATCTTAAAGTAAACATTCTACGATTAAGACAAGGATGCGAAAATATCATAATACAAAATTGTTATTAAAACAGAAAACAATAATAAGATTCACTCATCAACAATTACTACAAAAAAAAAAACAAAAATTAGTAATAAGTAAATATGTGAATTAAACTCAAAAAATTATTTACCAAAAAGAAAAAAAAAACAACTTCAAAAAGAATCATTAAATTTTTTTTTTATTTTGAACACAAAGTTAATTGCATCACAAAAAAAAATTTAAACATCAAATAAAAAAATGTAAATGTAAACAAAACTTAATACTTCAACACAATTTATTCACAAAAACAACAAGAACCACAACAACAACAACATGTACAATTTAATGTGAAAATTAGAAAAATAACAGAAGCGCACATAAAAATATGTTTTCATTTCGTTTAAATTTCGTTTTTTTTTTTTTTGTGGAAGGTGTTTTCATATGAACTTGAAATTAAACAAACAAGAAAAATTAATATTGTAAAAAATGAAAAGTTTCCCAACAAGAAAAATTCAATCATAGTAATCATCAAAAAAATTACCCCCACATAATTTTCCCAATAAAAAAAATCGAACACGTATTGTGGGAAAATATTTTAACAAAAATCAAATTTTAAAGAAATCCAAAGAAAATCTATAAAAGTAGAGTAATCAAGTAACCGCCTTTATAAGTTAAAAAATAATAAAATAAAAAATTTTGATGAGCTTTCACAGGATTTAGATTATAAAACGCGGGACGAAATTACCTCCTTCATAATAAAGATAAAACTTTGAGGTCAGATTAACGATTTCTTCTGAATTTTATTCATTTTTATTGGGACTCGTTCACCTTTCAATATATATATATATTTGACGAAAATATAATTCTGGTTAAAAGCCGTACTTACAAATCCCATAATCAAATCATAATAATTATACCGAATTATAACCAATGAATTTTGTAACATTCAGGCGCTCATTTGTTTGTTACAAATTTTTTTTTTATCACAAAAAATCAAAAAAAAAAAAAAAAATACCAAATTAATGAAGCCAAAAGAAAAATACTCTGTTGATGATGATAAATAGGTAAATTATTGTTGGTTGTTTAACATTTACAAATGTTTATATTTTCAGAGCATATTATAACGATTTTGACCTTTCTGTCTCTCTCTTTCTCCATTTTTTTTTGTTGTATTTTATTTTTTATTATGTTTTATTTTATACGCTTATTTTTTTTCTATTTGAACAATTGACAATCATACGTCAAAAGTTTCTAAATAAAACAAAACAAAAAAAAAAAAAGGAAACGCGTTTTAAAATAGAATTGAATTGAGTTCGTTTCGTTTTTTTTTTTTCTTCTTCTTCTTCATTTCTCATTTTATTTCAATTTTCAATCAAAAAAAAAAAAAAATATACACAACAGAAAATGAAAAAGATTTTGTTTGGCAGAAATTCTTCTTCGAAAAGAAAATAAACGAAAAGAAAAATGAAAATGAAAAGTTTTCAAATATTTTATTACAAATTTCATTCTTTATTTTTTATTTTTTTTTTGGATTCAAAGAAAATGAATATTGATTAGATTTTCTTATACGTTTCTCATCTATATTCTCATTTTATATTACTTTAATAGAATATACGATTGATTCATGAATAGCGTGGCAGATTAATTAGGATCCGGTAACTGTCAGTACAACAAGAACAAAAAAAAAACCGCTATCGGATATTTTTTTATTCATTGAATTATTTTTATAGACAACAAAAAACAAAATTGAATTCAAATGAAAATGATAATGATTTTGTATTTTATATTTTGTAAGAAATAAATTCTTCCGTCATCACTTAATATCTTTCTTTGTATAAAATTATTTCCTGACTAAAAATTTACATAAATCGTGGTAAAGTATACAAAGAATTCTCTGAATGCATAATAATCTAATTAATTATGAAATGACCCCATCATTTGTATTGAATTTTCTTCTGCCATTATAATTTCTTACCTCCTCCATTTTTAAAAAAAAAAAGAAATTTAAACAAAACATTTCACTTTTTGATCAAAAGAATAAAAAAAAAAAGGATCTTTTGTTCGAGTAGGCCAACGTTTGTATGTTTATTTGATTTCATTTCAACTCTATATTTAGTTTCATATCTTAAATTTCTAATTTTAAATTCAAACAGGTCACTTTACAACATCAATTTATCTTTTTCAAAAACAACGAAAAATTCAATATCCATTTACTTTCTTCATCTCCATTTCACATTATTTTCATACCCTGTGTGTACTTTTATTCTATTATTGTACATCATTTGAGTGGGTTAATTCATTAATATTACATTATTTTATATTTTATTCAGAAAGGTTTATATGGAAAATATATAGGCGTATATATTTATATATTTCTGTTATAGGAAATTTACATTCTGCATATTTAATTATAAAATATACATTTTCTTTGGAGAAAATACATTTTTCCGATAACCAAAAAAAAAAAAAAAAGAACAACAAAAGGAAACAAGAAAAAAACCCCATCAAAAAATAAAATGAATAAAAATTCTTTCTTCTTACTTCTGTGATATGTGTTTGTGTGTAGATAATATAAATTAATCAAAACATACCGCAATCAATATCTAAACAACAACAACAACAACAACCATAAATATATACCATTTGGATCTGTATCTCATCTCATCTGTTTTTATAACTTCAAGTACCAAACTGTTGCTTTCTTTAACATTATATTTATTAGACGGTATGAGAAAGTGTAGAAAAATAAAGGAAGTAAAAAAAAAATGTAGAAATTTTGGAAAATTGAATTTTCGTCTGGCATATATTTTACCCAATTTCCGAATTGATTTTGTAACACGCCCTTAATCAAAACGAATAAACTTTTGCTCGTAAAAATCATGAACGTATGAGATGGCTGGTAGGGTAGGTAGGGATGATCATAAAATCTGTCACCAAATATAAAGGTTATTCAAACAATTCTTCGCCGTTTTTCTTTTTACTTTCTGTTTTTCATTTTCACTTTTACTTCATTTTTTTTTTTTTTTGCAGAAAATCTTCTTCTTTTTCAATCAAACTTTCATACTTTCACACAGAAAAAAAAAACGAAAGAAAGAATCTCGATGATATTTTTTTCCTCTATATAAATAAATATGTAAGATCAACATCAAACAATCCTTTACATTATGTAAAATATAGAAAAGAAAAAAATTTGAATATATTTCTTTTGATAAATACATTTTATTATTTTGCCTTTCATCTGTTTTTCTTTTTATCATATATAAACTCAAATCTTTGCAATTACATATTTTTTTTCTTCTTCTTCTTTCTTTATTCTACTTACAATTTTTCTTCCTCTTCTTTCATTTATTTTTTTTTTGTCAAAAAATTCATATATGCTAAAAAAAAATTGCTTTATTTAATATTATTTTCATTTATACTTCCTTTATTTCCTTTAAGAATAAATTCAAAGAAAATAGAATATTGTTTTTTTTTACGTTTAGATAAAAAAAAAATAAACAGAAATAAATTTTTGTATTTGATTTGTTTAAAGTATTGGTACAATTTTTAGTGAATAACGCGTGCTTAAAGAATAATAAAGATGCGTGTTTTATTTATTACTATTTCTTGGAAGTTCCCCCCTCGGTTCATTTTAATTGTTTGTTTTTTTCTACTTTTGTAAATTACGTTTTAATTATTTTATAATTGTAAAATTTTATAGACGTCATTTTTTTTACCAACCTGTTTTTTCTTCTCTCAAATTTTTCTAATAAAATATGATATTGATCATTATTATTTTCTGTCTCTCTCTCTCTCTCTCTCATCAGCATCAAAATTTCCACATTTTATAACAAAAATTAATTACCTATAGTTAATAAAAATAATAAAGAAAACGCAATTGTTTTTTATTTGATTGTTTATTATTTATTTATTACATATTTTCAAGGTTTCAACAAAACAACCAGACTCAATAAATAAATCTACGTTCGTCAATTAAAGCAAATGATTATTAATATTGTTACTGGGCACAAATATTGTTGATAATATAAAAAAATAATTCATGTTCACAAAAATAAAAATTGAGTTCACATGATCATGTGCACGACATGAAACATTATGACCACTGTGAAATATCAGTAATAATTAGGAATATGACTCATAATCACAGTAAATTTATGTTTAGTTAAATAGATTGTGATAATAATTTTATTGTTACGCATATGAACTTAACATTAATGTTGTTTTTTTTTTCACTTTTCCATTTAATAATAAAAATAATGTAACTAGTCTGGAATTATGTATTCTAATGTGACGCACACAACACATAATAAAATAAAAACATTTTCAAAATATTGTGTTAAATATTTAATCATCAATTTATTCTATCATCAAATGTTCTTGTTCAAATTGCACTATCAAAATATCCTACGGGAATAGTAAATGTTACAAAGAAACTTGAGTCGTCAATCGTGACTGGAAAACTGAAATAATATTCTATGGAATTGTAAGGAAAATATTGTCGTTAGGTATAATGTCATCAAAATAGAATCTTTCACAAATATTATTTTAACATTTCAGTTATAAAATATACACAAATTGTAAAAAAAAAAAATTGTGTTGTCATAATTAAAACAATTCAGAAAAGTGTTTTTCTTAAGAAATAATTTTATTACTTTGTAATAAAATTTAAATATATGTAAGAGATGAAAATCTTGCTCAATAGAAGGTTGCTTCTTCTTTTTCTGTGACTTCATTTAAATGATTGAAATGTAAACAGGCAAACAAAAAAAAAACACTCTGATTGCAATAATATTTAAACAAATTGAATTTGTTTTACTTCTGTAAAAAAATTTTTATTTAAAAATATTATTATTATGAAAGGAACCTCTCACTGACGTACATAAGAAAATGTATACACACACACATACATTTACACATAAATTGACGTAAGACAACGTAATTTAATCTTTATTTATTTTATTTTTTATTTTTTTCTTATTAAAGTCAATTTCTTTTTAAATTCAAAACTTGGCCTGAGTGTTAAAACAAAGAAAAAGGAAAAAAACAAAAAAAGTCGAGAGAGAAAGAAAAAGAGAGATAGAGAGAGAAAATGGAAATAAAAAATAAAATATTCAATTGAAAAATTGAAAAAGGAAAAAATAAATATTCAAGAGAAAAAGGGGGGTGGGGAGAAAAAAGAAAAAAAAGGACGGAAGGAAAGAAGGAAAATATAAACGGAAAAGCAAATTTATACTTGCAATTTCACAGCACGTATCATATTTTGTGTGTTGTACTCTCTTTTCTTTTTTTATTACCCAAAAAAAAAAATTACATACAGAAAGGAAAACAGTTTTTTTTTTTATACAAATTGTCATGTTAGAAAATTTTTGAGTATCATGGATAAAAAGGAAAATCCAAATAAAGGTTAGAAATTGATAAGAAATTTGTGTTTCTCTCATTCTAAATTATTTTCATTTGATTCCGATTTAGTTAAAGAAAAAGAAAAAAAAAGTTTACATCTTGACAGTGAAGCTTGTAGGTGCCAAAAAATTCATTACATTTAAGACTTCTCTCTCTTTTTTCACTTTTCTTTTGAGTAAAAATCTTTTGTTACTTCTGTGAAAAACTGAAAAGTCTTTAAAACTTTTTTTTTTTTTTGTGGCTTCTAGTGTTGTGCTTTTGTATAATTTTTTACCTTTTGACAAGCAAGGTAAATACAAAAATAAAGAAGCAGCGAAAAAGATTCTTTTATATTTTATAATAACGTTACAAAAAATGATTTTCCTTCAATCAAACATAAAATAAAATGTTAAAAGTATATTTTTCAATGGAGTTGTTTCTATTTCCACGCACTATTTATGGTATCGGCAAAATTAGAAAAATAATTGTACTATTGAAAACATTAAAGGATTAAAGTTAACTCCTCTTACTCTTATTTTTCATTTAAAAAAATTGACTTATTGAATCTTAAAGTTTTCTGATCAGTAAGCGGACTACATTTTATATTTAAAAAAAAAAATTTCATTCATTTTATGTGACATTGATCAGGAAAAAAAGGTAAACTTTTATAAAAATCAGAATATTTCTTCCTTTTATCATTTCTAAGAAGCACTTTGGACAAAAAAAAAATACATAATACAAAAATAATGATAAAAGATGTTGATGTAAAAGTTTTCTGTACTGTCAAAAAATAAACTACTGTTCATATTATAAGTACAATATTTTTCCGTATAGCGGCATCGTTATCGTACGTTAATAAATAAGTAAACTGTCATTAAAAATAAACATGTTTTATGTGAAAAAGTTTATGCTTTAATTAGAATTCTTGAAAATCTGACTTAAAAATGTGTTTTCTTTGTTTAATATTTATATTACACTTTCAGTTCTGGCATAATACTTAAAAGAGGGGAAACTTTTTCTTTTACTTTACTTTAATATTAATTTATTTAAAAAGTTCTAAGAAATTCTAACCGCAGTTAACTTAATAACAAAAAAAAAATAATTGAACTTGCACTGCGACGCCATCTGAATGAAATTAAACATAAAAGTAGATGATTTTGTTTTCTTAATGGCAGTAAAAATAAAGAACAAAAAAAAAAAGAAAACTCAAAAGAAAAATATTTACCTAAGAAAGAAAATGATGATGTAGAATATAAAATTATATTGACTTGAGAGATTTTCTTGAAAGACATCAGTGAATAAAGAGTTTCCATGTTTCCATGTTTTAAATATAAATTATATACACTGAATATGTAATAAAAGTACGTGCACATAATTAAAACACTTTTCTGATATCATTAATTATTTAATTGTCTACTATCAAAGTACCAAAGTATATAATTTAGTCAAAAAAAAATTCCCATAAGTATTAAATAATTAGATAATGATGTAATTAACACACACAAGAAAAGAAAAAATACATAACAATAAGAATGAAAAAAAAAAATGGATATTGAATTTCTTGTTTCAAATTACATTGCCGTAAAAATACTCAAAAAAAAACACACTTTTTTCTGGTTTTTCCTCTATTTTCTCATCTTTTCTTCTCTTGTATGAAATTCAATTAAGACAGGAAAATTTCAAATGAAATGAAATTGAAAAAACGAAAGAATGAAAAAATGAAGAAGAAGAGTGAAAAAATGAAAATTCTAATAAATTATTCTTTATTAAATTAGAAAATTTTCTAAATTAAATTAAAATTAAATTGTACGTAAATATTTATAGAAGTTCCTCACTTTTTTTTTAATAATAATATACAAATACAAATTTCTTTAAATCCTGACAAGGTATGTCAAAATATGTTAAGAAAATTGAACTCGAAAAATAAAGACAGTAAAGAAAAGAATTGTATAATAATATAAATTTTATATGAAGAGACGACGACGACAAGTTTTTCTTTTATTTTATTTTATGTTCCTTTATTTTGTTGTATTACTGTTGTTGTTGTTATATTTTGTGTGTGTGTGTTTATGTTAAGTTACTTCTTGAAGTCTGATGTGATGATGATGATGACTCGTAAAACATGATACTTGTTTTATTTTTTTCTTTCCTCCCAGCATCCACCACCCCCTCACCAAAATTTTTGTTGTTACGGCGGTAGGTGTTGTGTGTACATATTTATGTGTGTGTATGTACGTTTATTGTCTACTCTGTTAAATTTGATGTGAAATATACTACGCCAACAGGATAATAATAAAATACAAGACGTGAGGTTTTTTTTTCTTGGTACTTATACCACAAAATCTACAGGTTTGAGTTATTGCCGAAAGAAAATGATGAAAAAATTATTTGATTGTTGTTAAAAAAAAAGAACATTCAAACAAAGGTATTTTATTTGGATATAGGAATTTTTTCTGTTTTATCTCCTTTATCATATCTAAACGATATTTGATTATTCAGGTTTTTTTTTACTTTGATTCCTCATAAAAGATTGTTTTTCTTTTATTATTTTATTCTTAAAAAGAAAACTTAAGTTTTTATCAAAGTATTCTTTAATATCCTTTCTAAAATGTATTTTCCCAATCATCAAATTAAAGTTAAATATAAAATGACCTTTACCCCTTCATACAAAAAATTGGTTAATTTTATATTACAAACTTTTTTATTCATCAACTTAAACCTTTTCAACTCCATAATATTTTTTTTTATTATCACAGAATAAATTTATTATGCAACTTCGTATCCTATTCTGAATATTAGAATATTTTTTTGCCGATTAACTATTCAATGATCGTATCGATCTAAAATAGAAAGAACTCTATTATACTTTAATAAAATTTCACCTTCATATAATCAAATCTAAACAACAAGAACAAAAAATGAACTAAAAGAATAAAAAAAGTGTACCTTCATTTATATAAAACTTATAAAGAATTGAATCGAAAATAATATATATTTTTTCTTCTTCTTCTTCTTCTTCTTCTCCTTTTTTCCAAATATAGAATAAAGATTTTTCTTTTAACAATTGGGGATTCGATAAAATAGAAAAGCAAAAAAAAAAAACTCAAGTCAACTCAAATTGAATATTCGTAACGACACCCTTTGGCCGTATATAAAATATTCATTTTTACTAGTGAAGAGAGAGAGAGAGAGTGTGTGTGTGAGAGAGCTTTGTCCGGGACTATATGTGACAAAGTTTTATTTTTATTTTTATTATTTTCTAGTAAAAAAAAAAAACAAAACAAAAAACCAACCAACCAAACCTATAAGAAAATTTCCCTCATGATTAATTCTTTCACTTCTCTTAGATTTCTCTGTCTTTCTACGAAATGTAATAAATATTTATTTATAGAAACCAAAAAAGAAAACAACAACAAGAAAAACTCTAGATAACAGAACTCTACCATTTTCACGATTAATAAATTAAATTAAATCTATGCGTTCACTCTCTCCCCCACCATCCTTCTTTAATTTCATATCTTTGAATGTTAAAAATCTTAAGTGAAATTTATATTACGCACGAAATAATCATGAGAAAATTTAAAGATGTGTTTTCTTTTTTTTTCAAAAAACAAAAAATTTTCCATCGAAAAAAAAATTACATTAAATTTTCTTCCATTTCTTTAAATTTCTTCAAAATGAACTTTTATTTCACGCAACTTCTTATAAGACGACATTAAAAAAAAAACTATCCAAAATACGTACTTGCCATAATTTTTATTTAAATTATTTCAACTAAATCTCAAACTCTTATTTTTAATGATAAAAATAAAAGTACATAAGAAGAAGAATTAGAAGTATTGGTGGTTGGAGGAGAAGGAGGAGAGGAAGGTGAAAAAATAAAAACTGATAATAGCATTAAACTCAATACACGCGAAAAGCGAAGCAAAAAAAAAGTAAAAATAATAAATATTAAGTAAAAGATTAGGTTACAAACCTACTAAAAATTCAATCTTATCGTAATTCCATAACATAAAATTATACAAAAAAAATGTTTAATTTATATATTTTTAGATGGGAATAAAAATGTAAAAGAAGAAGAAGAAGAAGAAGATGAGGATGAAGAAGAGGAAGATAAATAAATAAATAAATAAAAAAATAAATAAGATGATGAAAGATAAATAAAAGAACACCTTCTCTTGGTTTGTCTCTTACCTAAATAAAAATATGAAAAAAAAAAAACAAAAAAAAGTTAAAGATAAAAAAATACAAAAATAAATACAGAACAAATATAAAAACGATGTATAAATTCTTATATTTTATAAACGCGTGCGTTCATCTTAACTTTTTAAGATTTTATTTTATAATCAAATAATTTGGTTGAAGATTTTTTGTTTTTTATGAAGGGCCCAGTTGAAAAAAAAAATTAATCGCCTTAAGCTTTACCATCACAAATAAGTGTTAATTTCAAAAATATATTCACGTTTCTGAAAAATCTTTCTGTTAAGTTGAGCATCTCATCATTTTATAGCGTCGAATAACGGATAGGTGCGAGTGTAAATGAGAAGAAGAAGAAAATTATAATAAATGAAGAAAATATTTGAAAAAAATTGAAAAAAAAATTGAAAACAAAAAAATAAGAAGTAAAAGTGACGAAAAAAAAAATGATCTTGAACGGTAAAGAGAGGGAGAGTAAAAAAAAAAACAGATAATAAGATGAAGAATATTTCATTAGTAAAGTTACACGAATGCGAACCAGTTTTTCTTTTTCATTTTTTTTTTTGCACATCTGTGCAAATAGTCTCTTTCCAACAAACAGTTTGATTTTGTCTTTTTGTTGTGTTGGTAATGACAGAAAATAAAAAAAAAAAAGTGTATTTATTTATTTCTTTTTTTTTTATCTTAAAAGATGAGAGAAGTGAACACGACGTATAAATAAAACATTACATCATTTTGAAATTTTTTGGTTGAGGGTAAAAATAAAATAAAATAAAATAAAAGAAGATTTTAAGATGAAATGGGGCAAAAAGCAAAGAAAAGAACAGAGTTGAAGGGAAAAGAAAAAAAAAATCATCTGAGTCCTCTTGAATAAAAAATCAGAAAAATATTTACATTTTTAAACAAATAAAAATATAAAGGGAAAAATTTTCTATTCTAAATATTTTGATAAATAACAAAAAAAATTGTCTTTTTATAGGAACCAGCACCACCACCACCAAAAAAAATGGGTTGGGCACGTAGATGTGCATCATTACGTCAAACACGTTCAGCACAAATATCATTGGAATTACAAGTAAATCCAACAATACCACCACAATTAATACAACCCGGACCAAGTACACCTAAAAAATCAAATTGGGAAGTCATTGAACATTATAATACGGGTGCCAAAGGACGTGGTTCTGTTAGTAGCAGTTTAATAGCGGTAAGTTCTTTATTATGCAAATTTATTCATCGTCAGCACTTGTGTGTTTATTTTTTTTGTTTAATGACAGTTTCAGTATCGATTAGCACAATGTGAATTTCTTAAAGTATTTAAGATTCATCAGTCAACATGATGAATCAGCATTTAACAGTATTGTGCCGCATTATTAGATTATCGACTTTATTTCTTGACTTCTGTCATGTAAACTTGGTCATATTAAAATTCTATTTAAAATTGAAGTTGTATTTTTCGAAACAGAAATAACTCATAAAAACAACAAAATAAATCGAAAAGATTTCTTATAAATAAAATCAGCTGATTCTTTTTTGTCCACTTTAAATGTTTTCAAAAAAAAATCACTTTATACGATCCTTTTAAACATAACAAAAGGGTTAATAAACAGATAAGAATACAATTAACTTTATTCTATTTCTTCAACAGGCCGGTGTAACAAGATGCAATTTGGATGAGTCAATTGGTTCAACATTTTCCGGTTCAACATGTAACAGTCCAATGGGAAATAGAGAGACACAACAACCACTCTTATCATGTAAGAATTTTCTCTTATTCTTTTATAATAAACAGAAATGTATATCCATCTCCTTTACAACAAATTTATTATTTAGTATCAATTTTCTTCTGTTACGACTTTTTACTTTTTGGTACAGGTCAGTGCCTCTTCACCTTTATTTGATGAACCCTTTTCTAAATTAGAAACTTTATTTGTTCATTTTTTTTTCTTTATTCTTTTCCTTTCTTCCCTTTAAGTTTTTCTATTTCTTTTTTCATTCGTTTTTCTTTCTTAAACAAACAAGTTGAAGCTAAAGAAATAGGATATTGATTTCTTAACGTCAATATACATTGAAAGTTAACTTCACTTATTATTATTATTATTATACACTTTTACTTTGTGTACAAATGAAATAAAATCTCTTACCATTATTTCTTAAAAGTTAAACTTTAAGTTAAAGAATGGAAGAAACAACTGTAATGGGAAAATGGGAAAGACTGTAATGTTGTTGGTGTTTTAGAGTTTTTCTTTTTTTTTTCAATATTCAAAGAAAACTTCCCTATTTTTATTATTTTTTGTATAAAAACATTTTTATTTTACTGCTTCAATTCTTATATTGTTGAACTCACATTTCATAAAATGTTCTAAAGAAAAAAAAAAATAAACTAGAAAACAGAGACAGAACAGAAAAAAAAAAGAAAGTAACAGAGAAATAAAGAAGAAGATTGAAGAGTCAAAACGTACGTGGGGTGTAATTTATTTCAGTTTCAGGTATAGTGATGAGATGAATTATTATGAAAACGTATATAATATTTATAAAATGTATAAGGTAACTTTACAAACCCTCTGGGTATTTATATGTTTATATAAAAAGATAAATTATGTTATGTGATTAAATCATTAAACTACTGAAAAGAACTGAAGTGAAAATAGAGAATAATATTAAATGATAAAGTTAAATTTTATTCTATAATTTTTTATTCTTTCATTCAAAACAAACAGAAAAGAAAACCAAAGAAAAAAAATGGTAAAGAAATTTCATAAGCAAACAGACAATTCCTTTTTTATTTTTCTGTTCTTGTTCTTTTATGTAAGTGCCTTAATTTATGTTAACTGTATATATATATAACCATTATCAACAATGCTAGACAGATCCTACTTTCTTTTCTCTCTTTTTTTTTGATAAGATTAATGTTTTCCGATTCAAATTTTTCCGTTTTCTTTTTCTTTTTTTTTCTTATTTTGGTGACGACTTTTTTTTTCTCTTTCATTTTCTTTTATTTTATTTTGTTTCACAAAATTAAGCAGTTTGGTCACAGCTCGTACAACCCTAATAACCGTCAACGATAAGACTTATAACGAGTATAATAATGCTAATTAGTGGTTTTTGTATATTCAGGCAGGGGGTGGGGTGACTGAGGGTGTAACTAAAGTACACATTATAAAATATTTATTATTCTAGATGTCACTTCTATAAAGCTGTTTATTTTTTATTCTCTCTCCCTATCTCTCTTTCTCTCTCTTTATCTTTCATCATCTTTATTTTTTATTTTATGGTTGATTTTTATTTCAACACTTTTAATAAATAATATTAATGGTTAAAGGCATGAAATTTGTCAATCGTATGTTATCGAAGGCAATCAATTCAAGTAATTATTTAGTGAAGTTCATTAACATCAGACAATTACAAATGATTTTTCAATGAGAAAAGCTTCACAATATTTCTGAATAAAACTACTGACTCATACAATTAATTTTAAATTAAAATCAGTTTGTCCTTTAAATCCCTTAATTTATGGTGCCGAAAGAAAATACACAAGTCTTCTATTATTTGGCATAAATTCAATACAAAAAAAAGTGAAATTTTATTTTTATTCAAAATCAATTTTTTTTTTTCATCAATAAAAATTTGAAAAATTGAAAAAAAAAAGTCAAAAAGAAAACTTTTCCATTCAATTAATTATATTTTGTCAGTATATATGTTGATGGATAAAGGAAAAGAAAGAAAGATAACCACAAAGTGTCTAAAATAATAAAAATTAATTCATTCAAATTAATGAAAAATATCGTGCGATAATTTTTTTTTTCTTTGTGACATTTTAATTCTTATCTTTATTATCAACGCACTAAAACGCGTATGGAAATAACAGAAAGATAGACAGAGAGAGAGAGAGATAGGCAGAGAGAGAGGGAGATTAAATAAAATATAATTGGAGAATATTATTGCTTTTTTTTCTTGTTGTTATTATTATTGTTGTGGTTGTTACTGTTGTTGTTGTTGTTATTACTTATTTTAAGTTTTATGTAAAAAAAATCATGATTGGTAGACATATTAATCATAAGCACAACTGTAGACACGCACGTAATATTCTGAAAATAAAAACAAAAAATTACAACAACAAAAAGATAAAAAAGAAAAAAGCGAGCGACACTTCTTGTCATGCAATGTAACCATTAGAAAAACTTAAGTTAAAAAAAAAGAAAAAATAAAAATATTGTTGGCGTTTATAGGTGAGGTCAGGTTAATAGAAATTATAAGATTCTAATCAAATTATAATATACCAATAAGTAAACAACAACAAGAAGTGTTGTGAATTATATATTTTTTTGCTGTTGTTGTTATTGTACTATCAATTTATAACCGCATACATACACACACACACACACTAATAATCTTTCTATGATTACAAATAATATATTTGTGGTTCAGATTACAAAACCCTAACCATGGTTCACAAGCAAGCAAAAAAAAAAAAAGGAAGATAAACTAAAAGCTTGTACTCATAGGTTTAAAGGTGTTTAATATTATTGTTTAGTCTAGCCTAACACTGACATGGTCGGGTTTATTTGTACATTCTTCAACATTTTTTTTTTCTTGTCGTCGTCGTCTAAATAATATTTTAATACAGATTTGGCGTGTCCTATCAATTAATTTCAGTTCATATTAATATTATGGGTTTAAGAAAATGTTTACGGTAATCAACTTTAATTTACCCGAAAAATATCAACTTTTTTTTGTTACAACAGCATTTTGTTATTGTAGTTGTTGACAAAAATTTCTATAAATTTTAGTTTGTGTGACCGGATATTAATCACTTCAATTCCTTATGGGAAATAAAATATTATTTCATTATTTGTGTAAATACAGAGAGAGACAAAAATAGGAGTCCACCAAATTCAAGTGATTTTAATGTGATTTATTCAATTTCAACAATTAACGATTTAATTTATTACAAAATAATTAAGTTTTAAGGTTTTTTTCACACATTTAAATATTTAATGTGTTATTTTTCTTTTTTGTCCTTCGTTTACTTTGAAAGACTTGTTGACTTGTGGTTTAGCGTATAAAACAACAAATGATACAATTTTTTTGTCATTACATTTTTCTTCTTCTTTTTTTCCTTTTCTTGTTTCTAAATTTGTGATATTACCTTATGAAAAAATAAAAGTGTGGAAGTAAAAAGGGAAGTAAAATTGTGTAGGATGATAAAGACAAAATAAAAAGAAAAAAAAATGTTTAAAAGATACGCTTTGTGATGACAGACCCTTTTATTAAAAAAAAAAAGAAACAGAAAGAAAAAAGAAAGAAAGGCGTTTAACTTCTAAATGTAAAGGACAAAAATAAAAAGTTTTTATGTGTATAAGGATAATGTGAATGTGGTTGTAAAAAGGATATACACAGTTGATTATATTAAATCTCACTCAACTTTCAATTAAAGTTTTATAAAAATTGTTATACCCTGTAGGTAACTAATTTAACTTTTAAGTACTTGAATGACCGGTTGCAAAAATTTTAAAGCCCTGTTGTAGAGTCACAACTAAAATCATTAATTGTCATTAAATTAATTTTCAACTTAATACAACACTGTACAAGAAATTATATGTACATTTATGATTATTATAGTTAACGATGCATCATGGTTTAATGACATTCACACCCCCACGCTCACTGTAATTTCTATTATATTTTGTTCATGAAAGCGTAACACAGTCCATATATTATTATGTACTTCATAAGTACGACACTTAATCCCATGTTGACCTCAATTAATGATTAAAGTTCGTCAATATATATTTTTTTCTTTATTCTGAATTTTATTAACTTAAAAGGGAAAAAAAGAAAATGTTCTTTTTTTTTTTGCTGAACTCAATAAAATTTTTGTATAATTTTCATTAAAATCGTTAAAATCACAACATAAAATTATATTAATTATGCAAATGCAGAGAAAAAAAAACCAATTGTTTTCACTTTATTAATTACTTTTACCAATTAGCAATACATAGACAAATTTAATTGTTAAGAGCACTTTTTTTTGCGTTAAGTAAAATAATCGATATCGATTTAAAAACACATCAAATTTTTTTACCATTTTTCTCATTAGGCTTCTGTACACATACCTACCCCTCTACTTCACTTTATTAACTTATTGTTATTTTTTTCATTTTGAAATCTATATTGAGTACTCTGACAATATCCCACACCCCCACTTCATCCCTTTCACATCTTACGTACCATAAATAAATAAACGACCCAAAAAAAGAGAAAGAAAAAAAAATAATATCCGTTCTAGACAACATCAAATCTGAAAGGGAAAAAGTAAATCAAAAAAGTACAAAAAAAACACAAAATTATCATGCCAAAACCATTTTAATAAGACAGACGTCTTGTCAAATAGAAGAACAATGAAAAAAAAAATAGACCAAGGGAAATTCGAAAAAAGTAGCATTTTATCCACAATAAAAATAAACAAACGTAAGAACAAAAGTAAAAACATGAAACTTAATTAAATTAAAAGGAAAGACTGATGACCGTAAAAAAAAATGTTGGTTTTGATTTTCATTTCTACGAATAAATAAAGTATAGTGGAAAATTCTTTGAAAGAAAAAAAATCAATTATTTTACTTTATGATACAAAGGTCTCTCATTGTATTGTATTAAATTGTCGGTTCATTTTCTAACTTTTTTCATACTATTTGATAAATAAGCGAATAGAATTTATGAAGAATAAATAAATATTTAAGTGTATTTTACATTGACGTTATCAATATTTGTATCAGAGTACTTTAAAGTATGTTTTACATTTCAATTTTATGTTTTGATTTTTTATTAAATCCAATTTAAATTTTATATAAAATTTAAACGATAAAATATTCTTAAAATAAAGTCATCACCAATATTTGATGAGAAAAATTCATAGTTTCAGTTGAACATAATATTTTTAATAACAAAATTCACAACTCACAATATAATTTCATTTTAGCCCATGACAACATATTAGTTCAAATTTTCTATAACAAACAGAATTTTATGAATTAATTTTGTTCCATTTACAACATAAAAGTTTCATCTTAATTTCTGGCAAAGCCTTTTAAATCCCCAATAGAACAAAAATGTACCATAAAATAAGTAAAATGAACAGAGACCAAAGTAAAAGTAAATATAAAAAAAGAAAAAATTATCCTTTATATCCGACTAATAAAATAAAAGAATTTATTGACTAATTTATGATCCCCCAGTTCCCCAGTCTTTATCTTTATTTATTTATTTATAATATTAGGATGGATAAAATGCAAATATTCATCTACATAGAATAAAAATACACAACTGACAATTCACATTCATATATAAACCAAAATTCAATAAATGAGCTTTTACCTTCTATAAATTTATTATATTAATATTACCTCTGTGACATGACAACGGGTATATTATTATTTCAACAAATATGTATATTATATCCATACAACCTTTTGGTGTATATATGTGGATTAGAATCAATAATGTCAATTTGGGAATTTGATTAATGATATCAAAGTTCTCTCCTGTTTTTTTTTTCCCTTTATACATTATATAAATGTCAACATGGGACACATTTTCATATATACAATTTTTTTCCTTCTTCTTTTTCTTCGTTTTTTGGAAGGTATTAATTTTCACATAAATATCAGGTGTGAGTGAGAGGTGATAGAGAGATGTAGAAAGAGAATAAATTACATCATTCTAAATGTAACCAAAAAAAAAACAACAATTTTGTTTTTTTATTATTATGGTTTGGGAATGAATATATAATTTATGTTCGAAGTGAATGAGAATGAATATTCGTACGTACATTTAAAATTGTCACGGTTTTGGTTTACGCAAAAAAAAAAAAAATTCAAAATTGATTTTTATTCGATTTTTTCCCAAATAAAAACACAAAAAACAATAATTTATTTGAGCTCAACATAATAATCTTTAAAATAGAATAAAGTACGTTGGTTTTTGGGGTTGGTAAATGAAGACGGTGTATGAAGGAGGGGAATAGTAATGAGATTATTAGACTATTTTAGAATTTCTTTCTTTTTTTTTTTACTTTTATTAAGTTTTTGTTAAAATTTTATAAGATGATGAAAATTTTATTCATGAATTAATAATCAATTTTTGATTATATGAATATTTATGACACGATTTCATGATTCTTTTGTTTATTTATAAAATAATGTTCAATTTACAAAAACAATAAATTATGATATTATGTATTATCTTACATTTTTCCCCATTATTTAACTTATTTTTAATGAAAATTCAATTGAATATAATACCACAAGAAAATTATTTGGGTACAAAATCTATTCGGTTGATTTTTGTTGTTGTTGTTTAGAATCAATTTTCGTTTAATTTCCGTCAATTATAAAAAAAAGAATAAAATGAAATATTTTGTGAATAATTATTGAAAATAACCTATTTTACAATGAATACAAAATTATAAAAATATTACATTAAAGTTTTAAAATTTATGTGAATTATGTTTATGGTTTACCTTAGCCGTTGGCTCTTACTTTGGGCAATTACCTTCTTTTTTTTTTGGTCTAATGAAAATATTTAGTTTGTTAAATTAAATTTGTAATTTGAATTCATTTTCTATAAAATTATGATGGTAGAAGAAACTTTGGTTAAATCCTATTAGTTAAATTATGAGGGTTTGAATTTTAAAGCTTTTATAAATAGAAATAAAACCGCATATTGTTGTGTGTGTGTGTGTTGTGTTCGTTTTATTTGAAAACGAAAATATGCAAACATAAAAAATATAAATGTTATATTATTAGTATCATTTACATTCTATCTCTTTCTATTTTAAACTTATAACCTACACACACACACATGCTTCTGACAAATGAATACCTGCCTGCGCATATATAAATGTAGACTTAGAGACGATATAAAACGATATTATTTGACGTATGTATTTTACAGTGGTGAACCTAATCACCACAAATCCACAACATTTTTAACCCCATGTACATTTTTAGTGTATGTATTTAGTACAGTTGTGTAAATATATTTTTTTTATAGAGAAGAAAAAAAAAACCATATGTGAATAAACTTTTAATAAAATAAAAATAAACTGGCACAAAAGTCAATAGCATTAAAGTATTTAATCTTTGGTCTTGACTTATTTTTATTTTGTGTCCAATAAAAAACTTTTTTTCTCTCACTCTCTCTGTCTATTGTTTTTCACCAAAGGGATTTATCAAAATATCGCGTCTTATATAAGATCTTTTAGTAGATCGATAAGATAAATGACAAAAGAATAATAAAGAAAAAGTTTTTCAAGTTCAGTAGACATACAGGACAGCTAACTTATATAATAATCGAAGAAAATTCGTTTATATATTTTTAACTAGTCTTGTTTTTCGGAAAAAAAAATCATTTGAGCTTTTCTTTTCTATTTAAAAGAAAAAGTTTCAATTAAAGTTTTAGTCCCCCTTTTGCTTTTTGTTTTAAAAATTGCAAAACAAATATTTTATAAGAGAAAAAAAATACTTGGATCACTAAATTTACCTTACTTTACTTTACTTTGAGTTAAAATAAGAATTTTGTTGATTCTATTGTCGTCACCTCAAATTTTTTTGTACTAAATAAATAGATTCGTAATTTTTTAAGGCACATTGGTAACCTCATACCAATTTTAAAATACTTAAAAAAATTTTGTATAGCATTGAAATTATGTTTATAAGAATGATCTATGGATTATTTATACCTGAGTCTTTGTCGATTGTTATTGTTTATTAACTACCTTGAACCACACCTTATTCAAAATATATATTTATATTTCTAAGAAATTTCACTCTGTATTTTCACCCACAACCAAATTATGTAAGACAAGTAAATATAATAGAAAAAAAAAGTCAATGACTTTGATCTTAAACAGAGACGTACTATTAAACCTTCAACAGTAAAATTAATGGGAGCACAAAAAAAATATGTAGATAATTTCAAAGACCAATTTAGAAAATTGTGAAAATTGGGAAAATTGAGAAAATTGAGAAAACAGTAGACATAACAAACATATTCTCTTTCCCATTTTTATTCTAATAAATTATTGTTTGTTGACTGTACAAAATTATATACAAAAGACATTTGTCTTCGAATAAAAACTTTCTTAATGGAATTTTTCGTAGAAGTTTTATTTCACCATTCCCTCTAATTATTTTTTCTTTTTCCATTTTTTCATGCACATTTCTCAGGGGTCAAAATAAAAGTTTACTCTCTAAAGTTAAACTTTAAAGTTTTTAAAGGATTCTAGACGATGGTAGAATTCTTCAAAATGAAATTTCTATAAATCATTTTAATGATGTGAACATGTTTTCCTTCAATTTTTCTTTTTCTAGTGAAACTTCATTTTGTTAACAATTTTTTTTGTTTGTACAACTTTCTCTGTGTGTTTGTTCTGTGAAAAAATTTATATTTTTTGAATAAACAAAAAAAAGTAGAAATCCTTATAATGGTCCCATTTAATCCAACCAAAGTTATACTTTTTAAACCAAATTCGTAACATTTCTGTCCTTTTTTATTTTGTTTTTCATTATTTAATTAATTCAGTTAAATCAGAAAATACTATTCTTATCTAAAAGACATTTTCCAATGTCACAATCGTTCCGAAAGTATAAAATAAGAAAGTAATTTCAATATACAACAACCCGTCATACTGTAAGTGGGTAAATGGGGGACAGAGAAGGTAAATATCTTCTATTTCAATTACAATTTTAAGGGACGATTTTTATGTTATTTTATTTTTTCTAAAAAAAGAAAAAAAAACGTAGGCTGACATTTCTGATAAAAATAAAGTTGTTAAATTAAATTGTGTTCAATCAGATTAAAGTGGAATTTTTTTTTTTTTACATTTTTTTTTTTTAATTAACTTATTTACAAAATTAAAACAACAAATTCACTGTAAACAAACATGTATACCGGATTAAATAAATACATGTCTGAATAATAGCGACCCAAAATAATCATTACATTAGTAAAAATAAACTAAATAACATTTTTTTCTATGAATAAAATATAAAATCGAAACATGAATTGACAGAAATAAATATCTAACACCAGTACATGACAACGCATTATTTTATCGTATAAATATAAAAAATTTGTTCATATCTTAATAATCTTATCCACTTAATTACAGTGCTGAAATCATATTTATTTTTTAATCACACTACAGTTTTCCCCCCCCCCCCCCATTCTAACTTTGAAATTTTCTAACAAATTAAACATTTTTCATCGATTTATTTTTTATTCTTCTGTTTATCGATTATGACTACCTTCAGTTAGTTAAATGAATTTGAACAAATTTTAATGTGACAAAGTCATAATGTGACTACTGCATAACTTTATATTAGAAATTCAGCACTGTTGCTACCATAATAATAATGAGGTAGGACATTCAATGGATAAATGTCAACTATTAAAATAACATAAATAGATTTGAATTGTCAAATTATATTTTATTGAGGAAATTTGTCATTGTTATGTGTTAAACGTATAAAAATATATTTATGTTTGTTGAAATATACAAAATAAACAAATGGATGGACGGGGAGGGAAATTTGAAAATTTCTTTATAGAAATAATAAATAAAAATCACAGTAGAAGAAATATTTTATTTTTTAAGGATTTACAAACAATTTTCATTTCTTTTAAAATCAGAACTTCTTCTTCTTCTTTTCTTTTTTCTGTTTCTTTAGATTTTTAAAATATCAAAAAAAAAATTACTTTTTACTTTCCTTTATTGAATTTCTTTTTTCTTTTCCATTTTTATGAAAGAATAAAAAAAAAATTACAAATTTTTTCTTTCATCTTTTCCACATTGAGAAAATATAAAGAAAATTGTTTGTTGTTGGATTGCATTTGATTATGAAAATTGCATTTGGAATATTTTTAAAATAAAAAAAAGAGGATCATTGTACCAATTCTGAAAGTTAATTTTTCCGACTCTTTCTTTTTGTTTATTTTTTTTTTCTTTAGATTTTTGTGCAAGAATCAACATAATTTTTTTCTATAAAAAGAATTTTCTCTTGATAAAACTTTTTGTCAAGAAGTTTATGTTGGTTGGAACTTCTTTCATTCTTTTTCTTTGTTCATTTGTTGATATCATTGTTGTAGGTACCAATAGTTTTGTTAAAGGTTGTTGTCTGTATTTTTATTGAATAACTTCATAGAAATTAGTGAAAAAATAAACTTTCTATGACGTTATAAGGTGAAAATATTAAACTTAAACATTTTATTATGGAAATAAAAACAAAGAATTATTGGGGTTATTTAAAAAACTTTGTAGAAATTGAAGAAAGATTTTTAACTTGAGAGAACAATGGAACAGAAAAAATGCAAACAAAAACAGGAAAACTTTCATTAAGATTACAATTTAATTAATTCGCTTAAAGTCCTTAAAAGATTTTAATGAAGTTTAATGAAGTTTAAAATGGGAATTATATTAAGATAGAAAACTGTTTTAGGATAAACACAAAACATTAATTTACAGGAAGAAAAAAAAAAGAAAGGAAAAACTTTAGGTTTCATTTCTTCGACTTTTAACTTTCTATACTTTTTTTTCCTTGTTGTGAATTCAATACACTCTCCCCCCACCCCCCTCTGCACTTTAACTATGATACAATATTTTTCTTTTCTACTTCTTCTTAATCTTTTTTATTTTCTTCCGGATTTCCTTCCTTCCTTCCTTTATCTTCCTGTAAATAGTCTTTTGTTATTCGCCTTATCATATTTTTTTATCTGCTAGCTTGTTTTGTTTGCGTTTCCTCAAGTGCATCATCATCAGCTTTATACCAATTTTTTTTCTTATAACTCATCAGTATGAGTTAAAAAGTGGATAACTTTGCTTCTATCGATCTACTGTATTGCTTCATTGTGCAATTAAATTTAACTTACTCTGTTTGACGATCCCTTTTTCCCCCTTTCCCCCATTATTTAAACGGTTTTTAATTAATTTTTATTTATAAACTATTTTCTTGACTTTCTTTTAAATAGAAAAACTTTAATTAATTTACTCTTTTCAATCCATTTCATTTCACACTTACATTAATAAAAAAATTTCCATCAGAGATTTTACAAACTTATTCTTTGTTTTGAACTTTACATACAATAAATGGTTCAGAATACAAATGTTTAATTAATAAATTCAATCACATAATATGGATATGTGATGATTAGTTAATGATTATTGTAGGAAGTAACAAAAAGGATATTAAGGATGTTTTGTTGATAAGGGAAAATTTTAAAGTTTGAAAGTGCGACCAAATTTTAATAAAATTCATAATATATGTTAAATTTTATAATTCCTTAAAGGATTTACAAGAGATTTTCACTTAATACTACAATAATCTCGGTTTGGGTCACACTTTTGTTTAAAATAAAATCTCTGTTTTGGGAATTTCAACGTATAACTAATTAGTCTAAAATATTAGAAAGTTTTAACCATTCTACATGGAGAAATGTTATTATTCGTGGGCGCATTTGTAAATTTTTTTTAACGTAATCAGCTAAATTAATTTTGATTATAATTAAATCAATATTTGTTCCATTAAAAGTATTGATTTAATTTTTTGATTATATTATTTAACCTAGCACATCAACTACTAAGGTCATTAGTAGGTGTACTAGGAGGCCTACTAAATGTAGGTCATATGAGGTTTTCAATTAACAGAATCTGCATTTAAAATTTAAAAAAAAATTGCGTCGGCCGGGAATCGAACCCGGATCAACTGCTTGGAAGGCAACTATGCTGACCATTACACCACCGACGCTTGCGAATATATTTCTGAAGTAATTTCTATCGAACTGTATTTAAAGCTGATCAAATCTTACAAGCTTTGACGAACTATTGGTGAGACTAACACCATTCCTATTAATTCATCAATCCCTGTAGATTTCTGTAATGAACAAATTTATCCTTCAAAGACTGATCCCAAGGATTTAGTACAATCTGGGTGGCTTATCCCTTAAGTTTTTTAAAAACGATTTTAATCTTGTCTCTCTATATTCCGATATAGACAACATCTATTAATTAACCCTTTTTTTTTTAACCAAAATAAAAGGGTTTGTGAACTTTTTTTGTTACAAAATTTCTTTTATCAAAAAGAAAAAGAAAAACAAATTGTACAGAAAAAGTTTTACAAAATTTTTAATCATATTTTTAAGCTTGGACATTGGAATTTTTTTTTACGGAGACACAAAAAAAAATAAAGGACGAAGCCCTTATTTTGTTGTTACAAATTGGTGTATACACATTTTTCTCTAACAAACTCTTTTGATTATAAGAATTTTGTCTTTTTATCTTTTTCACTTTTAGAAAACAAAAATTTAAAACTTGAAAAAAGATAAAGAAAAGAAAATTGTAAACAGAAAAATTCTTGTGTCCAATCAATCTCATTTTATTTACCTTTTTTTTTGTTGCTTTTATGTTGTTGCTTTTATTATTCATATAATTTAATCAGTCAAAGTAAATCCTGCGGTTATATTTTGTTTGTCATATTTTTTTTTATTTGCGGTTGAGGATCTTAACTATTTTCTAAAATCCAATTTTTTTTTTCTCTATTGATTATCTCCAATTTTTCCCCATAAAAGAAATGTAAGAGATGAAAAAAGGGTTAAAAAGAAATGGAGGGGGAGCAACAAGAACAACAACGAAAAAAAAAACCAAGAATATTCGTTGAATCATTCTGAATTTTTTATGGGTGCCGATCGTTTTCTAACTCAACACAAACTTTACTACGATGAAACTCAATATTTGATAAGCAAAAAGGAAGAAAAAATTGGGAAAAACTAAGCGAAAAAAAAAAATATAAACAAAAACATTCCAAATGTACTGACGATGATGAAGCTTATTTTATTACTGATTTATTAAATCTACTGGCTTCTGTTTCAGTTGGTTTGTTTTTTTGTTATTTTCTTTTAAAGTCTTTAAATTAACTTTATGATTTGTGGCATTTTGTTTATGAAAAAGGAAAATAATAAAAGGGCTGACTTCTTTCTTTTTAACAGACGTTATTATGATCCCATTTGTTCAGTTACAAATTATATTTTACCTTCTTCTTTTATAATTTTTAGTTGAATTTAATTTTTTTTTTGTACATAAATGTTGTCTATTCAATTGTCAGTTTGTGTGGAGTACCTCTGTCAAAAAGGTACTGTTTTCAATGTCAACATTTGTGACATAATTCATATTATAATATTCGAATATGCTTTTCTCTATCAAATATAAAAAAATAAATCAAATTCAATTTTGACTTTATGATGATTTTTTTTGTGATACGTAAAAACAGAAAATTGAGTTTCCCATACCTAACTCCTTGAGTATGAAAATAAAAATAGAAATAAAAAAAAGTTTTCAGCTCTGAAAATATTCGCTAGATTCAATGTTACAGTTTTTCCATCCGTCCGTCCTTCCTTCTCTTTATTTTTTTTTATTGCTTTTAACACGATTTCATATTTTTAATTTAATCGCTTTTTTTTGGGGGGGAGAAAAAAAATAAAAAAAAAAAGAAGAAAAACACAATTAAAAATGGAAATATTAAACGGCAAGCTATTAGTAATAAATGCTTTGCCTCATAAAATATCAATTATTTCATTTGGTTTCGGTTTTTATGTTTTGTAACAATTTTTATTTTTTTTTTTTTCATTTTCATTTTCATTTGTTTTTCATTCAAACAAAAAAAAAAAATATTAAAAAAGGTCAAATGGGATGATGCCCTTTGGACATTATATGAGCAGCATAAATTTTTTTGTTATTTTAGTTGTGATACTTCTTTTTTTTTTTCTTGACCCAACAACCTACCCCACCCCATTTTCCTTTATACATTTTTACATATAAAATGTTTCACACTCGTCATTGGCTTTTTTTTTTATTCAAAATCAAATCAATAATTTATAAGAAGCTCTTCTTTTGCTTTCTAAAATGTACAACAACAATTACAGCAGCATCAGCAAACAGTTAAAGAAAAAAAAAAGGGAAAATCTAAGTTTTTTTGTACCTTTTACATTTATAATGAAAGGATCTTTTACGAAAGAATATTTACAAATATATTCGTTGCTTAGACATAAGTCTAGACTTCATAAATAATGAACACTAGAAATTTTTCATATAACGCAGAAAAATAAAAAAATAAATGTGACACAGAACAAGAAGAAGATTTTTTATGTTGTGATTGTACAATTTTTTCCTTATTACAATTTTTCCTTTATAACCAAAAGAGACAAAAAAAAACATAAACTCCCCATTGGATTTAAATTTAAATCTAAATTTCAAACTGAAAAGCTGCCTGGATCGCCTTAAGCTTTTATCGATTATATTAAGTGACTCTAAAAGCTCTACAATATTATATGATTGTACATCCTTGTAAAAAATCCTTTTCTATTTTCACTCTTTTACTGTATCGTTCTTTTATTTATTTTTTTTTTCTTTCCATTTTCACAATGTTTTTTTTTTTCACTTTTCCAAACAGAAGCAGAATATTTATAGATTTTTCTTTTCTCCCTGAAAATCTATTCTATTTTATTTGCTTAAAAATAGACTACGTCACACAAACACAAATATTGCATTTTATTTTTTTCTCTCTCCGGAACAATTGAATCTTTAATATTGAATTTTTGAATTTATTCCAAAAAAATACAACAACAACAACAACAAAAATGAATTGAAGGAAAAATATTGGAAAATTTTTAATCATTTGTTCTGTTTTCAACAAAACAACAAAAAAAAACATTGTTCAAACACAAAAAAATAAGAGGAAAAATTAAAAAATAATATTGGTTTTTGATTAAAATAAAAAAAAATTGTATTTCATTTTATTATTTTCCCCATTTGTTATTTTTTTCTCTTAACATGAAGGAACAATTTAAACGTTAATTATTTTTTTTTGTATAAAAAAAAATATATTTCCGAGTTTTCCAACAACAACAGTAACTAATTAATAACATTATTTATAATTATTTATATTGTCGCTTTTATTCCTCTTCTTTCCTTTTTTTCCTTCTTCTTCCTCTTCTTTCCTTTTAAATTCGTCTTCTCCCAATTCACCAAATCTTATGATAATTTATGAAATATTATCTTTGTTCAAAATTTAATCTAATTGAGTCAATTTTACTCAATAAATTAAAAGAAAAATTTTCTTTAAGTTTTTAGTCAATTTCACATGTTTCTCTTTACATTTTATTATTTATTCTTTGTTATTCTAAAGAAAGACACACGACTATCATTTGTATCAATATTCATCCTAATTTTATTTATTACACAAAATAGAAAATCCCCTTAAACAATATTTTCAGTTTAATTCTTTCTAAATATTTTAAGAAGACATGCTAAATAATTTATATTAAAATGTCAGAACAGAATTCAACTGAATTAATTGCATTTATCTTTAGTTTTATTAATTTCTTAGAAAGGCAATTTAAAATAATTAATTAAAATTAAAAAACTTTTGTAAAATACAAATTCTAATTGTGGTACACACACGTAAAGAAATAACTGAAAGGGGTTAGATACAATAGAGAGCAAGAATGTATTATAAACATTAGATAAAATCATCTTGATTAATTTTAATCTACTTGTTTCCACATCGATTCATATATTACACACGCATACACACACACACCTCAATATGTTACCATATTTGATTATATTCCAAGTAAATGAAACATTAAATGAAGTAGAAATTATTAAAGGATTCCATTATTTATCCAACAGGATATAATTATAAAAAGTTATAGAAATCCTAGAATGTAATTAGGCATTTAATGAAATATTAAAATTGATTTTTATTTTAATTTTAGATTATTTATCAAATATAGAAAAGATTAAATCTCATTACTTTATTAGTCAATTATTTAACATGTTCCTTATATTTAACTCTTAAAATGATTTTCAGTCACAAATGATCACTGAATACAATACAAATCATTTCACTGTTCAATTTGACCCGATTGTATCAATTGAGAATAATAATTGAACACAATTAATTTACAAAATTTTATCTGATAAAATTTATGATTGCAATTCAATCATAGTTAATTATTTCCTTTCAATTATTAACAAGAAAAAATTGATAATAACAACAAGAAATTGTTAAAATAAATATTATTAACTTTTAAAAAATATCTAATAATTTATTTCTCTCTATAAATTCTAAATTAAAATTCAACAAGTTTTATTGAAACAATTCCTAAATCAATAATAAATATTTACTGTCATGTCAATGTTAGAAAACATAACGATAACAAAACAAAATAAAAAAAAATATCTATTTTTATTATTTGATCAGAGAATAATAATATTTACACAAGCATAAATACATACACACATACAAACATACAAAGAAAATGATAGAAAAACGAATGATGTTTCTATTTATTAACAACAATAACAATAATAACAAATTGTGATTTAACAACAACAAAAAAATTGAAATTGAGTGAACAAAATTTTCCTTCAATTTATAACAAATGAAAATTTTGTTTCAACAAAATTTTACTGATGAAACGATTTAGAAATGAAAATTGTTTGATTTTTCTTAAAGAAATAAAAAATTCTTTTTTAAAGAAAAAATTAAAATGTTTCCTTTTCACATCAAATGGGAAAATTTTTAAATCATAAAAATACAAACAAAAAAAAATTGAACTTTAAGCAAAGAAAAAAAAAGTAAAGCAAAAAAAAAAAAGAAATGAAGAAATAAGTTAAAGAAAGTATTTTGAAATTTTTAAAGGAAATTACGAAATACATTTGTAACAACTAAACTAAAAGAATTATAATGAAGCAATTATATTTTCTTGGGGAAAATAATTGTTTATTATTAATTTGTTCATTTGTTCATTTGTTCATTTGGCCATTTGTTCATTGATTTTCTATTGAACAAATATGTTTTTTATACAAAACTATTTTATGATTTTGACGAATAATTGGATTTATTAAATTTATTTGTTAAATAATTTTCTCAATTGTGGTTTCTACCAAATCTAATCTTTAATAAAATTGTAGGCATCATCTGAACAAATCGTGCATGAAGAAATGAACAAATATTTTCTATTTAAACTTTTAATTGTGAAATGAATAAATGAAATTTTCTTATTTATATTTTCCAATCTTTTCTAATTGATACAAATCGGATTTATCTAATTTAATTTGTCTTTGTTATTTGTGAGTGAAAAGTAGACAAATTTTTTGTCTCAATTTAATCAATGAATCCTGTCAGATTGATATTTTTAACAGATCAAGATTAGAATTAATTTTAAATAATAAATTATATTGGGAAAATAAAAGGAATTATTATTCAATTTATTATTTAAGAAGAATTGTAAAAAGCTTCAAATGTCAAAGGCAAAATAAATTATTCTTGAATAAAATAAAAACAAAAGAACGTAAATAATTATGAAATTAATTAATAAAAAAATATATTTTATTTTGTATTTCATTTTAGCAATTCAAGAATGTAAAGGAAATGAATCACATCAAACAGCACAAAATAGTCCAACAATATCATTTTGGTTGCGTTTCAATAAAATTGTTATACGCCTTTGTAGTATTCATCAATTCAAGAATTTACAGGTAAGCATATATTTTTGTTTCTTCATTTTCTTACCCTTTTTATACCTTTCCTTTTCATTTTCCTATATTTATATTTATGCCAAAGAATAGAAAACGTAAATTATAGATACAAAAGTTATTGGTTTCGTCATCGTTATAAAACGATAAAATTTATCCAATATAGAAAATTCAAAAGAAAAATGAATGAATTTTATTATCTGTCTGTAATTTTTGCTTTTTGTTTTTTTTTTTATTAAACAAATTGATAACGTTTAAAATTTAATCAAAACCCAGACGAAAACAATTGTTATATACTGTAATTCAATAGAAGTGTCAATAATAATCAAAAAATCAATTAAAATGCATTGATTTTTATTTTGTTTTTGTTGCAATATATTCTGTTGAAAATTTTGTGATATTATATTTTTGAAACAGAAGCAAAACCTGTACGTTTAACCAAGACAATCTTGATACATCAGGCAGTAATGCTCAAATGGTGACGTCACAGAAACTGGCCCAGAATTTTTTCTTATTGAATAAAATATAAATTTCAATGGGAATTGAATGGCAGCAAAATTTGGTACTCGTAATTCTTCATTTAGTATGACGGCCTGCATATATCAAGATTGGCCTTGGTTTACCATAATACGTTTAATTGAAATTTAGTAATTATTGTAGCAGGTAAAACAATAAATATTTTCCAAATTAAATAGTAGAGAAATTTATCATATTCTCTACACATAACGTAAAGCTCAAAGCTGAGCTTTTTGAAAGTGCAATTCTAGCAAATGATATTCAACGGGAATTCAAAATGAATATTACAAAAAATGATGAATCCAATTAAAGTCATTTCTTGTAGTCCTTTTCCTTATTTCTCACAATTCCAAATCACAATAAATATCGACTTAAGCTACAACGTCAAAATATTCATATATTTTCATGTTATCAAGTTCAATCTTGCAGACAGATTCTACTTCCTTTATTTATTTTTTTTTTGCTTCCTCCTCAATTTGATTTCTGTTTTTTTTTTCTTTTTGGTATTATTAAATTAGGTCAACCTTCATCATATATGTTTATTACTGACAGACCAAAAAAAAAATTTCCATCATTTTTCTTTCACTTCTTACTCCTCTTCTTTTACTTCTGTGAAAAATTCATACAATAAAATTATGACAATTGAACAATTCTATGATAAAAGAAAACATAATAGAACCGATAACAGAAATATTCAATGGCCTTTTTTTTTAATTCGACAAAACGAACTTCTTCTTTTTCTTTTTCTTTATATTTTTTTTTTTTTTTGAAGGATTTGATTTAAATTTAAACATTTTTTATATAAAAAATATGACATAAAATTCATAATATTCTCATACAAAAAAAAATGGAGATTTTTTGATACCATTGAATTACAATTTTTATTTCTTTAAAAAAAAAATCTAGAGAACTTTTGAAAAATTTAATTTAAAAAAAATATGAAAAGAGGAAAGAAGAATTACTGTGATTGTACAATTTCCGTGTGAAATTCGAGGAAAAACATCAATTAGAAAATGTTCTAAAAATTATCTTTATTTATAAATTCGCTCAAATTATGTAGTAGAATATTGTATTATTGTTACAAGTCACGAACACAAATGTAGTTATGACCACATGCATTTCCAAATTACTTTTTTCTGATTAAGTACATTATAATTGTACTTACCGGAAATAATCTCTATAAATTCTCTGTTACACTCATTATTTTTACATTTAAATTGTCAACAATCACCTATCACCTTTATTCTTCCATATTTATCCTCAATTTCACAATTCCCCATTTCACAAATATTAATATGATGTTTTGACATATATGAGTCAGGATTATCCATTTAATTTTAATCACCAATTAAATCATAGAACTTACAAGAGTTCAATATTTATTTCTGTACAAACCAATACACTAATAAAAAAAAACTGAATCGTTTAAACATATTTTTTTATGTATTTCATCATAAGAATTTCATATTGCTTGTAAAAAAAAAAAATATATTTATATAAAATTCACAATAAAAAAAAACACAGTGTGTGTGTATGTGTATTCTGGTTTAATATGTGTACTCACATATTGAAGAGCTTTTTAAGTTCATATTTTTATTATCTACATTATTTATATCGTTCGTTCGTAAATATATAATCAAACAACCATAATTTTTTTTTTAATGAGTACAAGAGAATATAAAAATATTATAAATTCTATAAATAGAATAAAAAAAACTAGAAAGAGAAAAAAACTAAACATAGAACTACGTAGAATCAACGTACGTAGGATCTACGTACAATAATAAAAAAATTATATAAAAACGAAAGGTAAAAGACGAATGGTATTATATGTAAGATGATTAAAGGTGCTCATTGCTTCTTCATCGTCTCCTTTTTTAAACCCCTCACTCAACCGCACATCACATTGTTTCTTTATTTCTTTTATATTTACAAGCAACAACAACGACAAAAATATGAAATATAAAACTTGTTGTCCATGTCGATGAGTACAGAACAGAAATATAAAGGAAAGCACAATCATAAAAAAAAGCATAGAGCAAAATTAATCGTTAATAATAATAATAATAATAATATTAAACAACCAGAATAAATATAAAATGAAGAGACAATTATTATTCCATTTACTTAGAAAAAATGTTTCAAAACAATAAAAAATTTAATGAAATTAAATTCATTTTCTTTCTCTTCACATTTTTTTCGGTCGATTTTTTCCTTTTTTAATAAAATACAATACGCGAAAATAATTTTATTGAAAAGAATAAGAAAAATATGTTTTCTCTCTTATTTTTATTGTCATAAAAATATTATTTTATATTAAATAAAAATAAAAAGGAAAATGAAAAAAAAAAAAATTTGTTAGAGAAAATGAGTTTAAGTTTTAAGTTTCAACCTGTTCCCACCCCAAAAGATTATTTTCTACGAAAATCGTGTCTTTTTATTCAATTGTTGTTGTTCAATTGTATAAATTGATTTTTAATTGTTTAAATATTCAGATACATGTGATAGATAAATGTAAGTGAAAATTAATTAGTGAAGACATAATAAAAATACTTTCAAAAGGAAAAAGAAAGAAAATAACAAATGGGAAAGAATAAAAGGGAACAAATTTTATGGCTCCATTTACATCAATCAAAATTCATTTTATTATACTTCTAAGATTTAACATATTTTCCATATTCTTATACATTAAAATTCATACTCAACTAAACTTAAATCAATTCAACATAAAATATAATAAACTGACAGAACAGAAAAAAAAACCAGTAATGTGTTGATTTTCTATGAAAATATTGTATGAGAAAATTTAAAGAAGATAATCATTTTTATTTCTTTAACTAAATCCTTTAAATCAACAATCTTTTGTTTACTTCTAATAATAAACGATAATAATAATAATAATGGATAGATAGATATGAACTTGATTTAAGTTTAAGACTCAATGTTGACATAATGACAGAAAATCAATTTCGCCCATTTTCTCTAACGAAAGAAATTTTGAAGGATGAAGCTTAAAAGTGTAACGAATCTTTATATTTTTTTTCTATTGGTTTTATTTGTCGCTTTAAGCGGATATGCAGACTTTAAAGCAATAAAAAAAATGAAAATGCGGAATAAAATGTTAAATTCAATGTAATCATATTTCCATTGAATGTTGTAATTTAGTCTTACAGTTTTAATAATTAGTAAACAACGATCAATAAATAAATAATCCTGATTGACATTTTCAAAATTTTCCTCACTATGAAGTGAATTACTAATTAGCTATAAAATCAAACCCAAAATACAAATTTCCAAAAAAATATTTTTTTTTAATTAAATTCGAATTTCCACAAAAAAAACCCACATTTAATTTTGTTTTTTGTTTATTTTTGTCGTTTAAAATTAAATATTTGAAAATATAATTTTTTTTCTTTATAGAAACAATTTTCAATTTTAATTTAATTAAATTTAATTTTGTATACAAAAATATTTAGTGGGTTTGAGGTGTCGCTTTTGTCATCAAATTCATTAAATT
Source organism: Pedicia rivosa (assembly GCA_963082725.1). Lineage (NCBI taxonomy): Eukaryota > Metazoa > Arthropoda > Insecta > Diptera > Pediciidae > Pedicia > Pedicia rivosa. The sequence goes on from OY720151.1 coordinate 47,611,134, forward strand.
AAAAATAGGAAATAAATGAAAATTTATTATGATTTGAATATTATTTAATAATATGACAAATGGAATATAATTTTTTTATTCTTAAGTTGTCGTTTTTTATGTCTATAAATAGCCAAACATGTTAAATTAATATAATTAAATTCTAAAGAATAAGGAAAACGTTAATTACTGTCTCTTCACATTTTCTTTAGAATGAAAATAATTTTGACAAGTAAAACGTAAAATACCAAATACTGTTTATCGTATTAAAGTAATTTGTTCATCAACACTTCTTAACATTTGTTTTAATATTTTTATCAATGAAACATATTTTCTTTAATTATTAAATAAACATAAGAAAGAATATCAGATTTTTCACATAAATTCTTGTTATTTCCTAAAAGCAAACTTTTTTCTTTCACTTATTTTAACGTAAACAAATTATTAAATCTCATAAGAATTTAACAAACTTTACATGATTTTCTTATGAATTCTTAGTTGTTTTTTTTTTGGCTTAGAAAATAATCTGTTAGTTTAACTAACAGTGTAACAGGTTAAGTTTAAGGTTAAATAATAAATGGAAGTATAAAGACTTTAATTAAATTATTCTAAATATTGATTTTATCTATCATCTGTCTCTATGGCTATGTATGTGTGTGTGTGTGTGTATGTGTATATATAATGAGATTATAACTAAACACAAGAGTAAATCTAAATTTATATAAAATAAAATAAAATTCCAAAATAATATTTTCCTTGAATTTCAAAAAAGGAATACAAAATTTTTGTCTATAAAAATAAACATTTTTTTGTTATTGGGAGTAAAGAAAAGAAACGAAACCTTTAAATTTTATTTAGAAAACATATACGAATACAAACGTATACCTTTATAATATTTATGTAGACGCAGACAGGTAGATAAATAGATAAGATATTATTATAGGTTTTATTTGTTGTTGTGCTTCAGTTAACTTTGTTGTCTTTGTTGTTTCAAATAAATAACAACAAAATAAAACTAAATTCTATAATACTCTAATATTAGACAATTTTTGTATTTGTTATAATAAATTTTGTTCTCAAGTGCGTTAACTTCTTCTTCTTCTTTTTGTATTCTGAAGTTGGTACGTATTGAATAATTTTAGTGTGCAACTCTGAACAAATTTCTTTTTTCAACTTCAATCAAGTCAATGTTGTTACGTGAAATTCTCCGTTAAACTCAGTTTTTCTATTTTTCCTTTTATTTTAACTTCACCATTGTGAATGAGCTTTTATTGTCTTGGTCTATTGAATCTTGAACAAATATTTAATAATAATTTTATCGACAGAAATTGTAATTTAATTATTTTAGTTTTTTTTTTCATCAATTTTGTTTCATCATAAACAAAATTCTAGTTTGATTATTTGTGATTATATTTTTCTGTCATCAAAATGTGATTCATTATAAATCATAACAAAATATCAACGAAAAAATATATATATACCTGTACACCCCCTTACAGTCCCCTCTTCCACTCCACTCTTCCATAGTCTAATATTTGACAATAACTACAACAACAACAAACACAACAACTGCAACAATGAAAAAAAAAATTAAGTGATTTCAATTAAATATTCTATTTTTTTTTCATAATTTTTTATAAAGTTAACACTAGAAAATAAAATATGATTATTTAATTATAACACAAAGTATCGTCGTGTCATACCTACCATGTAGTTTTTTTTTGTTTTTGTTGTTTTATTATTTTTGGGAAATGAATGAAAAATTTATTCATTACAAAGGTGAGAAAGAAAGAGAATGAGAAATATATGTCTACACAGACTAACATAATAATAAATTTAAAGGTATGATAAAATATTAAAGAATATTGTTTAAATTTAATATGAAAATCTAATGAAGTAAAGTAATTTGTAAATGAGTGGAAAATTAAATTAAAAAACTATATAATGTTGATAATTGTTATTATTGTTATTATATTAGTGAGAGAGAGAGATAATATAATAGGGATAAATAGAGGAAGATAGTTAACTGATATTAGAGGAAAATCTAAAAGACATTTTGTACCGTAATAAAATGTTCCCATTAAGAATATAAAAATGTTCTCGCAGGTGAAAATATAGAGAAAAGAAAATACGGTAAAGACAACAAGACAAATAAAGGAATAATACATTATTGATCCTTTAGAAATTACAGAAAGAATAAAGTTTAATGGTTGCTTAATTTGCGTAATGATTTTTCACTTACATAAAAATGAAGGAGTTGTAGGTACATTGGGTGTTCCCATTGTAATTCTTAAATTATCCCATTAAATTGGATATCATTAAATAATTAAATAAATGATTGACTAATTGACGGTTACAGTGAATGTAAGAGTAAATTAACTTAAGTAAACCATTTCATGTCAATCAAATTTTTTGTTTAAAAAAAATTTTTGGGAGCACCCCAAAATACCAAATTCTTCTTCTTTCATTTCTTGTTTGTTTGTAGACTTTCAAACAAAAGAAAAACTTGTGAAAACCACGCAAAAAAACACGAACACAAAAAAAAAAAAACAAGAAGAAAAGAAAAATGAACCTAAAACAACTCAAACTTTATTTGGCTTCTTCTTCTTCTTCTTTTTCTTGTTCACCTTAACTTACCTATTTTTATACCTTCCACTCACAATTCTTTCTTCATCGCAGAAAATTCATTTTATTATTTTCTTTTTTTTCTTCTTTGCACCCAAATAAAACTTTTCTTCATTTTTTCCACTTTTCTTTTTTTTTTCTTTCGTTTTCTTTATTAAACGAAACCAACAAAGAACAGAAAAATATTAAAAAAAGAAAAAAAAAGAAAAGGGGAAAAAAAAATCTCCGAACAAATTCAACAAAACGTATTTTTTGGTTTGTTTGTTTTTCTTTTGGTTTCTATTTTTTTCTTCTTTTCTTTTTCTTCTTATTTCATTTTATTTTCTTTTACTTCTACCTGTCCCTCGTATTTTCTTCAAGGTAAAGTCAATAATCTTTAATCTTAAGAGGTGAAAATTAAAATCACTAGTCACGTTTATTATTCTACTTAATGACGTATTAAAACGGATATTTAAGTTTATTTTTCACTTTAAGAAAACATATAATTTTCACAAAAGTAGTTTTCTCTGCACCTTTCTATAAAATGGAAAATCAAAAAAGATTCTTATCAGAAAAAAAAAATTAAATCCAAATAGTTGAATTACTTTACTTTACAGAGTTTCTTATACAAAAGATTCTTATTACTTAATTTTAATTTTATTCAAGTTTAAACATTTTATTCTTTAATGGACCATTTATTTTCTACTTTTACACAAAAATTTTCCTCACGTTAAATTAAAATCAATAAGATTATTATTAAGTAACAAGGATAATTCTTTAACATTTTCTTTCCAACAAAAGATTTCAATATAAATATATTTTCCCTTAAGACACTCACACACACAAATGTTATGTAGCCATAAACATATACGGACAAACACATGCAACTCAACATATACTTCCATAAACAACTCAACTCACATCAAACAAATAAATAATCAATTGTATTTTATTTATATCGTCTTCGAATTTTCGAAAATAAAGAAAATTGAAAAAAGAAAATTATTGTGTTGTTGTTATTGTAGTTGTTATAATTTTTCAATTTATGTATTTAGAAAATAATAAATAATATAAATAGTGAATGTTTACGAATTGCAATTTCCTTTATGAATTTAGGGAACCAAATAAATATAATACTCTTACCTTTATATAGTTATATGTATGCATGTGTATTTGTGTGTATTTTGATAAGAAAAAATAAGGAAGAAAATAAGAAAGGAATTATTATTATGTATACATTGTACAAATAAAAGTATAGTATAGGATACAGTCAGAGTAATAACAATGTAAATAAGTACATATAGTGCACTGCACTTTAAAGGTATTATTCAAGAATGATAGACAGAAATGATGTACTTCTACTATTGTTAGATATTATTTAACAATAAAAAATATTTAAGAAATGAAAAAACTGTCGAAACAGAATATTATTTCTTTCTTATGTCGTGAGGATGTGCATGTGTGTATTGTGTTTAAATGAAAAATACAGTCTCTGAAAATATTTGTATAAGAAAATATCTTTTGTTCAAAAATAAATCATATTTTTCCATTTTTTTTTTTTTTCATTTCCAATTTGTGAGCTTTCTTCTATTTATTTTTTCCTATCTTTAAAGTTTGTTGTTGTTCTTATTATGTTTTGTTAGATTTTCAAATTTCATATTATTTCCGTTTACGCGGTAAAAAAAAATAAAATACAAAAATACAAAAGGAATCATAAAAAGTGGAAAGAAGAAAAACAAACTGTTATTGATGGAAGATGAAAAAAAAGGAAAAAAATCGGAAGTTAGAAAAAAATAATAACAATAACAATTTGACGAATTTTTCTTTATAATACAAAAGAAAGAAATAAAAAGGAAAAACTCTGTTGGACATAATACAATTGAGTGCACAACATTAGAGGAGAAGTTTCTCTAATGAATCGTGAATTATAATCAATGTGGAGACGCCATGTCTCTTTAACATTTTTCTCTTTTGATTATAAAATAATAAGACGAAAAATTATTTAGAAACAGAAACAAAAAAATATATTCGTTAAGTTTTCCTTTAAAAAAATAAAAAGAAGAACTTTTCTAATGTTGCTGAGAAAAACAGACGATAAATGAAAATTTTGTATTTAACACTTTTTTAATGTGTTTAATTTGGTCTACCAAGTAAATTAATTTAAAATTTGCCAGTTTAAAAGTTGAACATTTTATAAAATTCAAAAGTTTTATTTTTTATTATTTTTTGTAGTTTCTCTTTCTGGTTTAGTTAGATGACACATTTTCATCTAAATATTCCACATTTTCTGTTTTTCATTGAAACTTTTTGTCGCTCTAATTCTGTCAAAACAATTTAACAAAAAAATAATTTTTGTTTTGATTATTTTCATTTATTTGAATGAAGGAAAAAAATGTTTATCCTTTAATTTAATTTTGTCAACATCAATTGTTGAAGCAAAACTTATTTAAACAACAATATAAAATATTTTCATTCACACAACACGTACACGAAGAATTATTTTTCTTTAAATAATAGAAAATATTGACTAAAAACCTGCATGATATTTACTGTTGATGTCTCTACCTTATTTATTTAAACCTTCATACATCAATCTTTCTAGATGAAAATAAAGGAGAACCGAGAGAGAAAAAAAAATATGATTTCTTTTGAAGAAAATGAAAAGAAAATTGATAAAATTCAATCTATTTTATTGAAGGAAAAAAAATGTTATTTTATCTCAATAAAGAATAAGCTATTTTTCTGGTGAATGATCTTTAAAAGGAACCAACCTCTTTCACTCTCACTCTAATATACGATACACAAAATACACTTAACTTTATGCTACATTATCACATATTCTCTATACAATATATTTTCTATCAATTTTTTTTGTTGTTGTTGTAATTGTCTGCGGTTGATTTTGATAGAAAATTATTGATTTTAAGAAATTTAACCCTTAAATTTATTTTTGTATTCTCTTCTCAATCATCATCATCATCGTCATTTCAGTTTAAATTAATTTTACAATCAATTTATTGCGCCATTATTCTGATTGATTCAGTTTATAGATTTTTTGTTTAATTAAAAAATTAGTAATTAGAATTTGTTTTTGTGAAACAATTGTTTGGTTGATCTCAGATGAACTGATATTAAAGTAACTATTGAAATATTGAACTTTCCTATGTTCAAGTTCAAACCTCCGATGTAACCCCTCAACTTCTGTTGAGATTGAAATTTTTTCAATTATTCATTTTCTCATTTTATACTTGAAGTAAAAAATTACAGAAATTACAAATGTTTCCTATAAAAAATTGTGAAAACAAGTTAAACGTATTTGTATATAAAAAACTGAGTAAATTGCATGACACATAAAGTTTACGGTTAAACTTTAAATATGCTAATTTGTTTTATTTTTGTTTCTGTAAGTTTCTGTCAAAAACAACTTTCCAACTTTCTTCTTTTTGTTAGAAAATAGTTTATTTCAATGGAAATTGTTTTGTTTCTTTAGTTTTCGATATTTTCGTTCTTCTACAAAAAAAATGTATATATTTATTAGACTTCGATGGTTTTCGAATGGACCCTTTTTGATAAAAAGTAAAGGAAAAAAGAAAATGTACAGAGTAACTTTTGAAAATTCCTTTTGAAAATTCTAAAATAGATTTTATCAAAAAAAAAATGGATGCTGGAACAGATACAAAATAAAAACTCCATTGACACAAATATTTTTACTCTCAACAAAAATATTTTATGAACAAAACTTAAATTTCTCAAAACGTTTATTAAGTTCAACTAAAATTTGGTCTTCAACTAAATTAAATTTTATTAAATTCAAAGTTTTACATTTGTACGAGACTAAATAATTTAACACTTCCTTTCATCCTTAAATATAATATTTTTGTCATAATTCTTTATTTTATTCTTTTTCCCCAAAAAAAAACCTTTTTTAACGCAGATCCAAATCTTATACAAATCATTCGAATTTCTCATTTTCATACCTTCAACATTAGACCCATTCATAATATTAATCTTTCACAACAACATCATACAATCTTACCTCATCCCACCAAAATGCCTAAAGGGCAAAATAAATAAGTCTAACTGATGTATGTATCAAGTTATACCAACATAATGATCCGTAAAGGAAACAAGAAAAATAGTGATCCAAAATTGTAAGGCAATATTATAGTTTTTTTTTCTTTCTTATTTTCTTTTGTTGCCATAATATAATATATGTCTGTGTGTAATGTGTGTGTGTGTGTGTGTTTAAGAGAATAGAGTATACATCGTCTGAGATTTAATTTTAACTAAATATTATGACTGTAAATCTTATTACTAAATACAAAAATGTGGTTTAGGTGATTTTAATATTTTAAAATAATATTTTATGTATACGAATAATAAAAGGATTTTATTCAAAAAGTAAACACACACACACATATTCTTCTGAGAAAGAAATGAAAGGGTTAATTATAGAATGAAATTTAAAGGGAGTTAATGTTTTAATTAAAATTAAAATTTATATAGAAAATATTCGCAAGATTTCTAACTTTTATTCCTTCTTCCTTTTTATTTTTTTTTCTTCCTCCTTTTTTTTCAAAAAACAAAAAAAAAACGAGAAACTTTTTCGTAAAGGTAGAAATTTCTTTTAAAAAAAAATAAATGAAACCATTTATTAAAATATTAAATATTATTAAACAGAAAAAACCCATAAAAAAGTACGTAGTAGTCTGTAATTCTGTAACATACAATTCTCTCTGGTAAATTATTATTATTATTATTCTGTTGCAGTTTCCTCATAATAATATGAAATGAATATTTGTTTCATTGTACAATTTTACTTGTTTAGGATTTTCTATTCATTCATTAGGTAAACAAAAATATTGTTGCTCTTTAAACTTTTAATATTCTAGTCTAATGAAAGAAAGAAAAAAGGCAAACAATTTTTGAAACAAAATCTCTTGTACATCTTTTTTTTTTCTTTTTCCTTTTTTCTTTCTTCTTATTCTATTATTTTTCTTTGTAAAATGAAATTTATATTATTTTAATTATACGCAAATAAATATAGAAAGAAAATTCTAATGAAAAATAACTTCAACTTTTATAAATTTAATTTTTGTTTGTCGATTGTACATTGTAACATTTTATTTAATTAATTATTACTAAAGTTTTTATTTCAATTCTAATATTTTCTATTCTTGTAAATGTGAAAGAGGCGGTTTCTCTAGTACCTACCTTCAATATTCTAAATTCATGATTACAAAACGACACTAAATACAAATTATACATAATTTTATTGTGGATTGTAAATTATATAAAGTCAATAATTAATTGTTACTAAATTAAATTAATTTTAATATTTGATTTAATGTTAACGATGTGTAAATAGTAATTATTATTAATTACACAAACACACACACACACACACACTCTTTGTTGAATTTCTAAAAATCAACTGACAAAATTTTAATTGCCTTTTCATTTATTAAAACCTAATTAAAATTCTATTATTTATAGAAAAAAATAGAAAACTTTTATTTAGTTTGTTTCTTCTTCATCTTTAAAAGTTTAATAAATTCGATTTTTATTTCGATAAAGAATTTCCCAAATGGAAAGAAAATCTATAAATTCAAAATTTAACAGACCAATAATTTTACAAAATATAATTTTTATAAAATTGTTACATGTGGGAATTACAAGTTGAAATAGTTTCATTTTATTACAATTGACAAAATGAAATAATTTCTCAATTTTGCTACTTTGTAGTTAAATTTCCAGACGCTATAAAGTTTTTCTATTTCTCTCAATTTAAATAATTCTAAAATTGTTGAAAATATTTCTATAGAATTACAAATCAAACAAGTCATTTGTTATGATTTCACGAAAAGTTTATATAAAATCGTAAAATCATAATAATTGACTTGAGTATCGATAAGTTGCTGTTCATATGAAATTTTTGTGTTTTTTTTTATAGAATTCAATCAATTAATAATAATTTTTCTTCTTCTTTATATTTACAGGTAGAAATGCTGTATCAACGTTATTTTTTACGTATGAATCAAAGTAATACAGCACATATTGTTAGTTTATTACTTGGTTTAGTTATTGCATTAGCAACAGTACATATTATTTTTGCATCAATTGTTAATAATTCAGTAAATGTGTTCAATGAAAAAATTCATCGAAATAATTTAATAAGTGATATTATAATTAATAATAATAATTCTAATCAATTAATAGAAAATAATCTATTATTTGATGTATTTAATAATATTAATAATTTTACAACATCTGATAAATATATTAAAAGTGATAATAATAATAATGAAAATAACAACAACAACAACAATAATAATGGAGATATTAATTTTGAACGTATACTTCCGTTAACAAGGTAATGTACTTCAACTTATAAATTAACTTTAATCAAATACTCTCACATACACACACACATATATATAACACATATGACCTAAATTTCACATAATTATAATTTCTAAGAATTCAAATTGATTTTAGGAGGTGTTTTTTTTTGTTGGATTTTTTTGTTTCCATTATTTTTGGCGATTAATACTTTTTTTTTTGGAATGAATAATTCATATTTCTTAGTTCATTGTACGATTATTTATCATGTAAAATGAAGAAGTAAAAAATGTTCGTTCACTCGTTTACATGTACATGAAATTCTTTATAAAATTCTTACAATGATGAAACGTTTCTTTTGTATAAAAATGTAGTTCGTTCTTAAATTATTTTTTTTCTTCAACTATTTACAGTCCGAATAAAGACATAAATTCTTAATACTTTTGTAAAAGAAAAATTCAAATACTAAACATCATTCAATGTTCCTTATTTGATGATTGAAACGTTTTCCTTTTTCTTTTCTTAGTAATGTCATACATGTTTCCATGTAACATTGTTAAAGGGTTTAAATATTGATAGATTTGTCTAATATTAGAAAATGAATAAGATTGAGAATTGAATTGTATTGAATAACATTGAAAAATATATTTTCTGAAAAAATCTTTACATTTTTTTCTGTTGAATCAAATCAATCTAAAATGTCTAGAATATCCGACAATATATAAGAATAAATTCATGAATAAAAATAAACTGAAATGAATGATAAAAATTCAAATGGAAATAAACTGTCAGACTATCACTGGCAAAAAAAAATAAAAAGAAAATTCTAATTTTGATGATTTAAATTTTAAAGAAAAGTAAACTCTTGTCTTTGTTCTTCAAGAAAGTTTATTCTTTAAATTTATTTCCGATATTAAAACATTATTTTTATTTTCTTGAAATTTCTCAACTTACCGTTTTTTTTTTTCTCAAAAGGAAAAACAAAACTCAAAATCTTTAAGATAAAAAAAAACAACAACAACAAAACATAGAAAAATAATTTGAAAGAAAATCAAAAAAAAGAAAAAAAGGAAAACCTTAACTTTTGATTAAAGTGAAATTTTGTACAATTTCTTTTTTTTTTGTTGTTGTTTAAAAATCTTAAATAAATAATTAATTATATTTTGTGTTTAAAATAAATTCAAAATAAAGGAGAAAAAAGAAAGTACAAGAGTCACAACAACAACAACAACAACAGAGAAAAGAAAAGTCCGATTTACTTTTTTAATTAAATTATAATGGATAAATACAAGAGTTTTCTTTTTTTTGGTGGTTTTCCTCTCCTTCCAGCAATTTTGTTGTTGATCTCCTCCCCCACATAAAAGGACGTTTCATTTGAAATTCAAAGAGAAATGTAAACAATACGTAATTAGTAAATGAGACAAAATAAAATGGAAAAATGTTTGGAAAAACGACAAACGAGACGAAGCAGAAAAGGAAAATAAAATTACATAAAGCAGTGCAAATCCAAACATTTTTACCGTTTGTTTTGTGTGGGTGTGGGGTGAAAAAGACGCGGCAACAAAGTTGGTACAGACAAAAAAAAAGCGCGCTTCTAAAAACAAAAATGAAAAAATAAAACTAAAAATTACAGCCAAATAGAAAATTTTTTACAGACTTTTCTCATTTCACTTTTTTATTTTCTGTTTGATTTTCCATTTATTATTATTTTTTTGTTGATACAATTTTTCCCCCCATCTTTTCTTGTATTTAAAAAAACACAAGAAACTTTTGTTATAAAAAATTTAATTTGGTGAAAATGGAAAAAATAAATCAATAGAAAATAAAAATTGAAAATGACAGAAATGAAAAAAATGGAAAAAGGAAAAAATAATAACTATTTAGGAGAATATTTAATTGAAAATATTCTGTCCGTTAATTAATTAAATTAACCTGCATGCATTTTCATAAATTGAATTTTAGTCATTTAGATGTGGAAAAAAAAATTTTCCACCAAACAGAATATTGTGGCGTAGTCTAGAAAATTAAACCTTTACCAAATTTTATATTTTCACATTTTTTTCCTATTTTTTAAATGACATTTTTTTTAATTTTACAAAAAAAAACTGGAAAAATAGGAAAATGAGAAAATGTGAAAAGTTTAAAAATTATTAATAAATAAATTTGACTGAATTTGAAAATAGTTAAATTATTCATTATTTATTCAGAGAATTTTTAATATGATTTTATCTAAAAACTTTCCGAAGGTGGGGAAAAAAATGAAAATATTCCAAAAAATTGATCAAAGGGAAAAATATGGGAAAAAAACCCTTTTCTTGATTATATTTTTTGGTGTTGTTGTTGTTGTTGTTTTACATACGTTAATAGACAGTTGATGTTTTTTTTTTGATTAACTATGAAAACTGATCCATACTGTAAAGTTTAATTAAAAAACATGATGATGATGATGACAATAAATTTAAATAAGGGAAACACAAATGAGGAAATTTTGTTGAAAAAATTTATAAATTAGAAAAGAAATCTTATTTACTTATTTCTGTTTTAGTCTGATGATTTATTTTCTTAAACCAAATTACAATTTATAGAATAAGATGCACAGTTTCACGAAATATTTAACAGTCTGCTAAGCAAAGTTTTATCAGCTTATTCAACTCTTTCTTAGTTGAATGTTGTTGATTCTGAATCATTTTATCATCAGATAAATAACATTTACACAATTTACTTAATTAACGTCATCAAAGAAAATAACAGAAAACTAAAATATATTTTAATAATATTTACTTAATGATAATTATTATTATTTATTTCAGTAATAGAAAATTGGAGCTGAATGAAAATAATTGGATAGCACTGGCAAATACAACAACATTAACAGAAATACAAAATTTAACAAATTTTATTGAAACTTCAACAAATTCAAATGATTTAAAGGATAAGAATCTTTGGATTGCTGAAGAATTTCGTATAAATATTAATTTTTTAATTTTAATGATCATCTTCGGAATATGTGCAATTGTTTACTGTTGTAAGTATCCTTATTATTTACTTTCTTATTTAAAACATAAATGAAAATATTTTAAGATTTTATTCTCGTTAATTGAAAATTGGCTTTGTCGTGGATTCCAGGACATTATTATTATTTACTTTCTTATTTAAAACATAAATGAAAATATTTTAAGATTTTATTCTCGTTAATTGAAAATTGGCTTTGTCGTGGATTCCAGGACAAGTTTATAAGCAGCAATAATATTTATTCTTTGCATTAGTTTTCATGGAATATTGAAAAATATTTAAGAAAACAATTTACTAAAATCACAAATTGATTTAGACAAATAAAATTAATACGATTTGTTGAAAAACACTTTATTGACTAATTAATTGAGTGGCATTGCTTTTGAATTTACTCAACGCCATTTTGTTGTTATCTTGTGATTTATTATATTACCTAAAATAGAATATAGAAATAACAATGTCTGAGGTTTACTCTTAATTTTCTTATATAAAAATAAAAATAAAACAAAATTTGAAACAAGAAATTCGATCAAATTCAAACCCTAATGAAGACAAACAATTATTGTTGAAAATATTGATTAAAATTTAATATGAGAGAAGAAAAAAAAGAACCCTTTTCCAAATTGCACAAATTTAATGAACCAATTAAAATCTCTAATTATAATTTTATTAATTAGAAGATAAATACAATTTTTATTTATAAAAACATTTTCGATTGCATAATTCTAATTTTTGTTTTAAAAGTGGGTGCACTCTTACATCCATTGTGCATCTTCTCAATTACATAATTCACACACATTTACTTTTCCCTTAACTTTTTCATCATCTTCTGATAATTTATTCATTATTCAGTGCAATGGAAGAATAAAAAAAAAGTTGCACTTCGCTTAACTGAATTGAATCTCTAAACAACAACAAAATAAAATAATGTAAAATAGGAAAAATTTTATTTTCATAAAATATATGAAACAAAGAACTGTAGAGAGAAAAGAAAAAAATCCACTTTAAAGGGTTAAAGTTCTTGTCAAGTATCTTTCTTCTTTCTCTCTCACTCTCTCTCTCTCACTCACTCTCTGTTATAATTTTTTATATTTATTACACAAACGAAAATAGAGAAATTCAGTTTAAAGTTTCTGATTGAACGTACGTTAAATGAGTTTTTCAGTTTTTTTTTCTTTATTTTCAAAAAAACATCCAAAAAGCCTTTAAGTTTTAAGTTGAACTTTGGAAATATTTACACAATTTTTCCCAAAAATAGAAACAAAAAAAAGAGAAAGAAACAGAAATTAAAGACTGACTGACTGACATAAAATTATGTATTAAAAGAATTTTAATTATTTAAGACAGTTTTATCTCTCTGGAGATCCTTAATATTATTTATATTTATTATTTCAAGGATTCAAGGACTATTTTGTAAGATATGTGTCTATAAGCTTTTAAATGTTTATCTTAAATTTTGAATAATATGACAGATGGGGAGGAGGGGTGGGATCTATCCATCCATCTATTTATCTTTCTATTTATCTTATCCATCTTATCCATCACATATCATCTTATGTTTATGAATATTAAATGTAATTATTTAGTCAATATGAAGTCCCTTGATGATTTTTGTTTTTTTCTTTTTTATAGAAAAAATTCTCTATGAATCTCTAGAGATTTTTTTTTTTATTTTATTAAAATTGAAAACTGAAGGAAAAATTTAATATTTAATGTGTGCTTGTGTATGTATGTGTGTGTGTGTGAATTGTTTTATGAAAAAAAAAATTATGAATTAAAAAAAATATTTTATTGAAATTGATTATCGATTTTTTTTTATTGGTAAAAAATATCAGAAAAAATAAATCAGTAAGAATTTTAATATGGATGACGTTATACGGGAAAATAATTATAAAGTTTAATGATCAAAATTTATTAAATTGAATTTTTATCATTATGTTTATTTGCTTTGAGTTTTTGGAGATAAAACCAAAGTACGTTCATTATTTATTTAAAGCATTTTTCATAAAAAAAAAAATATAAAAAAATAAAAGAAAAATTCACGTAAAAAATTTAACAAAAAATATTACTTTAAATTGCCATAAAAAAAAAACAAAAACAAATCTTTTCTTCAGTTTTTGGTTGAAGACGGTTAAAAAATAAAATAATAATAAAAATAAAAATTGTTTATCGGAATTTTTCTTTTACTCTGGTTTTGGATTTCATTTTAAATATTTTTTTTTTGTCTTACTGGAAAATGAAAGATTTCAAAACCCAAACAAAAACAACAAAAAAACACAAATTGAAATATGAAGGTTAAGTTTAATGAGTTCATTAAAAAGAAGAAAAAATATTTGTACCATTACGTAATTATATGATGATTCTTTTTTCTGAACATAATTATTTTGACTTTGATGTGATAAGGGACTTCAGGGTCTTTTATTTTTATTATTATGTTCTTCTTACTCTCCCACTCTGTTTCACTGTCTTTATGAATCTTCCCCAATGTCTTATAAAACTTATTCTTATTTTTTTAATTGTCAAAAGAAAAAAATGATTAAAATCGAGTTTATTCTAAAAAGACAAAAAAAAAAAAAAGCAACACCATAAAATCTTAACTGAATGTGAATTGTTTAATAAAATAAATAAACTGTCCATCGTAAATTTAAAAATTCTTATAAAATGACATAATTATAATATTCATCTTTCGATTAGTGATAAATTTAAGAATACAAGTTGATTATTATGATAAAGGTTCATAAACTTTAACGTTTACAGACAAAATAATTGATTATTGATTTCTCAATGGCTTGACAACTTATTTTATTTACTTTGTGTAATTGACGATTATTTCCTTATTTTACCACAGGATTTTATTATGACATAACTACATTTAATTGAATATTTTACATTTGTTTGTATTTAGCGACCGTATGCATCATTTGTTACTTTTGGTTTAAACAAAACAAATAATTTTAATTTTATAATTTATTTCCATGAATATTCTTAAATCACTCAAAGTCACAATTGACTTTTAAAATAAACTCATTATTTACAAAGTTACTTGGCGTCCTTCTTTTTCTTATACGTCTTAAGAGACGTATAAATTCACTGTAAAAATATAAAATGTATAACCAGGAAACTTAATCTAACTTTTATAAGAATAAAAACAACCGAAAATTTTTTGTTGATGGTACAAACGATCATAAAACTTCAGAGAAAATACAAATAAATTATAATAAAAATAAAGAAGCAGAAGCAGAATAATAAGAAAATTGAATATAAATTTATCGTCTTATTTTGTTTTTTTTTTTTTCAATATGAAGAGATACAACAGGAAGAGAAAATTATCCATTATCGCACCAAAGAAAAAAAAAAAGCACAAAATAATTTTCTTAGAATTTTTAAATGCCTAATGATGAATTGGGTATTTTTGTGTATTGTGTGTGTGTGCCTGTGTTTGGTGTGTGGGCATAATAAAAAGTTCCATATATGAATTATTACTACATGACACAAAATCCATACAGATTTAGCGAAAATAAAATATAAATTATCATTTGTCAATTTTTCACTCCAATTTTTCTTCCCTTTATATTTTTTTCTTTTTCCCCGTACCTAGCTTGGGGATCAGGTTGAAAAAAAAGGGAAATTTCTGAATAAAAAAAAAATGATAAACAGGAAAATGAGGAAACTTTGATGATTCAAGTAGTACAATAAAAAAAAGGGAGCATTATAGAAGTAAAAGTGAAACGAATAAAAAAAAAAAAGTCACAACCAAAAAAAACGTAAATTTTTTAATTCTGTTCATCGTTTCACCTAAAATGGTTTTATAATGCAGTTTATAGTGTTTCTCTTCTTACTTGAATGAATAATCTGAATGGTAACTATTATTCTTATTTTTATATTCACCACATTTACCAACCATTACCATAAATATATACTCAACATCACCAATAATAAAAAATATTCCAAATTGTTGTTGTTCGTCTCAAAAAAGAACTTTTTCATTTTTCTTTTGTTTCTTTTTTTCCCCATTTTTCTTTGTTGCTTTTTTTGTCGTCTTTGTCTCAGCCGTTTCACATTTTTACACATCTCAGGATTTAACATCAATTTATATGACGAACAACGCAAAGCTTTTAGTTTTTAAATAAATAATTTATGTGCAATTTATTTATTTTTCTTTTTCATTCCAATCCTTCTTTCAGTCTTCATTTTTATTTTTGTTCTCAACTTTCATTTTGTTTTTTTTTTTTATGTTTCTAACAATTCTAACAAGAATTCTTCAATTTTATTCTTTTTTTGTGCTAAAGATGCGAGTTGGATATTTTGTTCTGTTTTTTTTTTGAAACAAAACAAATTTCATCAAAAAAAAAATATTTATTCTGTCTGGTGTTTCTTATGTTTTACTTTATATTTTCTTTTAAACTTTTACATTATAAATTTCTTCTTTTTTGTTTTTGATAATCAAAAGAGCATAAATACAAAGACAAAATTAAATCACTTTTATTTCATATTAAAACAGAGTTGACTTCTGCTGTTGCTAGCTGATGTCACGAATTAATAATTAAAATCACAAGAGCGCGTTAAAATAAAACGTATTCCCTTCTCTGTTTTTCCCCCTATTTTAATGTGCATTTTTCTTTCCAACTCTTTGAGATAATAACGTTATAAATATAATTTTTTTGTTCCTGTACTTCATACGTGTATTACCTGCGATCATATATTTTGTTTGAATTCAATTTTGTTTGACAATTTTATATTTGATTACATTGTAGGAACAACAACTAACAATAAAATTAACAACAAACAATTTCACGTTGTTTATGGTGTGTTAAGGCAACAAAGGTAATGTTGACAAAATTAAAAAACAGTGCAAAATGGGGAAAAAAAAGGCACAAAGAAAGAAGAACAAAAAAAAATAAAATAGGTAAAACAAAACTAGTGAACTAAACAGACAGAAAGAAAAAAAAAGGATGAACATGAAACATGCATACAAAGTCATTATAAAATTGGCCAACACTCACTATTAACACTATACAAGAACAAAATGTTTATATAAATAGATAAAGTTGCACAATTAATGTAGATGTTGAATATGTACTAGTACAGATATAATACATACAAAAGTATTAATATAATGTGAACACATTTTCATTTTACCTCCATTTACCTACATTTACCAACATTGCAGATCATGAATATATCTGCAGTCTACATAGATGTGGATACTGTACTTGCTTTTTTGTTATAATTTACTTATTTAGAACAGACTTTATGTCATTATAAAAAGATAATTTTTTTCCTCATTGTTCCTTTTTTTTATTCATTTTTCTTCCATTCTGTTTAACATTTTTTTTTTTCCTTTTGCTTTTTTTTTTGTTCCAATTTTCTTCTATTAAAGGAATTCACAGTGATGTAACAAGTAGTGTTTTAGAATAATTACCTTTTAAGTACATTTATTTTTTCAAATGGTTGTTACATTTTTCCAAAAAGAAATTACTGAAACTAAATAACTGAAATAATTGGAAATAAACAGAAGAAGAAGAAAAGTGAATTTTATACGTCACTGTACACCAAAAATATAGATTAAAATCAATTTTCTGGATAAACGAAGACTAAAATATCTAATTGAAAATTAAATTACTTTACCTTACAATATTTTTACATACAACAAATAAATTTTCTGTTATCTAAATTCAAATATTGTACTTTTGTCTATTTAGTTGGACTCCGACTCCATTAATTTAACCCTCTGTGTGAACAAAATTTAACGATTAAATTCTCTATAATAAATTTCCACTTTTTTTTCCTGAGTGTATTTGTGTGTGTGTGTTGTGTATGGGAAAATTAAAAAACGGATATCGTAAAATAATTCAATTATGATGAACTGAAAAAAAAATAAAAGTGATAAGACTTTTTTATGCCTATTTTGTTTTTCATATCTTTTTTTTCATGTTTTTTTTTTGTATTTGTCGCGTTCTCTTTGACGATGTAACAAATGATAAATTAACACATTTATTCCCTCTGTTCCCTTATTCAACATCAAAAGATAATTTTTGAACAAAAGCAACTCTATAATTTCAACCAAAATATATTTTTATTTGGGTTGATGTTATGATGTCACTTTTTTCCGGTAAACGACAAATTTTCACATTGTGAAAATTGGAGGTGGGGGGAACGAATAATTATATCATAATATAAAATGAAGTCAAAATATTCGATATAAGAATTAAATTATTTATGTAATTAATTTTGATATACAAATTTCAGAGGATTAAATCGAATTAATTTTTTTATGATTTA
Source organism: Pedicia rivosa (assembly GCA_963082725.1). Taxonomy (NCBI): domain Eukaryota; kingdom Metazoa; phylum Arthropoda; class Insecta; order Diptera; family Pediciidae; genus Pedicia; species Pedicia rivosa. Next base: position 47,629,353 of record OY720151.1, read on the forward strand.
ATTTTCAAATAAATTTCAGTTTTATTGGCAGCATTATCAAAGCCTGCAATGAATGAAGTATTTTTGGTATTGGTCTCTTATGCAATAATAACAACATTTTTTTCAATGGAACTTTGTCTTGCATTAACAACAAATCAAAAGTAATTAAATGAATTTTACGTTGTTTTTTTTCTGTTAATAATTATTTTTCACAATTTTCACAGAAAAACAAGTTTAACATCAGGAAGTACATTAATATTTGTCTATTTAACATATTCAATGTTACCGGTGCGTTTACGTGAAGCATTAATTGGTGGTTTTCTTTTATCAATAACACATATTTTTACAACAATTTTTGGAGCTGATGAAACTGACTGGACTAATGTTTGTTATTTTCCATTTCTTTCATAGATATTTTATTTTAACAAATTAATGAATAATTTTCAGGTTTTCTGTGTTATTATTAGTTTAATTTGTACAAATGCCGCTGGAATATTTACACATTGGCCAAGAGAAAAAGCACAACGTAAAGCATTTTTAGAAACAAGACAGTGTATTGAGGCACGATTAAAAACTCAAAGAGAAAATCAACAACAGGTTAAATTGAATTTTATTTTCTTATATTTTTCTCTCATTTAAAAAAAAAAACATTTATTTCGTTTGGGTTTTTCTTCCTTTATCCTTAGACAAAAAAAAAATTGTATTTTATTTTGTTCAATTAAAAAAAAAAGACGAATAGAAAACTTTTCTCATTGCAACAAAAAAAAACAAAATTGTTTTTTGATTACAATTTTAAATTAAGCAAAAAAAAAACGAAAACGAATTTTATTGAAAAAATTATGTCAATTTTTTTGTTTCTTTTCATTTAATATCTTTTCGCTCTTTATTCTCTTTAACTTTTTGTTCTCGTAAAATAATCACAACGAGAAAGCAAACACGAAAAAGAAACAAAATGAGAAAAGGAAATGTGATTTGTGTCCTTATATCCAATAATATTCAATTTAGTAAATAAAACAAATTTTTATTTTCTTCTTTCTTTGTTTCGACGAATTGTTTGTACAAAATTAAATTCAAATACATTTGTGCACACTTATTCTTTATTCTTTCTAACAATGCCAACTTTTTTAGAAAAGAACACTTCTTAAAACAAAAGTAGAAAATAAATAGGGGAAAAAAAAAGAAAAACTGAGTATGAAGAAAGTGAAATAAGAAACTCAACAATTGTGTTGAGAATGAATGAACTTGGTTTCATAATACATTAATTGGGTGTTACTAATTGTTTGAGTATGAAGTTACATCCGTTCGTCTATATTCTATAAATAGGCATTGTCTTATTTTTTTTTCTCCAATTTATAAAGACATTCACCCTAGATATAATTCACCAATTACAATCTGATGGTTTTTTTCTAATTTCTTAATCATTTTTTTTTTCATAAAAATGGAAAAATGGAAAAAAAAATAATTATTAATGGATTCTATCGTATAATTGATTACTTAGGAACGACTTCTGTTATCAGTATTACCTCGGCACGTTGCTATGGAAATGAAAGATGACATTGCTGGTCAACCAAGAGAAGCACAATTTCATAAAATTTATATTCAACGACACGAAAATGTTAGGTAAATTATTTAAATTTGTTGAAAAATATAGAATGAAAAAATATTTATCAAAAAAAAAAAAATCTGACATCATAAAATATTGTAGTATTTTGTTTGCTGATATTTGTGGTTTTACAAGTTTATCGGATCAATGTACAGCCGAGGAATTGGTTAGACTATTAAATGAGCTCTTTGCTAGGTAAGTTATTTACTATTAATTAATATTTAAATTTTTACAAAAAATTGGGTGAAAGACAACCAACAATAAATTCCATACGTTCCAATGTATGAATGCAAGTTATCGTAAAAGAAAAACATAAAATTCTTAATACTTTCAATAAATAGATAACTATTGAAAGCTTTAATAAAATGCCTGATGCATTTACATATAATTAAAGCTCTATTTTTAAAATTTCTAACAAAGAAATTTATGTAGTTCTCTGTTCTGTCTACTCAAAATACTATTCACATACTGTGTACATTTTTTTTAAACCAACAAAAACAAAAAAAAAACCATGGAAATCAAATCCGATTAAATATTCGTCTCTTTATTTTAAATTACATTTGACTTTAAACTAAAACATTTCAATTGGATTGTTTAGTGTTGCATTTCTATTGTATTTATTTATTTATAAAGGACAAAATGAAAATGCCAAATATATAATATTGAAAAAGAAAAAGAGTGGAAATTTCAAGTGAACCAAATCAATCAGATAGAATTTTTTATTTCATAAATTCAAAATCTCTTGAGAAAAGAAAACAATAGAAAAGGGATTTATTTTTTCTTTTTAGTTCTGCTATAGAGTTTTTTTTTTTGTTATGTCTCTTTAACATAAAATAATAGACTTCTGTTGTTGTTTAGTGACTCTTTCTATCTTTATTTTATCGAATTTTAAATTTATTTTTAGAATTTTCTATAAATGAATAAATTAAATATGAAATTTTTCACTCTATGAGGGAATTGACAAAACCCATAAAATTAAGTAAAACAGCTAAAGAAATAAAAGGGAATATGGTTAACCAAAAATGTTAATAACATAGAATTAAAATTAGAATTAGAATTAGAGATGATGATAATATTAAGACCTTGAACCGAAAAGATTTCAACTTACAATATTTACAAAAGATGCTCTAATGAAATAAAAAAAAATGGATTTTAATTTAAGCCACATAAATGGCTTTCTTTATAAATAATTTTATGTGTGTGTTTGTGAGTAAGTTCATTCGTAGATTAAAATGTTAACATGAACATACATAGTTCACGTGCCTAAATATATATATATGTGAATATAAGCTATACATAATATTAAAAGCTTTCTCCTTTATAACTCTTAGTTATTCACTATCCTCTTTTACTCTTTTTTTGTCTGTGTACCTGTTTATCTGGAGTGCTTTTCAAAAGCTTTGTGTCATATTTTTAATATTGATAATCTACACAAAATGTTTCATATATGATATAAAAAAAATAATAATCGTATCGAGTACCTTTAACACAAATCTTCTAACTAAACATGTAATCGTAATCTTTTATATTTTTTCTACAGCAAACGAAAAAACCCCAAATGTTAATCTGTTCTTTTCAATGTTATAATTATAATTATTGTATATTAATAGATTTGACAGATTAGCAGCAGAACATCATTGCTTGAGAATAAAGTTGTTAGGGGACTGTTATTATTGTGTCTCTGGTCTTCCAGAACCACGTCCTGATCATGCTCACTGTGCTGTCGAAATGGGATTAGATATGATTGATGCAATTGCGTAAATATCTTTTATAAATAATTTAAATCAAGTTACTTTCTATTTTCAATGAGAAAATAATAGAAGTTTTTAAAATTATTAATTGTGATTTGATTTTAATTTAATTATGTAATTTTTGCGTTATTTTTTCTAAATAGTTTAGTGAGAGAGGTTATGGCAGTTAATGTTAATATGCGTGTAGGAATACATACTGGCCGTGTACATTGTGGGGTATTAGGTCTTAGAAAATGGCAATTTGATGTATGGTCAAATGACGTTACGTTAGCAAATCATATGGAAAGTGGAGGAATTCCGGGGTAATATTTTTATCAAGAATTAAAATTTTATGTTCATAACAAATGTATATTTTAATGTATTTTACAGACGTGTACATATAACAAAAGAAACACTAGAATGTTTGGATAATGATTATGAGGTTGAGGAAGGTGAAGGTCACGAACGTAATTCATATCTAAAGGATCATCAAATTGAAACTTATCTTATTGTACCTGGAGATACATATCGTCCGGTAATTGTCGTTTTTCATAATTTAGAAAATATAACTTAAAAATTTGATTAGATCCCAAATCAATTTCAGCAGCGAAAACCTCATCAATCATTTTCACTAAATGGCAATATATCAAAAGAGCTTAGAATGATGGGTCATGGAACACAAAAAAATTCCTCAAAGTATAATATTCTTTTATCATCTTTATGTCTGTATTATTTATTTTTTATTCCTAATTTTGTAATTCATTTACACATATAAATTAGATTAGGATTTTCTGATGCTAATGAAGTATACAAGGATCCAGAGGATGAAGTTAATGAATATTTAATGAGAGCAATTGATGCAAGAAGTATTGACCGTTTAAGATCAGAACATTGTAAATCAATTTTATTAACATTTAAACACGGATCTAATGAACAAAAAGTAAATATTATAACAAAAAAGTGTTAAACAAATTTATATAAATCTTATAAGTAATACAAAATGATTTGACTTACTACGATGAAAGCTTTGAAATTTTAATTACTATACAATTTTATTATTTTCACACATTTTCTTGTAAATAATTTATAAAAATTGATTATAAACACAACTCCAAAAAATTATGTTTAATTTTAAAACAAATACCTAAAAATCAGTAAATCAAATCAATTCAAAAACGTGTCTCATCACAGACAAAAATAATACATTCTTTCCATTTTCAGTATCTTACAGAACCAGACCGTATGTTAACCAGCTATTTTTACTGCAGCCTAATTATGTTTATTGGAATCATTTTGATACAACTAATACTATTTAATTAGTAAGTTTAAATTATAAATTAAATTATAGAATTGTAACTTTGATATTTCTACATTTGAACACGCAATTTTTTATTCATCAAAATCTTGTTTAAAATTAATTATCATATCTATTCAATCAATTAGATTCAAATCAATCACATTACAATAAAAATAGTGAAACACGCAAATATTAAAAAGATTTTCTTTTCTTCTCTCTCACCTCCTTTATTTTCTTTTTCTCTCTCACTACACTAAATGTCTGCGGTCTTAGAAATATTGTAATTTATTTTTATTAATTAATTCTATTTATACGAACACAATATTCATCTATGAACAGAGGAAAAAAAAGAACACAAACCTACACACACACACACACAATATAGTTTCAATTATAATTAAGACCTTTCAACCTACAATATATATAAAGTATAATTTCTATATCTCATATGGTTCTGCTAATTATATAATCCTTATTCCATAAATCCTTTCTCATCCTTACGTTTTTTTTCCTTTATTTTCTTTCTTTCTTACATTCGTTGTGTGTTTTTTTTCTGTTCGATTTCACATTTAGTTACAGAGAAAAAAAATTAGATAAGATAATAGGAAAATGTAAATGAAAAATAATCATGATAAAGAAAAACTTATGTTAAAACAACGAACTTTTCATCAATATTATTTAAATAATATTCGTTCTACATTACTTGCTTTAAATTTCCTTTTAAAAATATTATTTTCAATTTTAATATTTTCTTAAGATTTTCTTTCAACTTAAATAAAAAAAGGAAACTTTATGTATGCAAATACTGGCATACATTTGGCTTCGTTTAAATGGCATTTCAATGTTTTAATGACAAAATAATTTCCAATGACTTTTCTGAACAAAACAATTCAAGATTTGGAATGTGAAATGTTTTTCTTGTGAGCACATATTTAGAAAAATTAAATTTTCTTCCAATAATTTGTAATTTGATTAATTAAAAAATCAAAAAGACAGGAGAAGATATTCCTTCAATAAATCGTATTGGAAAATAATCTACGTTACGTGATGATAAAACTCAAACAACTGTTTCTAATGAATTGAAAATAAATACAGAAAAGGTTTCCACTTTATTATTCCACTTAAATTTGACTTTTTCCATTTATCGAAAAAAAAAATCTAGAAAATCCATTCCTATTTTTCAGAGAGAATTTATTTTTAAATGAACAAATTGAAAACCAATAAAAGATTTTAACTAAAGTTTATTATTTTCACGGTTGTTATGGAAATTTCAAGACAGATTTAAATAAGGAAGAAGAATCAAAAATTTGTTTGGTTACCTGGCTAAATTATTTATTTTATTTAATGAAACCAAGGTACTAAAGTTTATCCATAGTTACAAAATTCACAGCTTCAAAAAATTCCAGTAAAAGAAAAAATTAAAACAAATAAAGAAAACTTATGTAAGAATTTTACTTTTATGATTTTGTTTTGATAGAAAATTGTTGTTTAAAGTAAATTAATTGACATTTTTATTAAGTGTGAAAAACGTAGAAAATTCACTGAAAGCAAATAAATAAATTAAAACTTGTAGTTAATTCAATATTAAAATTTTAAAGTAAATTTAATTTTGTTTATTTGAAAATTCCAAAATGATTGATTATTTCCAATTATTGAGTCAGCATTCTGGTTGAATTTATGATTTGATTGGAAATTTTTCTAGAAATAAAATTTAAAAAAAGGAATAATTTTATACAGAATTTCATGTAAATATTTCTAATGAAGTCCTTCAGTTTTTTACGTTTTTTGTCACAATTTTTTTATGATGACTAAGGGAATTCATATTCTCATCTGAATAAAAAAAATATGAAAAGGTTGTTATTTGTTGTCACGTGCACTATACCAGCAGGAGGTGAGAAGTCTGTCAAATTGGTTAATATAAAAGAAAAAAACAGAAACAGAAATATTTGCCTAACAAAAATAAAAAAAGACAAATCATGAAGAAGAAGAAGAAAAAAAACAGTACAAAGAAGAAATGGTAAAAAAATTTGTTATACGCGACCTACGTAGGTACTTTATATTCTTGTTAACTTTTTAAAACACGATTCCCCAAAAAAATAAAACATAATCCATATTATTCAAGAAATGTGTGTCTTTGACAAAATTCTTAATTTGTTTTTATTTTTTTTCTTTCTTATTTTTCTTTATTTATCTTCTTCTTTTTTTTTCTAGTAAAAACTGTCATCTGTTTGCGATGGGAGGACTATCTGTGATATTGGTACTTGCCTGTTTAGCGATATTTTTAAAAAGCTTTCAAGTAAGTTAACTATTAAATTTTTATCTATATAACAAGAAATCGGTAAAACAATTTGTTTGATGTGACGTAAACCAAACGTAAAATTCCTTTAAAGATTTATGAATTTTTTTCACCTTTTTCATTTAAATTCATTAACGTAGATTTGGTTTATGATTAATTATGCGGTATCTCTTTGTCAAATAATATTCACCAACTTAATTAAATAATATTTTCAATGTTGTTCTTTTTTTATTTCTTTTAATTTCAGTTTTTACCAAAATCTTTAAAAAGATTATCGGAAAGAATTCACACAAAAAGAATAGCACAAAATTTTGCTTTAATTGTTGTTACAATTTTATCATGTTTAGCTAATTTTGGAATGGTAAGTTAGATAATTTTTAATTAAATTATAACAAATATTAATTCGCATAGAACATCAGTAAATTTAAATGAGAAAGAAAAGTCATTAAGATTTCCTGAAAATGAAAATGAAAATGAAAAAATAAAAAGTCAAGTTTTTTTATTTTTGTTTTGTTTTTTTCTCTGATTTTATAAAAGTGAAAAGTTTGATGCCACTTAACTTTTTTTTTCTTTCCTTTCATTCATTTCCGAATTACTTAATTGTGTATGTGTGTCTTGTACCGTGCGTGCGTGTGTGTTGTGTGTGTGTGTATTTGTATAAAACCAAAAAGTTAACATTTTTTTTTTATCAAGTTTAAATTTTAATCACATTTTCAAAGGAAATCATAAACATAAAATTTAATAAAAAAAGAAGAGAGAAATACACACTGATACACACACACACACAATAATTCTCTCTTCTAATTCTATAAATAGAATGAAAGAAAAAAAAAACAAATCTTTTGAATTATGTATAAAATTTTGTAATTTACAAGAAAACAAGTAAAATAAATTTATTCAAGTTTTTTTTTTAGTCATGAAAATCCACACCTACACGCACACACATACATACACCCATAAAATGTAAAATGAAATACATCAATTTAATTATTTCCAATTATAAATAAAATTCACAATTACACGAAGGAAAAATAAAAATGAGTTAGAAAGAGATGAAAATGGTTAAATCTTTCTTGTTTTTATTCTTTTATTATAGACTTTACTGCCTGATAAATTACAATGTTTCAACAAGTATACAATGAGCAACAGTACAAAATCATTAAATGAGACACAAATGTATGAGTGCCGATTATTTGAAATCATGGATGTAAGTATTTAGTATACAACAACAATAACAACAATAACAACAAAAAAGAATTTAAGAATTAAAAAAAAATTAAAGTAACAACAACAACAACTTTTGTATGAAAATTCTTAACTTTTTTTTTTATTCAAAAATTCTTTATTTTTATCCCTTAAGATTATACTTTTTTTTTCTTCTATATAGATTAGATTTACTTACAGTCCATTTATTCTAACGATTTTATATTTATATCCAAGAAGAAGAGGAAAGAAAAAAAAGAAAAAGGTCTCACTTTCTTCTTTTTCTTTTTTTCCTTTTTCTTTTTTCTTTTTTCTTCCTTTTTGGTATGTTAAATTCTATAAAATTATTTCACTTCATAAAATAGATTTTCATTGGTCCTTATTTTTATTGTTATTTGATGAGAGAGAGAGATAGAATAATTTTTATATCCAATTGGACTCAATAGAGTTGAGAGAAATAAAAAAAGAAAATAACATTATTAAGTTATTTTCCACTATTCGTCTATTTAGATTTTTTATTTTATCATCCCAGATAAAAGATAAATAATTTGGGCTTATTAATGTACGTGTCTTATATAGCTAATTGTCAGAGTCATACAAGATACGGGATCTTATACTATTCTAATGAAATTCAAATCATTATTTCTACCATGGGTCCCTATTGATAAAAGAAAATATAAAATGATGATGAAAATATTTTAAAGAAACAAATATTGTAATTAGCAAAAGAAAATTTAATTCTTTTGTCATAATTATTTACGTTTGAATTTTTACGACAAGGGAATAAAATACAATATAATTTTGTGTACAAACAACATTAATTCTGTTTTCGTTTTACGTCTACCCGTCTCGCTCTGTCTATTTTTTTTTTTGCCTTTTATTTGTTCTTATTTGTGTCTTCCAATATAAATCTCAAAACAAAAAATAAATTGGATATTTTTGTATTTCCATTTCCCATTAGAAAAATACAAATAAAACAATATAAATATCTTCTTATTCTTCTTTTATTTTTTTCCACTTTCATTGGGATTATCATCCATTCCAACAATCCATCACCCTTACCATCTTTAACGCACCATTTTTGTTAGATTTCTTTTTATTTTTTTTTATCCTATGGATGTGGATGTGTGTGTGTATTTTTTTGTTCTCTTCACCTTAAGGCAGTCAATTTGAGTGAAGAGAAACTTATGTTTTTGATAAGATGAGTGTATTTTCACACTGATGTTAAAATATTGAACTTTTTTTGTCATTTTCCTGTTTTTTTTTTCTGTGACAAAATACAACAACAACAAGAAATGAAAACCTTTTGAGACAATTTAAAAAGACAAGACAAGATTATTAAGTCATTAACGATGTAAATAAATTTCTAAGGAAAAGTTAAAAGTTTTATTTGGTTTTTTTTTTTTTCTATTGAAAAATTATTTAATCATAAATTTATTCCCGCACTTCATTGACAATGAAGATTATATTTGTTTGTGTGTTTTTCTTTTTATTTCCTTGTTATTAAATTTTATTCTATATTAAATTTCACAGATGTTACTTTTACTATCACTTTTGGCAATGATGAGTTGTGCTGTTCATCAGGTACTAAAAATTGTACTTAAAATTATATTATTACTGTCATTAGGGGCAGTCTATTTAACAGCAAGCTTTCTTATAACTCTTAAATTTACATCATTTTATGATATCAGGTAAAGAAATAATTAAAAATAGAAAATATTTTCATATTAAAATTCATATGAATTGTTGAATTTATGTGAATGCAATAAAATTAAATATTGTCACGATAAAACTAACGAATGATGGAATAGAATTTACTTTAATTCATTATTTTTGACAAATAAAAAATGTTCGTTAAATTCTCAACGCAAAAGTTTTCGGAAAACTTCAAGAATAAAATTGAATTGAAATAAATAAATGTATTTCTAGTAAACTAAATCCATTTTATAACTTAATAGATCAACTCTGGTAAACTTTTGTAATTCGTTTAATCATCTGTAAAGTGTCAATTGTCTTTTATTGTATTTACAAATCCAACTTTAACGAATAAATAATTTACATTAATTTTGTATTTATTATTTTTCTTTATTTTTATTCTTATTTTTATAGAAATCCATGGTTTAATCCTGTTGCTACATTTAGTGATGCTGTTTTTATTATTATTTTTGTTGTTGCACTTTTATTTCATAGTCATCAAACAGAAGCAACTTTTAGATTAGATTTTATTTGGAAATTACAAGCAACAGGTTTGTTCAAATTTTTGTATTTATTTCAATCTTTTTGTTTTTTTATTTTATAAAAAATGAAAAATGAAAATGAAACAGAGAAAACTAATGGAAAAGTTTCATTATTAAAAATAAAAATGAAATCCATTTATTTCTTTATTCTTTTACATTTATTTATTTATTGATTTATAATTATTAAATTATTAAATTATTTATAGAGGAAAAAGAAGATATGGAACATCTACAGGCGTATAACCGTAAACTTTTAGCAAATATTCTACCAGTTCATGTTGCTGAACATTTCTTAAATCGTGACAAAAATATTGATGTAATAAAAATAAAAACAAGAACAAAAACAACGAACAAATAATTGATTTTAATTTTTTTTCTATTTTTATCATTAGGAACTTTATCATGAACAATGTGAAAGTGTTTGTGTTATGTTTGCATCAATACCAAATTTTTCTGAATTTTATGTTGAATTAGAAGGTAATAATGAAGGTGTTGAATGTTTACGTTTACTTAATGAAATAATTGCTGATTTTGATGAATTATTGGGACAAGAGAAATTTCGTTATATTGAAAAAATAAAAACAACTGGTGCAACTTATATGGCCGCTTCAGGTAATTGTTTCATTCTGTTTTCTTCCTTTTTCTAAAAATTTTAGTTTTTTTCACTAAATAACTTTTTAATTAGTTTTGAATTATTTTAATACAATAAATAATAAGGAAATAAAAACTTTTTTATGTATTCCGTGATAAAACTTAACAAATATCGACAAAAAAAAAAGTTAGACGTGTTGAAAATTTTCAGTTTAAATGTCAGAAGGACGATGGAAAATTTCTGTCTGAGTTTTTTTTCTGTTTTGTAGTTTTATTTTAGAAAATGTGGTTTTACAGAGTAATAATTTTAACATGAAAACTTTATTATAATAAAATTACACTTTAAAAGTTAACTAGATCATGAATATGGTTTTAATTTAAATTTTTAGACTTTAGAGGATAAATCCTTTATAAAGAACATGAAATAATGTGGAGTACATAGATTTAGAGAAATCCCCTACATTTTACATTGGTCACGTCATTTAAAAGTTTACAAAAATTTTTATTATAATTTGCCTCTATGAAATCTAACAGACACTAAAAAAAAATTTTATTAGAAAATGATTTCAAAAGTATCTTAATAAAAATAAACGTTAAATGTTAGGTGTGAAAATTGTTGAAAGAAAATTCTAAAAGCAAATAAAATATAAAAGTAGAATCGTAACCATAAAAGCTTCAAAAAGCGAAAATGTAAACCGTCAATCAATTCATGTAATATAATTCCAGTATTTCTGACCTTTTATATTAGAGATGTTCGTATATTTTATGTCTGTCTGTGAATACAATATTTATAATGCCATAGAATTAGAAATCAAAGAGTAAACAGAATATTTTTTCTGTTATTTTTTTTTTTTTTGCTTGTCTATGCTAGAAATAATACATTTTCTATTTTTATGTTTTCTCTAATGGCAACAAGTCAAGAAGAAAATTTAAAAGAATCACTAAATGTGACACTTCAATAGATTTTTTTTTTTTTTTTGATGAAAATGAATGATTATTTAATTTCTGTGCTTTTTTTTTGGTCTTAAATTATTCTAATCGAATTTCAATCGAGTATTAAATAAATGTATATTCTTCTATAAAGAAAATTTTATGTAAAAACGATGCAGAATTAACAAAACCAATTATTTTTGGTTTAACTCATTATTGCAAACCAACAGAATACAGCAATTTCTTTTCATTCTATTTTTTACCTGCAGTATTTGTCTGCAGTGGCGACACATATTTAAACAAGAACAGTAAAATAATAATTAATTAGTTTCTATCGCAATGTTTACCAATAAAACATGTTACAAATTATTAAATGCATTTAAAAGTTTATATAAATGCTGGTCCAGTCACGTAATGAAACTACATCTTTGTACAAATATATAAATAAGTTCAAAATTTGCATTTAAATTTATGCTCTATAAATTAATTGCATGTACAAGTTGAAAGTACATGACTTTACACCTAAAGTTTTACCTTAACGAATTTATCATTTTCTTTTTATGTCAAATAATTTATTTTCATTCGTAAGAAAAAAAAAATATTGTGTTCATAGAAAATAAACTCAATTTTATATTATTCACCATAATTACCTAATTAATCAAATTTTAATTACCTCTGTATAAAATATTCATTATTCATATTTTATATCTGTGTGTGTGTGTGTGCTGTTCTTTCCTTTTTTTTCCAGGTTTAACAGCAAATACATGTGATATGATTGATTTTCGTCATATAACATCAATGGCTGATTATGCTTTACGTCTATTTGATCAAATTGCTGAAGTTAATACACATTCATTCAATAATTTTCGTATGCGAATAGGTAATCTATAAATTTTTTATTAATCAACATAAGAACAGAAAAAAAATAGAACAAATTAACCTTCAAAAGAAAAATAAGAATTAATAATTTATTCATTAAATTCTGGAGTAGAACAAAAAAAATAAGAAGTTTGCCTTTTTTTTTAATTAATTAAGAAAGTGAATTTTTGTGTCATTAAATTATGAATAATTTTTCGTTTCTAGAATACCAAAAACTTTTTTTTGTTTTACAAAGATTTTTCTTCTTTTTCTTTTAAGCGATTTTTTGTGTCTTCTCTCTGACACTTTATTGCCTTTTTTTTTTGGTTCACAAAATTATTTTCAAATATTTTTAGAAATTTGTATAAATTTTGTTCGATAAAAAAAAATCAAAGATTTATTATTCATAAAAAGGAAAAAGAGAAAATTCACAGTGGTTAAATTTTATCAATTTTTCTATTAAAAAAAATTCAGATTATTGAATATTTATAATTTTTCAATTCATTTCATTTTGGCGTCAAATGTTCAATGATCATTTTTTATGCTTTTAAAGCATTCAAATTGACAAGTTGGAATAAAATCCATTTAATTCTTTTTGGTCGTTGATTTGAATGAATGAATTTTTAAAGGAAAATCTTAATTTGTTTAGGTATTAATCTTGGTCCAGTTGTGGCAGGTGTAATTGGTGCAAGAAAACCACAATATGATATTTGGGGTAATGCTGTAAATGTAGCAAGTAGAATGGATTCAACTGGAGTAATTGATCATATTCAGGTAAAATACTTTTTTTTAAACTTTTCCAATAAGAAAAATTGTATTTATAATTTTGTTCTTAAATTACAAATAAAAAAATAGGTAACACAAGACGTTTACAATATTCTTCAGCCAAGAGGATATCCACTTACTTGTCGTGGAAGTATTAATGTCAAAGGAAAAGGTTCTATGGTAACATATTTTTTGGACGGTTTACCAGATGAAAATTTTCAACCAAATTTAGAACCAATCAAATTAAATAATATTGAAAATTCTGTAATAATTGATAAAGAAAGTAATAATAATTTACAACAATTAAATATGATTGCAACAACAGCAACAGCAACGGCAACAACAGCAATTGCAATCGCTACAAATGTTATTGAAAAAACTGTTGTTATTAATTGTAATCCAAAAATAAATGATGACAGTAAAGTAATTAATAATGATAATCAACAACAGCATCAACAAAATTTATTAAGTGCTAAACGAAAAAAATCATTATGTCGTCAAGATGATATTGTATTATCAGTTGAAAGTAGTAGTTTTAGTAATCAATCAATTAGTCCTAGTCAATCAATTGATAGTAATTTAAGTTCTAATAATATAATAAATAAAAATAATAATATTAATCAAATTGAATTAAATGATAGTCAAATGAATGACAAACGAATATTAATTACAATAAATCATAATAATAATAATAATGTTCATAATCTAAATAATAATGTTAATAATAATTTAAATAATATAAATACAATAAATACAAAACAACAGCAACGTATTAATAATGATATTATAATTGAGAATAATTGTTATAAAAAACCAAATAATAAAATAATTGATGGTAGTCAACAGCATCAACAGCAACAGCAGCAGCAACAACAAAAACAATTACAATTAAGTGAATTACGACAAACAAAATTTAATGAACGCAGTAATTTAAAAGATTCAATTGAAAATTTAGAAAGATTATTAAAAAATGATATGAGTTTATCTGATTTAAATACAAAAACCGTATATAAAAATCAAATAGAATTAGTTGAATTAAATAATATTGATATAAAAGATAATAATTGTGGTACAAATGAAAATTTTATATTAGAAATAATAATTGATAAACCAAAAATAAAAATATGTAATCATATATCAAAATCAACTGATATATTTACATGTTGTAATCCACATATAAAAGATTATGATAGAAATAAAATGATGATGGGAACAATAAAAACATCACAATCAATGTATCCAATAAAAACAAATGGCATTGAAAATTTATTATTTTCAAGTAGTAAAAGTATGAATACATTAATAAATATTGGTAGTAGCACAAAATCTGTTTTAGAAGATATTACAAATGTTATTGAATAAAATATATAAATTGTTTAATATTTTAATTATAGTTACAGTGAAACTCTGTTATAATGAATCCAACTTATAACGAAATTTTCTGTAGGTCAATACGGGACAATGATTGACAATGAATCGATTATAATGATCTAACTGTTATAAGAAACTTTTCTTTACGTCCCGTGAATTTCCTAATAATCAAGTTTCACTGTAATTAATAAATTAGAAAAAAAACAAAAGAAAATATTGGCTTAACTTTATTTTTTTCTTGTTTTTTTTTTGGATAGTCCAAACAGAACCAAATTTTATTGAATAAAAAATATAATTAAATATTTTCCCAATAAACAATTAAATATAAATGAAATAACTTAAAATCAAATTTAACATTTTTAACGAATATTTTTTCAAAAATCTGAAATCATTTAGTAGGATCCTTCAAGAAATCGAAAAAGAAATTCACGTTGTGAAATCTCTTTTATTGAATGAAATTAAATTCAGATTAACACAATTCACTGAAATATCTAATGAATCTAACGAAATATTTCAAATCAAAAAATCACTATTTAGAACTCCCCGCGCCACCATTTTTGTAATGATTATTCTTTTCGGAAATTTAATTAGATCCATTTATTATGTGATCAACAATTTCATAATTATAATTGAATGTAAAACAAAAAAAAATATATTTAAATAGAAAAATCTTTCTCCGCAAATAAAAACATAAATTAAATTAAATAAATTAAATAAATAAATAAAAGGAAAGTAAATTATTGTAATTTTAAAATTATATAATAAAATATGGATGATGAATTTAATGTGAACAAATAAAAAAATATATTCTATATTAATAGAGAAATTGAATTAATTTGAATTTTATTTAACTTTAATTTTTTATACAATCTTCTGAGTTGTAGTTATATTTTTGGAGGGTAAGTTTATCGTTTCTTATAAGAGGGGAGTTAATTGGAAATGTTAAAAAGTATCGTATGAAAGGTTCATGAAGATTCATAAAACTTAATCATAATTAAAGAATAATAATTTTGATTCTAATTATTCAAATAAGTATACTAAATCAATTACATAATTTTGTTCTTTAGATAATAATAAAAAAACCAGGCGTCTCCATCAACACTATTTTTTTCCTGCACAATCTGATTAAAACTCAACTTTTTTATAATATTCTCTCTTTATTCATTGTTATTTATTTCTATTTAACAAATAAAGTTCATTTTTTGTATTTTCATTATTTAAAAACGATGCTTCGAAGTAATGTACTTAGCGCCATAAATCGAAACTCAATACCATCAATAGATTTCGACCATGGAAAAGTTTTTTGTGCAAGACATTCATATTGACATTCAATTTGACAATCAATTTTCACTGCAAGAATATACTTTCGATTTAAGCAAATTTTTACTGGTTCAGTCAGTTGGAAAACAGAATCTGAATCATGTGCCCTTTTTTCCTCAAATAGAATTTCTCCTTCATCATCGTATATTTCAACATTAACATGTAGAATTCTTGCAGGCACATTTGTGGCAAACGATAAACCTGTTAAATGAATTGATTTACTCACTGAAAAACTTGTACTTAAAGTACAATCTTCAAGCTTGTTAGAAATGGGAACTTCATCAGTATTATTTAACTGAATTACTTTTTCAATAGTATTCTCTAATCCTCTACCTTGATTTTGAAATCCAAACGTATTATCCTTATTTACTGAAATTTTTAAAAACAATGAACGTTCTTCTTGAATTGTTAAGAGTCCCTCTTCCTGGTCCATACATTGCCCTAATTCAGAAGTAGTCATTGAACAAAATCGTATATTTTTGATCAAGTCTCCCAATTCTTCTCGTTTATTTGCACCATTTATTGGCTTGTTATTTAAAATGCATTTTTGTTCTGCCCATTTCATAACACCATTAAAAATCTCCATTTCGTTAACCGGCTTTAATTCGTTACTTGCCAAAATTAATTCTAAACTCTTATTCGTGATATTTAAAAATGCGTTTGTCGTAAGAATTAAAGATATTTCTTGTCCAATAAATTCAATCAATTTTTCCTTTAGTAAATTATCTTCAGTTAAAATAATTGTGTCCAAAAACAAACAAGCAGTTTCTTTTGTAATTGATCCTGTTATGTAATTAATGCAATCATCTTCTAAATATTCTAACGAATATTTCTTAGCGGTTTTCAGAATATCACAAACATTTTCATTAGTTAAATTACACTCACCGGTATACACAAATTTTAACAATTCAAGAAAACTTCCATATGATGAGTCACTGACCGGAATATTTTTACTTACTTCAAAGTTATTTTTAAAGTTTGTATAAAATACTGGACTCAACATAGAGAGAAGCCAACTATGTGCATAAATTTTTGTACTGGTGTTATCTTCCATATTAGTAAATACAAACATAACATCTGACATTATTTGATTATCAAATAAAAATATAGCACTCTCAGATAATGTACGCATTGCCGTTTGCCAATTAGTTCTTTGTTCCGACATCTAAAAAGAAAACAATTTATGTAAATAAATTAACAATAAGTTACCTCAAAGGACTCACAATTTATATTTTATTTTAAATTAATTGAATTAGTAATAAAATTATTAAATTTTGAATAAAATCGCACAGAGAGGTAAAAATTTTACTAATAAATACGTCAAACAATTGCGATAAAAAAACTACGAATAATAAATTTTGAATTCTTTTTTCTTATCAACATTTTTTACTATCTCAAAGCAAAAGAAATTCAGTAGCGGCATTTTTTCAAGGGCGATAATTTTTCTCTAATTTTATTTATGGTTCAAAATATTTGTTTTGGTTTTTATAATATTTTTAATAAAATTATTGAAGCCTTTCTGTATTTTTTGTCTTAAACAAAAATAACAATGGGTTTTGTTTATTTTTAGGATTGGCAGTGAAAATTTTTTTTAAAGAACAATGAATGAACTTCTTTTAAAATTAAATATAAATGAGCACAAAACGTATAATTGGAATAATTTTCAACTATTAAAAGTCCACATATTCAACGATCTTAAATTCGTGTGTGAATGTCTATTTTCGTTTAGAAGGAATAATTTTACGATTTATTTATAGTAATTTTATTGGAATTTTTTCATTTTATTTTTTTGAAGAAAATTTCTCAGTTAGAATAGAGATTTGAATAAATAAAGTGGGTAAACTATTTTTCTTCCTAATTATTGATTTATTGTGAAAAATATTTAAAAAAAATATTTTAATAATGGATAATACTTATACATCACTTTGTAGTTCAATTACTGTACAATCTGATCAGCAAGGTTTTTTTGGTGAATTCTTTGAGTGTGTTAGAGAACAATGTGGTGATAATTGGATTAATGAAAAATTTAGTCAAATAAAAAATGATAAAGAGAGGCTTCAATGTATGTTTGATAGTCCGGAAGTATGTGATATTGTATTAGGTACATTAGAGCATGTTAAACCTGTGTATAAATTTAAAGATGCTCAAGTTTCATCACAACGACGTATGAAGGCTGATGAATTAATGAAAAGTGAAGATTATAAAACTGCTTTACTATTCTATAGTCAAGCAGTCATGCGTGCACCAATGATGGGTGAAAATAAATATATTGATGGTGGACTTAGTTTAGCGTTAGCTCTTTGGTCAAGATCTAGTGTTTTATTACAATTAGGAGAAGGTGAAAAAGCAATACAAGATCTACAATATGCAGTTAAAAATAACTTTCCTATTAAACATCGTCCAGAATATTATTGGAGACTGGCAAAATGTTATTCACGTAAATATAAGCATTTTATTTAAAACATCCACATTCAAACTTTATATTGTTTTTAGAAAGTGGTCAGATAGAGAAGGCAAGAGTTTCATTTAATTTAACATCAAAGCTATTAGGTGACAATGAAGATAGTTTGCAACTTTTAAAAGAAGATTTGGCAGAAGCTGAAGAAATGGCCAGTGACTACCAGAATAGAAAATCAATTAAAACACGTAAGTTTAAAATAAATATAAATTGAGATAAATTGATTACGATTTCTTAATATTTTATTAGCCCCTCAACTGAAAAATGGAGAGAGTTTAACTTTAAAAAATGCATCAGAGTCATTAGAAGTTAAATATGATGAATCAAAGGGAAAACATGTTGTTGCTAAAGAGCATATCGGAACTGGTGACGCAATACTTGTTGAAAGCCCAATTGCTGCTTGCTTACTTCCAAAATTTGCTGGATCTCATTGTCATGAATGTTTTGAAAGGTAAAATAATTCAGATTTTATTTATATAATTCTTTTACAATTTTGGTCATTTATATGCAGATTAGTTGCACCAATATCCTGTCCTATCTGTTCCGGAGTGGCTTTCTGTTCAGTAGAATGTAAAGAGAAGGCTTGTTCATCTTATCACAAATATGAATGCAAATATCTCGATTTACTTATTGGATCTGGAATGTCAATTTTGTGTCACATTGCTCTTCGAATGATTACGCAAACCAACAATTCACCTACTGAACTTCAAGAAGTTCGGGAAATTTTAAATGGTCTTTGTAAGCATGAAGATAAAAGGAAGCCCTACGACTTCTTACAGAGGTCATTAATGACCACTTTTTTGTTACGATGCTTACAACATTCAGGATTTTTTGGACGCCGTAAAACTGAAGCTGTTGATCCAAGCAAAAACGAATTAGAAGTTGGTGAAATCATTTTAGGGCTTTTACAAGCACTACAATTTAATGCTCATGAAATATATGAAACTCGACTTGGTGATAAACATCGGTAATTTGTTTTAATGTGAATTTTAAATTAGCTTTATATTCATTCAAAATTTTATTTAAGTATCGTTGGGTCTAAACCCATTTCTATTGGAGTTGGAATTTATAAAACTGGATCATTATTCAATCATGATTGCAGTTGTAGTGTAGCACGTTATTTCTTTGGGAAAACTTTAGTTTTCAATACAAGAAAGCCATTAGAAAAAGGAGATATTATTAGTGAAAATTATGGACCACTTTTCACAAAGCAAACTTTGGCTGAAAGACAAAGAGCTTTGCAATCACGTTACTGGTTTAAATGTGAGTGTGATGCTTGCACAGAAAACTGGCCTGTTTTACAAAAAATGAATTATACGGCAAGAATTAAGTAAGTATGACGATAATGCAAGGACAAAGTTTTCAATAAATTTCTACGTTATATTTTAGGTGCCCAAATACACCCTGTAATAATATTTTGTATCAAACATCAAATGCTACCGCAAATACTAAATGTAATAAATGCAAACAGAAAGTAAATTTAAGAGAAAGTCTCTTAACCATCAAACAAGCAACAGAACTCTATCGTAATGCAGCTGAACTTATGGAAGTGAGAAGCATTGTATCAAATAATTTAATAAAAATTTCTAATATTTTATTTTCTAGATTGAAAAAACCGGTGAAGCAATTGAAATTTTCTCTAAAGGAATTGATTTATTTTATCGAGTTGCAACACTGCCTCATAAAGAGACTCATATTGCACAGGAATCGTTGAGAGTTTGCTTATCCGATACTGGAAATTGTTTTAAAGCTTGATTTAAAAAGTTGTATATTTATGAATAAAATAAAATATTAACAATTAACGATTTTTTTTCGCTCATTTAAAAATTCGCTGTGTCTGTTTGTGAACGTACAAAAATAATTTTTAGCGTTTCATATGTGACACCACTTCAAGAACTGTCAAAGTGACAGAAAACAAAACAAGCTAAACACAACATAAAAAAGAACAATTTTTTTGTGTTTTTCTATTATTTTAAAGCCAATTATTAATAAAAGTTCAATTAAAAATGTATAAAAGACCAAAACGAACCGATTCGGAGTCGGATTTAATGGAAATGCAAAATGAATTTTATTCAAATCAAACAAAAAATCAAGATTTTCAACCAGCGGCAAAAGTTTTCCGAAAAGAAGTCCAAAATGATAATGGTATTTATTGTTTAACTTTTTTAGTTTATAAATAACATCCAAATATAATTTAAGCAGCGCCAAAAGTATCAAAGTTTGCTAAGCAAAGAGGGCTCACAAAAAAAAGTGATGAAGTTACAGTACAGCAATCTGATTCAATGGTATTATTCGGTGATATAATTGAAAGAACAGCATCTGAATTAAACCGTCCATGTTCTAGTAAAGATACTAGTCAAATGTTTATCACAACCGATAAAGGTTTTCCAAAAACTGAAATTGCTTCAGAAAATATACAATTTACAGAGGGTCGAAGTATTTTTGCTCAAAACATGGCAATAAAACATAATTTAAATGTTTCTACATCAACTGAAGAAAATGCAGAAACTGAAATGGAAGCTATTGGTCCAGACAATGAGAATCAAGTGCCAAATGATGTACACCAAGAAAATTTACAAAAACTTGCACAAATGACACAACAGGAAATTTTAGAAGAACAAGAAAAATTGATTTCCTCAATGGGTAAATTTTAAACAGAAATTGATCAATTTTACCAAATTAACTATTAATTCCTTGCAGATCCAAAATTAATTGAATTCTTAAAATCGAGAACGGTTCGAACACCACAAAATAATGAAAAACTGAAAACAGAAACTATTAAAGCACCAGAAATTAATACTCAACAAAAAAACCTTCCAGAAATTGAAGAATTAGAAATTCTTCAAAATAATGCATCCAAAAATTGGCTTAATTTTGATGTTGTTGAATCAGAAAAACTAGAATGGATGAAAGACATTCCAGTTAATAATACTCCAATAAAACCTGGCGAAATGTTTGAAGCACGATTTGATTGGAATGGTATTTTATTACCATATACGAATGAAAACAGTACAGTAGATCAACGAGAACTTTATCTGCATGGTGATGATGTTCATAGAGCTGGTTACACTTTACAAGAACTGTTTCGACTTGCCAGGTATTTGGTTTATGAAACAGTCATACGATCTATTTTTTAATATAATTGTACATTTTTAAGATCAAATATTCTTCAACAACGATTATCTGCATTAGGCTCAATATCAGGAATTCTAAATTTATACAATCAAGGATTTTATGATAATGTTTTAGATCTTCCAATTACAAAAATATTCTTTCTTCTACGTTTTGCACTTGATGATAACATTCCAGCTATTCTAGAAGTTACTTCAAAAGCTTTGGCTTATTTGTTTTACAACGAATGTGATGAGGTTTTTTTTTTCATTTTAAATTGTATTTGTGTAAATTGTTAACATTTTATTTTGATTGTTAGAAATTATTGGATATTTTATTCGATCATGAAGTGGGGTTAAAACAACCTTTAATGGAAGATTCATTGGGTCCCATTAAAATTGAATTAGAAGATGAAATGTTACAATTAAATATGAATGAAACAACAACAAAAGCAAAATTTGGAACAAATGTTGATGATCAAGAATTAAGCAATAAGGAAACATTAAATGATTTTCATTTAGCTGAAACCGATTTAATTGCTTGTTTTTTAAGAACAAATATTTTGGAAAGAATAAGATATATTTTAAGAGTTGTTAAACCAGACAATAGTACAGTTATTTCTTGTTTAAAAATATTAATACGTCTTGCTAGATCCAGTAAAGGAATAACGTATAAAATGATAATAACAGATAATTTAATTTCAACAATATTTCAATATTTTCTTCCTAAATTTCAACATCAAACAAATAAAGATAATCTATGTTATAATAGACCACAATTTTTGGCATTAAAACTTTTCAGATTAATTGCTTATCAAGATACTGATAATTTAATTAAATTGGCTGAATTTGGATTATTTGATTTAATTACTGGTTATATTCAATGCAGAGAAGAAATTAGTGTAATTATATTAATGCATTATTTCAGTCTTATATTTTTGACTAATTTAAATAATTTAATTCACAGGAAACTTTGATACTTCTTCAAACTGAAGCATTCAGATTTTTACGTGTGTTCGTTAAAATGACATCAAATGATGATTTATTAAGGTAAAATTCTCACACAAATATTTTAGTTGTTTCATAAAATATATAATTTTAATAAATCAATTTTTAATGAAAACTTTTACAAACTATTTATACAAAATACTGTCATGAGAATACAAATAACTCAATTCAGCCAATACTAAACAAATTGTTGTTATTTCCGTATATAATTTTGTTTCCGAGTTGAGTTCAATGAAAATTATTTGAGTTGATATCAGTTGATAATCCCACCTTTGATTAAGATTTTACTCTAACAATGCCGTTATTTTGGTTACATTTGGATCAGCTTCAAAATAACATTTTGCTGTTAACCATGCTGTATCACATGCATCTTTCCCATCTAACAACAAAAAATAAAATAAAATAAAAATTTAACAAAAGAAAAATATTTCTAAAAAATTGTTTATTACGAATTGTTCCACATTTTTTTGTGATTTCATCAACAACCGTTTTTATTTCTGTTGGTAAAAGAAAATAAATATTCTCAAAATTTATATGTCCATCACTGTCAATTATATTTATTTGTTGGAATAAACAATTGATGTAACATTTTAATTCTGGCACATCTGATAATTCTCCATTTTTACTCTCCTGAATTATTTCTAAAGATAAAAAAAAAAAATTTTAAATTCCAAATTCAAAGAACAAAAAATTTAATGAAGAAAAAAACTTCTAACTTTCATCAACACCAGATTCTTCACGACAAATTTTATGTAAAATTGAAGCTGCTTGTTTTACATGCTCAGGAATATCAATTGCCTGTAAATTTATGAAGAAAATTTTTACTAAGAAAAAAAACAATTTGCTTTTTTTCGATGAAACAAAAAAGTTTTAACAAATTTTTACCAAAACATTTCCTTTAATAAACAAGACAAACAAAAGAAACTTTATAACTGAATACATTTTTTTATTTTTTATTTTTAACTTCTTTTAACTTTTTTAACTTTATTAAACGACAATAAATGTTCACAAACTAAATGATTTTTCCGGAAATTCATTTTCTTTTATAAATACAATTTTTTTTTTGCCAGTTGTTAAATTTAATTATTATCAATGTTTCTTATTTCTTTTTAATTATTTAATTTCTTATTATTATATATTTTTGGTTGTTATTTATTGTTTGTTTCTGTTTTTATTGTTATTCTTCTGTCAAATAAATAAATGACTAAACACAATTAAATAAAATGCATAATTTGCATTTTTCTTTATTCAAGTGATTTTTTTTAAAGAAAAACAAATTCAATCGAAAAATGAATAAAATAAAATTTCATTTAAAAAAATTATTTTTCTCAATTGATACAAAAAAAAAATGTTAGTCTTCATTTTATGATGAAAAAAAATCTTGAATCACCGAAGTTTATAAATTAATTCGTTTTTTTTTGTTTCTTTACAGTGGACTACTTCCAGCTTTTCGTTATCTATTGGAATGGCACTTTAATTTTTTAATACCAGATAAAAATGGACCATTATTGATAAGACAACATGCATCAGCATTAATTTCAACATTATATGCTGCACATTTTAATACAGCTTATGAACATTTTTATCCAATTTTAATAACGTGCCAAACAAAATGGCTTGAACTTTGTAGAAATGATGGAATTCAGGAGGTAAATTAATTCTATTTGATTTTCTTTTTTTAATATTCAATTTTAAATTAATCAATGACTTTACTTATTCAGCTGAGTCAAAGTGTTTTAATATCTGCCTGCATTCGAACATCAAATCATTTATTAATGAATCAAAATAAAATTAAAGATAATTCAACACTTTTAAATGTTTGGTCAACCAGTGTACCAACAATGATTCTCAAAAAACTTATTATTGAACTCAAGTAATTGTTATTTACAATTTTCACAAATAATAAATAATTAATAAACAAATTTTCCTCTCCAATAGTCAAAGTTCAATTCTTCTATCAACAAATTCTGATAGAAGTATTATTCATAAGCCATTAAGAAATATGGGATCAATTGTATTTGCTGATGAACAAAGTGGACCAAGTTTAATATTAGCAAGAAATAATTCTGTTATATTACTGAACAGCTATCTTGAATTATTCTTAATTTATCCCGGTGGTTCACCAGAAGTACGTCCAAAATTATTGGAATTTCATGAAAATCTATTGGATTATTTAAAACAAATTTCTACAACACAATTAAATGATAATATTGGACGTAATTGGTTTACAAGATTTGAATTAAAATTTTTAACAAATATTTTATTATTAATTGTTAAACATGATTTACCAATTTCACGTATATTATTATTACAAACAGCATTTCAAGTACTTACATGTTTAAGTAAAGAATTTTCAATTGAAGCATTAAATATATTAGAAAATGTTATATTTAAGTCACGTTCATATGATCAAAATTTATCAGAACAAACTGATGGTTTTATGGAAGAATGTAAAACATATTATTATCGTGCGTATGGTATAACAAGCAGGACACCACAAATGTGGTTAGAAGATATTAATTGGCGTGAGAAATTTTTACCTAAAAATTGGCCATTTTTACCATTATTTGGTTTATATAAAAAAATACAAAATCCAAATGAATATCAACATTTAGCACAAGAAATTGGTGAAGAAGAAATTATTACAATTTGTAATACATATTCGATGTTATTGGAAATAAATGGAATTGATCTTTTAAGTCCAATTGAAAAATATGTTTATTTAATGTTCTCATTTTTTGGTATTGAAAATAAATTTTTGGAACCGCGTGTTAGAAATCTTCTAACAATACGTAGAACAGCTTTATCACAACAATTTCGTGGTATTACATTGAATTTTGATTCAAAAATTATTGATAGTAAGTTTTTATTCATATTTATATAATTTTTACTGTAAATTTCCTATGATTATTCTTTATTCAAAGAGAAAGGAAGATAAATAATAACCTTCAAAATAATAAATATTGATTGGATTGATTAACTAACACTTTTTATATTAAGAATATTTTGTCGACTCATAGGTTTTTTGTTTTGTTAAGACTCCCAAATATTATAAAAAAAATGGTTCCTAGAATTAAAAAAAAATTATGACAATCGATTGAGCTGAGATACGACAAAAAAAAATACAATTAAACAAGAACTCTTAACCGAATTTTACTCTATTCAATTTGCGAATATTTATAGAAATTTAAGTTTAACTATTTAACACACAAAGAGAATGCAAATGAAGAACGCATTAAAATCTTTACGGATTTGCTTCTCTTTTTTAATTCTTAACAAAGAAATAATTAAACATTAATTTATAAATTTATCTCCAACAGATACAATTCCATTTGAAAATATCTACATATTATTTTTGGAACAATTTCAAGGGACAAGTTATGGTGATCCAACATTCAGTTCATTATTAATGGTACCATTAGCACAAAAATATGATAATAAATGGCGTAAAATTGTTTGGTCAGAACATATAGCAGCACTTAGATTTATTAATTGTTCTGTTCCAGATGTAAGTATATTCCTTAATAATCTTTCTCTTTATACAATTTAATTATTTCAATTTTTCTTTATTACTTCTTAGCTTCTTACATCATTTGATGATTTTTGTTATCCAGAAGAAACAGATGTGTCATTACTTAAATGCTATAAATATGCATTACAATCAAATTTACTACGTGAAAAATCAATTCCATATGAAATTGCAAAATTTCATGTAAATCATTTTATGTCAACACGAACATCAACTGACAAAACAAAATGAATTCATTATTAATAATTATTATTATATACTTTAAAACAGTGGAAATTAATGTCGTGTGTATGTAGAAATGACATAAACTTAAAAATAAAAAATTATAATTAATAATGTACTAAATTTTGTTTTAATAAATTTGAAGAAAAAAAATAAAATAAACCATTTTTTATGCATTTTTATTTCAGATTCTTCATCTTCTTCTTCTTCTCTCATCTGATTTTAGTATTTAAATTTCCTCTTTGCAAATACAAACTGATTACGTTAAAAATCCAATTTCTAGAATTAATAATTGCTTTTTACTTTTGTTCTATAACTTCTTGAAACTGTTGTACAAATTGTGGTTTTTTTACTATTAAACTTTTTCTCATAGAAAATTATAATTATGTTACAAAATAACGTTAGATAATAATTTTTAATTCAATACAGAAAAATGACAAGATCAAAACAATATGTTACTAAATTAATGAATGAACGTTTTATTTTTGTTTTTTTTTTTTTTTTGGGTGGAAGAATAATTAAAAATAATTAATTTTGTAAACAACAAAAAAAAACGAGTAACCCAAATTAAGAATGAATTAAATTTAATTGAATTAAAATTTATTATTAAAACGTAAAAACCGTTAGAACCTCTGATAAGCGGATAAAACGTTGTTTTTCCTAAATTCCGTCTTCAACGAGTGTAACTGGTAAACAAGAGTGTTTTTTTATTTTTCCAAGAAAATTATATTTATTCAACTTTTGAACTAAATTCATTTGTATGAAATTTTAGATTACAATTATTCAATTGTTCTTCATTTATGTGTACCTAGGGTTTCATAAAATCCCAAATATTCTCATTCATAGACAAATTTTTAATTACTCTTATTGTCGTTGTTGAGAAAAAGAATCAATAGATTTTCATTTCAATGTCAAATTTAAATTATTAACATTAAAAGAAAAGGGTTTAATTGTGATGTTCATGTATGTCGTCGTCGCCTTGCAGCCATAAAAATTCAAAAATATAAATGTATTTCTACACTGTTAACTTTTTATGATCAAAAAAAAAAATAAATGTCCATATAATTTGTCACTGCTATAAAATATATAATTAATTAATTAAGAGTCTCTAAATGTGCGTAAATGTGTAGAAAATCATTAATTGGGGAGTATCTTTAAACAAGAAGTCACAAGTTTATTTTTTTCTTTTGTTCTAATAATTATTAAATTTTTGTAATTAAAACATACAACAACAACAATAACAATAAACAACAAAAAAAATGGATAATTTGTGATATCATTATAGACATAATTTGTAATAATTAAATGATAAACGGTATAATCATTAAAATTATAAAAGAAACCGTTTAAAATCTTAACTTTTATCTATACCGCAATAAATATATACAAACAACCATCCTATATCGCAATATTCTCTACAATGTTAATGTTAAAGTTTAAGTTGATTAAAAATAAACATAGGAAAAATTACCTCATCTAATACTCTTCAGTTGGATCTTAACCAATACAGGAGTAATATAGAAATATTATTGGATTATTGGATTGTGGTTAATTATTTATAGAATTTCTGTTTTGGATGGAGAAAAAAATAATGTTTCGCGTTTTGTTTCTATTTTTTTTTTTTTAATAATAGAATTTTTATTAAAGAATATTTTTGAGCACACACATACAATCTTATTACGCGCATCAGTATAAATTATTAACACAAAAATATAGAAATTTCAAAATTTGAGAAAAAAAAGAAAATCATATTTTCTGGTTTTCTGATGAAAAATTGGAAAAGTAATTTTTTTTTTTTTTGAAAAAAATAAAATGTGTGAGTTGGGCAGAAACGGAATAACCTTGAGTTAATTTGAGTTAAATTGTTCTTCTTTTTTCATTTTGTTTACTTTCTTTCCCGACCAGTGACGTAATTGGTTTATTTCTTTAATATAAACTTTTGACTGTAAAGGAGTTAACCCTGAGTCAGAATGATTACTCTTGTGACGGTCCCCTTTTATTATTTTAGTTTAGAACAGAACATAGAGATGGGAAAATAATGAATGAAATAAAATTGATTTAATTTCACTAATCCCAATCTGACAATAAGCCACGCGAATATAATTTATGGATATGACAAAAATTATAAATAAAATGGAATAAAATAACTCATCTGTTAAATAATGTTTTTTAAACACGTTTTCATGGTGTTCTTATTTTATATTCAATTGACGCACTTTATATAGACAGGAGGACTATCTTTCAAGCTTCCTATACAAAAACTATGCGTTACGTTATTTTGTTTTATTTATCTATAAAAATATAATAAAGAATTTTACAAATGTCTGTTCGTCAATGACCTATAACTACTAAATGCATACAACTTTACAAAAGACGTTCGTATTATTGTTTGACGTATTTTTCTTAAAATATTAAAATGAAAAATGTACAAACATTTAAACATTTGTATCTTCATTAAAGTTATCGTATTTTCCAATCGAGTTGAAATTTTTACACTTAACTCTTTTCCTAACTTGAAACATCAAAAAAAACAAGGTAAAAGTGTGGCAGGTGGCAAAAATCATAAATAGAGGAAGTTATAATAGTTGATACCTTATCTGACTCTTATTCGTATACCTACACTAACAGATTACAAAATTAAAATCTATAATTTTTAGATTATTATTAGATAAACTGTCACACCCAAAATATTTAATTTGTTTTCATATTTAATTAATTGTAGATTAATTATTAAAGTGTAATTATTTATTAAATTTACATAATGTGTGACATTGAACCATACAGATAAAATTGCTTAATTATATAAGTGAAATTAATAATTTAATTTACATTGCAAAAAAACAACAAAAAATTACACACACACACACACACTACATTTTGTAGTGGAAAATAAAACATTAAAAAACAATAATGCGAAAAACTGATAAAAATCATTCACCTGAACTAATTAGTATATTTTATTCATATAATTTTGTTTTTTAATTAATGATTTTTCTATAATAAAATAACAACAACAAATATAAATAAAAAAATGTGTCACCAAAAATCATCAATTCATCATAATTTTTTTATTTTCATAGAAAGAAATCAAAAAAAAAAAAAAAAATTTTTAACCATGTCAATTTTTTTAATAAATTAAGTCCATCACGGGTGCATCCAATTAATAAATAAAAAAAAAAAATTTGTATTAAATTTAGAATCAATCAAAATTAAGTACGTGTTTTTTTGTATATATTCATGTAGGTACGTTGCCTCCATTAACACAGTACCCAGGTCATTTAAATAATAATAAACTTAAACAATATATTCATACACATACCCATACACAGTACACAGTACAAGAACGCATCACACAATACACACTTACTGTATGTTTTTTAGAGAATGCAATTTTTTTTTATGTTCGTAAAGTGCAATAAAGTATCTTAGACGTTATACCTTTTGTAGAATTGTTCATAAATAATTAGAGTTATTAGGGAATAAGAATCCTGTTGACTAATAAATAAATAGAAAAATTTGTACATACACCAAAAGTAGTAGATAGTTTAATGGTAGTAAGTAAGTATAAAATTAGTATTGTTTAATCAAAGAAAGAGAGATACAGAGAGAGAATTTTAATAAAATTTTACTAAAATTTGTTACAATAAATAAATATTGAGAGATTCCATAAAATCTGCAGATGTATTTCTCTGTCTTAATTTCAGTTTAAAGAAAACGTGTGTTTTCAGTATTTAATGTGTGTGTGTGTGTGTGTGTATGTGTTTGTACTTTTTGAATGTGATTTTTAATGCAAAAATTATAACGCATTTTTAGTGGTAAAAATAAAATTAATTTAAATTAAATTTTCTTCACTTCTCTCATGATTATGACAAAAATAAAATTTTCATTAGTATATTTTGCTTGTGCAATCCATTAGTTAATTGTATCAAAATCTGACAATAATTAAACACACACACATATTTTCTTTCGGTTATTTAATTATGAAACACTCTTTAGTTAAGATTACTACAATTTAACAATATTTTCTTAAAAATAATTGCAAAATGTTAGCTAAATTTATATCTACTTTAAAATCACAACTGAAAAGGGGAAGATTCACCCCATATTTTACATCTTTAATATTTTTATAAGAAAAAAAAACTAAAATCCAAAAAAACAAAATCTACTCGCCTAAAAAACAAGAATCAAACGATATGTATACGTGAACTATCCCTACCACAATAAATTTTTCTCCCCATTTTCAGAATGAATGAAAATAAAAACGAAACGAAACAAAAAAAAATTCATCATCGGTTTTTTCTTTTTTTTTTTTGCAAAAAGTTTTCTCTCATTTTTTTTTGATTTTTTTTTTTTTTTATTTTAAAAAAAAAAATCATGTTTGCAAAGCCTGCTTTAATTTTTTTATTTGTTGCTTTACGATGATGATCATTTATTATTATTATACATTTTTATATCGTCACCGCGAATATAAACTAAAGGTTTCTATCAATTCCAAAACAGTTGAAGTTTGCTATTTTAATCGAACACTCGAACAAGTTGGTTTTGTTTTGGTTTGTCTTTTTTTTTTTTTTTTTCATTTTGAAAAAAAAAACAGAAAAACTTTAAGTAAAGAAATAAAGAAAAAAAAATGAAATTATCTTTAGTCTTCTGTTGAATGTTCGTGAATTAAAATTCTCTATGTTCTTGCGGATTTCGAAAGGAATAAAAGCGAAAAGTTATTAAAAAATAATTAATTAAAGAAAATAAAAGAGTTTTAACCGTTTCTTATGGATGTGTGTGTGTGTGTGTGTTCGTTTGGTTCCTTTCCTTAATTATAAAATAAAACTATAAAACAATGTAAGGATAATATCCTGTTTTCCTTTTAATTCTTTTAAAAAACTTTAAACTCAATTTTCCGTTCATTTTTTTTTCTTCAATTTTTGTGAAAAATAAAATTTAAAAGAAAATTTAAAATAAATTCATTTAATTTGTGTTAATAATTCTATTAATTAGTTGGTTTAAGTTTATTTTAGTTTTTAATTTGTGTTTCTTATAATAATTTATTGATTAAAATTGTTTACATTTATCGTGTTCCCAAAGATAAGAGAAATTCAATTAGAATTTTTATTTATTTAACGCATAAAAATATTGTTCACATTCACATGTTTAGTTTTTTAATTGTACATTATTATGAGAGAACATATTAAATTAATGGATTTTCTTTAACATTCAATAAACAAATAATTAATGCATATTTTTTTCTTTATGCAAAATATCTTCATTATAATAAATTGAACAAAAATAAATCAAGTTTTCCCAGTTTTTTTTTTTTTTTGTTTCTTTTTTCCTGCATTCATTTTTCTTCTTCATGCGCGTTTTGTTTCATAATATTTTTCGAATTGTTGCTTTAAAGTAAAGAAAAAAAATAGGGTTGAAATCTTTAGTGCAGCATAGAGTTTATAATTGGTACAAAGCAAATAAAATCTTGTACGTATAGAAAATAGAAGAAATAAAAATAAAACCAGTTAAGGTAGAATCTGTCAATGTTTCAGCTACAATCACTTCGTACATTGATTTTTTTTTTGTCTTATCAATTTTTCTTCATATTTTAAAATTTATCTTAAAAATATATAAATAGAATTAAATAGAATTTAATAGAGTCTTATAATTGCCTAAACATAAGAGAATATAAAAAGACAACAAAAAAAAAAAAAGGAACACAGCAACAACAATAATAAATAGAAATATAAAAAGCAAATGAAACTAAAACACGGTAGAGACGATAATCATTAAAATAATGTTTATAAGATTTGTGTGTTTGTGGTCAGGAAATGAAAATGTTATTTCAATTTAAAAAAATCGCTTTTAATAAACTCTTTTTGTTTTTATCTTTTACTTCTTTTTCTTAAAGACAATTTTATATAATATTCGCTATTACAATTTTTGAAACAATAAAAATGAAGAAGAAGCGAAAAAAAAAAAGAAGAACAAAAAAAAAACTACTAAATTTGCATTACAAATTATTTTGTTTCTATTGTCATTTATTTATTTATTTATTTCAACACGACATATTATTTTGTTTCTCTGTATGTTTATTTGTTTATCTGTTTGTGTGTTTGTCTGTCTCAGTAAATATCGAGGTCTTTAGAGTAGAGTAAAATAATAAATAAAAAGAAGAACAACAACAACAAAAATAATCACAACCAAATTAAAAAAGAAACAAAAAAAAAATAGGTACCTCCATCAATTGCAATTTCTTCTGTTTATTTTTTGTTTTTCCTTTCGGATACACATACACACACACACATACACATCCACCCACATATCCAATCGTCTCTTATCATGTACACGCGTGTCTCTTTAAGATTAACACAAGAATAGTCATAAAACATAGTTTAAAAATAAGTTTTATGAATGAAAATTACAAAGTTACTTTTTTCGTTGTGTTTCTTCTTTGTTTTTTTTTTTTTTTTTTGGTTGCGATTCTTCTTCTGTATGGGAATATTTTTTTATGTTTTTAGTTTTAGAATTTAGACAAAAAATAAAACAACCGACCATCTTAATTTATTCATTAATCTATTGAAATTGATAAATGTGAAACGGCTAAAATGTTTTCTGTGTAAATTTTGTTAAAGGATTTAAATTTGAAATTTAGAAAAAACAGAATGAACGAAACAGTGCAGCGAAAAGTTATTAATTCACGTGTTGTAATTTCCCTCTTTCTGAAAGGTGAAATTTTCTTCAGTTTTTCCTCAGCAACTTTTTTACCTCTTTTTCTTTGTCTGTGAATTTTATTCATGAAATTATTTCTTCCTGTAAAATTCATTTAATTAAATAAATTTTTTTGTAAATATTTACAAAAACACGTGAATTAAATTAACATGAATTTTTCTATTATCTCGTTCTGAAACTTTTTGTTTTAATCTTTTAATCTGTGTTGTTTTTTTTATAAGAAGAAGAAGAAAAAAGAAGAAGGAGAAGAAACATAAAATAATATTTTATCTTTTTGTTTGAAATTTATTCAAATAAACAAAAAAAAATTTTTTTTTCTTTCAAAAACAAATGAAACAAACATGCACATTGTTAAATGCAATTTTAAAGATTTGAAAGGAGAAACGGTGGAGGCAAAAGAAGAAGAAGAAGAAGAAAAAGAAGCGGTGAACATTAAATAGAAAAGTTTAAACGTCTTTAAAGAAAAACGTGTTCTTGTTGTTTATGAAATAAAATTTATAAACTCGAAATTAATTTTTTCATGTAGAATTTCGATTAGAATTTAGAACAAGATTTCAATAAACAAAAAAATATATAATTTGTGTTTATCTTTTTTTATTGGATTAATTTTAATGAAGAACAAAAGAAAATCCATCGTTTAATCAAATAGAAAACTCATCACAGATATTTTCGTCTTTTATGTTTCAACATATTGAAAATATTTGTCAACATAAAAAAGTGTTAAATAATTCCCAATAAACAACTCTATGGTCATGAAAGGGTTAAGACAATAATTGTGATTCATATTTAGAATTTATTAATTAGAATTTTAATATATTTTATGCACGTTTCAACGTAACAACAACAAAAGTGTCAATAAACTAAACAATACCGTAATTAAAAATAATCAATTAATTATTATTAATTTTTTTAATTATCAATAATTGATATTGCAATTAAGTCTCCATAAATGTGTCCAACCATGTGGTCGATATTTAAAGGTTAATCTCTTACGTATTATATCGGACTCAAGAAATTAAGAATAAATAATTTAACACGTGAAGTTCTGTCGTTGTCTCCAAATTAAGAAAATTATTTTCTTTGCCAAATTTCATATTTTTTCAAAAACAATTGAAAGTTTTTCTTTATTTTCTTTCTATTAATTTCTTCTGAATAACTACATAAATATATACACGATGTTTTATGAATCTTAATTTTTTTTTTCTTATGCTTTTACATAAAATTTTACAACAACAATAAATAAAAAAAGTGAACACAAAAAAAAGATGACAAGACAATTTTTATATTTTTTCTTTATAAATTAAATAAATAAAAAAAAAAATAGTTAACTTTTTAGTTTGTAGTTACTTCTGTCTGTCTGTTTTCTTTTCTTTTCTATTTTTTTTTTTTGTTTTTAATTTCTTATAATTTTCTATATAGACAATACAATTTATGAATAATAAAATAAAAAATATATAAGTGACCATGCCATGCAATTACAATTTATTCTTTTTATTTATAGAAGAAAATATAAAGAGAAAGAGATAGAGTGATATAGTGTGTGAGAGAGAAAGAGATAGAGAGTTAATAATAATAATTTATAAATTGATTGTGATTATAAAATATATTTCGTTTACGTTTCTTGAAATTTATACAAGTATTGAAGTGGATATGACTTTATTTTGAAGTGATATACAAAAATTATTCTCAAGAATATAATTTTATAAGATGATTTTTTTTTATTATTAGAAAATCTCTATAACCAATTTTTACTTATTTCTGATAATTTTCTATTTTAAATAACAAATTTAAACTGAATTAATTTATGAGTGCAACAATATCGAAGTGAAAAAAAACACAACCAAATTAAGTCTACAAAGTAAACTGCATTTGATAAGTTTTCTGAAGCCCATTAAGTTTAAATACCTCTAAGATCATTTTACATTAAATGTCGCAATCAATACAATTATTTGAATAATTTGATAAGTTTTTCATGAATCAATAAAAAAAACTTAAATGAAAGTTTCATGAGTCACTATGGGAAATTTATTCAATTATTTAAAGAATCTTTATTTTTGTTGAATTGATGGATTATATATTTAGACAGTATAAATTGGAGGATGGACACTACAAAATAATTTTACCAAAAGAATTTTCTCTTATTCTTTCATTTACAAAAACAAATAAATCAACGGTTTCAACTGTCACAAGAAGAAAATTTTAATTTTAATAAATTTTTTTACTTTATGAAACATTTTTGTCATTTTTGAAAAATCAGAAAAATTTGTACAACAGAAAAAAAATTAATGGGGAAAATTGATTTAAACTGAAACAGATAAAAGACAGAAATATAAATATTTTTTTTCTTATGTTTCAAGACAGCATTTTTATGCTACACCTGAAATGTATCAACTATTGTTTAATAATATCACGGTCAACTAGTCCAAAGTCAACGAAAAATTAAATTCAACAATAAAAAATCAATACAAAAAAAAAAGCAAAAGTCAAATTATCAAGAAAAAAAATTTATTATTCCAAAAATTTAAGAAGAAGAAAGAAAAACATAAACAAGAAAAACTCCTCTCACGATCAAGTTCAACGTGACGCATTTTTTGATTAAAAATAGAATGGCAAAAAAAAAATAAAAAAGCATTTTTGTTGTGTTGCGTCTTATCTATTTTAAAACAAGCAAAAAAAAAAATAAAACAACATTAAAATTATTAATATTTTCTCTCTCTCTTCAAGGTTTATCCATAAAACAAAAAAAAATTTGTTTTTCTTCTCCTCTCACTTCATATCAGTTTAAGAAAAAAAAAAAGTTAATATTCAATAAAATTGTATATACCAAGAAAGAAGAAAAAAAAAACGAAACTATAAATTATGAAAAGAAAAAGAAGAAGAAGAAAATGTTTAATGAACTTCATTTGAATTTGATTTTATATTTATATCTCTATACAGTACAGACTATGATGATGGCAAATAAATAATGATACTATGTGTAACTTTTTTTAATCAGGTTTTATTTCATCTTAAGTCATTGACCGTTAATATATATTTTTTTTTTTTTACAATTAAATATTTAATTTTATTTACATTTCTCAAGTGTAATTTGTAATTTGTTGTGACAGCATCTTAATAGATGTACATTTTAATTTACATATTCTAATAATTAGAATTATTTTAATATCTAGAATGTGTCTATTAATTTGTTGGTTTCAAAAGTATTATATGCAGAAATATAAACCAGAAAGGATTTTAATTTAACCGTTGAAAAATTTCAGAATTCAAAATTTGAAATTTATTTGTGGATTTCACCTAATTCGTCATTTTGTTAATTTTTAGATTCTTCTAAGCAAAATGAAAATAAATTATTAAAGAAGAAAATTTAAAAATAGTTAACGGTATTATATTGGTGCTTTAAATAAATAAATAATTAAATTAAAAATAAAAGAAAAGAAAGAGAAAAGATGTCGGATGATTTAGGATCGGTTGAATTAGGTCTTATTGATCGTCCGAATCGATTTCAAGTAAAACCTGTCAGTTATAAAAATGGTGACACAAAAACAAATGAAACATATAAAAGTTTAGCAGATAGTGATGGTGAAATTGATGTATTTCCTGATGACGCATCAAATATGATAAACAGACGTAGTTCTAGGTATGTACAAAAAAAAATGTATAGAGTGTAAGACGCCATTTCCCAATGTTGATCTAAATCAAACTTAACCCGTTCTCTGTATTTTTCTTCATTGTGTAATATTTCATTGGAGTTGACTTACGTTAAAACAGCCAAAGTTAAAATAAAGTAGTTGCATAATATAGAAATGTTTCTTTGGACTAACCAACATTTAGAACGACGTGTAAAAATTAAAGTTTATTGTCCATTTAAAACTCTTTAATGTTTTAACAATAAGAATAAACTAAAATTAAATTTATAGTGAATAAAATAATTCAGACGACTTTCAACAATTAAAAGCAAAAAAATATAAAATATATAAAACGAGTTCAAATTGATTAAATATAAAGATAAATTAACCAATTGTTGTGGAGGGAGTTAAAACTAAAAACACATGACACAAAGTGTAGTAGGTTAAGGTCAAATTACTTATGAACAAAAAAAAATCTAATAAATTAAATACAATTTTTAAAACGTGAATCATATAAATTCTAATCACTTATATACATTTTAAGTTGAAAATAATCTTTTCAGCATAAAAATTGGTTTAGCTTTTATTATAAAAAATTCTAAAATTCTAAAAATAAAATTAAAAAAAAACGCATTTTTTTTCTCAATTCATTTTTTTTAATTTATGAAAAAGAACAACAACAAAAACAAACACAAAAAAAAATTTATAATGTAATTATATAAATCATGCAATGAATAAAAACCTGATGACATGAGTCTGTTGTCTACATTTAAATCAATTAAAAATCATTTTAATTATTGATTAACAATTTTTGTTGAAAACAACGAGAGTAAATATCACATTCACACACACAGACATTATTCAATAATAAAATTAGAAGTCATTAGCTATATAAAATTATTCACATCTTGTTAAATAAATTATCACTTAATAAAAAAAAGGCGTTTTTCTAAAATTAATTAACGAAAGATTTTGAATAACTCACGAGATGATTTACATGAAAATGAATTAAATTTTAAATAAGAGAATTTAAAAAAAAGATTCTGGGATAACGAAAATGGATTATTTAAAAGTTAAATATCAGATAACTATTTATGTATAAAGCTATTTTGTAGTTTAAAATATGTACAATGTCTGAAAGCAATTTATGGTTTGTTTAAAACATGTAAAAGTTCACAAAGTGTGTAACTGTTGTCTGCCGATGTGTGGCATCGGAATATAACATTGGGAACATGTGCAATAAAATTAGGATAATTACAAAAAAACTTATTCAAGACTCTAAACTTTAAAATCATGATTAAAGTTTCCTTCAATAAATTTTCAATGAATAAACAACAGTATAAGACTCATATAAGACTCACATGGCATAAATAATATTCTTGAAAATTATTCAATAAAATAATAAAAGTGAGAGAACTAATTAAAAACCAA
Source organism: Pedicia rivosa (assembly GCA_963082725.1). NCBI lineage: Eukaryota > Metazoa > Arthropoda > Insecta > Diptera > Pediciidae > Pedicia > Pedicia rivosa. The sequence goes on from OY720151.1 coordinate 47,667,628, forward strand.
ATTCTTTTTATTATTTTATTAGATTATCGTCAATAAAAAGTAGTTTCCGTGATAAAGATAAGCCATCACGTTTTAAAGATGTACAAACAACAACACGATTTCAAGTTGATTCTGGTAAAGAAGATTCAGATTCAAATGATGAAGATCGTGAATTATTGGATAATGATTCAAGATATGTTAAAAGTTTTAGGTTTGTTTACATTATTCTATAAAAAATTAAACAGAAACTAAATAAATATAATTATTTTGATATTTATATTTAGACACTTTACAAGAGAAGCACTTCCGCGTTTGGATAATTATCGTAATATTTTATCACTTCAAGCAGCGTATCGTCCTACACTAGATGAACTTCATAATGCATCAATAACTGGAAAGGTAGGTGGTTTTTATTTCCTTTTTTTCTTCTCGTAACAGGAAGGTCATTTGATTTTGCATTTATTTGTATTGTTTATTGTTTATTGTTTTTGTTTTTGTCTTTTGCCTTTTTTTAACACAACAAAACGAAAAAAAAAACATAAACGACAAGACGGAAGTTACACTAAAAAAAAACATACCTATAACTAATATGGTGCCATTGTAATTTTTCCGAGTCAATTGTGATGTTTGTGTGATCAGTTTAACCTTCGACTTTTGCAATTTATTGCTCTCTGATGCACTGTTGTATCACAGATTGTAAATGTTTTCTAAATGGTCCAGTGAATGTAAAATTCAATGTAAAATCGTTGTTAATTGTATTTACGAATTATATGAATAAATTGGAATATATTTCAGATTCAATTCATTTTTATGTTTGTATTGCAACTACATTTGTTTTCAATTTCATTGAATCTTTGAGTTATGAGTTCAAATTTAATGTCACACAACTCAGACTTTATAAATTCTGCTTTAACGTATTCCAAAAGATATATTTTAATAATCACACCACCTTAAGACCGACAAAGTATTTAATTGAACTTCTTGACTTTCGTTAAAAGAAATATTTGTAAATGTTTCGCTTAATCGTTATATTTATATTTCATAGACGAGAAAATTACTTTGATGCAACCAAAGTCTATACCAAATTATATAATTGCAATTTGTGTCTTGATTTTGTCATTTATTTTATATTTAAAATTCTCATCGCAAATAATCAATTTTATTTTAATTCATTTGAAATCGATTTGATTGCACAATAATGTTCGTCAATTATACCATTTATTTGCATTTTATTTATGTATTTATTTTTTTCTCTATAAAATGAATAATTTTTCTTCTTCTTTTTACTTAAATGACCAGAGATTAAATAAACTTGAAATCTCCATGTTCGTTAGAAATATTTGACATAAATTTATTTTTTATATGTAATCAACCGATTACTGTACGATTATTTTTCATTCATCAGACATTAATAAATGAAATTGTAAATAGAAACAAAAACTCACATTTTAATTTTATTACATTTTTTACGTGACTTTTTCATTTTCTTTTTTTTTTTTTGTCATTTGTTTAGTACAATAATAAATTATTTGTTTTAAATTTGATTTTGTCATTTGTAATTGAAATTATTGAAATAACAAACATAGAAAATAAGTAGAACATCAGAATTATATTCAGGTAGTAATTAGTGGCGTAGAGTAATTAATTTAATTAATTATATTTACCTAGCTCTGATAACTTTAATTAAGAATTTGGATCTAGGCTAAAAGTCACCTCCTTCTTTATGTTTTCTTTCCCTCATATCTCACATTAAATAAAATTAATAATCTATAATTGTGAAAAAAAAAATTTCCATTTGTCAATTTTAATTAAATTTAGAAAATCAAATACAAAACTGGCATAAAGTTAAAAGTCATTTATTAATGTTTTTCTTTAAGATAAATTCAAATTGCAATTTTTGTTTTTATTTTTAAAACACGTTCGTTCCACTTATGTGGTTGTCCTTCCTGATTATTATTATATTTTTTTTATATAAAATATTTTGTTCAACCAAACAAAAAAACAAAATTGTAATTAGAAAAAATTACAAAATTTTATTTATTTAGTCAAATTCACATAATTACTCGAAGTTTTTATTTGTTTTTTGGTCACGTCTTTTTGCCAAAAAAAAATTACAATTATTTCATTGTGCATAAAAATGTTTTTTTTCTTTTGGATAAAAATTGAATAAAAACATTATGAAAATTAGATTGAAATCTTGAATAGAATTTCCCCACTCTTCAGTCACAGTGCAGTGGTGGATGCATTAAAAATCCAATCAACGTATAATTCACCATTACAAATGATGAATAATTTTAATTAAAAAAAAAACATAAACAAAACAATTTAACGTCACTAAAAACACCTTCATACCACCCACAATTAACCAATAATCATAAACACTTTATTAAAAATTTATTCTTGTATGAAATTGACCCGTAAAATATAAAGAATAAAAATAAAATTGATTATTTTATGTCAATAGGTTAATTTTAATTAAAGTTTTCTTTTTTATTTGATTCAAGAAAATATAAATGTAATTAACAACAATTATTGAGTGGCTTCGTCACATATTTTGTTCTCTTCTAAATGAGTCAACATTTATTCTTATAGAAAATTCTTAAAGTTAATATTAAAGTAACCTTATTAATCAATTAAATTGAACTTCATACAATGATAAAGTAATACTATTTATGACACATCATCATCATCATCATTTTAGTAATTTTTTCCTGAAGTGACTTCATTTAATACTGTTTGAGGTAGTCCATATAAATATGATCAGACATACAGAATAATTTTATTGAATCTCTATACGTAGACATCTTCTTCTTCATATATTTTCTTACTCATTTCTTATTTTTTTCTTGAACTTACATTGAACTCTTATGTTTAGAATAATTTATTTATCAGCAGCCAATTATTATAAATTAACCTTAAGCATTTACAAATTTAGAATACAAAACACGTTCGAAAGTTTTATTATTTATTGTATTTTATAACTGATAAATTACAAATATTTTAAAACAAAAACAAATTATGTGCAATGATAAAAAATATTGACCTTTTAATCGTTTTGATATTTTCATAAAAATAAAATAATTATATGACGTCTTATAGAAACAATTAAAGTATTTTTTTTAAAAGAAAAAAAAACCTTAAATAATTTTAAGTCTGTAATTATACGATGTTCCTTTATCTTTTTTATTTGCCTCTAATAAATTTATTAATTTTTTTTTAATTTATTAATATTTAGTCTACGAATTCTTAAGTATATAATTTATTACTTTATTTTAAAGAAAAAATACAATTCAAATTCAAATTTTAATCTCAATAGAAGAATTTTATAGTTTTTGGAGGCTGAAATTGAAATTCAATTCAAATAATTACATTTGATTTTATTGACTCAGAAATTTAAAAATAATTATATCAGTTCAATAAATTCATTAAGAAAGTTATTTTTCACTTTATAGACTCAAGGTACACTGCTGCGAGAAGATCCAGACACAATAGCGAATGGGCTTCAATTTAAATTTGGCTGGATTAAAGGAGGTTCGTGTACTAAAATCATATCATGGCTGACAGTATTTTTTAATGGAAATATTTCCTTTTAGTTCTTATGCGATGTCTATTAAATATTTGGGGTGTTATGCTTTTTCTACGATTAAGTTGGGTAGTTGGACAAGCTGGAATTGGACAAGGTTTATTTTTAATATTGACAACAACAGCTGTTACAACAATAACTGCACTTTCAATGTCTGCAATTAGTACAAATGGTGTCATAAAAGGAGGTAAAAATTCAACTTTATTTGTTCCATAAATCTCAAATTACTAAAATTTTTATTCCCTTATGTTTTAGGTGGAACCTATTACATGATATCAAGATCACTTGGACCAGAATTTGGTGGTTCGATCGGTTTAATATTTTCATTGGCAAATGCAGTTGCTTGTGCTATGTACGTTGTTGGATTCTGTGAATCTATTCAACAATTATTGTCATCATTTGAATTATCAATTGTTGATGGTGGTGTTCATGATATTCGAATAATTGGAAGTATTACAATTATACTTTTAACGGGAATCGTTGTTATTGGACTTGAGTGGGAAGCTAAAGCTCAAGTAGGACTTTTAATTATTCTTTTGTTAGCGATTGCTGATTTTATGTGTGGAACTGCTTTAGGACCAAAAAATGATGAAGAAAGATCACAAGGTTTTATTGGTTATAATTGTAAGTTTTTTCCTAAAACAAATTCTTAATTTTCACTAAAAGTCGACTTAATTTTCAATTTTTGTAATAAATTTCAGCAACTTTATTTATGCAAAATTTGAAACCAGATTATCGTTATTATGAAGGTGTTGATCATAACTTCTTTACCGTATTCGCAATATTTTTTCCTGCTGCTACAGGAATATTAGCTGGAGCTAATATCTCAGGTGATTTAAGAGTAAAAATAAAATCAATTTTAATTAAAATAATTATTCAATAATTAATTAAGCATATAATTTAATAGGATCCACAAAAATCAATACCCAAAGGAACTTTACTTGCAATTTTATTAACAACGTAAGTTCCGTGTTTACATTTTTTTTTTAATTTCATCACATTTTTTTCTAAAAATCTAATCTTTACATTTTAACTTTTCTATAAACGTAAAATCCATAAAATGTCTTAAATCAATAATTAATCAATTATCTAAGTTCAGGTTCTACTTCTCTAAGAAAAAATGTTTTTAATGAATTAATGCAAATTTATAAATAATTTATACAAAACAGAATTTCATATGTCTTTATGGCTATAATGGCCGGTTCAACGGTAGCAAGAGATGCTACTGGAATTATAGAGCAGGCTGCTAATGAATCATGGGAATTCTTAAATTGTACTGCAGGGGGTTGTGCTTATGGTCTTCATAATTCTGCACAAGTTATACAGCTTGTCTCAATGTTTGGACCTTTGATTTATGCCGGATGTTTTGCTGCAACACTTTCCTCAGCTTTAGCAAGTTTAGTGTCAGCACCAAAAGTTTTCCAAGTAAATAATAAAATTCTGCAAATTAATTTCATTATATTTTTTGGTTTATAAAAAAAATTTAGGCACTCTGCAAGGATAATTTATATCCAAAAATTGTTTGGTTTTCAAAAGGATATGGAAAAAGTGATGAACCAGTCAGAGGTTATGTTCTTACATTTTTTATTGCTATTGGGCAAGTTAAAAATTATCAAACTAGAAATCAATAAAACAATATTTTATATATTTTACAGATTCATTTTAATAGCACAACTTAATATTATCGCCCCACTTATATCCAACTTCTTTTTGGCAGCTTATGCCCTAATTAATTTTAGTACATTTCACGCAAGTTTAGCAAAACCTGTCGGGTGGCGGCCAACATTTAAAGTAAGTTCATTGACTAAATAAAGATTAAACTAAATAAATAAATTTAATTGATGATGGACCCGCCCCTGAAAAAAATGAGAGTACATTATTTATTTTTACCTTCATTTTACAGTACTACAATATGTGGTTAAGTCTTATTGGTGCAATTCTATGTGTTGCGGTTATGTTTTTAATCTCATGGTGGACAGCATTATTAACATTAGCAACTGTTCTTACATTATATTTAATTGTTTTATATAGAAAACCAGGTAATGCATTTTAATTTCTAATTTATAAAGAATAAAGAATATAAATTAATTAGTATTTATATTTGATAGATGTTAATTGGGGATCAACAACACAAGCACAAATATATAAAAATGCTTTATTATCTGTACAACAATTAAATCATGTTGAAGAACATGTTAAAAATTATCGTCCACAAATATTAGTTATGTCTGGTTTACCAAACACACGTCCAATATTAGTTGATTTTGCATATTTATTAACAAAAAATATGTCACTACTTGTTTGTGGACAAATATTAAAATGTTCTGTTGGACAAAAATATAAAAATTATCTTCATCGTAGAGCAACTGATTGGTTTAAAAAACATAAAGTTAAAGCATTTTTTACACATGTTGATGATGAAAATTTTGAAAGTGGTTGTCGTGCATTAATGCAAGCAACTGGTATTGGAAAATTAAAACCAAATATTATATTAATGGGTTATAAATCAGATTGGGATACATGTGATAGAAATGATTTAAGTATGTATTTTAATACAGTACATAAAGCATTAGATATGTATTTAGCTGTTGCAATATTACGTGTTGAAAAAGGTCTTGATTATTCAGCAATATTAGGTGATGAAACACCAAAACATCTTATTGAAATACCATTAACATTAAGACCAAATGATAGTACAGCTGATTTCTTAATAAATGATAAAATACATGGAAGTTGTGATTCACTTAGTAGAAATGTTTCTCAAGGTAAAATACATTTTAATTTCTATTTTAATTCAATTTTAAAATTAATTTTTTTACAAATTTTTATTATTATAAAAATGCATCCCAAAATAAAAACTTTGTCTTTTTGATTTATTTATTATTATGAACAAAACGAGAAGATAAAGTCTTATTTTACAAATAAAAAGCACTGCATTTATTTAAAGGAAGCATGTCCTATAATTGAAAAAATTATTAAAGTATTTACTTTACGATTATACAAAGTGACAAAATATATTCTTCATTTACTTTTTTTTAAGTTTAATTTAATATTTTAAACGTGACTTAACTTTTATTTAATAATCGTATAAAATCATAAAATCCCCGAAAGTGTTTTCGATATGAAACGTATCAATTGATTTGATTAATTGATTAATTCGACGGTTTAATCAACAATTTGAAATATTCGAGCGAACTGTGGACCTTTTTAATTTTTCAAACTAATTCAATTCAACCAAAAATAATTAGCACAATTTTATTAAAAAATTAAAAACAACAACAAGAAAAACCAATCAACACTTTTCTTTTTTTTCTTTTTCACAATTTTTATATAACTTTTAATTAATCTACAAAAACAAAAACAAAAACTTACAAATCTATGCTGTGTAAATATTCTATAGCTGTAAGTGCAATTCATCTTTCACCAGTGACTGCTAATAATACAAAAAAAAGTAAGTGGCATGATTGATTGTTTAATTTTATTAAATGGCAAAATAAAAATAAAGGCAAATGTATTTGCAATTAATTATTGAATTAATTTAAATCTGGTTGATTTGCTTTATTTGTTTTAGTCAGCTTAAATTATTTTCTCTTGAGATTTTTATTTTAAAGTTGCGGCGATTTAGATTTTTTATTAATTTCCTCTCATTTTTTTCGTATTTTCTTAAATTTTTTAATTTGCTGGCTTTATGAATTGAAATATTTGTTTAGTGGATGCAAAATGGTGTAAAATTTCTTTTCGCTTAATAAAAAAAAGTATTTAACAAAAAAAAAAATAACAGAATGCAAAATAAAAGTCACTAATAATAAATTACAATAAAAATATTAATCAAAAAGGTTTTAGATGTGAATAGGAAGTTTTTTTGTTTATTTATTGTTGTTAATTTTTTACTAAATAAAAATGCTTTACTGAATTAAAGAAAATCTAAAGAAATTCTCTTAATAAATGTTTGCAATATAATTTTTAGCAAGCAGTGTAAGTGATTTATCAACACCAGCAACACCAATGGCAATCAGAAATCAAGGTGTTTCAGTACTTCCTGATCCTCTTCATACAAAAACAAGTCCATTCAGTGTAAATTTTAATGAAAACTTAACTTAACAACTTTTTAATAAAAATTCTTCCAAAATAATTTATTTACAATTTTCAGTTAACTGATCCATTAAAGAAAAATTCTAAAAAACGAAAAGATCCAGAAACATTATATAAAGGTCCTGGTGGTGTTGAACTGCCAAAAGAAATATTACAGGATTTAACACAATTTGGTAGAAAAAGAAAAGATGCTGTTATTGATGTTTGGTGGTTATATGATGATGGTGGTTTAACATTGTTATTACCTTACATTATTAGTACAAGAAGAAATTGGAATTCTTGCAAATTAAGGTAATTGAATGAAATTTATGTAAACGATAGTTTCTAATTTATATATTTATTTTTTAGAGTATTTGCATTGGCAAATAAACAAGCTGAATTAGAATATGAACAAAGATCAATGGCAAGTTTATTAGCAAAATTCCGTATAGATTACTCCGATCTTCAATTAATTCCAGATATCACAAAAAAACCACAAGATACAACAACTGTTTTCTTTAAAGAATTAATTAAAAATTTTGTTGTTTCGGAAAAGGGTGATGATGTAAATTGTGGTAAGTTTCATTAAAGAATTAAAGAATTTCTAAAATTTCTAACATTTTTTTTTTACAATTTTATTTTTAGCTGCAATAACTGAAGCAGAACTTTTATCCGTCCAAGATAAAACAAATCGTCATTTACGTTTACGTGAATATTTAATAGAAAACTCAATGAATTCCGATTTGGTTGTAATGACACTACCAATGCCAAGAAAATCAATTTTATCTGCACCACTTTATATGGCATGGCTTGAATGTTTAAGTCAAGGCCTTCCACCATTTTTATTTGTACGAGGAAATCAATCAAGTGTCTTAACATTTTATTCATAATTAAAATGCACAAAAGAAAAATTGCACAAACATTTTTTTTTAAATTTATTTAAAGAAAAAAGAAAATTTAGTTTTTTACAGAAAAATAAAAGGAAAAATTTAGAAATTTTACTAATATTATTTATCTGATGTTTATATTTTATAAAATTAATCTTGTTCTGTTATTAATTCTGTATTTTAAAAAGAAAGAAATTAATTAAATTTTAGTAAGGAAATTATTTTTTTTCTTATAAAACTTACCAGGCGTCTCCACATTTTGTATACAAACCAGGCGACTCCACTTACGATTTTTTGTTTTCACTTTTTTTTAGATTGAATTCAAAATCGAATTAAAATGCACACATTTTGTCTTAATTATATAGTTAATTCTACTTTCATATTCTTGAATTTAAAAATTCGCTTTTAATCGAACTTCAAACAAAAATGTGCGTAAAATGAGAATTTACTTGATTGAAACTATTTGTTCCATTAAAGAGGTTTGTTTGAAAAATTGGAAAACTCTTTGCAACGTATATTTTTTCAGCGCAAAAAAGAAATATTAGAAATTCGCCGAAAGTTATTCAATTTGCTGTCTGTTCAACTGTTTCAATACAGAAAATAATAATTGACAGATTTATATCAACACTAATAAAGTTATTATTGCATTTGTTGTAATAATTACAATAGATAATTACATAACTGATCATTTGAATATTTATAATGATGAACAAAAATTGAATATCAAATTCAATTATAAATTCTTATGAATGATTAGTGATGAATTTGTCAGCTACATAACAGATTCGATGAATCAATTAAATTCTGATCATTAGAATTTCATTATCACTTTATTATTTCTCATTTACTTTTAAATTCTCTAATTATAACCTTGATAGTTCGCACTTTAATTCACGCAATTGAATAATACTGAATGGATTAAATTGAATTAAAAGGAAAAAGAAGAAACAAATTATTCAAATTTCATCAAATTAAATTCATAACAATTTTCTCGTGGATCAAATTTCTAACTAAATATTTATATTTATAAAAAAATTAAACATAGTTTATTGATCTGCAAAATTTATTGAATGAATCTACATAATAGTCACGTGAAAAATGATAAATACAATAAAATAAAAAAGTTAATTTGTAAAAATGAATAAAACAAAAGAAGAAGAAGAAGAAGGAAAAATATGATTCAAATCACGAATAGATTTTTTTTTGTTGATTTATCTAGAATGCGTAACATTTGTCACGTATAGACAAAAAATAAATGATTGTCTGATGTGGATTTTCTCTATTGGATTATTCAAGAACATAAATAGAATTTCTATGTAAGTTAATTTTGTTTTATGTTTTCGTACTTTTGTAAGAATTAACGTAAAGTTCTATCAGCAACTTCAAATATGGAAACATTTTATTTTACTACATTTTTGAGAAGTAAAAAAAGAATATGAATCAAAATTTCTTAAGTCTAAAATGACCCTGACAAAAATTTTAAAAAAGATTTTTGATCATAAAAATTCTGTCACAAAAAAAAACTACAACAACAACACATAAATCAAATTGGTTTTTTTTTAATCAACTGAAACACACAAGATTTTATGTTCTTACGAAATTAAAAAAAAAAAATTTTATTAAAGTGAATTAATTTAATAATTAGGTAAAATTTTATCACCAATAAAGTAAATATTTCAATGTCAAAAATTTTGGTTTAAAAGAGAAAACAAAAAAAAAACTATATGACAACGAAGATGATGTAGAGGAGATTTTAATCTTAACAGAACACATTATGATTTTTATACGGATATATTCTGATAAACTAAACGATCAAACATCACTAGAAAATCCTCCTCCCAAAACAAACGAATTTGAATTTTAAGCTCAGCTCAACGTAACTTCTTAACGTAAACTTTTCTCTTTCACTCCATTTATTTTACAGGAGACTAAAAATATGGCATCCATTAATTTTTAAATTATAAAATTTGATTTTCTTTAAAAGTTTCAAAAGAAAAGTTTCCAGAAGAGAAAAATTTCAAAATTTGTACAACTTTAAAAAACTTTCCTTCATGTAGAATTAATTCAAACTAAATAGAAAATGTTCTAATTCATAACGAAAGTAATATTGTTGTGATAATTTATGTCAATCAATTACATATTAAATTGAATTTTTTTGTCATTACCTGAATGAATTAAATTAATAAATAAAATTCAAAGTCTATAATTAAAGTATAGAGAAAAAATATTATTTTTAGAATTTTCAATAAAACTCAGAATTATTATTTACTAATAACAAACACATTGCACATTCAGGAGATTTATTTACATTTTTTGATGAAAGAAAAATTGAAACTAATTTTTTAGGTGATACAGTAAAATATTGGAGCAAATCTAAGGTGTTGGGAACATTTAAATTTAAATGGTAAAAATCATAGAAATGTTTCCTCTGTTGCTCCCTCTCTCTCTTCCTTTCACCCTTTCTCTCTCTCTCTCTCACTCTCTTTGCCAGCCATCAATTGAAGGAAGTATAAAGAGTTACAAGTGAATATTTGGTTCTAATTGTTGTAATGAATTAATTAAAATTTATTTCAATAACTTTCAATCATTTAGAAACAAAAAACATTGAAATGAATTAAACTGATTATCTTTCATTTCTTTACAAAATAATTACAATTTTTCCAACAATTTAAATAATTTGAATTTTAATAAAAAAAAATCGTTGTGAATTAATTAAATTAAAAAAAATAATAATAAGCGTTTATTTTGTTGTTATAAAAAGAATTATCGGGGTTGTCCAATGAACAAAACTTATCTGAAGAATATTAAACTAAACTGAATTAGACTAAAGAAAACTAAACTAATCTAAGCTAATCTAAACTGAACTAAACAATAAAACTTCATTAGAAACTTTATTTCGACATTAGGTTGAAATTTATAAATACAATTCATCATTTATTTTGTTCAACCCTGTTCCAGAGGTGTAGAAATAAATATTCGTAGAAATAAAGAAAATTTTGTTCTTAATGCTTGGTCAATATTAAAAACAATAATCTTTACATATAATTAGTAATTTTTTCAAGGATTTTCTCTATAAATTTAATTGGACTTGAATTAAAAAATAAAAAAAAAAATAAAATAAAAACCGACAATCGAACAAAAACCGACAAACGAACAACAACAACAACAACAACAACGAAAAAAAAAATTGAAGAAATAAAACAGTTGACTTAAAAGTTGCCTTAAAAATTATTCCATTTCAACTTTTAACTTGTTTATTTTTCTTTACAAATAAAAATTAAGAAAATTCTTAATTAATTTATTTTTCTCTTTTAATTCAAATTAATTTCTGTATTGTATTTAATTTGATTTAAGTAAAGAAAGTGATTTAGAAAGAAAGTGAAAATATCCAAATAATAAGAAGAAAAAAAAAGAAGAAGAATAAAAAAATATCTTCTCCATAGAAGAAAATTTTTTGAATCTTTGTTAATAAAAATAGTCCTGAAGATGAGAACTTAATTCTTGAAACGTACTTCGATATTTTATTAAAAAGTTATGAAACTAAAATGTGTTGTTCTTATTTAAACTAAATAATCTGAGAATTACAAAAAGAAGAATTTGTAAAAAAAAAATAATTTCAGTTTGAATTTTTTAAAAAAAAAAAATTAAAATTTTTCATTTGCAATAAAAATTAAAAGTGTTTTTTTTTTGGTAAATAAATTCTAAATGTGATTCCTGAATTGAATAAAAGTTTGTGTTTTTTTTTTGTTTCTTCTTTAATAAAATTGAAGAAATAAAAAAACAATAAAACTTAAAAAAAAAAATTAAAGAAACGAAAAATAAAAGTTTAAAATGATTTTTATTTGTTTCGGACACATTTGAATGAACGTGACAAGAACTCCAAAAAAAACAAAAAAAATAAAAGAAAAAATAAAGTTAACTTAAACACTTAATTATATACCTAAGTAAGAAGTGTAATGTCTGGATGTTAAAAGAATCAGTTAAATTTATATTATTAAAACAATAGAGACAATTATGAAGACAGTAGAAAACTAATATTTTTGTCTTTGTTTCTACAACTACTGGCAGTGAATGTATTTTTGGTGTCTTTATGAAAAGTGAATTAAAGTGAAAAAAAAAAATGGAAATAGAATATGATAATAATAGTAGTAATAATAGTAATTGTGTAACATGGTTATTAAGAAATGAAACAATTTTAATAAATAATAATACAATATGTTTAATTGAACATGCACCAACATTTTCTAATGCTGCATTTATACGTTTTATTGTATTAATAATAATGGCAATATTCTCATTAATTGGTAATTTTATATTAATATGGAATATTTATAAAAAACGTTTAACATGTAAATTTAATCGTCATAATTCAAGTGCAATTTATCATTTAATTTTACATTTATCAATATCAGATATTTTAGTAACAAATTTTTGTATGATTGGTGAAGCAATATGGAGTATAACAGTTGAATGGATAGCTGGTGTTATTTTATGTAAATTAATTAAATATTTACAAATGTTTAGTTTATATTTATCAACATATATTCTTGTATTAATTGGTATTGATCGTTGGATTGCTGTTAAATATCCAATAAAATCATTAAATACCTCTAAACGTTGTAATCGTTTACTTATAATTGCATATATTTTATCATTTTTATTAAGTTTACCACAGGTAAAGTATAATATTTCAATAATTATTATTAATTTTTCATCTTTAGCTAACTTACTGATTACAATTTTTATTCACCTTTTGAATAAAATTTCTTTAATTTTAATGTAAATAATTCAACAGATTTACAGAATTATTCAAAAGTAGGAATTATTTTTTAAACTATTTATTTTTTGGAAGATATCTGAAATAAATATCTTTTTACATACAAACAAATAGAAAATGATAATTAATTAACATTGATCTTTGTTTATTTGTTCTGATTTTTTTTTTGTTCTTAACATTTTTTTCAATATAATTTGTCTAATTTGTCTTTTATAATCACTGGTAATTAGTATCTCTCTAATAATCATAATTTTATTAATTACCCTTTTTTTTGTAATTCATAATTATTGTCGTTTTGTTTATTATCGCTGAAAATTTGTAATTAATCTTGATGTTTTATGTATTAGTTGTCTCATATTAATGAACTTTCGCTTTTAAGTGAATCTACTCTGTAATTTATAAAATTCTAGTAAATTATAATAACAATTAACTATTATGAAGTGTCTCTTTCTAAAATAGTTCTCTTTCACTCTTTCTTAATAAGTCTGCGCTAAAATATTCATGAAATTCGATACTACTTGCTGTTTATCAGTTAATCTTTAATTTAATTGCATCCAACATTTATTTATTATCCTAATTTATATTTTGTTTATCAAGTTTCTTGTTCAATAATATTTTACTGTTTGCATTTATCTGTTTACTTCTGACAATTGAAAATATATAATCATAAATTTACTTTAACTAAAACTATGCAAAACTACACAACAAAATGAAATAAAAATAATAAATTAAAGAAAAACAATTCTCTCTTCCACTTATTATTTTTTTTCTTTTGTTTTTTTTTTTTAATAAAAATACTGAAAAAATTATATTAATTAGGGTGAAAGAAAGGTCAAGAAAATAAATTGTAAACAAAATGCATTTTATTTAAGAAAATTCTATAATTATTCAACATTTCATTTTTATTTAGAATTTTATTCATTAAGATTGGAATATTAAAAAATGTTTTGAATAAAATTAATAAGGAAATCTTCAAATTCTAATAAACAAAATTTGTTTGTTTTTTACCTCCAATTTATATTCCAAATTGGTCAAAAATTAAAACAATTAAATGAATTTACGAGCATATGCTTTATTCTTGTTACATAACTATATAAGATAAGATGACCAACTGACCTTTACAAATATTCATATATTTTACCTGTCTATGCAGAAATAATTGTAAGACAAAAAGAAGAAACACTAAAATAATTTTATTAAGATTAAAAATCTCATTAAGAAAGTGTTAAAATCTCATTGAAACAATTAAGATTAAAGATAATTAAAACACACTATTTTATTAGTCTCTTTGGTTGACACATTTTTTTCCATAAAAAAAGGAATATTTTTTTACATTCTCTCTCTCTCTCTCTCTCTCTCTCTCTCACTCTGACTAAAGAATTAAATAATTTTTTTTTTTACTTTTTTATTTTCAGTCAATTATATTTCGAATAGTTAGAGGACCATTTATAGAAGATTTTTTCCAATGTCATACACAAGGATTTTATTCAGCACATTGGCAAGAACAATTTTATACAACATTTACATTAATATTTATGTTCATTATTCCACTAATCATATTAATTTCAACATATTTTTCAACATTTAAAACAATCTCTGGTAATTATAAATTATATACGGGTGGTGTGTATGTAACTTTAGTTAAAAATAATTTTTTACAAAATTTAATGAACAAATTTTGAGTGAAAAATATTTAACGTTCGCTGTGAGATTTTTAAAATTTTAACTAAAAGTTTTTAACCAAGTTACACACAATCACATCATTTTACATAAAATAATGTAATGTTATTAAATTAAATCTTGTATCAATCCATTTATGTTTTTTTAAAGGAAGTGCTCAAGTTTTTAATTTGGAGACATATTGTGAAAATAGTACAAGACGAAAATTAATTCATAAAGCAAAAAAGAAATCATTACAAATTTCATTAGTTATTGTAATTGCATTTATTGTATGCTGGACTCCATATTATGTTATGATGATAATTTTTATGTTTTTAAATCCTGATAAACGTGTAAGAAATTAAAAATAATATATATAAAATTTGTAGGGATTCATACAACTTAAGCTAAACAATGTTTTTTTAATTTTTAAAACTTTTTAGTTTGGGGAAGATTTACAATCGGGTATATTTTTCTTTGGAATGTCAAACAGCTTAATTAATCCAATAATTTATGGAGCATTTCAATTATGGAATAGAAAAACAAAATTTCAAAGAGGAAGCACTAGAAAGTGAAATTAAACCCAGAATTTTAATTAACAAATTTTAATCTAAATTTTTCTTTTAAATAAAAATTTCAGAGATACAGGATCAACTTTCTTCCGTGAAAACAGTAAAAATATACAGATACCACTGCAGAAAAGACTTTCAAAAGATAAAAATATGAATCATGAGATGAATACACTTATTAATACGAATCAGAAATGAATTTTATAAAACGGTTTTAACATCGACACCTTTCAATATTTTTTACTTTTTAATAAACGAACAATATGATTAAATGTATAGTCTTTTGTGTTTTATTTTAATCAGCTGTATAGTATAGTTGTAGTCAGAATTCTTTAAAATTCATCAATTAATCTCTTTCATAAAGAGATTATAGAATGTTATAGGTAGGTCAAAGTTTTAAATTTAGATTTTTCAGAAATGAACAAATGGCCGTAAAAAGTATAAAACAAAAATAAATTTTTGCGAATAAATTAAAAGAAGTGCTTTTTGATTTAACTTAATTATGTATTTATTTTTTCTCTTATTAATACCAAAAAAAAATTTTTCCTAACTGCCGTTTAATTTGAGAAGAAACCTTACAACAGCTAAAAACAGATATCGATTACTAAGAATACATTTTTCTGTAGCTTTTTTTACATTTTTAAATTCATTATTTTATAGTGATTTTCTTCCTAATAATTTTGTATAATCAAAATAACATTAAAAGAAAACAAAAAACAATGATAAGACAAATTAATTAATAACTAAAGTAAGGTAAAAGTTAAACAATTTAATGTTGAAATAAAATCATGCATCACTGCCAGATCCTGAACCTTTACTACGAGAGCGTGAACGTGATGGAGACTTAGAACGACTTCCAGACTTTGATCGGCTTCTTGACTTTGATCGACTTCTGGACTTTGATCGACTTCCTGATTTTGAACGACTTCTTGATTTCGATCTACTTTTTGAATGTGACCTCCCGCGTGATTTCGATCGACTCCGTGATTTAGAATGGTTTCTACTACCAGAATGGCTTCTACTTCTAGATTTTGATTTACTTCCGCTATGCGAACGAGATCTGCTTTTGTTACGAGATTTTGAACGTGAGTGCGATCTTGATCGACTTTTGGATCCAGATTTCGATCGATTTCTTTTACGAGAATTTGATCGACTTCTACTTCCTGAATTTGATCGTGAACGTGAGCTTCTTGATCCAGACCGAGATCGTGATCCTGATCGAGAACGTGATTTAGAACGTCCTCGTGATTTAGAACGACCTCGTGATTTTGAACGAGATCCTTTCCTAGATCCACTTCCAGATCTGGATCGTGAACGTTTTGAATCAGCGCTACTATTACGGCTTCTTGATGAACTTCTGGATCGATCATCATCTGAAACAATTCTTCGTTTCCCACTTTTTCCACCATCTCCACTTTCATCACCACTAGCAATTTTAAGTCGATCATTTTCACTATCTGATTCACTTGTAGAAATGGTAGCCTTAGACACAATTCGACTTTTTTGTTTAGAAGAAAGGCCATCTTTAACTACCTTCTTCTTGTCTTTACCCTTCTTCCTACCTCTCTTTTTATTTGGTTGATCACTATCGCCGCTATCCGAATCATTTCGTTTAGATTGATCTCTGTCACGCTTTTTACGACTACCAGATTTCTTTCTATCTCCATCACGCTTACTTTTTCTCTCAGAATTCTCTTCACGTGGTGCATCACTTCCACCAGAATCAGATACATAATCATCCCTTTTGCGTCCTAAAAATAAATAAAATATAAAACATAAAAAAACAAAAATTCTAAAAAATTTACCTTTTTTCCTCTCTTGCATCATTTGTTCAGCAAACATTAACACACTCTTTGTTTTCTCTTTATATTCTTGACGTTTCACAAGCATTTCCTCTTTATTTTTATGCTTCTCAACTTCTACTCTCATACGTTCATCTTCTTGACGACGTTTAAATGCCGTACGTTCATCTTCTTGTTTTTGACGCAATGATTTTTCTTCTTCATCAATTCTACGAGCCCGTGATACATGATACTGAGCTTGTGAAAGTAAATCTTGACATTGTTGTGCTTCAAAACCTGCAAATGCTATATTAAATCGTTGTTTATCTCCATGTATCGATAAGTAAGTGAAATAACTGAAAAATGAAATAGATTAATATAAAACGATTAAAAATTTTTAAATTTAAACAAACCTATGTGATAATCCCAATTCATGGACTGCTTGTAAAACAACACTTAATGTTGATTTTTCATCTTTAAGTATTTGCATAGCTAATCTTTGAAGTACAAGGGCAATATTAAATAATAATACAGAATCTTGTGGTGCAACACGTCTTGCTCTTAACAATGTCATTTTAGCTTCTTTCAATTTTCCCGCACGAAAATAGGCACGTGCTAGATATTGCATAACATCCACATTGTTATGTTTAAAAAATTTCTTTAAACAATTTTCATACATTTGTATTGAACTTATATATTGTTTCTGTTCAACATAAATATGTGCAATATTAAGCCAAACATCATAAAAGTCAGCTGTCGCTTCACGTACTTGTGCAAATATATCACGTGCTTCAATAATACAACCTTTATGTGCTAATACAGCACCAATACCATTAGCAGCCCAAATATTTTTTGGATCATTTTTTAAAACTTGTTTATAAATTGCTAAGGCTTTTTCTTGATGTTTCTTTTCTTTATCTTTGTCTTTTGTTGGTTGATGTAAACTTTGAAGCCAAAAATTACCCAATGCAATTAATGAATAAGAATCAGTTGATGTTGCTGGATTTTTAAGAATATTTTCAAAATTTTTTTGTCCCAAAATCCATTGCATTTTTGCTAAATGTAAATTACCAAGTAATGATCTTGTATCAGGATTTTCAGTATTAATTTTAAGTGCATCTTTAAAAAAATCAGATGCTACAAAAATAAGACCTTTATCTCTGGCCATACAACCCAAACGTAAATATGAATCAATATAATTTGGATGTTCTTTTAATATATCTTTGTACATTTTATCAGCTTTATCAAATGCGCACATTGCTTCATTTAAACGTCCTAAATTATATGTCATTGTCACAGTAATTGAATCATAATATTGTTGATCATGTTCAGCTTCAATTCTAGCACGTTCAACAGCTACTTCTAATTTTTCTCTTGCCTCATCAAGATTACCCAAACGAAAGTGTAAGGCGGATACATTATTTAATATTTCTGGTGGTATATCAGCTTTAACTTTATCCTTTAATATATTTGTAGCAGTTGCATATGCTTGAAGTGATCCTAGTAAATCGTTCTGTTCTAAAATTTGTGCTAATTCAATCCAAGCTTCAACATCATCAGGAAACTGTTCGGTAACTTTTTTAAGATGAGTTTTAGCAATATCACGTTTTGTTTGTGAAGAAGAATTTGCATAAAGTGAACCTAAAATTTTCATTGTTTCATAATTATTTGGTTGCACTTTTAGAACTTTTTCAAAACATTGTGCTGCCTAAAATATTTAAATAAAAAAAATTTAATAAAATAGAAAAAATATGAAATATAATTGAATTATACATTTTCGGTATCGCCTCTATAAATGTACATTTGTCCTAAACCAAAATGTGGTAAAACAAAACTAGTCGGTGCAAATTGTGTTGATTGATAATAATATTGAAATGCTTGATCATAATCACGTTGTACATGAAACGCTCTTGCTAATTGATAACAACTTTCAGCACGCATTGCTTCATTTTCAGTATTATGAAATGCATGTAATGCTAAATGTTGAACTTTTTGATAATCCTAATAATTAAAAATGCTTTTTCAGCATACACTTATTATATAAAGAAATCGATAAAACAAACCTTTTTGAAAAAGAAATGATTTGCTAAATGATTTAAGACCATAGGATTTGTAGCATCAATTGTATAAGCTTTTGATAACATTTGAACGCCTGATCGATTTGAATCTGGTTCTTGAAGATTTAATTGTAAAATTGCAAGTCCAACTAAAGCTCCAACACATTGAGGATCTAAATCTAAAGCTCTTTGAAAGGCCAATCTAGAAAAATCGAGAATTACTATTAGTATTATTGTGATCAAATAGGCACTTCAATAAAAACGTCTTACTTAGCTTTATCTGGATTATTCATTTTAAGAAAACAATGTCCCATTCCAAGTCTTACAGCGGCAGGACAATTTGGATTAGTTCGTAATGCTTTCTTGTAAAAAGCAAGTGCCCCACGATAATCTTTCTTATTAAAAGCAATACAGGCTTTACCCAAAAGGGAGGGTATATTTGACGGTGATTGATTAAGAACAAAATTAAATTGGGCATCGGCTTGTTCCATTTTGTCACCTTCCAACAGACAAAAGTATGCTCGACCGAGTAAATGGTTCTAAAAAAATATATTAATCAAAAAAATATGGTTTAACAAGGAAAGAAAGATTTCTTACTTGATCGTACATGATAATTTTATCAGCAGTCGTATATAAATGTGTCGCTTTCATAAAAAGGTCCCGTTTTCTATCCTTTGTTTTTTCACGATTTGCTTCCTGCACATAAAATGCAGCAAGCATATCGTACGCACGCATTTGATCTTTTTCATAATCTCTATACTCAATATTAGCATCAATTCTTGATGCTTCCAATATTTTAATAAAATCATCAGTTTTAAGATGTTTATAATAAGCTAACTGTAATGAAAATAAGTGATTAAACTAAATTTTTTGGATATTAGTTTTTATAACGAATACTTACGGCAACTGTAACCCATGTATTCAGTTGTGATCTCTCTTGCCTAAGAATTCCCAGAACTTCATCGCCCTCAGGTAATTGCTCTGGATCGAGTTCGATAACCTAATAAATAATCAAATTGTAACATTTCAATCTATAAATCCCTATAAAATTTACTTCATTGTAAAGAAAATATAATCATAAACATAACCTCAAATGTTAAAAAGCTATCAATATTGTTGAAAATTAATTATAGAAAAGAAATATTTCGGATGGTCTTTATTGAACACAAGTATTGATAACGATAATACAAAGTAATCACAAGGACAATATACAAAATATTTACCTCATCAGTGTCGCGAAGTGGAATTTCTATAGAAGCCATTTTTTCAACTGAGTTTTTAACACTTATAACATATGTTTTGTTTATTTCATAATTACAAAACAAAGCCTTAGGTATTATTCACCAAATTTAAGAACTATTACCAGTTTAATTCGACTCAAAATAAATTAATTTGACGTTTTTATTTTTTTTAAATACACAAATATGTACGTCGGCAAAATTTCTATCAAATAATAAAAAATAAATTACTTTGCAATTGCATGTGTTAATTTCGTATAGATGGCCACAGGCCACGTAATAAATAGTTCAAAAGTAAATAAATAGATGTCACACCAAACTGTGAACATTTTTAATTTTATTACGTAGCATTTCTCAAACGTCAAATTTACCTCCACTGAACTGAAAAATGAAAACATATAAGATCAAGTGTCAAATATTACAGTTTTGTTTATAAAAAACCAGAAATGTTTATTTAATTTAATTATATTTATTAATGCATTTTTTTTAAATTTTTAATTAATTATTTTTGTAGTATCAAGAATTACGTATGTCTTTAATTTATGATAATTAATCTAATTTCAAATTGTGATTATATGGAAAATTTATACAATTAACAGAGAGATTGTGTTACAAATTAAATAAAATTCATAATCTCTAGTATTCATTATTTTTTAATCTTACCGGTTTTCATATTTTTCTTACACTAGTGTAGAAGCTAAATATATAAAAAGGAATTTAGAATATTAATGATGTAAAAATTTATTAGAATTTTTACTGAATCAAATTAAATTTCTATGTGAATAAAATAGCTATTATTTGTTTCAGGAAACTTTACAAATCAATATTCCGTGATAAAGATTAACATTGAAATAAATAACAAATGAGATATGCCTGCAACTTGCGCTGTGATAGGATGCAGATCACGAGGATCTTTATATGGCAAAGTAAATTATTTCCGTCTTCCGAGAATTCGTAACCCAACTGGAAAAAGTAAGGCTTTTAATGAATTATCAATAAAACGTTTAAATGCCTGGTTAGTCGCCATTAAACAAGTTGATATGGATCCTAGAAAAATAGCATATTCACGAGTATGTTCGCGACATTTTATTTCTGGTCGTAGTGCTAAACTCTGTGATGAACTAAATCAGGACTGGGTACCTAGTATAAATATAGACGATCCTTCCTTTAAAATAGAACTAGTCAATGTTGATGAACTAATTGAAACAATTAAACCATCTTCGTCAAAGGCTATAGATAATAAAGCTTCAGTATCATCGCAAACAGAAATTTCAATGGGCGATTTATATGATCTCGAGAAACTACAAAATCAAGTCAATAAATTAAGAAATATTTTAACATGTTTTAGTGTTACGCTTGAAAATTTTAAATCAAGTGAAATAAGTGATGATTTATTGTTTGACTAAAAAATATTTAAGTTTAAAATTAATAACTATCGTTTAAGGTAAATCTGATTAGAATATGTTTTATGATACTAATTAAGAAACAGTAACTTTAAATTTAAAATTACTATGTCGAGTTGAATAAATGAATTTTGTTTTGTAAAATATTTTGCTTTATTTTGTCGTCTTTAAATTGTTATGGTTATTCCAAGAAGATAAAATCATTAATATTATTACTTAGTCATATTGCAAGAATTTATTTTGTGGGTAAAATTATATTTATTGTCCATATTCCAATTTATTGGACAAAACTTTTTTTGTATGAAACTCTTTTATTTTCAATTTAAAAAAAATTCATATTTTTTCTGGGAATATTTTAAAAACTGTACCTATCATTTTATTTCCCTAATTAATTTTATGTTTTTAAGTTGAATAAATTCAACTTTCAGACGCATTACAAATCACACAAACAACATTTATGACGAAATATTTCGTCATACTGGACGTCATATGCCATATTGAACGTCATATGCATTTCAGAATCCTTTTAAACATCATGATTTTTTGCAAATAATAAATTTTATTTGGACTCAATAAATTTTAAATTATGTGAAGAATAGAAATCAGTATACAAAATAGTTATTATTATTTAAATAAATTCTTCTCATGTGTTATCATCATCATCATTTCAAATAATATTCAATAATAATTATTATTCTGTTCTTTTTGCATTTGCAACAAATATATTTTTTTTTATAAATAAATTTCTCACAAAGTCCAATTCAATAAATATTATTTTATTTATGTACAATACAAACAAATCATATCAATCATTTTGTTACTTATATTTATGATCAAATATATCCGAGTCATATAAATACTAAACAATTTCTATTTGCATTTGTGTGAAAAGTTACTAAAATCTTAAGAATAGTTGTAATAAATAAAACAACTTAAATAATAATATTTACTTTATTTATTATAATTTATTTGCGATTAGATAAATAAAGTAGAAGAGAAGAAAGAATGATGAAAATAAAATTTGATTATTTTGTTGTGAGGGAAATAAATCTAGAGAATCAAATAAAAATTTATAAATTCTCCCTCTCCTGTGTGTGTATGAGTGTGTGTGTGTCTTTTATGTTTGTAATATTGAAATGGTCAACAACAAAGTAAATACAAAACCTCAACCTGTACAAAATAAAAGTTCTTCTTCTTCTTCTTTTTCTTCTCTTCAACAATAAAAGTAGTTTTTAAATTTTTTTTATTTTTGCTCTCTCTATTTTTCATCAGTTTTGTTCAGTATAATTCAGTTTATCAGTGAATTTCAAACAATAAAGAACAGACGACAAATTTTAATTACGTGAGTGAAAAGGAAAAAAACCACAGTTGGTTTTATTTGTTCTTCTGATTACGAAAGGAAACAAAAGAAATACGAAAGTGTTAAGAAGAATTCCTCAATTTTTTTTTTATGTTTTGTTTTGTGAAAAAAAAGAGATAAAAAATTCTAATTAAAAAAAATTTTTAAATAAAACAAAAATAATGAAAATAATCATAAATGAAATTTTTATAAAAATGTCAAATTTCTTCTACATTTTATTATTATTTTTGTGTATATTAATGGATTATGTGAATACACAAAATATACCGGTATCACCGTGTCCAGATATATTTGCATACAGATATGATGGTTCAGATTGGGGTGGTTTTTTACAAGTTCCTAGTCCACCATTAGGACAAACATTAAACATTAAAGTTCATCTATCTTTAAGGGCACAACTTCCATCGGTAAGTATTTTTTTTCTTATTTTATGATTTTTTGGAAAGGGTATGGGGGACATCTTTTATTTATTAGAATTATTTAATTACTCAAGGATGATGGAACACACATAATGGAAATCAGAAAGGATAAATAAAAAACATAATTAATTTTGCCCTAAAATTTTAATAGAACTAAACAATTAATACGCATTTGTACATTTAGAGAGAAAGAGAGAGTAGAAACAATATTGTCAGTTTAATTCATTTTTGCAATTCTAATCAAATTCTTAATATATTCCAACAAATTCCATTAAATGTCAACAAGTCATCACGTACTTACCATCCATCCGGCAATGAATAAATTCAATTGAAATTAATAAAAGAAAAAAAAAATCATTTTCTTAAGATTTCTTTAAACCGTTTTATTTGTATTCTTAAGCTTCATATTTACTCTTTCTTTCTTTAGAAAGAAAACAACAACAAAAAATCACATTCAAATAGCACCTTTTGAGAGAACATACATCTTCCAACAATCACACTTTACCTACATACTTCATTTTCTTTTTCTTTTTCTATTTTTTTTTTTTTTTGTTGCTTTTGCTCTTAAATTTCATCTTCACATAAACTAAAAAATAGTATTAAAATAAAATGGTAAGACAAATAATGACAGAAAGGTTGAAACTAATTAAAAATTTGAAAAGACAAAAAAAAAAAATATTGAATTTTATAATTTATCTGGGAAAACCTAAAAACCATTGTAAAAGTCACTAAAACGACAGAGTAAAAATGACAACAACAATAAGAAATGTTTTATACATTTTTATTTTTTTTTTTTTGTCATCTAATTTTTATTTTTATAAAAGAATTTCCCCAGATTTGGTTTAGTGTAATTTTACCAGTGCCGTAATTAAATCATTTACCTACATTTTTTTTTTATATTTATGAAGAAAAATATTCATTTTGTTTTGTAATTAATAATTCCTAAGCCCTTACATCATTGAATGTCACAGTGACCAATCACCACCAATTAATCGTTTCACGTTTGTTTCTTTTTCTGTACTATGGACTAAAACCGTTTTAATTTTTAATTGAATTTGTGTTTTAAATTTTCATAAAGAAAAAAAAAATCGAAAAATTATGAAAACAAAAAATAAACTTGTTTTTAATTAAAAAGCAAAACAAAAAAAAAAGCAAAATTGGAAGAGAAAGAGAGAGGTCTACTTGTGAATTAATGATGATTCATTTTAGAATTCGCAAAAATATCTGTTAATTTTTCATCTCGTGTATATTTTGCGTGAACTTCTTTATTCTACTTTTATTGTTGTTGTTGTGATGTTCTTGTTGTTTGTTGTTGTTTGTTATTTTGTTTTACTTTCTTTGACATTGGCACGTGACAACAATTAAAATCAAATAACACGTTGAAGAAAAAGTTGATAAAATGTAAATCCCCAGATGTGTATAAAGATGTATCACCTGTGATAATATATCCTGTGGAAGGTATTCATATCAGGTCGAAGAATTCATCTGTACAACCCTTTTGTATTTAATTATAAACTCTTTTTCTTTTATTGTTTTTCTTATTTTCTGGATTTTCCATTTTAAAAATAAAAGTTGTTTTGGGATTTTTTTTTTTCTTCAAGTTATGTTTTTTCCCTTCTTCTTCCTAAAGACTTTAAATAGTAAATCATTTTTATCTTTTTCAAAAATTTATCTAAAAAAAAAACTAGAAAAGATAATTTTCCCTTTTTATCCTTAGAAACAGATACAGTCTGAACTCACACGTATTTCAAGTACCTAACATATATGAATCTTTATTCATAAATAGAATAAAAGTGTAAAAGTTTAATAGGCGTATCTATTTTTTTTTTATGGTTTTTTCTTACCTTTTTAAACAAAAGAAAAAAATAGACGAATAAATAATTTAAAGCTATTAAATTAAATATGGCACGTACCAAAAGAAAAAAGGAAAATACCTAACTATAAGAATGTGAGGATTGTTTTTTTTTTTTAATTTATTTATTTCTTTAACAAAATTCATTAAAGAATTTTTTTTCGTATTTTATTGTTTCTTCAATTTTTACCTTTTATTATTCTACAAATATTCATTCGTAAATTCATAAAATTATTTTTTTCTAAAAGAAAACTGAACTTTAAATTTTTTTCTAATTTACTTTAATTTCTTCCTCCTTCCTCTTAGGATAATGCAAATTTCCTCTTAGAACAATACAAATAATTTACCTGCTTTATTCTTCTTCTTCTTCTTCTTCTTCATCAGGATTTAAGAAAAATCGAGAACCTTCTAATATATTTTTTGTTCTTTTGTTTCGAATGTAAAATTTTTCAAAATTTAAAAAATCTTTTTTGTTGTTGTTAATTTTTGCGCTAAAATCCATTGAGTAAATTTTCATAAGGGAGACAGAGTATGACATTTGATTATTGATAAATATTGTGTGAAGTTATTTTTTATTTCTTTCTTCAATTAATTAATATAATTTTTTTGTTTAAACGACAGAATTAAAAATCAATTTATTTATTTTTTTCTTCTTTGATTTTTCTACAGAAAATTAATTTTAAGAAAAATTATTAATCCTGAGTCTTCCAACGGATGTTTGCCTTGTTTTTTTTTTATTAATTCAATTATTAAACCAAAAACAAAAACATTAAAATTTGTAAATGAACAAAAAAAAAAATTCAATTTCCCCGCGTTCCTAACATCTTGTTGTTGTTGTTGTTGTTGTTCTAACGTGTTTTGTTATATTTTTGTTGTTGTATCTTTTTATTTCTTTTTTTTTTTTCGAAATAAAATATTTTTATTTGTAACACACAAAAACAAAAAAGCTAATACCTTATAATTGTAATAATATTAATAAAAGAGACTTTATTATATTTTAACTAATAATAACGAAACTAAAAATTATTAGTTCACTTTTACCTGTTCCATCTTTTTTTTTCTTTTTATAAAAATTTTGTTACTTTTATTTTTGTTCATTTTATTATAATATTGGGGTGGTGTAATAAAACAAACAGGTAAACCCACTTTAATGTATAAATATTTTTTTTTAAAAGTAAAGTAACTAAAATATATAACAAACAACAACAACAAAAACAGGCATTGTTACGACGTTTTGAATAGAAAAAAAAAAAACACAAAAATTGTAGGGGTGAACTTTTTTTTTTTGTAAAAAAAAAAAAATTTATTCAAAAATAATTAAGTATTTTTTTTTTTTTTGTATATGGGCTGAATGTGATCAACAATTGTGTTCATATCACGTACAAATAAAAATACCAAAATTAATATAAATAAAATCTTGGAGGGACTTTACCACTTTTTTTGTCGATCCCGATGATATAAAAACTTTAAGAAATTTGTCTCAAGTAAACTTTTTAAATATTTG
The DNA here is from genome assembly GCA_963082725.1 of Pedicia rivosa. Taxonomy (NCBI): domain Eukaryota; kingdom Metazoa; phylum Arthropoda; class Insecta; order Diptera; family Pediciidae; genus Pedicia; species Pedicia rivosa. The sequence continues at coordinate 47,694,767 of OY720151.1, forward strand.
AATTCAATTCAAGTCTTTAAAAAAAAAAGAGTTAGTTGTGACTTGTTTATTATTTTAAAAATAATCACTGAATAGAAACTCATTCCTTTGTTTTTCTTTTATTACATCAGATTATTCGCATCAATTGTTCACTTAATTTTTTTGCCACTTAATAAAAAATCCAATCAATCTAAAATGATGAAAGAAAAAAAAGTAATATCTTTAAAATCGTTAAATTTACTTCTGTCCTGATCAAGAAATTGTAATTAAAAAAAAATATCTTCTTCTATCTATTTTTTATTATAATTTGATCTGTATTTATAGAACATTAAAACGGTGAATTTTATTGCATTTCAGAGAGCCTATTATACAAACTACATTTAACGATCACGATTTTTAAACAAAAAAATAATTTAAATAAAAAATCGAAAAGTCAAAAATTTTCTATAAATAAATTTCAACATAAATACAAAAAAATTCTCTTTGCTAAATGAATGAAAATCGGTTTTCATTCATGATTATTTTTTTTTTCTACTTTCCTTCTAAGAATCTCCTTTTTACGTTGAACAATTTTAGTTTAAAACAAAATTGTGCGAGGTTGAGGGAGAATGGGGAGGTCATAAAGAATGTACGTCTAAACTTTAAAAATTGATTTTCCTTTGAAATCTTTTAAAATTAAATGTAATTTTATTTTTGAATTTTTGGTTTTTTTTTTTTGTAAATCTTTAAACATTCAAATCTCGTTTCCAACATAAAATACGTGAACTATGGTCTTTGCTAACAAAAGATAACAATAAACAAAAGCCAATATACAAAGAATCAAAACCACAAGTTACACACACACGCACACTCACACATTCATTCTTACACATCAATACGTTAAATTAGTTTAAAATGCAAAATAACCACCAAAAATTTTCTGCATATTTGACTTGACTGTTTATTTTGTTTTTCTTTTGTTTTTTTTTTTTTGTCTCTCTACAAAAAAAAAAATCATTCATCAAATATTTGGACAAAAAAAAAATCTTTTATTATCCAATAAAAGAAATTACATTAAATTAATTTAAGCATCTGCCTTTATTTCTATTTCTGTCCATCATCTTGATCTTGTCAAAAAATTATTCATCTCATAAAAAAAAAAATTGACTTTTAGCATTTTTATTTATTTTTCTCTTTAACTTATTTTTCATTTTTCTTATTAATTTTTAGCAAGATATTGGTGCATTAGAATTAGCGACAACAAGAAATGTTGCATTACAACAAATTGTAAATGGACAACCAACACAATATAGGATACGTTTTCCAATACCATCACCATTACCAAAAGTTACATCAATTATATATAATTCAAGGGTTATCTGTTCTGGACAACAAGGTAAATTTTTTTCCTCAAATTCCTTTTTTTGTTAATTTTTTTTTTGTAACAATTTTATTAATCAGAATTAAAGGGAAAATTTTTCAGACATCACAATTGTCAAAATGCTTTTTGTATAATGCACAACTAAACTCTATGCTAAGCAGCTGCTAGTTCCTGTTATTCTAATAAAAAAAAAATGAGATGTTGGAAGTTATTTCTGTTTTAATTTTCAGACAAAAAAAAAAGTTCTAATTATTTGGGCTTAACTTAAAAATAATTCTCAACATCAAAACCATATTCAGCTTTCAGGAACATTTAACTTCGTAATTACTTTAATTCATTCCTCTTTTTTGTTTTCTAGTTTAATAAGGATGAAATTACAATTACAAGAAAAAAACAAAATTTCATTCTAAGAATTGCGACAAGGTCAATTTTGTTTTTGTTTTTTTTTTTATTTTTTTTTTTTTGTTTCTTTCAATTAAACGTGTGAAATTTTAACCATCACTCGGGTATTTTGTTGTTGTTGTTGTTAAGAATTTCAAGAGAGCGAATATTTTACTAAAAGTATTATTCTAAATGTACCGTTCCGGTTTAATGATTTCTATAAATAAAACAGAAAACAATTCATCTTACACGTTTCTTCATCACCAGTCTCTTTTCACCGCTCATTATATTTTTATTCTCGTCCATAAGATTGACAACCTAACAACAAAACAAAAGTCTCTTTACGCAAAAAAAAAAAAGAAAAAAGAAGAGTGTTAAGAGCATGCCTTTGTTTATTCATTTAAAAAAAAAAACGCTTGTGTCAATTTTGAATGTCATGAGAAATATTTTCTTTCATCCGAACACATTTTTTATTATTTCTTTTAAAAATATTTTATCTGTTTATAATCAAATTCATCATTCATCAATAAAACCGCATATCTTGTTAAAATCTTTCACTGCCGTTCATTTCTTACAAAAATCCTTTATCTTTCTTATCTTTGAAGGGATGATTTTTCTTTTGTTTCTAATAAACTATAAATATCTGAGTTCAAGAAAACGAAGTGAAATAAAAATATGGCCAAATTTGTATTTTATTATCTCACACTTTTGCAATAAACAAATTTTTCAATTAAAGAAACAGAAAACAACACACGCCAAAAATTGAAGGTCACAACATTTTCATTATTCACTTTTTATTCTTTTGTTTTTTCCCAATAATTTTCCTAATATTTGTTCTTAATTTATTCTATTCAATTAATAAACATTTTAATTTGGTAAATCCATTTAAATAGCAAACCCATCTAAACGTAAGAATCAACATGTCGTCATAAAACAAATTTCTGTGAATTTTGACGTCTGTAAAAGTTCCATTCTAAACAAGAAACTAAAAAATTAAAGAAAGAAAAACTCTCTTCTTGATCTCAAAAAACTCCAAATTCCTTATAGAATGTTTTATTTAGAAATTATATTAGAGTACCGCGATTGATTTTTTTTTCTAACGATAATAAGATCAACAAACTAAATTAATGAATGTGTTAATTTTTTTAAAGATCATAAAAATCAGGAAAACAAATTTAAACAATACAAACATAAATGTACAAAATTAAAATAAAATCCGTTCAATTTTTCAACCATTTAATTTCAATTGTTTGTATTCCGGGTTATTATATTGGAATGGCACACGTCGATTGTACTCAATCAAAATCCAGCCATTTCCGTTTTCTGTACTTTAGCGTTTAATCATAATAATTCAGAGTTAAACGTTTTGTGGAGTTAAACGAGTCGTATCATTTAACACGATAATTCTTATAATTTATTATAGTTTTGTTGTTGTTATTATTATTGTAATGTTTATTAAAATATATCATTTAATATTTGCTTTCATTTATTTATTTTAATTTTGTGTGTATCTCGACTGAGAGCTTAATTAACAATGAGTACCTTAATATAATTTATCCCTACTTTCCTACTTATGCTACTCACACCAATATATACAAATACGATTAATTAATAATACACTACAATACCTCCACCAATAAATTCTAACTTATATCCTAATTAATCCTAATACATAATGTTAAATATTTCCATTCTATTATTTCTTTTTTGTAAACACAATTTTACAAATTTAATCTATCGGGCTGTTTTACAATTCTCTTACCTCTACCTCTACCCATCATCCCAATATTATCACTTCCACTTCTCTCTCTTTCTAATGGCAATTCATTTGATAGTGACGCTGAGCTTGATTGACCTAATGGCACCTCTAATGTAATTTCTCTTCCTATTTTTCTATCTTTTTTTTTTATCTCTTGACACCCTTCCTCTTCCTCTTCCTTTTTTTTTTCTTTGTTTTCTTCTTCTTCATCTCTACCATTATCTTCCAAATGTTCAGCTTTTATTATCTGATCAATATGTCTCTTAATTTCTCGCCCACTCCTTAACCTACAATTGTACGTCCTTGGGCCTAAAACCTCTACAATTTCAGCACTCTGCCATTTTTTTTTATTTGGATCCGAATAATCCCTAATCAACACCTTATCATGTACCTTAAATTTCCTAATGATTCTTTGCGTGTCATAATCCACAAATTCCTTTCTTATTGGACTCATTTTTGTAAACCTCGTTTCCAAAGTCCGGTTAAACATTCTCACATCTGGGGATTCTCCTGTCGAACAATGTTTTGTAACTCTATAATCAAATAGAAATCGGCTCAATACTGTTTCCAATGAGTTTATGGGTTTTTCAATCAAAAATTTTCTAATTACTAATTTACATGTTTTTACAAAATTTTCGGCCGCTCCATTGGTAGCGGGATGTCCTGGTGGTGTAAAAACTAGTTTTATCCCATTATTATTTGTAAATTCCTCAAAATCCTTCGATGTAAATTGCCTTCCATTGTCACAGACAATTGTGTCTGGTAATCCAAACCTGCTAAAACACTCTCTCAGTTTTTCAATTGTTACTCTTGTTGTTATTTCTGTTAATTTAAATACTTCTGGCCATTTTGAATATGAATCTATAATTATTAAAAAATATAAATTATTTATTGGACCCAAAAAATCAATATGGATCCTGCTCCATGGTTTTTTAGTATCTTCCCACATAATAACGGGAGACCTCGGTGGATCTGGCTTCACCAAATTACATACTTCACACTTTTTTATCATATCTTCTATTGATTTATCCATACCAGGCCACCACATAACTGATCTTGCTACTGATTTTGCTTTAACCATTCCAAAATGGCTGCTATGCAATTCCCGTAGCATTTTACTTCTCAAACTGAGTGGAATCACTACCCTGAATCCCCTCATTAAAATCCCCTCCTCCACATTTAATTCTTTAAATATACTTATGAAACTTTTAAATTCAATTTTTATCTTTAATAAGTCCTTCTTTCCATTCTTAACTGCTTTAATTACTTCTTCTATTACTGGATCCATTTTAACTGCATCTCTAATCATTTCCACACTCACATTTATGCTATCTTCTTTCCTTTGCATAAACCTCACATAATTTACTTCTGGACTTTCCTCCACTCCCTCCTTTACTTGTTCCACCGGCAAACGTGATAATATATCAGCCTTATTATTTTCTGATTTAACATATCGTATTTCGAAATTAAATCCTGATAAAAATAAAGCCCATCTCTGCATTCTACTGGCCGCCATTTGTGGAATTCCTTTTTCTGACCCGAATATTGCTAACAAGGGTTTATGATCCGTCATCAATATAAATTTTTGCCCAATTAGGTACTGATAAAACTTTTTTACGGCCACTACTATAGATAATGCTTCCTTCTCTATCATGCTATAATTTTTTTCAGCTTTACTCAACGTTCTTGACATAAACGCAATAGGGTTTTCCTTTCGCTCTTCCGTTTCATGTGCTAAAACTGCACCAATTCCTACACTGGATGCATCACAAGTTAAAACAATTGGCAACCTGGAATTGAAATGTACCAAAGTCACCTCTTTCGCTATTTCTTTTTTTATTTCTTCAAAAGCCATTTCACATTCTCTCGTCCATTCAAACTTTACATCAGTTTTCAACAAATTATATAGTGGGAACAGAATATTAGTTATATTATTTATAAATTTTCCATAATAATTAATTGCACCCAAAAATGATTTTACTTCTTTAACCGTTGATGGTCTCGGCATTCTTATTATTGCGTCCACATTTTCTTTTGTTTTCTTTAATCCTGTTTGACTTATTATGTAGCCTAAATATTTAATCTCCTTCTCAAAAAATTTACATTTTGAAATATTTAGTTTTAAATTTGCATCCTTTAGCTTTTGAAATACCCTTCTTAAATTATCAATATGTTCATTTTCATTTTCCCCTGTCACTAAAATATCGTCTAAAAAATTTACTACTCCCGGAATACCCTGAATTAACTTTTCAATTATTTTTTGAAAAATGCCACTTGCTGGTTTAACTCCAAATGGCAACCTATTCATCGCATATACTCCTTTATGGGTGCTCCACGCACACAAAAGCCTCGATTCGTCATCTAACTCTAACTGATTATATGCCTTTGTAAGATCTAATTTTGAAAAAAAAATTCCTTTACTTAATTTATAAAATAGATCCTCAATCCTAGGCATAGGATACTTATTATCATCAAGAAACTTATTTAATGTTGTTTTATAGTCCCCACAGATACGAATTTTCCCATCTTCCTTTAACACCGGAACTAATGGAGTACCCCATTTACTTGTCTCAATCGGACTTATAACACCTTCTTGTTCTAGCATCTCTAGTTCTTTCTCTACCTCCGCTTTGAACGCAAATGGTACCGGCCTCGGTTTACAAAATAACGGTTTTTCCTTATATCTCATATCAATTTTAATTTTCTCATATTTATATTTGCCTAATTTCGACTCAAAAATTCCTTTAAATTCCATTACTAAATCATTGACCTTGTCCTTACTTGACTTTATTTCCACTGAGTTTATTTTAATGCCGAATTCATTAATAAAATTCCTTCCCAAAATAGCTGGTCCTCCATTTTTTATAACAGCAAATTTAATTCGTTTCCTTACATTTCTAAAACTTACCATAGGCTCAATCAATCCAACTACACTCAACAAATGACCTCCATACCCTTGTAATATCATACTTGTTTGTAATAAATGTTCCGTATGAAGTTTACTGTGATAAAATTGTTCTGATACAGCAGATATAGCGGCACCCGTATCTAATTCCATCTTAAAAAATAAATTAAAAATTTTTATTTCAATTAGAATTGGTTGCTTACTTTTATTTTCTATGTCTATGTTACACATATAATAATTATCAATTTCTTTATTTGTATTAAATTTAAGTTCTTCTATTTCAATATCCGATTCATTTACACATTGAACAGTTCTAATTTCTTTTTTACTTTTATTTTGATTTTTATACTTACATTTGTATGCTAAATGACCTACATTTTTACAATTTCTACAAACATATGACTTATATATACATCTGCTATGATGATGATCACTATAACCGCATCTAAAACAGTCTTCTCTCTCTGCATTGTTTCTTGAATCTGACCTTGATGATTGCCCTTTTTCATATCTCTTAAAACCTCGTGGTGTGCTTTGTCTGAAATTAGCATACTTTAAATTTTCTGCCTTACCGATTTCCTTTCCCTGTTGCTCTATTTTCAATGCTGTTTCAACAGCTTTCCTCAATTCTACGTCCTTGCTCTCCTCTGATAATTTCATGAAAATCGTTCCATCAATTCCAGTAATAAACTTGTCTCTCAAAACTTCCTTCAAAACGTTACCAAATTTACAATTATACGCCAAATTTTTTAATCGAATGTGCCACTCCGCAATTGTTTCCTCTTCACTTTTTTTCGCTTCATAAAATAGCTTTCTTTCTTTAAAAACTATCACCGCAGGTGTAAAATGCTCTTCCATGTGTTTCAAAATATCCTCATAATTCTTCGAACTTGGTATCTCTGGACTGCACAAATCTCTTAAAATTTTGTACGCCCTTGCTCCTAAAAATCTCAATAAATTTGCTCTCTTTTCTTCTGGAGTTGTAACCTTAGTAGCTACAAAATAATTTTCTAAACGCTCCTTGTACAAGATCCACTCATCCATGTCCGGATTAAATTCCTCTATGCCCACCACGTGGGCTGCCATGATGTTTTCTTTAAAACCACCTTGTTCTTCTAATTTCTCTTCTTTCACTCCTTCTCCGTGCTGTTCTTCGTCTTTCGACGCCAGATTATATAACTTTTACTATATCCTTACACTTAACAACTTATTACTTTATTTCTTAGTTTATATATATTTTTTTTTTATCCTCGTCGCCATTGTAATGTTTATTAAAATATATCATTTAATATTTGCTTTCATTTATTTATTTTAATTTTGTGTGTATCTCGACTGAGAGCTTAATTAACAATGAGTACCTTAATATAATTTATCCCTACTTTCCTACTTATGCTACTCACACCAATATATACAAATACGATTAATTAATAATACACTACAATTATAATTATTGTAATTATTTTTAATTGTACGTTCAATGTTAATAATATCCTCCTCTTCCCTTTATTAATTTATTGTTGCTTTATAATTTATCGTAATTGGATGATGAAAATTATTGTACTTAGTAATTTGTAATTTATTAGATTAGCAAGGAGGGAAAGGGAGAGTTTTAGTAAAAATCTGTTGTTGCTTGTTTATGTTAATTTATTTGTATTTATTCTTTGATTTTTTTTTTTAATACTGAAAAGAATCGAAATTCGTTTTATTTGTGTTTGTTTAACGTGTGAAATTTGTTTTAATTTATATTTGAATTAAATTTTTTACACAAAAATAAACAAAATGATTTAAAAGAAGGGGGGAGAAAGAGAGGAAAGTACAAAATATACTATTAAATTGTGAATATTTAAACTTAAACGTGAATTAATAAAAAAAAAGGCAAGCACGCGGTTTAATACGGTTGAATAATTTTGTTGTTGTAGATTTAGAATTTGTTTTTGTTTGTTTAGATTCTGTTTTTTGAGATTAAATCAGAAAGAAAGAAAAAAAAGAATCAGACCAACTTTTTGTTTTCTGTTTAATATTTTATTTCCGTTTATTTGTTAAATTTTATTATCATAAATAAATGATCAATTTTCGTCTGGCATATTTGAATAGTGAACATAATTTATACTCTCTGTGTCTGAACATTTTGATAGAATTTAATTGAACGGGGAAATAAAATTTTTAATCAAAAATAAATGTGTAGAAAAAAATAAATTACGCACTATTAATCGATGAAGAGTTTTGAGTTTACTGACCGGACAGGCAACATGTTTATGAATCTGATGTTTTGACATTTCTTCAAAATTTCAGTCAAAAATTAATTAAATTATTTATTTTTGATTGTTTCAATCACGTATTATTTATTTTACGCATTTTATTTTTAATTAGAGAAAGAAAGAAACGTTTTTTATTAATTGTTAGATGTCAACGAACAACAATAGAAGTTAATTATGAAAATAAATTGAATGAAGAAAATGTTACAAATATTTTGGTAAAGCGAATAAACTTTGGATTAAAGTGTTACTAATTTGGGTCGAACAAACTTTTTTATCGAGATAATAAAATAATTGATTTGTTGATAAAAAATTCTTTTGCCATTTATTAATAATGCATGGCATTTTCTGTGCGCTATAACTTCTTCACAGAATGTAATCCTTAAGAATGATTGAAAGAGAAAAAAAACAAAGATTCATTTCTTCTTCTATTTTCTTATATTTAATTGAATTTAATTTTAAATTTTTCAGAGCAGGGACCAGTTGTAACATCAATCCGTTTAGAACATGTATTATATACAGAATTGGCAAAAAATAATATATCAAATAAAGACAAAAATGACTTAGACTATTTTCCAAATTATACAGAAGACAAGTATAATAATCCATTTTATTACTATCAAGACTTGAATACAAATTTTAATCATTTTAGTAATAATAATCAACCTGTTAGATTAGAACCACAACAACCTGCTATTATACAAAATCCTGATTCATTTTTTTCACGTCCTACTAATTCACAACCTCCTCAAAGGCCTCCTTCTATGCTTTTACCAACAATAAGACCTACACAAAATCAACAACAACAACCAAAACCTCAGCCACAACCACAACAACAACAACATCATCAACAAACACAAGTTCGTCCGCAACAACAACAGCAAACACATCAACAACAGCCAATACAACAACAACAGCCAACACACCAACAACAGCCAAATCAACAACAACAAAATAATCAAGTTGATGCAATTGCAAGCTCAATATTTAGGTAAAAATTATTTATTACTAACTAACAATCATTCCTTCATGTGAATCGTGTTTTGCATTTGAGTAGTCAATCCAGTCAGACGTTTATAAAATAATAAAAGCTTCCTTCTTATCAATTTTTTTTTTGTTTATTTTATTCTTTTGTTTTTAATTTTTTGTTTTATATTTTTGTTTTTATTTTTAGTACATTGAGTGATAATGATATTTGTGGAATGCCCGATAGTAGATATAATATAGCACCATTAGTTGTTGGAGGTCAAGCAATATCAAGAGGTGCATGGCCTTGGTTAACAGCTGTTTACGTATCAGATGATTCATCATCATTATCATTTAAATGTGGTGGTAATCTTGTATCAAATAAAGTTGTTATAACTGCTGCACATTGTGTTACATCAACAAAAAAAGTTTATCAAGCACATGAGGTGCTTGTATATTTAGGACGTTATAATATAAGGAGATGGGAAAAAGAAGAAGGTAAAATATTTTAGAAGTATTATTGTTTGTTTATATAATTCAATTTTAAATTTGTTGCTATTCAGATAAAAAATAAAACATAAAACTAAAAATAGTTTATTTTATAACAACGGTCATTAAATTTTTCATCAATAAAATTGTTCCTTACACAATTTTTTAATTAAGCTTTTTGCTCTTTTAAATTCAAGAAATGACCTTTGTTTTATTTTGTTTTTGATTTAATTTTAAACATTTTTTCCTATTTTATTTTTAGGTTCTGAAATTAGAGAGAGTGCAGTATTGGTAACACATCCAGATTATATGAAAGGTAGTTCTGGTTCATTTGATGCTGATATTGCTGTTATTGTTTTAAAGACATCTGTACAATATAATCAATTTATTCGTCCAATTTGTCTTTGGAATGGACCATCTGATATACGTGTTGTTGAAGGAAAAATGGGAACAGTTGTTGGTTGGGGTCGTGATGAAAATGGACAAATTGTAACACCTGAACCAAGAAAAACACAAATACCCGTTGTTCAAGAATCAATGTGTCTTAGATCTGGTGAAACATTTAGACAAATTACATCAAATCGTACATTTTGTGCGGGTAATCGTGATGGTACTGGACCATGTAATGGTGATTCTGGTAGTGGTATGGCAATGAGATGGAATGATAGATGGACATTAAGAGGACTTGTATCTGTTGCTGCACTTGATCCAGTCAATAATGTTTGTAATTTAAAAGAATTTGTTGTATTTACTGATGCTGCAAAATTTGTTGATTGGATTAAATCATTTACAACATTATAAATAAATATTCAAACAAACACATTCATATATACATACATATATATATATATACAAACACTATTTCACTCACCCATACACACACACACACACAGAAACATAAAAACACCAACGATTATCGATGCAATAATAGTAGTTTTGTATAGAAAAATAAAAAAAAAATGATTTTTCTTCTCCTCTTTTTGTAAAAAGAAAAAAGGAAAATTTGACTGCAAAAAAAAAGAAAGAACATTTTTTTTCTTCTTTCACTTAATTTTATAATTTTTTTCTTTTTTGTTGTTGTTGTTGTGCCAAAAAAAATGTCTTCTTTTTTTTCTTTTAAATATTTATAGTTTTTTTTTAATTAAATTAAATTAATAATATATTTTTTGTATAAACTGACAATTTTCTTTGTGTTTTTTTTTACCCCCATTTTTTCCTGAAATTTTAATTTTAATTTTAATCTTTTTTTTGTGTTTTTTGTTATATTTTGGACATCAATTTCGAACTGGATATTGCCAATAAACGAAAGAAATTGTTTTTTGTCTTCAAGATTATTTTGGTAAAATTAGAAAATAATTTAAGTGAAATTATGACAAGAGATAATTTATAAGGATTCTTTTTAACATTAGCTGTTGTTAATTCCACTTATGCTATGTATCCTAACTTCATACCCGCCATCTTCATCATGTCCATTAAAATGAAATAAAACAAATTCATAAATATTTTTTTCGTTTTATAATTTGATAAATTTATTTAATTTTTTTTTTTCTTTTAATTTTCATTTTATAATTTTGTGTGAAAACCTTTATAAAAATATAAATATATTTTCTGTTTCTATTTATTGTTTCAATTTTATTTAATAAAAAAAAAAACAAATGTTTTTTTTTTTCTTTTTTCATTTTTATATATTTTCGAGATAGACTTTGTTTGTTTTGTTTGTTTTTTTCTGTTACATTACATTATTTTCATTAAATTGTGTACTGTAAAATTTTTCATAATTCATTTTTATTTTGTTTCTACTTATGTTTTTCTTTTTTTCTTTTTGTATTTTTCTTTTTCCTTATTTCTATTTAATTTATAAAATATAAAATCGCCTCTATCTACTTTATACTCCCGCACTTTTCGTTTTTTTTATATATATATATAAATTGAATTTCATTATTTTATTTCACAATTTCATTATTTTATTTCACGCACTACACTTTATTTATTTGTTTAATTTTTAATTTTTAATTAATTATTTAATAATAATAAAGAACTTTTTTTTTTGCTTAATTAACTATTTAGGAAGGGTAAGTTATTACTTTTTTTTTTTGTTTTATGACATTTTTCTTTTCTTAATTTCGACTTTGTAGTAAAATTTGATGAAAATTATGAATAATCAATGGACTAATATATTTGTCACTTTTCATTTTGTTTCTTCTTTTCTTTTATATTTTTGCCCTTCTTTACGTTTTTTTTTTCTTTTTTTTTCTAATAAAATATATTAACTTAATTGAGAAATATTAATAATTAAATTAATGAATAATGTTTATTGATTTATATCAATTGAATTCAACATTTATCTTCTTCTTTTTCTTCTTTTTCTTCTTTTTTTTTTGTTATTTTTTGGTAAATCTAAAAATCAAATAAATTCATACAGATTAAAGATTAAAATATATTGGTAAGTTAAATTGTATAAATGTTTAAATTATTGATTAATTAAAATTAAAGAAAACTAAGGAATATTAAATTTAAATTGAAACAGCAATTAATTAATTAATTAACAAAAAAAATGGTAATAGGTTTTTTCTTTTTTAATTTGTAAACAATTGAAATAATTGGAATAAAAACGTAAGAACGTATAAAAATCTAATGAATAAATTTAAAAAAATACTAAAATGCAAATTATTTCTTAGAATAAAGATTTAAGTTAAAAAGTTTTAATTAGAAAATCTAAACAAATTAGGACCGTTTTTGTTCTTCTTCTTCTCTTTTATTGTATCTTCTCTTTAAATTTTGTTTTAAAATTTATTTACAAAATTGCAATAAATTATTTTAATTGACTTTTACTACACAATATGAAGAAGAAGAATAACAAGAAACAAAATGCTTTTAGTTTAGATAAAATGATGTAAATTCATCAATTAAAATTTTCATTTTAATAATTACAGAATTTTGGAAAACAAAAAACAAAACAAACAAACCAAATATTCACTCCTTTTTAAAATACATCAAAAAAAACATCAATAAGGCATAGTGATTGAATTATGTTTGTTTTATTATTAATAAATTTTTTGTATCTATGAAAATGATTTTATCTATTTTTTTTCCTTTATCTTTACTTCAACACAAAATAAAAAATAGCATATTCAATTAAAAAGAAAAGAACTCAATTTTTATATACATAGAAACAATTCAAGAAAGGAATTCAATTTGATTTTTTTACATAATTAATAAAAATCCATATCAAATGAATTTTAAAACACATTTTTCATGAATTTTATTATTAAATAATTCTCTCGCAAAATAAATGATTTAAATATGAATATAAATTTAATATAATTAGAAAATATAACGTACCGTGAAACTGAGTTATAACGAACTTCACTAAACCTACAGAAAAGTTCGTTATAACTGGGGTTATAAGTGGGGTTCGTTATAACAAAGTTTCACTTTATAAAAAGGATCGATTTTCTAAATAATCATAATTATATGTTTTCTTTTAATTTAGTTTAGTATGTTTGTATATATATATATATATATATATAATTTTTAACTACCCAAAATATGTTGATCAATTTCTATATTTTGTGTCATTATTGAAAACATAATATATTCTGTTGTACAAATAATTCGACTTAATTTATTTGGTCTTGATAAATCAGCTAATAAATGTAAATCATTTGTATGTGATAAAATAATATATGAATCAGGATTTTGTTTATAATCATCTTGTATTTGTATTGCTGAACGTCTTTTCTTTTCAACTTTACCACCAGATAATTCAATTAATTTTGTTAATAAAATTATTGGTGGAAATACACTTGGTGTCATATAAAATGTTTTACCATCAAATAATTTATATCTGTTTGTTGATTTTATAGTTTTATAAATATCACATTTAAAATTTTTTGTAAATTGTTCACTTTCAATTTTATAATCATCTGGTGCTAAAAAATGTCCAGCTTTTGCACTTTCTATTATCCATTTACTTGATGTTATATATTTTGCAACACATAAACATTGTAATAATTTAACTGTACGTGTTAAACGTGTCATTACTAAATGTGTTGCTTCTGTTGGTTCTGTTACAATTTTACCACCCAATGTTCTATTAGAAATATTTGAAAAATGAATTAATTACAAGAATTTTTCAAAATAAAAATAAAACATTGAACAAAATATAAAAATACAATTTATTTTTATTATCTTGATGAAAAAAATAGGAATAATTGAAAAGGTACTTACAGAACAGCCCGTTGTAATCCTTCAACATTATCAATCTGTGAAAATATTATAAGAGGCACATTGTCTGAATCAGGTAACTTTGTACATATTATTTCATCTGGTATTAATTCTAATGGTGGCATTGTACGAAGTTTTTTCACTTTTGTATTTGGTAATGATTCTGATAAACGTTTAACACGTTCATGAGATTCTTGTGTTAAATTAATTGGTGATTTCCAAGCATCTAATAATAAACAAACAAAAATATATAAATTCAAATCGCATAAATAATATTAAATGAAATTTCTCAATTGCACAGAAAATCTAATTGGTTTCATTTTTTTTAAACAAAATCATTCTTAATTGAATCAAACAGGAAAATTATTATTTTATTAAAATTATTACTTACTCATTAAATGTGCGACTTGTGCATAATCAATTCTAAATGGTCCAGTTGTATTAAATTGTTGATATTTGGTTGATTCATATTGTGACATTGAACTTAAATTACCTAATAAAATATCACTTAACCACGCAGAATTAACAACTGGTATATTACATTCTTTAGCTAATTTATATTTAGGTCCTTCGGTTTTCTTACATATTAGTATTGTGTTATGTTTTGTTAAATATTCGGTTAATTTTGCACCAGATTCTATAACCATTTTTTTTATTCTTGAACGTTCATCATTTTCAAAACCTGATATACCAATAATATGACGGGTTGCTGGTTTTTGTGTACCAAATGTTATTGGCATGGGTAAATGTAATGCCTGCCATGGTGGTATAACTTGCTTCTTTATAATTGTATCATTAAGCCAATATGCTGTTATACAACGTTTGGAATCGCGTATTGCTTGCATAACAACACCATGTCGTTGCGTACGACATAACACATGAGTTACTTTTGCACAATAACAATTTTCAATTTCACCACCATGTTTTTGTATTAATATTATCCATTCTTGTAATTCACTTGTATGCGTTTCTTCATATTCAACAATATAAAATGAACAGCCAAGTAAAAATAATTCTAATGGTAATTTAAGATTTGGGTTGTGTCCATAAAATTGTGGACGTTGTATTGGTGCTCTTCCAGGACTAAACGGAGGCCCTTTTATACCAACTGGTGATTGTGGTACTGCAATTGAATTTTGATTTTGTGAAGTTTGTACAACACCAGCTGGTGGTACAAT